>OX388046.1:2500000-3750000 GCA_947578705.1 Lacanobia wlatinum | reverse complement strand
CGGTGTCGCGGCGCGGCAAGTTGACGTGACGTGCTAATGCACGGAACGACGTGTTGGACGTTCTCGGGAGCGGTACATGGCTTTGATGCGCTCGCTCAGTTGATGTTTCAGTGTCTTAGCGATTAGTTGTGCAAAAAACTGGCCAAGTGCGAGTCGGACTCGCGTGCAAAGGGTTCCGAACCAATTCTTTTTTTTTACATGTTATTTTAACACTACAGACTTCCAATCGGTTTACCTGTAATCTTTAGGTAAAGATCTATTATCTCCATTTTTTTCAAAATCTTAGGCTCAGTAGTTTCGGAGATAAGGGGGGCATGGTAATTTTTCGTTGTTTCTTGAATAACTGCAAATCATTTATTTTAAAATTATGAAAAAAGTATAATTAAAACCCTCACAGTAAGCCCTTTCATTTGATATGTCACATGATATTGTTCAACAAACTTTTTTTTGAAATTTTCTGCTTTGATCCCCAAAAGTAACCCTCATACTAAAAATTTATAAATTTACGAAACGCGTCCGTGTTTGGGTCACAGAATTCCATACGTGTACCAAATTTCAACGGAATCGGTCCAGTAGATCCGGAGATAACTGGCTGTGACAAACGGACAGACAGACACCCGAGTGATCCTATAAGGGTTCCGGTTTTTGTTCGGAACCCTAAAAAGATGTTAGAAATTATTGATTCCGATTTATTGACTGAATTCATCTTGTGCGGTCCATATGTAAGAAGAGACTGCTATTTCACAGGTTCGTGAGTGAAAAATATCGCGTAATTTTTCAAGGCACGGCAAAGTGTACCGTTGCGGCATTGTGACGTGCATTATTACGTGCCGGTAACGTCAACGTGGCACGCCGCGACAACGTACCGGCGTTTCACGTTAAGGCTTGTATACATGCCAATGACCTAGTGCATATAAACGGAGCTAACTACTCCTCGACGTGCCACTCCGCTACCTGCATTTTTAATTTATTATAAAAAAATTAACACATTTTAAAAAACTAACAAAACCAAATTATTTTCGTTTGTATTGCAAAGCAGTAGATATTTTTTTTACTTTTGTTTAAAAGGTGAAGAAGTGAAATGGTTTCATCTCAACGATTTGGAGGTGATTTTGTGTTTTTTTTTCTTATTTTGTGATACCGATACATAAATTGTGGCAAAACCAAATTACGTATCATATCATGTAGATTACTATCTATTTTTTTCAGATGTAATTTCTCAGTAAAAGCCGATGGTAAGTTGCTTTATCTGCACGTTGTTTTTGAGCATTTCTCGAGAGAGCAGCCTTAACGACGTGGTGATGTGGACAAGCCCTTAGTGTAGATACGACGTTATTCACTATGAGCGTGGATGATATTTTATTTGACAGAATGGTAGTCTTTCCTCTTTGAAAATGTTTTAGTAGAGAGTGTTTTGTTTTCGAATATCGATGGAAACGAAAGTGCCTCTTTTCAACATGATTTTTCGCTGGCTGTGTTCTAGGAAATTTCATACTGGATATCAGTATTATGTAGTAGTTGCCTAGGAATAATGGCTGAGACAATTTACAAGTTGTAGGATGTGGATTCGAGAACATGCAGATAATTTCATTTGTATAAATTACTAGTTGACCCGCGCAACTTCGTATGCTCCGCTCCTTTTGGTCTTAGCTTGATAATATATAGCCCGTAGCCTTCCTTGATAAATGGGCTATCTAACACTGAAATAATTTTTCAAATCGGACCAGTAGTTTCTGAGATTAGCGCGTTCAAGCAAACAAACAAACAAACTCTTCAGGTTAATATATTACTAGCTGGCCCGCGCAACCTCGTCTGCGTCACAATTTTCATTACTGTTCCGCTCCTATTAGTATTAGCGTGATCATATATAGCCCATAGCCTTCCTCGATAAATGGGCTATTTAAAACTGAAAGAATTTTCCAAATCGGACCAAATCGGATCAGTAGTTCCTGAGATTAGCGCTTTCAAGCAAGCAAACAAACAAACAAACAAACTCTTCAGCTTTATATATTAGTAAGTATAGATTTCTGTAAGAAGAATTATGGTCGTACTCGTAATCAACCAACTAAGCCAGTTTTAGTCCAAAAATAGTATACCTAGTACTTATATAAATAGAAAAAAACTCTTCCAAACAAAAACATCATCAAAATTGGTTTACAATTGCTATGTATTGGCCAAATGTGTGCTACTTAATATTGTACATGAGAAGTTGTACCTACCATATTTGAAACAATAAATAAATGAAATGAAAAAAAAATACCCGCCAAATTGAGAACCTTCTCCTTTTTTGGAAGTCGGTTAAAACGGCTAGACAGATGATAAAGTAGCTGCGTAAGACGTTTTCCATATATTGTCAATCGAAAAGCCTAGTTCAATACTTCCAGACAGTGTAATAAAGACGTAGAGCCAACAAAATAACAGCAGAATCCTTGACACGAAATGCAAAATACACGTTAAACTCGAAGTTATCTTGTAAGGCAGTGCGCTTGTCTGTTTGTCTGTCATTTAATGCCGTCACAAAGGATTGGAGACAAAGAAACAGTTCAGGAAGCCGACGTTGGTACAAATTATACAGTTTGCTTGGTATTTATCTAGAAACTTGCTCTGATATGGCGATTAAAGTTGAGGGGAATGATGTGTGGGTTAGGTATGTATGACATGGTTTAATTTTTAACCGATTTCTAAAAAAGAAGGAGGTTCTCAATTCGACCGCGTATATATCTATACTAATATATAAAGCTGAAGAGTTCGTTTGTTTGTTTGTTTGCTTGAACGCGCTAATCTCAGGAACTACTGGTCCGATTTGAAAAATTCTTTCAGTGTTGGATAGCCCATTTATCGAGGAAGGCTATAGGCTATATATCATCACGCTAAAACCAATAGGAGCGGAGCAGTAATGAAAAATGTGACGCAGGCGAAGTTGCGCGGGTCAGCTAGTACTAATATATAACGCTGAAGAGTTTGTTTGTTTGCTTGAACGCGCTAATCTCAGGAACTACTGGTCCGGTTTAAAAAAATCTTTCAGTGTTAGATAGCCCATTTATCGAGGAAGGCTATAGGCTATATATCATCACGCTAAGGCAGACGAAGTTGCGCGGGTCAGCTAGTGTATATATATTTTTATGTGTTTTCGCCGATAACTTCGTCGTTTATGAACCGATTTCGATGAATCTTTTTTGTGTAAAAGAGTATGCTGCCGAGGTAGTCTCATTGCCACCGCGTCAGGATCTGATGATGGGAACCCTGAGAAATCGAGGGCAACTCTCGAAAATTGTAGGCACGCATCTAGTAAAAACTTGATATTCGTGTGTATATCGGGTGATACTACAAAAGAATGAAGGTTTGGATCAGACCTGTTGATGGAGACGACAGAGAGTCAAGGGAACTCCACATCGGTATGTAGAACTACCAAGTGTTTGGGCTTATTTCATTTGTATTGACGAGACCTTTATACCGAAAGCACTTAGTAAGTTTTATTTTCATAACATAACATCACTGTGTTATGTTATTTTATACTTTGTAGTGTTTTGTTTTTGGAAGTCGGTTATATTTTTTGTAAAAAGTTTTTAACTATTGTGAGAAGTGAAAAGTGAACTGCTGTAAGGTAATGATAAAGAATGATATCTTCTTACTATATATTAATAACAGTTTTAGGCTCCTTATCTATAGGAGTCTCAGAGCGGATTGCGGAGTTCCTACTCTACCTTACTCTTCGGGTAACCGAAAAGGGAAGAAGCTGCCATCTTTCCTCCTCGGTAATCCTCAGGATCGTACCTCTCTCCTATTTGGTGCGTGGGGATTTTGGCTACAATAGCCAGTCTAGCTGCGCCCAAAAGCACAGACATATCATGGGAGCTTCACAGATTTCGCAGAGCGACTTCATTGTTCCAAGGTTTTGTGCGCTGTGGGAAGCAGCACAGGTTGACGTGCGGCTGATTCTTCGGCGCCAAAGCAACTTCTGCAGAGTAGCTTTTCTTATTGTTAAAAACGTGTTTGTTTTTTACCCGAAATTGACTCTACTATTATTCTGAGGCTATTTCTACTTAGACTCAAACTTTTAGTAGCCATAAGGATCGTAAGGACTTGGGGGAAGCCCTTTGCTTAGGAGTGGGTAGTATAGGCTAAGTTAAAAAAAAAGGATCGATCTATCGATCAAAACTACAACCGTTACATGGTGGACATCCCACCCACGCGCACAAAACGTTTTGGGAACACATTCATAGTGCGTACAGCTAAGGAGTGGAATTCCCTGCCGGAGTCTGTGTTTCCTGATAGCTACAACCTGTCTGTAAGTCAAGAGTGAATAGGTTACTTCTAGGCAATCGTGCTCCATCTTCGACCACATCATCGCTTACCATCAGGTGAGATAGTGGTCAAACGCGCGCCTATCAATAGTAGAAAAAAAACTGTATCAAGGAGTAGCCGCCATCGCAATATTTCTGAACCATCTTACAGCAATGTATTCGTCTATTCATAACAGTTTTTTCCACCCACGACTGGTCACAGGCTTTCTTGTCATTCATTCGTTACTATTTCTGGACGCGCGTTTAAATCGCGTTAGGAGATAACGCTTTTGTAGGAGTAGGTCGTCTCTTTATAATGGTCTATACTTGGAAAGATATTTCGGCATTTCAAGAAACAAAAAAATACCTATAGGTAACTTTGTAGCAAGGTTTTTCCCACGACTCTACAGACAGGAACCGTGTTTTTTTTTTCAGGATAAATAGGTATATTATTAATAGTTAAAAGATCTTTTTAAAAATACGATTTTTTATGTATTTTTTCTCCGCAAAACCTTTTCATTTGCTACCCATAATTATGGGATACGTAACAATAACTGCGAGTCCACCGTATTACATTTAGAATGGTATTACTTAGCTAATCGTGCATTGTCATTCTGGATAAACGTATAAATAAGCAGAATGCTTGGGACTAACAGTTTTAAAAAGACAATGTCCAAATTCGCCCTGTGCAACAAAAGTATCGGACATACACGATAATTCATGTTCTATTTTATTATATTAGTTGCAAGTATTTTTGTAACACGGACTAGCTGCATGCCAAAATGAACATTAAAAAGTATTTTCACGAATAATAACATGAATCGCCGCCATCTTCATCAAACGGCATGTCATGTCAAAAAGATTAGGGATGCCCAATCGATTGTAATCAATCGATTGAATTTTTAAAGAACTGTAGTGTAATTATTTTGAATATAAATCATATTTTGAATTTATTTCGAATAAAGAGCAAACAGAAGATACAATAAAAGCATTCAATTACCATTCCATATATTATTCCCTAAATGTATACTTAATTCAAAAAAACCTTCTGAGTATAGGTACTTTGTGCATGAGGTCATACTCGATTTTAAATAGATAGTAAGAATAATGCTGAAGTGATCAAAACCTTCGTATTTCACCATGATCATTATTCAGGGTTTTCTTATGATCGTTTAAGAAAGTGTGTGGTTTACTTCTAACTAAACGATCGCCGCAATCGGGTAAAAATACTTATCGTTACTACTAAGTAGGACATTTTCATCCTTGTAACAATATCTTAGGGAATATCGATAAGTTGTATCGTATTTTTACACACACTCCTATTTTTGACGTCACTAAATTGTCACTTGTCTGTCTGTCACCTGTGCTTTCACTGTTTACATTAGCGTCGCTTGCTCTTTGTAATTGTGTTGGTGTGTTTTGGTGACTTTCGGGACTACTAATATTACGACTAGGCTATTATAATGGACTCTGGTTGCTTTCAAAAACGACCAGACTAACACATACGCTATAGAAAGTGTATTTTGTGTAAATTGCGGCTCTGCTGGTGGTTCCATGTTGTTGGAAGATGATCAGATTCGTCATTGAGTACAACAATGGACTGCACCTCTTTTGGTAATTACATTTTTACTTTGTTTGCACCTATATTATTTTTTGTTGTACCTTTCTGTTTGCGATCTCTCAGACTTTTTTTTCACTAATAAGTTTCTTTACTAACACAATATGTTTGCAATTTTCGTTTCCAAAAAAAAAAGAAACAATTTATAAAGTATTTTGGTATATTCATTATAATAGGAAAAATCTGATAGGTAAATACTCTATAAAAATACAATTGAACTAAGTATGTTTTTTTTAGGTTCAAGCTCATCTCATATGCACCACTTGTTGGACAAGAGCTCAAGAGATGACTAACACTTCTGTAACAAGTAATGCTGGTAGAAACTGTGCACTCTTCAATAGAATGTTCGCACCTCGGGCATGCACGCTCACATCATCTGATTCATTCATCTGAAGACCGCATATTCTCCATAATGATGCCATTTTTGTGCAAATACAGCAATTAGTTGCACCGCAAAAAGTAAGCTTTAACCTCCATTTGTAACTATTTATATTTATAATGGCTCTGTATAGAAGAGAAAATATAAAATAAAACATGTTTATTTTATACTTATAACATGTTTTTATATTACAGGTGACTGCAAATGATTACATATGTGATGTTTGTCATACATTATTTGTTAAGAGTTACCACAACATCACAAGATTTGCAAGAAGTACCAATGGTTGTTCATCAACATGATCAACGTGTGGTATATGGTTGTTCTCTGGCACGAATCCAATGTCACTCCGTACAAGCAGAAAGTATCAGCCACATTTTAGATATTATGCGAAATTGAGTTCAACCCTGAAAGGTGAGAGACGTTTTTGATTGGTTAACTATTGCAAGAAATTAGGCTATGGTAAACATCAGATACCCATGCAATAACAGTCATTGACCCTCATACATTTATTGACTTTCCAAATAACAAAAACAGAAATAATGACATAAAACTGTCCTGAATCAACTTCTATTGTGATCCTTTAGGTTTTCTAGTAATGAAAAACGGTTCATAATTTTTTGTTTGAGTATCCACGAAGGGATATTAGAGAAACATCTATGTACTTTATTGCATGTTTATCTGGTGCCGACCATAGTATGCTTAAACTTGCCTGATGTGTTATTTTGTTTAGCTATAGATCTTTTCTGGTCAGTTATAGTCATGCAACATTTGTAGTGTAAATTGTTTTATTTATTGTACTATAAATGCAATGTGTAACCAACATTTTTTTTTTGTTGCAGGTTCAGCCATCAGATTTGAATGTACTACAATTAAATAATTCCGAAACCATATGGATATTACGGGGCAAAATTCACAGCCGCCATATCAGCAATAAAACATATTTTGTTTACATAGCAATTGATTCAGCTCAAATTGGTCGACAAGCAATCGTACAATATTGCTGTAATTATGACCATTATTTTGTATTAAAGCTATGCGAGACATCAAAATAATGTCGACCCTTGCACAGTTTTTAGACAATATTTTAATTGCCAATTTAGATGAACAATAAACATGAAATTAAAATCTTTGTTTTATTTCTTATTCAAACTTAATCAATCAGTAAGTTAAAGTAGGACTGTAGGTTTAACACAACTTACCGACTACCTAATTGGTAAGGCTGGTTTCATAGCCACGCGATTGAACAGCGCGCAATGTTTTATATCACTACATAGTATAAAACAAAGTCGCTTTCTCTGTCCCTATATCCCTATGTATGCTTAAATCTTAAAAACTACGCAACGGATTTTGATGCGATTTTTTTTAATAGATAGAGTGATTGAAGCCGTAGGTTTATATAACATATGTATAATAACATCCATTAAATAGTGAAGAAATACTGTTATTTTTGAGGTTTTTAATGTGATGTCGTAAATAATTACATTTTATGACGCAGACGAAGTTGCGCGGGTCAGCTAGTATACATTAATATACACAAACATTTAATCTCACTCCAAAACCAATGCTAAGAATACAGGTATCCACTATCTACCTATGTTAATTAGATTCTATGCATTTAAACGTTGCACTTACCTATTTACTTACACCTAGGCTTTAGAAAAAAAAAAACTGCAAAGGTACCTAATTATTTAGGTAGGTACTGAAAATAGCTAAATGTATTATGATTTTGTTAATCAGTTTCTTAAAGATCACTCGGACCTATGAAAAACTATATCTAATATTCGTTGTCATGGTTAGATTATAACCTCAAAATCAGATACTTTTTTGGACATAAATCTTTTCTGCAGCTAGTCCGCTATGAAAATAAGATCTTATAGGAGTTTACGAATGATCAACAACACAATACATAATTTTCCGATGCTCCTGGCTCCAGGGCGAACAATGTATGGGGGCAGAGCAATCTCCTTTAGTTCCAAGGTGTGACCTATTACCTGCCAGTGTTGTAGAATTTGTTGTGTTGAAAGCGTCACGGCGACCCTGGAACGCAAAGGGAAACATTAGGAGGAACACGAATGGGTTTTAGTCAGTAAGAGTCTGACACTCTCTTCCACTCCGCCCAGAGTAGGAGTCATTTCCTATTTATAAAAAAAAAATGATGTGAGTTATACATACTAGTTACTTAACTGACGAGACCTGTTAGATTAAAGCTTTTAAAATTAGCTCTTGACAGCAATACATAGTGCAGCTTTATCAGTGCAAACAGTTTCGAAATGGGGTCTTTACTTACAGAGATTACCATAATACGAACTAAGAAAGCTAAAATTATTTCCACAAATTTGTAATGGTAGATATCTGAGCTACTTTAGCGTTCGTTTATCTGTCTGTTAACCACTAACCAGCCTGAACTAGTCAATGGCGTTACGACAAATAGCGTTTACGGACATAAACATCATCTATTTAGCATTTTCCCTCCCAACTATTTTGAAGTCGGCTTCCAGTCAAACCTGATTCAGCTGAATACCAGTGTTTTACGTGGAGCGGCTGCCTACTAGACCTCAACATCCCATTAACTGGGTAATACGGTACTTCATGGCAAGACTGGAAATAGATTTACTGGCTTCTGACTATCTGTAACGACTGCCAAACATTTACAAATGACAGCCTAGAGCAACGGCTTAACGTAAAGATCCAGGGTCACCCATCCACAGGCAACCTCGGCAAGCGGTGCTTAACCTTGAAGATCGACCCGTGGCTGTTATCATCTAGCCACGAACTCCTCCGGACAAATAAACAACCGATAAAAACCTTAGAAACCGGGCAGAAGACAAATGGATTTCCAATCAAACATTTTAATATCAAAGTATTTTGAAGTACTTCAGTATCGGAAAAACGGGGTGAATAGAAACGCAGGGGTGAATAGAAACAAAACTTTGACTAGCATTTTCACATGAATGCCACAATATTGGTTTCTAAAAAAATATCAATTTTTTTAAACTAATATTGATTAAAAAACTGGAGTCCTTAAATGCCGTAAGCAGAATTTAAAGAAAGTGGAAATCCCCTTCAAAGTTATGTTTCTATTCACCCCTGCGTTTCTATTCACCCCGTTTTACGTAGTGTTAATTCTAGGAACATGGCAGAATCCCTCCTACGTTCTATTTCAGGTATTTTAGTTCTCCATTGAAATGTTAAAAGCAGGAGCTCTAACATTTGAGGTGCAGTGTTAAATGTCTGAATGCTTTTAAAGCGAGTGCACATAGCTGTCTGCGTTCCGTTTCACGAATAACTCTTAGATTCCCAGAATGTTACGTTATTTAGTGAAATGTTATGATTTTAACATATGAAAGGCTGTAGTGGAATATTTAGGAAATGTGTTGGGATTTTGTAGTTTTAATAAGCTTTTGCCAGCGACTTAGCTCCGTAAGGTTTATTTTTTTTTTAATTTGAGTTCTTAAAAATATTTAATGGTTTTACAGTTTTTACAAACAGTAATGGCTGGGGATTTCAAAGACCTAATATTGATTTATTTAAGCAATATGGACTGGAAAAAACCTAAATGCCTTAGGAATTTTCTACCAGTCGCCCTGAGGGTGGTGCTTTTATTTATTTGTGATGGGTTTGCTCTTGACTCTAGTCTAGGTCAGAGATGACATAGACAAAGTCTACGATGGAGCAAGCTTATCCAGAAGGAGCCTGTTAATTCTAACTTTGAAGCGATTAGGGTTGTAAGCGTTTGGAAACACAGACGCAGGCAGAGAGTTCCACTCCTTTGCTGTGCGCATTATAAAAGACGTTTCGAAACGCTTAGTGCGAATTGGTGGAATAGCAACAATGTAGGGATGGTAAGATGCAGTGCGTCTGGATGTTCGATGGTTGAAAGGGGCCGGTGGGATGAGGTCGTGGAGTTCTTGAGCACACTCACCGAAGTACAAACTGTAGAAGACCGACAAGCAGGCAACCTTATGGTGATGAGCCAAGCTATGTAGCTTGGCTCCACCAGTTTTACGTCACCGATGAGCCTCTTAGCTCTGCGTTCCACCGAGTCGCGGCAAGCTGGTACTTAGCTGAGCCATCCCAAAGGTGGCTGCAATACTCCATGCAGGATCGGACTTTGTATAGGGTGAAAAGCTGTCCAGGCCTGAAGTATCGCTTTACCCTATTAAGGATGCCCAGCTTTTTGGAAGCAGTTTGGGCTTTGTACTCGATTCGGCGCTGAAACAGAACAAGATAATGTTATTATGAGTTCTCTTAATCAGAAAGATTATTATGAAATATTATATTTATTTGTTTATTATATGTATTTATTTATTTGATACACTAAAAATGTAAGGTGTGCATAAAAGAAATGTGTTTTTTGTTTAGATTTATGGTACAGAACCCTTTGTGTGAGAGTCTGACTCGCACTTGGTCGGTTTTTCACACATTTGTACTTATTTTTTAGCCAAACGATTACTGCTTACTTCTTACAAAAGTAACAGCGGAAAGACACACGAATTCGAACACATTATTAGAAACCTTACAATCTCGCATTTCGAGGAAAAATCCGATTGTGTTCGTACTTGAGTTTCACATACTTTGTTTGTACCCTTATGCTTTGAGCAAAAATAATAAACCTTTCGCCTCAAGTTTCTTTGAACATATTTTTTATAGCAAAAAGGTTATTCATATGTGATCGATCAGTCGTGAAAACCTTTGTACTGACAGCATAAGAACTTATTTGTTATATTGTGTCAAAGGAAAATGGGTTCTATGACAATGGGAGAGGGATTGTTGTTGGGTGATTAATTGAGGGGCAAAAAAGCGAAATGTCAATGCTTGTATTTATATAAATAGGGCGCAGAAAATGTTACGGTTATAATTATGAGGGGTGGTCGTAAATTATCCATGCCGGGAAAAGTAGTTGTTTTTATCTATAAAACGTGTATATACATCCGTTGACTTTTATAATTATTAACTAACTGACCCGCGCAACTTCGTCTGTGTCACAATTTTCAATACTGCTCCGCTCCTTTTGGTCTTAGCGTGATGATATATAGCCTTTCTCGACAAATGAGCTATCCAACACTGAAAGAATTTTTCAAATCGGACCAGTAGTTCCTGAGATTAGCACGTTCAAGCAAACAAACAAACAAACAAACAAACTCTTCAGCTTTATATATTAGTAAGTATAGATTACGCTAGCCAAATATAATTTTGCACAAAAAAAAATCTTAATACGATAGGTAAGCACCATATAATGATTTTTCATAATCTATTCCTACACTTTGTATCGAAGTTCATCATTTGTTAGCAAGTCTAGTTTGTATGACATCAGGGTCAGAATGTTTCTGTTTTTGAAGTGAAAACTTCTTTAGCGGCGTTGAGCACTTTTTCTGTAATGGGTATAAAATCTTAAACTCGCGTCAGGACACGTGACCTGATCGAAAAAGCGTAAGACGGACTCGCGTCAGGGTCACGTGATGCTGATCGAAAAAGCGTAAGACGGACTCGCGTCAGGGTCACGTAATGCTGATCGAAAAAGCGTAAGATCGAGGGGAAGGGAGAGGAACTAGTATCTCCCACTCTTTCTACCGTGCCTGAGTGTGCTGCTCCGCTTAGGCGGCAAAGGGCGCTTGCGCGAATGTCCGTCTGTGTTTATGTACAGCGTGCCACGCGTATCCAAGGATACGAAATTATGGATGAAAGTTGATTTTTCTAAGAGATAAAAATTAATGTAATATATAAATAAATAACGATATAATATTATGAATAATAACATGTAAATTGTCATATTTGTGTACGATAGCGCAATAAATAAACATTGTATTCTACCTCATAAATGATAGTATTTTTGTACTTATAATTAAACACAACGTTAATACTAAAGTTTTCACTTCTGCCGGCACTCCCGGAGTGCTACCGGTGTTTTTTTTTTAAGGATAAGGGAAATCATCAAATGACTCCTCCCGCTCTGGGCGGAGTGGAAGGGAGTGTCAGACTCTTACTGACTAAAGCCCATCCGTGTTCCTCCTAGTGCCCTTTGACTTCCACGGCCGCGGTGACTCTTTCGAACAAAGTCACATCTTACAAATTGAATTGTAAAACAGGGATTTTCAGACAATTTTACCTATAAAGCTTTGAAATTGAATTGCATCCACGATTACTTTAGATGATAATGCAGGGTCAGCCAGGTGACATCCTTCTGAATCCAATTGGTGGACTTCCAAAGATTTCTAGTTAATTATTTATACACCCCCATAGTGGCTACCGGAAGACGCAGCGTTAGAAGGCCTCCCATAAGGTGGACCGATGACCTGGAGAGTGTCGTAGGTATCCGATGGATGCGAGACGCACAGGACCGGTTGTTGTGGCGCCACGCGCGGGGAGGCCTATGTCCAGCAGTGGACGTCTTTCGGCTGACACCTCCATAATATGGGTATCAATTTAAAGAGTTTCATGAAAGGTATTAAAACAAGTATTTTGCTTTAATAATATTAGTTCTAAACTTTTCTGAAGCTTAAAAATCGGTTTCATAAAGTGGCTATTCATATGCCCAGCGTTTTCCCAACTATATTGGGGTCGGCTTCCAGTCAAACCGGATTCAGCTGAATACCAGTGTTTAGAGCTAACTTAGAGGCCATTCTTGTTACAAAATATCACTAAACCATTCCAGCTCCCCATTTCCCACCCACAATGCTACAAGCTGCATCCAATCCCTCACAGAATCCCCCAGCAACCATTCTATAGTTATGCCCAATAAACCTCGTCGGAAGCGTCTATAAAGTCGGAGAAGTTACAACTAAACTAGGCATCGAGAAGGGCTATAAAACGTGAAATATTATAGTAATGTTACTGTATCCTTTCGTAACTATAACTTGGTTATGTTATTTTCAGGGTTCATTGGAATACTAGCTTTTATTTAGTATAGATTTTCGCAAAGAAGAGTCGGTTATAGAGTAATTTTTTACTCTATAATCAACTCTAGGTTAAAATTCATCAACATTGATTCAGGGGTTTTAGGTGTGAAAGTGTAACAAACAAACACACTCACTTTCGCATATATATTACTTATAAGCTTATTGCGCGCGACTTCGTACGCACGTGTCCTTTTTTCCCGTTCCCGTAGGAAGTTCGGGTCGTTTTTTATACATATAAACTTTTATTTTGAATCGCTCTGTCTCTTGATGAAAACCGCATTAAAATCCGTTGCGTAGTTTAAAAGATATAAGCGTACAAACGGAAACAGCGACTGTGTTTTATACTATGTAAAGTAATGAATTAGGATTAGCATAGATAGTTGTTTTCATTGGTAGGCTTTCGTGTTCGACGAACCTATTCACTTTTGACTTAAATAGACCCAGGTTGTAGCTACAGGAAACTCTGACTCTGGCAGGAGGTATTCACTCCCAAGTTACACATGATTAATTACTCTTGAACAGTTTTCAGTTTTTCGACTACATTTAGGATATTCTTGGAAATGGACCACTGCGTCGTACTATAAGGAATTCAACTCTTCAGTTGTACGCACACTGAAAGTTTTCTCAAACAGTTTTCAGTTTTTCAACTACATTTAGGACATTCTACGAAACGGACCAGTGCGTCGTATTATCAGGAATTAGAAACTCCAGGAGGCATTTTCACTCCTCCACCGGCCCCCTTCTACCATCGGACATCCAGACGCACTGCATCTTGCCATCCCTAACTTGTTACTATTCCACCAATTCGCACTAAGCGTTTCCAAACGTCTTTTATAATGCGCACAGCAAAGGAGTGGAACTCTCTGCCTGCGTCTGTGTTTCCAAACGCTTACAACCCTAATCTCTTCAAAGTTAGAGTGAACAGGCTCCTTCGCAGCTCGCTCCATTGTAGACTTTGTCTCTGTCATCCCTGACCTAGACTAGAGTCAAGAGCAAACCGATCACAAATAAAAAAATAAATAAAAAAAAAGACGCACAATGAAAGTTTTCTCAAACAGTTCCCAGTTTTTCAACTAGAATTGGGCCAAATTCTTGCTAACCCTACTACGGTATAGTATATTTACGCGAACCATTTTGAGCCCTTTTCAAACCTTCCCATGAAAGGCCCTTGCTTAATTACGTAAACTGGACTCGAGGACCGAATTTGCATAAACAAAATTGTATCACCCTGTAAATTGTCTTGTTGCCTGCCTCCTCTGAAGCTTCTGAGTCATTGTGACTGCTCCGTTTTGCTGGGTATTCATAGAAGTGAAAATAAGCTTATTATTTTTATAGAGTACTAGCTGACCCGCGCAGCTTCGTCTGCCTCACATTTTTCATTACTGCTCCGCTCCTATTGGTCTTAACGTGATGATATATATAGCCTATAGCCTTCCTAGATAAATGGGTTATCTAACACTGAAAGTATTTTTCAAATCGGACCAGTAGTTCCTGAGATTAGCGCGTTCAAGCAAACAAACAAACAAACTCTTCAGCTTTATATATTAGTATAGAAGTATAGATTAGCTTTTGCTCGCGACTTCGTCCGCGCATGACCCGGTTTTCCCGTTTCCGTAATAATTTTGTGAAATCCTCTCTTAGTGCTCCCCTACACTCCCCAAGGAACCTACATGCCAAATTTCAGCTTTCTATGACCAGTAGTTTCGGCTGTGCGATGTCGGTCACTCATCAGTAACGGAAGTATTTAAAAAAAACTGGCCAAGGCGAGTCGGACTCGTGTGCAAAGGGTTCCGAACCAATTTCATTTTTTTAACATGATTTTTTGACAGTACAGACTTCTTACAGTTTTCCTGTAATCTTCAGGTTTAGAGCTGCTATTATTTTTTTCCAAATTTTAGGCTCAGTAGTTTAGATAAAGGGGTGAAAATGAAAATAACTCTTCATAAAAAAGAATAGCGCCGAATACATTTATTTTCCCGAATATGTGCCATAAATTATTTTACTTAAATATTAATTAATGATAACTTTAATGTTGAAGTTCGTCTTATTTAAATAAAGATGCAAAAATATTGAATTGAAAGCAGTAAGTACTTTAAAACTGGCCAAGTGCGAGTCGAACTCGCGTGCAAAGGTAACGAATTTTTTTTTAACATGTTATTTCAACACTACAGACTTCTAATAGGTTTTCCTGTAATCTTTAGGTAAAGATCTAATATCTCCAATTTTTTCAAAATTTTTGCCTCAGTAGTTTCGGAGATAAAGGAGGGAAATGGTAATTTTTCGTCTAATTTCTTGAATAACTTCTAAACCATTTATTTTAAAATTATGAAAAAAATATAATTAAAACTCTCACAGCAAGTCCTTTCATTTAATATGTCACACGATATTGTTAAAAAAACGTTTTTTTTAAATTTTCTGGTTTAACCCCCAAAAGTGACACCCGCACTAAAAATTTAATGATTTACGTAACGCGCCCGTGTTTGAGTCATATAAGTCCATATGTGTACCAAATTTCAACAGAATCGGTCCTGTGGATCCGGAGAAAACTGGCTGTGACAGACAGACACCCGAGTGATCCTATAAGGGTTCCGTTTTTTTCGGAACCCTAAAAATATTTTACTTTGAGGCGCATGCGCATAGTGCTCTCGCGCTCATTTTCTCGGTTGAATAAATTTTGTGTTTAGGGGCTGTTTGGTCACTACATTTTGACTGACTAATGAAATATAACTTTGTAATAGTTACTTTAACAACATATAAAAAAAATTGATGTAAAAATAAGTAAAGTTAAATTTTTGGGGAGTTTTAAAGCGTCTGACAAAAGTTTTGATCAATGGAAAGTGTGTATACTTATGATACTATTTTAGAATAATATTCTACAAAACATATATAAAAATCAGCCATGTAAATTTAAGTTAAGTAACTCTTATTTTTAGTTACCTTTCTTACCTGGTACCTGCCCAGGTGTCACAAGGCGAGCTCCACAAGCACGCAGGTATTCAAAGAACACGAGACGCTACTGAGAACCTAAGGTTTCATCTATGTGAAAATAAGTTATGTCTGATCGCCGTAGGATCTTACTCTATATTGCTTCAACTCGTAGATTGACCTTTTGGCTTTGTGGCTGTTGTTATTTATTTTTCTAACGTTTATAAATGTTAACCTACTATGAATAGCTTAACATATGTATAGGGAAACTCTTTTATCCCAAAGTATCGTTTCCAACTCAAACCTTCTTTACAATGTTTTCAAAGGACCATTTAGGCAGATCAAAACGCAACAATTCCGGGAAAACGATCCACGATTTAGCGGTTCAAAAGGTCTTAAAATAGTTCGTTTGACACACAATAATAGACCTTATACATA
Source organism: Lacanobia wlatinum (assembly GCA_947578705.1). Classification (NCBI taxonomy): domain Eukaryota; kingdom Metazoa; phylum Arthropoda; class Insecta; order Lepidoptera; family Noctuidae; genus Lacanobia; species Lacanobia wlatinum. The sequence continues at coordinate 3,733,458 of OX388046.1, read as the reverse complement.
AACGTTAACACTAAATCTAATCTGTAATCGCTGATTATCTTATCTTTCACATGGAATTAATTACGGATTGAGTTTATCTCTCCAGATCTTGAGTAGGCGACAAATGTTTCAAGATGTTCGGCTGATAACGGAGATGTTTTTGATAAGAAAGTTCTTTTTGGAAGTTCGGGACATTTGGTTTGATGTTTATATGCCTCATTTAGTTTCAAAGTTATGTGGAAGAAGTAAAATAAACTTGGGTTTCAACTTTGGAGTAGGTGTATTTGGGTTTTGTCTTTTGTAATTTTGAAGTGCGAAAAATAGTAATTGTATAGACGTTTTTGACTGAGGAGCTTGTGGCTTAACAATAACAGTTACACGTGTCAATCATCGAGGTTAAGCGACGTTTGCCTAGGTTAGTCCGTGGATGGATGACCATTCTTTACTCATCGATACTCCTCCATGCCTTGGAAAGTACGTTAAGCCGTTGATCCTGTCTGTCCTTTGATGATCTTTGACAGTCGTTAATGAAAGTCAAATGCAAAAACATCTGACAGATCTGTATCCGGCACGAGTGTTCCGAGCCTATGCACACGGCGTATTTTTAACGCGCCGACGACGCGCGCTCACGGCGCTAAAGATATGACCAAAAAGCAGTACTGTCTGCGTCTGAATTTCATTTAAAACGCGTTAGGACACATCATCTGCGCGTCGTCGGCGCGTTGGGGACTCTAGTCCCGAAGAATTTGAAAAATAGGTATGTGAAGAAACTATTGCCGATGCCGTCGCGCTGCGCCCTATCAAGTAATGTGCGAAAGCGACAACTGCAGCAGTGGCTGATTTTACCTATAAAAACCTTGACCAAAAGACGTTTTTGTATTCCGCTGTTTTCTTACCGTTTTCTTCTCAACTTATCAAATTTGTCTGATAGTCGTCTGAACACGGCGGTACAAACGGGCTGTTTTCGGGTTTTTGGATTGTCATAATTCTTTAAGTAATTATCATCATCATCATATCAGCCGAAAGACGTCCACTGCTGGACATAGGCCTCCCCCAAGCGTCGCCACAACGACCGGTCCTGTGCGTCTCGCATCCATCGGCTACCCGCGACCTTCACCAGGTCATGGGTCCATCTTGTGGGAGGCCTTTCAATATTACGTCTTCCGGTACGCGGTCGCCACTACAGAACTTTTTGGCCCCAAGTTACTATGTTTTGGAAAAAAGAAAATAAAATCATTGCTCTAGCAGCATCATCCACGAAGAAAACAGCGGAATGCGTTTGCATGGAAAAAAGCCCAAGAGTTACCGACTTCCCTCGTCGTGTGTAAGACTAGTCGGATTTGGAAAATTCTTTTAAAGGGTAACCAACGGAACCCTATTACTCAGCCTCCGCTGTTCGTCCGGCCGACCGTTTGTCTGTCAGCTGTAGGCTGTCATCTCAAGAACCGTAATAGGATGACAGTTAAAATTTTCACAGATTGTGTATTTCTATTGCCGCTATAACAACAAATACTAATCAAAATTAAAGTTTCGTGCGAGAGACCGACTCGCACTTGGCTGGTTTTTTTACATTCATGAGGAATGCTATATGCTATACGGGAAGTGGCGGGCAAAAGCTAGTTAGCTTTTAATCTCGCATAACTTATTCCGAAAAAAAAAAAATGTTGTAAAAAGAATTAGTATTTCCCATACACAATTTACGTATGTTACACGCTAGATTATACACTTTATACTCGTAAATCATAGGAGACTCTTAGTGGGTCAGAGGAAGAAAAAAACAAAATTAATTTCACAATTTACAGTTTACTGTGAAACACATGCCAATCTTAATTAAATATTACAAACAAAGTCCAAAATAATGCCGAGTGGTATTTATCATAAAATCCTTTTAGCTTCCCTTTTCGTCCTAGTTAGATAGTGATTGTAACTGAAGGCTCACACTGTTGGTCCGACGCAGCCAATTATTATTATTCAACGAATCGTTGTCTTGCAAGTTATTCAGATTGTTGTTGTTGTTGTTGTTGTTGTTCTGTCGTAAGTTGTTATTGTTCAGATTCAGATTGTCCAAATTATTGTTGTTATTGTTAAGGTTGTTGAGATTGTTGTTATTGTTGTTCTGTCGTAAGTTGTTGTTATTCAAGTTATCCAAGTTATTGTTGTTATTGTTAAGATTGTTGTTATTGTTGTTCTGTCGTAAGTTGTTATTGTTCAGATTCAAGTTGTCCAGATTATTGTTGTTATTGTTGAGATTATTGTTATTGTTGTTATTGTTATTCATTCGTAAGTTGTTGTTAAGATTCAAGTTGTCCAGATTATTGTTGTTATTATTAAGATTGTTGTTATTGTTATTATTGTTGTTGTTCGTTCGTAAGTTGTTGTTGTTCAGATTCAAGTTGTCCAAATTATTGTTGTTATTGTTGAGATTATTGTTATTGTTGTTATTGTTCTGTCTTAAATTGTTATTTAAATTGTTGTTATTGTTGTTTTGTCGTAAATTGTTGTTGTTATTGATATTATTAAGATTGTTGTTGTTATTATTATTCCAGTTATCCAAATTATTGTTGTTATTGTTGTTGTTCGATCGTAAATTGTTGTTGGGGTTGTTGAGGTTGTTGTTATTGTTATTCTGTCTTAAATTATTGTTGAGATTATTGTTATTGTTGTTCTGCCGTAAATTGTTGTTGTTATTGTTGTTGTTGAGATTGTTGTTATTATTGTTCATACGCAAGTTGTTGTTATTGTTGTTGAGGTTGTTGAGATTGTTGTTGTTATTATTATTCCAGTTATCCAAATTATTGTTTTTATTGTTGTTGTTCGATCGTAAGTTGTTGTTGGGGTTGTTGAGGTTGTTGTTATTATTGTTGTTCTGTCTTAAATTGTTGTTGTTATTGTTGTTGTTGAGATTATTGTTATTGTTGTTCTGCCTTAAATTGTTATTGTTATTGTTGTTGTTGAGATTGTTGTTATTATTGTTCATACGCAAGTTGTTGTTATTGTTGTTGAGGTTGTTGAGATTGTTGTTGTTATTATTATTCCAGTTATCCAAATTATTGTTGTTATTGTTGTTGTTCGATCGTAAGTTGTTGTTGGGGTTGTTGAGATTGTTGTTATTATTGTTGTTCTGTCTTAAATTGTTGTTGTTGAGGTTGTTGTTATTGTTGTTCTGTCTTAAATTGTTGTTGAGATTATTGTTATTGTTGTTCTGTCGTAAATTGTTGTTGTTGAGATTGTTGTTGTTGTTGTTGTTATTCCAGTTGTCCAAATTATTGTTGTTATTGTTCATTCGTAAGTTGTTGTAGAGATTGTTGAGATTGTTGTTATTATTGTTATTCCAGTTATCCAAATTGTTGTTGTTATTGTTGTTCTGTCGTAAATTGTTGTTGATATTGTTGAGGTTGTTGTTATTGTTCAGATTCCAGTTGTCCAAATTATTGTTGTTATTGTTGTTCTGTCGTAAATTGTTGTTGAGGTTGTTGAGATTGTTGTTATTGTTGTTGTGTCGTAAATTGTTGTTGAGATTGTTGTTTAGTCGCAAATTGTTATTAAGGTTGTTGAGATTGTTGAGATTGTAGTTTTGTCGTAAATTGTTGTAGAGATTATTGAGGTTATTATTATTCTGACGTAAATTATTGTTCAGATTATTAAGATTGTTATTCCAATTGTTATTATTCTGTCGTAAATTATTGTTGAGATTATTGAGATTGTTATTCCAATTGTTATTATTCTGTCGTAAATTATTGTTGGGATTATTGTTGAGATTGTTATTCCAATTATTGTTATTATTATTCCAAGGACTGGCTAGCCCATTCTGGGCTGCCATCACAACGGCAAAACCGATCACAAGTTTAAACATGGCGACTTCTTGAATCGAATCGAACCAATAACTGTTGAAACTCGAATGCATTTTCCAGATTCAAACCGTTTTTATTATACCCCAGGTAGTAATCGATTTACGTTGAACATACCGTTATGAATGTTTTTTAAATCGATTTATACATTTCTATTATTTGGCGTTGTATAGATTAAATTAAGCACATTAGTACAACATTTAAAAATTGTGATAGTGATTTGATATAGTTTTCAGGGCGAGCATGAAGTTTTTTTTAAGAGAAATAAAAAACTGACTGAGAACAAAAACTTTGGAAAAATCCAAAAAGTCTATTGATCGTGTTCGATCTACAGCTAAAATTTTTACGAGCCTTTGGGTTTCGTACTAATCGATAAAAGCAGCTTTTAACTATCAGATGTGGAAATTGGGATTCCTTATGGTACTACTTTTGATTAATCAATACATTTTAGTTATTAAAAATGGCTTTAATTAATCCTTACCTACGCGTAAGGTGGAAGAATTTGCCATATTACTTTAGTTTGTTATTATTGATGCACTTCAAACTTCAAGTAATTGTTTAGTTTCTGAAAAAGTTGTGACAAAACCTTATAAAACCTACTTCCAAATAAAGACACTGCAAAGTATAAAATAACTATAAGTAATTTCTGAAGTCGGTGGTTTGGGTTTTGTTACTTACTTCGTTTTTGACACCGACTTCCGAAATTAAAATTAAAGTAATTTTATACTATGTAGTGTTTTTATTTGGGAGTCGGTTTTAAAAAAGTTTTTTTTTTCCTCTTTTTCGTACGTACCCCTTACAGCGTACCGGCGTGATGTTGTCATGAACTGGTGTAAACAAAAGACATACGTGCGATTTCAGCAACCCCGGCTCATTTGTTATCATTTATGGAGGAGTTTCATAGCCCATTTCCGAAGTTCTTCACCAAATTGAAACCATTTGGGTAGTTTTTGGAAGAGTATTCGCTTCAAGTGTGTCTATAAAATTTTAAAAGTTCCCTCTATTTCTCCAGGATCTTATCATCAGATCCTAACTGGATGATCATGGGACTAACTGGAAAGTCCCCTTTTAACATGAAAAAAAGAATTTTCCAAATCGGCCCAGGCGTCTTCGAGTAATCGGGGAAAATACATTAAAAAATCGGACGAAATGAGAACCTCCTTTTTGAAGTCGGTTAAAAAGGGGAAAATTTAAACTTTTAAATGTGCGGACCCAATACAGATTCGCTCTTGACCAACTGTGTTGACCATGTAACCAAAATTGAGTGATATAAAATTATGTCTTGCATTATTTTTGCACTGCCGCTGCATGTTTTCGAAGGCGTAAAATTAATTATTACTTATGTGTAGTGAACAAGTATGATTTCGTGTTATCGGGCTTGTAGTAAAAGTCTATTATATTTAACAGAAACACATTTTCGGTTTCTTGTGTTATTTCAAGGTACATTTTGTCAAAATCGGCTGCAAAAGTGGGTAAAATTGGTATTTTCACTGAACGTTTTTAAAAAGTCTTTCTCCTCCACTGAGGCGTTCATATTCCAAGTCAGTTTGAAGGACCTTCACTCGACTACTCGCCATGGTAAAAGAAAAAAAATAAAATGAATGTCAGTCATTAACCAGTTATAACTGTCAATTTTTAAAAGCTCGTGGCTAAATCTTTCTTTATTTTTACTAATTGACAGGCTCGCGTTTGACCACTATCTCACCTGATGGCAAGCGATGATGTGGTCGAAGATGGAGCACGCTTGCTGCATCTTCAAGGTTAAGTAACGCTTGCCAAGGTTGATCTGTGGATCGGTGACCATCTTAACATACCGATTTTGGAAAGCACGCTAAGTCGTTGGTCCCGGCTGTCATATCTTTGGTAGTCGTTACGGATTGTCAGAAGCCAGTGAATCTGTCTCCAGTTTTGTCAAGAAGTGCCGTGTTATAGGTAACAGAGTGTCCGTGGAGTTTCTTGCACGTTCTTCTCCATAGAGATCTACGCTTTGGAACGTGCAAATAGCTTCATGTTTTTGACTGACCGACTTTGACAATTCAAAAGTGCCTGTAAATGGTTTATTTGAAATTTACGATTTGGGTTTGAGTTTGACACGGTACTTCTTGACAAAGCTGACTTCAGACCTCTATAACCCATTAACTAGGTTATGGGTTATAGAGTTCTGGTAATCAGCTGAATCCGGGTTGACTAGAAGCCGCCCCTATATAGTTAGGAAAAGGCTAGGTAGATGATGAACTAGGTCAATTTTATGATTCGGGGTTGAGTCGACTTGGAAAACATGACTTGGAATACGGACAATGCAAAATTGTTTGAAAGAGTTACCGCGGGCTTGGAACACAAAGGGCATTTCGAAGGAACACGGCTGGGTATGCTGCGCAGACTTTGACTTCTGAATAAATAAAAAACGGTATCGTCACAGGCTTTTTTATACCTACATAAGTCTGTGCAGTCATTTTTGTTTGGAGTTCAAAGTCTGCGCAGACTAAAGTCAGTGTCGTGCGGACCCATTATTAGTCAATAAGAGACTGACACTCTCCCCTGCTCCGCTCAGAGCGGGAAAAGTCATATTTTGATGATATCCCTTCCAAAAAAAGATCGAAACGTGTTAAAAAAGCTCATGAAATGTATCCAAAAAGTAGTAGACACAAGAATAGAATAGTCTTGCCCATAATTCCTAAGACAGCACTATATAGTAAAAATAGCTATGCAATGTGTGGTCGCATATTTAATGCCATACCTGACACTATCAAAATCTTACCAGTTAATAAATTTTCAAGACATCTTAAATTATGGCTATTAGAAAAGAATTTCTACTCAGTAAGCGACATATTTAACATGAGAGTGAATAATTAATAATAACAATAATTCCATCGGACATCAATATATTATTTTGTTTTTTAATTTACGTAATAATGTAATAAATTTCTCAATGGTCATGCTTGTCAAATGTCATTGTCTACAAATTATGACTATTATGATGTATTCAAATTATAACTGTAAATTAGTATTTAACCCAAATGTTTGCATGTCACATAATTATGACTAAGTGTTATGGATCTATTTAATAATTATTTACGTTAAGACCGAAATTGTACCAACACTTACTGCGAATAAATTGATTGATTGATTGATTGATTGATTGTTATTTTTGAGAACTTGGCCGTAACTCACCTTATTACTTAACCTTATATAATCTCAACACCATTAATGTGTTTTTACCCTCTACTTCCAATAATACTAACACCTCGCACCGCTTTGCTTAACCCTCCACTACCGCAACACATTATCGTTGCAAGACAGGCAAAAATGTTCGCAGAGGTCCATAGAGCCCGGAAGCTAATAGACGTTACTTTATTGTACAGTCTGTGATCAACATTATCTAACCCACTTGACTATAATTCGCTTATAGTAATGTGGGTTAGATAATGTTGGTCACAGACCCTACAATGTACACTATTGTACACCTCATAACAATCACAGAAAAACCGTTTATAAATACAAGTGTACAATGGGCGGTCATATCGCACGGGGATATCTGTAATAAAGCTTTGCATACTATTGTATAAATGCGAGTTCTTCTAAATCAACAGATAGATGTGTTGCTAGGGAGTTTGTTGGCCACTTCTTCTCCACAGCTAAAACACTAGGAAGTGGCGACGGGCGGGCGTTTTGGGGGACTGTCTATTTGTAAACGTTGACGTTCAAAAAGTGCTGGTACTCAGCCTAATTTGAATAAATTACTTTTGATTTTAAATTTTTTTTTTGATTCTGTTTGCTATCTGGATGAAATAAACCTTTGGATGGAATAATCGAAAGAACATAATTCCGCAGAGTTTAAGTTTTGACTGTCAATCTATTTGCCTAGCTTTTTACCAATTAGTTCGAGGTCCAGTCTAATTGGATGCACCTGAATACCAGTATTCTTCATGGCGACTGCCTATCTCACCTCGAAAACCATTTAACTGGGTAAACGATACCCCTTGGTAAGACTGGTGGCAAATTTTTAGCTTTTGTTACCCATGATAACTGTGAAATATCCACAAATTACAGCCAGTACCACGGCAACGGATAGTCACACATCTACAGACTTACTTCGCAAGCGCTATGGCTATAATTATTAAGCCACGAAAAACCGCCTTTGACACTCCAAAACCTTCCTTGAGATTCTGTAGTAAAGACGTAGCGTTGGCGTGGTCTCTCACAAGGTGGACTGATCACATGGAGAGGGCCGCGGGAATCCGTAGAATGCAAGACGCACACTTGTAGGCCTATGTCCAACAGTGGACGTTTGTCAGTTGAAATGGTGTTGAAAGTAACACTCACTCGCCGATTGATCTGTTTGGCAAGTATTACAGTGCCGGCTCTAAAGATTCTAGGACTCCGTTCTCTGTGGGCGTGGCCGAATCTCGGAATAACCCTTAATAAGGTGAATGTGCCGAATTATGGAGGGTTGAAATGCGGTCGTAGGAAGGTGTCGTAATTATGTTTGTTTTTTGTTGTTTTATAAAGGGTGGAATAAGGTCTTACGGCTTTGAAGTATGTAGGCATTGCAGGTATATGAACCTGATTTTAAGCATGAGAAAGTAAAACTGGACCTTTGCATGTACGTAGTGTACGTCAAATTGTTACTTTGAACTACTACTACTGTTACATATATATTTATTTTTAAATTATTTTTTTTATTTAAAATTACTTGTTGCAATTTTTTGAGGCAAAGATTAGGTTTGCTTTGTAAAGATTACTTTGTTATCAGATCTTAACTTCTAGAGATTACAACATGAAAATTCATTTATTCAAACTAACTCCAAAGTGTTTTAGGTGTAAAGAAAAAGAAGTCATCAAACTTACCAGAAACAATTCACATACATACATACAAACATACTATACCTATAGAATAAGTTCAGATAGTTCTTAAATCGTTTCTAAAGTTTAACTAAAATTCATAAAACAGCTAGATTCCATTCCATACATCATTCCATTCCCTCCGGCATGCCAAGAATGTCAACCATGTAAAACGGCGGCTCATTACTGTCAAAGTGTTCTGTCCAATTATAAGTCAAACAAGAGAGAATTGTGGCACAAGTGTCAAACAATACGTCATTTACAAGTCCCTGCTTATTGGGATCTAATATTTTGAGTCAGTACTGGAAGTAATATATAGTGGAATTATATAGGAGTATTAGGAGTTATTTGCCGTATGGTGTCAGCCGGTGCCATAAAAGAATAATACCATCCCATCACTTCCCGCGGGTGTCGTAAGAGGCGACTAAGGGACTTGCCAGAGAATGTGCAGCAGCTTTATCTGTAAAACACAACACCATACACTGCGATCGCCAACCCGCCTGCCAAGCGTGACTATTATGGCAAACCCCCCTTGGGGGAGGCCTATGTCCAGCAGTGGCGTCTTTCGGCTGTTATGATGATGATGACATGATTAGGAGTTATGGCACGTGTTCATAGATAGCTCTTATTTTTTTTTTATAAAACTTCGTTGGTTTTACAGTAAAATTCACAATTTTTCTATGTCTAATGATGTGTGAGGGTCGCAGGTAGCCGATGGATGCGAGACGCACAGGACCGGATGTGTTGGCGATACTTGGGGAGGCCTATGTCCGGCAGTGGACGTCTGCAGACTGATATGATGATGATGATGTGTGACCTCTGCCTAAGCTTTCGAGGGATTCAGGCGTGATGTTATGCCAGGGTTGCGGAATTTGTTTGAAAAGGTCCCCGCGACCCTGGAACGCAAAGGGCACTAGGAGGAACACGCATGGGTTTTAGTCAGTAAGAGTCTGACACTCCCTTCCGTGCCGCCCAGAGCAAAAGGAGTCACTTGATGATTTCCCATCCGTATGACATTTTTTTTTAGATCTGCTTTTTTACCAAAACTTTAGTAGATTTACGTACACGTGCTCAGATAAACCTAACTTGTATTGTAACCCTATTGGTCAAATGGTTACATATGCGGAAGCTGGCTGCAAGGTTGTTAATTCGATTCTATCTGTAAGTTACTGTCTGATAAGATAAGATAAGATATTTTATTTGCATAAAACATGGTATACAAGGTGTTATTGGAAAATGTTGAAATGTTGTTGTTGTTGTTTAGTAAAGTGTGGAAAATGGTCTCTCTTATGTGCTTTCCTAATTTGTGTCCCACTGCTGGACAGACGCCTTATATTACTCCTTCCAAATCTTTTTATTTCGATCCTTACTTCCTTACTATAACACTTACTATATACTTAATATTACAAATGCGAAAGTAACTCTGTCCGTCTGTCGCGCTTTCACCCCAAAACTACTGAACCGATTTAAATGAAATTTGATACACAGATAGTCTAGAGCCTGAGTAGGGACATAGGCTTTTTATACCGGGAGTATGCTCCCTATGGACCATGCGAGTGAAGCCGCTGGCAGAAGCTAGTTTCAATTATATTTGCTAGAAAATTGTTACTACCCAGCAAAATAAATCTCATAATTCTTTTGCTCTACATGGCTTATGTATTTTTTTTCCATACTTATCTATTAGTTGGCATCTACGTAGTCACGCTCTTTCAAAACAAATCAAAATCTAACCATATGATTAATTTAAATACTGATTAGCAGATTCTTGATTCAAAATTCTCCGTAGAAAAATAAAGTTAAGGCTGCTCTCTCAAGAAATGCTTAAAAACAGCGTGCAGATGAAGCAACTTTTCGTCGGCATTTACTGAGAAATTACATCTGAAATAAATAGATAGTAATCTACATGATATGATACGTAATTTGTTTAAGCCAGAATTTATGTTTCGGTATCACATAATAAGAAATAATCAAAAATCACCTTCAAATCGTTGAGATTTTACTCCTTCATTTTTTAACAAAAGTCTTAAAAAATATCTACTGCTTTGCAATACAAACGAAAATAATTTGGATTTGTTACTTTTTTAAAATATGTGTTATTTTTTTTTTTAGTCAATTAAAAATGCGGGTAGCGGAGTGGCGCGTAGAGGAGTAGTTAGCTCTGTTTATATGCACAAGGTCATTGGCATGTATACAAGCCGAATCTATACGCTGACAGCTAGGCTCGATGAATTCTCTGCCAATCGACGTTTGGGTTTCTGAAACGAAAAACAAACGACTTAAAAATCGGCTTATCTATATCTATACTAATATATAAAGCTGCAGAGTTTGTTTGTTTGCTTGAATGCGCTAATCTCAGGAACTACTAGTCTGATTTGAACAATTCTTTCAGTGCTAGATAGTCCATTTATCGAGGAAGGCTATAGGCTATATATCATCACGCTAAAACCAATAGGAGTGGAGCATTCATGAAAAATGTGACGCAAACCAAGTTACGCGGGTCAGCTACTCTGCAGTATATAAACTAATCATGCACGGTAATTTGAGAGACAGTGCGCATTTTTCTTCCACCCGTATCGTTAAGCCTGTGTACTTAGTTAGATTATTTTAAGGGTTGCATACCTAAAGGGTAACCAACGAAACCCTGTTACTAAACCTCCGCTGTCCGTCCGTCCATCGGGCCATCCGTCTCTTTGTCAGCGGTATCTCAAGAACCGTATGTATGAACAGTGTGCTATTGCCGCTATAACAACAAATAATAAAAATTAAATAACTAAAGAAGCGTGTTTTGTTCGGTTTATGGCACGGAACCCTTCATTTGAGAGTAGGACTCGCATTTGGCTGCTTTTTTAAATAAGTCTGATAGTTTTTCCCACTGCGCACAGGTCCCTAATGAAATGCATTTCTTCCTCTCCCAGACTCCCAAAACCCCGTGATTTACGGCACGTTAAAACGATGATAAATGCTCTCTGTGATTACAATGACAGCGCCTAACAACACTGGTAACTTATGACGGCGACCATTCTATACGATTTTAATTTTGACTCTAAAAATATCGTAAATTATGGTGTTAGGGTGTTCAAGTAATAGGAGGTAGCGGGTTTGATCATGATGGTAAAACATTCTAAAATTCGTCTCTTTACTGAACGAGTCTAAATGACTCATGAATTAGAAAATCTTCTCAAAAGAATTTCTTTCGTTATTTAACTACAGACAAGTTGAAATTCTATGAGCGAAAACGATCGTCAAAAATGTATGGAATTGCAAACGCTACCGAAACGTCACATGTTCAACCCCTTACATTTTGAATCTCTAATAGAATAAGAATGTTCATAGAGTATCATATCTGCAAAACTTTATTGCAGTTGTATATTTAGTTTTGTCCCAAACGATGCTTCAGTATCGCTTTCAACTACATGGAAATTATTTTCAAAATACGTCTTGAAGTTAAGACATTCGCCACTGCGTATGTAACTCTATTTACAAAAAGATTGGCTGAATAGTATTTGTAGATTTCTTCTCCTGTCCAGAAGGAGCCTCACTAGCTATAACAGCTGCTAGCTTCAGCCAGACAACCTGCTACAGCTTATAAATTACGCCATTTAAAAATCAGCTTAAAGAAATAGTAAATAAACATTATATTTCTCAATCCGAGTGTTGTTACGGGCGACTGTTTATAAAACCAATCTTTTATCCATAATAAGCGATATAACTATAATTTAGTAAGAAACTATGCCTATAATTACGTAAACAAATATTCAAAAAGAAAATTATATTTCCTTCGTTAATAAACTGTGTTTAAAAAACTGTTAAGTTGAGACATGGGATTGGTGTGCATTTTATATTTCCCGTTAGTTTTGTGAGAGGACTTATTTATAAGCAAACGCGATCGTCTTCAAATTAATCCTCGTTTCTTAAAAAATATTACTTATTAGCTCTAGTTAACAATCATGAAATTATTTTTTAAATACCTTCATCAGTGATGAAGTTATAAAGCTTTAAAGATTACAATTAGAAAAAGAAGTTCGATATGAATTTTGACGTCCAAGTCCATGACACCAATACAGCTGCCATAGAAAATAGCGTTTTTGCAAGAGGGACAGATATATATTTGTTTAAAATAATCATATCTCGTTCGTTTTTCGAGTAATTTTGAGTCTATTTTCAATATTAGTATTATACTTTTATATATTTTTAGATAAGCTGTATAGTTAATAAATATTTTTTTCATGTATATTCCCTATTGTGATTATTCCACTCTCGGCGAAGGGGGCCAGGAGATATCCCAGTTTGGATTTCTGACTCCCACAAATCTTCGTACCACCAGTATTTGTATCACACGTGTCAATTGTAATTGCACTTTGTGGTTGAAAAATAAATCTTACTGTTATTAAAAATCTTATTACCTATTAATATAATTGTCAGTCCTTACAGTTGGTCTATCAGGTAAACCTTGTTTATTCTTAATTTTTATTACGACAACAGGAGAGTCAATCTGTCAAAATTCTGATATATAAAATTCTTCCGTTACTGACTGACAGACAACGCACAGCCGAAACTATTGATCGTAGAAAGCTGAAATTTGGCAAGTAGGTTCCTTGGGAAGTGTAGGGGAGCACTAAGGAAGGATTTCCCGAAATTCCCACGTGATCGGAAAAAAAACAGGATATGCGCGTATGAAGTCGCGGGCAAAAGCTAGTTTAGAAATATTAGAGGGGTTTTTAACGAATTACGACTGAGATGCGAATGTAAACAATGCTGAATAAAATTGTGAAATTGGATCTAAGGTCTAATTAAAACTATTATTGGTCTAATATAATAAAGCTAAAGAGTTTGTTTCTTGAACGCGCTAATCTCTGGAACTGCCGGTCGGATTTGGAAAATTCTTTTTGTTAATAATGATAGTCACATTCATGAGGAGGGCTACAGGCTACGGGAACGGGATACAGGCGTACGAAGTCGCGGGCAAAAGCTGTATTTTATATCCTGCTGACAGTAGACAAAGGAAAATTTGAAACCACTTTAGCAAGACGAGACATTTCCTTTTCAAAATTAGGTCCGAGATAAAATAAATACCAAGACAAGATAAAAGAAAAGCGAAAGAAGTATAACTAAGAAAACTTTTGAAACTTTACTTCTTGAAATGTCAACAGAATGAAATAAGGAAACTTTTTTCAACTTGAGAACATTTGCCAAATACAATAGTAGCAAAGATCAAAGTTGTACGGAACCAATCACATGGGAACCCGATAGGTTTGTGTTCTGTTCAATGGTATAAAGGACACTCTGCGACACAGTTCCAAGAAAAAATGGGAACTAAGGCTGTCTTCACACTGGTTGACTAAATGTTGAAAAACACGTGTTATTTATAACACACTACCACAAATTGTTTTTTTCTGCGTAATGCGCAGAAAATAATTTGCTAAGAATTTCTTGGTTTTGTAAAATTCTGGATATTGAGATATTTTTCGCTCGTCATGCGAGCGAACAATATCTCAATATCCAGAATCTGATTAACTTTTAATTTGATTTACTGATTATTTGTGGATGAAATTGATTCAAAGTCTTATACTAATAGTCAATTGATACGTTAGTCATTGTAGTTTTAGTATTTAAAATTATTATAAGATCTGATTTTAAAGAATAAGATCATTTTCGCAACTGTGTTGGAGTCGGCTTCTTTAATGTAGAAATTATCACACACACACACATGTTTCCTTTGCCATGTTTGCTTTGCTTTGCTTTGTCTTTTTAATATGTATATATGTCGGAAATAAGTCAGTCAATTGAAAAATCGGCACGCCAACTCAGTCTACTGGTGACGGTCGAGCAGTGCAGACGTGCACACGTCTAGAAACCGCCGCGTGTTCCGAATACTTGTTCAGTGTAGGTACCTATTGTGTGAGAATATTGTAATTGAGACTGAGTGTGAATAATAATTTGATTTAAAAGCAAACGGTGTTTCTATTGCGCAATAACCAACACTTCCCAAAGTACGTCCACTGAAGTTCCAATATCCTGGCTGATGTAACCTGGAGAGTTGAACCTTCGCTGACATATAGGTATTCAGTGATTTGGTTAACAAAATGTTGAGTATACTCCGGCAACATATTCTTCACCACAAATCTCTCGCCCAGTACGCAGTCAGCCTTATTCCTAGAACCAAGCACCTCACTTTGACTGTTGAAGCGCGATCACTCGTCAATTTCACTCGTCGCCGGCTTTCGATTCGCGACCCTATCGAACGTAGCTGTCTCTTTACTCGTCCAGCTTAAAATATTGACGATGCGTTGAGAACCATTCTTTTCTACACTAATATTCTAAAGAGGAAAGCTTTGTTTGTTTGAATTGAATAGGCTCCGAAACTACTACTACTATATATGAGATAAAGTTTAATCGAGGAGGAACTAAATTTATTTGTGCCTATTGCTTCAAGTTTATGATTTCTCATAACTTGCTTTTTGGTTGTTAGAGTGGATTCTTAATCTGCCTAGTGTTTTCTCAATTACATTTGGGAGGTTACTAGTCTACCCAGTTGAAGCTAAATACCAATTTTTCTTGAGAGACTGCCTATGTATGTAATGTAAATCGGGCTGGTTTTCGCAACTCCACGACTAAGCGCGTATTTTGCGTGCAGATGGGACAAATGTGTCATTCGATCCACCACAGCTCCCCAAGGAAGGCCAGCAACGCCTTGGTTTTACCAACTATCTCACAGAGTGTACCTGGGTTTCCGAAGTACTTGGCCCTGTAATACGCGACTACCGGGCAGCTTAGAAGCAGGTGTGCTGCTGTCTCATTCTCCTCCATGCAGGCTCTGCATAACGGGTCGATGTCAGTGACTCCTATAGCATAGAGGTGTTTATTAAAAGACCCGTGGCCAGACTGCCTATATCCGTATCTTAATTTTATGGAAATAGTTCACCACCTACTCACAAAATTCTTATTTAT
The DNA here is from genome assembly GCA_947578705.1 of Lacanobia wlatinum. NCBI lineage: Eukaryota > Metazoa > Arthropoda > Insecta > Lepidoptera > Noctuidae > Lacanobia > Lacanobia wlatinum. Next base: position 3,717,841 of record OX388046.1, on the reverse strand, counting down.
AAGATCCTAAAGTATTTTCGTGTGGTGTACCAGTACAGTGCAAAGTATTTCTATTCTATTCTGTTGTTCAAAATGAAGATAAAAGTGACAGTTATGTAAGGCTAAAGTGGACCACATTTATGCGTACGAAAACCTTTAGTCTCGTCAATCATATGGAATTTAAAAGAGATTCAATGAATACCAATTTATAATCGAAATACTTCTGACTATTCTCGTAAATCACGTTCACCAATAACTTTACAAACTTTTTATCAATATGAAAACCTGAAAAAAGAGTTTCAAAATTTCGATACTTATGTTTGAATTCCTAAAAAGTTTTCACATTTGATACTTTCAACCCCTATAACTATCTACCCCCAGTTCCTAGGGCTATCACATTCTTAACTCCGCGCCGAAAAAAATACACATTTTATCCGCAAGTACGTACAAATCCCATACAATCTTGGTACAGGACATTTTACGATGGTTCTGCTATCCTTTTATATCCCAACCCTGATTGCCTCGCCCTGAGGGTACCGCCAGCAAATGAAATGGGGATACAAATTTATGACTGTATTTTTTTTACGTTACAACCCTAAGGATTTTCATAAATGGTAACAAATCGGTTTTTGTGTAATACGAATTGGGTGTTCATGTTTGTTTGTTGATCTTAGATTTAAAAGGGCGTTTGTCACTTAAAATTGGGGTTTATTGTGATAGCTATATTGTTCTGGGATTAGGGTGGAGTTATCTGTGGACGTTATAATTGGAAATCCTTTTTTACTGGGTTCTATGCAAGCTTCAAGTCTAGATTTATTGTGATTAAAAGATTTAGTTATCAACAATGTTGTTAGCTTGGCTGTCATTCTAGGCAAATTGTAGTTTTACCAAACTGATAGCGAGATACAATACTAAAACTATAATTAGTGTTACCCTTCAATGTGGCAATGCTGCCAGTCTTCTAGGCACATTTCCAGATTTCAACGATGTGGAGGAGTATTATGACGCCCCAGTGTATGTTATTTTTGTAGTTTTAGTTCATAAATAGTTATTAAGATTCCAGTTATTTCTGTGATGTAAGTATGGTTTGGAAATTGATAATTAATTTACAAACTATACATAACATTAGTAACAAAAATCTTTATAACTAATTAAACTCGAATAATAAAACTAGATAATTAAAAATTCGAAGACTTCGTCTGCTGACCCTACACTAAGTAATTTTCCTGTTACTTCTACAGATATTCAAGGGAACAAATTAAGTTTGCCTGTTTTCCTGTCTCTACATCCTAGAGCTTCTATCATTAATTTAAATTGTAGATAATTTCTTTATTACATTTAATTTATCCTTTTCTGCCGTCGCTACCTCTTAAGCTCCGTTAGACTTCGTCTATATAAAATTCGAGAAGAAAAAAAACAGTTGTTCTAATAATCTTCGTCTTACAATGGCTTTTGTGTTAGAGAAGCTTCTTTATCTTCTTATTCTTCTGTTGTGTTGGCACGAATTGTGTGACAATAGGTCGTTGTGATGTCGTCAATATTGGTCAGTCAGCAAAGTTGACTGCCCAGGCTGCATATGAACGGCTCGCCGTCCGATTGGAACCAGGGGGTTCGTATCACCTACAGACTTACGATTAGTCCCGAACCCGAACTAAGAATGAATGACAACACGATTTGACCGTCAAATTGTGTTGTCATTGTCTTCTGTTGCCGCCGCAACAGAAGAAGACGCCCCGAGCGTCGGGAGTCGCAGGGCAATTCTCGGCCCTCGTAAGCGCGGGCCAGCGGACGGCGAGCATTGGGTGGCTCGCCGTCTGATCAGAACCAGGCCTGGGTCAACGGCGAGCTGTGTTCCACGCGCGCCTCAAAGAGCTGTCAGCATAAAAGACAGGGCCCGCTAGAGCTAGTGCCTGCTAGGGCTACGGACTTTGTTCGAAAGAGTCACCGCGGCCCTGGAATGCAAAGGGCACTAGGAGGAACACGGAGGAGTTTTAGTCAGTAAGAGTCTGACACTCCCTTCCGCTTCGGCCAGAGCGGAAGGAGTCATTTGGTGTTAATCTATCCTTAAAAAAGGGTTTATATGAACATTCTGCTTCCTTCGTCGTTCCCTCACTGCTGAGTATCGCGACGACACACGACATGGCGTACAAGTCACGCATATTATATCATCACCACTGCTCTCAAAACGGTGATGGAAAACGTCATGAAAGAACTGGCACGACCTAGAACCAAAATTGCGTATACTTCTATCAATCTGCACTGTGCCAGCATGGTGGGTTAGAGCCCCCCCCCCCCCCCTCACATGGAGGAGTTCAGTGACCTAGCAGATGGAAAATTATAGTCTGATCCGCTGTTCTTTGCTAATTTATTTCATTTAATTTTTAATTTCCAATTTAATCTAATTTGACTATTTTAAATTTAAATTTAATAATAATTCTATTTCAATTTAATAAACAATGCTCAGTTATACTTTTATCTTGTTTTGTTAATCTTTTTCTTGGGTCTTAATTTTTGCTGATTTGTTTTTACATTCGTATCTTTGATATCTGTATTTTGTGATATCTTTTCATTTTAATTTATCGAATATTACTTAGTATAAAATCCAAATGCGTTAATTTTTTTTCTTATTTTTTTCTAATAATCATGTAGGTACCTATGTTTTTATTAATTATTTGGTAATGGAATGATTTAATTTAATTATTCATACTGATTCTTTAAATTAATTACAAAAAGTAAATCTTATGAGAATGCTGTGTGCATACCTACCTATAAGTGATGTATTTACACAGAATTGAAGATTTGTGATTGCCTGGTATTGTTATCCTTAATTGTAAATATGTCGTTGGTGTGCCTTACTTAGTAAATAAATAATTAAATTACGAAATCCAAAGCAGTTGAACTCTTTCTCATATAATACCATCCAGGTTTCCATTCCAGGTTGCCTGGAAGAGATCGCAGAATGCGATAAGGCCGCCAATTGTATATTTTTTAGTTTAAGGTTTCCTTAATGTATTTTAATTTTGGTGTACAATAAAGTATATATAAATAAATATAAATAAATAAATATGGTACATTTAAGTATCGACACTCCTGACAGTAAAAACCTGCAAAGAGCGAGCCAGACGCTCACGAGCCCTCTCTAATTTTTAATTTTATTCTTATTATTTGTTGTTATTGTGGCAATAGCAATACGGACGAACATGCCGACAGCGGAGGCTTAGTATATATAGGGTTCCATTGGTTACTCTTCGGAGACGGAACTCTAAGAAGCACAGGACAATGCTTGGGGGAAGCCTTTCTCCAGCAGTCTTCAGCTGTCTGGATAATAATGATGACTCTAATATACTATTTGAATGCAGGCTCCCTAATTATTGCATTCATCACCATATCAGCCAATTACCGTCTGTCACAGCCAGTTTCTTCAGAATCCACTGGATCGATTCCGTTTAAAGTTGGTACACAAATGGACTTTTGTGACCCAAACACGAACGTGTTACATAAATTATAAAATGTTTAGTATGGGGTCACTTTTGGGTGTCAAACTAGTAAATTAAAAAAAAAGTTTTTTGAACAATATCGAGTGACATATCAAATGAACGGGCTTACTGTGAGGGTTTCTATGATATTTTTTTCATAATTTTAAAATAAATAGTTTTGAAGTTATTCAAGAAATTAGAAGAAAAATGACCACGCCCCCCTTATCTCCGAAACTACCGAGCCTAAAATTTTGAAAAAAAATTATGGAGATAATAGGTTACAGGAAAACTATAAGAAGTCTAAAGTGTTAAAATAACATGTTAAATAAATGAAATTCGTTCGGAACCCTTTGCACGCGAGTCCGACCCGCACTTGGCCAGTTTTTCTACCATGTTCTATTCTTTGCCTAGGATTGTATACAATCCGAAAATATAAATGCCTATTTACTCTCAGTAAGCTATCAGCATATATTTACTTATGTAGGAAATTGTTATTGTCAAAAGATCGCCAAGTTGTTACAGCTTATGGCTCTGTTTACTCTAGAAACGAATAATAAGCCTAAGGCCCCGTTCACGAGCTAGAGCGATGCGAAAAGCGTCATGTCACACGCGCGCGCGATTTCATGTCATATGGCGTCGTCCTAACTTAAAGTGATAATCGCGCGAATACGCGGTTGTCACGTTCGTTAGTACTGCAAAACCGATTGCGTTTTCGCCCAACAGAGAGCGCCTTCCAGTATTACCAAATAAATTAAAGCGATGATCACAAGTTCGCGCTAGGATCGCCTTATATTTATCATTAGCTTTTGCTTCCGATTTCGTACGCGTACATCCCATTTTTCCCGTTCCCATCTATAGCGTATCTCATGAATGTGGCTCATATACAAAAAGAATTATCTAAATTCACCAGAAATAAGCGCATTCAAACAAACAAACTCCTTCAGCTTTATTATATTACAAAAAATGATTATAATATATTAAAACTAGCTGACTCGGGATTTCATAAAAATCAGTCAAGCCGTTGCGGAGGAGTGCAATAACAAACACCTGACACGAGATTTTTATATATGGGAAGATAAGAATTATACAATAAAGTTTAGATTACTATCATGAAATTTGGGCTATGTAAACAATAACATATTGAACTGCTTTTTTTTTTGTTAGGGGTGATATAAGCCTAACTTATATTGTAAATGCCGAGTTTGTTTGTTTGTTACCTCTTCACGTGTTAACGGCTGAACGGATTTGGGTGAATCTTGGCACATGGGTAATGTCTTGGATAAGGATAGGTGATATTTTTTATCTCGGAAATATGTTGCGTTGGTATAATTTTCCTATCAATAAGTGGGCGAAGCCGTGGGCGGCAGCTAGTATTTATTTAAATTATGTTTTGTATTGATAGATACCCATTGCCTGGAGTTTTTTACTGAATAACACAGTGACGACTACATCGAACAGAAATAGAATATATAATACGAAATTCTAGACACAAGATCGATCCAGTAGTTCCAAGAACAGGGTTTAGTAGATCTGCTCTCAATAATATGTTTATAAAATAGGAATAAGGGCTTTCCAAGAAAATTCATTTGTACGCTTTTTGCTTTTGAGGAGGCGTCTAGGTCTTAGATAAATGCCTATATAAGTTGACATTACATCGTCTTCATTTACGGATTATTTTTACGTAGGTATGTAGAGGAATTCGCCGTATGGTGTCGGCCGGTGCCGTATGGTGCCGTAAAAGAATAATACCATCCCATCACTTCCCGTGGGTGTCGTAAGAGGCGACTAAGGGACTCACCAGAGAATGGGCAGCAGCGTTCTCTGTAAAACTCAACACCTTACACTGCGATCGCCTACCCGCCTGCCAAGAGTAGGGATTATGGCACTCACCCCCCCCCTTTGGGAGAGGCCTATGTCCAGCAGTGGACGTCATCCGGCTGATATGATGATGTGTAGGAATGTTAACGATTAAAAATGTGCATGAAAAACCTTTGTTATCTAACAAGTATATCGAAAATATACAAAAAAAGAATATTAACAGTGAAATCAGAAACAAAATATAACGGAATCCTAATGAGGTATAATAATTTTAATTAATTAGATCTGTCCCTCTCTCGACAACATCTTGTTCTATGGCAGGTGCATGGGCGTGATCCAGAGTTGAGGAATTAGTTCGAAAGAGTCACCGCGGCCCTGGAACACAAAAGGCAGTAGGAGGAACACGGATGGGTTTTAGTCCGTAAGAGTCTGACACTGCACTGCGCCCAGAGCGGAAGAAGTCATTTGATGATTCCCCAAGCTTAAAAAAAATGGTCGTGATAAACATTGATTATATAGAGTTCAGAGTCTCTGTCTGACTTATCTTTCTAATAAAAATTTGAAGCTTTACCTTTGTCACTGATGAAGATATTAAAAAAAAAAATTAAACCTCCAAAAAAACTGAAAAGCAAAAAATAATAAACATTTTAACAAAAAATAACTTTATGTAATTTCGGAAGTTGGTGTTTTTGATTGTTTCTTCGTATTTTGACACCGACTTTAATTATTTTGTTAAAAAGTTTTTATTTTATACTTTTTTAAAGCAGCTACCTATCTTACTTTAGCTATTAACTGTTATATAATCCCACTTTAACTACTACTTGTTGTATAATATAAATGCTTAAAAAAAAACATGCTTTATATACCCACATGGGTAGGCCTACAAAAAATGCTACACAACTCTGCACTAAAATCTGTGAGTGAACAATAAATCACCCCTATTCCCCCCCTTAGAGTAGGATTTTTTTTTATAAATTTATATGGGACCACTTTCGAGGTATACCCTATCCAATAAGAAAAGAATTTTCAAAATCGGACTACTCTGTAAAATGTTATGCGTGGTCATACATTACAATCAGTTTTTTTTTTCAAACAATAAATAAATAACATGCATTATCCCTATTACCCCAAAAGAACATAATACCGTAGCATAAAAAAAATTCAATGTTCTAATTCATGGTTAATTCGTGTGCCAAGTTTCAACCAAATCCATATCAAATAAAGACTTAAAACAAAATAAGCAGGATTTACTAGTGTAACCTACTGAACATCCTATTCAACAGTATCAAAAGCTGTTAATAACGACAGCTTTTACTGTCACAATGCACGGCACAGGTAAGCCTCATCATCCAAACCCATTATTCCATATTAAGAACCCCATCACAATTAATGAATCACCCCAAACAGGCCCAATAATTTAACCAACACCCTGTATAATGTTAGGTTCATTCAAAACCCTTTACATAGAAAAATTATGCATAGCGCTGTTAACTTTTATCACAATTGTTATGGGGTCGCCATGGCCTGTTTATGGGGGGCCTTAATTGATGGGGTCGCTATTCGCCGACTCGTATAAGGAAAAATAGAACCGTGGGATGTCGCCTTAAGTGATTGTTGTATTTGCGGATCGATGAAAATGTTGTTGTTGTTGTTTTAGTTAAGTGTGTGGAAGAAGGGACTTTAGCGAGTTCTACGCCTAAAAGTATGCTGCTGGCTGAAAAATATGATAGAACTAGTTGACCCGCGCAACTTCGTCAGCTCCGCGATGATATATAGCCTATAGCCGTCCTCGATAAATGGGCTATCTAACACTGAAAGAATTTTTCAAATCGGACCGGTTGTTCCTGAGATGAGAGAAACAGACTCTTCAGCTTTATATATTACAAGTGAGTATAGATTCATAAGTTGTGAAAGTGAGCGAAAAAGAGGCTCTAAATGAAGTAAAATTCTATCAGCGAAATCGATTGTAGGAAAGTTTATTAACTTTGCGGATATACCGTATTGATGTAAGAATAATCATGTGACATTTCCGTTATGCACGTCAATCTCATACATTTCGGACATTTTACACAGACAGAAATAATATTGATATTTTAAAAAAACAATAACGCCAGTACACAAAAAACTAAACATCAAATACGTTTGCAACAGTCAGTTATATACCATCCAGGAAAGGATTTAATAACTGGTCCCAATAATCCTTTCCCTGAAAACAAAACATACCTTCCGGAAAAACTAACAAAAAATTTTCATGAAAATAAATTGAACGCATGAGAGAGTCCATAAAACAATAGTATTCGCGAAAAATTGCTGAAAAAAGCTATGACGACAAAATTGGCAACCTGTAACATGTTCCCAAACAGAGGTCCTTTGTCTGTATGTCGCCGAATCGCTGATAAATTTGAAACCGTTCCCAGTAAATCACTTCATTGGAACAGGCGTACTGTGAGGCGTAACGTCACTCTATTAAAAAAAAATCGACAACGTCAACTCTTTCGCTAACTCTTTTGTTTAAAAAATCCGGTGAATCGGACGGGCTAGGTATGGGTTCCGTGGTAGCTTAAATTTTTTGCATTATTTTCCAGTAGCTTTTGAAAGAAAGAATACAAGTTTATTTGGCACACACAGATACACACAATGTGGGTTGTGGTTGTGGGGGTGGTTGCTAGAGGGTTTGCCCGCGTGATGGTCGAAAATTATTCCTCGGGAATGTTACAGCAAATCGTAGGAATCCTATGTCCTTATCCAGGTCATATAAAAACATCCATTCATTGAATGAGGCGTGATTCATGCAAAAATATTTCACACCCATTCTTAAGGCGACGACATACGCCAGCGACCTTGAAGGAACAAAACGCGTACTCGTCTAACACCCGCGCGACCCAAAATTCTGTAGTTTTTTTGTACTGACCTTATTATTCTAAGATTTAAAAAAATAACCGTATTTCAAAATGTAGATAATTAAATTTTCTTAGAGATAGTGTAAATTCCATTAACATACGTGCGGCGGTTTTGATCCGATTGTCGTTTTAGACATAAATTTACAAATAAAGTACACTATGTTGAACGAACAAAACTCAAAATTTTCATATCCAATCAAATTTATAAGAAAATAGTCTAATCTATACTAATATATAAAGCTGAAGAGTTTGTTTGTTTGTTTGCTTGAACGCGCTAATCTCAGGAACTAATGGTCCGATTTGAAAAATTCTTTCAGTGTTGGATAGCCCATTTATCGAGAAAGGCTATAGGTTATATATCATCACGCTAAGACCAATAGGAGCGGAGCAGTAATCAAAATTGTGACGCAGACGAAGTTGCGCGGGTCAGCTAGTGTAAGATATATTTTCTCCAAAAAAATACGACTAGCTGTTTAGACGTGATACTAATTTTAAAATCAGCTACTTTCCGCCTTAACTTTAATAGACCGCGTTAATCCATTGGATGTGAGACCCACAGGATGACAAGACCAGTCAATGTGGCGACACGTTTGGAATGTCAATGTCCAGCAGCCTTTCGGTTGAAATGATTATGATGAAGAAGTAGGATTATACTGTTAACCTGTACATGAGTATGTTCTGAAAAAATTGCAACGCACATTGACAGAACGACGACAAACAGATAATGCTCCTGTTGACGTCGTCTTTGTCTTCTGTCCTCTTCTTCGTCGTTTCCTCATTGCTGAGGATTGCATTGCCAAGTTATACAATCTTCTGTACCTAGTGTAGAATTTATTTATAAAGAACCCTAAAACAAAATACAATTAATAACAACGACAACTCTTTAGCCACAAAATATAGAAAACATGTTTTTGTTTTCAATGAAGCCAGGCTTTTGACGAACGATAAGCGATCACAAAGAAAGGGAAATTAATTTGGAAGGCGGTGACCGCTGGTAGTGACGCGCGATTCATTATGTTATAGAAAATAGCGGGTTAGGGTCCAGGCAGAGTGCGCGGGGGAAGCGATTAAGTGTGCTTGATGAATTGTGGCTGGGAAAGAAACGTATTTAGTTATTTAAGCATGAATAAGGAAATCGATTATTTATGTTGGGAAACTGAGCCACAATGTCTCAAGACGAAAGTCTATGGCCAGTGCGTGTTGCCAGTGATGACTTATGGACTCGATACGTGGCCGCTCACAATAGGCCTCATCAGGAGGTTTTTAAGTCACCCAAAGGCAATGGAGAGGGCAGTGCTCGGAGTTTCCGTGGCTGATCGAATCAGGAATGATGATATTCGCAAGAGAAACAAAGTAACCGACCTATCCCGAAGGATCGTCAAACTGAAGTGGCAGTGAGCAGGACACATTGCTCGCAGAACAGATGGTTGATGGGGCTGAAAAGTTCTGGAGTGGCGACCGCGTACCGGAAGACGCAACGTTGGAAGGCTTCCCACAAGGTGGACTGATGTCTTGGCGAAGGTCGCGGGTAGCCGATGGATGCGAGACGTACTGGATCAGTTAGTGTGGCGATACTTGGGGGAGGCCTATGTCCAGCAGTGGACGTCTTTCAACTTATATTTAAATGATGATGAAACTGAGGCCTTACTATGATGTCTTAAAACTATCATGTTTCTGGTGTGAGAAGGACGGAGCTATAGGATAAATAGTAACATCTCTTTTTCACGACGGAATTTTGATGCCATGGCCACTTCGCAGTATTTCGTGTGTTTTGAGTTTTTAAGACAGACGGACGATGGTTTCGTTCTTGATGGATTGGCCAAAAAAACCAACACAAACAATTTTGGAAAAGCAAAATTGATGTCTGATAGCAGAATGATACATGAATTTTCCATTGTGAAAGCTAATTTTCCGACCATTGATATATAAAAAAGTAAAAACCCAAGATGCACAGTCTCGAACAAATGCAACACTCGAAACTGTCGTCAAAAACTGACATGTATCAAGTGTCATGTGTGAGTTGTGTGTAGTTATACTATAAACATTTTTTTTTGCAAATTCAACCTTACACGGATCGCTTAAAGTTGTTTTTACAAAGTAGTGCAGTATGGCGAGCGATGCGAGACTGTTTGAAAGTAGCGCACAATTATACATTGTGCACTTGTTTTTTGCGGACGTTTTTGAGATGCTGAGTGTGTATCTTGGGTTTTTTATATATCAATGTCTCCGACTATTTAATTAGACGTTACTGGTGGACAGAAAATCGCTATCAGCAATCCTTCAACTTTTTTTAAATTTAAATATTTCCCGTTAATTTATCGAGCGATAAAACAATGTTTAATTAGTTTACGTCAATCAAAACGCCCTTTGAAGGAATCGGCAGATTGCTAAGCTTTAAGCTGTGAAATCAATTTATATCAGAAAGAAAATGGGAATATTACTTCGGTTCTGTGCAGGTCTTTTTATCTATATTGCTGCACAATAAAACAATTTTTCCACAAAATCATACAACCAACTTCCAAATAAAAAAAAAAACACTACAAAGGATAAAATAATTTCAATTTCGGAAGTCGGTGGTTTTGGTTGTTTTTTCGTATTTCAACACCGACTTCCGAAATTAAAGTTATTTTGTGGTGGGTACCACAAAATAACTTTAATTTCGGAAGTCTACTAGTACATCTAATAAAATCACTGAAAAGTCTTAGAAAAGCAAAATACGCAATTTCGGTTACTTGTATGAAAAACAAAATACGTCATCCAAGTAAACGAATTTCAGCTGTTTTGATTTAAAAGCCAAACTTCTAAACCGATTTTGATGAAATTTAAATGGGACTAATTTAAAAGTATAATCTTTTCACATAAAACAAGATTTTTTCAAATCGGTTCATAAATGACGGAGTTATGAGGAGGTAACAAACATGAAAAAATACAACCGAATTGAGAACCCGTTCCTTTTTTTGAAGTCGGTTAAAAATGTATTGAATTTAACACTTGATTTCCGGGGATGAAGTATAGGAGTATCAAAATCATCATCATCATCATCATGACAGCCGAAAGACGTCCACTGTTGGACAAAGGCCTCACTCAAAAGGGGGGTTTGCCATAATCGCCACGCTTGGCAGGCGGGTTGGCGATCGTAGTGTATGGTGTTGCGTTTTACAGAGAACGCTGCTGCCCATTCTCTGGTGAGTCCCTTAGTCGCCTCGTACGACAGCCACGGGAAGTGATGGGATGGTATTATTCTTTCACGGCACCATACGGCACCGGCCGACACCATACATATGCGCAGCAGTATGAACACGTCACAAATTAAACAGTGATTGGCTTTTGAAAATTCATTAAGGCAATGTAATTTATAGACTTCGGAATAACATTAGATAAAGGCTTAAACTCTTAGAGAAGGACTCTAATAGTTAAAACCAATATCTAAACTTCTATACTAATATGTAAAACTGGAGTTTGTTTGTTTGTTTGCTTGAACGCGCTAATCTCAGGAACTACTGGTCCGATTTGAAAAATTATTTCAGTGTTATATAGCCCATTTATCGAGGAAGGCTATAAGCTATATATCATCACGCTAAGACTAATAGGAGCGGAGTAGTAATGAAAATTGTAACGCAGATGAAGTTGCGCTGGTCAGCTAGTCCCTGATATGGTAGCGGAATGTGTTCGAAAGAGACCGTGGCCCTAGAACGCAAAGGGAATTAGTAGGGACACGGGTGTATCAGTAAGAGTCTGACACTCCTTTCAATTCCAACCAGAACGGAAGGAGTTATTTGATGATTTTCCATCCTTAAAAATATATATATTCCTGATATACTTTGTAGTTCACCCGTGCCGTGAGTGTTTCACCTATCGTTATTTTCATCGCCGTTTATTTAATGCAATTCCAAAACCTATCACGTCTAAATTCATCAAAGAGAACTATTTCCACTTTAATAAACACGCTGTAATTCGAATCTGAAATTCAGAAATCGTTAGGAATGCTCATCAATGTAACTTCCTACTCATACGTTAAGTATGTTGTTTGTAATTTTTAAGATTCCGAAATAAAAACGGAACCCATATAGGATCACTCGGGTGTCTGTCTGTCCATCTGTCACAGCCAGTTTTCTTCGGATCCACTAGACCGATTCTGTTAAAATTTGGTACACATATGGACTTCTGTGACCACGGAAGCGTTACGTAAATTATTAAATTTTTGGTATGGGGGTCAAACTAGAAAATTAAAAAAAAAGTTTTTTGAACAATATCGTGTGACATATCAAATAAAAGGGCATAACTGTGAGGGTTTTAATTATATTTTTTTTTCATATTTTAAAATAAATAACTATATACACTCATTAACACGAAATAATATATAAAAAAAATGGTTTTGAAATTATTCAAGAAATTAGACGAAAAATGACCATTCCCCGCCTTTATCTCCGAAACTACTGACCTTACAATTTTGAAAAAAATGGAGATAATAGATCTTCACCTATAAATTACAGGAAAGTCTATAAGAATTCTATAGTGGTAAAAAAAAGAAATTCGTTCGGGACCCTTTGCACACGAGTCTGACTCGCACTTGGCCAGTTTTTTAGGTCACCTTGTCATCGATTTTCCCCCGTAAATGAGAAAGTTGTATAACCGAGAATTTTTCAGTCGAACAACTGCGTGACATTTTAATCAACTCACTCTATCCCAGGACATAGGCCGTTCCGAATTTACGACTTTTCCAGCTACTACCAAAAAATATACAACTTTATTAAAATCAGAACCTTCAAAAAGGCCCCAGGGATTTTATTATTTAATATAGTGAGTAAAGGCTGCGTTACACGAGTCTACGGGATTCTCTGTCGTCCCCCGTCAACAGTGTCGGGGCCAGTAACTTTGTTTTGCCAATAAATTTGTATGCAGCCCGGGGCCGTCTCCCCGGCCTTATTAGAGGAAGTAAATATAAACGAGTTAGGATTATTTTGATACAAACTGGTTGAGCGAAAATCGTTGGGATTGGATTTATTTTGGACAGATTGTGGAAGTTAGTTTTGGGAAATTAATGGAGATTAGGTACATTTGAAGTTTTGTAAAGGGTTGGGGTTTTGTAAAACAACTGTTTTTTTAATGTGCGTAGATATTGCATATTTTTTTTTTTACTATTGATAGGCACGCGTTAGACCACTATCTCACCTGTTGGTAAGCGATGATGTGGTCGAAGATGGAGCACGCTTGCCTAGAAGTAACCTATTTACTCTTGTCTTAAAGACTCCCAGGTTGTAGCTATCAAGAAACACAGACTCCGGCAGGGAATTCCACTCCTTAGCTGTACGCACTATGAATGTGTTTTGTGCCCAAAACGTTTTATGCGTGTGGGTGGGATGTCCACCATGTACCGGTGGCGCATCGCTGTTCGTCTTGTGGTCCGATGATGGAACAGGCTTGGCGGAATTAAATTATGTGAATTCCGTCGCACATTCCCCAAAATGCAACCGGTAGAAAACCGACAGGCCAGCAACTCGCCGTCGACGCTCAAGACTTTGGAGACAAGATTTTGAACAAATAGTTATATTGCCTATTTAGGACCTATTGTTAAAATGTCAACTCAAATTTGGAAAGCGTGGAGATGAATGATCGTGCTTACTTTGTGTAAAAAAGAAGTGTTTATCCTGTGTGTGTGCTAATTAAGGTTAAAGACAAAAAATAAATCTAGAAAATGTATTTTTTTGAATACTGATTAGTAGCTTCTCTACGTATACTAATCTACGGATACTAATATTATAAAGCTGAAGAGTTAGTTTTTTGTTTGGTTGTTTGCTTAAACGCGCTGATCTCAGGAACTACTGGTTCAAATTGAAAAATTATTTTAGTGTTGGATAGCTCATTTATCGAGGAAGGCAATATGTTATATATAACATCACGTTACAACCAATGGGAGCAGAGCATTGATGACAAATGTGGTGCAGACAAAGTTAGTGACGCTTGCAACTTTGTCTGCGTCATATTTTTAGTTATGCTAGTTTAAAATATAGAAAACATTTGAATTTAGAATATGCTAACCAGTATTTAATTTAATCTTATCGTTCTTTTTTTGATGAAATAGTCTGTTTATGCCTTCTTAAATAGGGAATAGTGGGGAAGCCTAAGTCCAGCTGACATGACAAGCACAAAAAAGTTTTTCCATTCACTCAATTTATCAAAAAAGTCCTTTCTTATTTTCCACGCAGCAGCTTCCTTTATGTGTGTAACCCCTCGCTAATAAAGCAAGATAGTATCATAATATGTGTACGGGACAACGCCGAGGGGATTTGTTAGTGTACCCTATTTCCTGCTGACACGGCAACTAAGGTGGCAAAACAGCAAAAGTACTGAAATATTGGTTAGTTTTGTATCGGCCAAATCCACCATATACCATGTTATATAAAATTCTTCCGTAACTGAGTGACTGAGTGAGTAACTGAGAGACAACGAAATTTTATTTATTTGCTGTACACCTACCACAGTGTATTTCTTTTTAACCCAAAGACAGAGAATGCTTCGTTGCATTAAGTCCGCTTATGTACCACTATTGTACATGAAGTTTAAGTAAATAAATAAAAACGCACAGCCGAAACTACTAGCCGTAGAAAGTTAAAATTTGCCATGTAGGTTACTTGCGGAGTGTGAACACAAGAAAGAATTTCCCAAAATTCTTACGACAGCGGGAAAAAATGGGATATGCGCGCACGAAGTTGCGGAGAAAAGCTGGTGAATTATAAAAAGAACTTGAGGAATAAAAGAAAAAAAACATTTGTGTCCAATAAACTGAATTCTAAATTTAACAGTAATGAAAATAAGAACTCGTCAAGTAAATGCGTTAAAAATTGTCTTTTGGTACACGTGGGCATGTGCCATTGCATTTGCTCGGTGTACCTATATTCCACCTCGGCTGCAATGGCAAAATTTGCCCACTTCCATCGTAAGATCGTAATCCTTACTAATCCTTACTATACTATTATAAATGCGAAAGTAACTCTGTCTGTCTGTCGCGCTTTCACGATAAAACTAATGAACTGATTTAAATGAAATTTGGTACACAGATAATTTAGAGCCTGAGAAAGGACATAGGCTACTTTTTTATCCCAGGATTATGTTTCCTAGGGACCACGCGGGCGAAGCCGCTGGCAGAAGCTAGTGTACTATATTTTATTAGTTAGTTACCTATGCAGATTTCTTTCGTGTGAATACTATCTTGCTTATCATCCCTCCCAAATAACTGTAAAATGACAAAATTAATTAACCTAACCTACTCAAACAAAACAATCATCCCGTTATGCAAATAGCTGGCACTTTCCGCTCCGCTTTGATTAAAACACTCATAACTCAAATATCATAAAACTTAATGGGCCGAACCGAAATCCCTGTCCCTTAGGACTTGAGTCCCACATTTTTACATTTCTCCCTCGTACCTAATTACAAAAATTAATTCATTTATTCCTTCCGATAATTAGTATTCGAGCCCCGCTCCAAACATCTGGGCCTTTATTAATGTCGCCCGGGATACGGCATCCCGGCGATCCCGGGATCGAGACGGGATTCGTGTAACGTCATTTGTCCGGATACGTCCCGTGTTAATTTGTAATTTCCACGAAATAAGGCTCTGATGTGGCGCTAATGGATAACATTTTCGTCAAACTGCTGTGTCTTATTTATTCTCTTGGTGTTTGATGTATGAACCGTTCTTTGTTTATTCTCACACTTGTATACCTAAGCGTGTGTGTGTTGTTTTTAATTACTGTGCCCTGACGGATCGCGTCATGCTTAAAGTAACAAGTTTTCATGTTTGCTCAATTTTAACGAATGAATATTAAACGTTTTAATTAGGATTATAATTTCAAATTCAAATTCTGTATTCGTGGAGGTATGTTAATCTGCTTACATTTTTTTTGTATATAAGCTTATTTTATTAGCAGAGGGCTGAAATTAAATTGTGTATCGCCATTTAGAATTTATCTTTTAATTTTCTTTTAACGTTTTTGTTATAAAATTAATCCACATAAAACATATATCTACGATTGCAACGAGCGCAAAAAAAAACATAATCATGCGGGACACGTCCACAGCGGCCATTTTGTCAGCCATTTTTCTTTTCGGCCGTCCGCTCGCCACCTGTCAACTGGTTGACCCTTGCATTTGTCATTCGGCGGCGTTCGGGCAACATCGCGACGGTTCGGTTGTTTTCGGTAATTTATATACTTTTTTTGCGTTACCCGAATGATCATTCTCGTCCTGCGGGGAGTTATGTGTTGAGATTTTTTCGGTACCTACGGTTTGTGGGTGGCAAGAATTATGTTGCACAGATTTTTACAACCGTTTTCGACGGAATTCGTTTTTAATTAAAACCCTTTTACTCGTACGGCCTCCTTTCCTTGGACACAACATACAAGTAGTTAAATGTTTATGAAAAACGAAAAGACATTGATAGTGATTAAAAGTTAGATACTTATTTGCAAATCAAATCAGATTAAAAATAGTGCAAACGCTCTTGCTTGCCAAGTAATTGACTTCCATCACCAGAAGCCCTAGTGACAAGGACCCTCTCATTATTTAAAAAATAATGGTCTTTATAAAAAAAATCTATTGATAGTCAAACAACATATTTTATCTTTCAAAGTACTACTCTCAATTAAAATAAAACCTACTCCCACGTTAACGCTGCATTGAAACTCAATTCTTTCAACAAGTAAATTAATTAGAATTTCGAGCAAATCTGCTCGCATTCCCGCACAGCCTTTGTTTATACACAACACAAATTCCCTGAACACGGCATTGATATCCATGCTGTCAACAACGACAATGAAAAGAAAAAAGAAATTCCAATTATGTTAAAAAATGTAATGAAATAACTGCAGCTTAATATCGACTCAGGCTGATAGAATAATGCAGTAGTTTCGACTCAAGCCGATTGAATAACGCAGATTGGAGTGAACTAACATTGTTTTCAAAGCTCGTACGATTCAGTAATTCGTGACGGAATTACTTCAATCGATTTGGGATTATTTTCCGATCGAGTGTTTGCCGATAATTTATGCTTTATGGGGAGGTTTTGTCAGTAACGTTTGGTTGTTTTCGTTAGTATGCAACCTCAGCTATTTCATGTGATTAACGTAGCTGACACTCTTAAAAGTAAAATATTAACAAGTTGAATCTGATTTCTTGAGCTCTTAAAAAATAGTGATTGTAACATATTTTACACACAAAAAAATACCCTACCACCCATTCTCAAACCTATTGAATATACACACAAAATTTCATGAAAATCGGTCGAGCCGTTTCGGAGAAGTTCGGTAACAAACACCGTGAAATGAGATTTTCATATATTAGATTATGTACATTTATAATTTCAACTAAAAGTAGGCATTTCACATGCTTCTCAAGTGATGGCACATGTCGGTTTATACATTTTTAGGGTTCCGTACCTCAAAAGGAAAAAACGGAACCCATAAGGGTTCCGTTTTTTCCTTTCTATAAAGGATCCTATAAAGGATCACTTTCTCAAACAAATGTTTTATCTACCTATCACTTTGTAGTCCGTCCGTCTGACTGTCAAGATCGTTTATCTCGGGAACGCGTGGAGGTGTCGTGTTGAAATTTAAATCATATTATACTCAAGACTATGGCCCCTTGTAGCTGTGAAAAAACTCAAATTTCTAAGTTAATGTAACAAAAATATGGTCGGGTCCTCGGTTGGCGACTCGCACTTGGCCGGTTTTATTTCGGGATTATGTCGGTTACCTCTCTTACAGACTTCTCCGATGGCGTAGATAGGATATGCCGATCTATCCATGGGTAACTTACTATATACTTAGTTAGTTATAGAAAACAGCAGTGAATTTCTGATTCAATCACACAAGATAAATTCGAGTAAAGCCCATTTGGGTGAATTTCAGTTCACGAATAAATTTTCCTGGTTTCCGTAAAATAAACCACACATAACTTCGCTATATTATCGTAATACAATCCTGTCGCCGACATCACCTCATCCCACATCTCCATAGGGAACTGTCACATGAAATTGGAATGTCAACTTAGGATTACATAATTTGTAACCATTGATAACTTGATTAATATCCTGGGTATTGATATGGATGCCAGGGTTGCGGAATTCCGTAGTTTCGACCTTAGTTGCGGGCGTTTTTACCCCTAATCACCAACGGACTTAAGAGAAAATGCTGGCGGCGAGACTTTGTATGTAAAAAGTCATAATTCGAGGTTTGGCTCTCGACTGTTTTCTCCGCCAATATTGGACCGATTTAAGAGATATTTCACAAAATCAATAAGAACGATTTATACTATGTCCATATGTTTTCCTTTTTGATGATTTATTAACCGTATAAGCACTAGAACTCTCACAAAATGCTCAAAATTTTCCGATAAGTCGCTGTCAACAGAGCCCTAATGTACAAATTCGGCAACTATTAATCAAAAAAAGAAAACATAAAGTCACAATATACATCCTTTTTATTCAGTTTGTGAAGTATCTCTTATATCGGTCCAATATTGGAGGAGAAAACAGTCGAGAACCAAATCTCGAATTATGACTTTTTCCACACAAAGTCTGGCCGCCAGCATTTCCTCTTAAGATTAGTCCCGAACCCGAACTAAGAATGAATGACAACACAATTTAACAGTAACTGTCAAATCGTGTTGTCATTCATTCTTTGTGGTTAGGTTATATAAAAACGCCGGCAACTAGACCGAAACGACGGACTTCGGGCTTAGAGAGTAACCCCCTTGGAACGCAAAGGGCATCAGGAGGAACACGGATGGGTTTTAGTCAGTAAGAGCCTGTCACTCCCTTCCGCTAAACCCAGAGCGGGAGGAGTCATTTGATAATTTCCCATCTTAAAAAAGAAGGGTATTGATGTGGATAACTTTGCTGAAAACTTAAATGTTACTCCAGGGAAATCATTTTACGTTTTCCCATCTTTTTAATTTTGTATCTTCAGAAGTTTCTGCGAATTTGCACGTGGAAGGTTTTAAGAAGTACTTACAGGTAATTTATTAAGAAAATGTTTAAGATATTATGGCTTTTTTCTAATCAAGTATCTATGGTTTTTGAAACCCGTCAAACTCATATAGATATTGCGTAGGAGTTGTGAAAGACGATTAAGCGATCTTGAAGGAAGGTTAGCTTTCATATCGATTTTTGCTTACTAGCTGTTTCCAACCAGCACGGCCCTGAAACGCTAAGGGCATTAGGAGGAACACGGATGGGATTTACTCAGAAAGAGTCTGACACTCCGTTCCGGTTCGCCTAGAGTAGAAGAAGTCATTAAAAATAGATGATTACCTATCCAAAAAAAAAAAAAACTGGTGCCAGTGTCTTCTCCCGCATTATAGTTAAAACTTATTTATCCTAAAGGAATAAACTCCCGGGATACAATTAGTATCCTATGTCCTATTTCTGGACATGTCACGGGCTCACGGGCTAAGCCAAGTTTCATTCAAACCCGTTCAGCCCTTAAGACGTGAAACTGCCGTCATAAAAAAGGACATACCTATCAACACAAAACGAAGTAACCGATTACCGACATTTAGAAAATTACTTAAGTTCGGAAATCGGTTACTTCGTTTTGTGTCGATACGTCCTTATTTTTTATGATGGCAGAAGAGGAAACAAACAAACAGATAAACAAAGAACACTATTTATCTCTGGAGTATGTTCTCTTAGAAGTCGAAAAGTTTTTCGAATTTCACTTGAGCGAAGCCG
This sequence comes from Lacanobia wlatinum, assembly GCA_947578705.1. Taxonomy (NCBI): domain Eukaryota; kingdom Metazoa; phylum Arthropoda; class Insecta; order Lepidoptera; family Noctuidae; genus Lacanobia; species Lacanobia wlatinum. The sequence goes on along the minus strand of OX388046.1, from coordinate 3,697,937 downwards.
CTGATCCAAACCAATATTATAAAGAGGAAAGATTTGTTTGTTTGAATTGAATAGGCTCCGAAACTGCTGGACCGATTTGAAAAATTCTTTCACCATTAGAATCCTACATTATTCTTGATGAACATAGGCTATAGAATGTTTTCAAAAAAGTTAGGGAACTTTGATAATGTAACCCAAGGTGTGAAGAAAATACCAAAAAAGATCCTTATATCGCGAACGCTGCGGAAACTATTGACAATAGAGCAAAGTGATGTACTACAGTTATATAGAAAAAAATAATAACTACAAAAAAACCCGGGAGGGTATGTATCTAACTATTATAGTTAAGTCACAATGACCGCTTTTTGTTCAAGTTATTCAATCAAACCCCCGAGTGAAATGGAATAGTGGTGATTTTAGTATCGTGATATTACTCCTTACCTTAAATAGATAAGGATTCGTTAATAATTGGGTTTTTGAAAAAAAAAAAATCTTGTGATAAATGGAAAGATAACAAAACTTTTTTTTTTTCGCAATAATTCAAAAGTTATTTCAAAATAAAAATTTATTTTTGAATCCAGTACCGAAGACACGCCGACAGCTCCCGAACAAACCCGAGCGCGTGTGACGTCATAATGTTAGTTCTCACTCATTGCAGTTGATATAGAAATAATAAGTACAGTGTTTTGATCTATTTAATTTTGTTGTCATTATTAAATATTCAAATTTATATTGAAAATGTCGAATCTCAAAGTTATCGTTCTTGTTTTATACCATTATGTATGAATACTACAAAAACAACTCCTGACAAAATGTTTTTAAATGTTCCCCAAGATGACAAACGTCGAAATAAATGGTTTCAAGCAGTGCACCGTGATAATCCCAAAACAAAATCGTTTTTTTTTTGTGAAGATCATTTCGATGTAAGTATTTCTTAATACCATTGTTATTGATAGGAGTATAAATTACCTGCTGAAGTTGCACAGGCATTGAACATCCTGAATTTTTCTTGACTTTTCATTAATAGTTAAAGTAACTGAATAAGCTTTACTCCGAACCCGGTGTTCTGGACATACCCGTCCTTTTACAATACAAATATTATTTTTACGACTTAGTTGAACATAACCTATAGCTTTGTCGCCGTAACTCTCACGCGATACTCTACAAGTTATGAAATAAATAATTATATTTAATATAATGGAGAATAAACAATTAAATATTTTCATTTATTATATTATTTTTTAAAAGACTTACCTTGATGCCTTGGCACCCCGAACTTCAGCAGAATTAAACCGAACGTCATTTTTAAAAAAATTGGTTATTATAAATATATCAACATCAGGAATATTATCAGACTTTGCCTTCATAAATCTTTTATCACACATAGCTAATCATAACCAACTAACAACACGTTTTTTAGCAATAAATTTTAAATATTATTGTCTAGTCACGTGTAATAGCCGTAAACGCTGTACTGTTATTAAATAGCTATAACATTATGACGTCACAACTATGGTGACCAATGATGGCGCGTTTATAGTCACGTGATTTTTTTAAAAATTTTATCAATCTTTAATTGTTTATAATTAATTGAAATTTTTTTTTTTAAGTTTTTTGCATTTAATATCAATATTATTAATAATAACATTTTTAAATACATAAAAAAGTCAATAATTTTTTTTTTCAAAATCCCAATTAAGATTGGTTATGTGTATGTAAATCACACTTTAAATTATTCAAATCGGACCTTTTGTTTAAAAGTTACGATGATTTTAAAAATACTCTAAATAAGAAAAATGTTGCGAGTGAACTGCCCTACGTTTAGTCTATTAATAAGTAATTTACACGTACCCTTTAAGAGGTTAGATGGGAGGTAAAATTCGTGGAGTACCAACTAAACCCACGCGAACGAAGTCGCGGGCGAAGTGCTAGTCTACACTAATATTATAAAGATGAAAGATTTGTTTGTTTGTTTGAAATGAATAGGCTCCGAAACTACTGGACCGATTTGAAAAAAATCTTTCAGCAATGGATAGCTACATTGTCAGGGAGTAACATAGGCTATATTTTATCCCCGTACTCCCACGGGAACGGGAACTACTCGGGTGAAACCGCGTGACATCCGCTAGTATAAAATAAGATCGAAAATAGAATCCCAAAAATATACAACACTTACTGCTATTCTAAAGCCGTGTACATACGAAAAAACAAAACATGGTGAACACGAACATCGATCACGGAACATTTGGTTCGTACGTGTGGACGTAAATTAGCAAAGCGAACACGAACACCTTGCGAACCCAGTTCTACTTGAGTTCGCGCTCAACCCCTCAGTAACCATGGATTCACCATTGGAAGTGGTCGACAGTGAACTAAGTAGCCAAAAATTTTTCTGAACACTGTCCGCACAGAACAACCAAATTGGATCGCCACGAACATTAATAACGAACACAGTGTTTGAGGTTCGTTAGGGGTACGCACGTGCGAACAAAGTGTTTGATGTTCGTGTTCACCATGTTTTTTTCGTGCGTACACGACATAAGGTTACACTAGTAAGTTGTTACGATTTCTACATGCAATAATAGTCAAAATAAAAAACCCCAAACCGCCTGAAGCACGAGCGTGAGCAAGTGATTATGAAATGCCCCAAAACTCCCGTGATACGCAAAAACTAGTTGAAACGATAATTTTTTTTACGGTTTTCCCAGTTTTTATTGTTTTCCCAGCTCGGCGCGGTTCTTCAGTGTTTCTGCTTGGAAAGTTGGATGAAATGGAATTAAAAAAGCCAAGTTGACTTTGTCGTGGCATAGGGGGGCGTTTGATAAAACGTCATGTGGCCGTCAACTGAAACTAGAGCTTGCATAAAAGTATCTGCGTTGCAATGTTTTCAACACGTTTTTAGTAAGGTTTTTTTACGGTGGTTTGCGCTGAATTGCGGTTGTGGTGGCATTTTAGTTGAGCAAAGCCGTAACGATGGATGTTGACGATAAAACAAATGTGGATTAATAATAATTCTTAGTACAGGTACTTAGTAGTATCAGTAGTGTCCTTACTCCTTACTATAATAATATAATTAATAATTTAATAATCCTTACTTTCTTACTAATATTATAAATGCAAAAGTAACTCTGTCTATCTGTCTGTCTGTCGCGCTTTCACGCAAAAACTACTGAACCGATTTAAATGAAATTTACATAGATAGTCTAGAGCCTGAGAACGGACATAGGCTACTTTTTATCCCGGGAGTATGTTCCCTAGGGACCACGCGGGCGAAGCCGCTGGCAGAAGCTAGTCTTTTATAAATATAGTGTTTTTCTTTTCTTTTAAAGCACTGTTTTTAATATTTGTATCGTTTTTCGATGAAGTTGAGTTCTTTCTATCTGAAAAAAGCAGCTTAGGTACAGTTTTCTTCAAATACAAAGTGACGCATTTTACTCATGGGCCATGGTCTTTACCTAAAGAACGCCACGCACTAATAAGGTATGTCCTTCTAAGGCTGCCCTCTCCAAAGTATTTAGAGTTCCGAATGTCCGTATGTAAGAAACGAATAACTTAGAGAACCACACGGATTTCTGTCGGTCCCTTTCCTCTGCGTATATCCTTCACAATTTAAAGCCCAGATTTTTATAGTCCCATACTTTATCACCAAGCCTTTTTCCAACTATATTAGGTTCGGTTTTCTGTCAATCTGGATTCAGATGAATACCAGTATTTTCCTGCGGCCGCACAACCCGCTGACTGGGTAACACGTACGGTATTGGTATTCTATAGCCCTATATTTACACATAAAAAACAGGACACAACAGAACCGTCTGTTCTCAAGTTATATAAGCAAACCGAATCCCATACATTTCCAATCGATCGTTCGACAACAGATATATCACCGAACAATCTTAGTACATACCCTAATTGTTCCCCAGCTATTGTGCCAAACTACAAGCTATGAATTATGGCCCATTATAGCCGCTTGCTGGTCACTGCCAATACGAACAGGTATGGCAAATACAGGGCTATACAGGGTTATACAGGTCTATACACGACTATACGGGGCTAAACAGGGCGAACAATGGGCTTTCTTGTGTGGTATGCTGGGATAAATAGTAGCTACACGATAATTAGAAAGAATTTGAAGAAGATATTGTGGGGGATTTTGTAGTTGTGCCTGTGTTTTGCTGTTTGTTCTTTGTTGCTGTAAACTTCATATATAGGTACAAATGCAACTTCATAGTAAAAACTTTTGCCCATATCGTTGAACAACTGAAGTGTTACGTAAATTATAAACTTTTGGGGGTCAAACTAGAAAATAAAAAATAAAAGTTTTTTGAACAATATCATGTAACATATCAAATGACAACTTTAAAATGAATGGTTTTGAAGTTATTAAAGAAATTAGAAGAAAAATTACCACCTTAGTTATCTCCGAAACTACTGAGCCTAAAATTTTGAAAAAAAATGGAGATAATAGATCTTTACCTATAGATTACAGGAAAACCAGAAGTCTATAGTGTTAAAGTAATATGTTAAAAAAAAAATTCGTTCGGAACCCTTTGCGCTCGAGTCCGACTCACATTTGACCAGTTTTTTTTAATATGTGGTATTTTTTATAATAAATTAAAAATGCGGGTAGCGCGTAGGGTAGTAGTTAGCTCCGTTTATATGCACAAGGTCATTGGCATGTATACAAGCCTTAATCCTTCCTCCCAATAAAGGATAAAGATAGCTCATAATTGGGTGTATTAAATACTCAACTAGGTCAACGAACGCCTGCTATGGAAGAATAAGTCCTGTCTACGTCACTTCCTCCACTTGACGTCATTCAAAGAGCTCATTGTCAAAGCCGTCCTCAAGTCGAGGACATTTTGGACAATTTCTGAAGTTGATGCCCAAATAAAGCTACTTTTATTCTGACTGTATTTTTATACTGTAATAATTTGAAATCATTATTTTTATGTGCTGCGAAAGTAGATTTATGCAATAAGGTATTTAACTGTAAAAAACGAATTGGTCCGTCAGATCGATATCCAAAACATATTGGTAAAAATTGTACCATCGTGATGTCAGGCGTATTTTCAACGCACTGTACCGTCTTCATTTTTTGTTTACATGAAAAATGAATAAATACGTCTCCAATTTTTTTTTGAAATCTAACCCATTCGTGTTCCTCCTAATGCGCTCCTACCGCGGCGTTCCAGGGGGGCTACTCTCTAACGAAATCCGTAGTTTCGGGCTTAGTTGTGGGCGGGCGTATTCTACTCCGTATCACCTACAGACTTACGATTAGTCCCGAATCCGAACTGAGAATGAATGACAACACGATTTCACAGTAACTGTCAAATCGTGTTATCATTAGTTCTCAGTGGTTAGGTAATACGAAGTAGAAAATGCCCGCCCGCAACTAAGCCCGAAACTACGGATTTCGTTAGAGAGTAGCCCCCCAGGGCCGCGGTGACTTTCTCGAACAAATTCGGCAACGTTACGTAGCCTCTTTCATTTCGACTTTACAGCAATATTATCACCAATAAAATATCAATATATCTAACGGTACCTTTCAAACAGTACCAATAAAACCTGCAAAACGAAACAGCTCACAAAAGCTACCTATTAAACTGCACAGGTGATGAAAACCTATTCTACCGTATCGTCCATACATGTTCCTTTGCCACTCATTGTTCAATGAGAACAATTATTCGCAGTAGGGCGACCAAGCGGCAGCAATTAACGAGATCAGTTCCGGACAGCGATCGGTAATACTCCTTTGATTGTCCGAGCGATTCGTCCGCGGACAATCCAATTTTGTGGACGCCAAGTCCTATTGTGTTCGTCCGGTAGACTCGGTGTGTTTCATTTGTCTTGAAATTTGTGGCAATTTATTGGTCACATTAGTTATGTGGTTTACAGTGCGTGTTTTATGGGGAGCGGACTAATTATGCAGTGGTATATGGTCCTTTTGGTGTGGTACTGCCAGTTGTGATTCAGTTATTAATGAGTGAGGTTGAATGCAGTGATCCGTATGGGCAACTATGTCAGATAGGATGGCGTTTAACAACTTCTTAAGAGGGGACTCTATTCGGTAACTCTTGAGCCTTTCTCCATACAAATGCATTCCGTTGTTTTCTTCGTGGATAATGCTGCTCGAGCAATGATTTTTTTTTTCCAAAAAAATCTAGATTGAGCCTTTATCATTTTTTTTCCAAAACATAATTACTTAAAGAATTATGACAATCCAAAAACCCGAAATATTCAGACGACTATCAGACAAATTTGGTAAGTTTTTAATAGAAGCATAGATATAGTCTTCCTCTAAATTTTGATATGTAATTTTTATAGATCAGTCCAGTTTTGAAGAAGAAAACAGAGGAATACAAAATATCTTTAAGTCAAGGTTTTTATAGGTAAAAATCAGCCTGAGCTAAAGTTGTCGCTTTCGCACTTTACTTGATAGGGCGCAGCGCGACGGCATCGGCAATAGTTTCTTCAAATACCTATTTTTCAAATTCCTCGGGACTAGAGTCCCGTCTTAACTACTTTGATGATAAATTTGGAGATGCATAAAGCGTTTAATTTCTTGGTAATGATGATGCGGTAATGGTGTATGCCTCGATTTATAGTAGTTCATGTTCAATGGTGAGGCAATGGGAGTACTGCTGTAGTTTTAACAAGCTTTTGCCAAGGCTTTGCTTCCGTGGTTTATCTTACAAAAAAGTGCAGTGAATTGAATTTTCGTGATTGGATCAGTACTTCCACATATAACCTCCTGCAAACCGCTCACTGTTGTATCCCAGCAGTGGGGATCATTAGGTATAGGATTATGCTTGTGTTTCTTTTTCACGTTAAGCCGTTTTGTTCCGGCTGTCATTTCTAGATCTTTGACAGTCGTTACGGATAATAAGATGCAAAATTTGAACTAGTCTTGCCAAACGGTATCCCAGGGTAACACCCAGTAACTGGGTTGTGATCAGATAGGCAGCCGCTTAATGTAAAATACTTGTGTTTACTGTATCCGTCTAGGCTGGAAGCCAACCCCAATATTTTTGGACAAATTATTTATAGTAAAGGCTTTTTTTTACTATTGATAGGCACGCGTTTGTCCACTATCTCACCTGATGGTAAGCGACGATGTGGTCGAAGACGGAGCACGCTTGCCTAGAAGTAACCTATTCACTCTTGACTTAAAGACTCCCAAGTTGTAGCTATCAGGAAACACAGACTCCGGCAGGGAATTCCACTCCTTAGCTGTACGCACTATGAATGTGTTCCCAAAATGCCTATGCTTACATTTGTTTACTTGTACTCTATGAGATTCTGTTCGCTGTCATCTCATTCTCTACAACTACATGAGATGATCATAAGATACTTTCGTAATCTCACGCTAATTCGACAAAAGAGCACCATTACAAATAGAATAGCTATTCAATTAACTGTTCCAATCGTACTAGGTAATTACAAATCCGCGCACGCCGCGTCTTCAAACAAATTAATTAATTATGTGTATCTGTATTGTAATCTTGTGTGTATATTAACTAGCTACCTCCCGTGGGATTACTTGTAAGCAATAAAGGTTCGAGACAGTGTGGCTTTTTTGCAGTGAACTGCCTCTTTGTGCAATTCTCGTATTTTAAAGGAGTATTCGCAAACTGCCACAATCACCTCTTATTTTCCTACAGTTGGACATGTTCTGGAAGATATTACGATTTGGATTTTAACGCTTTGTCAGTACAAAATCAGTCTAGTTTTCGTACTGAAGAAGCGTTCAAGCGTAAATCCTGAAGGATATTCTGTATTGAAACAATTATATGGATGTAACTCGTTTATTTTGATTTTTTTATTTCTGCTGTATGAAAAGTCTCATAAGAGGGTCTATATTTAGACAAATAACAAATTACAAATCCGCGCACGCTGCGTCTTTAAACAAATTAATTAATTATTATGTGTATCTGTAATCTTGTGTGTATATTAACTAGCTACCTCCCGTGGGATTAGTTTAAGCAATAAAGGTTCGAGACAGTGTGGCTTTTTTGCAGTGATCTGCCTCCTCGTGTCCTCCTCTTCTCGTATTTTAAAGGAGCATTCGCAAACTGCCACAAACACCTCTTCTTTTCCTACATTTGCACAATATGTGCGGGAAGATATTACGATTTGAATTTGAACGCTTTTTCATTACAAAATCAGCATAATTTTCGTACTGAAAAAGCATTTGCGCATTAATTCTGAAGGATACTCTGTAAGGGTAATAAAACAGCAACTCGTTTATTATTTTTATTTTTATTCTGCTAGGTATATGAAAAGTCTCAAAAGATATATATAGAGAATAAGCACGATTTGAAGGGTTTCTTGGACACCCAAATTATAGCTATCAGACTCCGGCAGATAATTCCATTCCTTAGCTGTAAGCACGATTAAAGAGAAAAGACTTGCACGGCGTGCGAGCTATTTCGGATGCAAATATGTAATGTCTGAAAATGATTATTATTTTTACCTTAACATGATCGTCCCGACCAAACTCGGGCATAGAGACAAATCTTAATTGAGATAAGCTTGATATGCAGAATATATTGTTGTGCACAATTACCTCAAAGTAATCGGTGTATAAAACAAAAAAATACCCGCCGAATTGAGAACCTCCTCCTTTTTTGGAATTTGGTTAAAAACCCCGAGAAGCTCCTGCAAAATTTCTAATGGCACCCTATAACTATTTTTAGCTGACCTGGGTATCGAAACTAAATCACCACCCTGTCGCTTGCGACTTGACATCAACAACGGGGCAGTTACGGGTTAGTTTCCATATTTATCAATTATTTATCTCTATTAGATCCGTGTAACACAGTTCGTGTGTACGTGCCGGCCATCGTGAGCCATTATCAGAAGCTCTGACTCAAGGGGAGGGGGGAGTGGGTTGGATTGATTTAGGGGAGGAGGGGGGAAAATGGACCACAAAGTAATTATAGCATGATTGCGGTTATTAAAAGATTGTACCGCGTCTTGTGACCGTTTTTTAGCGTGTTAGTGTGCTTATAATATTCAGTGCTTTGTAATTTATTAAATAGGGTAAAAAAAACGCCGTTTATTGATTATCAAATTGTTTTGTCGTCCAAGTATTTAGCAATTAAATCATTGCGATACATTGAAAATATCGACTCTAAATTAAAAAATCCGATGGCCATAGTGAAAGGTTACCACTCTGAACTGAAGACCCACCGTCTCTGCCTCCGCACTTATCCCCAACACCGAAATGGTACATTAAATATCAGTTCAAATCATAAGTATCACAAAAACCCACATTATTATTCTCTAAACGTAAAAACAGTCCCTTGTCAAAGAGCGTGACACTGCCATTACGGCCACTGTCCAAAGCATAATAGAACAATCATTCCATTATGCCCAAAATTATTTAAACAAAAGCCCCTAATTGACTCCAAACCACTAATTGGACCCTAAATGTTTGTAAAATTAAATTAAACATGTAGTTTAATTGACTTTTCTTTTGGGCAAAAAATTGAATTTACGCTGTATTAATTTTAATCGTCGTTCAATTTATCTGCGAGGGTCTTTTAGAGGTCGTGTTGGACCAAAGTAACTGTCTTTTTTAGGTTCAGTCTTTCGAGGAGTTTAGTTAGAAATGTATAAAGTTTGGAAGCGCTCCGGGCGATCTCTTGTCTGAGATTAACTGGGGGACAGTGGCGAACGCTTTTGTTAAATCCGCGCTGAAATTAATTGTCATTTTGTGGTTTTATCAGTTTTGATAAACATATCAGTTTCGTCAATAGAATCTGTACGTAATGTCTATACTTCTATATACTAATATATAAACCTGAAGAGTTTGTTGCTTTGTTTGCTTGAACGCGCTAATCTCAGGAACTACTAGTCCGATTTGAAAAATTATTTCAGTGGTAGATAGCCCATTTATCGAGGAAGGCTATAGGCTATACATCATCATGCTAAGACCAATAGGAGCGGAGCAGACGAAGTTGCGCGGGTCAACTAGTATGTTATAAAGCTAAAGAGTTTTTTGTTTGTTTGTTTGTTGAAGAGTTTGGTTGAACGCGCTAATCACAGGAATACCTATTTCGAATTGATTTTTTTTAGTGTTAGATAGCCCATTTATCGAGAAAGGCTATAAAAAATAATAATAATAAAAATCTTATTTTCTATTTATTTATTTCATTATTTATGTACACACAGAAAAACAGTAAAAATTAACATTATAAATATGAGTACAAAGGAACTGCTTATTTCTAACGAAATTTCTTCCAGCAGACCTGCGACAGGAGAAATGAAAAAGAAATGTGGAGAATAGTGTGTAAGAACAAGAGAAGAGTATGTAAAGTCTTAAAATTAAAGTAACAAATAAAAATAAAATATACAAATAAAATATATACCTATACCGAATACTGTATTATAAAATAAATAAATATATACATATAAATATAACTATCATAGTTGAGAGGAAAGGTAGTGCTCTTTAAGACGATTCTTAAAAAGAGAAATGGGTTTTAAGTCACGATTGCTTGGCGGAAGTGAGTTCCACAATCTAACTGCATGGACAGAGAAAGAGTAGTAGAATTCTATTAAAAAAAACAGTTTTTTTATCACTTGCTTTTGTCGCTGTGGGGTGCCAACTGAAAGCCTCCGCTGGGTGTCTGCCGCCCAGCAACAGCTAAGATTGCCTTTTAGGTATGGCACGCTCTGGGCAATTTATTCTATAATAAAAAAATTGTATGTGTATTTTATTTTTTAATCAATCGATTATTTATTTTGTAATTCATAGGTAGGATTACAGATAGTAAATCTACACTAATATTATAAAGAGGAAAGATTTGTTTGTTTGAAATGAATAGGCTCCGAAACTACTGGACCGATTTCAAAAATTCTTTCAGCAATGGATAGCTACATTATCAGGGAGTAACATAGGCTATATTTTATCCCCGTACTCCCACGGGAACGGGAACTACACGGGTGAAACCGCGTGACGTCCACTAGTTAATGATAAAATCTTCTTTTCTTAGAACTGTTGAATGCGATTTCCATTCAGTACGACTTTTCAAACATCAGTGGATGTTTGTAAGGCGTATAAAATAAAAGCTCCCAAATTAAAGCCATATAAATGAATCGATAGCAAAACTGCAGTAATCCATTACCTGGTATTCAATTTTCTAATACGATTCCTAGTAAAAATAATTACATTTCCAATTCTTGGATGAGCCGGCCCCTAAACTCGCTACTTGTAAATTCAGTTCGTTAGCGGATATCAATTTATATATTTTGAATTCAACTCCAATTTCCGAGGATTTATAAATTACTAGCTTTTTCCTGCGGTTTCGACTGCGTGAAAATGGGTATTATGTTTTTGTACGGAACCCTAAAGTTTTATTTTTTCTTAAAATAAAAAAGCGTGTAGTGTAGTTTTACTATTTATCATACCAGCTATCTGCCAATAAAACTTCCGGAGATTACCCGGAACATACATACAGACAGACCGACAAAAATATGTGTCTTTGTATTAGGTATCGTATACACTTTCTTATACATGTAATAAAAACCTGTTACTTTGGTATTACAAACAGACCCTTCAATTATATTTATACGTATAGAAGATTCAACTTCATTTCGGAGGATTTATAAATTATTTCGTCGTAAAGTGACCTAATTGGAGCTTGCAGTCAGTCTCTTTCATATTTTATTTCATTCGTCGTTAGCATCTGAATTGGAAACTAAATCGAATGCAAACAGCGTCATATTTCAGTCAAGCGTTCTGTCGGGTGTTGTTTTTGATTTATTGGTTTCAGTTATTTCTATTGCTGCGTCATTATTAGTGTTTGGAGTGTTGAACGGTGTTGTCAATTGAACATTTAATTTGACGCAAAATCTGCATTCATACATAATTTGAACAATATTGATTCCATTTTTTTTTTGTTTTCGTTTAATTTTTTTTTGAAGTCGAAGATTCCAGAACCCATGGACGTTATTTATTTTAATGTGTTGTTCTTTAACTGGAATCATAATTGCTAGTTTGGGGCAACGGGCATTAATTTTTCAAGGATGTCTAGAGCTTATTTCATGACTTCAGGCGGTAATTTTGCACCTGAAATCTTGCAGGCTTCTCCCATGTATGTGATAGTGAACAACATTTCGTAATTTGAGTTTTAGGCTTAGTAAAGATATTTTCGAGAACACTATAGAACTTGAGACATTTTCCGGGAAGAAAACTAATTTATACTACAACCTCATGCATAGTTTAGCCATGTAAAATATTCAAGGACATTCTTATTCCCCGTGCCCAACTTAATTACTGCAGAAACGAGGGTCAAAACTAGCCAAGAGTCCAAGACACATAAAATAAAACAAGTAATTAAAAACGAACTGTAACTAAACTTGTGGAGAACTTCGTGTTGGTGTGACAGAGGTCACTTTAATTTGTAATTCGAACTTCGTTTGAGGTCAACGAGGTCTCTATTTGGGCGGTGGACCGACATTAGGCGTACCATGAAATGCCCCTTTTCCGCCAAAACGACCCACATTTGCGATACCAAATAATTATACCTTGTTTGTGGCAGTCCTTTCAGCCCCTTGATAATATTTTAGGATCGACCGTCGTTTAAATTTTTTATTGCGTTCGTCTACGTCTATAATGAATTTATTTGGGTCATTTTAAAATAAAGTGCCGTTTTATGTTGATGTTGGAACCGAATTTAACGTCTGTCTGGACGTTGAAATCTCTCCACATAATAATCTCGCATGCTATTTTATATTTGCATTACTTAGCTTTGGTATTTTTGACAAACATGCAATAAAATTTTGAAATTAAAGTTAACCCCAGCGGTTATCGATATATTACCAGTTTTACAAGGTTTTTCAATTGACGGAAATATCCTTAATACTATATTGGTACTAATTTCATACTGTATACCAATTCCTAATGTAAAGACGTAAGTAAATGTGAAAGTAACTCTATCGGTCGGTCTGTTCGTCTATCTGTGTGTCCTATTCTATACATAATCTATCATATCCTGAAATAGAACGGGATACTTTTTATCCCGGGAACATCTACCCTTGCGATTATTTCCGACTACCATGCAGGCGAATCCGTTGACAGAAGCTAGATAGGGAATACGATCCCTCAGAACAATTTCTGACTTTCACGCAGACGAAGCTAGAAAAAATTAATTAAATTATGTACTTTCGTAACTATATGTGTCACATATTATAGAGGTCGACCTTCACGCCTCACACTCGCCCCCGAGCCCGACCGCTGCACTATGTTTCGTGTGGTCGCCGTGGTCTGCGGCGTACTGACCGCTGCGGTTCATACGCAGAGCGGATTCTAATCTAGATGCCAAATTAATATACAGTGGTTATTATTAAATTTTAATGGAATTTCTACAGAAAAATGCATTCCTTACAAGAGTTTTGTTAGTTTGCTAAGCTCTTGTCTAAATAATAACAACATGAAAAAAGCTAGTTTATGAAAACAATATATCCCGTACGTGTTAACTTGACACCTGGCCCGACACATTTCGAATGACGTTTTAAGGTTTATATTAAAATTGAACAATATTCGATTTCGTCGAAAACAATATAAACGCGTTAGCATCACTGTTATATTATTTTCATCAAAATCGAATTGTTCATTTTAAATTAAAACGTCAAAACGTACTTCGAGCCAGGTGCCAAGTTAACGCGTACGGGTAGTAATTACTTATTTGAATACCTACTGACAGTCTATCAGACGATTCTTTAATTGGGGAGTTATGTACGCTTATTATTTCGAGAGCAATACTTATAAGTTCATTGTTTGCCCTTTATTTCTATCGGTATCCAAAAATATTCAGCACAGTCGTATTTATGCTGAACGAAAGAGTACTCAAAGTAATTGCAGTAATTAAGTAAAAGCTTGATTCTCATCGAAGTTATTTGGGAACGAATGTTTTATTCCAATGAATGTTTTATTTCTTCATTATAGAGGCCAACAGTGATGAACTTAAACCGAAACAAACAATGTTTTTACTTTAATTTCGGAAATGTATTGTAGAGCTCGTTCATTTCGGACGGAAGAATTTTTTGTAGTAAATAACATTGCTGTTGTTTTTAAAGGAGTGAATTATGGCGTTTTAATTGTTGTATTATGGAACTTAGACAGTTATAGTCCAAAGTCTTGAGCATCGACGCCGAGTTGCTGGCCTGTCGGTTTTCTATCGCCTGCATTTTGGGGAGTGTGCGACGGAATTGCATGATTTAATTCCGCCAAGCCCGTTCCATCATCGGACCACAAGACGAACGGCGATGTGCCACCGGTACATGGTGGACATCCCACCGACACGCACAAAACGTTTTGGGAACACATTCATAGTGCGTACTGCTATGGAGTGGAATTCCCTGCCAGAGTCTGTGTTTCCAGATAGCTACAACCTGGGAGTCTTTAAGACAAGAGTGAATAGGTTGCTTCTAGGCAAACGTGCTCCATCTTCGACCGCATCATCGCTTACCATCAGGTGAGATAGTGGTCAAACATATGCCTATATATAGTAAAAAAAAGTAGTACTCAGATTTTCTTATCAGTAGTGTGAGTAGTGAACCTATTTGAAAGATATAACTGAAATAGTTGGGAATAAAATGACAGAATCGGCGGATTAGGGAAAGTCACGCTTTCGCTTTTGAAGTTATTTTTCTATCCTTGTTACGCAAAATGTTGTTAGTACTGGATGGCGCAAATTCGCTCAAGCGTGACTTGCGAGTGATGTCACGTGCAGTTGTTGCTGTCGCGTTGACTTTAAAACTTTTATTTTTTGGAATAAAAAAAAAGTGTTTTATTTTTTCTCTAGGTTATGAAAAATTACAAAAAAGCAGTAAAAATACCCTATTAATGTTTTTGACACTCAGCTCAATTTTGTAACCTTTCTGGTTTACGCAAAAAATAATTTAACAAAGCATATTCCAATATTTGCATAAATGTTTACTAGCCAGACAATCTGTAAATATTAAATGTTTTCCAAAAAAAAAAACACGAGTAATGTCAATCACAATGTTGTGTTACTGGTCAGATAAAACATTTGACTTGCACAGTCGCAGTCGACAAACATTTTATTTTTCGTATCACGCGAGTGATAAAAATTCAAATAAATTGAATAGGATCAGAAATCCTGCGGGAATGCGTTCTTTTTTTAAAATAGATTCTATTGCAAAAAAGGATTCAAAATGCACCGTGTGTGTTGCCAGGTCAAATAAAAGGCTTTGGTCACTAGACTAAAAGGTAACTTTTGAACGAGGTTAGCTGAGGTCGAAATTCAGATTTTGATTTGCACATTTGAATATTTTTATGTGATTACAAGTCACATGTTTTAAATATGACTTTAATACGGTTGAATAAAAGGAATACACTGATTCATATTCCGTGCAAAGAAAAAATAGGTAGTTACAGTTATGTTTTTTGGGCACACTTCGATTCGACAGCAATGTGGATGAATTTTTTCGACGCCACATTTTAGGCTTTACTTTAGTCAGAAGATTTTCAACAATGTTTTGACAACACATTTTTGATCGATTTTTTGTGCATAGTTAGTTAATAATTAATTTATCAAAACAGGAGTCGAATGTTAATAATAAGTTACACTATAAATAAAAGTAAAAAAAATAATAATTTGAATTCCCAACATCAAGTGGTCAAATTGTCCCCAATCTCACCCTCGTTTAATAGACCAAGTTTAATCTTGACTTTACTTCTTTTCCAGGTAATCGGGCGTTTAAGTGAGGATTAAAAGTAAGTATTACTGCTAAGAGTTGTGCTCCAAAAACAAAAGAGCACCGGATTTCCGAACTGGCTAAGTGGTGCTTATCCTTTTGCTACCGACCATTTAATGTTAGACTTAGACTGGCAAGGGACAAAAATATTTGTATGGTAGGTTTGTTCAGAGGTTTGTAAATGTGTTATTTCGTAAGATGTGTAGGTACTAAAAAGAAAAAAAAAATTAAATGAACTGTCGATGAAAAAATGCCGAATTTAGGTTAAATTATAATGACGTCATTTAAATCCGAACCAATGTTTCTGAGTCGAAATAATAGCAACAAAATAACATCAAGTTAGATGAAGTACGAAAATAATGGTTTTCTTGAGCACAATTTTTTATTGGATTGGACCATAGACTAAGTGGGCAAAATCGAACGGTAAAGTACCATTCAACTTTGCCCACAGTTTTTTGTGTAACTCGTTGAATTGATGGCGACTTATTTTGTGTTCAAATTGACACAAAGTGTAATATCGCTTCTAAACATAAAAATGCATTTCACTACGAAAAGAGGGTTTTTCATTTTTCTGGGCAATTTAAAGTCAAAAATAAAAGTCTCAATTTCCAAACATTTATGACAGATTGCAACTGACATGCGTAGTGTGTTTAAAAATCAGTAGAATTGGCACTAGACAAGTGACATTCCGTCAGCGTCAGAATTGAATAGGCACCGAAACTACTGGACCGATTTGAAAAATTCTTTCAGCATTGGATAGCTACATTATCAGGGAGTAACATGGGCTATATTTTATCCCCGTACTCCCACGGGAACGGGAACTACGCGGGTGAAACCGCGTGACGTCCACTAGTAATATTATAAATGCGAAAGTAAGCTTGACTGTTTGAAACCTCTAAAGGTTTTACGGGTAAACTATGTCCAGGAATAAGATAAATAATACTTTTCACCACGAGAGTATTCATTTATTTTAAACTAGCTGACCCGTGCCCACTTCGACGGCGGTATTTTTCGGGTTAATATATAGTCTACTGGCTTCTGCCAGCGGCTTCACCCGCGACGTCCCTAGGGAACATACTCCCGGAATCAAAAGTGTCCTTTTTCAGGCTCTAGACTATCTGTGTACTAAATTTCATTCAAATCTTTTCAGTAGTTTTATCGTGAAAACGCGACAGACAGACAGACAGAGATACTTTCGCATTTATAACATTAGTAAGGATAGAACCGCCGAAGCCAATAACACTATTTCAGTCATGTATTCTTCTCACAAAAATTCAAACATTCTGACAGTATCATCTTCCATTCATCCGCAAACATGTCAAGACCTGTGTTTGAGTACAGGAGAGCTTTAATAGCGGCTAATTTCCGAGGATAGGCGATATTATTGTTATTATTAGTTTATTATTATTAAAAACAACAAAAACAAACAAAATACATAGCACATGTAGGTAGACAATAGGTTGTACAATCGAGAACATTAACAGTTTTCCGGCCCCTAAACTAGGTACGCAGACCTGTATCGTAGGAGTCGGACATTTTCAGGTTTCATTTTATATGATAAAATACAACCGTGATATTTCAGTGAAATAATTTATACACAGTACAATATAGTGAAGTGAAGAGAATTTTTGTTTAGAAAGGAGAAGTATGAGTGAGTGAGGCGTGTGTATGTGTGATCAAGGGTATTGGGGCATTCATTCAAAGGAGATTAAGCTTATGAATTTATAGTTAACTAGTGGACGTCACGCGCGTAGTTCCCGTTCCCGTAGGAGTACGGGGATAAAATGCCTATGTTACTCCCTGATAATGTAGCTATCCATTGCTGAAAGAATTTTTCAAATCGGTCCAGTAGTTTCGGAGCGTATTCATTTCAAACAAACAAACAAAGAAACAAATCTTTCCTCTTTATAATATTATATATAGTATAGATAGTGTAGATATATTTTCTGTCGTATATGGAGTGTACAATAGTACGGCAAGTTGGAACAACCAGTTAGCGATGTTTTCTGCCACTACACTAATTGTCTGGGACAAATAGATTGCAGATTTCAGATCAGGATATGGTATTATGTTCGTAGTTCTCTTGAGATAGTTTTCGTCTTTCAGCCGCATGGTGTCGGCTGGTGCCGTATGGTGCCGTAAATGAATAATACCATCCCATCACTTCCCGTGGGTGTCGTAAGAGGCGACTAAGGGATTCACCAGAGAATGAGCAGCAGCGTTCTCTGTAAAACTCAACACCATACACTGCGATCGCCAACCCGCCTGCCAAGGGTGGCGATTATGGCAAAACCCCTATTGGGGGAGGCATATGTCCAGCACGTCGTCGGCTATTATGACTATGATGATGAGTTTTCGTTTTTCACGCACGTAGGCAAACCAGCGGGCAAAACCTAGTTTTTAACAATTCCACCTATTCTTCCGTCCCCAAACTAATCAAAACCCGTTAAAATATACAGCGTTAATTTGAAACAGCGGTAGATGTATAAATGACAAGCCAGGGAGGCTGCGTTAATATTAGATGGGCAGTCTCAGGTTTCATTAGGTTGGTACTGAAAGTTTAATGCGTGACGTCATGAATGTCTCCTGGCTATCGTTCCGATGTTCTAAGTGCCGATTAGTTGCGGCTAGTGAGTGACAATGGTTGGGGAAGTTAGGTAAGAAAGAATGTTAGTGGTACCGGTACGACGCAGCAGATCGACGCATAAATTAATGCCATGGATTCAATATGTGGAATTACTTTTACAATTATGATATTTTTTCTTACTAAGAAAAATCTGCATTTTTTTTTACTTTAAACTTTATAAAATCGTTTTTCTTATCACTTTAAATGACATTTTAATATTACAAAACTTTTTCCAAAATATGCAACCGACTTCCAAATAAAAAAAAAAAACGCTACAAAATTAAAAAATAACTTTAGTTTCGGAAGTCGGTGTTAAAATACGAAGAAACTACCAAAACACCGACTTCCGAAATTAAAGTTAGTTTTTAATTTGTAGCGTAGTGTTTTTTTATTTGGAAGTCGGTTGTTTTTTTTTGTCAAAAGTTTTACATTTTTCACTTTTTAGTTGTACCCCACACCTAACAACAACACTGGGAAATCGCACCAAAGCAAAATACGCAATCGTTTACTTGGATGACAAAAAACCGTCATCCAAGTAAACGAATTCCAGCTATTTTGATTTAAAAGCCATACTTCCAAACCGATTTTGATAAAAAAAATATGGGACTAACCGGAACAATTTTTTAAATAAGTTAAAAAATGACGGAGTTATGAGGTAACAAACATAAAAAAAGTATACAACCGAACTGAACCTCCTCCTTTTTTGAAGTCGGTTAAAAATATAGAAAAACTTGCGTTTTCAACTCTAGTTATTCCACGCCTGTTGAAAGTTTATTAGATCTGCATTAATATTTTGTGACTAACTTGTAGTAATAAAAACATTTTTAGTACCTACCTGTTAATATTTATACTTCTGAAGAAACATCTAATTTCACGGGTGGAATTTTTTAATTTTTTTTATGAATATTAAATTGTTACCTCAAAAAATAAAACAAAAGAGAATAGAAGCATCTTTAAAATTGGCGACCTCATTCCCAGTTTCCCACCCACCCTCAGGAGTTGTCATATTCTAGCTAGTTATACAGAACTGGCTGGAGAGTAGAGCGGCACTCGCTTCACAAAGCTCGTGAGGTGCGGTCATTAGGTGGTTAGTGTGGGGCCAGGAGAACTGCGAGCAGGCAGGGTGGGTCGGTATTTTTTTCAACTTTTTGCAAGAGCAAACTACACTTTTCATCTTAGTGAGCTGGGTGTACAGACAAAAAAATGGTAAACTGAAACTCTGTGTCCCAGCACAGAGTTTCAGGTATTTGAACTTTTTAAAAGGGTTCTCGGCGGAGCTACAAACGTTTATCTAACTAGGGAATAAAGGATTTGGGATGTGGGTATCACCACTACAATATTTGTTAAAATACATCAAGAAACTCTGCTCAGCTGTGTTGTGAAGTTCATGGCAGAATAACTGATTTAATTTAAAATTTCAAAATAAAGTAAAGTAAAGCTAAATATAGGCATAACATAAAGTTTTTGAAAATCAAATCAAGACCACAAGATTACAAAAGACCACAAGTAGCACTAGCGTAAAAACTAACTAGGCAGCTGTGTAAGTTACAATAGTTTATAGCTACTGTTAAATTGAAGTATTTCAGAATCCAAGATATTTTCAGTGCATGAAGTTTTTACAGTGTGTCATTGGTTTAAACATCGCTACTTGTATAAATATTTATTTTTACTGAACACAAACGCTGTTCTAATGGCCCCAAGTTTTATCGCTCAGTGAACTACTGTAGAAAAACTAAAACCGTGTTAAGATTCCTCTTAAATCTTAAAGTATTTGAGCGAGATGACTCAAAATATTACTCTATGAACTTGGACTTTTTATTTAAAATGTTGGATATAAGAGATTAAGGGAATGGGTAGAACATTTCCATGTTAAGTGCTTGTTAATATCGAGCTTTGGAATGGGATTTGTAGGGGCTAGCTAGCAAGGGTTGATGTTCAAGGTTAAGCAACGCTTGCCAAGGTTGATCCGTGGATGGGTGACCGCTCAGTACCTACCGATATTCGTCTTCTTAGGATAGTTTGAGAGTCGTTATGGGCAGTTAGAAGCCTGGGTCGACAAGGGTTATCACTCAACCAGTAACTGTGGGACCAGTACCAGTACCAATTGTGAAGGTCAAATAGCATATTCGGCTGGAAGCTGAACCCTACATAGCTGGATAAATGCTAGACAGATTATCATTATCATCATCATCATATCAGTCTAAAGACGATATAGTCCTCCCCCTAGTGTCGCCACAACAACCGGTCCTGTGCGTCTCGCATCCATCGGCTACCCGCGACCCTCACCTGAAGTGTTATTCTGTAACAATGTTTTCGTGTATCGACAGCGGAATCCAAGGTGACGTATCAAATTCGTATTAGTATAAGACTTATGCGGTGTGTAATAAAGCTCACTTTGTGAGCTTTGTCACTCAGAAGAAGCTCGATATCGAAATAGTTATTTACAGAATAGACTAGCTGGTCATCGGTCCACTTTGCGGGAGGCCGCGCCAACGTTGCGTCTTCCGGTACGCGGTCGCCACTCCAGAACTTTGCCCATCAACCATCTGTTCTGCGAGCAATGTGCCCTGCTCACTGCCAATAAACTTCGGCGATCTTTCGAATTATGTCGGTAACCTTATACGGCAGATTATGAGTTAGAAAGAACCTGTTATTACAGACGGATAACGCACTACAAAGCCGAACGTTTTCTTAAAAATTTCAAGCGCTGCGTCTTCCGGTACGCGGTCGCCACTCCAGAACTTTTCGGTCCCATCGACCATCTGTTCTGTGAGCAATGTGCCCTGCCTCCTGCCATTTTAGTTTGGCGATCCTTCGAGCTATGTCGGTAACCTTTGTTCTCTTGAAGATATCAACTTTCCTGATTCGATCACGCAAGGAAACTCCAAGCATTGCTCTCTTCATTGCCCTTTGAGTGACTTTGAGCCTTCTGATGAAGCCCATTGTGAGCGACTATCTTTCAGTTCCATATGTCATCACTGGCAACACGCACTTGTCATAGACTTTTATCTTGAGACATTGAAGGTATACTGTATCTTAAAATGACAGCTTTCTAATGTATTGTCACGCGTTGTCATGGCCCATAAGTAATGTATCTATTTATGATAGACATAAAGGAATGTACACGTTTGTAATAATGTGCTTTTACTCGTAATGGAATTGTTGATGGGGTTAGTCATAAAAAGTTATTCTTGCTGTACTTTTGATTACGTCCTTTCATCTTGTGAGCGCAATGGGGTTGGTTTTATCCCCGTTTTCCTCCAACAAACTGACACCCGCCTTCCGAACTTAACGTGTCATGTACCTGAAAGTGTTTTCAAAAGTGTTATGTTTGGAGGTTTTATGAGAGGTTAAGGAGACCGAGGAAATTACGTTCGTTTGATCCTGTGCTACATCATTAATACTTAGCCTTTAGTTCTGCTGGCCTATTTGGAAGACACTGAACCGATTGCGTACCCAGGCAGGCCGCTGCAGACACAATCTGGCGAAATGGGGATTCATGGACCCGTCGGATACTCAATGTGAGTGCGGTGCTCCTGTTCAGAACATGAGCCACACGTTGGAGTGCCCCAAGTGCCCATACACCTGTACTTTGGGGGATTTAATGAATGCCACCGACGCTGCAATTAACGTAGCCACCTACTGGGCCCAGAAAATCTAAGAAGTTAACCAACGACTCGAAGAGAAGAAGAAGAAGAACCTTTAGTTATATAATTATTATGTAAGATATTTAAGGATTCATTTTATAAATCGTACACTTTAGAAACACGATTATTTGTAGTTTCCTCAATAGAAAAAAAATCCAAAGTAATCTCTAAAAAAACAAAATAAACTATCTGTACGGAGTAAATACTTCACGGAAAGTAATTAGTTTTTTTAACAATAACAAAACTACATGTTTACTATAGCGTATACATTTCACATTTTCAAAATGTGTATTTATTTTAATAATATGAACGAAATAACTAAATTAGCGCGGGGTCCGTCCATTTTAGCTAGAGCCGCATCGCTTCCCGTATCCTTTAGTTCTGCTTCGGCCGTTGATAAACTCTGTGTCATGCGCTTATGTACGGTTTTTGCTTGCACTTACACACACATACAAGGACCGCATAAAATACCTAAACCAAAAGCTCGGCGCGCAGCAACGCTTGCCTTGGTCAGTCAGAGGATGGGTGACCATCACCATCTTTATTTACCGATATTCCTCCGTGCCTTCGAAAGTATCTAAAGCTGTTGCTCCCGGCTGTCATTTGAAGATATTTGACAGTCGATACGGATAGATTAGAAAAATCTGACCAGTCTTGCCAAGCAGAATCGTGTTTTGGGTTAGAATGGACGCCGATCCCATTATAGTTGGCAAAAAGCTAAGCAGATTGATTTATTGTTGGATAAGACTGATATAAAACAAAATCACCTAACAAAATTCCACTAAGGTTAACTCAAGCTTTAAGCCGCAAAGGGGTTACAGAAGCCTAAAAGTTACGTCAAAACTAATTTAATCGTAGGATTTACAAATAACTGGAAAAGAGACAGACTGTTTAAATTTGTTTGGGAAGTGGTCTATGAGCCAATAGCCATACTTAGTTGGCAGTTTTGAGAAAAATAAAACTCTATAATTCACATTTCTTGCTACATTCTGCAAGATCCCATCATCAGATCCTAACCTGGTGACAATGAAAACATTTGGGATGTTAGTCCAGCCGTTTTCGAGTAATCGGTTTACAAAAATATTTAAAAATGTATAAAAGATTCTGACTGACGAGCTGCGAAGCTGCTCCTTTTTTTTTCGAAGTCAGTTAAAAACGAAAAAAACCTGAAATTCAGTACTGTTGAGGTGGCAAGTGACCTTTTCTATTAGAGAAACACATTAATTATAAAGTCAGAAATAACCGTTAAAACATCTAAAAAACAAAAACGTAGCATGAAATATGTATTCTAAAATATTATATTTCTCAAAACTGCCAGGTCAGGTTTTGATGCCCCTTTGCAGGATATAGTTGAGGTATCTCCACAGAAATACCACAACAATGTCGTTATTGGTTCATAGACCACTTTTCATCAGTTTCCTATGTAGTCTTAGATAAGCCACTATAAGACTGTAAGCTGATCCAAACACACCTACTAATTAGTAATAACTAAAAAAAACTGGCCAAGTGCGAGTCGGACGGTTCCGAACGAATTTTTTTTTTAAGATGTTATTTTAACACTACAGACTTCTTATAGGTTTTCCTGTAATCGTTAGATAAGATCTATTATCTCCACTCTTATCAAAATTTTAGGTTCAGTAGTTTTCGGGGTAGTTTTAAGGGGGGGAATGGTCATTATTCGTCCAATTTCTTGAATAACTTCAAAACCATTTATTTTAAAATTATAAAAAAAATATAAGCAAAACTCTCACAGTAAGCCCTTTCATTTGATATATCACACGATATTTTTCAAAGAACTTTTGTTTAAAATTTTTTAGTTTGGCCCCATAAGTGACCCCATACTAATAAAATAATGATTCACGTAATGCGGCCGCGTTTGGGTCACAGAAATCCATATTTGTACCAAAATTTCAACAGAATCGGTCCAGTGGATCCGGAGAAAACGGGCTGTGACAGTTGGACAGAGACACCCGATTGATCCTATAAGGGTTCCGTTTCCAACCCTAAAAATAATATGATTGATGTCTATGGCTTGGTGTTTATTATGAGTCATCGGTCCAATGACATAAGGAATGCTTTCTCTAGATTAACAAGCATCAACACCTCGCTCTCAGGTAGGCACACAGATAAAGAATAACACATTACCATACATACAAACACTCAGAGTTATCTATGTAGCTCGTTTTATACTTTATCTGAGGAATTATTGTGTGAGCCATCAGTGGGAATATTATAATTATGTTCGACATTACGATAGGATATTGTTGAAAGGTAGCTAATGGTGTGATTGGTTGGTACATCACGAGGGAATCCGAAGATATTTCTGTTACATTGAAGTACTAGCTTGGCCCGCGACTTCGTACGCGCTTATCCCGTGTTTTCCCGTTCCCTTAAGAATTTCGGGATATAACTACTCTCTTAGTGCTCCCCAAGGAATCTACATGCCAAATTTCAGCTTTCTACGACCAATAGTTTCGGCTGTGCGTTGTCTGTCAGTCAGACCGTAGAACGATCAAATTTGGCATATTGCTCCTTGAGGAGTGTAGAGTAGCACTAAGAGAGGATTTCCCGAAATTCCTACGGGACCGGAAAAAACAGCACATGTGCGTACGAAGTACGGACAAAAGCTAGTTTTATAAATTTGAATATAAATAAGGTTACGATGGGAAATACCATCAGGAACAGAGCTTGTAATAAAGATTACAAGATCCCATTCCTCCTCAACAATTTTTTTCGTCTCTAAATCGTCTTAACCATATCAGTGTGACTGCAGCGTGTCACAATCCCTGAACAAACACGCCATGTTTGCTCGCGCCGTTTGTTCAACGCATTGTCTCACCTCTCACCTGCTCGGCTAGAAGGGATACGTTTCCTGTCGAGTTTGGATTCAATGTTTTTAAGTGGGCTTGGAGGATTTCTGGTAGTTTGTCCGAGAATATACGGCGAAGATTTTTCATATCGTCGGTGCGCTTGCCAAATCTGATATGTGCATTTCTATGATACTTTCTTGTTACTTAATATCCTTCAAAATCATACATTTTATCATTTTCACGTGTATCTCAGTTCATACGGCATTTTGAAATTATGAATTAGTCAATTAATCATTAAAAAATCATCAATTAATCATTAAATAAAACAAATTATTATCTCCCTTGTCAACTTGATGAAAAACACATATCCGATTTGGCAAGCGCACCGACGATATGTGTTCGAAATTGTTGATGTTTTACGAAGATTTTCAATTAAAGTCATAATAATACATTTTATTTCAGACTAGCTGACTAGTGCTCACTTCGTTGAGCGGTATTTTTCGGGTCTGTTATCGGTTCAGTAGATCCAGAGATTACCCCCCACTACAACCTCAAACACTTTACCTCTTTGTAATATTAGTATAGATAAATTACATTCAGATAAGGTATTATAATAATCCATACATGTTTAACCTATATCTATACTAATCTATACTAATATATAAAGCTGAAGAATTTGTTTGCTTGAACGCGCTAATCTCAAAACTATTATTTATACGAACTACTGGTCCGATTCGAAAAACTCTTTCAGTGTTAGATAGCCCATTTATCGAGGAAGGCTGTAGGCCTATATATATCATCACGCTAAGACCAATAGGAGCGGAGCAGACGAAGTTGCGCGGCTCAACTAGTTTAAATCATAAAATAATAGTACTAGAAATACACACAACAATGGAAACATTGGATCAGGACCGCACTACCGTACATGTAGTTTATTCCAATGCTTCATGAAGGAGGATTCCACATCCTTACAATGAGCAGCAGGATGCTGTTGGGGCTGCCCCGTTTGCGGCGCGTCAAAGACGCTATTCTTTTCGATGTATCGACTGTTATGGAAAAGATTCCTAGTATGAAAATTACTAGATTTACGTAACATAACATCACATCTACCATTACGGGCAGAGCACAGAGATATAGCTGCACCTGTATTAGGTAGGTGCAGCTGTGTTTTCCAAGTAATGTCTGAAGTTTGAGTCTCAAGTGATGAGTCTATAGCCATCAAACGGGCACAAAAACTCCGAGCTGCTACGGAGACATTCCAGATGAAAAATCCTGCCTCCTTAAGTGACTATACTAAAATAGGTACTAGCTGCCGCCCGCGGCTTCCCCTACACACTATTTTACCCAATTAAGACTGCTCTCTTGAAAAAAGCTTAAAATAGCGCAGATGAAGCAGCTTTTCATCGACACTGACAGAGAAATTACATCTGAAAAAAATTGGTAGTAATTAATCTACATGATATTATTCGTTTTAGCCAGAATTTGTCTATCGGTATCACTCAATAAGAAAAAATAACACCAAATCACCTCTAAATCGTTGAGATGAAACCATTTTACTACTTAATTTATTATCAAAAGGGTATAAAAAAATATTTACTGCTTTGCAATACAAACGAAAATGATTTGGTTTTGTTACTTTTTAAAAACATGTGTTATTTTCATTATAAAAAATTAAAAATGCGGGTGTGGCGCGTAGAGGGGTAGTTAGCTCCGTTTGTGTGCACAAGGTCATTGGCTTGAATACAAGCCTTAAATCATTGTTAAAAGATTCTCAACGGCACTTGACAGTAATCAAAAGTTTAATGCAAGATTCGATTCCTGATACTACCCAAAAAATACCCAATATGATCAATAATACCTTTTGCTCCCACATTTTTCATAATAAACGGTTCCATAAATACACTATTTTTCTCAAAATATAAATAGACTGTATATTAACAATATATAAACTGGGAAAGAGCATCGATTTCCGATAACCCTTCTTTATTGCATACCCTATGCGACCTTCCATAAATATTACTAGATTTCGGCCCGTCCTCTCCTTGGGTAAATACTTTTATTTATTTTTATGAAGCTTATGTATTTTGATTAAAAAATATTCTGAGAGGGACCCGTGGTCTTTGATGTGAGGTCCTCATACCCGTGTAAGCATGAATGTATTCATTACACTGTCGTTCAAAGATCTTTGAACTCTTTCTGGTTTGAATACCCGGGGCGATATTAAAGACACAAGGTATAAACAGAGTCATCAAAAGTTTGTTTGACATTGTTCCTTTTAGATGGATTCACATTACTGTTTTGATATTAAAACTCGTTGTGATATGCTGTACATGATACAGTAAGCCAATTAATAAATCTGTTAAATCTTTATTGCTGAATACTGTACCTAAATACAAATACATTACACCAGATGACAGTTATTCACTTTAAACAAAATTAAACCAAACTAAAATTAGTATAATGTTTAAAAAGAAAGTAAGCTATGTCATATCATAGGTTAATGCAGACAACACATTGACAACTTTTAAAACAAAAATAAAAAAGATAGATAAAATCGATTTGCCTGTACTTTCATTTTAAGTAGTATTTTAAATGACAGAACAATTCATTTTGACGTGATACACATAAGGTTCACAAATCTCTCAAAATAAAATAAATTAATATTATATTATACACTCCCACATGCTCAAACACAATGAAAAACTGTTCTAATTTCCGTTCCCTTGTACCGAAATATTACCAAACCACTAGTGTTGTACCTTACTAATCATAGAGTATAGACCCAATGTCGATATGTTTAACAACGGAGTGGTTACAACAATAGTTTAATTTCCGCGCGTAAATCATTTTGGTTCAGCCTTGATTGTGGCACGGGAGATGGATTTCTGGTTATTAATATTACAATACAACAATGTTTATATATTAAATAATTGTTCAATATAGACTTTTCAAATATAGAAAATAATAAATGCGAAAGTATTTATACACAGGATACGTTTTATCTCGGGAGTTTGGTCCCTTAGGAAAATAACCACAGTGTAGTATTTTTAACCAAAAGGATGACTGGTAAAGAATGCGTTGTAGCATTAAGTCCACCAATGTACCACTGTTTTACATAAAGTTTAAATAAATAAATAAAATATCCGACTTTCACGCAGGGTGTGTAGCCACTAGCAGAACTATCCTGTGAAACCACACACAATGGTGACTGGGAATTCTAATAAAAGGCTCAGTAGCTGATTTTAAAATAAGCATCACGTCTTAACGGCTAGTCGCAATCTTTAAAAAAAAATGTTACATTAGACTATTTTCTTAATAATTTAATATTTGAAAATGTTGAGTTTTATTCGTCCATCATAGTGTAATAAATTTATAAAGTTATGTTTAACGCGGCCATAAAAACGACCATCGGATCAAAACCGCCGAGCGTATTTTAATGGAATTTGCACTATCTTAAAGACAATTTAATTATCTACATTGTAATGTACGGCTATTTTTTTTTAATCGTAGAACAATAACCAAATTACAAAAAAAGCGGCTAAATTATGGGTCGCGCAGGTGTAACACGAGTGCGCGTTTTGTTCCTCCAAGGTCGCTGACGTATGACGTCGCCGTAATCATCATCATCATTATATCAGCCGAAAGACGTCCACTGCTGGACCTTGTGGCGACGCTTGGGGGGGTCTTCCCCGCGCGCGTCGCCACTATGACCGGTCCTGTGCGTCTCGCATCCATCGGCTACCCGCGACCTTCACCAGGTCATCGGTCCACCTTGTAATTAGCATACCTAACCGTAATAAACTGCTTCTAGCATTCCCACTGCCGGGACACAGACCTCCTCTCTGTGACAGGGAAATTGTTAGATGTCACGTGTCTACGTTTTTTTGGTTGTAGGATTTTCTTTCGCCGTGTTGGGAGCTGTGGTGATGAAATAAATTGCAGAGTAATGCGCCGGTCTGGGTTCGAACCCATAACGTATCATTTCAAGGGCAAGTCGGAGCTGTTACCATTGGGCCACCACTGAAGATCAGCCGATCTATTCTGTTAAAAAGGTCACTATGAAAACGTAGAAAAAGAGAGTAAATTGTCATTCCTTAAGACAGCACACCGTATGGTATCAGCCGGTGCCGTATGGTGCCGTAAAAGAATAATCCCATCACTTCCCGTGGGTGTCGTAAGAGGCGACTAAGGGACTTGCCAGAGAATGAGCAGCAGCATTCTCTGTAAAACTCAACACCATACACTGCGATCGCCAACCCGCCTGCCAATCGCGGCGATTATGGCAACCCCCCCCCCCCCTTTGGGGAGTCCTAGAGGGAGTCCAGCAGTGGACGTCTTTCGCCTGTTATGATGGTGATGATGAAGACAGCTCACCTAAGTTTTTGATGTGATATTTTAACAGAATAAGGGACTACTCACACTTATTCAGCTTTATCTAGCTTATGCTTTTGTATGGAGACGCGTACGCATCCATTCAGCTTTCCGCGTCTATTCAACTTTCGCGGCAATTAAGTATAAAATGAGGACAAATGTGTTATTATCATGCGAGTGCTATAGATAGAGTTCAGCGCTGTTCTGCCGCTGCCACCTTCTCATTCTTAGGACGCTGTACGCGGCTGATAGAAGCTGCACTGTATAAGTGTGATCAAAAATCGTTCAGTGAAACGCGAAAGGAGCTGAATAATTGTGAGTAGTCCCTAACACAGCAAAGTTTACATATAGCTACGTCCAAAACGCACAAGTGCGAAAAGACAATGTTAATAAACAGTGCAATAAAACATAGCTCCGTTTAGTATAATTTGTAAGTACGTAACTATGTTTCTTGTTAAAGTCACCACTATTCTAAATTACGGACTATTAAGTACCGCAGAAGTCAATTAAGGGTTGCCTAATAGTAGGCACTTGTCTGGGTCTAGAGGTTTATTGCTCCTGAAGACGTTCCCGAGATATTTAAGTTTTGGATAAGATGAAGAGGGATAAAAAGGCCACTGAAAATTCGTCTTCTACTTCTTTTTGAGCCGATGGTTAACTCCTTAGATTTGTCGGGTCCAGTAGGTGGCTACGTTCATTTCAGAGTCAGTGGCATTAATTAAATTCCCCAAAGTATAGGTCCATGGGCATTTGGGGTACTCCAACGTGTGGGTCATGTTCTGAGCAGGAGTACCGCACTCACATTGATTATCTGACAGGTCTAAAACCCCATTTCACCAGGTTGTGATTGCAGCGGCCTACCTGGGTGCGCAACCAGTTCAGTGCCTTCCGTATAGGCCACTACAGATCTCATCCAGGTGGCAGATGTTCCTGTGGCTGCAAGTAGTCGAGTGGTGGTGGATGATGTTTTTTCTACCACTTGGTTCTCAAATTCACCTGACATTGAATTTTTAGCTCAGCTCGGGGTCGGCTTCAAATCACACAAGCCTAGTGCTCTAATCACGTAACAAACAAAATGCTTTTTGTTTTGTATAATTTATAAATTAGTCGAACTTTTTGTTTAGTTTGTCGTATAGTAATATTATTATGGCTTTTATAGAACTAGTTAAAATGGAAAAGGTCTGACTGTTAGTTTCTTACCTGGCTTGGAATCGATTTCTAGTCTAACCACTAGATTTTGTTTCTAGCTAATACTTCAACAACATCCAAAAAAAATATTAAAAGATTTTGATTTCTATACTATCAAAATGAACACGGTTGCCATTTTGAGGAATACACAAGCCTAATGGAACAATTCTGAGCAGAAAAATGCAATGAAAACTTGCAGTCATACTTTCAATGATCTCTTCACCGTCATAAACATCATCATATCAGCCGAAAGACGTCTTAGGCCTCCCCCAAGTGTCGCCACAGAAACCATAAATAATTAAAAAAACAAACTTTTTACAAAAAAAATAACCGACTTCCAAAATAAGGAAGAAATTAAGGTTATTTTATACTTTGTAGTGTTTTGTATGGAAGTCGGTTATATTTTTTTGCAAAAAGTTTTTTTTTTTCACTTTTAATTGGTAATACTTGGACGACGTCTTTGTCTACGCAGAAATTGAAATAAGCAAAAATGCTCATAATATAAGAACAACTGAACCAAACTGAATCAGATTTTTAGGGAACTAAATGGCAAGTATACCGCATCGAACTAAAAAAAATCAAATCAAAAAAATCGGATCAGATACCTCGGAGTAATACGTGTACATACATAAAAAAAAATACCCAACGAATTGAGAACCTCCTCCAATTTTTGAAGTCGGTTAAAAAGCAACACAGTTTTATATTTTCGTTCCCAACTCCCGTTCTATTAAACAGGAATTAAGAGGACGGTTAATGAAATTCCAAGGTACCTATAATCGACGCCATTTTGGTTTGTTACAACCATTGTGTGTTGAACAATAAGTGCGGTGTCTAATTTATGGCGCCCTTTGTTATGGCGGGTGAAAAATATGTGTAGCGATGTTTTGGCAATGAAGTGTAATTAGTTTTGGAGTTAACTATTCTTTGTTAGTAACGTAAGTCAATTGCGTAATTTTTTATGGAAGTATCTGATTGGTTGTTAATATTTTTTAGGGTTCTGTAACCGAAGGTAACCAACTGTCCGGCCGTCCGTCCGTCTGTCTGTCAGCGGGCTGTATCTCAAGAAACGTAATAGGTACACAGTTTAACCTGTAATTGACTGGGTGCAATAGCCGTCGCGACGCAACAACAATTGAATAGTTTTATTGCAAAAAGATCGAGGGCCGCCATGTTTTTTGGTCGATCGGGGGCCATAGGATATTAAACACGGCGTTTAAACCGTGTGATTTGGTATGGCATGCGGGGATGCCATTATGCGTCAATTTCAGTTGACGCCCCATGGCACGATCTCATGCCGAAGGTATACCACCGGTTAAATTTTCAGACTGTGTAGTTATATTCCCGCTTATTATAGCGGCAATTTAACTAATAAAGCCCCCCCCCGCCCCTAACCAATGAAATAATAAAAAGTTATATTTAAGAGTATTCTATTCTACAGTTAGCGAGATTAAAAACGTAAAGAGGGTATGTTTTTGTATGTATCTACATAAATTTACGTATATATAAGTGTGTGTGTTTGTATCACTCTTTATTACCTCGTTTTGTCCAAACGGCTGGACGGATTTGAACAATTAAGGTATCTATGGATTTTGAATTTCCTTAGGTGACGTCTCCATCATCATCATCATCATATCAGCCGAAAGACGTCCATTGTTGGACATAGGCCTCTCCCAAGCGTCGCCACAACGACCGATCCTGTGCGTCTCGCATCCATCGGCTACCCGCGACCTTCACCAGGTCATCGTTCCACCTTGTGGGAGGCCAACGTTGCGTCTTCCGGTGCGCGGTCGCCACTCCAGAACTTATCGGCCCCATCGACCATCTGTTCTGCGAGCAATGTGCCCTGCCCACTGCCACTTTAGTTTGGCGATCCTTCGGGCTATGTCGGTAACCTTGGTTCTCTTGCGGATATCAACATTCCTGATTCGATCACGCAAGGAAACTCCAAGCATTGCCCTCTCCATAACCCTTTGAGTGACTTTGAGCCTTCTGATGAGGCCTATTGTGAGAGACCACGTTTCAGTTGGTGACGTCTACGAAATCAAAATGATGAATTTTGGGTGAGACGTCGTCTTAGCATTAACTCTTTCATCTTTTTTCTCTCGAACATTGAAAATATTTGTTTTCAAGAAATGGCTTTTATATATATTAGTGAGGTTTAGGTTCCTAGTTAAATAAAGGTAAGTAAACAATCTTGAAGTGACTTTTAAATCTTTTTTATTTAAAAACTCAGTTTAAAAATAAAATGCGACTAAAAACCAATGTAAATACAACAATAACGATTACTAATTCAATTAAACTATTAGCTTAAGCAGTAGTATTGAGGAGCTAGTGGCTAAAGAATAACAACTGAACAGATCGATCTTCAAGGTTAAGCAACGCTTGCCAAGGTGATCTGTGGATGGGTGACCATCTTAACAAACCGAGTTTCCTCCGTGCCTCGGAAAGCACGTTAAGCTGTTGGTCCCGGCTGTCATTTGTAGAACTTTGGCAGTCTATACGGTAAATCTGACTCCAGTCTTGCCAAGAAATACTGTGTTACCCATTTAATGGGTTGTGGAGGTCTGGTAGGCAGCCGCTCCACGTAAAACACTGGTATTCAGCTGAATCCGGTTTGACTGGAAGCCGACCCCAATATAGTTGGGAAAAGGCTAAGCACATGATGATGAGTTTAAGCAGTAGTTTATTTGTTTATAATATGTGTTTAAGTAAACACATATTATAAAGATTGAAGATAAGATAATATAAGATAAGATAAGATTATCTTATTTAAGATAAGATTCAAGATTGTTTATCTTTATTTAAATAGGTACCCAAACCATTCTAGGATAGTTACGTACTTGATTCATACTCATGTATACCACATCTTTAAAATATTTACAAATATATGAAGACTATATCCGTGCCTATATGTAAGTTTAGTCATGTTCAATACATTCTCTTTAATTAATGAATTGTATTTGAAAGGGTTCTAATAGCAATACGGTAATTGTTTGTACAAATTGATTACTTGATTGAACCTAGAACTGATGGCACATTGCACAACATATACGCAGAAGGTTTTCTACAAAGAGAAGAGATGCAAAACGGATTTTAAACGCTTTAAGCCATTCGGTTTTAAACCGACTCTTTGGTTAAAAACGATGTAAAATTTTAAACCACACTAATAATGCTTCAAAGTGTTTTTATTCTAATAGAATACAGTACAGTTCACACGAAGTGATCTGAACCTTACCTACTCCCTGATTAATATGTCAAAGGAAACAAAAATATTATAAGATCAACTTCTATTAAAATTATATAAAATCGACACAGAAATCTTAATATTAAGATTTCTGTGAAAATCGACTAGCACCATTTTTATAATGCCTTATAGAAGATTTGTTTATATTTTTTATGTTCTAGATAAAAAGTACCTATTCTATGTGTTATTCCAGACTCACATCTACCTCTGTGCCAAATTTCATCAAGATTAGATAATATAGAAGTATAGATATAGAAGAACTACTACCTATGTATTTTTATTCCTTTCAAAATTTTATAAACCTCAGTAGTTTATTACATAGCTCTTTTTGTTGGACATATTTTAATAGAATAAATTCAGTCTAAGAATACTATAGGGCCAACTTCGAGAAAGAGGTCAACCGTCGAATCCGACTCGGCTGGGCAGCGTTCGGGAAGTTGCGCGGTATCTTCTCGTCCCACTTACCACAGTGTCTCAAGACGAAAGTCTATGATCAGTGCGTGTTGCCAGTGATGACATACGGAACGAAAACGTGGTCGCTTACAATGGGCCTCATCAGAAGGCTCAAAGTCACTCAAAGGGTAATGGAGAGGGCAATGCTTGGAGTTTCCTTGCGTGATCGAATCAGAAATGATGATATCCGCAAGAGAACCAAGGTTACCGACATAGCCCGAAAGATCGCCAAACTAAAGTGGCAGTGGGCAGGGCACATTGCTCGCAGAACAAATGGTCGATGGGACCGAAAAGTTCTTGAGTGGCAACCGCGTACCGAAAGACGTAACGTTGGAAGGCCTCCCACAAGGTGGACCGATGACCTGGTGAAGGTCGCGGGTAGCCGATGGATGCGAGACGCACAGGACCGGTCGTTGTGGCGACGCTTGGGGGAGGCCCATGTCCAGCAGTGGACGTCCTTTGGCTGATATGATGATGATGATGAAGAATACTAAATTCAGTCATGGTTGAGTATTTGTCTTTTTACCAGCCAACAGGAATTAATTTGAAACATAAAACTTTTTTTTTACTATTGAAGGTACGCGTTTGACCACTATCTCACCAGGTAAGCGATGATGTGGTCGAAGATGGAGCACGCTTGCCTAGAAGTAACCTATTCACTCTTGACTTAAAGACTCCCAGGTTGTAGCTATCAGGAAACACAGACTCCGGCAGAGAATTCCACTCCTTAGCTGTACGCACTATGCGTGCGTGTGGGTCGGTTGTCCACCATGTACCGGTGGTGCATTACCGTTCGTCTTGTGGTCCGATGATGGAACGGTCTTGGCGGAATTAAATTATGCAATTTCGTCGCACGTTCTCCAAAATGCAACCGGTAGAAAACCGACAGGCTAGCAACTCGGCGTCGATGCTCAAGACTTTGGAGCTTCGTCGCGACGAGCCTATAATCGCCGACGATCCTCTTGGCTCGTTTCTCAATTGACTCAAGGGCAAAACCAACCTTAGTGCTAAACCAACCGAAACTTAAACTTCAATTTTGTTGTTATACTTCTGACTTTTCCTGCTATACGGCAACAAAGTCCACACATGAATTTAGTAGTTGATATCAATCCAATCTAAGATATTGCGTACAATTAGTTGAAAGGGCGTTTCTTGAGCTCTATTGAATTTGTGCTCGAACTGACACAACTCATGTTCAAAGGCCATGTTTGTGGGTTTCCCTGGATTGCTTTGGATTCGACCATAGCCCTTCATTGTATACTCTTCATGTTGCTAGACCACAAGATGTTAAAGTTTGGCCTCTAGGGTTCTCGAGTAATCACATTACAGTACTGGGGAATGTAAATAGGGTGTCCTATTTTCATATATGACAGGAATCTTTTAGGCCAGGGATGGTGGTACCTTCTCGATTATCGTGTTTTTTTTTAAATTTAATAATATACTAGTGGATATCACGCGGTTTCACCCGCGTAGTTCCCGTTCCCGTGGGAATACGGGGATAATATATAGCCTATGTTACTCCCTGATAATGTAGCTATCCAATGCTGAAAGAATTTTTCAAATCGGTCCAGTAGTTTCGGAGCCTATTCAATTCAAACAAACAAACAAATCTTTCCTCTTTATAATATTAGTGTAGATGAATCAAAAATGTGGCGATGGAGGATCGTTATTTATCTTAAGACTTATAATTACGATTTATTTTTTTATTATTTGAGGACATAATCGACAATCTGTGAACAATAACGATATAGTAGAGACAGCGCACTACGAAAAAATAACTGTTGCGATTTCTTCATCTATATTATGCACAATTTTATCACATCTAAGTTTGCGGTGTACTTTGCGATGTTCCAGAGTTCAGTTAAGAACCAACCAGTTGTTAACCTATTGTAGCGAAGTCTTTGTTTTTGGTCTACCTTTTGTGTACATATCATAAATTGCTTTTAGCTCAGGTGGAGGTACAGACAAACCTAGACCAACTGTCTTGGCGCCTCAAGGCTTGTTTACATGCCAACGACCTTGTGCATATAAACGGAGCTAACTACTCCTCTACGCGCCACTCTACTACCCGCATTTTTAATTCATTATAAAAAAATAACACATATTTAAAAAAAATGTCTAGTAAAATGACCATTCGGGGCCCTTATCTCCGAAACTACTGAGCCAAAAATTTTGAAAAAAAAAAATGGAGTTAATAGATCTTAACCTATAGATTACACGAGAGCCTATAAGAAGTATAT
The DNA here is from genome assembly GCA_947578705.1 of Lacanobia wlatinum. Taxonomy (NCBI): domain Eukaryota; kingdom Metazoa; phylum Arthropoda; class Insecta; order Lepidoptera; family Noctuidae; genus Lacanobia; species Lacanobia wlatinum. Next base: position 3,661,647 of record OX388046.1, on the reverse strand, counting down.
AGTGTTAAAATAACATATTAATAAAATAAAATTCGTTCGAAACCCTTTGCACGCGAGTCCGACTCGCACTTGGCCATTTTTAGGGTTCCGAAAAAAAAAACGGAACCCTTATAGGATCACTCGGGTGTCTGTCTGTCTGGCTGTCTGTCTGTCTGTCTGTCCGTCTGTCACAGCCAGTTTTCTCCGGATCCACCGTACCGATTCTGTTGAAATTTGGTACACACATGGACTTCTATGACCCAAACACGGATGCGTTACGTAAATCATCAACTTTCAGTATGGCGGTCACTTTTGGGGGTCAAACTAGAAAATTAAAAAAAAAAGTTTTTTGAACAATATGATGTATCATATCAAATGAAAGGGCTTACTGTGAGGGTTTTAATTATATTTTTTTCATAATTTTAAAATAAATATTTTCGAAATTATTCAAGAAATTAGACGAAAAATGACCATTCCCCCCGCTTATCTCCGAAATTACTGAGCCTAAAATATTGAAAAAAATGGAAATAATAGATCTTTACCTAAAAATTACAGGAAAACCTATACGAAGTTTGTAGTGTTAAAATAACATGTTAAAAAAATTAAATTCGTTCGGAACCCTTTGCACGCGAGGCCGACTCGCACTTGGCCAGTTTTTTTGTTCTAAAGCTTACTCCAATCATTCGTGCAATATTTTATTATGATGTGTTCTGCTATAACTCGACAATGAAAAAATTGAAACTCGTTATTCCAACATAGTTTTCCTCTTCAGTCTCCATATTTTCGCTTCAACTGAAAAATATGGACTACTTAAAGTTCGTTCATTTATTTTTTGTGTTGATGTGCAAAATGAAACTCGGACTGCAACGAATGCTGATGACCAACGAGTTTTTGATTACTGTCCGACAGTGTAATACTGGGAATATAGGCCTAGGTACTGTGGAGCTGACCTATTTCATCAGTACCTCTTTAGAAGTTCGATAATTTAATGGCACATCAATACAAATGACTACAATTGAAGTGTCTGATTGTAATATCAAAATAACAGCTTTTTCTTAAATGCACATGAAATATGGCAAATATGTCTGTCTGTTTGTTCCGGTATAACTTGGAATCGGCTAGACCGATTTTGATTAAACTTTTGCTGGCTAAAGATAGCTGATGTTAAACAGAGTAATTTACGCTATTATTTTAAAAAACTGAAAAAACAGTCAGAAGCTAGTTTTGAATCTCTTCTTCTTCAGTCGGTCCCTCATTACTGAGGATCGTGGTCACTGGACCTCTTCAAGCAGACAATAGATTCCGGTCCAAAGTTGCCATCACCACCAGCAGGAATTTGCTTGAGGACGTAGCTTCTTTCACTTGGCCAGACCACCGCGCTGGCGACCTGCCACGTGCTCTCTTTCCTTCGGTATTGCCATCAAGTACCACTTTTCCAAGACTGCTATCTCCTCTTCGCATAGTAGTTTTGAATAAAAAGACATAAATACTTATTCGTATTTTATGACTGATGGGAAAGACGGCTGTTATATGAATTACGTAAAAAAATGATAAGAATAAACCCATGTCTGCTTTCAAGCCTATTATTTAACAGTACCTCACCTCAATCTTGACAGTACTAACTGAAGGCACTTAAGTACTCTTACTTACCTAAAATGTAGGTCGGTATAGGTACGGGCAAACCGGTCGATTGAGGTCACATAAAGTTTGAAGCCAAAGTCGAATTACTTATTCAATTTTCATTTTAAAACATTGGTCGCGTGTTCTGAAATGTAGTTTCTTGAAGTGAGTGAAAACTTTAATTGATTCTTTTTCCAGTGTTCCGTACAAATTACGTTACAAAAGTCATGGAGTCGTTCAAAGATTAAACATGTTCGGATAAAGGTACAAACATTTTTATGAACATTACCTTCTAGGTCTGTGGCAACAGACTACCAAGAAAAGGATGCAAGCACCAATTTACCCCCATGAAATATTCTTGGTTTTAAGTATTTTTAGGTTTCCGAAAAAAAAGGAACCCTTATATTATCACTCGGGTGTCTGTCTGTCTGTCTGTCCGTCTGTCACAGCCAGTTTTCTCCGGATCCACTGGACCGATTCTGTTGAAATTTGGTACACATATGAACTTCTATGACCCAAACACGGATGCGTCACGTAAATCATTAAATTTTTAGTATGGCGGTCACTTTTGGGGGTCAAACTAGAAAATTAAAAAAAAAAATTTTTTTGAACAATATCATGTGACATATCAAATGAAAGGACTTACTGTGAGGGTTTTAATTATATTTTTTTCATAATTTTAAAATAAATGGTTTTGAAGTTATTCAAGAAATTAGACGAAAAATGACCATTCCCCTTATCTCCGAAACAACTGAGCATAAAATTTTGAAAAAAATGGAGATAATAGATCTTTACCTGAAGATTACAGGAAAACCTATTAGAAGTCTGTAATGTTAAAATAACAAGTTAAAAAAATTATTCGTTCGGAACCCTTTGCGCATTGAACGCGAACCCTCGCGTTGAACGCGAGTCCGACTCGCACTTGGCCAGTTTTTTAGACAACTTCTTAACGCAGACTCACAACATTACAGATTTCTTACAATATTGTTAGACTTCGAACTTGAAAGACCATATACAACGTGTAACAGAATAGAAGAATAAACGCAATACCTCTTAAGGGGTCATTGAACTCATCATTATGAACAACTCTCACTACGGGACCAACATTGAAATCGCGAAAAAACATCGACTCTCTCATACATTTCTGAGAGCATAACTCGACAAAATGTACTGAACAGCTGACTTTTTTTAGCGATTTTGGGATTGGTCCCACAGTAAAAGTTGTTCATAATGATGAGTACAATGACCCCTTAAGAGGTATTGCGTTTATTCTGTTATACACGTTGTATATATTAGTACTTATTAATACTTTATAGATTTCAAACTTACGGATTGGCTACCTACTGAAAAAATTTGGGGAATCAGGACTTGAGGAGTGGTTGTAATATTCTAAAGTAAGGAATAACTAAGGAATTAAAAAAATCTCATCATGTTGACAAACTTGGCCAGAGATCGCACAAGACAAACTTGGCCAGAGATCGGCCAAGACAAACTTGGCCAAGACTAACTTGGCCAGAGATCGGCCAAGCCAGAGAGATTTGGAAGGAGAAAGGGGAGGTCTTTACCTAGCAGTGGGACACAAGTGCAAGTAAAAAAAGCTGGCCAAGTGCGAGTCGGACTCGAGTGCAAAGGGTTCCGAACCAATTTAATTTTTTATTAACATGTTATTTTGAACATTATAAATTTCTTATAGGTTTTCCTGTAATCTATAGGTAAAGATCTATTATCTCCATTTTTTTTCAAAATTTTAGGCTCAGTAGTTTCGGAGATAAGGGGGAATGGTCATTTTTCGTCTTATTTCTTGGAGAACTTCAAAACCATTTGTTTTAATGTTATGAAAAAAAAAATATATATTTAAAACCCTTACAGTAAGCCCTTTCATTTGATATGTCACACGATATTGTTCAAAAAACTTTTTATTTTTAACTTTGTTAGTTTGACCCCCAAAAGTGACCCCCATACTAAAAATTTAATAGTTTACGTAATGCGTCCGTGTTTGGGTCACAGAAGTTGATATGTATATCAAATTTCAACAGAATCAGTCCAGTAGATTCGGAGAAAACTGGCTGTGACAGAAGGACAGACAGACACCCGAATGATCCTATAAGATTTCCGTTTTTTTACGGACGGTCTAATAACTACCTTTTATTTGATAACGGACGGATTGATTCTATTCCTAAACCCTTAGACCACAAATACCCTTCTAAGTAACCACATTACCACTTAAGTCCACTTCCTATTGACATCACCTGTTGCCTGGCCACCAAACAACCGCCAGCAAAGTGTTTGCCTCCAGCTTGTAAACGCTGTGTCGTTACAGCTCAACAGCTCGGAGTGAGCTCAACTGTTGCTTCGAATACAAGCTGCAGCTGACTTCAAACATCGAATGTAGCTTAAGTGGAGAAGTAGGGTGGGGACTGGAATTTAGGCCAAGTGAATAAAAGTTATAATGTGGATTTATTTTATTTTCAGATAATATATGTAATCTTGAAGATAAGTAGTCTCGCAGATACCTATCCTAATTCTTTTATACTTGAGGTGGGTTTTCTCTTGACTCTAGTCTAGGTCAGTGGTGACAGAGGCAAAGTCTACGATGGCGAGTTTGTCCACTGAAAAAAAGTAATTAGTCCGCCAGTTAGATTATCAAAAAATATTTGACCCGTGTTTTTTCTTTTGTTATATAAACCAAAATTGACGAAGATACGACTTTTAGAATTATCAATACGTTTTTTTTTTTTTATTTCTTTTGGGTTTGCTCTTGACTCTAGTCTAGGTCAGAGATGACAGAGACAAAGTCTACGATCGAGCGAGCTTACCCAGAAGGAGCCTGTTCACTCTAACTGTGAAGAGATTAGGGTTGTAAGCATTTGGAAACACAGACGCAGGCAGAGAGTTCCACTCCTTTGCTGTGCGCATTATAAAAGACGTTTGGAAACGCTTAGTGCGAATTGGTGGAATAGTAACAAGGTAGGGATGGTAAGATGCAGTTCGTCTGGATGTCTGATGGTAGGTACGTCACGCCGTGGTATAATTTTTAGTGTGTTCTGACGTCACGAGCCCCCACTCCCGAGTTATGATGCGTTTTGTCTTTGTCAATATTCATTGATTTACAAAAATACCTGCAAATTTTTCAATACTCTAACTGACGTACTAAATAGATTTGCAATTTATTGATGGTGGAAACTAGTCTATTCTTATTTATATTGTCAACTAGCGGTACTTGCCCGATATTTTCATACAAACTTTCATCCCCCATTTTACCCTCTTATGGGGAGAGTTGATCAGCTGCTAGTGCAGGTTTAAGTTACTTCGTTTCAACTAAATTTAAAAGTTGGCTGGCTTTTATATTTTTTTTTTCATGGCCAATATGCGAACACAAAAAATAAAACACTTTTCTTTGAAATCAATCAAATGAAATAACACCTGTACCACAAAAACAGTCAACCTTTGTTGCTATCACAAGTTGCCAAAAAAATATCTTCCGACAAAAGCACTTATGTAAGTAACCCAAAAATGCAGACGGCATCCTGACTTATCACTTTTAACCCTCACGGTGCTTGATATTTTTGGGAACTCCATACAAAATATTTTATTCAAAGTCAAAGTCAAAGTCAAATGATTTATTTCAACTAGACCAATAAAGGCACTTTTGAACGTCAAATTAAAATAAAATATAATATTATAGTGACTCTAGTCGTCCGTTCGCAAAAGGTAGATTCTTATGGAGAAGAACGGACAAGAAACTCCATAGTTACTCTTTTCAAAAAATAAGCTTTACAATATTTGCATACATTAATCAGTTGATTATATGTGAGGACGATGCTCCCAAAAAACACTTATATACTACTAATAGGTACAATAAAGAAATGCCAGCAGAGGTAAAGTTAATAAGTTTGCTAGTAAGGGAACATAATACTCACATACGTACAAATTTTTGCCACTATTGATTTATATGATCAGTGTGTGAGTTAAATACAAAAATCAGTAAATACACCTGTTTACATAGTAAATATTAATACAATAAACACAAACATATCAACCAGTTTCACTATGTCTACTACACCCTAGATTGTCCTATGGAGCAGGACTAGCATGTTTCCAAGCATTTATTATTACATTCATTATTACATTACAAAATATTATTGGGAAAAGAATTATGTAGATTGATATGCCAAAATAATTTATTTAAAAAAAAAACGCTATGGATTGTTCCAAATTCAATTTCATTTTCAAAAATAAATATGAGTTACTTTTAACTTTCCACTAGTGGAATTCATAATATTATTTTCATCGTTACACATAACGATGAAAACACAACACAACATTTGAATTTCATAATGATTTCAGAATTGTTGGATAGATTGCAAATACTTTTTACGTTTTTCATCAATCTGACATTTTAAAACCAATGTACCTAATGATAATAACTAATTAATAACTAGATTGTTGACTCTCTGTACGTGTTGGTAGATTTACTGTAAGTGCAGAGAGTAATTGAAATTAAATAAATAAATAATAATAAATAAATACATCATTATTATAAACTAGCTTTTGCTCGCGACTTCGTACGCGAATATACCATTTTTTCTCGTTCCCGTAGAAATTACGGGGAATCCTCTCTTAGTGCTCCCCTACACTCTCCAAGGAACCTACATGTCAAATTTCAGCTTTCTACGACCAGTAGTTTCGGCTGTGCGTTGTCTGTCAGTCACTCAGTCACTCAATCAGCCAGTAACGGAAGAATCTACATCTATACTAATATATAAAGCTGAAGAGTTTGTTTGTTTGTTTGTTTGTTTGCTTGAACGCGCTAATCTCAGGAACTACTGGTCCGATTTGAAAAATTCTTTCAGTGTTAGACAGCCCATCTATCGAGGAAGGCTATAGGCTATATATCATCACGCTAAGACCCATAGGAGCGGAGCAGTAATGACAATTGTGACGCAGACGAAGTTGCGCGGGTCAGCTAGTATTATATAAAGCTGAAGAGTTTGTTTGTTTGCTTGCTTGCTTGAACGCTCTAATCTCAAGAACAACTGCTCCGATTTGAAAAATTATTTCAGTGTTAAATAGCTGATCTATCGAGGAAGGCTATAGGCTATATATCATCACGCTAAGACCAATAGGAGCGGAGCAGTAATGAAAATTGTGTCGCAGACGAAGTTGCGCGAATCAGCTAGTCTATACTAAAATATAAAGCTGAAGAGTTTGTTTGTTTGCTTGAACGCGCTAATCTCAGGAACTACTGGTCCGATTTGAAAAAGTTTTTCAGTGTTAGATAGCCCATTTATCGAGGAAGGCTATAGGCTATATCATCACGCTAAGACCAATAGGAGCGGAGCAGACGAAGTAGCGCGGGTCAACCAGTTTTATATATTAGAATTAAATTCAAAACATTATTACGTTGGTCCAACTATTCAGCAATTTATCTCTTAAAACAGCACATCTTTGTATGAAACCGACCCCAACATCGAACCTCACTTTTATAAACAAAGCCCGTCTAATCCGAGCAGGTAGAGCGTCTTATCGTGTACTTAAACAAATACTCCTAAACCCCATGTTATGCCGACTAATACCACGGATTCCTTAAAGGGTCTGCAGGGGAACGCTGTTTTTTGTGCCTGATAGTCGTTGCTCCGGATCGGGTTGAGTATGTGGAATAGGGTTAAAGGGTTAAGATATTAAGTTAATTTACAGGCAAAAAATGTGGTGATATTTTTTTTTATTAACGTCTGGGCCCCAAGTCTGCTATTTTTTATAAATTCGTTTCCCAACACGATCCCATTGTCATTTTGCTAAAAGTTCGTAATCTGCTAAATTCATAATGGTCGATCACTGGTCGGTCAATTGTCTCGTAATAGATTCGTAGTAGAATGACATTGTCGTATTGCCGTTATTATAAAACCCCGTTAGTAGAAATGATTTTCGAAAAACGACTACTTTATATATATTTTTACATTATTATTTATTCATTTGTCATTATGTACGAGATTACCATTCTATGCTATTTCTTTCAATGAAGTGTTAGTGGTTGACCATTGGAAAGTCATAATGACGATTTTATCTTGTCAAAATCAACAATTATGAAATCAATGATAGACCAGTGTGAGACTATTGTAATAGCAGACTTGAGGCCCTGCTGGTCTCATGCATAACTTAAAATTCTGCAAATAAAAATATCGCATGGTTAATTGTAGACAAAGTTGATCATCATCATTATCATTTCTGCCGAAAGACGTCCGCTGCTTCGTGCCTCCCCTCAGCGTCACCTCATCAGTTCTGTGCTGTATCATCAGTTGTGTGTGATTCTCACGGAATTTTATAAGGCCATCGGTCCAATTACCGTGTAGCAGCATCAATACCACCACTAGAAAAACCAACGAAGCAAATCTATATCGGAGCAAAAAGAACCGCGACGCTATCTATCCAACTAGCAGCGAACTAAAAATCCTGCATCGCGCAAGCAGAGTTTACCGTGCGATTTGAACATATACATCAGCCCGAATATTAACCCGCCAGTATAGTCATAGTAGCCCGCCAGGCACAACAACTGTCTGGTTGGAGGATCCTCCTTTACAATGGTGTGCTGGACTTTACTCTCTGTTCCGCATACCTCCAAACTGGTGACCCTCGACATTGAACGTTAGCGCAGCCTTCGTGCAACTACTTCAGCGTGACGTCATCATCACTTCTCCTCATCGTGACCTCAAGCTCTCGAGCAGCGAGTCATACAGCCAGCCAGTACCCTCGGCTTCTACGGGTATCCTGACCACCATCATGCAGCAGCTGCGCATTCCTGGTCAGCATCCTCAGCCTCTATCATCCTCATCAGCGACCTTGGCAAGCACACTGCACCTTCGGCCAGTCACATGAAGAGCCATGAAGAGTCTCTCCTGGTGGACGCCAGCAGTCACACCAGCAACGCTGCCCCACATCCGACGCCCTGGTGCAAAAATGCAGCACTGTACCATGTCCGACTCACTGGAGCATAACGCAGTGCTGTGCCAGATCCAGCAACTGGAGCATAGCAGCATCATCCCGACTCACTGGGATCTCATCACCCCGACTCACTGGGGCACCGCAGACAGTTCCGCCTCACCGACAACTCTGCGACTTCCGGTTCCGACTTACTGGAACCAACCTTCCACTGGCCTGGCAAGCATCTCAGGATGTATGGATGACTCATCCACTATCGACCTCCGGTCTCCGGAGGGGAGTGATATAGCGGCATCAATACTGCCACAAGAAAAACCAACGAAGCAAATCTACATCGGAGCAAAAAGAACCGCGACGCCATCTATCCAACTAGCAGCGAACTAAAAATCCTGCATCGTGCAAGCAGAGTTTACCGTGGGATTTGACCACATACATCAGCCCGAATATTAACTATCGGGCAGTAACCCGCCAGGCACAACAACTGCCAGGTTGGAGGCCCTTTACAATGGTGTGCGGGACTTTACTCTCTGTTCTGCATACCTCCAAAACCGTATGGTACCGTAAAAGAATCATACCATCCCATCACTTCCCGTGGGTGTCGTAAGAGGCGACTAAGGGACTTACCAGAGAATGGGCAGCAGCGATCTCTGTAAAACGCAACACCATACACTGCGATCGCCAACCCGCCTGCCAAGCGTGGCTATTATGGCATATCCCCCTTTTGGAGTAGGCCTATGTCCAGCAGTGGACGTCTTTCGGCTGTTATGATGATGATGATCGGTCCAATTTGTGAGAAACGTTGCCTCCCAATGCTGCAACTTCTGGTGCGGCTTTACCACTTCAAAACATCTCAGCCTCATTGGTCATGCATTCTGCAAGCTATGTGCCCCGATAACTGACACGAAATTTAGAAATTCTTCGAGCTAAGTCAGTTCCCCTGATTCTCCAGTCGATCTTTTCATTTTTTTTTACTATTGATAGGCACGCGTTAGACCACTATCTCACCTGATGGTAAGCGATGTTGTGGTTGAAGATGGAGCATGCTTGCCTAGAAGTAGCCTATTCACTCTTGACTTAAATTATCCCAGGTTTTAGCAATCAGGAAACACAGACTCCGGCAGGGAATTCCACTCCTTAGCTGTGCGCACTATGAAAGTGTTCCCAAAACGATTTGTGCGCGTGGGTGGGATGTCCACCATGTACCGGTGGCGCATCGCCGTTCGTCTTGTGGTCCGATGATGGAACGGGCTTGGCGGAATTAAATTATGCAATTCCGTCGCACACTCCCCAAAATGCAACCGGTAGAAAACCGACAGGCTAGCGACTCGTCGTCGATGATCAAGACTTTGGAGCTTCGTCGCGACGAGCCTATAATTGCCGATGATCCTCTTGGCTCGTTTCTCAATTGACTCAAGGGCATCAAGCTGATATCTGGCAGATCCGTTCCAAAGATGAGAGCAGTACTCCTTACACGATCGAACTTGCGCTTGATAGAGTTTGAGCAGCTGTTCCGGCGTGAAGTACCATCTCACCTTTGCTAGGATCCCTAACTTCTTAGCAGTACGTCTTTGCCACTTCAAAACAGCTCAGCCTCATTGATCATGCATTCTGCAACCTATGTGCCCTGATAACTGACACTAAATTTAGCAATTCTGCGAGCTTAATCGTTTCCCCTGATTCTCCAGTCGATCTTTTTATGATCATATTTGAACAAAGTTGCATGCTAACATCTAATTTCTTTGACACGTAAGGCAAACCCTTGAGATAAGAGGACAGTAATTGCTTAACGACATGTATACTAGGAACCATTTTCCATTATTCAATTCCAAGGAGGCATAGTCTCTCACAGAAATTTTAATATATATCTCCCACTAGTCATTAAAATCCTTTTTTATTTAATTATGATAAAATTATCCTGTTCTACTAAATTCTTTTCCTATCAAAGCGCGGTACAGACAAAGACGACGTATTTCGTTTGCATAACACATTAATACTTTTATAGCAACGACGCAGATAAATGGTAAACCAGAGTATAACTCAATTCAGTTTTATAACTTATCCTTGGAGATAACGCGTCCTGTTTAGGGTTCCGTGTCGAAATGCGGGGAATCGAAATAAGTTAGTCTAATTCGAAGATGATTTTCTTAAAATGGTTTGCAAACCAAACACCCATAAAAACTATTAAGCGAAAAATAACAAAAAGAAAGGTGGAAAATAAATGAGGAATCCTTTAAAATTATTTTAATTCGGCGCCAAACATTACACACACTACATTTTACTTAATTAATTTGCTCGTCAGTTTTTTTTGCGCCCAATCAAAATTATTAGAACCCGTACAATTTTCAGGTACCCAGATTAAATGACCACTGTTGAAATCGATATATATAAATTCTTCCGTTACTGACTGACTGAGTGACTGACAGACAACGCGCAGACGAAACTACTGATCGTAGAAAGGTGGGATTTGGCATGCAGCTTCCCTACACTCCGTAAAGAGCACTAAGAGAGGATTTCCTGAAATTCCCACGGGAACGGAAAAAAACGGGCTATGCGCATACGAAACCGCGGGCAAAAACTAGTATCATATAAAGTGACCTAAACCTTACGCTCATAAGTTAAAAATTGAATAAATATTATTATAGACATTCTACGGATTTCAAGACTTGAAGGACCAATTTAAATTTCATATTCATGCATCCATGATTTCTAAAGAAATGCCTTAGAGGTCATCCTTTCAAAGTTTTCTATACGGAACGCGATACCGTAAATCCTGGAAGGCACTTCACCGCTTTTAACCAAATTCATCGGCAATTACCGTTCTATTTTCAAAAATTTGCATTTCCGTCCATTTTCCTAAATGGTTCTTACCAAAAATATCTTGTCGTCCCCAAAACGTTAAAAAGGAAAAAAAAAACAATTTACAAATGTACACAACTAACTACAAAACAACTATAATTCAGGACGCCATCAGGAAAATGGGGCAACTCGCATTTTAGCCATTTACCCTTACAAGAAAACATTTTCTGAAAAGGGGAAAAAAGAAATCTAGTTGACTACATATCTTTATTTGGACACGCCGATAAAAAAATAATGTCCGACATTAAGGGGAGGACTTAATTTAAATATTTCTGACGCATTCACCCTCTCGCTTGCTCTCAAAGGTTTCTGTATACGTTTGTCTCTTTCTCTCGGTCGGCGATAAGTCACGAAAGCGTCGTTGGGTAAATGCCTTTTTAAGTGAACCCCTACAAAGTTAAAGAGAGATTTTTTGTAACAAAATGTAACGTTAGGTTATTATGGTTGCTCCGTTACCCCGATGATTACTTTATGTTAATAGTAACGTTTTATGTTAGTTTTAACTGCTTTACGTTTGTCCGTGGTGTTATTGTTTTTTTCCTACGTTTTTTTCAAGTTTATGTGATTCTCACGCTATTTTGAGGTTAGTTAGGCGCCAGTTTCGCTAAAGAGTTTTGTGGTTCATTAATTATAACGGTGAATGTATTTGCATGTAAATGTTAGCACCATTCTTTTTATTTTTTTAGGGAATGGAAATACTAATGTTACATGTGATTTACACACGGCAAAATACAGTAACTTTGTAAAGAGAAAATAACTATTTTTTTAGATGATATTGTCGACGATGGAGCACGCTTACTTAAAACTAATCTTTTTACTCTTGACTCAATTACCCTCAGTTTGTAGTTACTAGTAGACACAGACTCTAGCCGGGAATTCCACTCTTTATTTGCTTTGTGTTTGAGTATCAGATGTACAGATGCTAAAATTCCTGACAAATTAACCTGAAACACCCGTCGTGTTTCCTTTTCCAAGGAAATAGCGAATACTTTTCATAGTTGCAAAACGAAATAGAATAATATACCATCCCCCATAACATACCAATTACAGTCTGTGTTACCCTTTCAGCGAAAAACAACAATATCTCACACACGAGGAAACATTCCATACAAAATAGTCGCAGAATGCGATACGGAAGACATTTTGTTGTTGGGAGACAAATTGTATGACATATTATTGCAAGTTAGTGACGTAGACAAATGTCGCTGGTTATGTCGTTATTAGAAGAATAAAAATGTATAGAAAAAAAAAAAAACTTTTTTTTATGACAGCCACAGATGACAAAGTCGACGAGTAAACTAATATGATAATGTTGAGGTAAAATTGATGTGTGGAGCTCGTGGCTAAAAAATAACAGCAATACGGGTCGATGTTCAAGGTCAATGCTTGCCGAAGTCAGTCCGTGGATGGGTTACCATCTTAAGACAGGTTCCAAGATTTCTCCTTGCCTCGATAAGTACGTAATGCTGGAGGTCCACGTTGTGTGAGTTTCGTAATAGCCACGACCTGGAGGACTTTAAATCAAGACAGAATGAGTACGGTTCTAGGCGATCGCGCTCCATCGTCCATCAGGTGAGATGGTAAGCGATGATGTGAAGAGAACGTGAGCCTTTTAATTCACTTATTACTACACACTTTCTTATTTCACATTCTATTTGCGTTCATGATTGCAAAGAGTCCAGAATGTAAAGGGTGGAATTGCTCTTTCGAGACTTTGTATACTATGGTATAAATAGTTCTAGTTCTAACTAACAGACAGATGAGTTGCTCATGAGTTTATTGTTTCACATTCCCAGCTAAAATACTAGGAAGTAGTGACGCACAGGCGTTCTGGAAGACTGTCATTATTCAAAAAGTGTTGGCCCTCAGCCCTATTCGAAAAAATACCATTAAATAATACTAATATTTTTTTACTATTGATAGGCACGCATTTCACCACTATCTTACCTGCTAGTCTATTCTGTAAGAAACTATTTCGATATCGAGCTTCACCTGAGTGATAAAACTCACAAAGTGAGCTTTATTGCACACAACATAAAGATCTTCATTTGAAACTCACTTCGAATTCTACTGTCGAGATACGAAAATGTTGTTAGAGAATAGCACTACTGATGGTAAGCGATGATGTGGTCGAAGATGGAGCACGCTTGCCTAGAAGTAACCTATTCACTCTTGTCTTATAGCCTCCCAGGTTGTAGCTATCAGGAAATACAGACCCCGGCAGGGAATTCCAGTCCTTAGCTGTACGCACTATGAATGTATTCCCAAAACGTTTTGTGCGTGTGGGTGAGATGTCCAGCATGTACCGGTGGTGTATCGCCGTTCGTCTTGTGGTCCGATGTAGTGACGCACAGGCGTTCTGGAAGACTATCATTAATATTCAAAAAGTGTTAGCACTCCAACCCTATTCGAAAAAATACTACATAAATAATCATAATAATACTACACGAATACTTTTAATTATGATTTTATTGTTTTCAAGTCCTAAAGTTTATAATTACTCGTGGTTTCTCAAAGAAAAATCATTAACACATAAAAAAAAATTGTAACCACCATCGTCCATTGTATACGGAAGCAAACCATTAACCGTAATAAACCAAGTCACTTAACCTTCACTTTTATTCACAAAACAACCCATAATGATTGAATACACGCCATTGAACAACTTTTGAACATAAATTATAAACTTTTTCGTTCAAAACGGTTTACAAAAAAAAAGTTTTTATCATCAGCCAACATGTGGGAGCGAGCTGATTTATTCCTACAATTTTTTGTCGATTAATTCGAAATAAGGACTTATCTCGCTTTCGTTGGCGGTTAATTGGGACATAGATTGACTAATGTATTTTTAAAAAACGTGTCTTTTCTAGTTTGTCGTTTGTTTTGGACGGCTTTGGAATGTTGTAGGTTGTTTTTTTTTTGTTTTAAATTATAGTTACTTTGACAGGAAGGAGTTAATATTATAGGTTAATTAAATTAGCTGGCTAAAGTCAGCATAGGTGTATGGAAGTATGCGGAACAGTGAGTTAAGTCCCGCAAACCTGCGTTGAACAGGGAGGATCCTCCGACCACGCGATTGTTGTGCCTGGCGGGCAACTGCCCGATAGTGGATATTTGGGCTGATATATATGTTTAAATCTGCTTGGTAAATTCTGCTTGCGCGATGCAAGATTTCGACGTAGTAGTTCACTGCTAGTTGGATAGATGGCGTCGCGGTTCTTTTTGTTGCGATGTAGATTTGCTCCGTTGGTTTTTTCTTGTGGCATTAATGCCGCTACAGGTGCTTATTTTTCTCTAAGTCAAGAGTTGTTGGTGGTATTGTAGGAAAACGTGCTCCATCTTCGACCACATCATTGCTTACCATGAGATGAAATTCTTGTCAGACACAAGCCTCTAAATAAAAGAAAACTGGCCAAGTACGAGTCGGACTTGCACACGAATACTTCCGTACTATAACCCTTAATTTTTATTATTTGTCGTAATAGCGGCAATAGAAATACACACTCTGTGTAAATTTCAACTGTCTACCTATAACGGTTCTTGAGATACAGCCGGACGGACAGACAGCAGAGGCTTAGAAATAGGGTTCCGTTGGTTACCTTTCAAACTCAAACTCAAAGCGTATATTTCAAATAAACCATTTACAGGCACTTTTGAATTGTCAAAGTCGGTCAGTCAAAAACATGAAGCTATTTGCACGTTCCAAAGCGTAGATCTCTATGGAGAAGAACGTGCAAGATACTCCACGGACACTTAGGTTATAGAACCCTAAAAACAAATGTTGAAATGGCTGGATATGAGCTTTTTGTCTCTCAAATGATGTATGTTAAAAAGCCAAAAACATTGGGATTGACAACGCAATATGTCAGTAGCGCATGTCAATCTTATACATTTTGGTACTTTTTTAACCAAAACGATAAATACATAGAGAAAGAATGCCACTTTGTCTGTTCTAGTATATTTGAACTTTGGGCCTTTTTAAAAAATACAGATAAATGCATAACGGGATTGTTTTAAGTGTAAATGATTGTCAGCCATGGTTTTTAAGTTACATGTCAATATTATATTAAGCTTATCGCTTTTAAATATAGACTAAGAACTTCGTAATAGGTCATTGACCATTTTTTTTCTGGCACGTGTATGCCTTCTTTTTAAAGCAAAGAAACCTGATATTTAGTCCTTTCCCTATTTAATTTGTTTTATTAAAGGCTTGTTGAAACATACGCGGTATTTGCTACCCAGAGCGCTAGCGATAAACATCGCTTGGTTTCGCGCGGTATTTTGTATGGAATTCCGCGGCTTTAGCGAAACGGGTGGAACCAGTATCGCCATACCGCCCAGGTAGACGGTATTCTTTTTATTGATTTGTGAAACAGGTTCCGCCACGGCGCGCGGCACTTTAAATGGTTTCATCGTAAATAAGTTTCGCTACCTGTAGCAGTAGCGATATTCGCTTACCTGTAGCAGTAGCGATATACGCTTAGTATTGAACAGTTGGATCACCTACTAAGCTTTAGTTATCGTTGTGAGTAGCAAATACCGCGTCGGTCTGAAACGGCCTTTATGCTTGTGTATATTTTTTTTGTTTCAAAAATACCGATTTACATTTCTTAATACATATTTTTCTAATAATTTAATTATGTAAACATAAGTTTTAAGTCAGAAATGGGTAGCCCATCTTGAGCAATCGTTATGACTTTATGAGTAATGATCAATTGGTCATGCTGTCTCAGTATGACAAAATAGATTTGCCCAACAGTGGGACGGTTACACGATGGCATTAAAGTAAAAAAATGTAGTTATGTTGTATGAATGAATTCGCAAGAATAACTGCATACCATTTATGTTAAAGTTGTAAACTAACTAAGTAACACCCCATCGCTTTGTGATATCCTGTAATAATAGAAGTGTTGTGATAAATACATAAATAAAATACGATTTTCTTGTGAAACGGGCAAATGACCGGGTTTGTGATGCCGGTCGTATCTAAAATACAGATTCTTCTAAAATTTAATTAAATTAGGAGTAGCGAAAGGAAAAGATGCCGGTTAAAATACGACTGGAATCACAAACCCGGTCAATCCTCTACGTGGAAGAAACAATTGAAATACATTTTTTTTATGAATTATTTATTTAAATAAAAATTATACAAAAAGTACAAAATGTATTTACAAAATATTTTGCTCTTATTATGTTACTCCTAAACTCACATTTTATCGTTATTATTAAATGACATAGTTTAATTTGTTAACATTTTTTTATTTATTAATTCTTCTTTTATATGTTTTCAATTTTGTTAAGTACAAAAACGTTAATGATTTTTGTCAATTTCTGACAACTTCTTGGTTACTTTTTGGTCTTATGCTTTATTCTTAAAAATATTAAGTAAATTCCTACTTAATACAAGAAACAATATGTACACGAATAAGGACCGATTTTTAAATTGTGTATTTCGAGTTAAGAACTTGTCAAACCTTACATAAATTCCAAAGTTTGACAGGTTGTCAGACTAAAGAAGAATTTGACAAATACTGAATTCAAATTCTTAATTCAAAAAGCAAATGCAACATGTTTACTAAATATTAAAATTAATTAGTAATTAATTCATCGAGTAGGTATTCTTTGAGGACAGCACTCCGGGAAAGGTTGACTGAGGTTCCCGTATCGAAAGTAACCTGGTATTGAGTAGTCAGAATTGCACCTGGAAATAATAAAAATATGAGATTATTTATTGACATGAGAGATTATAGGCCGTACTTTTTTTTTTAATGCGCTTTGCTTTGTAAAATGCTCTCTTTGCTAACGGATTCAGTAATAAACTAAATGTAGTAGGATAATAGGTCATGACAAAATATCAAGTTTGACAAGTTCTCATACTAAAATAGGCTTTGACAAATCACTATTCTATTAGCGATATCGATCGTGGAAATGGTAAATTGTCAGGGATTGACCACCCTAAATCTATACTTATATACTATAATATTATAAAGCATTGATATATAAAAACCCAAGATACACAATCAGCATCCCAAAAGCGTCCGCATAAAACAAGCGCAAAATTTAAAATTGTGCGCTAGTTTCAAACAGTCTCGCATCGCTTGCCATACTGCATTGCTTTGTAAAGACAACTTTAAGCGATCCGTGTAAGGTTGAATTTGCGCTAAAATTGTTTATAGTATAACTACACACAACTCGCACATGACACTTGATACATGACAGTTTTTGACGACAGTTTCTAGTGTTGCATTTGTTCGAGACTGTGCATCTTGGGTTTTTTATATATCAATGTTATAAAGAGGTAAAGTTAGTGAGTTTGTGAGGTTGTAGGGGGTAATCTCTGGATCTACTGAACCGATTTTGAAAGAATGGAAAAATAATAAAATCGATTTAGCACATTCATGAAACACGCACGGAGCATAGAAATAAAAAATAATAAAAATAAAAAGGTATGCCAGAAACTAGTGTGTGTGTCTCACGGCTGCACTAAAACGGTCCATTTCAGCGATATGTCAGACTGACTAATGCTGTCTGACGCTGATTTTCGAATGAACCTTACAAAGGACGAGTGACGGTTCATTTTCATTTGTTACAAATTTACATAGTTATAATTTTGAAAATTCTTTTAACAACAGAAAACCACGTTATTTATGAGTGTTGCTATATATTAACCCGAAAAATACCGCCCAACGAAGTTCTTTTTTATACAATACTACAGTATAACCTAATTCATACATATGTCAAAACAGGGAAATAAAAGCTGCTACATTCTGACACAAGGGTAAACAGTCCAATATTTGGCAGCGTACCAATTCTGCCTCAAGTGACAATAAAAAGTTACAACATTGCAGCGAATTCAATTTAACTTAATTTAATGAGTTTCATGTAATTTAAAATACCTTCGGAGTTATAACAGTTTTTCGGGTGCCAAAAGTCGTGGAGATTCGTGGAATGAAATCCGAAATTGTAAATTCTTATTATTTTGGCTCGTACTTTTCTTGTTTGTAACCGATTAATATTGAGGATTACGTATTTAAACAAATGTAATGTTAAAGACGTGGAAAAGTTTGTTTGAAGAAAGTTATCCCTGGAAGTACGTTGTGATAGAGAGACGAAGCGATATAAGACGCATAACAGCACTATTTCCTTTTCTCTTTTCCACAGTGGAATAATCAATGCATTGACACGTCATGTTATACATGTTGGGGGGCTCATCAGGGGGCTACTCTCTAACGAAATCCGTAGTTTCGGGCTTAGTTACGGGCGGGCATTTTCTACTTCGTATCACCTAACCACTGAGAACTAATGATAAGACGATTTGACAGTTACTGTGAAATCGTGTTGTCATTCATTCTCAGTTCGGGTTCGGGACTAATCGTAAGTCTGTAGATGATACGGAGTAGAATACGCCCGCCCGCAACTAAGCCCGAAACTACGGATTTCGTTAGAGAGTAGCCCCCCTGATTACAAAAAGTCTCTCACTTGCAGATAGCTGTACACTATGAGTGCCATTACCTGTGAGCACCCGGTTGCAATAGCCGTTGCGACGCAACAACAATTGAATAATTTATTGTAAAAAAAATTGGCGGCCGCCATGTTTTTTGGTCGATCGGGGGCCATAGGTTATTAAACACCAAGTTTTTTAAAAAAAAAAGAAGTTTAAACCGCGTGATTATGGATTATGGTACGTGGGATGCCATTTTGCGTCAATTTTAGTTGACGCCCAATGTCACACACGTGTGCCAATGAACAATCACCGCTTAAGCTGACTAAAGCTTGGTTCTTGCAGGATAAGCTACTGGAGCAAAGTCGCAGGAAAATAATGGGCGATATAGAGGCGATAATAACATCGCAGTGAGAGTGCCATAGCCTACACTGAATAAACTGAAACGTATTGTGTAATATTGTGAAAGTAAAAGTGACGTGACTTTCAAAACACGAATTGTACTTAGGCAAAGTAAATAAATGAATTGGGTCCTAAAACATAAAGAAGTGCAATTAGAAAAATATTTTAAACATTTCATCCATTTTAAACTTACTAACAACTGTTATATTTACCCTTTCATCATAAATCATAATGATTTTATGATTTATTTTGTTTTTATACGCGTTTGTACATAATTTAATGATTATTAGTCCAGTTGTATAAATTACTAGCTGACCCGCGCAACTTCGTCTGCTCCGCTCCTGTTGGTCTTAGCGTGATCATATATAGCCTATAGCCTTCCTCAATAAATGGGATATCTAACACTGAAAGAATTTTTCAAATCGGACCAGTAGTTCCTGAGATTAGCGCGTTCAAGCAAACAAACTCTTCAGCTTTATATATTAGTATAGAAGTATAGATAATTAATTTAATAAATCACTAAAATGAAGAGACTTGTTTTTTACTTTTTTTAACCGTCACTTGGTTTGTAAAACTGTGAGAATTATGTGACAAACAAAAGTAAAAACATCTTTTTTTACCACCATGAAAGGGGTTGTTCTAACAAGGGACGAATTCCTTCGACTGTTTTTTTCCTAATTTGTCAAGTTTTTTGAGTCAAGGTGTTGGTTTTGTTCTCTGTTGTTTGAAGAAGACTACAAGTAAATAATGAGGGAATGGACTTTTTGGTGTTTTTAGAATTAATCAGATTAACTCCAGGTTTCCGAAAAAATAAATCGGTCGAAGATTTTTTTTTATCGGAAACCGGGCACACGTCACAACGCAAATGATGCAATTGGTTGTTGAGTACTTTATCTACACTGATAATAATAATAATATAATATTATAAAGAGGAAAGATTTATTTGTATGTTTATTTGTTTGAAATGAATAGGCTCCGAAACTACTAGACCGATTTGAAAAAGTCTTTCAGCAATAGATAGCTACATTATCAGGGAGTAACATAGACTATATTTTATCCCTGTACTCCCACGGGAACGGGAACTACGCGGGTGAAACCGCGTGACGTCCGCTAGTGAACCAATAAAAGCAAGGGAACGCGCGTCTGACAATTTGTTACAATAATTTTATGATGATTATCTTTCGTGAAACTAGGTTTAAATCTGTGTGACCAAAGAACTATGAGTACGGTAATTACAGTGTGGAATGAGGGCTACCGTTTTTGTACTCACTAGTTGGCGCCACTGTCGAGTAAGGTTCGTAAAGTTGTTATTACGCGCATGTGAACAAAGTTAGAAGGAAAATAAAAATAATAATCAAAACAAATGAATAAATAAACTCGCGTCAAATGCCAACTAACAGTGGAATTTGACATTTAAAACCTCACGCTACAGTAGCAGCTCTAGCGGCGAATTCAAATGCGATAGCCCTCATTGAGTAAGTACAAATACGAAACATTGATTTCTAAGTGACAGAGAGTATGATGAATCAAAGGATATTGCAATCTACCTAATTGTGTAAATATATTATAATCTTGTTTTATTGGGTAGCACTTTTATAGCCACGACAAAAACATTGTCAATAACACTGACCTTACATTTCATGGGTCTTCGCGTACAATAAGATCTCTATTTCTTTCTTTTAATTTTTATCTGAACTTACTTTGGCTCATCAAGATTGTTTCTATTAAAGCTAAAACTAATATCAAGAGAGTCTTTGTATAAGGTTACAAAAATGATGACAACTAAAATATGAACTAAGCTTGCTATAAGTTTATTTCACTCAATGCAAATTAAAATATATATTTACATTTACTCAGTCTACTTACGTTGTGCTTTCAATAAAAACTTCATATAATTCGGGTTCCAATGGCTCATCAGTTGGACTCTGTTCCTCTGCAGATCTTTTTCTTTTGATGTTGTCCAGATTAAACAGCTTGGCGACTCTTTCCAGTTTCACTTTTTTCCTGAATGGAATAGGGTGAATGAAGAGCCTTTGCTTCTCCTGAATATGGGCTCGAACTTCATCTAATAGTTGTTGCGGCAGTGAGTCTGTCTGCCAATCGGGCCTGCGTCTTTCTATCGGTCTTCGATCTTTCTCTCCCTTCTCTCGTTTAACATTCGTGTTCACATTTTCTTCCTTTATGGACGAACTTATTTGTAGATCTTGGAAATTCTCCAAATTGGGATTTATAAGAATAACATTGCTCTTTTTGTTCACTCGTTCCTTTATTGTTATTTTTTTATTATTATTTGTTTTGTCGTTTCTGTGGATTGCTGTTTTGTCGAAAAACTTTTCCTCTTTTTTGCGTGGTGCTAAATTCTTGAATAAGTTTTCGTCTGCAGCGAGAATTTCTACTTTGTCTAAAATACTTTCCTGTCTTCTACGTGGTCCTAATTGATTTGCAATGTTTTCATCTTTTCTGCGCGCTCCTAATTGATCGGCGTAGTTTTCCTGCCTTATGCGTGTTCCTAATTGAGTATCGATGTTTTTATCTTTTCTGCGTGCTTCTAATTTATCTACAAACTTTTCCTCTTTTCTAAGCAATTCTATTTTGTCTAAGGCATTTGTCTGTTTTCTCCGCTTTCCTAATGGATCGACGAAGGTGTCCTCTTTTTTGCTCGTTTCTAATTGATTGAATAATTCTTCTTCTTTTATGAGCAGTTCTATTTTGTCTAAGACAATTTCCTGTTTCCTGCGCTTTCCTAATGGATCGACAAAGGTGTTCCCTTTTCTGCCTGTTTCGTATAATTTTTCCTCTCTTCTTAATAATTCTAATTTGTCGAAGGGGCTTTCCTCTTTTCTGCGTGTTTCTAATTTGTTTCTGTGGTATATATTTTCGGGGAGTGACCAGTTGCTATCCTGTATGTTAGTAAAGGGATACGCGGGGAAAATGGAAGGTCCGAGATCCTTTTGGTATATTGCACCGATGTGTATAGACTTATTTGTGAGTGCTTTTTGTACTATATTTGGAACTGGCGGCGGAGCCAACGTTGGGAGTGGATTGACCGGTGCGGGCGAAAATGTCCCAGCATTAGCTATTCTGTTTTTATTTTGTTCATGTTTATACGAAGCCATTCGCTGAAAATTTGACATTGGATAGTAATAAGGTAGCTTGCCAAAGTCTGTATAACTGAGAGGACCATTAAAAAACGTATCACTGATTTTCCGCACTCGAAAACCTGGTATCGGAGGTATTATGTTCTTTTCTGCTATGGAGGTTGGTTTCGTAACCGGAAACACATTTAATGGCGTCGGTTTTTTAACCGGAACCACATTTATTGGTGCAAGTGGATCCAAAGCAACAGTTAACGCTGGCACTTCAGGATTTATATCGGTCCCTATAACATCGGGTCTCAATATGTCAGTTAACCTTGTTTTACCACTAGATAGGGGCTCATACCAATACGAAGTTTGATTATGTTTTGTTATCCTTTTGTACGTTTCCGAATTAAACATTTGTTTGCTTAAAGTTTCTGCGGTAGTCATTGCTTCTTGTAACACATGATCCGTGCTTGTTTTATCAAGTTCTTTATAAATATCTTGTGCTAAGTTATATATTTCTACTATAGCATCTAGGTCACTCTTCTTTAAAGTGTGAAGTAATTCTGTTAAACTTTTTATCTCTTGTTCTGATAAGAACCTTTCCCTGTCAGATACGTTTTTGCCTTCAATAATATCATCTAGCGTTGTTCCTTGGAATTCTTTTGAAGTATTATTACTTTTTATAATATCAGGTTCGGTTCTGTTGCTGATGGTACTATTCACGGGTTCTTCTGTTTGAACGATGACTTCCTTATTTTGTACATCCACCGTAGTAAGGTTTTCTCCTGACAGCTGAATGTTTGTGATGTTAATTTGTCGCAGTGGTGCATAGTGTGAGCCTGTGATGTTTTTCCTTTTCAGTTTGCAGTGGTATTTGCCGCAGAACGTGGTGGCTGTCCAAGTGGAGTTTGCAGGGTGTAGTTTGCCAGTATCAGGATCCCGGCAGAAGAACCCTGGAATTTAATAATAGAACATTAATTTCAAATTATCTACTTACTAAATAGTTACCTTAAATTCATTCACCGATTGACAACGTACAGCCGCGAGGTCGAGAAACATGACGTTTTAAGGATGGGAAATCATCAAATCACTTCCCGCACTGGGTGGAGCAGAAAGGATTATCAGACTCTTACTGACTCGAACCCATCCGTATTCCTCCTAATGCCCTTTGCTTTCCAGGGCCGCGGTGACTCTTTCGAACAAATTCCGCAACCCTGTTTATAGGGTTTAACCGATAGTAAATCCTTTTAGACAAGCGGCTTTGTTCAATCATAATTCTTCTAAAAAATATTGAGGACTATAGCGATTTAGACTTTAGTCGAATAGGATTAGACTGAAGAATATAATGATTGATTGTGGCTGCAGTCAATAGGTATTAGACCAATGGTTCCATTCAAAAGGGGCCCTGACAATAGACCGAGGAACCCGGTGAATAAATTTGCTTTAGACAGATATCGAGTTACGTAAGATTCTTGCATTGGTTTGTTTTAGTGACTTCACTCGAAATGTTGTTGTTTTGGTAATCTAAATTATAGGCACTGATGACCTAATGCGTGATCAGCTATTGTTCAAACATAATACAACATTACGACTGTAGTCAACAAAGGGTTTAGGCAGAGGCGTTAATAGTTTATTTATTTATTTATATATCCTTTATTGTACACCAAAATATAAAAAAAATATAGAGAAACCCTTAAATAAAAATATACAATTGGCGGCCTTATCGCATTCCGCGATCTCTTCCAGGCAACCTGGAATGGAAAGAGATAGCCTGGACATGAAATGGGGTTACACTTGGTGCAAATATAATATTTAACTATTTTAACTGAGAAATATACATAGGTTTATATTGTTAAGCAAGGGTTTATGCCAGAGGCGTCAATAGGTCATATTGTTTTGGTGAAAATAACGTAGAGGTTTCAAAAACGCATCCACGATACAGGAGAAGTCCTGGTGTGGTGCAATGTTTAAAAAAAAAAGCTGAGTGCAACATTTCGAGGTCCTACTGTTACGATGTGCATTTTCAGAGGCTCTGTGCTATATTGACGTCTTGGGACTTTGTCATTGCTTGCCTGTTGCAAAAAGTTCGACGGTTAACCATTAAGACTGTAATTTTTTGTGAGAATTAGTTTTTACTGATTCTGTACAAAAGAAACATGTTTTTTTTTAATCATCATCATATCAGCCGAAATACGTCCACTGCTGGATAAAGGCCTCCCCCAAGCGTCGCCACAACGACCGTTCCTGCGCGTATCGCATCCATCAGCTACCCGCGACCTTCACCAGTAGTGCTGTTCTGTAACAACATTTTCGTATCTCGACAGTGGAATCCGAGGTGAGTTTTAAATTAAGACCTTTATGTTTTGTGCAATAAACCTCATTTTGTGAGTTTTGTAAAATAGTTGTTTACAGAATAGACTAGCAGGTCACCTTGTTCCCGGCCTAGTTTTTAATTATATCTACATTCAAATATTGTACTGTTTTTTGTGCCTTAAGTATATAAACTTTTGGCATTTTGGTCTGTCCGTAAACCTTAAGGCTCTAGAGAAGTTATATTTTGTCAGCGGTAGCGTGACGTAGGCGATTTTCAAAACGTCAAAAATGTACGGGATTGAAAAACTCTGTCGAAATCTCACGAGATCAGTCCCTTGAATTGCATTTCGACAACCGCATTCGCTAATAGAATAGCACTTTGTCCAGTCCGGAAGCCTCTTGTTAACGCAAGCGTTAGTACAATTTTAGTAAGAATATAAAATAAATATCAGGAAACCAATCAATCCATTTCAATAAGAAATAGATCTGACTCTTAAATGCTTTGCACTATCTAGTTAGCAAATTTTTCAACATACATAAGAATGGAGAGCAGTAACCTAGAAGCTAGTGCTCTCTCTTTCCCTCACAATTTAAAGGGCATTCTCACTAATGCGATTACGCCACCCACACCTGACTCGCAGGCATAGGTGTAAGTTGACGGATACGTTGTTAAGACCCTCTCAGGCTGGGACTTATCCTAAACAATCAAAGGTGACAAGTGTCAACTTGGAGACGTGGACAAAACTTAGTCGGTAACTATGTGACGAGAATATCGCGGACAGGCTTTAGATGTGCGGGGTACTTGATTTTTGGTACTTAAGTATATTTAATTTAATTTAATGTTCTATATCTATCATAAAATGTTGAATAATAATGTTACATAAATTCAAGTTCTTTAAACTTAACAGACAATTGTGTTGCTGGGGAGTTTGTTGGCCACTTCTTCTTCCCAGCTAAAACACTAGGAAATGGTGACAGGCTGGGCGACTTGGGGGAATGTCTTCATGTAAATTTTGACGTTCAAAAAGTGCTGATTTTCAGCCTAGTTTGAATTAATACCTCTTAATTTTGATTTTGATTCGGTATGAAAAAAAAACAGGCTTTAGATGTTTGCACTTGATTTTTGGTACTTAAGTATATTCGGTATGAATAAAATAAAATTCGCATTATACGTGAAGAAGCTTGGATTTTGGAGAACACCAGAAGACGCAGCGATGGAAGGCCTCCCACAACGTGTACCGATGCTAGACGCACATGACTGGTTGTTCTGGCGATAATTAGAGGAGGGTTATGTCCAGCAGTGGAGGTCTTTCGGCTGATATGATGATGATGATGTGAAGAAGAACATTTTTCCGTAACACAAAAGTGTCAAAATTACATTATAACAATGTGAAACTACTACACAACGAATGAAAATTCTGCATCAAAAAATCAAATTCTACTAATAAT
Organism: Lacanobia wlatinum; assembly: GCA_947578705.1. Classification (NCBI taxonomy): domain Eukaryota; kingdom Metazoa; phylum Arthropoda; class Insecta; order Lepidoptera; family Noctuidae; genus Lacanobia; species Lacanobia wlatinum. The sequence goes on along the minus strand of OX388046.1, from coordinate 3,635,568 downwards.
ATAAATGCGAAAGTTTGTGTATTTACCCTAAACACTATTCAATTTAAATGAATGTCTCAGGAGTTATAGTAACTGTCAGGGTCGCGGGACTGTCTAAACAGGATTCCGGGGCTCTGGAACGCAAAGGGTAACCGAAAGAACAGGGTGGTTTTTAGTCAGTAAGTCTGATAGTCCCTTCCGCTCCACCCAGGGCGGGAGGACTCATTTATAGATGATATTAGCGGACCCGCGCAACGTCGTCTGCGTCACAATTTTCATTACTGCTCCGCTCCTGTTGGTCTTAGCGTGATGATATATAGCCTATAGCCTTCCTCGATAAATGGGCTATCCAGAAATGAAAGAATTTTTCAAATCCGACCAGAAGTTCCTGAGATTAGCGCGTTCAAGCAAACAAACAAACAAACTCTTCAGCTTTATATATTAGTATAGATTACCACTCAAAAAAAATGGAATTATCGTAAACTAGCTTCTGCCAGCGGCTTCGCCCGCATGGTCCCTAGGCAACATACTCCCGGGATGAAAAGCCTATATCCTTTTTCAGGCTCTAGACTATCTCTGTACCAAATTTCGTTTAAATCGGTTCAGTAGTTTTGGCGTGAAAGCGACAGACAGACAGACAGAGTTACTTTCGCATTTATAATATTAGTAAGGATAAAGGCACCCGCGTTACGAAATAATTTTACAGTAAGCGCACTTCTTTTTTTATTCTAAACTAGTGGACGTCACGCGGTTTCACCCGCGTAGTTCCCGTTCCCGTGGGAGTACGGGGATAAAATATAGCCTATGTTACTCCCTTATAATGTAGCTATCCATTGCTGAAAGATTTTTTCAAATCGGTCCAGTAGTTTCGGAGCCTATTCATTTCAAACAAATCTTTCCTCTTTATAATATTAGTGTAGATTGGTCCCGAGCGAAGCCGGAGCGGGTCGTTAGTTAGGGATCCTTAAGAAAATTGCAGCGCGGACGAAGTCGCGGGCGAAGTGCTAGTACCTAATAAACGATAGTAATTAGTTGCACAATGCTATAATTAGCAAGCTCGCTACTGTTGCCACTTTATAAACAGATCAACAATCACAATGGCGTTCTTATTTCATCAACGTGAATCAAAGTAAATATTATTGTTTTGTTACGGGACTTACTTTCTTTGTAACTATGACTGTTATGATAGAATAGAAAGGGCTTGTCAGAATAGGAACAGTGTGTACCTATTATATAAACGAAATATTTAAAATCCCATATTGAGGGAGTTGTGAAAAAAAAGTGTAATTCGCCATTTTGTGGTGACGGCCATCTTGGATTTGAAATTTGTCATAATTGTACACTATTGTACTAGTCAAGCCCTTTCATTTGATACTTATATTGAGGAAGTTGTGAAAAAACATATTTTCGTAAAATCAATAATTTCATAAAATCGGTCAATCCGTTCTGGAGCTACGATGCCACAGACAGACACACACACACAGACACGTCAAACATATAACACCCCGTCGTTTTTGCGTCGGGGGTTAAAACAAATCGCGCCTCGAGGTAGTTTATATCGGGTATATTAAGTGGGTCGCCTTTGTAATACAACTAAAATGGCATCGTGTATATCTCTTTGGTGTAGGCATCTACTGAAAAGCCGCTAGTGCTGTGAGTCCGCCTCGAGCAGCGTTTCTTAACCTCAGGTCGTGATCCACAATCGGGTCGCGGGCGGTTTAGGGAAGAATTGCTTGAATAGGGTATTTTACTGAAATAGTAATTAGTTCGTCAGATAGGTACATCATCATGAACAACTTTTATTATGGGCCAATCCAAAAATCGTGAAAAAAATTCAGCTGTTTTGTACATTTTGTCGAGTTATGCGCACAGAAATGTATGGAGCAGTCGTTTTTTTTCAGGATTTCAGTGTTGGTCCCATAGTGGAGCTTGTTCGTAATGATGAGTTTAATGTCCCCTTAAGAGGTATTGCGTTTATTCTGTTACAGGTTGTATAGTCACTATGATGGTACAATTTTTACCAGCGACATTACGTCACGCGTGTCTTCAACGCACTATATCGTCTTCATCTTTTGTTTACGTGAAAAATGAAAAAATACGTGTTAGAAAAACACCCTATTGCAGACCAGAGTGATGGAGCACTAAAAGAAAGATTTTCCAGATTGTTTCTCACGCAATTTTGGGTAAAACTATCTGGGTAGCTGATTCTTAGCAATGAAGGTCTTAGCCTTCCTCAATAAATGGGCTATCTAACACTGAAAGAATTTTTCAAATCGGACCAGTAGTTCCTGAGATTAGCGCGTTCAAGCAAGCAAACAAACTTTTCAGCTTTATATATCTATACTTTATATATAAAGCTGAAGAGTTTGTTTGTTGGTTTGTTTGTTTGTTTGTTTGTTTGCTTGAACGAGCTAATCTCAGGAACTACTGGTCTGATTTGAAAAATTCTTTCAGTGTTGGATAGCCAATTTATCGAGGAAGGCTATAGGCTATATATCATCACGCTAAGACCAATAGGAGCGGAGCAGTAATGAAAATTGTGACGCGAACGAAGTTGCGCGGGTCAGCTAGTTAGTATAGATATAGATTTTATTATTTTTTATCATCATCATCATAACAGCCGAAGACGTCTACTGCTGGACATAGGCCTCCCCCATAGGGTTGCCATAATTGCCACGCTTGGCAGGCGGGTTGGCGATCGCAGTGTATGGGTGTAGCGTTTTACAGAGAACGCTGCTGCCCATTCTCTGGTGAGGCCCTTAGACGCCTCTTACGACACCCGCGGGAAGTGGTGGGATGGTATTATTCTTCTACGGCACCATACGTACCGGCCGGCACCATACGGCGCAGCTTAGCGCGGCGTAGCTTGTGCTACAACCAAAATTTACATTTACGAATCTGCAATGGGCCCGTGTGGCGGATTACAGCCCACTTCCTCTCATAGATAGTTCCAGTAGTGGGAACATTATCGAGTGAGAGTTCTGATTATATGTTATGTTATGTTTTGTATGTAATTTTATGTTATGTTATGTATCCTACCGCTTATCTGTGAACAGCGTCGTGGACTACATTATTGTGATATGTTTTGTGTAACTTTGTTTTCTATGTTTTATATTGTAGATGTTTGTTGTTCCTTTCCAATAAAACCAAAAGTATTTCAACTAATTACGGTTTTAGACATTTTTTTTCTCTAAAGTAATCGATAGTTGGGTAAGTCCCTCGTAAGAAAGGGAGTCTTTAAGCCAAGAGTGAATAGGTTATTTCTAGGCAAGCGTGCTCCATCTTCGACCGCATCATCGCTTACCATCAGGTGAGATAGTGGTCAAACGCGTGCCTATCAATAAAATTTGTCTGCAGAGTGAGAAAGTAATATTGCAGTAATTCTAACAATGGTTCAATACTTCATGGACACTGTTTACTGGAGGTATGTTATGAGTACACATACACAGGTTGTAGTGTTAGTGACGACTTAGATGTTGATGAATGTTTGAGGAGACTTCCTAATACTCACGATATCAGGAAGTTCAACAACGAATTGTGTAGTTCAATTGATAGAAAAAGTAGGTTTTAATGTTGCTTGTGGCCAGATACAGGGCAGAAGACCAAATAATTGAAGCATGGCCTAGGCTGTGTGAACGATGACTTATAAATAGGGTTTGACTACCGAGATGAGGAATAATAGAGAAGTAGAAAATGGCGACCGCGTACCGGAAGTTCCAACGTTGCGTACGTTGGAAGGCCTCCCAAAAGGTGGACCGATGGCATGGTGAAGGTCGCGGGTAGCCGATGAATGCGAGACGCACAGGACCGGTCGTTGTGGCGACGCTTGTGGGAGGCCTATGTCCAGCAGTGGACGTCTTTCGGCTGATATGATGATGATGACGAAATATGAAGACACATTGTGCTGTCCGTCAAAAAAAATCGGATTATGAGGGCGAGACTTTATGAATCACTCGTCTAACGTACATATCATCATATTTTTATACAGATGTAAAAATATGATGTTAGATGGAGAGTATAAAATTGTTCAAGAGCGAGACAGACTCCTACGCGAAGAGTTCCATATCATAAACCGTAAAAAAACTCGTTTCTTTTATCGGAACCTGAATTTAAATAAAATTTGTTTTTTATTGTTTCTTGTTATAGCGGCAATAGAAATACTCGTACATACTCTGTGCAAATTTCGACTGTCTATCTATTACGGTTCTTGAGATACAGCCTGCTGACAGGCAGACGGCCGGACGGACAGCGGAGGCTCACTGATAGGGTTTCGATGGTTATCTTTCGGGTACGAATCCCTAAAAAGTGACGAGAATTTGAGATAAACTCTCTATTAAAACCTCAAACTTATTAAAGGTTTTGACATTGGAAATAAAACAATGCTACCAATCAAAATATTTTCTAGAACTTGGTCCCGAAGCTGCAAAAATGTTTCGATATGTTGTAAGTCAATACATGTATATATAACTGGTCTGTCGACCCTGAATGTCAAGAACGAATATTAAAAAGAAACATTTTAATATAAAGGAAGCCATCTTGATTCTTTTCCCTTCCATGAACGTGGGATCAAAGCTATGAGGAATATTTTGTGTAAATATTATAACCAAACTCTCCCTGATTTCCCTACTGCCTGCGTCTATAACAGAGCCAATCTTTTGGTAAATATTACAGAACTGGATTTTTTATTGCTTGACAAAATCTCTGAGGGTTTCATGCCGAAGGGTTCGGGGTATGTCTTACGCCTTCCTTGTCATGGGACTTCAATTTAACTGACGAAATATGAGTGAAAAGTACAAGCACAATTCTGACTAACCCATCAGAGATTACAGGTATGAGTAAAAGAATAATATCATCCCATCACTTCCCGTGGGTGTCGTAAGAGGCGACTAAGGGACTCACCAAAGAATTGGCAGCAGCGTTCTCTGTAAAACTCAACACCATACACTACGATCGCTAACCCGCCTGCCAAGCGTGGCGATTATGGCAAACCCCTTCCTTTAGGGGTGGTCTATGTCCAGCAGTGGACGTCTTTCAGCTGATATGATGATGAAGTTATAAGGTTTGCGGTGGCCGTTTCATAAAGTGGCTTAACCATTATACGAAATGGTTGAGTACTTATGAAATTCCAAATTTTACGATATGTCTACAATATCTACACTGTTCTGATTACATGACGAAAATTCTTTGTCTGAAAGAATGCATCACTATTACTAAAATTCCATAATCTTTTCGTTCTGAAAAATTGCACCATTTCTGTAGCATTGGCCACGGCAGCGAAGCTACACGGAAAAACTATTGTAGTATGTTATGTATAGAAATGTGATTTATTATAAAACTGAGAATGTTTGCGGTGAAACATTCTTATTACGTCACAACATTATAAGATGCTGAGTAACACAATAAGATTGCATGTGCGTATATCAAGAATTATAACAATTGTGTGAGAATTGCTTACACACCCCGTTCGAGTACAATAATGTTATTAAAAACACGCAATTAGCATTCGCTTCAAAAGCAAATAAATTAGTTTCTCAACTTTCAGTTCGATTTCAAAGCAAAATATTGTTGACCTACATTCGATCGTATGAAATAATGAAAAGAAGATAAGACCTATTTCTTTAACAAAATATGGTCGAAAACAGTTTTAAAGTAGATCTATCTAGCTAGACAAATAATAGTTGAAGGTTTATATTAGCGAAATGAATTGTCAGGATGCGAAATTTGTGGCTCGCCATCCAATCAGAACCAGGCCCGGGTCAACGGCGCGCTGTGTTCCACGCGCGCCTTAAAGAGCTGTCAGCATAGAAGGGCAGGCCAGTGCCTGCCGGGGTGGCGGGATTTGTTCGAAAGAGTAACCGCGGCCCTGGAACGCAAAGGGCATTAGGAGGAACACGGATGGGTTTTAGTCAGTAAGAGTCTGACACTCCCTTCTGCTTCACCCAGAGCGGGAGGACTCATTTGATGATTTCCCATCCTTAAAAAAAATGGTTGCGAAATTTGTTCAAAAAAATTACCGCGGACGTGGAACGCAAAGGGCATTAAGAGGAACCCGGGTTTTAGTCAGTAAGAACAGACTCTTACTGAACTGAGCGGAACGGAACGAAGTGGCAGACATTTCCTGCCGTCCGCTCAAAGCGAAAGGAGTCATCTGATGATAACCCATTCAAAAAAAAAACAAATGAATAACAATTAGAGATGAAGCAAGCAGTCTATCTAGTCTACTTGGACCATTCATATGTTTGGAGTCTTGGCTAGAACAGCTGGTTCACATCTAGTGGCATCACGTCCTTTGCTTGCAGAAGGACTGGTGACCGCGTACCGGAAGACGCAGTGTGGGAAGGCCTCCCACAAGGTGGAACGATAACCTAGTAAGGGTCACGGGTAGCCGATGGATTTGAGACACACAGGGTGGTTGCTGTGTCGACACTTGCGGGAGGCCTATGTCCAGCATTGTACTTCTTTAGGCTGATATGATGATGATGATGATAATGAATCGTCCATGGGACTTAGGATATCCATGAGACTTACTACGTAATTCATTGATTAGAACAGTAACCTTAATCAATGGATTACATAATGAAACACAATTAAACGAAAAAGTAAATTTTGGATATAAGGACCAACTTGGAGATGAACTAGACACTACCTCGTTCTTAAAAGCTTCTAAAGAAAAGTAGAATGCGAATAAGGAGGGACGCTCTTGCTCGGCAGTGAAAAACCACACAATCAATCAATCAATCAACAAAATCAGCCTTTATCGTTTTCACTGCTGGAATACTGGCCATCTCTCAGAGAGTAGGCCATAATGCACCACCATACCCATAGCTGGCTGATGGATGTCACCAATCACATATCGTAACCCGTCAGGCAAAAATTGGTTCTAGTAAAAGATTCTTCACAGATTTCTAATCCTGATGCTGACTTTAATATGAAAGTAAGTTTTTTAATGTCCATTTATCCATCACGCCTTAACGCACTTGGTTGATATTTAGAACACGAGTATGGTCTATGGCCTGGACAAGGACACAGGATACTAATATCCCGGTAGCGCGTTCCTGTGGGATGTTATTTAACTTTCACGCAAAGCCACTTTCAGAACCTAGTTTTATATGTTGAATATAATTGTCCCGTTGAAAAGCATAGGCACGTTTTCACACAAAAAGGAATGAGGATTATTCACTACGTTTGCAATTTCAGATCTATATAAACAGTAAGTCCTGGTTTCCCCACAATTTCCTTCACGGATGTCAGTGATGTCCAATTTTAGGGTGTAGTAATAGAGGTATAAGGGACAAACCTCGTCCACTGAGTCCGCCAGCTCCAAACACGCACACCAACACAAGTACAACACACTCGCGCAACATCCTAGCACCTGCGCTGGCGACTGTGCACCGCGATCTGTTCCAAGCCGGCCGCGAATCTTGTTATGATTTGGTTTGCTGACATCCGCCACTCATGAATGATTCCCAAACTTTTATGACAGAACCGTTGTTTGGAATTGTTTTTTGTAAAAAAATTGTTCTGTGAGAATTTTACTGACATTTACGAGAATGAAATGAATAGACTATTGTCTTGATTGTAAAAAAGGTTTAGGTCAACCTTATTCAATTTCCTTTTGAAAAAAGTACCAAGATTACACATCGATTAAATTTTTCGTGGGCCATTTTCATACCATAAAATATGGTAGTGTTATCAAAGAAGCTGTTTTTTTAATATTGCTTGGTAAAAAGCATTCCGAAGACACAGAAATAGATGTTAAGTTTTAAAGGAGCCTAATAACACAGTAACACAAACATTATCGCTCAAAGAACCCTCAACAATGGCTCAAACGGCCCAAAAATATCACTAAATCATCCAATTTCCTGAATTCCATACTTCACTTGTCCGCCCGTAATTCAGCGACAAATAATAGTATCAATAACCCGGCGGGGTGCCGCAAGGAGCTCTCTTAGGGCCGGTAAAGTTCTAACAATGCGGACTTGGACAAAGGCATTGATATCCGAGTTGCTAAGGCTTTGTACAACTTGTCCGGTCGGATATTTTTATTGGATTACAGATTTAATAGTACAATATGAGTTTGATAGTTATTATTACATTTTTCTGCGATTTTCAGTGACATTGTTGGGGTTTTGGTTTCTTTGATGTGAATGTGGAAGATAATAAACGATGTGTTTTTCTTGAAATTCATAGCATTTGAAGGAAGTATTTCTATGAAATACAATTTTTTCCCATTGTTTCGTTCCCGTGACTTATCCTTAAGGAATTTTGCTTACTTCAGGATAAAAGTATGATACACACAAAATTTTAATAATATATTACTTGATTAATATTAACACTAACATAAAAGTGATTCTATAAGTACACAAAACTAATTAAATAAAATAGTCTTATGCATTTTCGCCAGTTTGAGAACCGCATAGGTTTAGAATTTAGCGAACGTGTGCCGCTTTCGTTATCGTAAACAGTTTTCGCAATTGGTGAGCTGTACTTAGTGGTTGATATCATTGATTTTATGAATGACATACTGTCATGCCTGGTAACTTCTTATGAACTTTCAATGCTGAATAGGAATCTACTGGGTCTACTTCTTGCTTTCAAGTCGATGCTTAACTCTTAAACGGTTTAGGTTCAGTAGTCATTACGATAATTCCAGCGTCAGTGGCATTCATTAAATCCCCCAAAAAATACATACATGGGCACTTGGGGCACTCAAAGGTGTGACTTATATTCTGATCTGGCTGACTGCACTCACATGGGGTAGCAGATGATTCTATAAAACCTTATTTCGCCAAAATGTGTTTCTTGTCTGCTGGGTACAAGACGTAGTCGAACTGTCGATGTGGCAACTCTTGAGGAGACCTACGAATGTACATGTATAGCAGTGGACGTCTTTCGGCTGAAGTTATGGTGATGATCCAATTGTCGCATATGAACCACGACAGTAAATCCTGCCCTTCAAAAGATTCTGCCTCCTTACCTGTCCCCAAAGTCCAATGGTGATCGCAATATTGTTAATTTGTGTAAATAGTGTACTACTAACATTTTCCTATATTACAAAAAAAAAACTATTTTTTTCAATATATATATATTTTTTTAATTTATCTTTTTTATATTTATTTATATGGTGTACATAATAAAGAGTATTCTATTCTATTCTATATTAGTTACATAAGGCAATTGTGTGGCTATGTCCAATAAGCCCATTTGCATAGCCACACGCCTGGATTTTGGACGGTAATTACCGTGCCGATAACCGACCGACTTGAGCTACTCGGTGTTACGTTAACATCTACCCTCAATTTTGGCCCTTTCATAGAGGCAAAGGCTCAAGTGGCTGCCAGAAAGTTAGGGGTCCTAGCAAAGGTGAGACGGTATACTTCACGCCGGAACAGCTGCTCAAGCTCTATCAAGTGCAAGTTCGATCGTGTACATGGAGTACTACTCTAATCTTTGGGACGGATCTGCCAAATACCAGCTTGATGCCCTTGAGTTAATTGAGAAACAAGCCAAGAGGATCATCGGTAATAACAGGCTCGTCAAGTCGAAGCTCCAAAGTCTTGAGCATCGACGCCGAGTTGCTGGCCTGTCGGTTTTCTATCGGTTGCATTTTGGGGAGTGTGTGACGAAATTGCATGATTTAATTCCGCTAAGCCCGTTCCATCATTGGACCACAAGACGAATGGCGATGCGCCACCGGTACATGGTGGACATCCCACCCATACACACAAAACGTTTTGGGAACACATTCGTAGTGCGTACAGCTAAGGAGTGGAATTCCCTGCCAGAGTCTGTGTTTCCAGATAGCTGCAAACTGGGAGTCTTTAAGACAAGAGTGAATAGGTTGCTTCTAGGCAAGCGTGCTCTATCTTCGACCGCATCAATGCTTACCATCAGGTGAGATAGTGGTCAAACGTATGCCTATCTATAATAAAAAAAAAATTAGGCAGTCGCTCCTTTTTTTATTTTTTTTTACTATGTATAGGCATACGTTTGACCACAATCTCACCTGATGGTAAGCGATGATAAATGCTGGTGGACTGTAAGCAGGGTTGAATGAAAAAACGCGAAACAGATTGATTGATTTTGAGTTATTATAAAACCTACGTTCTACGTTAACAATAACTAACAACTATGAATCGTTAATTAGATTATGAATAAGGTGCGAGAGATAATGGTGAAATAGCTAATTTATTGAAGGGCACTTTGTTTCTCTTCTTTGATCTCTTGCGTTCTCCAATTAATTGAGTAATTCTTATTCATTTTCAGAAATTATCCCACAATATTGTTATTATGAGTAATAACAATATTGGAATGATCACCGTCATAGAAAAACAGACTTGCTTACCTACATAACTAACCAATTTTAATCAAAATTAATTCACGGATCCTTTCATAATAGATATAGATAATACCAAAACTATATTTTTACTTAGTTTTTTATCTTAATTTAAGGTCTCTCCTTTCCCCTCTCTTCCACGTTTTTATTTTTCTCAATTCTAAGTAACTATTAATGTTCAATACTGGATCATCATCATCATCATCATTATTGGCATGTTTGTCCCAGTGCCGTAAATAGTGCCACCGGTGCCCAGGCACAGGGCGTAGACTCTGGGGGGCGCAAGAATGGCCAGTCCAGCCAGAACTATAATTTTTTCGGTTTGCACCTGATAAGTTCCCGCTGCGCCCCTAGTGCTCGATTTCAACACATACGTACCTAGTACCTACATGCAATTTATATTATGCTACCTTCCTTATTCAAAACTCTACCATACCAAGTACTTAAAATTAAGTTAATTTACAGCTTACTCAAACTTTGCAGTGTGTTATTTTATTACAAAAGTATGAAGACCAAAGTGGCCCAAAAATTATATCTTAATGCATCAGGGTTGGGTAACGCATTTGCACTAGTGAACTTGCGTTTGAGTTTTAGTGAGTGAGATACAGTGGGTGATATAATAGGCGAAGGGTGCACTTAAATAGATCGTCTACTTGTTTGTCCACATCAGTTAAAAATTTTAGATAATTGGTCCACCAACACCGTGGTCCTTGTGCTTTTTAGCACCCTGAATGAAATAAAGTAGGCCTATACATAGCATTGCTCTAGCTAGGATACCTATAATACCTAAAAAAAACAAGGGCGCAGTTATAGAAGCTCGCACGGGGCGCAGAAAAGGCTATATTTACGACACTGGTTCGTCCTGGATTACATTCACATGGACCAGCAGTGCGATTCTGTAAACATGTCGAAGTTTAGGCTTGCGTGAAGTGATCACAACGTGAGTTTTCAATCCAAGTAATCCTGCCGGATTCTGTGTTTCCTGATAGCTACAACCTGGGAGTCTTTAAGTCAAGAGTGAAGCGTGCTCCATCAAAGACCACGTCATCGCTTACCATCAGGTGAGGTAGTGGTCAAACGCGTGCCTATCAATAGTTAAAAAAAGTAATCAAGTTGGAATGTCAGCTCCAAACAGACCCAAGCCTTCACTTCGACATGTCTACAAAGCTATCAATGATGATGCCAATTTCAGTATTAGATCATTAGTTATCAATATGTTGTCATTGTTTTGTTTATTTGATGCAACAGTAACGTCAGTTATAAACAGATTACTCAATGCGTGTCGTAACAAATCCTAATTCAAAATTCTTTCGTAACTGAGTGACTGACAGACAACGCACAGCTGAAAGTGCTGGTCGTAGATAACTGAAATTTGGCATGTAGGTTCCTTCGGGAGTGTAGGGGAGCACTAAGAGAATCCTCTCTTAGTGCTCCCATCTCTGCATGCTCCATGCATTTCTCAAAATTCCTTCGGGAACGGGAAAAATCGGGATATGGAGTACGAAGTGCTAGTCTATAGTATAAAACAAAGTCGCTGTCTGTCTGTATCTGTTTCTCCGCTTATTTCTTCTAAACTGCGCAACTGATTTTGATATGGTTTTCACTAATAGAAAAAGCGATAAGCTATTAAGGTATGTGTTGAATTGTTTCCGCGCAAAGAGGGGCAGGACGTTATTTTTTTTTTTTAATTTAATAGGGTCGTTGGAAGGACCAAACGACGTCTAACGGGATCAAAATGATCGATAGTACTTAATACGTCTGACCATAGCCCGCATACGAGGCAGTTCCAACAGCTATCTTCAGCTGTTCGCATGGAGGATGGATCTGGATTTGGATTGCCCAATAATGCGTTACTGGACCAGGTCGCATGTTGAGCGCTCCGGAACCAAACCTAAATATAGAATAAGATGACCATTTATAGTGTGTTTATTATATCATCATCATCATCATATCAGCCGCAAGACGTCCACTGCTGGACATAGGCCTCCCCCAAAAGGGGGAATTGCCATAATCGCCACGCTTGGCAGGCGGGTTGGCGATCGCAGTGTTTAGTGTTGAGTTTTACAGAGAACGCTGCTGCCCATTCTCTGGCGAGTCCCTTAGTCGCCTCTTACGATACCCACGGGAAGTGATGGGATGGTATTATTCTTTTATGGCACCAGCCAACACCATACGGCAAAAAACGAATGTTTGAGTGTCATAAGCTATATTTTAACCAGAAAAATAACGCCCTACGAAGAGCACGGGTCAGCTAGTCTACACTAATATTATAAAGAGGAAAGATTAATTTGTTTGTTTGTTTGAAATGAATAAGCTACGAAACTACTGGACTGATTTGAAAAATTCTTTCAGCAATGGATAGCTACATTATCAGGGAGTAACATAGGTAATATTTTATTCCCGTGCTCTTACGGGAACGGGAACTACGTGGGTGAAACCGCGTGACGTCCACTAGTATTAAATAAATACAGTAAAATAAGTAATAACGCTGCCAGCACAGACATTCCGTGCTCTACGATAAAATTAGAATTCTTCCTTAATGAATCAACACTAAACGAATGCCCTTTACACATATTTAAATGTTGAACTTCAAAAAACAAAAGCCGACCAATCAGGGCGCATTATTCACAATTACACACTTCTCATTTCTCGCGCCTGCATGTAAGGAGGTTTAATTTATTTTTTCCACACCGAGGAACCCCGTGGGGACCGCATGCTGGGAACTTAAAGGATATTTGTAGACCTTACCTTTCTTTAGGGTTCCTTTAAGAGGGCTATTACATTTTTTCTTAGATTTGAGCGTTTGGCTCGAGGTTTGATGTGTGATTATGGTTTATATATAGCCACAAATTAAAAAAAATACATGGTCAAGAAAGTTTGATTCTTTTTCTTGGGAGTGCTTTGAATAAATATTTCAATTTATTTTCGTAAATTAGTGAAAACCTTGTCTCTGCAAAGGATGTTTCATAAAATTTTACTTTAGGCATCTTTTGATGCTTTGTTACATCGAAGATATAATAATTTAATCATTTATAAAAATGTTTATGGTACAATTATTATTTATATTAGAATAAAACTGAATAAAACTTGGTACAATTGTATCTTTTACTTTGGAGTGCTTTATTAAATTTATTATGTTTCATACACCAAAAACAATTCCGTAAAACAGAGAGTTTTTAGTCTCAAATTATATATTTTTTGCTATGAAATTATAATACTAAATCAAACAAAAAGTAACTAATAACTAAGGTTACTATGAAACCTTGCTTGAAAAAGAAAATTGACAATTTAAATGTAAAACAATATTTTTAAACAATTGTCGTATACAGCGCTACAATCACTATAAATCTCGGGAAACGCGGTCTGTAGCTTTAGTCCGGGCCAAGCGCTCGATTTTGTAATAGCGCCCTTAACTGAAACACCAGCCCTAAATTGTAAAGTTTAACATTTAGGGCTGGTTTTTACGTTGGCTATAAGCTAAACATTGTCGTAATTACAAATTTTATATAGTACTAGCTAAATCGGCAAACGTTTGGCCATACAAAAAAAGTGTACTTTTTTTAGTTTTTTTTTCGAATAAGTAGTTTAAAAAAATATACTCTACCACCTTTTCTCATACCTATCGAATATACATACAAAATTTCATGAAAATCGGCCCGTTTCGGAGGAGTTCGATAACAAATACCGTGACACGAGATTTTAAATATATTAGATTATTGTAAGTATAATGTACGTAAAAATAGACACCATCAATCATTTTGAATTGGCTTTATTACACGTTTGGGTATATTTTGGTATCAGATATTCACCTTGGTTGTTCAAATAGTGTGGTGATTTGATTAATGAATATCAGTTGTCTACTTAATAATGAAATGGCAAGTATGTGTTTGTTTTGTCGGATAGTGCTCTAAAATCTATATTTAAACTAATATATAAAGCTGAAGAGTTTGTTTGTTTGTTTGCTGAACGCGCTAATCCCATTTATCGAGGAAGGCTATAGGCTATGTATCATCATGCTAAGACCAATAGGAGCGGAGCAGACGAAGTTGCACGGGTCAACTAGTAATAGATTTACAAGGTTTACTGAGATGGTATTTAATACATAATGTTTTAACATATCATATTGTAACCGTGAATGGCCAAAATATAAAAAAATCCGCACAAAATATACATCCACAAAAATATAGTCTATTACTTGTTTCATAGCAAAATAATCCAAGACATATTAATACTTATTCTTGCAGCTCTTTAATAAAAATCAAAGTTAAATACACACGGCCAAAGAAGATAGCAAAATACACCGTAATAACGGACCCCTAATAACCGCTTAACCTAATTATATCACACTAACACAAACTACTGACCCACACTCCCACACACGACTCACGCTTGACCGATTCGCATTGTTTTGATGTCCCAGCGAGGATATAATGTTCTTTACACTTAATAAGTGGCGGGTCACACAGGTCTGCCCTCTTCACACCTTAAAGGAAACTCTACCTTGAGTCTTAAAACATAGAGTGTAATTTTAAGTACAGCATTGCTGATTACGATTTCAATTTTAGTATAATTCGAAGTGGCCAGTTCTGTGCCGTGGCGTTAAGCCAGGTATGTTCTGTGAGCTTGTTATTGTTCCGAAAGGGCAGGTTTTCCTTTTGAATTTAATTCGGAATGTTGGTATTGAATTAATTATTTTGAGTAGGTTGACTATATTTTCCAGTGACATTCTGTTTTGGGGATGTAAATAAGATTCTTTGGTTGTGTTGTTTTGATCAGTGGAATATGTTTTTAAGTATCTCGATGTTGATTTTTATTTGGCAAACGTTAGAGGCGTTTACAATAAATTGGCCTGAGGAAGCAAATACCTGGAAGAGTGGAAGGCCATGGTGGAGACCTTAGCCCAGCTGTGGGACAATTTTGTAGTGCGTTGTTCCACAGGGTTCGGTCGTGAGCCCGCTCCTGTGGAACATCGGGTACGACTGGGTGTTGAGGGGCGAGCTCCCGCCGGGAGTGGACCTGACGTGTTACGCTTACGACACGCTGGTCACTGCCCGGGGGAGCTCGTACAGGGAGGTAGCGTTGCTGGCGACGGTCGCGGTCTCACAGGTGGTGACCCGCATACGGCGCCTTGGCCTGGAGGCGGCCCTCAACAAGTCGGAGGCCATAGCATTTCATGGCCCCCGGCGGGCGCTGCCGCCGGAATCGCACATAGTTGTTGGGAGAGCCCGTAAGGCTGTCGAGTCCACCATGAAATACCACTTCCGGCGGCTAGCGCCCAAGTTGTTGGGCGCGGCTGGGGCGCTGTCAACGCTGCTTCCCAATCTAGGAGACCCGAGCACCGCCTGCAGGCGGTTGTACGTAGGGATCGTGCGATCGATGGCCCTGTATGGGGCCCCGATCTGGGCGGCTGACCTGACGGCCAGCACCATCACTGTTCTGCGGAAGCCGCAGAGGGTGATGGCCGTCAGAGTCATTAGGGGTTATCGCACGATCTCATACGAGGCGGCTTGCGTACTGGCCGGATCTCCGCCCTGGGATCTGGAGGCAAAAGTCCTCGCGTCACTGCATCGGTGGCGTGAGGACGCGCAGGCGCGCGGCAAGCGACTGATGCAGCGGCACATTGAGCTGCGTCGGTCGCAGCTGCGCGAGGTCCTGGTGGCGGAATGGCGGGACAGGCTCTCATGCCCTTCCGACGGCCTCGGCACTATTGAGGCCATCCGGCCAGTGCTCGACCTGTAGCTTGGGAGAAGGCACGGCTCCTTGTCGTTTCGTTTGACTCAGGTCCTCTCGGGACATGGCTGCTTCGGGAGGTTCCTGTGTCACATAGGCAGGGAGCCGGACGCTCGGTGTCACCACTGCGTCGACTGTCGGGAGGACACGGCGCGGCATACGCTGGCAGAGTGTGCCGCTACTGGCCCATTCATCAAGGTCTACGATAGATTAAACAAAAATATTGGAACTCTCTGGTTTAGGCTGCTTTTCCACCATAGATGTGCTATGCAACGTTGCTATGGATGCGTTTTATATCCATCCATCATATTCACTGGTGGTAACTGATTTAACTAAGCCACGTTTTTTATACGGCAGCATGCGTGCTGTGGATGTGAGCTATGGATGCGAGCTATGGATGCGTGCTTTGGATGGTCGCGAGTTGTGTAACTATGTGCAGAGCGGTGCATGCGTTCCCTATTGCCGATATGTCGCATAGCTCAAGCTGCGCATCTTCCCCGTTCAGCTAACGTGTGGCGGCGCATGTTCATAGCACATCCTAATTGCTCCACTTCATAGCTTAGCTTCAGTGGAAACGGTCACATAGTTTCGTAGCTTAGCTTTTGCATTCTCGCAGCATAGCCGCATAGCACATCTCTGTGGAAAGGCACGCTTATCCTTAGACGCTATCTCGACAGATCAAGAGGAAAGTAGAGAGATGAACTCGACTCTTACCGGAAAGACTGATCCGCAAAGACGCTCGCTCGTTCCGTCATTTGTGACATTCACAAATGATATTGGAGCACTGGGCCTTTGGGCGGGGTCGATGTTATTGTCAATTATTATTGAGTATGTGTATTTTATGTATTGAATATTTTCATCATTTATTTATTTTATCTGTATCTACTATATTTAGTACGTGTTACGTAACTGCGTCCGTGGCATCACAGGCCCTATCATAAAACCAGCGCTGTGTTATTTATTTTTAAGTTTCGCAGCCTATGCTGAGATAGGGACCTTTTTGGCCTCGCACAGACTAATTTATTATTGATTAAGTAATACATTACTTTTAGTTTTTAATTAATTTTACATCTGTCTGTTTTGTATCAGTCTCAAATAAACATTTTTCTTTCTTCTTTCTTTCTTTCAAAGAGGAGGACAGACGTGAGTGGAAAAAGAGAGGGGCATTTGCCCAGCAGTATGATATAACAGACTAATATGGTAGACACCAGATAAATGTGCATTAGTGGTCATTGACCCACACACATTAATTGACTTTCTTTTTTTATTTATATTGAGTTTGCTCTTGACTCTAGTCTAGGTCAGAGATGACAGAGACAAAGTCTACGATGTAGCGAGCTTACCCAGAAGGAGCCTGTTCACTCTAACTTTAAAGAGATTAGCTTCGCACACGAAGGGTTCCGTACCATAGGTCTTAATTTTTATTATTTGTTGTTATAGCGGCAATAGAAATACACGATCTGTGAAAATTTCAACTGTCTACCTATTACGGTTCTTGAGATACAGCCCGCTGACAGACAGACGGACGGACGGACAGCGGAGGCTTAGTAATATGGTTCCGTTGGTCAACCTTTGGGTTCGGAACCCTAAAAACATTCAGATTTTCGCATTATAATATTAGTGATTAAAAAACTCTATAGAAACTAAAACTTCCCTACAAGATACACCATAATTTCCATCTACATTTTTAACATCTTTATTTCCCTAACCAGCCCACCATGATGATGCATTAAACTCTCTTGTCAGACTGTAGAGGGCTCTACAGTCTGTCACAAGCCGCGTCACTCCACATGGCAGCCTAAGCCGCTGGTTACACGATTACCCGAGTTAATGCCGCCGGCTTTGGTGTGTGTGGAGGGGCCATTACTAACTAGTGCTGTCTGTATGCTGGTTAGGTTGAAAATTTGATAATGGTCCTATTCTTGAGGAACGGAAGGAATATCGTCCCTTTAGTATAAGACTGGGGCGATTCGCTATCGATATAAAATTCTTCAGTTACTGGGGGGCTACTCTTTAAGCCCAAAGACCGTAGTTTTAGGCGTACACTTCTCCGTATCACCTACGGACCTACCATTAGTCCTTAACCCGAACTAAAAATGAATGACAACACGATTTGACAGTCACCGTCAAATAGTATTGTCATTAAGAGGAAATGCTGGCGGCGAGACTTTGTATGTAAAAAGTCATAATTCGAGGTTCGGCTCTCGACTGTTTTCTCCTCCAATATTGGACTGATTTAAGAGATATTTCACAAACTGAATCAAAAGGATATATACTGTGTCCCTATGTTTTTCTTTTTGACGATTTTTTAACCGTATAAGCACTAGAACTCTCACAAAATTGTCCGATAAATCGCTGTCAACTGAACCCTAGTGTACAAATTTAGCAACTATTAATCAAAAAAAGAAAACATAGAGACACAGTATTGTAGATGTTCCAGGTTGGGGCTTCTGAAACGTCTGGGGATCGATATGAATAAAAAGTCTTTTGGCGATTTAAGAGATCATTATATTAAGCGGGTGCTCTCATGAAAAACTTTTACAGAACTGTCAGAAAAACAAATCAATCATCGTTTGTCATTATTTGAACCTATTCTAAATTCCTAATTCTTCTAAAGCTTTTTTATGATTAAATTGACTGAGGTCCCCGGAGGGTGAGCCATCCAAGGAGGTTGTGTCACAGTATACATCCTTCTTATTCAGTTTGTGAAGTATCTCTTATATCGGTCCAATTTTGGAGGAGAAAACAGTCGAGAGCCGAACCTCGAATTATGACTTTTTACATACAAAGTCTCGCCGCCAGCATTTCCTCTTAATTCTTAGTGGTTAGGTAATACAGAGTAGAATACGCCCGCAACTAAGCCCGAAACTACGGACTTCGGGCTTAAAGAGTAGCCCCTGGTGTCTGACTGAGTGACTGACAGACAACGCACAGCTGCAACTACTTGGCGTAGCGGATAGAGGGTTTCTCGAAATTCCTACGGGACTTAAAAAATGGGCTATGCGCGTACGAAGTCGCGGGTAAAAGCTAGTTGTATATAAATGTAAAATTTGTGTATTATCTCTCCAGCAAAAAAAATCTAAACGGATTTTGATGTAACTTTAGCTTTTATAACAGAGTCACAGGCTAATTAAAGGCAAATTAAAGTGACCTCTGTCATACTAACATGAAGTTCTCCGCAAGTTTAGTTACAGTTCGTTTTTAATTACTTGTTTTATTTTATGTGTCTTGGACTCTTGGCTAGTTTTGACCCTCGTTTCTGCAGTAATTAAGTTGGGAACGGGGAATAAGAATGTCCTTGAATATTTTACAAGGCTAAACTATGCATGAGGTTGTAGTATAAATTAGTTTTCTTCCCGGAAAATGTCTCAAGTTCTATAGTGTTCTCGAAAATATCTTTACTGAGCCTAAAACTCAATTTACGAAATGGTGTCCACTATCACATACAAGGGAGAAGCCTGGAAGGTTTCAAGTGCAAAATTACCTCTCTTAGTTATGAAATAAGCTCTAGACATCCTTAAAAAAATATTGCCCGCTGCCCCAAACCAGCAGGTATGATTACATTTAAAGAACAACACATCAAAATAAATAACGTCCGTGGGTTCTGGAATCTTCGACTTCAACAGAAAACTAAACGAAAACAAAAAAAAAATGGAATCAATATTGTTCAAATTATGTATGAATGCAGATTTTGCGTCAAATTAAATGTTCAATCGACAACACCGTTCGACACTCCAAACACTAATAATGACGCAGCAATAGAAATAAATGAAACCAATAAATCAAAAACAACACCCGACAGACCGCTTGACTGAAATATGACGCTGTTTGCATGCGATTTAGTTTCCAATTCAGATGCTAACGACGAATGAAATAAAATATGAAAGAGACTGACTGCAAGCTCCAATTAGGTCACTTTACGATGAAATCATTACTTATCGACACTAATATTATAAAGAAGAAAGATTTGTTTGTTTGAATTGAATAGGCTCCGAAACTACTGGACCGATTTGAAAAATTCTTTCAGCATTGGATAGCTACATTATCAGGGAGTAACATAGGCTATATATTAACCCCGTACTCCCACGGGAACGGGAACTACGCGGGTGAAACCGCGTGACGTCCAGTAGTAATTTATAAATTAAAAATACTTATTCTAAACTGGCGTTGCCACGGGCGTAAGCTAATTGCTTATTAACTAGGCAACTAATAGGCTAGGTCAGTTTTCCGACGCTATTATTTTCTTAGTTTACTTTTAATCAACGATAGTGTCCACGAATAATACACATGTATGTTACAATAACTAAATATGCCATTTCCAGTTAGAAAAATGCATACAGTCCTTTCTACTTATTATAGTACTGTTGATTATTTTGGGTTGTTAATTTTTTGGTTTGGTTCTGGTTATTTGTTTTTTTTTTCATTTTGAATGCTACTTATTTATGTATGAAAATATTAGTAAGAATTAAAAAAAAAACGGAAATGAATAATTTAAAAATTTATAATTCAATAATGATCATGACTGTTTGGATCGAACCCACATCAAGTCTCTCGAAAGGCAGTCTTTAAACCAATGGTCTATGACTCCTGCTGACAATTGATTAAAAAAGCCGATCTTATTTATGTCGTGGTTTTCGCTGCTCAGCCCCTTGAAAGTTTAGCGTGATGATAAACATTGCTAACGTTAGGCGCATAAGTATCTGCAATATTGTAAAGTGTTTTGGCTTCTTATAACCATTCTTCACTTAATTGTTTGGAAAAATTTGGAATAAAAATTTAAATGTTATTTTAAGTACGCGATAATCCATTTTATTATTTTTTGAATTGACAATACTATGGTATAAAAATACAGTTCAAAAGATAAAATAAAAACAAAAATAATAACTGTCGGTGGGGATCGAACCATGTGCATGTAAAACCGACATTTTTGAATATTGCTCATCCTCCAAAGCACATAGCGTGATAATATATAGCCCAAAACCTTCTCTTGACAATAACAAACACAATAAAAAAGAATTAGCGAATCGGCCTAGCCGTGCACACGTGATGCGATGACCATGGGAAATAGGAATTCATTTTTATATATATAGATACTGACTCTGACTGGATCGACAGAATAAACTGTAATTTGATTGAGTGAGACTAATCAATTTGTCTTTTTTTTTATTAAGTAATTTGTTCATATTCGTTCTGTATAAATAAATTTCTGAACGCACGCATAAATATTTGACAACCAAAATATATGTCAATCCTTTTTCATAACTGACATTATACAACATTTTTAAAATCTAAAATATTCCATTATCCGAATATTTTGGATATATGTTGTCGATTCGAAAACTTTATTTAAATACGTTCTTTAATTTGAGGGGAGAGTTTACCGTATCGGCGGGATGAACATTAAATATTTGACATTTACGAAACCCATGAACATTTTGTATGGGAAAATGTTTTTTCTTTTATTTATTTTCGTCAATTTTCCAACGTTTTTAATAGTTATTCTGCTATTCGGGACGGAGACAAATACAACAAATGAAAAACTATGAAAATCGGTCCAGCCGTTCTCGAGTTATGTGTTCGAACAAACCCGACTTTGTTTTATATATTGAGGATTGTATACATGCCAATGACCTTGTGTATATAAACGGAGCTAACTACTCCTCTACGCGCCACTCCGCTACCCGCATTTTTAATTTATTATAAAAAATAACACATGTTTTAAAAAAGTAGCAAAACCAAATTATTTTCGTTTTTTTTTTTATTTGTGATGGGTTTGCTCTTGACTCTAGTCTAGGTCGGTGATGACAGAGACAAAGTCTACGATGGAGCGAGCTTACCCAGAAGGAGCCTGTTCACTCTAACTTTGAAGAGAAAAGCAGTATTGCAAAGCTGCAGATATTTTATTTTTAGACTTTTGTTTAAAAATGAAGGAGTGAAATGATTTCATCTCAACGATTTGGAGGTGATTTGGTGATTTTTTTCTTATTAGGTGATACCGATACATTAATTCTGGCTAAACCAAATTACGAATCATGTTATGAAGATTACCTATTTTTTTCAGATGTAATTTCTCAGTAAATGCCGACGAAAAGTCGCTTCATCTGCACGCTGTTTTTAAACATTTCTCGAGAGAGCAGCCTTAAGAAGATGTATCATTGTTCCTTTTCAAATTCCCATGACATCTGTTATGATATTAACTCTATTGTTCAATTGGAGTCTATCTATGAGTGACCTCTATGTTGACAGCATTAGAATTAAAATATTATCTCATTTTTATAATATTTTAGTTCTGTTATCCACATAATACAATTTATTATTGGCTAAGCACGAGCGTCTTTATTCTACACTCGTATTTCATTTTTTTTAAATTTTATTTTAATACCATGTAATCTTGTTTTAATAAGAATTGAAATGTTTATAATACTTTAAATTATGGTAGTTAGATCTAGTTTTTCTTTTAAGATTTGTTAAAAAGAGTTATTACTATTGTTCGAATATTTGTATGCCAGTGAATGGCGAAACATGTCAGATCCTAGTTCTCTATTTAATAAGTTCTTAAAAGTTCTATGTTTCTACACAAATCAAATATTATTATTCTTATAACTAGTTAACCCGCGTAACTTCGCCTGCGTCACATTTTTCATTAATGCTTCGCTTCTATTGGTCGTAACGTGATGTTGCCTATAGCCTCCCTCGATAAATGGACTATCTAACACTAAAAGAATTTTTCAAATCGGACCAGTAGTTCCTGAAATTAGCGCGTTCAAGCAAACTCTTCAGCTTTATATATTAGTATACTAGTCGACCCGCACAACTTTGTCTGCTCCGCTCCTGTTAGTCTTAGCGTGATGATATATAGCCTATAGCCTTCCTCGATAAATGGGCTATCTAAAATTGAAAGAATTTTTCAAATCGCACCAGTAAATTAAGTAAGTTCCTGAAATTAGCGCGTTAAAGCAAACAAGCAACTCTTTAGCTTTATATATTAGTATAGATATATAGATACTAGTTGACCCGCGCAACTTTGTCTGCTCCTCTCCTATTGGTCTTAGCATGATGATATACCTATGTATAGATGAATGTGTTATCTACCTAACACTGAAATATTTTTCAAATCGGACCACTAGTTACTCTCAAACAAGCTCTTCAGCTTTATATTATATTAGTAATAAGTAATAATATAGTATATGGATAATAATAAAGAGAAGGATGCTTAGAAAGGATATAATATTTATATCCTATCTGAGTATCCATCTGTCATCATCACATTATCTAAAAAAGAAAGAAGAAAGAAAATACTTTTATTCCGCCTGAAACGATGCACAAAATCACAAATTAAATAAAACCACTTACAAACTAATAACTAAATTAATAAAACCAGTTACAATATAAACTATGTCAGGACCGGACATTACCTACAACGAGGCACTGGTCACACCACAGACAAAACAGAACACAGTTCAATAGTTGTCTATGGCGTGACGTCCGGTACTGACTGACAGTGACAAGTTGACAACACAAAATCAAAACAAACAATAATAATAAAACAGAAATGGACGTAATATCAGTAGTTTACGTGGAGCGGCTGCCTACCAGACCTCCACAAACCATTAATTGGGTAACACGGTACTTCTTGGCAAGAATGGAGTCAGATTTTCTGGCTTCCGAAAGTCCGTAACGACTGCTAAAGATCTACAAATGACAGCCCTGACCAACGGCTCAACATGCTATCTGAAGCACGGAGGAATCTCGGTAGGTTAAGATGGTCACCCATCCACAGATCGACCTCGGCGAGCGTTGCTTAACCTTGAAGCGGCTTTCTTCTTTAGCCATGAGCTCCTCACCCGAACATAACTCATCATCATCATCATCATATCAGCCGAAAGACGTCCACTGCTGGACATAGGCCTCCCCGCGCGCGTCGCCACAACGACCGGTCCTGCGCGTCTCGCATCCATCGGCTACCCGCGACCTTTACCAGGTCATAGGTCCACCTTGTGGGAGGCCGCGCCAACGTTGCGTCTTCCGGTACGCGGTCGCGACTCCAGAACTTTTCGGCGCCATCGACCATTTGTTCTGCGAGCAATGTACCCTGCCCACTGCCACTTTAGTTTGGCGATCCTTCGGGTTATGTCGATATATAACTATACTGCAAAAAAAATAATAGACTAACCCATGTCTTCTCCAACGTGTCAATCACGTAATCACCTCATCATCATCATATCAGCCGAAAGACGTCCACTGCTGGACATAGGCCTCCCCCAAGCGTCGCCACAACGACCGGCCCTGTGCGTCTCGCATCCATTGGCTACCCGCGACCTTCACCAGGTCATCGGGCCACCTTGTGGGAGGCCTTCCAACGTTACGTCTTCCGGTACGCGGTCGCCACTCCAGAACTTTTCGGCGCCATCGACCATCTGTTCTGCGAGCAATGTGCCCTGCCTACTGCCACCTTCGGGTTATGTCGATATATAACTATACTGCAAAAAAAAAATAAGAGACTAACCCATGGCTTCTCCAACGTGTCAATCACGTAATCACTTGTGGACAATTAATTTTGCGATTCGTTTCATTCGAGAATCTGTGATAATTTTGTGAAGAATTATACTAATATTATTCCTTTACTAATGTTACGTTTCACTAATAAATTACAACCTATCAGATAGATATTACAATAATTTATTAGGTTCGCATAATTCGTTTTTGCTGACGCTACAAAATGCTCACGTACGCGATTAGCATCGGCATCGGTTTATCTAGCGGTGAGTGTTTTATGCTGTCTGTACGTAGCGTCGGCATAAGTCTGTTTATAAGGCAGATTAGTCGTTTATTTACCTTTTTTAGGGTTCCGAACAAAAACGGGTGTCTGTCTTTCTATCCGTCTGTAACAGCCAGTTATCTCCGGATCCACTGGACCGATTCTGTTGAAAGTTGGTACACATATGGACTCATGTGACCCAAATACGGACGCGTTACGTAAATTTGTAGTATTGGGGTCACTTTTGGTGGTCAAACTATAAAATAAAAAAAATTTATTTTTACAATATCGTGTGACATATCAAATGAAAGGGCTTACTAAGAGGGTTTTAATATATCTTTTTCATAATTTTAAAATAAATTGTTTTGAAGTTATTCAAGAAATTAGACGAAAAATAACCACTCCCCCCTTATCTCCGAAACTACAGAGATTAAAAAAAAAAAATAGAGATAATAGATCTTAACCTATAAATTACAGGAAAACCAATAAGAAGTTAATTTACATTACTGCTCCGCTCCTATTGGTCTTAGCGTGATGATATAGCCTATAGCCTTCCTCGATAAATGGACTATCTAACACTGAAATAATTTTTCAAATCGGACCAGGAGTTCCTGAGATTAGCGCGTTCAAGCAAACAAACAAACAAACTCTTTAGCTTTATGTATTACTATAGATATAGATTTACGTATTGAAAACCTGGGCTTACTACTATGAAAGTGATTATAGAAACGGAATATTTGGTTACGATTCCGTATAGGTTCTCTTTCAACTGGTAGGTACGGCTAATAATCGATTTAGGTTTTGGTCGTGCAAGATAGAGTGTCAATAAGGGCTACCGTTGTTGTACTCACCAGTTGGCGCCACTGTCGAGTAAGGTTCATTAAGGCTGCTGTCTCGAGAAATGCTTAAAAACAGCGTGCAGATGAAGCAACTTTCTGTCGGCATTTACTGAGATATTACTTCTGAAAAAATAGATAGCAATCTACATAATATGATACGTAATTTGGTTTAGTCAGAATTTATGTATCGGTATCACATAATAAGAAAAAAAATCACCAAATCACCTCCAAATCGTTGAGATGAAACCATTTTACTCTTTCATTTTTTAACAAAAGTCTAAAAAAAGATATCTACTGCTTTGCAATACAAATGAAAATAATTTGGTTTTGTTACTTTTTTAAAATATGTGTTATTTTTTTATAATAAATTAAAAATGCGGGTAGCGGAGTGGCGCGTAGAGGAGTAGTTAGCTCCGTTGATATGCACAAGGTCACTGTCTTGTATACAAGCATTAAAGTTATTATTACGCGCATGTGAACAAAGTCAGGCTGTTTTAGAAAAATATTCACAAAAATAAAAAAAAATAAGTAAATAAACTCGCGTCAATAGCCAACCAGCAGTGAAATTTGACATTTAAAACCTCACGCTACACTAGCGCCTCTAGCGGCGAATTCAAACGCGATAACCCTTATTCTACTAATTTCCAAGCAACGTTCATATTTGCATCTTAGTCGCAATCTGTCAAAAATGTATAAAAAATTAGTTTTTTTTAATTTTTCATACATTTTGACTGAGATTCGAATGCGAACTTGGCTTTAATATTTGTAGTATTGGTCCCCCCTCAGATAGACGGTAAAATACCGGTATTCAGGTTCATATGTTGTGACTGGAATCCAAGAAACTTAAGTGTAAAACCCTGAATGAGTGTAAAATGTAGAAAGGAAATTTAAAGAAAGAAAATACGTCTATTTGGGCTAGACACAAAGGCACACAATAACTTGGACAATACAACCGCCTGGAACATCACTTTTTAGTCCTCCACTACATACTAGGTAGTAAAATCATACTGTCCCCTTGTTAACGATCCACTAACGCTTTGTAACCAACTGAACAAAATCTCTTTCGAACAAAATAAGCAACGTACATCAAAATGTAGTAACATGCCGCCGCCGCCATCGTGCAAAGCACCCATCAACACTAAAATTCTAAGCACCTTTAATTTCGCACCTCACCTACAAAACACTGAGAATAACAAGCAATTAGCTGTAAAGCGACCAATTTTACCTGACACACGGCAAAACGTTGAACTAAGTTAAATTGTTTTTATTTTGAAACGTTTGCGAAAGAAAGTGGCGCCACCCTGAAGGTTCGAGTTAAGTTGGTAAAAGAATTATGACGTCATTAAGACACGGCAGCCTGCAGTAAAGGCTAGATCAATAATTTTCGCTAAGGAAGTAATGCTTCAAGAAATTAGCGTGATTTGACTACTTTAAATGGACGTGTTGCAAAGGAAAGCTACGATTTTGTATAACAGTTTCGTCAGATTTTTACCATACAATTTAAATAGAAGTAACAATTTAGACCAGTTCTATTTGGTTGAACATGATAGGGAATACGCATGAATAAAATATTTATAATCTAAAAATATTCAAAAATCGAATACTAAAAATGAACGTTGAATCAAAATTGCTCGAAAATCAAACGAGTATAATTTTTTTTTAAATATTATCTGTCCCTCTCGCGACAGCGCTGTTTTCTATGGCAGTTGTATAGGTATTTAGTAGTGACCTGACATACAGGTTTTCTAATAAACCTAGTTTAAGCAACAGTCTTCCACAAATTAATTATGAAAACTGTGTCTGAAGACTATGTAATTTGTGATAAGAAAATAAATAATAATTATTATTGTGGGCGTCATGGACTTTGACGTCAAAGTTCGTATCGGACTTCTCTTTCTAATTGTAATCTTTGAAGCTTTATAACTTCATCGCTGATTAAGATTTTTAAAAATAATTTCAAGATTTTTTACTAGAGCTAATAATTATTTCATTTTACAAATAAAAAAATCGTATGCATATTCCCAATTCAAGTCTTTTAATTAATTGTCAATGTTACCTTCCACTAACTACTTTCTACTCGACCATAAAATTTAACAAGGCTAGGTTTTGACTTGCCTAATATTTCCTGTACTTGTCTCGTGGTGCTATACTAGTCTACATGTCATTTAGGTTCATTTTCCTTACCTGTTTTTATTCGTACCCACCTACTTGGTTCTTGTGAACACTTTTCCATATTCACTATGTGCGTTTGAGTCAGTCATGCATTCTTGAACAAGATCCTAGGGGATTTAAAAGCTCCTTCTTTAAGTCAAGAATGAATAGGTTACTTCTAGGCAAGCGTGCTCCATCTTCGACCACGTCATCGCTTACCAACAGGTGAGTTAGGTTAGGTAGGCGTGGTCAAACGCGTACCTATTAATAGTAAAAAAAAAAAATGTTTGACCTCAATCTCACGTGATGAAAAGTGATGATGTAGTTCACGATAGAACACGCCTGTCTGGAAGTAACCTATTCATTCTTGACTTAAAGAAGGGGTTTTTAAATCCCCTAGGATCTTGTTCAAGACTTAAAGACTCCCAGGTTGTAGCTATCAGGAAACACAGACTCCGGCAGGGAATTCCACTCTTTAGCTGTACGCACTATGAATGTGCTCCCAAATCGTTTTGTGCGTGTGGGTGGGATGTCCACCATGTAGCGGTGGCGCATCGCCGTTCGTCTTGTGGTCTGATGATGGATCGGGCTTGGCGAAATTAAATTTTATTATGCAATTCCGTCGCACATTCCCCAAAATGCAACCGGTAGAAAACCGACAGGCTAGCGGTCAAACATGACCCTATCAATAACATTCTTAATGAAAAACTGTTTTTCATATTTTAGATAACTTCTAATTAGTATAACCTACCTGAATGTACTACAATTTGCAACATTTTTCAAACCACACAACTGCGCAGCGGCTGATCGCGTGATCTCAGCTGTTACCCCCAATAATATGCGAACTCTATAGTCAAGAACATTCAGATATTGCACATTGTCTTCGAACTCATAAATCTTTGCCGTTTCATCGTTTCGTGACTTCGTTTTGGCAGTTTTTTCCGATATTATATGAAGTCGATTCCAACTTGTTCGGATTGGAAGAGAAGTTATTATTGTAGCAAATAATGTGGTACATGTAGGGTTTAGGTACGAATTGTTGTTAGGTAAATGGTTTTTTTTGAGGGTGTTGAAGTGGATTCTGGTTTGGTTTGTGTTATTATCTCTCGGCAATTTAGCCAGCGGGTGTTATACACGGCAATAAAAGGGTTTCCTTATGAAAACACTAGCAGAATCGTCCTAATTATCAACAATCGATAAATTATGATCCTATCATACAACATTCTTCCGTTACTGACTGATTGAGTGAGTGACTGACTGACTGACAACGCACAGCCGAAACTACTGGTCGTAGAAAGCTGAAATATAGGCATTTAGGTCCCTTGGGAAGTGTAGGGGAGCACTAAGTATAAGTCTTTCCCGAAATTCTTACGGAAACGCATCTCGCGCGTGCGAAGTCGCGGGCAAAATCTAGTCTTTACATATTTTTGTTTTCCTTGATCATCATACACAATGCATTCCATGGAGGTCAAACACTCACTTATCCGTTATAAAAGTGCGCTATTTATGGAATCTTCTATGAGCAAATCATTTGGGAGACCCATCTATGGTCATCCTGGGCGAGACATGTCATGGTACTGAATACTGTCTTATCTATGACATTGTCAAAGAAAACTCAATACCATCGGCCTCAAACAAACCATCCTTCGCATCCACAACTTACCCGCCAACCACCTCCCTCAAACAGAACCCATTTACCCAAAATACCTCACACACACGCTATCTAAGATCCTACAGATAGCAAAGTATCAGAGAAAACAAAAGAACAAATACGAGTAAACGTCCGCATAAATGTATTCCAGCAAACGTTCAGTTCGCGTGTCGGAGCACCATTTGATAGGTGTATCACGAACTCAGACGCTTTAAGACGTGCACAGCAAATCACTGTGTTTTACACATTCGGTGTATCGTGAAGGTATTTTCGGAAGAGGTTTTTCAACGCGGTGTTGGAATGGCTGAGATTTTTGCGTACGTGAATTATTATTCTAAGATTTGAATGAAATATCCCAAAATTTTGTAACAATTTATTGATTTAAAAGTATTCATGGAGTTTCTTGAACATTTTAGTCTTATAGCTGCATATTTTTCTGACCTGACCTGACCTGATAATAATTTTGTAAAGATGAATGAATGACAAAACCTTCCCGCATGACGAGAACCTCGTGAAAGGCGAAAAAGATAAGCAAATCAAGTATCTTGACTTGCTCGCAAGGTTGCCGACGTGTGGGATGTGAACTCGGCAATAATTGTACCTATAGTAGTGTCAACCCAAAGGCTTAATAGGCACGAGCCTCGATCAACACCTTAGAAGACTCGCGTTGGGCAGCTGGATCAAGGGCTTGATTCAGGAAACAGTACTTCTGAACACAGCTCGTATTGTTAGGAGGTTCCACTCTCTGGAGTCCTGACCGCTGGCAGCTTGGACGACTATTTTCACATGTTTTTTTTTAAGAAATATTTAAAAAAATGTAAATTAATATGTTTAGAAAATGCAAAAACGGAAATAACTGACTTTAAGGTAGATAGCAAACTAGGACAGGATTCGCTTTTAAGGTCTTGTTTCCCCACAAAATATATTAGTCACAAGGACCTATCTTATATATAGCCAAGAATGCAGGAAATGCTTTAGTGCACAAATATATGCGCTAATACAAGAGCACTCTATTTTCCTTCAGTCTCACAGTCCGATGGGACCAATGTATGTATGTATGTAAATCGGGCTGGTTTCCGCAACTCCACGACTAAGCGCGTATTTTGCGTGCAGGTGGGACAAATGTGTCATTCGATCCACCCCAGCTCCCCAAGGAAGGCCAGCAACGCCTTGGTGTTACCAACTATATCACTGAGGGTACCTGGGTTACCGTAGTACTTGGCCCTGTAATCCGCCACTACCAGGCAGCTTAGTAGCAGGTGTGCTGCTGTCTCATTCTCCTCCATGCAGGCTCTGCATAGCCGGCTGTCAGTGACTCCTATAGCATAGAGGTGTTTATTAAAATACCCGTGGCCAACACCGCAATGTATGAAATATGGCAATTGCTGCACGTAGACCTCATAGATTCAAAAATGTATCCAACATCTTTCTTTTTCTCCTTTATTTCTTTAACTAGCCTTGCCCACGGCTAAGCTCGCGATAAAGTAGCCTATAATACCCGCCTACAGGGTCCCATCTATCGCTGGATCAGAATTTGTCAAATTCGAAGGTATGTTAAGATGGTCACCTATCCACGGACAGACCTCGACAACCGGTGCTTAACCTTGAAGATCGACTCGTGCGGCTGTTATTATTTAGCCACCAAGTTTTTCTCCAGTTCAGTCATTTCTTTAGTTGAATAACTTTTTTACAAAAATATAGAACCTCCTTTTTTTTGAAGTCGGTTAAAAATAACTTTAATTTCGGAAGTCGATGTTTTTGGTTGTTTTTCGTATTTTAACAATTTTATACTTTGTAGTGTTTTTTTTTTATTTGAAAGTCGGTTTTATTTTTTTGTAAAAGTTGTTTTTTTTACTTTTTAGTGGTACTGCTCACCTAACACCACCACTATAAAGTCGCAGGAAAGTAAAATATGCAATTTCATTTACTTGGATGACAAACAAAATTTCTCATCCAAGTAAACGAATTCTAGCTATTTTGATTTAAATACCAAACTACTAAACCAATTTTGATGAAAATTAAATGGGACCAATCGGAAAGTATATCCTTTCACATAAAGCCGAATTGAGAAACTCCCCCTTTTTTTTAAGTCGGTTCATCATCATCATCATTAAATCAGCCGAAAGACGTCCACTGCTGGACATAGGCCTCCCCCAAGCGTCGCCACAACGACCGGTCCTGTGCGTCTCGCATCCATCGGCTACCCCCGACCTTCACCAGGTCATCGGTCCACCTTGTGAAGTCGGTAAAAAATACTAATTACCAGCTTCTCATTGTGCTCTTAATAATTCAGCTTCAATAGCTTTACCATCGCCATCTTTGCCTCAGCCATCTCCGTTTGCAAAAACCAGCGTGAAGATATTAAACAAAGGAGTCAGGCGGAATATCAGTGCTAATGGGCTGGGAGCCCATTTATCAACATTGTCATCTTCTGCCGTATCATGCACGGTAATCGGGTCTTCGTATTCCTTGGTAATGCTTTCTCAGGTTTGAAGCGTTATTAATACCTTAGTAGTACCTTTGTGTCATCCATTATTGTGGTTATAATGTTTTACACAAGGATTATGATTCAATACTTATGGATATTTAAGAAAATGGAATCAGTTAGCACAAGAAATACTTTTGTAGTGTAAAGAAAAGTCCCAAAATGGGGGTTACAATTTTTTAGGGTTCCGAGCATCCGTGAAAAACGGGACCCTTAAAGGATCACACACACATTAATATCGGTCAACAGGACCTTATCAAATACACAATAGAAGTGGCTTGAATACCACGGATGAATAGACATAGTTTTACATCATCTGTCTGTCTGTCTGTCGACGGACAAACAACAACAAAATTGACAGACGTGTCACAGTCAATTTTTTCTGGATCTACTGGACCGATTCTGTTAAAATTTGGTATATGTATGGACTGTTGTGGTTGTGGTGGTACGTAAATAAATAAATTTCTAGTATGGAGGTCACTTTTGGCGGTCTGGAACTAGAAAAAAAAACGATTTTCTAACTGTACCCAGTGACATATTGAATGAAAGGGCTCACTGTGATGGTTTAAATTATATTTTTTTCGTAATTTTAAAACAAATGGTTTTGAAGTTATTCAAGAAATTAGACCAAACATTATCATTTTATCTCCGAAACTACTGATCTTAAAATTTTGAAAAAAATATATGCAGATAATAGTTCTATGCCTTAACATTACAGGAAAACCTATAAAAAGTCTGTAGTGTTAAAATAACATGTTAAAAAAATGAAATTGGTTCGGAACCCTTTGCACGCGAATCCGACTTGCACTTGGTAGTTTTTCTTTATCGCGATAATTTATATTGCAAATAACAGTTGTATACGACAGTATTTTTCGTCAATTAAAACTCTAGATGGGACTGGTATTTTCTAGTTGACTACTCTGAGAAGAATCACTGCAACAGACTCAGTGGAGAAACTATTTTACTGATAGGCTTATATTTGACCACCTATCTCACCTGATGGGCAGCGGTGCGATCATGTGTAATGTATGTGACGATATGATGATGATGTGGTTGACGACGGAGCACGCTTGTCTCGAACTAACCTATTCACTCTTGATATAAAAATCTTTTTACAAAAAATATAACGGACTTCCAAAACCAAAACACAACAAAGTATAAACTAATTTTAATTTCGGAAGTCGGTGTTTTTGGTAATTTCGTTTTTATTTTCCACTTTTTAGTGGTACCTGCGTACCCATTCACAGCGTACCGTCGTGATGTTATGTTATGAACTGGGGCCTATTTAATAAAACTTACTTACTGCTTTCCGTGTAAAGGTCTCGTCAATACGAATCAAATAAGCCTAAACACTTGGTAGTTTCTACATACCGATGTGGAGTTCCCTTGACTATCTGTCGTCTCCATCATCAGGTCTGATCCAAACCTTCATTGTTTTGTAATATCACCCGATATACACACGAATATCAAGTTTTAACTAGATGCGTGCCTACAATTTTCGAGAGTTGCCCTCGATTTCTCAGGGTTTTCATCATTAAATCCTGACATGGTGGATACCTCGGCAGCATACCCTTTCATATAAAACAAAAGATTCATCGAAATCGGTTCATAAACGACGAAGTTATCCGCGAACACACATAAAAAATATATGTATATAAATACGCGGTCGAATTGAGAACCTCCTCCTTTTTTTGAAGTCGGTTAAAAAACCAAGGGTTGCTGCTATCCGTAAACACAGACTCGTGTAGGTAAATCCACTCTTTTGCTTTACAGACAATTTAAGTATTCCCAATGTTTTGTGCATATTATGGGTGCTAGATCTTAATATGGTAATATAAAGGTGGCGCATCGCCGCGCCGTTCATCTTGTCATCCTAAATCAAATATATTATTTATGAAGCATTGAAATTACGTTTTTCGACCCGCATCCATACTTTCAACAACTAAATTTATTAATTTTGATTCAAAATGTAATACTAATTCAAAACTAATGACAATATTTATTCTGCCATCAATACCCGAGGGAGATTCTAAATGCTAGTTGGGATTTATCATGATTTATAGAGGGTTATTCCCACGATTTATCGTTGGTCATACGGCAGGCAAATACGTTGTTTGCCTTTATTTAGGGGTTGTGCCCGTAAATATGAAGTTCTTGCTCCTTTTTGTGAGGGTATC
This sequence comes from Lacanobia wlatinum, assembly GCA_947578705.1. NCBI lineage: Eukaryota > Metazoa > Arthropoda > Insecta > Lepidoptera > Noctuidae > Lacanobia > Lacanobia wlatinum. The sequence continues at coordinate 3,601,462 of OX388046.1, read as the reverse complement.
GGGTCGATATTGAGGTGGATCATGTAATAGAATCGTGTTCGAAAGGAGTTAATTTCTTTTTAATATGTGAGGCATGGTGTTGACATCCAGTCTCAACTTTGGTGCCACCATCGAGTACAAAGCCACCATCGAGCTAAGAGGCTCATCGGTGACGTAAAACTGGTGGATCATCGCCGTAAGGTGCCTGCTTGTCGATCTTCTACAGATTGTACTTCGGTGAGTGTGCCCAAGAACTCCACGACCTCATCCAACCGGCCCCCTTCTACCATTGAACATCCAGACGCACTACATCTTACCATCCCTACCTTGTTGCTATTCCACCAATTCGCACTAAGCGTTTCCAAACGTCTTTTATAATGCGGACAGCAAAGGAGTGGAACTCTCTGCCTGCGTCTGTGTTTCCAAACGCTTACAACCCTAATCTCTTCAAAGTTAGAGTGAACAGGCTCCTTCTGGGTAAGCTCGCTCCATCGCAGACTTTGCCTCCGTCATCTCTGACCTAGACTAGAGTCAAGAACAAACCCATCACAAATAAAAAAATAAAATAAAAAAAGGTTACACTGGCTGTCACTCTATATTAGTATTCGGCTGCACTACGGCTGGGTTGCGGAATTTGTTCGAAACGGTCACCGCGGCCCTGGAACTCAAAGAGCACACGGATAGGTATTAGTCAGTAAGAGTCTGACATTCTCTTCCACTCTACCCAGAGCGGGAGGACTCGTGATGAATTCTCATCCTTAAAATCGTGTTAGACAGGAAAAAAAAAAGAAATTAAAATTCAAGCCAGATTTATTGATGTTGTGTATTCACAACCATAGATATGTATACAACAACTATAAAGGTATCACAGCACTATCTTAAAACTTCGAAGGAACAGAGAGTGCACCTACATTTGTGCACACACTTGTGCATTACCTGTATAATCGCGACGATGACTAGTATCTGCCATGACCGAAATTCAACCAGGATGAACTAAATCGGTAATCTTGATTGTCTTGCGGATGTCATTTCTGAAACTCTGAGCATAGCATCCAGCGTCTACTCTAGGATCTACTCCATTATATATTACTTTATAAGAGACTAGCGGACGTCACGCGGTTTCACCCGCGTAGTTCCCGTTTCTGTTAGAGTACGGGGATAAAATATGGCCTATGTTACTCGCTGATAATGTAGCTATCCATTGCTGAAAGAATTTTTGAAATCGTTCCAGTATTTTTTAAGCTTATTCGTTACGTTTGTTAAGTTTATCTATATTTATATACTTAATACTTAATCTATACTTCTATACTAATATATAAAGCTGAAGAGTTTGTTTGTTTGTTTGCTTGAACGCGCTAATCTCAGGAACTACTGGTCCGAGTTGAAAAATTCTTTCAGTGTTAGATAGCCCAGTTATCGACGAAGGCTATAGGCGATATTTTCATCACGCTAAGACCAATAGGAGCGGAGCAGTAATGAAAAATGTGGTGCAGACGAAGCTGCGCAGGTCAGCTAGTTCGTATAGATAAAGACTGGACCTACCGCACCAAACAATATTCATTAAACAAGCATGTTGAACAATGCTCACTCTGTCTCCGTATGAGGCTTACAGGTTTTTGCCCCTCCAGTATCCCTTTCCACCTTATTATTGTAACTCAATTACAATGAACAAAGCGAGCGCCAATTAAAAGACAACATATTATGTTCTGCGACAGCTTTTAACTTAATTTTTAACAGGCGCTAAATTACGTGAGTCAATTTAAAACAACTCATTATTGTAAGTGGGATACGACTTGCGAGGAACAAATGAATTTCGAGTTTATTTTGATGGGGAAAAGGTGTGATTTCGCTTGTTTGGGATTTAAATACCAACGTGTAAGAGTTCAGGCGATACCGTGAGCGAAGAGCGAGCAAAGAGTGATTAAGAATAGAATAGAATAGAATATTCTTTATTAACTTCTTATATTCTTTTTCTTCTTCTTTTTATTCTGTTACATCTTATTTTATGTACTTGCAATCTAAGCAAAAAATCTTACTATACTTTATATCAATCATTTTTAGCTAACTGTTTCACATGATTGATTAATTCATAATTGATATGTATAGGTATTCCAATAATTAATTAAAGCAGATTTTTTTTTGGGTCGTATAGGACCAGACTACTTATGGCTATGAAGTGGAAGACAAACAGAACCATTTACATAATCTTAAATTTTTTGAGGTAACTGTTTCTTGATTCACTCATAGATACTCACAGCAAAAATCATTGAAGACAGACTCAGGAAATCTTAAATAGTATTTACCAAACTATTTGATTTAGACGTGCACTAAGATTTTTAAGAAACTCAAGTGGTAAGGCAAAGTAACCAAAAGTAGGAGCTTATCGTAGCTTAATGCGACGACAAACGCCAGCGACTTTGGAGGAACAAAACGCGTACTCGTTTCACACCCGCGCGACCCAAAATTCAGGAGTTTTTTTTCCTTATTTTTCTATGACTTAAAAAAAACCGTACATCAAAATGTAGATAGTTAAATTGTCTTTGAGATAGTGCAAATTTCATTAAAAACGCTCGGCGATTTTAGTCGGATGATAGTTTTTATTTATTTATTTATGTACACACAATACACTTAAAAAAAAGATAATTAAATACAGACAAAAGAGCACAAAGGTACTTATTTATTTATTATTTCAATAGAAATTTCTTCCAGCAGACCTGCGACAGAAGAGTGGGATAAGAAACGTAGACACAGTGTGTAGAGAGACAGAGAAGGAAACTTAAAATAGACTATACTAACTTAACTAAAGTATATTATGTACTACGCAATAATAAATATAAACTACAATAAATATACACAAATAGATTAGCCTAAATACATAATTATAATAAAATAATACATACCTATAATATATAAAGGATTACACTACAGTGGACAGATAATGCTCTTTGACTTCTTTTTTGAAGAGGGAAATGTTTTTACTTTCACGTATGTTAGGCAGGAGTGAGTTCCACAGACGTACTGCAGTAAACGAGAAGGAGTGGGAATATGAAGGAGGTTTTTATGTTCGTGTTAGACATAACTTTATAAATTAATTAGACTATGTTGAACAAATTAAACTCAAAATTTTCGTATATATCAAATTACATATTAAAAAAATAGTCTAACGTTACATAATTATATGTATTTTTTTTAATTAGCCGTTTAGACGTGATGATCATTTTAAAATCAGCTACTTCAACTAGCTTCGTATATATCAAATTACATATTAAAAAAATAGTCTAACGTTACATAATTATATGTATTTTTTTTAATTAGCCGTTTAGACGTGATGATCATTTTAAAATCAACTACTCTCAGGTGTCACCTTAAAGTGGCATGGAGTACTTTCCTGAACCCACAGAGGCGATTGAATTTGTTTTGCATCTTTTTCGCTTTATCTCCAATCGCTCGCGGTATGACCAAGCCTCATCACAGCAACTTCCTTCCAACAATATCAGACGCCGTATATCAGACGAGAGGCAATAAGCTCAAAAGATGAATATGTTAATAGAAATAAATTTTATTTCAACCTCAGTTCGTGTCTGACGGCTCAGTAATGAGTTTTGCGTTTACGAGTTTTTTAAATTGTATGCTTTTGTCTCCGTTGATGCGTTCTTCACTGTATTTCATTTGTAAATGTCAATTATTGCTACTGGTTTCCCATAGAATCTGGCTCGTCTACCTTGTTATTATAGGCATGTATTTAAGGCGGCGACAAAATAATCTGATTTAGGGTTTTATAAATAATTAAAATGGGTAGCGAAAATAATAGGTTGGCAGCTACAGAGAAGTAGCATTTCAGTGGTAAGCGTTGTTTAAATTTAAATTGACAGTGAGTTTTTGGTGTTTATAAAATTAACTACTAGGCGCGGTAGACGCCCGACCTCCTACTTCGCGGGGTCTATTCGCTCACTTTGCTCGCTTACTCGACCCCGCCATCCCTTTCTAACCTAAACTGTCCGAGTCGGAGTGCCCCAAGTCCAGTGCTCGCTTCGCTCGCTCTTGCATACAATGCCGCTCAACTTGGCTAGTCAAGGGAAGCCCGGTATGGCTTACAGGAGAACATAAAACTGTTAATATGGCGGCTAGCCAGACTCATTATTTTTAATACCTCACCTATTATTTCATTGGCCCTGTTTAATATATTTGCAATCTTATAGTAGCAGCCATTATTTAGTTTTTATAGATCCTTGCCCTTTGTAGCTCATATTTAATCGCTACCAAGTAATTTTTTTTTTGTAACCAAGTCAGTCGCCTAATAAGTTGTTATTCGACTCAAAAATAATTAGCCGTTATTAAATATAATGGGACTGATCTAGTTGGACAATCACACTTACTTAAGCTCAAGCTTATTCAAATTAACTATAATAATACTTATCTGCAACTGAATGACTCCTGGACGATTCAAAAGTGGCGAATAACGATTTAATTGAAATATATAGCAACGCGTGTTATTAATGCTTGATAATGTTGATTCATAAATATGTACATTGTAAATTTATAGTGCTTAATCTAAACTTAAAGCACACAAAAGTATTAGCACTTGAGGCCGAACTAGACATAAGCTGTATTTCAGCCCTTAGCGCCGATCCCCCTGGTAATACGTCATTGATAGATTACTTTTAATATTTGTTTATTATATATTTTATTGTACACCTCATAACAAGCACAGGAAAATCGCTTATAAAACTAGTATACAATGGGCGGTCTCATCGCACAGGGCAATCTCTTACAGACAACCTTTGGATGGACTGAACTAAAGAAGTTAGATTTAGGGCGGTCAGTGTACAAACATCATAAATAATATTAATAGAGAGACATACATAATATAAAAAACAAATACATACAATACTAAATAATATCAAATATATAACAGGGAAAGGAGACATAACTTTATAGTGAGAGGTAATGTTCCTTCACCAATTTTTTAAACGTTGGTATCGCTTGAGCGCGCCTCACATCTATGGGTAATGCATTCCACAAACGAGCTGCTTGAATAGTGAAAGATTTGTCAAAGAAGGATGTGGAATGCATTCGAATACTTAATTTAAGATTTTCCGATGATCTCAAGGACCTAGAATGTGTGTCACAGAGAAACTGAAAACGTTCTTTAAGATAAAAAGGAGTAGAAGGATTAAAGAGCATATTATAAAGTAGAGAAAGTATGTGGGCATTCCGCTTCCAATATATATGTAGAAAGAACCAACTCCATAACAAGTGAAATGAAGCTCAAAGATAACCCGGCCCAATCCTTCACAGTATTTATCTAACCATTCAATCAATTACGAACAAGATCCCAATTGCACCCGTCACTTGCCGCGGCGTCACTCGCTGTAACAATATGCTTAATTTTATTAATTAACGGGCTCTGGTATTTGTCATCGGTGATAAATTTAATGATGAATGGGTATAGTGAAGACGAATAAAATCGAGGGGTTAACGAATGGTTTATTTGTATAAAATAGAAGGGGTTAACTTGCATGCGGGTTACCTGATGTAACCCGCATGTAAGTTAACTGCATGCGTGTGAAATGGTTGGCACAAAAGTTAACGTTGTAAGAAATATTTACACTTTGTTCAGGATGTAAATTTGATGGATATTGTGGGATGGACGTGACAATGTACCTAGCAGTATCTAGGTATAATTTAAAAACAGCAAAAATAATTGGTTTAGTAAGCTTCAATTTAGAATCTCAATTTTAGTAGTTACATATGAATCCCAGAAAAATAATAAAGAAAACGGAATAAATTATATAAAAAAAACCTGGCCAAGTGCGAGTCGGACTCGCGTGCAAAGGGTTCCGAACGAATTAATTTTTTTTAAGATGTTATTTTAACACAACAGACTTCTAATAGGGGGGGGTCTTTAGGTATCACCATGTTTTTCAAAATTTTAGGCTCAGTATCTTCGGAGATAAGGGGGGGAATGGTCATTTTTCGTCTAATTTCTTTAATAACTTCTAAATCACTTATTTTATAATTATGAAAAAAATATAATTAAAACTTTCACAGTAAGCCCTTTCACTTGATATGTCACACAATACTTGTTCAAAAAGCTTTTTTTTTAATTTCTAGTTTGTCACCCAAAAGTGACCCCCATACTAAAAATTAAATAATTTACGTAACGCGTCCGTGTTTGGGTCATAGAATTCCATATGTGTACCAAATTTCAACAGAATCGGTCCAGTGGATCCGGAGAAAACTGGCTGTGACAGACGGACAGACAGGCAGACACCCGAGTGATCCTATAAGGGTTCCTTTTTTTTCAGAACCCTAAAAAAATATTACACGGACAGTATGAGACTGCAAAACTATAACGAATAGGTGGGAACCTATCTGATTTAGTTTTTAGTATTAAAATTGAAGCCATTCAATCAATAATTATTTTAAAGGCAAACCAATTGTTTTTGTATGTAATCTAATATTATAATCACATTAATCACTAAAAGTACTAATCCGCTACGTGCCTTAGGCAATTTTAGGGTTTCTTACCCAAAGGGAACCCTATTACTAAGCCTCCGCTGTCTGTCCGTTCGTCCGTCCGTCCCTCTGTCTGTCAGCGGGCTGTACCTCAAGAACCGTAATAGGTAGACAGTTGAAATTTTCACAGATTATGTATTTCTATTGCTGCTATAACAACAAATAATAAAAGTTAAGGTTTATGGTACGGAACCCTTCGTAAAAGAGTCCCACTCGCACTTGGCCGGTTTTTATAAAAAAAAAAACACGTTTCCCGTTGGATAGAGCTCGAGAACGAAACCGCGGGAAAAGCTAGTACCACGATAAAACAAAGATTGCTTAGAAATTATCCGAGAAACAATTTCAAAACCGAGATTACGGCATAAATTATCTTCTACCTTAATTGATATTGACGTAGACAAACAACATAAAATAATGAAAACCTACCTGTCGGAATGATTTAACTTAATTTTATACAAGTGTTGGTTCTCTCGCTGCCGCCTACGCTTGTCTGCGTGCACGGGTTTACGAGCTTCGTTTAACAGACTGGTAAAATATTTCGGGTTGTACATTAGTTTGGGTTTGTCTAAGGATCTCGCAGACAGGTGCGTTTCGACATTGCGACAAACCTTTTTTAAATCACCGACCAAAAAGAGTGAGTTTATTATATTTTTGGAAAGGAATTTTTCAACGGGTATATTATCAGTAGGTATGGGAAAACACTTTGTCTGCACTTTGTAGTGAAGTATTCGCTACTTCTAAAATCTGCATGACACAAAGATTGCGCGCGGTTGACTTTTTTCCTGGCGGTTTAAGGTCACCTGTTTCATTGCTTTGCAAATATGTACCTATGTATTACTTGTATTGAAAGCATATTTTATTATTTTTTAACCCCTGACCAAAAAGAGGGATGTTATAAGTTTGACCGCTATGTGTGTCTGTCTGTACACCGGCTAATAATATACTTAGTAAATACAAAACATTTGCGGTCTCCCGAGGTGAAGACGCTTGGCCTCAAGAATTGTACCTGTATTAAACTAAAAGGATCACATTATTTTTAACTTTTATAAAAAAATATTTGTTGGGGTTTTTGGAACACAATTGAAAAAAACTAAAATATAAATATTCTGTCTCTTAGAACCAAAACCGAAAGAAATCTTTCATTTTCTAACAAAGAGAAAACATATTTTTACCAAAACACGATACTCTCAAAATGAACCAAAAATCTTTAGCCCTTTTTTTCTAGCCCTTTGAGTACAACCAACCAATTTGTCCAAGGATTAAATCTGACAGTACAATATTAGGCTTATTCTTCACTTCGTCGATAGTTCGATACTGACAACAAAAGCACTAAATCTCAATGAGTATGTAAGGGGGTCATCTATTTTAATTAGCTCTTGAATTGTTAGTGCGGTTGATGAATGTGGACCATAGACCCAGGAAGAAATAAATGGCGCAAGAATGATTTTAAAACAGGCCCTCTTTTTTGATGTAAAATTGTTTGTACCTTCTACATCATCATCATGATTTCAGCCGAAGGAAGACTATTCAACCTATTTAGCTCCATTGCTGGGCAAATAATAAAATAATAAGAAGCCTTATATATTTTTGCAATTTTAAATTATTTACATGATGATATTCTACTTAGTACACTGTTTTCTACTAATCTAATAATAAGGTTTATCTTATGATAATCAACGCCTTTACCTGCGGAAGGGCCCGCAGGTAAAGGCCTCCTCCCAAAAATTCCATTGGATTCTGTCCTGGGCCTTTTGCATTCAGTGTGGGCCAGCTGTATCTATTATGTCGTCTTTCCACCTAAGGTCTTCCTCTATGGCGTTTCCTTTCCGGGCCTTTCCACGCTTTGGTAAAAACCTCCACTAAATCCTATGAGATATTCTTTTCCCGCGAGCCATCTCAAACCAGTCCTCGAGACGTCGTAGTTCGCTTCGCCACCTCTTCCTAGGCCGAACTCAGCGGTCCCGGCGATCCTAAGACCCACTTCGTGTTGGCTATTGTACAACTGTCACTGTGTATGCGGGCTCGGGCGTGACTCGGGCAATCCCAATTTTGCCATAAGTAATTATAAGAGTTAGGTTTGTACATATTTAATAGTCAAGTTACTCATGTACATGTATTGTTTTTTATTCGTACATAAATAAAATATCTTCAGTCATTATTATGGTTAATTTGGAAAAAAGTTATCACACACACACTTCAATCCATCTACAAATAACAGAACTGAAAACCGTTCTATAAATTCCTTCTTTATTCACATTTTACATCCATATGTTATTAGTAATACACACTACTAAAATAAGACAAACACATATAGAACAAGACATAATTGCAGAAAACATTCGGCCCGTCAAACAGCAATCATTAACATTTGAAACTGTCACCTTTTACACGTAACAAAGACAGTTATGTCACATTAAATTCATCTACTTCTAAGAAATATTTTCCTGCTAACAATTCTGTACCAATTTCCCGTTGCCATCTCTATCGAATGCTTCGCTCTACACAGCTAGTTACCCTCCAATTTAATTGGTAGATTCTTCGACAGATATCGATTGTCGCTCCTCTTATAATTGTATATGTCTTATATTATATAGCTCGTATACATTGTATTGTTCAGCAATAAATCCTTTAGATTTATAATTTACTGTTGAGTAATGAATCTCGGTACTTAATTAATTTTGATGTTTATTGACTTAAATTGGAGAAAAGCGGGAGATTATTGAGCTCCAAAGGAGGCCTAGGCAAGAAGAGATTATATTGCGAGGAATAAAACAATTTAAAATGTATGTGATTCACATGGGCTACTGAAATATCACGTGGCGAAATATTACCGAAGTGTCAATTTGATTTTTTTTAGGGTTGCGAACAAAAAACGGAACCCTTATAGGATAACTCGGGTGACTGTCTGTCTGTCCGTCTGTCACAGCCAGTTTTCTCCGGATCCACTGGACCGATTCTGTTGAAATTTGGTACACATATGGACTTCTGTTACCTAAGCACGGAAGCGTTACGTAAATTATTAAATTTTTAGTTCGGGGTCACTTTTAGGGGCAAAACTAGAAAATTAAAAAGTTAAAGTTTTTTTGAACAATATGGTGTGACACATCCAATGAAAGGGCTTACTGTGAGGGTTTTAATAATATTTTTTTTTTTCATAGTTTTAAATAAATGGTTTTGAACTTATTCAAGAAATTAGACGAATTTCCCTTTGCACGCGAGTTCGACTCGCACTTTTCAGTTCAGTTCAGTTTTTTTTTGTAATTTTGACACCCGTTACCGCTGACGAAATGTCAGTTTTTCTAAAAAGACTAGTGGAATTTCAAGCATCAGACGTATTTACGCTGCATTTTAACCAGAGACGTGCAAGGATACGTAGCGAGGGATCAGTTTGTTAAGATGTAACAAAATCACTTCATTTGTGACGTAAAACTGGTTGATACCAAGCTACACAGCTTAGCTCATCGCCGCAAGGTTGCCTGCTTGACGGTCTTCTACAGGTACTTCGGTGAGTGTGCCCAAGAACTCCACGACCTCATCCCATCGGCCCCCTTCTACCATCGGACATCCAGACGCACTGCAACTCACCATCCCTACCTTGTGGCTATTCCACCAATTCGCACTAAGCGCTTCCAAACGTCTTTTATAATGCGCACAGCAAAAGAGTGGAACTCTCTGCCTGCGTCTGTGTTTTCGAACGCTCACAACCCTAATCTCTTCAAAGTTAGAGTGCACAGGCTCCTTCTGGGTAAGCTCGCTCCAGCGTAGACTTTGTCTCTGTCATCTCTGACCTAGACTAGAGCAAACACATCACAAATAAAAAAAATACCTAGCTTCGCTCAGCACAAACACATCCCTCGCACATCTTTGATAGACATGCAGCCTAATCTGTGTTTTTGACAGTTTGTGACTCGAATACGAATGCGAACACTCTTTAAAAATATGAGAATCAATCCTCTGGTACTTTGAGATGAATAAACATCTGTAATGGTCAGTAAGGGATTACTGTTTTCAGATAATAAGAAGAAAAGGATTATGTTACAAGTAATCCAGCACAATCTGTAGTGAAGTCTATTAAAAACGACAGTAGTAACAAAATAAAATAATAATAATAATAATGTTTATTTAAAGAAGAAATTTAGACATAAATTACAAAACATTATTTTTGCAGGCTAATTTAGAAGAGATTAAATGGTGTAATCATCTGTAGCCGAACTAGGCAGAGCCTGTATTTCGGCTATCAGCGCCAAACCCCGTTTTGACAGCAGGTTACAACACTACTTTACTAGTAAGTATGAAAGAGACATAAAAATAAATCTCTTTCGCACTTAGTGGTAAAGCAATCTTCTATCCCTCTCTACTCAGCTGTCAAATCAGACTTCTTAGAATTTGGTGACTTTACATGATGTTAATTCCATTGCATATATAGCCACCTAAACATCAATAGTCAGACACTTAAATAGTACTCTAGTTCCACAAAACATACTCAAATAACCTCTACAGACCAAACCATCACAATTGATTTACCTACAACCAAGCATGTACACACGTACACGAACACAATACCCCTCTTTACGCCACAGTCGGGCAAGGCCCAAACGGTTTTACCCTCAAAGAGCGCACAATGGAAGCCTGTGACGTAGGCTGCGGAAGTCGCCGCCGCTCGCTACTACCGGCTTCCGGTGGAAGACGCGACAATTAGCAGAAGTTCAACTTCACTCGGCTTAGTTACGTTTAAGTTGGAGTTAGGCAAATTGTTCAGTTTGCGGCTAATAGTGTTTATTGTTTTAGGTTTGTTGTGCTGTTTTGGTGTTTATAGAAATTGAATCATTTGAGCTTTGAGATTTAATCATTAAGACATACTAATCTATACTTACCCTACTAAGATTAAAAAGAAAAGACATACACACACACACACGCACACACAGATATATGGAATCGTGAAGACGGATATTGGCTCATAAACTAGTTGTTCATGATTCTAATAATTAGAGCCATAAAATTGAACAGGAAGTATAAAACATTGTAAAACCAAGTTAGTATGGATCCTTGTGAAGGAGCTCGTTCGTTAGTCCATTATGCCTATTTCTGCTAGCAAGCAGCTTTTCTATATTCCGGTGTGGCTTTTCAACTCAACTTAACTCAAAATATTTTTTTCAAATAAACCATTTACATTTATTTACCATAATTTCTTGATATTTAGTGTAGTTGTTTAAGTCATCATTTATATGTTAATAGCTAACTAATGCATGTTGTCTCTATAATTAATAACAATTAATTTACAGGCACTTTTGAATTGTCAAGGTCGGTCGGTCCAAAAAGATGCAGCTATTTGCACGTTCCAAAGCATAGATTTCTATGGAGAAGAACGTGCAAGAAACTCAACGGACACTCTTTTAAAAATAATAAATTGTTACAAAGTTTTGTTTACATCATTACGTTTTGGCGCTATAACAGGTACACGATGACGACAGCATCATTCATTCATCTTTGAAATTGAAAGACATCTTGAATGTATCGCATCGGGTACAGATTCATCATCATCATATCAGCCGAAAGACGTCCACTGCTGGACATAGGCCTCCCCCAAGCGTCGCCACAACGACCGGGTACAGATTGCGATAGCTTAAAAAGTGACAGTTTCATTTGTGCATTCCGATCCATTTTGAATTGATGAACAACAGTCTGATACAGTTAGTGGCAATTATTTTAAAACAACCACTAATTTCAATTACAAATACAATACTTTTTTTTTTGTTCATATTGACATTTTTGTACGCTCCAAATTTAAATTTAAGTGGAATATTATGAAGCTTGTATCTAGTAGCGCTATAGATGCCTTCATTAATTAGAAAAGAGCTGATGATCTTCAAACAACTCAACCGATTTTGATAAAACTTGTCTAAGAACCACCGCTAGAAAACCTGCTTTCAAATAAAAAAAAACCACACCCAAATCGGTTCACCCGTTTAAGTGCTACGGTGCCACAGACATACAGACAGACACACAGACAGACACACAGGTAGACACACATAGCGGTCAAACTTATAACACCCCTTTTTTTGGTCTGGGGTTAATAAAATAATACACAAATACATACTCCTCAAAATATTTTCTTCCTTCTGGGGCAATCGGCAAAAAATAAGCTAAATTAAAGTCCAAACCTTCTGCCTAACCTGTCCAGTGACGCCAACGAATAAAGGTTTCATGTTGCACCCTGTTCAGTTGTTCACAACATGTTGTAATCTATCTTTATTATACAACTTGTTTGGACAAGTCCGATCTAATGGATCGCGCGTATTGGTCTACACAGAATTGCTTAGTAATTTAGCGTGGTTTTAGTGTTTCTGATTGGTTAATGGAGATTTTATTGGTGCTTTTTTTTGTACAAGCCAGCCACACATTCCCAGAATCAAAAGTAGCGACCACCAGAAAAACGCCGAGCCCGACGAGTCCCGGAGAAACGATTCAACTGTCTTGGATCCTGTAACGAAATGAATCAGAAAATTACAGCGTAGGAGTAGGAAAAAGAAAAGAAATATATAATTTATTGGTGCTTATGCGCCGAAGCTGCAAATATGTAGTCGCATCAGTACTTGCAGTAATCAGTTTTATGATTACTAGTTTTTGCCACTGTTTTTTTTCCCGTGGGCTTTTTCATAGAAACTATAAGGTTTTTGGGATAAGAAGTAGAAACTCTACGTTTCTTTATCCGACTCGGGAAGCAATGCTGAAGAAAAATCAGAGGTCTTTATAGTTCCGTTTAAGACCAGGGATCCTAATATGACTTCTTCAAATAACTTTTTTCAAAAAAATGTAATCTACTTCCAAACAAAACACTACAAAGAATAAAATAACCTTAATTTCGGAAGTTGGTGTTTTTGGTTTTGTTTCTTTGTTTTTAGGGTTCCGAAAAAAAAGGAACCCTTATAGGATCACTCGGGTGTCTGTCTGTCTGTCTGTCTGTCTGTCCGTCTGTCACAGCCAGTTATCTCCGGATCCACTGGACCGATTGTGTTGAAATTTGGTACACATATGGACTTCTATGACCCAAACATGGACGCGTTACGTAAATTATTAAATTTTTCGTATGGGGGTCACTTTTGGGGGTCAAACTAGAAAATTAAAAAAAAAGTTTTTTGAACAATATTGTGTGATATATCAAATGAAAGGGCTTATTGTGAGGGTTTTAATTATATATTTTCATAATTTTAAAATAAATGGTTTTGAAGTTATTCAAGAAATTAGATGAAAAATGACCATTCCCCCCCCCCCTTCCGAAACTACTGAGCCTAAAATTTTGAAAAAAATGGAAATAATAGATCTTTACCTAAAGATTACAGGAAAACCTATTAGAAACCTGTAGTGTTAAAATAACATGTTAAGAAAATTAAATTCGTTCGGAACCCTTTGCACGCGAGTCCGACTCGCACTTGGCCAGTTTTTTTTAACACCGACTTCCGAAATTAAGGTTATTTTATTCTTTGTAGTGTTTTGTTTGGAAGTTGGTTATATTTTTTTGGAAAAAGTTTTTTTTTTTCACGTTTAAGTGGTGATACTTGGACGACGTCTTCGTCAACGCAGAAATTGAAATAAGCAAAAATGCTCATAACATAAAAACTACTGAACCAAACTGAATCATATTTTTATGGGACCAAATGGCATGTATATTTCATCGAATTAAAAAGAATCACAGAAATCGGAACAGAAACTTCGGAGTTATCGGTGTAAATACATAAAAAAAATACCAACCGAGTTGAGAACCTCCTCCTTTTTTGGAAGTCGGTTAAAAACCATCATAATTCCAGCGCAAAAGAGAGACGGCGTTATTCTGGAAGAAATCCGTGTATCTTTTTGACTCTCTGACTCTTTCGAACAGATACCGCAACCCTGGCAGATTATATTTAGTATTTACGAAATGTTTCTTGCATGAAATCAACCCTGTATTCTTCTAAGGGCAGATACTTGGTCCCAATTTATATAAGCGACCCTATTATCATCAATTGGACACTCGGAACCCAACAACAAACGGCCGACTCAGGAATCGAACTCAGAACCTCATGCTCAGCAATATAGCGCTAGCAACCACTAAACCACCGACGCAACATGTTTCACAAACATGTTGCACATAACTTACACCATCCTTGCTCTTTACAAGTTAAGCCAATATTAAGTGTTCCCATACATGGTCAGAGATAATGTCCTGTACCAGTGCCTGGTGCCCTAGGGTCAAGTCGTGAAGATGCGGCTATTGTAATACGAAACCGCGTTGTTAGCTATTCTATTGTCAGGATACAAATTGGTGTTGTCTTTTAAATTATGGGAAAGACTTGGTGGCTTCTCCAATGTCAAAATGGGGTATCATCCCAGTAGAAAATAGTCTCGGTGAAAAAATCCTATTATAAAACTTCATGTACAATAATATAGTAAGTAATAATGGATTATGTAGCTTACGTGTTATGGCAGTAATTCAGGGATTATGACAGTATAGTTCAGTGTAATCAATCGCTTCCATTTTTAGGGTAGTCAACAAGTGCTTTTTTATTCAACTTTTTTCAGCAGTCTCGGAAAAATATGTTTGTATTTTTTTGCAGATTTTTCGAGTGGTACTTTATTTATTTTTTAAAATTTCATCTAAATGCTCTTCCGAATCCAACGACACCTCATTCATATATTTCCGAGACTGCTGAAAAAAGTTGAACAAAAAATACTGGCCAACTGTGAGTCAGACTCTCACACGAAGAGTTCCATGCCATAAACTTTAATTTTTATTATTTGTTGTTATAGCGGCAACAAAAATACACAATCTGTGAAAATTTCAACTGTCTACCTATTACGGTTCTTAAGATACAGACCGCTGATATACAGACGGACGGAAGGACGGACAGCGGAGGCTTAGTAGGAGGGTTCCTTTTGGGTGCGTAACCCTAAAAAGCACTTGTTGGCTAGATTCAGATTCAGATTATTTTTTTTTTGTCACAGATGGAAATTCAGTTCTTAAAATTATTATTGTAACATGTATCACTGTAATATACCTGTGAGGTGTACAATGTTTAAATTTACACATCTATACTAATACTCTAAACTATACTAATATCTATACTAATTTGTTTGCTTGAACGCGCTAATCTCAGGAACTACTGGTCCGATTTGAAAAATTCTTTCAGTGTTGGATAGCCCATTTATCGAGGAAGGCTATAGGCTATATACCATCACGCTAAGGCCAATAGGAGCGGAGCAGTAATGAAAATTGTGACGCAGACGAAGTTGCGCGGGTCAGCTAGTATGTACATATATTATGTCTAAAAAAATACTACCTACTAGACTATTTGTGTTTTCAATACATACAACAAATATTGCTATAGACTACTAGATCAACGCGAAGTGAGGTTACATATTGTTGACTAGCTTTTGCGTGCGATTCCGTACGCACATATCCCGTTTTTCCCGTTCCCGTAGGAATTTCGGGAAAATCTCTCTTAGTGCTCCCTTACACTCCCCAAGGAACCTACACGCCAAATTTCAGCTACGACCAGTAGTTTCAGCTGTGCGTTGTCTGTTAGTCACTCAGTAACGGTAGAATCAGTTACTAATGTATAAAGCTGAAGAGTTTGTTTGCTTGAACGCGCTAATCTCAGGAACTACTGGTCCGATTTGAACAAAATATTGCAGTGTTGGATAGCCCATTTATTGAGGAAGGCTATAAGCTATTTATCATCACGCCAAGACTAATAGGAGCGGAGCAGTAATGACAATTGTGACGAAGACGAAGTTGCGCGGGTCAGCTAGTTTTATGTAAAAGGAAGGATTCCTACTAATAGGAATAGGATTTAGTTTTAATTAAAATCGCTCACATGAGAAATTCACCCTGAATTTTAGAAGATGTGCTTAGGATGGATTTGTCAATGTTTGTTACTCTTTCAAAGGGTTTGGATGAAATTTAGCTCACATATAGTTTACACATACCGTATAATGTCGGCCGGTGCCGTATGGTACCGTAAAAGAATAATACCATCCCATCACTTCCCGTGGGTGTCGTAAGAGACGAATAAGGGACTCGCCAGAGAATGGGCAGCAGCGTTCTCTGTAAAACGCAACACCATACACTGCGATCGCCAACCCGCCTGCCAAGCGTGGCGATTATGGCAACCCACCCCCCTTTGGGGCAGGCCTATGTCCAGCAGTGGACGTCTTTCGGCTGATATGATGATGATAGTTTACAACTTGGACTAACACAGAATACTTTTTATCCTTTGAAAATATTTCCTTGGCATAATTTCGACCGACAGGCGGGTGGAGCAGCGCATAGCAGCTGCATAGTTTGTTGTTATTTTATGCCAAAAGGCTCCGTCTAATTAACTTAGACACCCACCACAAGCGACACTTACATCACACCCATTACCACTATATACTCCCCTACCATAATGTCCCATAATAAACACTTCCCATGATAAAGCCAGGCGACAGCGTCGGCAGTGGCCAAACGGTGTCAATCATGGTCGCCATCCCATTACACAATGGTCGCCTGGCCGCCAGCCAAATACCCACTATTGGGCCATCGGCCCGGGCCGAGAAGGGTCCAGGGCTATTTATTAGGCCTATATTTCGCGAACAGATAATATGGAGTGACCTAGTTTTGGTTGGATGACGTTTTTCGTCTTGTTTCTGCGGGTTTTTTGGATGTATGGTATGGGAATTTGGCTTCTGAGTTCTAGGTTCTTCTTATAACGGTAGGATGTAGTTACAAGAAGCTTTTTTTGGGATACACCCACCAATCTTTAAGAAATTAACCTTGGCGAACACCAGAGAAACGACGACTCCACAGAAGCGATTTAACTAAAAATCACTCCATCGTCGACTTTGTCTGATCTAGGACTTGAGTCAAGAGCAAACCCAAACTCAAACTTAATTTGCATTCCATAATGCCATATCAATACTGTTTTGAGTCCTGCAACGAAATTAAACAGAAAAGTACCAACGGTGGAGGAGTAAGAAAATATAATTGGCACTCACCTCACATTATATTCAAAATATTGAGAGGGAAGTTGCACAATCCCGTTATTTTAGGGCAGGTGAGCCTGTGTGTCCCCAATAGGTACGTGTGGCGACGACGGCGACCGCGCCTGCTGGTGGAGCCGCGCAGTCGGACCAACCTTCTAAGGGAGGCGCCGCTGACGCGTGCACTTCGCACGCTCAACCTGATTGCTAATGAGATGGACCTATTTTGTAGTACTCTGGATGAGTTCACAAAGAATGCATTCTTTATAATTAATTATAATTGGGTTAAACCGGTGATGATAGATGTAAGAAGAAATAAATAAATGTATGCTAGGCTTTTTATAGGAAATCGTTAATAAAAAATCGGATTTTATTTCATTTTTTTTTTAACTCTTGATAGGTATGCGTTTGACCACTATCTCACCTGTTGGTAAGCGACGATGTGGTCGAAGATGGAGCACGCTTGCCTAGAAGTAACTTATTCGCTCTTGACTTAAAGACTCCCAGGTTGTAGCTATCAGGAAACACAGACTTCGGCAGGGAATTCCACTCCTTAGCTGTACGCACTATGAATGTGTTCCGAAAACGTTTTGTGCGTGTGGGTCCACCATGTACCGGTGGCGCATCGCCGTTCGTCAATTTAACTGACAGAATTCCATTCAAAATTTTCTGGAAGACTTTTGCTACCCCAGTACCTACTTTTAAAACAATCGCTCATTCTTTATAGAAGCCTTGTCAGCTTCAGTACCTATTTCCCGTAGCTTACATTTTTTTGTTTCAAAATTTCACGAGCAACCCGTAATCGGATTCTTTTTAATACTGACTGGCGACTAACAATATTTTTTCTTTCCTTCCTTCTTTCTTTGTTGTTTACTTTCTTTTTTTTTAAAGCATCGCCTTTTGAAAAGTTTTAATTTAATTGGTCAACTTAATTTTTGTGTGACTTACGAATCTTTTTTTTTCCATTATGTCTTGAATTTTGATAATGATAGCGTATTTGTTTTGACAGATTAAAAGCTTATTTTGGAAGTTGTAAATTAGTATTTTTAAGAAGGGCTAATCGATAAACTTCTATCAGATTTTCGAAAGCCACACTCAATAGTCAAAAGAATTTATGCATAGCTGGACCAATACACAAACTCATTTTGTTTTAATAGTTGATTCGTCAGAGTTCAATAAGCAGAAATATTTTCAACTTAAAATAAATTATTTAGTTGAACTCAAATTTATTTGAATCTAACTTTATTTTTAAGAACGACATTGATTCAAATAAATTCTATTCAGCCAGAGTTTTAGTCGCAAACAATAATGACAAAGGAGGTCCGAGCGCGCTCAATTAAATCACACGATTCTCTTTTCAAATATAAAAGAAACAATTAATTGTAAGAAAAAAGTTTCTGTGAAGGCCTGGTAGAAAAGAAAGATGAGCGAGGAATAAAAAGTAGGAAAGGATTAAGATAATTGTATTGATAAACTGAAAAACTGGTTTATGGAAAGACCAATTTAAGAAAAAAATATTGCCATTGTAACGTAAAAGTAATCAAAGCTTTGCAATGTTTTATCTCATAATTTATTGGCTTTCTAACACAATATCTAGAGTCAACTAGCTGCGTTTTTTAATCATTCAAAAGTTAGGTGCCCAGTATAAACTCATCGCATCACATCACACCAGCCGGAAGACTTTCACTGCTGGACGCAGGCCTCCCCCAAAATTTGGGGGGGGGGGGGGGTTTCCATAATCGCCACGCTTGGCAGGCGGGTTGGCGATCGCAGTGTATGGTGTTGAGTTTTACAGAGAACGCTGCTGCCCATTCTCTGGCGAGTCCCTTAGTCGCCTCTTACGACACCCACAGGAAGTGATGGGATGGTATCATTCTTTTACTGTACCATACGACACCGGCCGACACCATACGGCTCCCATACGGCACCGGCCGACACCATTCTAAACTCACCTCCAACAAAATGAGACGATATTAAAACCATGCAGTATAACTTACCTTGGTTTAAAACAATTCTAATTTACTACTTTGCGCAGCCAGATTACAGATACCTAAAAGCAACTTTATCGCGAGACACAAAACAAGTTTTAACCAGCATTTGGCTAACATCCCAAAACCGTTTATCCCGCTAGAAATCAGGGCCAAGCACACTGCATTAATAAGTTATCTGATGGAGCTGAGCGGAGTCGGGCGGTGTTGAACGGGGCGGGGCGAGGTCGCTGGCAATGTGACTTCTCCTTACAGGTGGGGTGAAACAATCTGGAAGTCGCTCCTCGGATAGACTTCATTATGTCGGTCAATAGCAGGTAGTGCGTTATTTTGTACTCTTTTTGCTATTCATTAAAATCTGTGTTTGCGTTTGTTTTAAGTTGGGTTTTTAATTTGCACTGGAATATTTGCATGGATGTGTGTTGGGGATTTTGAGGTAGAGAATATTAAGAACGCTTTTCTGAATCCGGTACAGGGCGATTATTACGACTTTAGGATATACAAAATCCAAAAAAATAACCTTAGATCTTTTCACTACGCCTATCTCTCTTGAACTCTAAACCTATTTACATTGCTGAACTATACCAATATAAATACACTTATGTTAACTTGATTAAGTCATTTATTTTTATAGTTTCGAAACACAAAATAGACAAGACTATCTTTTTTTCTCGCCATTGTGTTTCATTGTAACAGTACTTCACCTCTTTCCACTTGACGAAAATGTCATAAATTCTCCGCGAAAAATAGATTTCGAACATTTTTCAACTCGAATCTAGACCAATAAGTAACGCGTACTTACTTGAATGGACTTCCGAAGTTCCACAAATATCTCGAGATATTTTCACTGAACTTTAGGGTCAGCTCACACCAACACAACATGAAAATAAACGGTACGCTTCGTTTTGACGTAAAACGTCTTGCATTTCTGTCAGTAGGGGGGTTTGACTTTACGTTTCATGTACTCCATAGCGGTTGCGTTACTGATACAGCGTACCCAATTATTTATCACAGATATACGATGGAACTTTATGTACCAACCAAAAAAGTACCTACACATGTCAGTGTAATAAGTAAAATGAAAGAAAACTCAACCAAAGACGTCGCACTGCTCATCGCGACGCTTCGAAAAATCCTCGCAGCGACGGACTGTGCAGTGCGAAACATCTGCCTGTATACATCCTTGCATCTTCTGTAAAAAAGTCAGCGTGAAATTCTAGCAGAATTCATCGTGAAGGGAACTTTATAATTTTGTAGTATTACGTAACGCAATTTTTGGAGATTTTTGATCGCCCCTCCCCCCCATGTACCGCGCCGTAACATTTTTCTGTACCCCCTCCTCCCTAGTAAAACGTTACGTAACCACCAAGTGACCATTTTAAACTAAAAGGCACAATAAAATTATATGTCGTAAAGTACCGGAATGTCGCTAAAATATCTTTGTTATTGTTTTAATAGTTAGTAACCTGTAACGCATCGTTACGTTTTACAAGACCCCCCCTTCCCCCCAAATTCGTTACATAATACTTGAACGTTCCATTAGGTGGAGTAAGTTTGAAGTAATCAGTTAATCCATAGCTTCAGATAAAAAGTGACAGTTCACTTCACTTAATTTTTATCAGAATAGCCTGGCTATTATTGTTTGTGAACCTAGAGGTTCACATCTCACTTCTTCTTAGATTTCGCGGTGATTTTTTGACGGAACAGCGCTATTGGTTAAAACGTTGACGAATCCCTTTGCGTATCAGTGTGAGCTCACCCTTATACTTAATTACTCAAGAAATAAATTGGATTCCTTCCACAGGATTGGTTGGTTCCCAGTGTTTGCTGGTCAGACTGTTATTTTAATAACAATATCTAGCTCTGTATTTATTCAAAACTTTATCAATTTCATCATTGTTCAATTTGTAAAGTTCGTAATCAAATATTATTTATTTGGTAGGGCGTTTCAAAGTGATTAAGTTTTCTGTGACCTTTACAATGGCACTGGTAGATCAAATGAAGAATACGCGTGCACCGATAAAATGAGAGTAAAGTCCCGCACACCTCCATTGTAAAGAGAGGATCCTCCGACCAGACGGTTGATGTGTCTGGCGGGCAACTGCCCGATAGTTGATATTCGGGCTGATTTATATGTTCAAATCGCACGGGTTTTTCGGTGATTCGAAAATTGGAGTCCTTAAATGCTGCGAGCAGAATTTAAATAAAGTTAAAATCCTCTTCAAAGTTTTTCTATTCACCCCTGCGTTTTTATTCACCTCTTTTACTTATGGTTCTGTTTGTAGTCATTCCTTTTGCTGGGGCATCCCACTCTTGGCAATGGCACATAAACATCAATGAAGAAATAACGATACATTTATATTTATTACTGTAATAAGGATTATGATCCGTTGCTCCTCGTTCCTCGAACAGTATCTGATTCGCGTTCTCTAGCTGTAATCTAGAAATTGCCACTCTCTTTTTCTTTACGTAGTTCAGATAGCACGTTCTATAATTATGCTGCGCGCGTATTGACATAGGTAGAGAAACGCTACGAGCGTAGCGCAAACGATACGCGAAACGTGCTAGGTGAATGGACCATCTGGATAGGATTTTGTCTTAGAATTTTGTGATAGAAGTTTGTATTAATCTCAATACCTTTTTCTTTCGGAAATCTTGTGATATTACTCATGCGTCTTTCTGTCTATCACAGCCAGTTTGCTCCGAATCAACAGGAACGATTTAGTTGACAGGAGATGTTCCAGAAATGTATGGAGCCTGGGCCAGCACTACGTACAGTACATGTAAATATCGTTATATAATAAAGTAACCATTTTTAGGGTTCCGTACCCAAAGGGTAACCAACGGAACCCTATTGCTAAGCCTCCGCTGTCCGTCCGTCCGTCCGTCTGTCTGTCTGTCTGTCAGCGGGCTGTATCTCAAGAACCGTAATAGGTAGACAATTCAAATTTTCACAGCTTGTGTATTTCTATTGCCGCTGTAACAACAAATATTAAGGTTTATGGTGCGGAACCCTTCGTGTGCGAGTCCGACTCGTACTTGGCCGGTTTTTTTTATTATTAACTTGGTCAAGGAAAGCAACACAACATAAAATTAAACATGGTGGATCAGATCATTTTGACAATGACATTTGATTGATGCGTATCGTAATATGTGCGATAAACAAAAAACAACAAACATTCTGAAAATCTCGGGTTTAGATAAAATAAGACTCTCAAGATTTTCTACTTGATTGCGGTAGCGAAAACTACGAAAACAATCACTAAAAACTCCGAAACACATCCACTTCAAAGTCAAAGCGTAGAAAAACTCAAAGACGTCACTTTTTAAAACTGTCAAAGTCGTCAAACGTCATGTCAAACGACTGTTATGGCTGCCCCAAAAACGGAGTTATCATATTAAAAACCTTTCAAATGACCATTTTTGTACCCTTCTTCAAATTAATTTGTCAGCATTTTTGTGAAATTTCCCTATAATTTTCCTATGTAGTGTACAGAGTGATAGACCAAAATCGAACATCTCCTTTGCTTCACATAGCCATAAACTTTGGTGACGCAACACCGATGAGTCGTTACTCATCGGTGTTGCGTCACGGAAAAACCGAAATCAATAATATTGATTATGGGGTCACTTTTGGGGACACTTTTTCACATTAACAAACATATCAATTAAAAGGACTTAATGTGAGGATTCCAGTTTTTATTTTTCATATTGTTTAAACAAATAATGTTGAAGCACTTAAAGGCACACAATGCGTTAACAGGACAAACAAAACCATAAAATTATGATACGTATTTTTCATTGCAGAACCCGGCCCCTACTAGTCCATCATTTATACCAACTCATCAAAATACCCTATCATCAATTCTGCCACCGCAATTCGACACAACACTAAAACCCATACGAATATAATTCGTCACAAAACAAAAGCTATAAAAAGAAAACACCGATTTATTGTCCCTCAGCTTATTACCCGACTGATGCTATAAAGAAAGGAGGTATATGTATTAGCATGTGACCCCGGTGGGCTGAATATTTAATGGTGGAAAAATCAATGTTTGACTCACAAGTCACGGCAACTCTTTGTGTGCTATCGATCTAATTTCGTTGGGGTATGGATGAGATAATGTTTTGGGGGACTACTCTGTAAGCCCGAAGTTCATAGTTTCGGGCTTAGTTGCGGGCGTGTTCTACTCCGTATCATCTACGGACTTACGATTAGTCTCGAACCCGAACTAAGAATGAATGACAACACGGTGTTGTCATTCATTCTTAGTGGTTAGATGATACGGAGTAGACTACGCCCGCAACTAAGCCCGAAACTACGGACTTCGAGCTTAGAGAGTAGCCGCCCTGATTCCATGAGGTGGTTATTAAGTGCGGAAGCATTTGTTACACCAAGGGAGTGTTTTGCAGAAAACTATTTGTGCTACTGGTAAAATTCTCTCATGATCTTGTAATAAAACTCCTCACTTCAATGAATAGTATTTATTTCTTTACTAATAGTTCGAATACTAAATAGCTATTAAACGAAATAGTAATTACTGCTAAACAATTTTATTTTATTTCAGCACTCCACGAGCGCCAACAACCAATCCGTTTTCTTTTTTTTAATTTTTCAAAACTCCCGCCAAAACCAAAGACAATGACATAAATTGAATCGTTTCAGTATTGCAAGCACAATAAGTAAATTCCAATAATTAATCGAGTACAAATTAACAATAAAAACCTTTTTACTGTAGACAGACAGTCTTAATTTAGTGTAATTACACAAATCAAAACCTAACACTCGTCCATCCTGACAGCGTGTATGTCCTCATACACGGTCTCAAGTAAAGACTGAAACCTAACACTCGGCTTCAATATACATTTAATGTACAAAACAGTGGCTATCTATCTAAGAGGTTAATTATTACACAACTTAAATTTTAAAAAAAAGTTATTTCTTGAACTTATTTACTTTTGGAATAGGTACTCCAACTTTTGGAGTTCTCCAAACTTCTCAAACATTTTGGAGTTCCCCAAACTTCTCCGACTTTTTGGAGTTCCATAAACTTCTCCAACTTTTGGAGTTCCCCATACGTCTCCAACTTTTGGAGTCCTCCAACTTTTGGAGTTCCCTAAGCTCCTTCAACTTAGTTTTCCCCAAACGTCTCCAACTTTTGGAGTCCTCCAACTTTTGGAGTTCCCTAAGCTCCTTCAACTTAGTTTTCCCCAAACGTCTCCAACTTTTGGAGTCCTCCAACTTTTGGAGTTCCCTAAGCTCCTTCAACTTAGTTTTCCCCATACGTCTCCAACTTTTGGAGTCCTCCAACTTTTGGAGTTCCCTAAGCTCCTTCAACTTAGTTTTCCCGAAACGTCTCCAACTTTTGGAGTCCTCCAACTTTTGGAGTTCCCTAAGCTCTTCCAACTTAAAGTTTTCCCCAAACGTCTCCAACTTTTGGAGTCCTCCAACTTTTGGAGTTCCCTAAGCTCCTTCAACTTGTAGTTCTTCCCATAAAACTCAATACAAATTAATATGTGACATCATCTTACCTTAGCAATGTAAATTATAATAAAGTATTTTAATTGTACAAATAACATATTTAATAAAAATTCTAAGTACTCGTATCTTTACAAATGATCAGTTTCATCATCATCAGTACTTTCAGTACTACTTTCATTTAGTTTTAAAGCAGCTACATGAACCCATGGTAACATTCTACTAGCGGCTACTACCGTTCTACGTTTGTTTTTCGTGCTACTTAATCCGGGAATCGCAGCTAACTCGTATCGATCATTCCCGAGCGACGTAACTACGCGATAAGGTCCTACATAAGCCGGGAGAAGTTTTTTACTTTTACCGTCATTACCAAATGAAGTTTTTGTAATTTTTACTAATTCTCCTACTGCGTACGTACGAGCTGGACGTCTATTCTTATCATAGCGATGTTTTTGTTTAGTTTGCTCTTCATCAATTTTATCTTTTACCTGCTCGCGAATAGTTACAACATCAGTCGCATCCCTAGTAGATTGACGTATTTCATTCAAACGTGGGTCTACTTCACTACTCATTTGAGTACCGAACATTACTTCCGCTGGGGTTCTTCCCGTCGTCTTCTGTACGGTATTATTTAAACCCCACTGAATTTTGCCAACCTTGGTATCCCAAACTTTTTCGTCGTCCCCGAGGTTCTGTGCCGTCAAGGAATTCAGAATAGTTCTGTTGTACCGTTCTACTTGCCCGTTCGATTGTGGGCTAGCGACTGCATTCAACACGTGTTTGATGCCCTTTTCGGCACAGAATCTCTTGAACGCGTGAGAGGTGAAACACGTCCCACGGTCACTAATTATGCGATCGGGTACTCTAAAAATGTCAAAAATGCTTATTAGTACAGTTATAGCAGTCAATGTTTTTGTATTTCTCACCGGTTTTACGAAAACAAATTTAGAAAAGGCATCGACTACGATCAACAAGTAAGAATTACCTTTCTTTGACTTAACGAATGGACCAAGATGGTCTATGTGAAGCGTGTGGAAGGGGATTTCTATTTTGGGTATAGGATGTAATAGGCCCTCAGACCTGCTAGGCCCCTTTTTAGAATACGCACATTCAAGACACGCATTCACATATTTTTTTACGAACTTTGCCATACGGGGAAACCAATAAGCTCCTTTTATACGCTCCAAAGTCTTTTCAACGCCAAGATGACCTATGTCATCGTGGTTCAGACGACATAACTGCCACCTAGCTCCCTTTGGAACTACCCAACGATGTTTGTTAGTGTCACCATCAATACACTTGTAAAGTCCATTATCTTTAATAACATAATTTTGTTTAATATATTTTAGCCCTTCCGGGTCCAATTTCGTGTGTAAAATGTCGCGTATCCTATTTAACTCTGAATCACCTAACTGGAGGGTCAGCAACCAATCTTCACTATTTAACAACATGACCATAGGATATGAATCAATTTCACTAGACTGATTTTCAGTTAGAGGGTTCCTAGACAAAGCGTCAACATGCGACATCTTGACACCAGGACGGTACTCGATTGTGCATTCAAACTCCTGCATCAAGAGCCACCATCTTGCGATTCGAGGGATTAAATCGCGCTTGGTAAAGGTAGTTCGAAGTGCCCCGCAGTCTGATACGATTTTAAATTTTTGCCCTAATAAGTATACTCTAAATTTCTTTAGAGAACAGATGACTGCCAGAGTTTCCAACTCATATGAGTGGAAGTTTTTCTCTTCCGGGGAAGTTTGGCGACTGTAAAAAGCCACGGGACTAAAAGATTTTGAATCAAACGGACGCTGCATGAGAATTCCACCGATACCAACTCTGCTGGCGTCAGTATGCAGCTCAGTTTCAGCAGACGGATCATAGATCGCTAGCACTGGTCTTACTACCAGTTTTTCTTTGAGGATATTGAATGCCTGCTCTTGTTCACCCGACCACACCCAGGGAACGTCTTTCTTCAGCAATTTACTCAGAGGGTATGCGGCCAGAGCGAAATCCTGAATAAATTTGCGAAAATAGCTCGTTAATCCCAAAAACTGACGCACACCATGCTGATTCGAGGGGCGAGGAAAATCTGTTACCGCCTGTATCTTTTTTGTGCCAGGTCTTACGCCCGCAGAACTAATTTCGTAGCCTAGATAATCCAACTTATCTTTCAGAAATTCGCATTTGGTCAAGTTAAGCGTTAAGTTAGCCTTCTCAAGCAACTTTAATATGTGTTCTAGTTTAATTAGACAGTTATCTACGCTTGTTCCATAAATAAGCAGATCATCAAGGTAAGCTGTAGCTTCATTAAATCGCGCGGAACCCAAAACCTTGTTCATCATGCGCTGAAAGACTGCAGGTGCATTTGCTAAGCCGAACGGCATACGATTAAATTCGTACTGACCGTCCGGCGTCACAAAAGAAGTCAACTGTTTTGAATTCTCGGAGATGGGCACCTGATAGTAACCGGACGCCAAATCCAGGGAGATAAAACAAGCTTGTCCAGATAACCTAGCAATTTCATCTTCTATTATTGGCATGGGGTAACGTTCTTTTACCGTTATAGAGTTGAGCATCCTATAATCAACGCATAACCGGAGCTTACCATCATTCTTGCGAATCAATACGATGGGACTTGCATACTCGGATGCCGACTCTCTGATAATACCGGCGCCGAGCATGTCATCCACCATTTCACGGACCTTTTGTCGCTCACTATGTGATAATCGATATGGACGGTAAACGACCGGTGTTTTGCTGTTCAACTCGATGCTCATCTCTACAACATCGGTGCATCCTAGTTCTTCGAACGAAGAAGCAAAACAATGCCTATACTTTTGCAATAGATCGAATAGCTTATACTTGTCCGATTCTTTTACAGACTCTCCTACACGAATCTGGCTAGTATCAAGATTGTTAGGGAGGCTTGAGGAAGTTAAAGTGTCAGGTGTGAGGATTCGATTTACAACCTTAACGACTACTGCCCGGCCTAGTTTTGACCCTAAAGGTAACGAGAATTCTGAACTAAGAGGTGTTAATTCGACGTATGTCTTACCATGTTTGACTAAGTATAATCCACCCGTCACCACACACTGCTGACGCGGCCTACCGATCAATTTGCCATCTAATAAGATGTACCCTTCGTAACGCGGCTCTACCGAAACTCTCACCGAAGCATTTCCATACAAAATCACGCTGCTGGGCACACTAACTTTGACCACATTATCTCTATCTGAATGCATTTCTGAAAATGGCATTTCGTTATCAATGTTCATAAATTTCAAATCTGTTGCAGTTTTATGCACAACAACGTTAGGCTGTTCTGTGAAAGTCTGACCAACTAACACTGGCACATCCAAGTATTTGTCACTCACTATGCGGCAAGAAATGTTAGCGGGTACATCGTCTACAGAGAGATCAACATTAACTTTTCCGACAGATTTTACTAACTCGTTACCAAAACCTTTCAAAACCGTTTCTACACCGTCATGCTGAAGTCCTAGTTCCACTCCGAGAGACTCGGCGATCAGCGAGACTTCACTCCCAAAATCTATGAAGGACTTAACATGCCGACCATTAATTTTTATTGTTTTCATAAATTTAGAATTCAGTTTAGAGGCCGAAATAAGCATGGTTTTGCTTGGATCTTTAGCTTTGTTCTTATCAGAATTAGAATAACATTTGTCAGCACTATGGCCAACTTTACTACACTTAGAACATGTTATGAGCGGCTTTGGGCAACTAGAGAAAATATGTCCCTTTTCCTTACAGTTGAAGCAGTTGAAACTGAGGGGACCATTGGATTTGTTTGCTGGCTTACTGTTTGATATATTTGAATCGTTCCCTGATTTAAACCGAGGATTACCTACACGTTCGCTTACAATAATACTCTCTTTGCTACTCATCAGATACTGTAGCAACTGGTCTGGATGACTGCATCTTAGAGCCAAAGCCACGGACTTTACCGACTTATCACTAATACCATAAATAATGCAATCAACCGCACGTTTATCAAAAATGTCGCACTGATTTAAGAGAGCTAGTTTATCGTAAAAATAGTTTTCAATGGGTTCACTATATCTACTTTTTCGCTTTAGCATCTCCTCCAGGGTTTGGCCATAATTTTGTTCGAATGGAAATGCACTTAGTAATTTTTCTTGCCACTCAGACCACGTAAACAATATAGAATTTAAACTTTCATACCAGGTTTTGGCCAACCCTTGGAGTTTTTGCATCGCGTAATGGATAGTTGTTCTTTCATCCCATCCATAAACAGACGCACACTCGTTAACCTTCTTTATCCACACGTCAATGCGTTGATTTTTCAACGAAGGGTTAAACTCGGGCAAAATGTTTTTAGAATCGTTGCTTCGGTTCGTCGGGGTAGGCACCGTTGATGGCTGGGACGTAAGTTGTTTGATGGTATTTAACAGAAGAGTTACATCTTTTGTACTAAAGGAAACGCTGCTTGATCTTACAGGTTGTTCTGCCTTATTAGAAACATTATTATTACCGTAACGACTATTCGTACGACGACAAGTTGGCTTCGCATGATTTCCGCGATTTACGGACGTTTCGCGAGAATGCGGACTATACCGGCGTTTTGACGATAAATGACTACGTGCTCTGCTCACCTCCTCTTCCATAGCTCTGAGACGTTCTCGCTCTCGTTCCAGCTCTTTCTCCTTCTCGCGTAGACTCGAGGAAGTAGGGCTCCGGCGAAGACTTCGACTTCGAGGGCACCTGTAACCGCTTTGCCTCGCACTGCCGCCACTACGCGCTGTCGATCTGGCTTCGGCTGTGTGGTGGCTTCGACTGCGACTTCGACTTCGAGAGCGCCTGTGACTGCTTTGCCTCGCACTGGCGCGGCTCTGCGCTGCCGATCTGGCCCCATCTGTGTGGCGCGATTGACCCCTCATTGGCGTTGATAAACGCCGCGAGCTAGTCTCTTGATCGCGTGGCATTTTGGAGTCCACTTCTGAATTGTAATAAAACTCCTCACTTCAATGAATAGTATTTATTTCTTTACTAATAGTTCGAATACTAAATAGCTATTAAACGAAATAGTAATTACTGCTAAACAATTTTATTTTATTTCAGCACTCCACGAGCGCCAACAACCAATCCGTTTTCTTTTTTTTAATTTTTCAAAACTCCCGCCAAAACCAAAGACAATGACATAAATTGAATCGTTTCAGTATTGCAAGCACAATAAGTAAATTCCAATAATTAATCGAGTACAAATTAACAATAAAAACCTTTTTACTGTAGACAGACAGTCTTAATTTAGTGTAATTACACAAATCAAAACCTAACAATCTCAATGCCTAATGTATTGCTCTCGGTGATTATTTGATAACAGTTAAAAGACGCTCAAATTACAATTTTATAACCGAACGCCACTATAGTTTAGTTATAGCTTTCAGCATTTTAACGTAAACTAAAACCTATTTAAGACGGTTTCTAAATTGAGTCATTAGATAAGAAAGTGTCAAATCGTATAATTATTACGTTTGACATCACGCTAAAATAGTATTCGAGAAATACCCAACTACAATTTATGGGATGGAGAAAATCTGAGTTCTCCCAGTTTTTACTAAGTTAACCAAAACTTGATCACAAAATACGCAATTTTTTTCTTTATTTCGGTCGCAGTTATGGATTTAAACTGCTTGCGGTCTTCATTTATACCTTGTCTTATTTATACCCTAGATTTTCACAAATCGTTCATAATCGATAGTTTATTGACCTAGGAAGATATAACAGTACTTTATTATAGAATCGGCTAAGGCTTAGTCATGTCGTAATGGTGGGAGTGAAGCCAAATAATTTAGCTACCTAATATACAAGACTGAAGCGGTATTGATTTGAGAAAGAATAATTTAACAAGAGGTTCTTTAGGTTGTAGGTAGGGTAAGCCCGCCACACTGCAACTCCTGAAAGCCAGAATTAACAGTGGCGACCACCAGAAAAACGCCGAGCCAATGAAGCCCGACGAGTCCCGGAGAAACGATTTAACTGTCTTGGATCCTGCAACGAATTTAATCAGAAAAGTACAGCGGAGGAGTAGGAAAAAAAAAATGTATATATATAATTTCCACCCCCCTCCTTATCAAGCAGGAGACAGAATAGAGCTAGGCCAATAGGCACCAAGGGACATATACAACTGGGTTAAGCCCAGTTATCAAGCACCACGGATAATATATTAATTAAAAACTAATGGGTCCTAAATTGTGAGCTACTTTTGATTCCAGTAATAGGTATGGCAAAATCGCCTGAAAGCACGGTTTGTTCTGGTATCTTCAAGGTCCGTGTAGTAAACTACTCCAGATGTAACCTGAATACTATCTAACATAATATTGCGTTCAGTTTGCCAAAGAATACACTCCCATAAGATGTGGTGTGCGGATTGTTCGTATTCATAGTCGGCTGTAGAACATTGACATAAAGGCGAGGCCACAAGCCTAAAGAAAAATAATTTACTCTTAAAGTTGCCATGACCTGTGAGAAATTGGGCAATACAACGACAGGTAGGGTAAGTGTATGTTTTATTTTTTGTGAAAACAACAGGGAGCCTGGCACGAATATTTTGACGTATCAATTTTGAATGTAAAAAACTACGACCCCATATTTTGATTAAGTTTTATGCGATATGTCGCATAAAAAGTAAGTACACAATTTGTGTTATACAAAAATTTTAATGTAGTATCCAATTTCAATAAATATTAAATGCGAAACGAATATCACTTTCTACATAATATAAAACAAAGTCCTCCGCCGCGTCTGTCTGTCTGTTCGCGATAATTTCAAAAACTACTGCACCGATTTTCATGCTGTTTTAACCAATGAATAGAGTGGTTCTCAAGGAAGGTTTTAATATATAATTTGTCTAGAAAAAAAAATAGGGATCCTTAAGAAAATTGCAGCGCGGACGAAGTCGCGGGCGAAATACTAGTATATACAACCTGTAACAGAATAAACGCAATACCTTCTAAGGCGTCATCGAACTCATCATTATGAACAACTTTCACTATGGGACCAACACTGAAATCGCGAAAAAAATCAACCTGAATGTACTGAACAGCTGATTTTTTTTTAAAGTTGTTCATCATGATGAGTACAATGACCCCTTAAGAGGTATTGAGTTTATTCTGTTACACATTTTATAGTTATAGTAAAAAATTACATTACGTTACAATACGTCAAAAACATTCGTCAAAGTCATTCGTAGGCCCTCAGTGTCAGTAGTGTGATTCTCTATAAATCTCACCGCGAAAATTTAAGTGTAGAACGTGAAGTGAGGTGTCATGCTATCCAATCAAACTCTTCACTTGCCTTCTTGTTGTTCACTCCAACTAATTGTAGGTACGCGGTGAGACGTCAACAGAATAGAGCGAATGTTCAAACTGGAACACTCGAATACAATACCGTTACTTAGCAGCAAAAACTCGTATTTCCCCGAAATAAAATTTCCCAAGAACCTTTAAAATATTAATCTCCCTAATTTTACCTCATCATTATCATAATATCAGCCGAAAGACATCCACTGCTGGACATAGGCCTCTACCAAGTGTCGCCATAACGACTGGTCCTGTGCGTCTCGCATTCATCGGCTACCCGCGACCTGAGCCAGGTCATCGGTCCACCTTGTGGGAGGCCGCCCCAACGTTGCGACTTTCCGGAATTTGACCTATTACTTTCAAATTCCCCAATCAAACATTAGTTATTCTCGCATACCTCCAGGCAATCCTCATTTTATATAAAGTCGGGCTGACTTCGCCGAAATCTACTAAATCATGCATTGGGTTTAAGAAACGCTGGCCTGTGCCCGAAATGCTGAAATTAATGCTAAAACTCCCTTATATTAAACTAACAACAGAATTTCCGTATATAGTATAAAACAAAGTCGCTTTCTCTGTCCCTATATCCCTATGTATGCTTAAATCTTTAAAACTACGCAACGGATTTCGATGCGGTTTTTTTTAATAGATAGGGTGATTGAAGAGGCAGGTTTATATGTATAATAACATCCATTAAATAGTGGAGAAATACTGTTATTTTTGAGGTTTCTAATGTGATGTCGTAAATAATTACATTTTATGACGCAGACGAAGTTGCGCGGGTCAGCTAGTATGTACATATATATTTTAATTTAAAACTATGAAATATTAATATTGAAAAAATTACAGTTCAGCTTTGAATAAAAAATATTCAGAAGAGCCCAATTTCGATGAAAACCAAAACCGTATCAACGTATTTCTGCAAAAAAAAATTGGAGTATTTGTTACCCTGAACCTGTATCCAAAGAAAAACCGCTTTTCTAGTTTTTATTTTTACTCAACTTTGTACCTACAACTAACCACTCCAAAATACAGGTTTTTTCAACAGAGAATCAAAGTTGCATTACAGACATACTCAGAGTGAATTTTTAAAGTATGCCTTCATGGCCAAATCCGAAACTATAAGGAATATCAAAAAACACTGAAAGGAGACTCGAGTCCGATTTTGATGAAAACTAAAACTGCATCATTGGATTCTTGAAAAATCTTTGTTCCTACCCAGGAATCGAACCGGTTGATTTTGAAAAAAAAAAAAAAAACATCCTGTATTAAAACACCATCCGAAACTGTAGCTAATAAGCGTTATTATTCTGAGCTAATAAGGATCAAATTCTGGGAAACTAAAGAATAGAGCTCATTTTTAACAAAATAAATTTTTAATTTTCAAAAAAATAATATATCAACACAATTTTTTGTCAAAAATCAGTGATGTAGTTTTAGTTTTCATCAACATCGGGCATAACTGCATCATTGGATTTTTTTTAATATCAGTAACGGTTTTGATAGTAGTTGTAGTCAGATATTTTAAAACTAATTTGTTAAAAATCTCTGTCATGTGTCAAAAAAAAATATGACCTATTTTACAAACTTAAAACTCCAGGTCAAATAAATATTAGGTACATAATGCTGAAATTAACTAACCTAACTAGTGCTGACATGCGCAAACTTCGTCTGCGTCACATTTATCATTACTGCTTCGCTCCTATTGGTCGTAGCGTGATGTTTTATGGCTTATAGCCTTCCTCGATAAATGGGCTATCCAACAGTAAAATATTTTTCCAATCGAACCGGTAGTTCTTGAGGTCAGCGCGTTCAAGCAAACAAACTAACTTTTCAGCTTTATCTATACTTAATTAATACATAATCTATACTTATCTATACTTGTAATATATAAAGCTGAAGAGTTTGTTTGTTTGTTTGCTTGAACGCTTTAATCTCAGGAACTGCTGGTCCGAATTGAAAAATGATTTCAGTGTTAGATAGCCCCTTTATCGAGGAAGGCTATAGGCTACTATCTATATCATCACGCTAAGACCAATAGGAGCAGAGCAGACGAAATTGCGCGGATCAACTAGTCATTTTATATAATTAATATGGCATAGATTAACCATTGCATGATAATAGTACCTACTTATATAATAACTTAAGCACTCATAAACCTAATTAAATTCTGCACGCCCACTCCCTCAAGGGTTAGGCAGTTCTATATAATATCAACCAACATTACCGTTTCTTATGGCCAGGTGCAACCGTAACCCAATGGTTATAACCATAATCGACCATGAAAAGTAATGGTTTGATAGCCCATCGTCGCCTTTTGCGTAATCTTCATAATTATGGTTACGCCACACCTGTATGGGGTTGGCAGAATAGTGAGCGATCTTGGTTAAATAAGTGTGATAGTCCGGGTCATTATCAATCCTAATATATGAAATTCTTCCGTTACTGAGTGACTGAGTGACTAACAGACAACGTACAGCCGAAATTACTAGTCGTAGAAAGCTGAAATTTGGCATGTAGTTTCCTTGAGGAGTGTAAGAGAGCACTAGCATAGGATTTCAAGAAATTCCTACGGGAATGGGAAAAAACCGCGAAGTCGCGGGCAAATGCTAGTTCTGTAAATAAAGCGCATCACCTCTTAGTCTGTCTCCATTGATTGACAAACGTTTGACCACATTTCTTTACCTCATGGTAAGTAATTATGAGGTCGACGATGGAGCTTGCTTACCTAGAAGTATCTTATTTAATTAATTTAATATATTTTTTTCGGATATCAATACAGTCCATTTTGTTAGTAGTTATTTATGGTTGACTTAAAAACATCCACAGGTTGCAGTTATCCTGCCAGGGTTGACAATTTGTTCGAAAGAGTAACCGCGGCCCTGGAACGCAAAGGGCACTAGGAGGAACACGAATGGGTTTTAGTCAGTAAGAGTCTGACACTCCCTTCTGCTTTACCCAGGGAGGAGTCATTTGATGATTTCCCATCCTAAAAGTTGCAAGTATTGTATTTTCAGAAAATAAAAGAAAGGGGTAATAACCAACAAAAAGCCTAAGTGTGGTGAGAAATTCTAGTGTCATCTTATGAAAAAACGTGCTATTACTATTAAGTTGTGTAGAAATTTTTCCTATCTGTTTCTGAAATTTTATATATTTATTTGTCAAACTTAAACAATCAATCACAAGTCCCAATTTTTCCGCAATCCCACACACCCTCTCACACACTCATGCACACCTCCACCTCACACAAAGAGAGGACTACTCACACACCCAACCATGTTTTGTTTGTCATCTAACTTGTAATATTTTTCTAAATTTTATTTTATTATTATTATTATCTTGTATTAGGCACGTACATTTTAGCGTGGAATCATTTAAAATACCTAATTTAAATATTTATTTGTAACTCAAGGGGATCGGCGTTGAGGGCTGAAATGTTATGCCTATTTCGGCCCTCAAATGCTAATACTGTTGTTTACTCTAGCTGTAGATTAAGCACTCTATTTGTGAAAAAATTAAATATTTTAATAACAGAAAAATTTCTGTGAGTAAAATATTACTACAAAATATTACTAAAAAATATTACTAAATGAGCCTTTGATAATTTAGCAGCAATGCAGCATTCCAGCCTTCTTAAACACGAACGGATAGACTTTGTATGTAAATAGTCATAATTCGAGGTTTGGCTCTCGATATTATATATTGGACCGATTTAAAAGACATTTCATAAACTGAATGAGAAGCATATATACTGTGTCCTTATGTTCCCTATTCCTTTTGATAATATATTAACCGTATAAGCACTAGAACCCTAAAAAAATGTTCAAAATTGTCCGATAAACCACTGTCAACAGAGCCCTAGTGTACGAATTTGGAAACTATTCAAGAAAAATGAAAAACTTAGGGACACTGTATACATCCTTCATACAGTTTGTGAAATATCTTTTAATTCGGTTCAATACTGGATGAGAAAACAGTCGAGAGCCAAACCTCGAATTGCGAACTAGAAATGCCGATGCATTCCACCACCTTCTATGACAATTCTTTCACGATTCAAGCGGTGAGGTTATGGAATGCCTTGCCTGTGTCGATAAGGCGGGCCCAATCTTTGTCCATTTTTAAAACTTTGGTCAAGAACCACTATCTCTCTCTTTAAAGCGTCTGTTACTAGAGTTCTCTGCTATTGTTTCACAATTATCATTATATAAATTTATCTATTTAGTATGTATTAATGTTTGTATAAATAGTACACCTAAGACTACCTACAGTACTGTATCACCTTTTGCTCTTTAGAATCCATCCAAAGGTTGTCTTGAAAAGATCGCTTTTAGCGATAAGGCCGCCCATTGTGTCACCCTGTGTAATGTTTCTCATCTATCTTTTCTGTAACTTATATGGTGTACATAATAAAGAGTATTCTATTCTATTCTATTCTATGACTTTTTACATACAGAGTCTAACCGTTTGCATTGCCTCTTAAACCGCATTTACTACATTTTTATAAGTTTTCATTATAACCAGTAATCGACTCCCTATCGTTTTATAAATAACTAGTGGACGTCACGCGGTTTCACCCGCGTAGTTCCCGTCCCCGTGGGAGTACGGGGTTAATATATAGCCTATGTTACTCCCTGATAATGTAGCTATCTAATGCTAAAAGAATTTTTCAAATCGGTCCAGTAGTTTCGGAGCCTATTCAAACAAACAAACAAATCTTTCTTCTTTATAACATTAGTATAGATTCCCGCTGTCCCAGTCCTGGCTGCAATGACCGATACCGTGGCTGATAACCCCATACAATGCAAATAATCTTTATCAGTGTAATCAAAATAAATCGCATGGCTATTTTTAAACAATTATTCCTTTCTACTTTTTAGGGTTCCGTACCCAAAGTGTAACTAACGGAACCCTAATACTAAGCCTCAGCTGTCCATCCGTCCGTCCGTCTGTCTGTCAGCGGGCTGTATCTCAAGAACCATAATAGGTAGACAGTTGAAATGTTTACTACTTTGTCATTTATTATTATTATTATTATTATTATATTATTATTTACCCAAAAGTATAAACTGGCACTAGCGGCCTCTAGGGAAAAGTATTGAAACTATAATATTGTCAGTTTTTGCACTATAAGGGCTTTCTTTCAAGGAATCTGGATGTTTTTGTAACTCAATATTGCCATCTTTGGTATAGTGCCACTTTTGTTTTCAAGGTGCGAAATAATAAAAATTAAGGTTCATGGTACGGAACCCTTTGTGTGCGAGTCCAACTCGCACTTGCCCGGGTTTTTTGCAATAAATACTCCGATAAAAAGTTAACATAGAATCGCAATTTCCCTAACACTGGATTATAAGTGAACTACAAACAAATTGCTGGTAAATAGCTTTCATAGTGAATTGAAGAGCTCCATCTAATGATACCGTTCGATACGTAGGTACCTTATCGTTATGCAAAGTGGACTGCGGAATACACGGTACGGCAATTTGTACATTATCTATACTTAGATTATTTTCCTATCAAATGGTGTATTTTTGTTGTGGTTTATTTTTGTACTTGAGTCAGAGATAATTTATTATTAAGCATTGTAGTATTTAGGCTGGGTTACTCATTTTCCTAAAACAAGAATTTGTTCCTCACATTTTATTTTTTCCGGGTTTATTTTATTCACTAATTTGACCATTTGAAGTTTATTTAAAAGCAGTCAAAATTCGGATAACACTTACGTTTAAGTTTGAAAACATTAAGCGCCTTTATAACATTTTGATGCAATTGGGCGAACTTTGTGGTTACTCGTTAGATACATGCAGGCACTTGTTTTTTTTTACTATTGATAGGCATGCATTTGATTTCTATCTCACCTGATGGAAAACGATATCATTGGTTGGTGGACGATTTTAAAGGTGTCGCCTTCAGCTCGGGTGTCTATACCGTCTCGGCTGCAATGAAAATGTTTTCTTATCATCATCATCATCATTTCAGCCAGAAAGACGTCCACTGCTGGACATAGGCCTCCCCCAAAAGAGGGGTTTTGCCATAATCGCCACGCTTGGCAGGCGGGTTGGCGATCGCAGTGTATGGTGTTGGTGTTGATGAATGTTTTCTTACTGGCATCAAAACGTATCGGTCGCAGCTAGCGTAATCAGCTAAATATTTACCGGCCAAGTTTTAAGGGTTCCGATCAAAGAAACGGAACCCTTATAGGATCACTCGGGTGTCTGTCTGTCTGTCCGTCTGTCACAGCCAGTTTTCTCCGGATACACTCGACCGATTCTGTTGCAATTTAGTACACATATGGAGTTCTGTGACGAACACGGACGTGTTACGTAAATTATGAAATTTTTAGTATGGAGGTCACCTTTGGGCGTCAAAGTAGAAAATTAAAATATATATATTAAATAATATTGTGTGATATATCAAATGAAAGGGCTTACTGTGAGAGTGTTAATTATATTTTTTTCATAATTTTAAAATAAATACTTTTGAAGTTATTCAAGAAATTAGACTAAAAATGACCATTCCCACCCTTATCTCCGAAACTACAGAGCCTAAAATTTTGAAAAAAATGGAGATAATAGGGCTTTATTTTATAGATTACAAGAAAACCCGTGAGAAGTCTATAATATTAAAATAACACGTTAAAATAAATTAAATTCGTTCGGAACCCTATGCACGCGAGTCCGACTCGCACCTGGCCAGTTTTTTTCATTGAACGGTGCCGTTAAATCAGTGACCTGAGTGACATCCACATCTTTATCTACATTAATTTAGTTTTATGAAACAGTATAGCTATTAAATGGTGTAAAGTGGCTTTTGCTTTTGACTGTCAATAGATTGGCTGAAGGTTTATATAAAAAAACTCAGCTAATACTTACTTCGTTCATGTTTGCACGGATACTGGTGGTCCAGCTCCCCAAATCTTAAGGCTTATTTCAAATCAAATCAAATCGTATATTTCAAATAAACCATTTACAGGCACTTTTGAATTGTCAAGGTCGGTTAGTCCAAAAAGATGAAGCTATTTGCACGTTCCAAAGCGTAGATCTCTATGGAGAAGAACGTGCAAGAAACTCCACGGACACTCTTTTAAAAAATAATAATAATGATATATCCACCCATAAGGCCGATATTTCCACCATATATCGGCCTTATGGGTGGATATATCGGCCATTCTTTAAAAGATAACTTTAAACTGATCTTAGAACAAGCGCAAGTGCCTGGCGGTTGCCAACATTAGACTAATGAGGCGTCTGCTGCATCGCGAGTAACTCCTGAATTAAACATCAAAAATTCACAGTAGCATAGTCTGAGCGAAACCTTGCATTTTTAACGACGAAGGCCAGACACTACATCTGTTTTAAACTAATCTAAGCTTTTGAAGATCTTTGCCAAGCCAGATCCATGGTATCTAAATATAAGGAAAATTAAAAAGTAACCATTAAGCAAAAAACAGATTACAATTTTATTTAGAAGAACCCATCCCTAGTGAACCAAAACAGCATTACCAAAACATATTAACGCCTGATAAAGTTTTCATAGCAAACTATTGCGTCAGCACAACACTATTCTCTAACTAACGTGCTAGGAGCTAAAATTATTTTTAATGTAAACGGGAAATGCTAAAAACCTTGTTTCTAAGTTACTTAGCTACACTGTAGTAATACTTACGTGGCTTATATGCATTCATAACACGCCATCTGTCACAGAATGAAAATATACGAGCGAATTATGTAACTGGAAATTAGCTTTGGCCCATTTAGGTAGGTGGATTACTTAACCGTTGTTTTTCTGACATTGTTCTGATTTCTTGTATGGTATGTGCGGTAGTTATGTTTTACTACATGCATACTCGCTTTTACTACCGGTAAAAGAGCACTTTCGTTACTTTCTTTAATTCTTTTTAATGGCCATTGCTGTCCCACTGCTGGACGAAATCTCCCCCAAGTCTTTCCAAATATTTTGTTTCCGCATCGTCTCGAACCAGCCCTCAATTTTTAATCTTAAAACATTAAAAAGAAATAGATTGTTGCTAAAAATTGCTGGTAAAAACTACGCGAATCGTGGCCGTGAACAAAATCGTGAATAATTAAGAACGCCCAGTAAGAAAGACGAAGTAAGAGCCAACAACACAAAAATAAAAACATAAAAGATAGTACCCAAACTATCTCACAAAACAACAGAAAACATCTAGAAACAACTAACAGATAAATAATGTTTATATTTCCATGTTTTCTTCGGCGATTGTCGGGTATCCGTGCCGATTCGACGAATCCTTTATTCGAAAACTTTATTCGAAACTTTGCCGAAACTTTGTGAACAGCTCACGGATTGTTTGACGGAGCCCTAGTGATGGGAAATGTCGATAAACTTCAAAGGTAAATGTTTATTCTATCTTTATTGTAGGTTTGACTTGATTGAGGGGCAGGTCGGGACAAAGGTTTTGGAACGTCAGTCGAGAAAAGATAAACGAAAGTATTTGTTTAACTTCCTGATCGCTTCATTTGTTATGCGTAAAACATATTGCAGACTGATTTGCAGACAGAGCACTGACTAAAGCTCTTTTAATTCATAGTGCACTAAGAAATTACCTCCTTACCTATACTTTTTTGAGTTCATGGTGGTAGGTCTATGAAAATAAAAACTTGTGGTATGCACAGAAGCTTTTATTTATTTATTGTTCATACAAGCACCTATTAATATATGACACTAAAGATTACCGTCTACGAAAATACCTAAATGAGTAGCATTCAAAGTTTGAAATAGCATAAGAAATGTTTCACAAGAAGTCATCGATATGTCCAAAGTTGAGATATTGGCCGAAGTCTATAACGAATAAAAAAAAACCGGTCAAGTGTGACTCGTACCCGAAGTGTGATCCGTACCATAAACCTTTATTTTTATTATTTGTTGTAATAGCAGCAATAGAAATATACAATCTGTGAAAATTTCAACTGTCTACCTATAACGGTTCTGGATATACAGCCCGCTGACAGACAGACGCACGGACGGACGGACGGACGGACAGCGGAGCCTTAGTAATAGGGTTCCGTTGGTTACCCTTTTGGTACGGAACCCTAATACACTGTTAATTCCTAACAAAATAGACAGCGCCGACGTTTTTTAGCGCGGCCTACTCACTCGATAACAAAGGCACTTCAACCTGACGTCTCCCATCCCTAGCAGGGATTCCGCGGGGCTCACCCTTTCAGCACCATTTTCAGTCCTATGTTTGGGGATTAATAGTTTTTCCTTCAAAACTTAGGCTTTGCCGATCGTTCAGGTTCTTTCGAGTGCTTTGGTAATCGTTACAAGTGTTTTTACGACGAATAGTTTTTGACGTTGTATTGATATTTTTCTTTTTACCTTTTTAAGAATATAACAGGTATTTGACTGGATTTTTTATAACATTTCTTAAAAAATACTTGTGAGACCTTTAAGTCTGTGATAAACACTGACTATTTCATGCTGTGTCTGGCGAGTCACGCTATAATGAATTTTTCCCATCCAGAACCATTGATATATAAAAAACCCAAGATACACACTCAGCATCTCAAAAACGTCCGAAAAAAACAAGCGCAATATGTATAATTCTGCGCAAGTTTCAAACAGTCTCGCATCGCTCGCCATACTGCACTGCTTTGTAAAAACAACTTTAAGCGATCCGTGTAAGGTTGAATTTGTAAAAAATAAAATGTTTATAGTATACACAACTCACACATGACACTTGATGCATGTCAGTTTTTGACGACAGTTTCGAGTGTTGCATTTGTTCGAAACTGTGCATCTTGGGTTTTTTATATATCAATGTCCGGAACAAATGAAGTTTTGAGTGAAGAATAACTTCAAAAGCGTGTCACTCCTCCATTTAGTCATCGCTTTGATTTATTTTTTCCACAAAACGTACTATTTTAGTTAGTCATAACAGCCGAAGATGTCCACTTCTGGACATAGGCCTCCCCC
This sequence comes from Lacanobia wlatinum, assembly GCA_947578705.1. NCBI lineage: Eukaryota > Metazoa > Arthropoda > Insecta > Lepidoptera > Noctuidae > Lacanobia > Lacanobia wlatinum. The sequence continues at coordinate 3,559,202 of OX388046.1, read as the reverse complement.
AAAGGGGAGGCGGGTTGGCGATCGCAGTGTATGGTGTTGCGTTTTACAGAGAATGCTGCTGCCCATTCTCCGGTGAGTCCCTTAGTCGCCTCTTACGACAGCCACGGGTAGTGATGGGTTGGTATTATTCTTTTATGGCGCCATACGACACCGGCCGATACCATGCGGCGGTCTATTTTAGTAACCTTTTTAAAATAAGTATTGAATCACGTAGATTTTTTACTCAAATATCTTTTTGAACTCACTTGTTGGGGCAGACAGGCCGTCGCTTCTTATAGAACACTACTGGACGTCACGCGGTTTCACCCGCGTAGTTCCCGTTCTTGTGGGATTACGGGGATAAAATATAGCCTATGTTACTCCCTGATAATGTAGCTATCCATTGCTGAAAGAATTTTTCAAATCGGTCCAGGAGTTTCGGAGCCTATTCATTACAAACAAACAAATCTTTCCTCTTTATAATATTAGTGTAGACTAGTTGACCCGTGCCCACTTCGTTGGGCGGTAATTTTCGGGTTAATATATAGCCTATGACACTCACAAATAACGTAGCTTTCTATTGGTAAAAGAATTTTCAAAATTGGTTTAGTAGAACCAGAGATTACCCCCAACAAACTCACAAACTTTACCTCTTTATTATATTAGTATACTGGTACTCAGTTGCATCCGGCTAGAATAGAAGCATATTCCGGGCAAAAAGCTAAGCTAAAGCTATTTGTTTCTTATCGACACTAATATTATAAAGGGGAAAGATTTGTTTGTTTGTTTGAAACGAATATGCTTCGAAACTACTGGACCGATTTGAAAAATTCTTTCAGTAATGGATAGCTACATTATCAGGGAGTAACATAGGCTATATTTTATCTCCGTATTCCCACGGGAACGGGAACTACGCGGGTGAAACCGCGTGACGTCCACTAGTGTGATGTAAATTAGAACACCAGTTTATCTCGAACTATTGGAAAAATGTTTTACTAACAGGGTGCCTACATGGCTTACCCAAAGGGTATACAACAGAACCCTATTGCTAAGACTCCGCTGTCTGTCCGTCCGTCCGTCCGTCTGTCTGTCAGCGGGCTGTATCTCAAGAACCGTAATAGGTTGACGGTTGAAATTTTCACAGATTGCGTGTTTCTATTGCCGCTTTAACAACAAATAATAAAAATTAAGGTTAATGGTACGGATGTGAGTCCGACTTGCACTTGGCTGGTTTTAACAATACACCTATAAAACGTTACTTAAAAATTGGCACTCTGGTGTCAAAGATATCAAGCGTGTTTATCATAGTTCGTTACTAATTCTTCACATCAAAGAGACCTTTCTCAATACTAACAGATCGATACCACCCATCATTCGATTTTTCCTCCACCGCTTTGTTACATAAGCACACGTCGAAAGTTCCACAATACGTTCAGTTCGTTCTACTGAAGGGCGAATGGCTGCCATCAATAAGAGCGGATCGGATCGGCGCCGGAGCGGCGGTTACCTACCGTACGGCACGCGAGGACAAGGATCTAGAGAGGCATGGATGTGGTAGATCTTCAAGTGAAATAATAAAAAAAGAAATTAAAATTCATTTACTTCAAGCTATCAAACCCATATAAAAGCAAAACAATAATTTAAATCAAATGACAATAGTTGCAAAAGAAACTATTTCAAATAAATTATGAATTTAAAATAAAAGTACTTACAAAATGCCATATATAGGGCTATTTTGACGGCCTTCGAACACCGAGCAAATCTGCGGGCTATCGCACGAACAGACAGCGCCCTACGTTCCCTTTCAATGTCTGCATCGTCTTTCTGGTCAGCGTAATAGCGTAATATTCCTATTGAACGATTTCGACCATGCCGGCCAGTATCAATGGAGATTTGCCATCAACGTGGGGCATATTATAGTAGGCCTCATCAGAAGGCTCAAAGTCACTTAAAGGGCAATGGAGAGGGCAATGCTTGGAGTTTCCTTGCGTGATCGAATCATAAATGTTTATATCAGGAAGAGAACCAAGGTTACCGACATAGCCCAAAGGATCGCCAAACTAAAGTGGCAGTGGGCAGGGCACATTGCTCGCAGAACAGATGGTCGATGGGGACGAAAAGTTCTGGAGTGGCGACCGCGTACCGGAAGACGCAACGTTGGAAGGCCTCCCACAAGGTGAACCGATGACCTGGTGAAGGTCGCGGGTAGCCGATGGATGCGAAACGCACAGGACCGGTTGTTGTAGCGACGCTTGGGGGAGGCTTATGTCCAGCAGTGGACGTATTTCGGCTGATGATCCTATCTGTCCGATCATATGTAAAAAGGGAACAAACTTGGTTAATTGATTCGAAAGATTGTTTTGAAAGCATCATTTTTGTTTGTAAATATTAATAAAAAATTATAAATAATATTAAAAAAAAAAAAATCAAATTCAAATTCAAATTGTATATAAAATAAATGGTTTTGAATTTATTTTAAATAGAAAAGTTGTCCAAAAACGTGTAACGTTATCCATAGTTATTTAGTTAGTATGTGTATGTTCATAACACAGGCTAATAAAAAAACGACTTTTTAAGTTTTGTACCTCTTCCAAATTCTCTAAATCTGGTACAGTTTTCCTTAGCTACAGTTTATGTTGCGGAGAAAGGTAGAATGATATACTTAGACACGTCAGCACGATCCAGATTACTCGGCTAAGCTTACTTAGACTTAGAATCAGGATATTTTGGAAAATACAGGACTACATTTCCAAGTCTTTGACAAAAAAAGTAACGAAAAATTCGACAGCATTTGTTTTAGCCAACTTTCAAAATGTTGAGCTGTCTTTTCGGGATTAAGTTTCAGATCCCTGGATAATTCCAAGGATATTTTTGATAAATTAGACTTTTTCTAGGTGATTGATTAACGCAAATTGTATTGCACAATGTTATCAATTTGTTTGAACAAGTTTTTATTTCACGTAAAGCTGCTGACAGCCGATCTAATCGAAAAGGGTTATATGCAATACTCAAGGGACTTTCATATTGGTACTTACTATTCTTTTAATATCACTGGCACTTATATTTGAATATTGACAACGATGTATTGTTTCAAACGTGAAATGTAAACGCTTTAGTTGAATTACTGTGATTTCAATTTGGGTGCACACGTTGCTCAATAAATGTATGTATGCTGGCTACTACTAAGGCGCCGACCCCACTGCACGCGGTCTAGTGGTCAGAGTTCCGAGTTCTGTGATCCGCGTCCACTGTAATCTATGCGGTGGCTAAGAATCCTACATACAAAAGCTGTTAGACCGCGACGGTCAAAGTGGACGCACGTTCAGTCAGAGTTCTATTATCTTGCAAAAGCTGGAAGGTTACGATGTCCGACGAGATCGAAATGTTTATTTAATTATTGAGAGACTAGTGGAAGTCACGCGGTTCCACCCGCGTAGTTCCCGTTCCCGTGGGAGTACGGGGATAAAATATAGCCTGTGTTACTCCCTGATAATGTAGCTATCCATTGCTGAAAGAATTTTTCAAATCGGTCCAGTAGTTTCGGAGCCTATTCATTTCAAACAAACAAACAAACAAATCTTTTCTCTTTATAATATTAGTGTGGAAAAACGTTTTCTTTATGATTTGCGAGACATTTCGTTTTCAGTAAAAAGAGCGTGCGACGTGTTAGATTTTTAGACCGCTCGCAGTATGCGCGTGTGTGAACATGGAACGGGCCGCGGGATGGACCGCGCGCAATGGGGTCGGCGCCTAATAGCTAATTTTGTTTCTTTCTTGCTCTCTTTCTTTCTAACAGCTGGCCATATAATTTTGTACTTAGCTGTCATATTTGTCCAAATATTTTGCTACTTCCTTCCATTTTCAAACAAACAATAAAAATCAGTAAATCGAAGTTTGTTTGTTTTCAAATTTGGAACGTTCTTGTGTGCCAGCCAGTCCGTGATATGACGTCACCACTAGCACATCCTCGCGTGTTTCCGTGCCAAAGTTATGGAATAGTTGAAGAAAAAACTTTTGACGGATTGCGGAGGGGGATAAGCAAAGCTAAAGGTTCAAAGGATCTTTGTATGATAGGTACGGTTATTACTGACAAGCTAAGACTCTAAAGGTTTCTTTTTTTTAAACTGTTTATATTTACGGTTTACGAAATTTATTTCGCTCAAAATAATACAATCTATGAGAAAAAACATAATAATTAAGATAAGCAGCGGTTTCGCTTAGTAATAAACTAAGATTAAGTTACAAAAACGGTAAAATTTACTATTCATACATTACTCAGGTGGTGTTTTAATAGCTTTTTAAAAGTTGGAAGTGATTTCGATTCCTTTATTACTTTAGGTATAGAGTTCAGCCCCTCATATACAGCAGTCTTTCTACCATAGTTTGTCCTCGGCGCTCTTAGAATTATATGGTGAGCCTGACTCTTCATGCCCTTTTGAATTTGCATTCTTTTTGTAAATGTTTTTTGTGTTTGTATGTCTCTACTAATTAATTTACGTACAAATATGCAGGTATTAACGTATTTTCCTCTTGTTTCAGGTGCAAATGACTTAGTTTGGTGAACCGTGATGTGAGGAGCAGATCAGACACCATGCTGATACGGTGCTTACTACTAGTGCTGTTATGTGCGGTGAGTACCTTAGATATAGTACATAGTACTAAGTTATGAACGAATACTAGTTGGATAATCTTGACCCATAAGCTTATTCCATTACTGAAATGAGCTTATGGGTCCAGACCCACTCAAAGTGTACTTTTTTAATAACATTACCACTTAGTGTGACCTATCCCAGCATCACACGAGTGTAAATTATATTTTTGTTACGCTCATTGAGCGGAAAACAGCTCACATTGCGTTTTGGCTTCTTTCAAATTGCCATGTCGCGAATTTCGCGTTTAGGCACTTAAAGAAACGGTCACACATTGTGACAGGGACGAAAAACCCTTAACGAGCTCTAAGCCCTAACTGATGGGAAGCGAATCCATCCATCAAAAACGTTAAGCATAAAAATTTTAATCCATTGATGAAACTCAAAAGCTATTTCCTGATTTTTTTTTTAGCTTCATTAAACTCCACGCCATGGTTTCCAGAAACGAAGTGAAAAATTTGTTGGCTTTAAAATAAAATTATATTTGATTCAATATCTACACTGTGGCAATGTTGAAATTCTGGATAATTTTACGTAGTATCGTTGGCATAGTTTAAATGGCCTAACCACTTCAACTATTCCGTTTCATATACCTATTTAATTATTGAAGTATTGGTTCGAAATATCAGTTCTGAGAAACTCTAATTGTTTCGTAGGATACATTAAGGTATGATTTGTCAATCTACCTTTTGTTTTACTATATTTTTAGGGTTCCGAACAAAAACGGAACCCTTATAGGATCACTCGGGTGTCTCTCTGTCTATCCGTCTGTCACAGCCAGTTTTCTCCGGATCCACTGGACCGATTCTGTTAAAATTTGGTACACATATGGACTTTTGTGACCCAAACACGGATGTCTTACGTAAATTATAAAATTTTTAGTATGGACACTTTTGGAGGTCAAACAAGAAAATTAAAACAATATCGTGTGACATATCAAACAAAAGGGCTTCCTTTTTTTACTAATTATAGGCTCGTGTGGATTTGAATTATATTTTTTTCATAATTTTAAAATAAGTGGTTTTGAAGTTATTCAAGAAATTAGACGAAAAATTACCATACCCCCCTTATCTCCGAAACTACTGAGCCTAAAATTTGAAAAAAAAAATGGAGTTTGAAGATTACAGGAAAACCTATTAGAAGTTTGTAGTGTTAAAATAACATGTTACAATAAATAAAATCGTTCGGAACCCTTTGCACGCGAGTCCGATCTTTACCTAGAGATTACAGGAAAACCTATAAGAAGTCTATAGTGTTAAAATAACATGTTAAAAATTTTTTGATGATTCAACTGATGGAAATTTTTTGATGATGATGAAAAGTTTTTTTAGTACCTACTTACATAGTTTGTCATATTGCTAACGTTCGTTGGTTTCTTTGAGTAGATGCTGACAGTAAGTGACACGCATTGCTTCTTTGGAAAGTATTGCCAAACTACTGAAATTCTTGACAGTCAGAATCAATAGTGGCGGCCAGCAGACCTTTTTTTATTTGTGATGGGTTTGCTCTTGACTCTAGTCTAGGCCAGAGATGACTGATGGCGGCAAGCTGATACTTAGCAGAGCAATCCCAAAGGACTTGCGCTTTATATAGGGTTAAAAGCTGTCCAGGCCTGAAGTATCGCTTCACCCTATTTAGGATGCCCAGCTTTTTGGCCGCGGTTTGGGCTTTGTACTCGATGGTGGCGCCGAAGTTGAGACTGAATGTCAACTCCATGCCTAGGAGCTCGAGCCGATCAGTCACAGGAACAGATGCACCCCGAAAAGTAGGAGTTTGGTCAAAACGACGAATAGAATAGAATACTCTTTATTATGTACACCATATAACTAAAAAAAAAAAATAGAAATAAAAGTAGTGTAGTGTAGTATAAATTTTCTTCATAATCCACTTCTCACAAACGAAAATATAATATTCTACACACAGCTATGAGTAACAAGACCATTATACCCCATAACAAGCCTTAAGAAAAAACCAAAACATTCCCCCAGACTCAAGAATTAAGCAACACCTTCATTTTATTCGCGCCATAATCGTTACTCATCTGGTCGACGTGCATAATTCTACAAAGGCAATAAAAACAAATGAACGGAGCTCCGTTGTGACGTCAGAGTCGTAAACAGCCAATCATAAAGAAGAACTGCTGTTATTTGTTGTACTGTGGTGTTAATGTTTAAGGAGCTGTATCTGGTTTTTAGTCTGTGGCAGTTTTCAAAAGCAAAAAGTTTGTTCGAAGCGAAAATACGATACGTAGATTGCGCGCACGATAAGTTTATGCGCGGTTTAAATTGGAACTAAACGTGTTTATATGTAAGTGTGCTAATTAATATAATCTAGTCATTGATGTATAAAAAACCCAAGAAACACACTCAGCATCTCAAAAACGTCCGCAAAAAATAAGCGCAATATGTATAATTATGCGCAAGTTTCAAACAATCTCGCATTGCTCGCCATAATGCACTGCTTTATAAAAACAACTTTAAGCGATCCGTGTAAGGTTGAATTTGCAAAAAAAAATTGCGCATCTCTCGCCACACTGAACTGCTTTGTAAAAACAACTTTAAGCGATCCGTGTAAGGTTGAATTTGCAAAAAAAATTGTTTATAGTATAACTACACACAACTCACACATGACACTTGATACATGTCAGTTTTTGACGACAGTTTCGAGTGTTGCATTTGATCGAGACTGTGCATCTTGGGTTTTTTTATATATCAATGAATCTAGTACATTAATATTATACCTTGGTAGTTAATTCTTTCAATTACCTAAAATTTCAGTTACGTTTTTGATTTTTAAATTAATGACGGAAATATATTTTAATAAGCCTGCACGAACTCTAGTTTTGTTTGCCACCACAGACGAGGAGCTCGTGGTCGTAATAGCCGTATTACGGGTAAATCTTCAAGGTTAAGGAGTGCTTGCCAAGGCCGATCCATGGATAGGTGATCATCTTAACATACCGAGACCCCCCCTACCTCGGAAGTACCTTAAGCCGTTGTCAACTAAAAATCTTTGACCGTCGTTACAGGAAGTCAGAAGCCAGGAAATCTGACACCAGTCCTTGGCAAGACTGGTGTCAGGGTCTTGCCTGTTACTGGGTTGTACAGGTTTAGTAAGAAACCGCTCCATATATAAAATGCTGGCACTGCACTGCATCCGGTTTGTCTGGAAACCGGATAGTTTGAAAAAGGCCAGGCAAATTCATTTAAAGGTACCTAGTAAAAATTGTGTCAATCCATCTAAAGAAAACTGTTCGGCAAAGATTTTCCAAGTCAGCGGTCTGACTCATAATTATAGTAATACCTAATCATTCCTGTAGTGACAACACTGGAATAACTCGGCATATCTTTATTCTAAACCAGCTTTTGCCCGCAACTTCGTACCCGCATATCCCGTTTTATCCCGTTCCCGTAGGAATTTAGGGAAATCCTCTCTTAGCTTACCGCCATTTGGCGGCGGCCAGTGGAGCACCACTGGCCGCCGCCAAATGGCGGTTGTCGAATAAACCATGTCAGAACCATGTCGCCCTTGAGGCGGTTTAGAAACTCTGACACTAAGGTGTGTGGGGTCGTTAGACCTTACTGCCCACACGATAAGAAGAAGAAGTGCTCCACTTCACTCCCCAAGGAACCTACTAGCCAAATTTCAGCTTTCTACGACCAGAAGTTTAGGCTGGCGTTGTCTGTCAGTCACTCACTCAGTCATTAACGGACGAAAGAATTTTATACATAAAGAATTAGGATAGAAGGCTCCGCGATAAATGGGCTATTACAATCCAACACTACAGTTGTTTATCAATTCGAACCAGTAGTTCCTGAGACAACGAAACAAACAAACTCTTCAGCTTCAGATATTAGTAAAGATAAATTATTACTTATTTACGTACTCAACCAGACATAACACAATTTTAATACCAAAACTAAACTTCAGGAACAGCCATAATCCAACAAGTTCTTCCCAATCTATTTTATAGATAACTTTGTGCCAAAAAGCCACGCAAACACTAAAGGCAATTAAGAGAGTGTACCTTCACGAAAGCCTCCTTCGCCCACACTGCGGTCACCCATCGTTATAAGTTCATATCGGGTGGTAAAGCCCTTTGATTTCTATGTTTACTTGGGTAACGTGTTTTCCATGAATTTTGGCTCCGAATCATGTTATGTGGTTTTGTCTACTGAGAATTAATAATAAAGGGATATCTGTTTGAAATTCAAGATCGGAAACTCTACACTCGAAGTTGTAGACGAGTACGTCTACCTAGGACAAACGGTCCAGCTAGGCAGGGCCAACTTCGAGAAAGAGGTCAACCGTCGAATCCGACTCGGCTGGGCAGCGTTCGGGTAGTTGCGCGGTATCTTCTCGCCCCACTTACCACAGTGTCTCAAGACGAAAGTCTATGATCAGTGCGTGTTGCCAGTGATGACATACGGAACTGAAACGTGGTCGCTTACAATGGGCCTCATCAGAAGGCTCAAAGCCACTCAAAGGGCAATGGAGAGGGCAATGCTTGGAGTTTCCTTGCGTGATCGAATCAGGAATGATGATATCCGCAAGAGAACCAAGGTTACCGACATAGCCCGAAGGATCGCCAAACTAAAGTGGCAGTGGGCAGGGCACATTGCTCGCAGAACAGATGGTCGATGGGGCCGAAAAGTTCTGGAGTGGCGACCGCGTACCAGAAGACGTAACGTTGGAAGGCCTCCCACAAGGTGGACCGATGACCTGGTGAAGGTCGCGGGTAGCCGATGGATGCGAGACGCGCAGGACCGGTCGTTGTAGCGACGCTTGGGGGAGGCCTATATCCAGCAGTGGACGTCTTTCGGCTGATATGATGATGATGATGATATGAACTGTTTGTAATTATTAGGAATTTAAACAAAAAATTTACAATTAAAAATTTACCTTTTGTCAAGAATCCGCCGCCACGTTAGCCAGCCCGGTGGCTTGCCATTGGTTGACTGATGCGCCATGTTGGCGGTTTTGACGCATTTATAACACACTCTACACATTTATTTTAAACTAGTGGATGTCACGCGGTTTCACCCGCGTTGTTCCCGTTCCCGTGGGAGTACGGGGATAAAATATAGCCTATGTTACTCCCTGATAATGTGGCTACCCATTGCTGAAATAATTTTTCAAATCGATCCAGTAGTTTCGGAGCCTATTCATTTCAAACAAACAAACAAACCTTTCCTCTTTATAATATTAGTGTAGAAGTGTAGATGTAGATACCCCTTCTAATTGTAGGTATAGTTTTTTATATAACTGTATTTATTTACCTTTTTTTTATTTTTTCAACATTTAATTAAGTATTCTGTTTATTGTGTCTACCTTCGTCCGTGTGGCACTGCGGGGTGCCAACTGAAAACCAGCGCTGGGTGTCTAACGCTCAGCAAATGCTGAGATGGCTACCCTTTCGGTATGGGCACGCTCAACGCAATTATTGTGTACTCGTACCTACTATTATTTCTGTTCACTTTGTCTATGTTGCTGTGAGTTTGTGTCTATGCTGAATGAATGTTTTCTATTCTATTCTATTCTACGAGGAATCGTTACATGTAACTATGATAGGCGCTTGATAAATGTGCAATAACATTCATTGACCAACATACAAACTCATTCCGCTGTTTTCTTCGTGGATAATGCTTCTAGAGCAATGAATTTTTTCCAAAACATCTAGATCCAATTAATACGTGCCCTTATCGTTTTCTTTTTTCCAAAACATAATTACTAAAAGAATTATGACAATCTAATTACCCAAAAAAACAAACTATGAGACAAATTTGATAAGTTTTTAACAAAATAAAAGATGCATATTATATAGTCTTCCTCTCAATAATTTTGATATATGATTCTTTTAGATCAGTCCAGTTTTGAAGAAGAAAACAGCAGAATACACAACATCTTTTGGTCAAGGTTTTATAGGTAAAATCAGCCTGAGCTGCCTTGTCTTGTCGGTTTCGCACTTTACTGGATAGGGCGCAGCGCGACGGCATCGGCAATAGTTTCTTCAAGTACCTATTTTTCAAATTCCTCGGGACTAGAGTCCTCTCTTAATACCAGAAATAGAAATAAAGACGTAAAGCTGTCCTGAATCGTGATACTTAACGTCCTCTAGTTATTAAAACATAATTTATTGTTCGGGTATCTACGAAGGGACATTAGGGTTAGGTCAATATACTTTATTGCAAGTTTATCTGGCGCCTGTCATAGAAGCCAGAAAATCTGACATCAGTCTTGCCAAGAGGTTTTGCGTTTCCCGTGCTTTATGATTTGTAGAGATCAGACATGCAGATGCTCCATGTTAGATACTGGTATCCAGTGCATCTAGTTGGACTAAATCTAAAAATGTAATAAATTCATAGCATTTTTAACAAAGCTTTTCGAATAAAAATCATTTCTATTCTATTTTTTAATAATGGAAAGCAAAACCGCCGTGTGGTGTCGGCGGGTGCCGTATGGTGCCGTAAAAGAATAATACTATCCCGTCACTTCCCGTGGGTGTTGTAAGAGGCGACTAAGGGACTCACCAGAGAATGGGCAGCAGCGGGGTCTATTCGCTCGCTTCGCTCGTTCACACGACCCCGCCATCCCCTTCCAACCTAACCTGTACGAGTCGGGGTGCCCTAAAGTCCAGATTACATCCAGTTCAGTATCAGATTTTCAAAATTATGTTAAAAGTTACTTAAAGATTATGAATATTATAGTAAATGAATAATATACTAAATGAATATTATGTGAAATGTGCATTATAAGAAATGTCCACTATGTCATAAGAAATTAGGTGCAATGAAATTATATCAACAATTCACTATCTCAACTGATCGTTATATTAAACAAAAGTATATTAACTGAAATTAGGTCAAGTGAACTTTAGATTTTTTGTTATTATATCAACTTCTACACACCCTTTAATTTGTCGGTAATTTGAAGTGTCCTTTTCAATTCATGTTTCTTTTACCCCACCTCCATCTATCCTATATCTAACGATTCGTTAAATAAAGGACCAGTCAAAACACCAATTTCCCGTCCTCCAAGTGTGACTGGCAAAGAGCATTAAACCGAGTAATATGTTTACTATGCTAATACTGTGGAGCCGCCATGTTTCAATTCGCACAGTTCATAGCCTTAATAAAAACATAGTTACATGATATTGTCGTAGTGATGGGACAAAGATGTTATGAAAATTGACTAAATTTAATATAAGTATAAGCGTTTGTATCGACATAAGGCTCTATTGGAACGTGTTTCATTATAATGGTTTATTGGTCCAATTTAACAAAATTTAATATCTTATTATTTTTAATTTTTTATATGTTATGGGTTTGCTCTTGACTCTAGTCTAGGTCAGAGATGACAAAAACAAAGTCTACAATGGACCGAGCTTACCTAGAAGGAGCCTGTTCACTCTAACTTTGAAGAGCGTTCGGAAACACAGACGGACGCAGGCAGAGAGTTCCACTCCTTTGCTGTGCGCATTATAAAAGACGTTTGGAAACGCTTAGTGCGAATTGGTGGAATAGTAACAAGGTAGGGATGGTAAGTTGCAGTGCGTCTAGATTAATAAATTAATTCGATTAATAAATTCAGTTCAACTCACGATCAACAACAAATCGACAAATTAGTAACGACATCCCAAACATGTCCCTTCCCTAGCAATGTAAATTAGCCTATCTCCCCAAAGCGTTGTATTCGTAACGGCAGCAGAAATTCTCGAAGGCTCCATTTAAATTGATTCCCTAATACTAATAACACGTAACAGTTTGTAAGCAGGCGACTGTAGTCATTTTCTAGTTAGACAGAATTGTTTAACTAATTTCTTCAACGATGTTTAGTTGGGGATGTAGATAACTGGAGAGGATCTTGAGATGTTTTAAAAGGAGGACTTTGATTTAATAAATACCTCTTCCTCGTTTTGCTCTTGACAGAGTGGTGGTCATTATGAATTCTGTAAAATCGCTACCATTGATGTTTTCACTCACCTCACGGTCTCTCCCCATCATGTTCTGTTAGATGATAGTTTAGCGCATTCATTACCAGAATTTCTCCATCATCATCGTCATCATATCAGCCGAAAGACGTCCACTGCTGGATATAGGCCGCCCCCATGGGGGGGGGGGATTTGCCACAATTTACTAAGCATACCTAATCCCACGACAATCATCATCGCCTTGTACAAGTATTACTTCCTACAGTCAAAATAATATATATTTATGTTGCAGCAAAAACATGATAGTAACAGCATAATTATTTTAATACATATTCCGCGAACCTCATTCTTCAGTTATGAAAACAACGTTACCTATTCTCACTTCACGAATACAGCGAGTTTTCCGTCCATTTTCTTTCACCTGCAGTGCATTTTCCGCACACAGTGAATTTTCTAACGTATAATATAATAGCGAGGCTACATTATACTTGCATTAGAGGCGGTAATTTGTGCTGAATCTGTGTTACAGTGCAGATTGAGTTTGTTAGCTTACCTAGTGGTACGAGATGGGAGCGATCGCGAAAAGACTACCTTTTAAAGTTTCATCTTGTTCTCGTCAGACCGATGACATCAAGTGATCAGATTACTCTAGTATAGCGCATGCAGCCGAGCTACGTTCTTCAAACCAACTTTAATCTTGTTGCACCTTGATGATGTTCCGGCTGTTTGATGCTATCTGCGTATTTCTTCTCCTACTCGATCAGATTCATCTAAATGTTATCTGATAAAGATCGCTTTTAGACTGCCCGTACTGTTGCACCCTATTATTTTTCAAGCAATTTATTAGTATTAATACAGTAAAACTATGAATACTTATTAAAATATAACAGTATGAATAGAAATCTTTATAAATAAACTACAGTACAGTAATCATTGTATTCCTGCATGAAAATCGAGTAAAACAGCAAACTCATATTTTTCATGTCGCCAATTTTGTACAGAACTGTTTTAGCTCCGGTTTGAGCGTATTTGGGATACAACGTTATCTAAGTTTGCAGCAGAATGTATGAGAATGGCAAGCGAGAAAGACGTGACTATAAAGTTATGTTGCTCCATATGATCGTGCTAGGTATAGGTACTCAATATTCTAAAACTGCCAATACTGTGTGAGCAAGCATGACTATCAAAGCATATTGTTTCTGCATGGCTAGATGCTTTGTCCTATATTATCACATCACTGCATCATCACTACAGTTATACACCAAGTCCTCTCGCCATGTATGTTTGTATGCGATAAACAAAAACCCGGCCAAGTGCGAATCGGACTTGTACCCGAAAGGCTCCGTACCATAAACCAAAAACACACGTTTATTGTATGTAATTTTTAAATTAATTCAATTTTTATTATTATACACATTCTGTAAAAAAAAACAACTGTCTTACGTATTACGGTTCTTAAGATACAGCCCGCTGACAGACAGACGGGACGGACGGACGGACAGCGGAGGTTTAGTAACAGGGTTCCGTTGGTTACCCTTCCGGTACGGAACCCTAAAAACAAAGTCTATTAGAAAAGTTTAGATGTTCAATTCATTAAAATTTTGTATTAATTGGTGAAATATGACAAAGATTGTTGAAGCTGTCGGAAAAATCATGCCGGTACTCAGTCGGCTAGTTCCCAAATCGGTAGTTTGGGACCTAATATGCTCTGCTGCCAGTCCAAACCGGGGCGAGATACTAACAATATGACTGTTAAAAACCAAAAATATAACTACAAAATTAACAGCGTACCATAAACCACGTACCTAATTATACACAACATAATTAACTTTAAGTTTTAAACTTCAGTGAAAACTACCACGGAATGCTCGCTAAAATTCTCACTTGTGTTGTTATGTCGCGCGGTATTCCAGTATGTGTGTAGCACGCAAAACGACCGCGTGCTATGCGGAGCATTTACTATACACGTTATGATGCGAACATTATTATATGTTCTAGCAGTATTTTGTGGTGTTCTGTGGTTGTCGGAAGAACAGATATTTGTGTACGGAGCTGTTGGAATATGGGGAGGTTATTAAGAGCATAAGCCAAACGTTATTTGACCATTACTTAACTGTATGAACTTGAATGAGAAAGTAAATACTGACCATCTGAGAACTTTAAATAACTATAAAGTATTTATTGGTTTATGCAACATTGTCTGAATTCTCAACAAAGTGTAAGTGCATTTACCAAAAAGTTTTTATTTTGATATAACAAACAAACAATATGAATTTATTTATTTGTATAATAATACTTTTCTATAGTCTGTGCCTAAGGAAGAACAGCGGGTCTAAAAGGCCACCTTAGTAGAATCAGCCAGCACATCAAGCTACCCGAAACTGTCAAATTTTCCTTATCAAACTTGAACCTAATGCTTTAGCGATAAAGATGTAAATGAAATACAGATTTTTGTATGATTAATATTATGATCCTAATCTAATACCTTTAAACGCGCAATTCTTGTATAAATGTTATGTTGATATATTTATAATCTGAATGTCGTAAACGGCGCCAACAATTTTAATTACATGGGGTTTCGGGAGCGATAAATCGATCTAGCCAGGTTTCATTTTTAGAAAACGACGTTAAAAAAAACCGAGCAAGGCTCGGTCATCCAGGTACTAGTTAAAGTTTAGTTTAGACCCACAGCAATGCAGTGTTGGATATGGGGATTTAGGGGTTAATAGGATGAGCAACAACAGAGCAGGGTTGTCTCTCTGAATTTTACATAAGTTGTTCTTATGTCATTCAGAAAATTTCGAGTCGGGTGGAAAATGCCATTAGCTATTGAAAACCCCGAGATTTCGGATTTCGGTTTGAGCCTTAGTGTCTAAATAATATTTTACAAATGTGAAAGAGAGTTTTTGTCTCTGCCTCTTCACGTCTTACTGAAATGGACTTGGATGAAATTTGGCACATGAGTTGTGGAATAAGAATACTTTTTACTCCTTGGGATATTTCTTTACTTTCACGGGGGGCTGGCGGTAGCTAGTTATGAATACTCGTGCCAAAATTATATTCAAGTCGAATAACGTCGTGATTCGTCTTCAACCATACCATCCATGCTTCCTGCAATTTGCTGTAGATACGTTTAGGTCAATTTGAGTTAAAGAAGAATGGTCATTTCTGACCCAGGCAGCCACTCCACGTAAAATACTGGTATTCAGCTGAATCCGGTTTGACTGGAAGCCGACCGCAATATAGTTGGGAAAAATCTAGGCAGATGATGATCATTTTTGACCCATTTGACAGACCTATTGTTGTTTTTTTTTGTTATTTAAAGTAGAATTATGCATGTTTTTTTTCGATTTTGAATATGTCTTCAGACAAAGTCTCGAAAAGTAATTTCACATCCATCCTTACAATCGTGTTTAAGCTCATTTCAATTGTCTCGATGGATATAATGCTTAGTTGATAACGAGGGTCTGATGATGAAGAGCAGAAAGGTGGAAAGCGGTAAAATGTGTTCATCGCCATTTTATACCCGTAGTCCCGTAGTCCGACAGAATTGAGACTTTCCTATTTTTTTCGTTATTTTTCATTTTAGTGCGTCCTGATACAATTTCACCAACAGCAGAGATAATCTCGTATGATGTAGCAGATAAGACAAAAGCGTAATATGTCATTCTTTCAATGTCACATGAAACCATGCAATGCTTCTACGCTCGGAAGATGGCCTGCGAGATTGGGTTGCACGCAACCTGTGACCCTTACGACCTATTTAAATCGTATTTTGGTACGACCCTCAACGGTACGGGTCTTTGATCTCCTTCAAGTTGAAGTGAGTTTTAAGCATGACTGTGTATTTTTCTTTGGGTTAGTTCTAGTGTGGGGGTCTGTCATAATTGCCACGCTTGGCAGGCGGGTGGCCATCGCAGTGTATGGTATTGCGTTTCACAGAGAACGCTGCTGCCCATTCTCTGGTGAGTCCCTTAGTCGCCTCTTACGACACCCACGGGAAGTGATGGGATGGTATTATTCTTTTACGACACCATACGGCACCGGCCGATACCATACGGCATTGGAAAATTAGCCAGATAAAACCACGTGTCTCAACTACCAGAAAAACATACCAAATTCGAGTAACAAAATTACCAATTTAATCATTACCTTATTTATCGTCACCCAACCTGCAAATTTAAACGGCACACGAAATTGCCGACTAAACTCTAATAAATTAATTAGGGCACATGATTGATTAGTTTCCCAATCAGTTAATAATAACTAATAGTTAATAATTATAACACCTCGCTTTGCACGCTATAAATGTTCATAATGATAATTTCTGCCGTAAATTATTCACTGTTATAAATTTTGCGGCATTATTGCCGTTAGGTTTGCACTTTAGTTGCGCTGCGTTTCAGTAATATTCAAATTACTATGTTGCAGTTTTAATGTTGATTACAGTAGGCTTTGTATTATACGCAAATTGTATTTTGAAGGAACACGGGGGGTTTTAGGTTCACTGGAGCGCAAGGAGAGGAGCGAAGAAATATTAACCAATGGAATTGCATAAAATCTCCGCTTCGCGTCACTCACTTCCGCTCCGTGAAGAATGGGAGGAGTCGTTTAATGATTTCCAATACAACGTTTTTTTTCATATTATGGTTAAACGTGGACGAAGTTTAAAGATACCTCTCCACTTGGAGGCACTTCACTAACACTTGGCAAAGCTACGCAGGGATTCTACCTAAGCTTTACTCCGCGTTATGTGAACATACAGGCATATGTGAGCCAGTGTGACCCAAAGGTTGACTGGTAGAGAATACCTTGTCGCGCGTTTAGTCCACCTTTGCAGTACTCAGCACATTACGTCTAAATAAATAAACAAAGGCATCATGCTGCAGGTATACGTCCAAAATCGTGTGTTGAGTGGATGGTTAACTTAATACGTAGGTACACAAAATAGCTTCTAGTTGTCGAGATAAATACCTTAAGGGAACATTGACCCTAGAACCATTCGAGGACATGTGACATCTACTAACCTGCACTTTCGCACTTTGTTGCATTTCACTCAAAAAGTACTAGCCTGTAACCGTTTCCTGGATCTCATGTATCTACACCAAAATAAATCAAAATCGGTTCTTCGGTTTAGTCGTAAAACCGTAACAAACAAACAAGCACTTCTTCGTATTTATAATATTAGATAGTATTAGGGTGCCTGTGCATTACAGCGGAGCGAGGCAGCGGAGCGGAGAAATGGAGAAAATTGAACCAATGGAATTGCACAAAATCTCCGTACCACATTTGTCACTGACATTGTGATTGATGCTTGGTTCATATTTCTCCATTTCTCCGCTCCGCTGTAATGGACAGGCACCCTTAGGATCGTGTCTAGAAACGGGCTGACTAACGGTATGATGACTAACAGAGAAGTAATGGAAGAGAAAGACATAAATTGGGTGTACCCTTGTTTCGCAGACAGAAATTTCATAGAATTTCGTTTTGCAGAAAATGTTTCACATATTATTTGGTCCTTGTAATTTTATGTCGAATATTATTGTTATAAGACAATTTACTTGAATGAAACCAATTTTACAGAAACACAATTCAATGAATTTCATGATCACATTTTTTTAATAAACAAACTTATCAAACAGCAGAAAAAAAAAATGTGTCAGAAACGAATCGCTGTAAAACCGACGCCGGCCAGCAAGCCGATGCTGCGGTGGTGAGCGTTAAAACCATCTGCGACGATAAGTTCGCGTGGGATCGCCGGAGCCCCGCAGTGCCGGAGCCGTGACAGAAACCATGCCTGCTGCATGTTGCTTGCTTGCATTCTGCACGTTGCATGCTCGGTTGCGTGCTGTATGCTTGCTTGCTTTTATGCTGCATGTTGCATGCCGCATGCTTGCTGCATGTTGCATGCCGTATGCTTGCTGCATGTTTGCTGCATGCTTGCTGCATTCATGTTGCATGCTCGCCTGCATACTGCATGATTGCTTGCATTCTGCATTTTGTCAAACGTTTAGAAACTGTCACTCGATAAAATGTTTTTCTTAGTAACAAGTTTTATATTAACTAACCAATATGAGGAAAAAGAATATTTGATTTGTTATTCTATGATATAATAAATATCGAAACAAAGTTTATTTGTAACAAAAATCGACGATTTAAATTTATTCAAAGTAAGTATTCAGCGTATTGGTTAATCTATGAAATGATAATATGCGACAAATTTTATGTGAAACGAAATTCTATGAAACTGTCTTCTATAAAACAACGTGCAACCCAAAAATTGCGTCTACCTAATTGGAATAAGAGCAAGAAAATGACTAAGCATTGACTAAGCATTAATTAAGCATTGACTAAGCATTCAGTTTACTTGTTTACCATTGACCATTCCTCAAACATTGAAAAATATACCTCACGACTAAAACATATTAAGCATTTCAAGCAGGTGTTTTTCACCGACCTCTTCAATCATAAGTCCTGTCTACACCGGGTCCCTTGCCATTTGTAACCCAGGCATACAATGTAGCACAAATAAATTCTGCTCTAATACGCTACGTGTTGTGATCGAAATACGTAACAATCCCGTATTGATTCTAACCGTCTGACTTTGTCTGACCTTCACTTATGTACAGTCACGAACATAAAAAATATGTACACAGCTGAATTCAAAAGTCAGTTTCTTCTGTGGTCTGAAGAATTGAAAGAAATTGTATGGTGTTGCAAACATAAGTAGTATTTTGAAGCACATGCCTAGTACATCATTAGGAATTTCAGTCATAATTCAAGATCTATCTGAGGGGTATCAGACTCGTATCTACTGGTATGTGATAAATAGCCAATCACTCTATTTAAAAAACTTTTTACAAAAAAAAAAAATTATAACCGACTTCCAAACAAAACACAAAGTATGAAATAACCTAAATTTCGGAAGTCTTGCTTTTTTTGTGTTTTTGGTTTTATTTCTTTGTTTTTTAACACCGACTTCCGAAATTTTGGTTATTTTTTAGGTTGTAGTGTTTTGTTTGGAAGTCGGTTATATTTTTTTTGTAGAGTTTTTTTTTTCACTTATAAGTGATGATATTCGGACGACGTCTTCGTCTACGCAGAAAATGAAATCAGCAAAAATGCTCATAAAAAAAAACTACTGAAGCAAACTGAATCAAATTTTTACGGGACCAAATGGCAAGTTCATTGCATTGAACTAAAAAAGAATCACAGAAATCGGATCAGAAACCTCGGAGTAATCGATGTACATACATAAAAAAAACTTCTGCTTCTTATGCGCATGTCTCTTTTTCCCGTTCCCGTAGGAATTTCAAAAAATCCTCTCTTAGCCCCCCTACACTCCCCAAGGAACCTATATTGCAAATATTCAACCTTCTACGACCAGTAGTGTCGGCTGTGCGTTGTCTGTCATTCAGTCACTCAGTTACCAGTAACGGAAGAATTTTAAATAAATTGATTGTACAACACTCATCACACCTCGCTCAAAGAATCGCGAAACTTAAGTGTCAGTAGTTCAGGGCAGGGTACGTTGCTCGCAAAACAGATATTCGATGGGGTCGAAAGCGTATCGGAAGACGCAGTGTTGGAAGACGTCCCACAAGGTGGATCGATGACCTGGTGAGGGTCGCGGGTATCCGCTGGATGTGAGACGCACAGGACCGGTCGATGTGGCGCCATTTTGAGAAGGCTTTGTCCAGCTGTGGACATCTTTCGGCTGAAATGATGTACGTCTATGTACACCTCATAATCACAGGACAAACATGATTAAAAACAAGTTTTATTTTTTTGTTATAATTTCTGGCTGTAATATTCATTAAGGTCGGTACAGGCAAGCTCGGCTAAATAGACGACAACCTCCTAGGTTGACCTGCGAGGAACCACACATAAAAAAACGTGGATAATGAGCGATCTTATATTAGACCTTACCTTAAAGTTGTTTTTGAAAATCGCTTGTTAACTTGACTAAGTGAGTACATATTGATGCCCATGACTGTACTTGAGGTGAAAGTTCTGCAATTATTTGACACTAAGTCTGATGCAGATATTTTAGTTTGCAAGTTATTTCGCTAAGTATTTTGGATGTTAAATGCTTCAATGGCTTTGAAGGTTTGACTTTGACTCTGCAATATATGCGTCTAACTTTTGTTAACTTAAGTTTGACGATATTTAAATGGTCTTGATAGAATTACAAATGTAGAAATTTGTGTGAAAGTTATTATACTATAAAAGTTTTGCTTGGTTTATTCGACGGATACAAAGAGGACTTAGGGCCGATTTTTCAATCCTCAGATAAACAGTTAGATAGCACTTATTAGACAGATAGCAAAATATCAAGAGTCAAGAGTTTCATTAAGAGAAATTTTTCAAAGAGATTGGAATTCTCACGGTAGCATCTCAATTTATTTTTCCAAATATTTTATATATTAGGCAAAATATATATTTATTCAGTAAAACGAGCGACATCCACAACTTTAACACCAAAAACAAGCACAAGCTACATGCTCCTTCCCACCGACTTCGTAAGGTCCACGACTCATTTGTGGGGCTCGGTATGCGTTTATACAATAAGCTTCCACGTTCTTTTCTTGACCTGCCTTTTAACTCATTTAAAGCTAAAGTTAAATCTAACCTTTGTTCGAAGGCATACTATTCTATTAATGATTATTTAGACGATAAGAATAGTTGGTCGCTGTGTTAAACGCAAGACAATGTCATATTATCATGTTCTTTCTCTTTAAGTAATTAGCTTATGGCAGGTTATATGTATTCATATAATATTGTTTTTTACTGACTACCTATGTAGGTCAATTCGTCATTCTTTTAAATATACATTTCTATAATTATCCGTATCATAGTGTGCTAGCTAACAAGTAAATTTCGTGTCATGTATAATTACTTAGCATACTTTTATATAGATTCAAGTTCTTAAAACGTAACAGACAGATGTGTTGCTGGCGAGTTTGCTGGCCACTTCTTTCCCACAGCTAAAACACTAGGAAGTGGTGACGGGCGGGCGTTTTGGGGGACTGTCTTTTGTAAAACTTGACGTTCAAAAAGTGCTGGCTCTCTGCCTAATTTGAATAAACGACATTTGATTTGATAGCATTTTTCAATCGTTTCAGTAAATCTATCTGCCTCTTTGACGGCCAGATACGCGTCTATTCAATAGGTACAACTAGATCCTGGTTATTTCTTCTTCTCCTAAAGTAATAACAAAATTATGTAAATTTTTGATACTGTTGACGATAGAAGAGGCTAAAATGTATGAATATTTAAATATAATAAGAATTTCATTACCGTTAAAGACTAGAGTAGAGTAGATAGGTACCTACACCTTCCTACAGCGTGCTCTCTTTTACTTCAATTCCATTATTATCAAAATAATAACAAGTCACTGAAAATAAACCAAACTACAAGATACCACACACGGAAAAAAAGGGGCACGAGATACATCGTAAAAAAGGTCTACGGGAAGCACCATAAAAAAGGTCAAAAATAAAAGCCTCAATTTCCAAACATTTTTGACAGATTGTGACTGACATGCGTAGTGTGTTTAAGAATTGGCACTAGACAAGTGACATTCCGTCAGCGGTAGCGTGGCGAAGGCGATTGTCAAAACGTCAAAAATGTTGATGGACTAACGCTATCGAAATGACGTTTCGATAATTATCCCTATTTTGGCATTTTGACAATTTCCATCGCTAATAGAATTGCCCTTTACTTGTTTAGAAGCTCTGGGTCCAGCAATAGATTGATTTTAGATCTATTCTAATATTATAAATCTGAACAGTTTCTTTGTTTGATTGAACGCGCTTATCTCAGCAACTTACTGGTTCGAATTTAAAAATTGTTTTAGTTTTGGATAGCCCATTTATCTAGGAAGACTATATAATATCACGCTACGACAGACGAAGTTACGCGGGTCACCTAGTTACATCCAACTAATATTATAATATGTATGGATGGATGTTTGTTCCTCTTTCAAGTCAGAACGCCTGAAAGGATCTTCATGAAATTTGGAGACCAGACTATAATCTACCTCTGTGGTAGATTATAGTCTGGAATAACACATAGTCTATATCTATCCCGGAAGTACGTTTCCTAATGATCATGCGGGCGAAGCCGCTGGCAGAAGCTAGTGATATAAATATTTGGGACTAGCAACTTACCGAAGGTCAGATCATTCCGCGCGCGCCACCCGACCGTGACGGACGTCTGCTCCGTGACTCATCGCTGCTCGCTCGCTCGCTGCTCGTCTCGCTCGCCGTGACGTCACTGTGGTCGCTGACTACACTTTTTGATCCGACGCTGCCTTTTTCAAGGCAGCCGAGTGATATCTATTTCTATTTCGAGTACTGTCAGAAAACGTGGTGACCCCTTCAGGGTAAATCCACGTTTCTCGTGGTCACTCGGTGGAAACCTTTCGGTGCCAACGAAGCCGAGTGGGTGTTGACCCGACACACCGACCTAGCCCCTTCAGGGCCTAGGTCAAGTCGGAAGGGTATTGGACCCGCGGCCTTGGGGGGCCTCCTAGTCGCGACCTAACCCCGCTCTCTTCCAGCTTCGTCGGTCGGTCGCAAGACCCATAGGGACTCGCTGCACAATAAGATTGGCAGCGAGATCACAAGCTTAGGGCACACCCTAGGTACTCACCTCCCTGTCTACACCCGACAGGGAGGGTACACATCCCCGGGAACTCCCACCCGGGGAGTTAGGTTGATAGGAGTTTAGGATTAGGTTCCCCCCCCTGCCCCTAAGGCATATGATTTCCCCTCCCTAATCTCTCAGAATGCCTCCCCCTAAGGAGGTGGACGCGATCCTTTGGGATCTCGTCCAAAGACTGATAGAGGACCACCCCAATCAGGAGTTGGTCCGTATCGTCAATTATAGGCTACATAGGCTGGAGAGCCTTAAAAACTCCCAGCCCGGTAGGACTAGCTCGCCTCCGCCGCGTGAGTCACTCTCCCCCGTGCCCCCTCAGGGCCCCTCCCCCCCCTCTCCAACTCACGATGACGTCACTGATTTCAGTGACGTACTCGAGAGTGCCCCGCTCACATTAGAGCCTGACTCCCCCACTCCCCCCCCCATGGACTACGAATCCGGTTCGGAAAACGACTCGGCTACCTCAGACTCTTCCGCCGACTTTACCCTTGTGGGTAAAGGTAAGCGGAAGAAGAAGAGCTCTGCCGCTCAGGAGTCCGCCCCCAAAGCAAGAAAGACAGTGGTCCCGACTGTCTCCCCTCCCTCCCCCGCTGCCACGACCTCCGCAGCCCCCAGAGCCAGCACCTCCCAGCAGGCGTCTCGTCCCCCCAGCCCGATGGCCACTGCCCCCCCGGCCACCCAGTCCGACCCGGCGCTCGTCAAGAAGTCGAAGTCTCCGCCACCCCTCTTCATTCATGAAGCGGCGAAGTGGACGGAGGTTTCGAGCGCTTGTAACGAGCGCCGAATCCAATTCTCCCACGCCCGTGCTGTGGGTAATGGGATAAAGGTCCAGGTGCCTTCTGCCCAGGACTACAGGGAGTTGCATAAACTCCTTGTAGCGAGGAAGGTACCTTTCCACTCGTTCGCCTTCGAGGAGGAACGTCTAGTCCGCGTGGTAGTGAGGAACGTCCCTCACGCCATATCCCCTGAAGAGATCAGTAATGATCTCAAACGCCAAGAGATCCCGGTCGCTGCGGTCCACCGCATGCACCGCCGTGGTGGAGCACCATACAATATGGTGCTCATCGTCTGCAATCCCACAGACGACAAATATCACCCCATTTTTAAAATCTCCAAGATTTGTTACTTGGAGGGCTTAAAAATGGAGAAGCCCCGTCGTAGCGGTATAGTTGGCCAGTGTCACAACTGCCAACTATATGGCCACTCGCAGCGCAATTGCTTCGGCAAGCCGCGCTGCGTCAAATGCCTGGGCGACCACGGCACCCCTGACTGTCCCCGTCCAAAGGACCACACTCAATGCGCCGAACCGCCCAGCTGTGTGCTGTGCGGAGAGGCTGGGCACCCGGCTAACTACCGTGGTTGTCCCAAGGCCCCCAAATCGTCTGCGCCCAAACTGGTAAAGCGTGCAAACGCTCGCCAGCAGAGGGAAGCCCCCACGACCCAACCCCCAGTGGCCCTATACCCTCAGCGCCCCAGCCCTTGGAACGCGCTGAACCATAGAGCTCACTTCCCGGCGCTCGGACCCGCGCCTACCCAGACCCAGGCCCCTACGGCCCAAAAGCCCCCCCCGGCCATCCCGGCCCTCATGGACGTAGCCGTACCTCCATTCCCCCGACCACCGGTCGCCGTCGTCGGAGCAGCCGCCCCTCAGGCAGCCACTCCTCCCCCCCCACCACCAAAGGCTACCTCCAAAGTCCCAACCCACCCCATTCCCGCGAATGCGCCTGAAATGGCCATTCACATTAACATGGCCTTCTACAAGGCCTTCTACTCCCCCAGAGCTGTGGCTATGACCGAAGCTCTGAAGGCCTCTAACATCACTGAGCACGGTGCCGTATACCGTGAATTCAGTGATGTAGTCCACTTTATTAGCCTGTATGAACGTCTCCATGGCTAAGTCCCCCGCAGTAACATGTAGGTTTAGGCCGAAGTCCCTCCGGATAGGGTACTTCAACTCCAACAGCCTCTCAGGCCAACGCGATGAGATCGCCAACTTCCTCCGCGACCATCGCATAGATCTGCTTCTGGTGCAGGAGACTTTCCTCAAGCCCCATCTTCGGGATCCTAAAATTGCGAACTATCGTTTAGTTCGCAACGACAGGACCCGATGTCATGGGGGAGGAACTCTCATTTACTACAAATCGTCCCTATACTGCATTCCCATGGATCCGCCCGCCACCCTAACCGAGCTTGAGGTCTCTGTCTGTCGGCTCGGCATGACAGGCCACCAACCCCTTACGGTCATCTCTGTCTATGACCCTCCCACCACCACTCCCATAGGCCCCTCCCTCAGAAATGACCTCACAACTCTTCTTGGCTTGAGTGACTCCGTCCTTCTGGCGGGGGACCTCAACGCCAAACATCCCTCATGGAATAGCCACACGGTTAATCCCAGAGGCAGAGCTCTGTTCGAGCTCAGCAGCCCCCTCAATTTCGATGTCATCGCTCCGATGCATCCCACTCATTACCCTCACCAACCTAACTGGCGACCCGACGTGCTCGACATCGCTCTCCTCAAGAATGTAAACTTACGTTTGCATTCTGTGGAGGCGGTGGACGAGCTCAACTCGGATCACCGACCGGTTATTCTGGAGCTCACTCCCAGATTCGGTCCTCCCGACCCCTCCCAACCTCCTCCCACCAGAGTGATCACTGACTGGCGCAAAGTAAGTGAAAAACTGAAAGTCACCACGTCACATCACCTGGATAAAATCCCAGATCACATAGAGTCAGCTGCCGACACGGCGGCCGCGATCGGCTCGCTCACGGAACATGTACAGTCAGTCCTGGACGAATGTTCAAGGGAGGCTCCGGCGACGGACGACCGTCGCTGGAAACTCCCGGACGATGTGCGTGAACTGTTGACCGAGAAGAATGCGGCCGTCCGTGCCTACAGCTCTTTTCCCTGTGCTAGTAACAAGGCTTTTATGCGTTACTTACAGCGTAAAGTAAGCAATCGCATCAAAGAGTTTCGTGACAAGCAATGGGATCAGATGCTCAGTGATCTCCAGCCCAACCACCTCGCATTTTGGGAGCTTCAGAGGAAGTTACGCGCCTCTGAGGTTACCTCCATGCCCCCCCTCATCCGCCCCGACAACACTCTCGCGTTTAACGACGACGAGAAGGCCGAATGCCTGGCTGACAGTCTAGAGGCCCAGTGTTCCCCAAGCTCGAACCCAGTCGACCCGGCCCACCTCGCCGAGGTGGACGCCGAGGTCGAACGTAGGACCTCCCTCCCTCCCGTCGAGGACCCCGACGACCCTCTCCCTCCCGTCACTCCCGACGAGGTGGAGAAGATCATCGGCCAACTCAGACCCAGGAAAGCCCCTGGGCGCGACGGCATTACCAACAGGGTAGTTCGACTCTTTCCCAAGACTCTGATCGTGTTGATGACCGCCATCTTCAATGGCGCTCTGTCCAACAACATGTTTCCGCAGCAGTGGAAAGAGGCTATCGTGATCGGCATTCCCAAGCCGGGTAAGCCCAAATCCTCCCCGTCCTCCTACCGCCCCATCAGTCTGCTCAGCTCGCTCGGCAAGATCTACGAGAGGCTTATCTATAAGCGTCTCAAGGATTACGTCGAGCGAAAGAGTCTCATCCCCAACGAGCAGTTTGGCTTTAGAGCCACTCACTCGTGCGTCCAACAGGTCTACCGCATCGTTGAGCATATCAACGGCCGCTATCAACGCGGCTTGATGACGGGAGCCCTGTTCTTCGACATAGCGAAAGCCTTCGACAAGGTCTGGCACAACGGTCTGATATACAAGCTGTATCAACTCGGGGTGCCAGATCGTCTCGTGCTCATCTTACGAGACTATTTGTCGAACCGCACCTTTCGATTCCGTATCGAAGGTGCGCTTTCCACCCCCCGCCCCATCCGCGCCGGCGTACCGCAAGGCGGTGTGCTGTCGCCTCTCATTTTCACGCTGTTCACCAGCGATATTCCCCCCGATCCCCAGTCGCAATTAGCGCTCTTTGCCGACGACACGGCCGTTTACTACTCTGGCAAGAGTGGTAAATCCATATCTCATCACCTCCAAAGATCCGCCAACCGCCTAGGCGGTTGGTTTCGGAAATGGAGGATTGAGGTAAATCCCGAGAAAAGTCAGGCGGTCCTGTTCCGCAGGCCGCGGGCTAGACTCCCCCCGATCCTTCCACCGATCAAGATGTTTGGCAAGCCGATCCCTTGGGAAGAGCGAGCCAAATATCTAGGAGTGATCTTGGACAAAAACCTCAGTTTTATGGAGCACATTAAGGCGGTGCGCTCGCGCGCCGCCTTCGCTCTCGGTAGGCTCCACTCGATGCTGAACCACAACAGCAAATTATCCCTAAAATGCAAGCTGCGTATCTACACCACTTGCATTCGCCCCATCATGACCTATGCGTGTGCTACATTCGCCCACGTAAAGTCATACCGGATCCATAGGTTGCAGTCCCTCCAAAACCGTTTTCTCCGAAAGGCCACGGGTGCCCCGTGGTTCGTTCGGAATGAGCGACTCCATGTCGATCTCAAAATCCCGACCATCAAGCAGTTCATGAAACGCCTCACGAAGCGTTTCATCGAATCTGCTGAGAGGCACCAGAACCCTCTTATCGCATCGGCTACCCGATACGCTCCCTCCCAGATTAGTAAGGTCCGCCGTCCACGGCATACCTTACTAGAACCCGATGACCCAATCACCCTTGTACAAGAGAGCTGTAGGGAAACCAGTACTCTTAAACAAGCACACAAACCGCGACCCGCCGCCTTCCGGCCTCGCCGCCGAGGCCCCGCGCGACGTCCCAGTAATAATAGCAATGTTGTTGTTGCTCCCCGTCTTTTGCCTAACGAGCCAGCCCGCGTCGCTGAGCCATTAGCTTTAAACCCCCTAAATAATGTCATGACCCAGCCTGTCCCTTGCTGCCCTCCCGATAACGATGCCACTGAGCCGAGGCCCGAACCCCACAGGGGGTGCCCCCAGTGAGCAGAGTTGTAGGTTAAGTATTTTTAGTTGCCTTGGCTGGGGGCTTTAGAGTCATTCTGAGGCCACCACAGGCTAGCCCGGTTAAGTAGTAACCACCCGTCTAGAGGTGAACTACGAGTGGTCCAAATCAAAAAAAAAAAAAAAAAAAAAAAACTTACCGAAGCACATTGGGTGTAATTTTTATATTAATCATACTCACTACTGCATACTTCCTTCTAACACCCTTGAATAAAGAAAAAAACAACTTCAAATCTATGCAATCCATAACCATAACATCAAAGTTACTACTCATTGAAATCAATCAGACATCGTACCCCACTCCCATTCCATACGAGCCTGGTAAAACAGTGGTACTCAATAATGTACTCGGCGCAGTCTATGCACTACGCTCTACGTCGACTGTCGGCAGTCGGCTGCATCCTCTGAATAAATATTGATTTGTCACAAACGACGAGCTTGAGGTGCACCCGAAACTGACTGATTCAAGTTTTTGAAGTTGGAGTAGTAATGTGGCAAGCTGTAGAGCGAATTTTGCGACTCCAATGTAGGTACACAACTGTTAGGAGCATCGATCACACTTTAAGTCGAATGAGATTGAGAGAGAGAGAGAGAGAGAGAGAGAGATATATAAAACCGTGCATGCTTTCCCTTTCTCTCTTAATCTCTTTTGCCAAAAGAGCACTTTCGTGTAAAAAATACACCCAAACCGCTGCACAGCGCAGCTTCAATGTGAGATTTTTATGAAATGGAAGGTTTTTTACCGCGAAACGGCTTTTCACAGAAACTGTAGAGCAGGTATCTAAAAATGACATAATCTCATTGGATTTTATTCTCGTATCAAAACAAGCAAGTCAAAACAGATTATTCTGCGCCGACAAAGCTATAGTAGAGGTTACTGAGGATTAATTTCAAATTAAGAGATAGATATACAATGGTACATAATATATCATAGCTTACCAGTTATAAATATAAAATCTGATGCAATTTATCAGAAAAACAGAATTTTTGATCAACTTACTGTCCCTTAATGACGGATACTAAGCCAAGTTTTCTCCATCACATTTGAAGACTCGTAGCCTAACATAAAACCTTACATAACCACATCAGTGCGCTTTACATTCTTCATACCCCACCACCACACTTAAGAGGATAGCACTTAAGGAGGGTCGGGGCTGTTATTGCGAGCAAGTTATACATCCTTGCCTCGCTCCAGATTGGTTCAGTTCGCATGCTCATTTTGAAGACGAATATTGAACGATGTGGCTGAACAGACAGATCTATCAATTTAACCTTTTGCGTGAGAATTGTTTGCTTTAGAATTTAGGTACAGGATGTAACGGAAAAGTGTAGTCGTATTTTAAAAACTGTTTCTGCTCATGTAGATGAAACTCTTATTTCAAATGAGTCGAAGACCTGGAAATACCGAATTTTCCCAACAAAAATATTTATCAGTTGATCTAAAGTATGGATGAAAACCCAAACGTGATCCTCGTTGTCACTCATAGACTTTTGAGTAGTAAGAAGTACGAAAATCTGTCAATTAGACTAACCAACGTGTATTGTGTTACCCAGGTAACGATAAAGATAAAGATAAATTTATTTGCCCAAACATGTGTACACATACAAGAATAAAAAACATGCATGCAGAATAACATAAAATTAGAAAAAGTTCAGACATGTTTGCCACATACTATGACGTGCAAATATTGTGCATAGTAAAGAATTAATAAAAAATTAATATATTTAAATCATTACAATTAATGTAATAAGTACGAAAATCTGTCAATGGTAAAAAATGAATTGAAGTATAAATATTAATCAAATTTAAATTATGCTAAAACTAAATGCCTCCTCCAGGCAGTCGCTCCATGAACCTCATAGTAGTTTTCGGCACTTCCATTTTGCCACCCCATAAAATCCACCCTGGGGTAGGTACTCGGAAACGTATGTCCGAGAATCCACCCTGAGCCAGGAGGGCTACTCTCTAGGTAAGCCCGAAGTCCGTAGTTTCGGGCTTAGTTGCGGGCGTATTCTACTTCGTTTCACCTAACCACTAAGAGCTAATAACAACACGATTTATCAGTTACTGTAAAATCGTGTTGTCAGTCATTCTTAGTTCGGGTTCGGGAATAATCATAAGTCCGTAGGTGATACGGAGTAGAATACGCCCGCAACTAAGCCCGAAACTACGGACTTCGGGCTTAGAGAGTAGCCCCCCAGGGTGGATAAATACAGTCTGTGTCGAATCGATATTCTGTTTTTCCTCCATAACTACAGTAGAGCACACATCAACCGATTACAATAATACCCAATTTACGAGCAAGTGTGATGATCATTTATCTTGTAGAAATAGTCCGCCACCATAAATTTTACAATATAAATTATATAAATCAATCGGTACATGGTTATTGTAGGTGGGGTAGCGATGGTCCGGACAGTCTTGGCAACGAACTGTCGATTTCGTTCGCTTTTCCTTTAGTAAAACAGTATGAGTATAATCCAGCAGAGCTTCAAAAAATAGATCTACCAATATTGTTTGGGGTAGACGCTTGCAGTACCTGTAACATCAGAAACATGTCAGAAATATTTTCAATGCAATAGACCACTGTATAATGTAATTTTAAAGATACGTTCGTTGAGAAAGATAAAAAAGTGTTTATCTGCGCCAAACAAAATTAGTGACTCAATAGAGGTTGGCAAAAATTGCGTCACATCTTAACCTGAAAGCTGATCCTTACATAGCCAGGAAAAGGCGAGGCAGCTGATGATTCAACTGTCTGTAACCACACCACTAAATAAATCGAAAATATAAGCGTAACAGGAAAACCCTATACGAATAGGAAAAAGGGAATTGGCTTCCTCTCGTAAACATCACTTCCGATAACCGGCACTGTCCCAATTTATCATCCCCTGTAGAAATCATAGATAACAAATTGGAATCATACTCCTAAATGCCCATATTTCTGTTCTTGCGTGTTGGTTTAAATCAAAATTGCGGGTTTTGCAACCTCCATTTCAAATTATTTGATCCTCAGTATTCTTTTAAACTTATAATAAGACTGGTAAAATTGTTTGATCTATATTTCCATACGCGAAAAAACTCAATCAGATTGTTCGATTTTCATTCTTCACGGCTGAACGGTTTTTGATGAAAATCTTGGCTTGATAATTTTCTTCCCGATAGTATGTTGGAAGTTCTAGGCCAAATAGAGATTCTTTTTTGCGTTAAAAAGCAACACTATCTTTGAATATGACGCTGCTAATGTCCCGAATAAATGCATGGTTTCTAGTTTCTGTGAAAAAGACCGCGAAAGCGAATCCGGGGGAAATGACTGAAAAGTAGGTTCCTACCTAAAATCGTAGTACTAGTTCTAATACCTTCAGTATTCCTCGAACCTTCAGGGCAGCAGTCACGTAACATCATGACACTAATCCAACTAGCAGATTGTCGTGGATCCGGCCTGTCATAACACGGAGTCCGAGCTCCGATGGTTATTGAATAAGTATCGATTGGGAGCCCGCTGCAAACGGAAACGGGGCCAAACGGAATGCTGACTACGTAGGAATGAAGAAATTCGGAGGAAAGAAATGAATTGTTTCAGGGGATTTTTCGTAGGTGATTTTGTGAAATTGCGGAATCTCTAGAAAGACTACCGAAAGTTTGGAGGATATGAAATGGGATCGTACATTGTATATATCAATCGTACATTGTAGAATACATCGAGATGGTTTAAACTATAGATAAATGTACAATCCATGACGTTTCCACATCTTACTATTGTAGGATACATTTTCTATGAGCAAGCGTGGTTTCACCTTGGTACGACCAGCCGGTGCGGGCTATAACTCTACATAGATAAATAAAAAAAGGGTACAATTGTTGTTTGGTTACGAAATTATGATTGGCTTACGCCGGGGCTTATTGAAGACTAGCCCGCGACTTCTTATACCGTTTTTCCCGTTTCCGTACGAATTTCGGGAAATCCTCTCTTAGTGTTCCCTTTCACTCCCAAAGGAACCTACATGCCAAATTTCAGCTTTCTACGACTAATAGTTTCGGCTGTGCGTTGTCTGTCAGTCACTCACTCATTCGCACTCACAGTATCGGAAGAATTTTATATATTAGGATAATACATAAGGCCTTGCCAGTGGCACCAAGTGGTGAGCACAAAAATGTAACTCACACTAGTCCCTGCTAGAGTTAAGTATAGACTTTAACAGTTTATTAGGTCATCATAACAGCCGATAGACGTCCACTGCTGGACGTAGGCCTCCCCCAAAAGGGGGGGTTTGCCATAATCACCACGCTTGGCAGGCGGGTTGGTGATCGCAGTGTATGGTGTTGCATTTTACAGAGAACGCTGCTGCCCATTCTCTGACGAGTCCCTTAGTCGCCTCTTACGACACCCACGGGAAGTGATGGGATGGTGTTATTCTTTTACGGCACCATACGGGACCGGCGGAAACCATACGTCAGTTTATTAGGTACTACACATAATTGCAATGACTTCATTATGACAAAATTAAGAATAATACCTACCTATATCTACCGATACCGGTAGGTACCGGTAGACATAGGTATTATTCTTAATTAGGTGGCGGGGTAGGTAGGTAGGTGTTGTAAACAAAAAAATAAGAATCATGTTTGTATTTACAGTTTTCTGATGATTTTAAATTGATATTAATAATTCTTTGATTCTCTTTAAATCCCGTAGAGCCGTTTGTTGACAGTGACGTCACACAGCCCAGGCCGAAGCATCACGAATTCAATCGAATCTGATCGAAAGTAAACATTGGAATTAAAATCTGGCTTGTTCTGGCACCGCTGTTGTGATGCATTGT
Source organism: Lacanobia wlatinum (assembly GCA_947578705.1). Classification (NCBI taxonomy): domain Eukaryota; kingdom Metazoa; phylum Arthropoda; class Insecta; order Lepidoptera; family Noctuidae; genus Lacanobia; species Lacanobia wlatinum. Next base: position 3,526,173 of record OX388046.1, on the reverse strand, counting down.
ATTTTGTAACTTAATTCTGTTGAGATAGAGTTGGGATTGTAAATGATTTATTAGTTGTAATATTTTTTGTACGTTAGTGAGGATATGGTCACGGTGTTGAGATTGGTTGGACAAAAATATGGTATGCATGTATATGACGTCGCAAAACCATCATGGCTCCGGTGTGGGGGGAGACGGAGCTAAATCATAATGTACAAACGGGATTGTACATTTTCCAATGCACAATCCCGTTATCGCAATGAAATTATGATAACATTGGCACGTCATATTAGGGGGTAATTTTCCTGAAATACAATGTCCTGAGTAGGGCAATACAACGGTTTAATTTTTAATAAGATCATGAAATGGCTCGAATGTGGTCCACAGTCATGAGCTTTGTGTTAAGTACCTATACTAGTATATAGTATATGTACTGGCTTATGACCGCGGCGTTGTTTATGTTATTGTAGCCTATAAGCGTCTCCAGAGCCCCTTCTATCTCTGTATCAAAATACATTAAAATCAGTCTGGTGATTTAAATGCAACATGCGCTGCAACCGCGCTGCTGCCGTAACTTTGCGACAAATTAGAAGGCGCCCTAAGTGTTAAGTATAACAGACAAACTCACTTGTGTATTTGTAATATTAATTAACATGTATTATTTGCGTAACGCAAGCATGTATTATCCTATAACACAAACTACAAGCATGTTTTAATTAGATATATAATAATTAGCCCTTCATAAATTAGCATGAAAACGTAATTTACTTATGAGTAATAGGTAAGTAGAATGTAAATAATTATTTCCTCATCCCTTTCAAAACCGTCTTTGTCAGTACCGTCAGATAAAAAACCTAGTAACAAGCAAACTTCTCGTACCATTAAACTCACTACGCCAACACGCCAATACGCCAAATAAAATCGAAATGGGAGCAAAGCAAAACGACAAAAAGTTTCACTCGTACCGTTTTAGTCACCCCCTCGACACGACAAAGATTGCAGTGAAATTTTCCGACTAGGGTATCGAACGCGGGACTTCCCGAGGGCATTCTGCGGAAACAGATTAGGCACATAATTGACGTGTGCATTGTCTGACACGGGCTGAAAACTTGCGGAGAGGCGAGTCAGGGGATAAACTATGTATGGGAAGGGAGTTCTGTTTTGAAGCGGATTAAAATAGATTGTGGGTAGGGTTTGGGGTTAATGACCAGAGTGTTATGCGGCACATTAGGGGTGTGTAAAGCCTGGCCAAATCTATGATTAATTTAGTGGTGTTACTAGTTGTAGCCTGTTGTTTATTGTATGCTCGTATGTTAATAGTACACCTACAGACAAGACTACCTACAGTACTGTCTTTCCTTCTCTTTTTCCGACCGATTCTTGCTCGGAGGCGACGCACAACTTTAATTTATATATATTTTCGAAGTTATTTGTACCTTAATTGTCCATTTCTGTTATTATTGTTTATTTTGTTTTGTGTTATCAACTTATTACTGTCAGTCAGTGCCGGACGTCACGCCATAGACAAGTTAATGTCCGGTCCTGACATAGTTGCAGATTGTTAAAGGTTATATTAATTTAGTTTTTAGTTAATAAGTGGTTTCCTTTTAATTTTGTGTTATTGTGCATCATTTCTGGCGGAATAAACGTATTTCCTTTCTTTCTTATTTCTTTCTTTTTAAAATCGATCCAAAGGTTGTCTTTAAAAGATCGCTTTTAGCGATAAGGCCGCCCATTGTGTCACCCTATGTAGTTTTCTTCGTCTATTAGATCTTTTCTGTAAATTATATGGTGTACGTAATAAAGAGTATTCTATTCTATTCTTATTAGTTCTTGAGGTTCATTGACCCCCCGAAATTGGGAAAACGCTACATCATACTCTTCTTCTTCATATCGCTGGCACAATAGTAACTTAGATTTGTTTGGCCAGTTCTTTAACATAGTAATACTTTGCGAAGCTGGAGTTACATCTTCCTACTTGGGTCTTTTTAGTGGACCATGGAAGGTTAGACCTTGCAGATGCTTGCTTGGTGATCAACAATTACTGCGTGAAGGAAAAGTGTCACAACTTCCTCAGCATAATATTCTCGTTGACGTTAGTTTTTTTGCGCAGATATACCGAACAACCCTTGGAAAAGTCATATTGCGACGTAAAACCCATTTTTTTTTTAAAATAAACTTTGCCCCACACTTTTCACAGAATTTCTCCTTTATATTGGGTGCGTTCACAAACATACTCACATACACAAACAGCCAGACCCAGAACAACTACTTGTAGGCTATACCGAATTTCAACTATCGGGCAACTGCCTGATAGTTGATATACCTATATGATAGTTGATATTCGGGCTGATGTATCTATTCAAATCGCAAGGTAAACTCTGCTTGCGCGATGCAGGATTTCAACCTAGTAGTTCGCTGCTAGTTGGATAGATGGCGTCGCAGTTCTTTTTGTTGCGGTGTAGATTTGCTCTGTTGGTTTTTCTTGTGACGACATTGATGCCGCTACAGAATATTTGTTCCGTGCGGAAATCGAACCCGCGACACGCAGCGCAGCAGCCATTGCTCAACCTCTGCGCCAACGGTATCGTCGCGCCAATTGAAATTATGGCAAGTAATTGATGATATTGGTACGTTAAGGTTTAAAGCCCTCAAGTAGATACTTATGAAACGCGTAAACCTCTATTTACCAGTACAGATGTATGTGGAACTGGGTGTAAATTCACGCAAATCTCCATTGAAAAGGGAGGATCCTCAAACCAGACGGGAGTTGGGTTTGGTGGGCAACTGCCCGATGGTTGATATTTGGGTTGTTATATAATGTTAAAATCACGCGGAGAACGGGGGATCCGTAGGGTTTGTGAGATGTCATATATTTTGTAGTTCATATGTAGCAGCATAGATGTCGCTGTCAAACTATATTAAAGCTGTAGGTCCCACACCAAAAACTAGAACAGAGACCTCATCGTTAAAAGAACTCAAAAATGTTATTAAAACCCAGCACCCTGGCTACGCGCCAAGTTCATAGCACTGCAGAGAGCCACATAGTTCAAATATTGGTTATTTTCCGACGCACGGGTACAGTCGGCAAAAAACTTTTAATTAATATTCAGTTTGGAACGAAGTTTCTGGCTGCAGGTGTTTCGAAAAAGTGTTGTTGATAGGTAGTTAATTAGCAAAGTTTCGATCGAAAAAAAAAAATTTGCTGAAGATTTTTTTTTACTGTTCCTACTGAAGGCAGGTGCTTGGTGTGGGATGAATACTTGTCTTTGATAAGCTTTCTCGTGCCTTGATTCTCGTGGTATATACCACAAGAACTATGCATTATTCCGTATTAAAAGACTCTTCACGTTACCAGAGGCATGGCCTTTCCTTTGGCCAACGTTACAGCCATTGTCATTCAACGTGGCAATGCGCCAGTGTTCAGGGCACTTTTCCTTATTGAACGCAATGTGGACGAATTTTTCTATGCGCTATGAGTTCTTTCCCTCCCGTTTTTACTACGCTTGTACATTTATATCTACACATTTTCTCCTAGCTTGTATAAACTATATTCAACCGTCGAATCCGACTAAGCTGGGCAGCGTTCGGGAAGTTGCGCGGTATCTTCTCGTCCCACATACCACAGTGTCTCAAGACGAAAGTCTATGATCAGTGCGTGTTGCCAGTGATGACATTCGGAACTGAAACGTGGTCGCTTACAATGGACATCATCAAAAGGCTCAAAGTCACTCAAAGGGAAATGGAGAGGGTAATGCTTGGAGTTTCCTTGCGTGATCGAATCAGGAATGATGATATACGCAAGAGAACCAAGGTTACCGACATAGCCCGAAGGATCGCCAAACTAAAGTGGCAGTGGGCAGGGCACATTGCTCGCAGAACAGATGGTCAATGGGGCCAAAAAGTTCTGTAGTGGCGACCGCGTACCGGAAGGCGTAACGTTGGAAGGCCTCCCAGAAGGTGGACCGATGACCTGGTGAAGGTCGCGGGTAGCCGATGGATGCGAGACGCACAGGACCGGTCGTTGTGGCGACGCTTGGGGGAGGCCTATGTCCAGCAGTGGACGTCTTCCGGCTGATATGATGATGATGATGATGAAAAAGTAGCTAACGGTGTTCAGTAAAAGTGAAAGAACCTCAAACTGATCAGTACTTCGAAATATTACCTTTTTCGAACAAAAAACTACCCTTTTGTAAAGACAACCATCATCTGCCTAGCCTTGTCCCAATACATTGGGGTCAGCTTCCAGTCAAACCGGATTCAGCTGAATCCCAGTATTTTCCTCCACAACCCATATCTGGCAAACACGGTACTTCTTGGTAAGACTGGAGTCAGTTAACTGGCTTCTCATAATCCGTAACGACTGCCAAAGATCTACAAATGACAACCGGGACCAACGGCTTAACGTGCTTTTCGAGGCACGGAGAAAACTCGGTATGTTAATATACCCATCCACAGACCAACCTTGGCAAGCGTTGCTTAACCTTGAAGATCGACCCGTGCGGCTTTTATTCTTTAGCCACGAGCTCCTACTTTTTATAAACCCACTACCCGTTTATAAAGACAACCACAAGATATTAATAGCAAAACCACAAGACAATACATGTGAAAGTTGGAACGGATGGATGAATGTTTGTTATTCAATCATACCAAAATAACTGAACGGACCTGGATGAAACTTGGCACAGATATAGATTATAAGCCTAAATTTTTATCCCGGTAGTATGCGGGCGAAACTGCTGGCAGAAACTAGGTCTTTATAGAACGACTAGCTTGCTCGGCAAACGTTGTTTTGCCATACAAAAAAAAACCCTACCACTTATTCTCATACCTACCGAATATCCACAAAAAATTTCATGAAATTTGCTCGAACCGCTTCGGAGGAGTTCGGTAACAAACACTGTGACACGAGATTGTTATGTATTAGATGCATTGATATATAAAAAAAAAAACCCAAGATGCACAGTCTCGAACAAATGCAACACTCGAAACTGTCGTCAAAAACTGACATGTATCAAGTGTCATGTGTGAGTTGTGTGTAGTTATACTATAAACAATTTTTTTTTGCAAATTCAACCGTACACGGATCGCCTGAAGTTGTTTTTACAAAGCAGTGCAGTATGGCGAGCGATGCAAGACTACAACTTGCGCACAATTATACAAATTGCGCTTGTTTTTTGCGGACGTTTTTGGGATACTGAGTGTGCATCTTGGGTTTTTTATATATCAATGATTGGATGTAATTAGTTTCGATTTGACGGAATCCTCAAGGAAGTATTTTCGGATGATGATAATTTTGACAGTGTGATCCTCAATAGGAGATGGCTATCTTGGTTCTCTCAACAACATATAACCTAGTCTCCAAAGCAAGACTGAACAGGCATCTTCTGGGCACGCTCGCTTCGCTCGCATAGACCTCATCCATCGTTTTCCACCAGGCATGCATGATCGAGGTCAAGAGTAAGCCCAATTCTCAATAAAACAATTTGATTGTCTGTAATGTCGGTTTAAAGACAATAATTTTACGTGATAACGTCATTAGAAAACAATTGAATTCTATACAAACAAGCCGAACGCTTAGGCTGATCGTGCCTCTCTATCGCTTATTTCGCGCTCTCGCTTGCACGCTCGGCTCAGGGTAACGTGACACTTTTTCGTGCGTGCAGCCATCGTTTATCGATTTATAAGACGTTATCACGTCAAAAAAAACTAGATACTACAAATAATATCATCGCCATCGGTGCAAACATTTTTGTTTCCTAAAATCTGCTAAAGTTTTAGTTTCCGAAGTACAAGCGTTTCCACTTTCGACACGGCTATTTTTAAAGTTCTCCGAATAAAAGAGAGTGCCAAACACTTTACACTTTGCAGATTTCCAGCTTTAACGCTACTTGGAGCCTGTCCTAGTCTGCTGGACTTAGGTTGCTCTAAATTACTTTATTATTCCATCTTTTTTTTTCAAAGGTAAATATTAATATTAGAAAGGTCGATGTTTTACGGTTTCTTTCCAAAGTTACGCCCAACTCTTCCATCGCTGGATAAAAATAAAAATAATTGTGAAACTTGAAACCCTTCAAAACTTCCGAGAATACGAAAAAATCTTCCGTCGACGTCGAATTTGATCTTGCGTGCCGCTAACGCTATATAATTTCGGCAAATCAAAAATTTTTCGATCAAAATAACGCGCGAATATCGCTCCTACACCCACGCCGCAAGCTATAACACTTAAAACGTATCGCAGGATAATGTTCACAGTACATTGCTCGGTGTCAATCTAATATTTATGTGGGGAGCGTTATTTATCCAGCAACGGATATTGCCGTGTCCAGGGAATCGTCTTGGCAGATCTCATCATATTACTAGGGCCGTAAACGGGTTAGGGACGGGATTATGAAGAAGTGATACAATTTATTTTTATTGTGGCGACAAATAAATTGGTACGTTTTTTGGTACGTGATATTTAAATTGAATTGGCTGTTTACTGGTATTTTGTTTGGCTTTCCCAAAGCTCTTGAGTGAGTGTTTTGAATAATAATGTTTTGATCGTACTACTGTCCATAAAAAGTTTTTCAGTTTGTGGTGGTAGGTTCCCAGAACATCTACTAGTATGTAAGGCATATTTAATAAAAATGGAGAGAGGTGTAAATAAGGGTTTGACATTGTTGAGATCGCGGGTAGAACCTGGATAAGGCTGGTACAGGAATTCAGGGATTGGCAACGAACGAAAAACGAGTACCGTTACTCCATTCATGCTACATACTATACTACAAATAAATGAAATTGAAATGTCTGTTTGTTACGATCGTAGACGATGACGTTCTGATGTTATCACCTACGTCCATGGGAAAAAGGTGTCAGTTTATTGATGTATAGAGTATGCAACGTAAATTAAAACATAAGACCGTATACATTGAACAAACTACCAAATAAACTCCATCAATCCACCGATCCATCCTTTACACGGCAGATTAATTCGCAAACAGTCCGACATCGACGACCAACAAGCCCAATTTATTCCATCACAATACTCTTTGTAATTTTATATAAAATTTATACAAAATCTGTGATTGCAAGCAGTCTCGGCGCGATCATTAAGCGGACAGGAATAAATAATAAATGGTTCGGTTTCGCATGACGCGGTCGCTTCCGGGACATTTGGTTCGATTTCGACTTACTGATTTACGTAAGGCTTAGCGCGTTGTGGCGGGATGACGCTGTGTCTGATTTCGGTACTTAGGAGCGTTTTTGAGGGTTATGGCCTTCACGAGTGCTGTTTTGGAACTATCAAACTATTTTACCTATAGAACTGATAGTTTTATGATGTGCAAGATTCGTTCTACTTAAAAGCTACCAGAGGTCAAAGTCAAAACGTTTATTTCAGTTAAACCATTAAACGGCACTTTTGAACGTCATCATTTATATTCACAAATAGTATAAAGTGACTCTTCTGTCTAATTGTCCATTCGCAACGATAGATTTTTATGGAGATGAACGGACAAGAAACTCCATTGTTACTCTTTGCAAATAAATGTTTTTCGCAATATTTGGTATTCAAAAATAATTTTTAATATATTACGTGAAGACCATGCAGCAGAGGCTCTAGACAAGTTACATTCTATCTATCAGCGATAAGTAGCATGACGGTAGCGATTATCATGAAGTGAAAAAGTATGGGATTGAGAGCGCTATCGAAATGTCACGTGATGAATCCCATACATCTAGGCATTTTTACAATCGCCATCGCGAATAGGATGACACTTTGTGTAAAATAAACTTGGCTACTCGCATGGGCGCCGGGAGGACTATTTTCAGGGGGGTACATCTTCATAGCCTCGAATAAAATAAGTTTTTTTTTGCCAATTCACTCATAGGTAGAACTAGAGAACTTCGCCGTATGGTGTCGGCCGGTGCCGTATGGTGCCGTAAAAGAATAATACCATCCCATCACTTCCCGTGGGTGTCGTAAGAGGCGACTAAGGGACTTGTCAGAGAATGGGCAGCAGCGTTCTCTGTAAAACTCAACGATCGATCGATCGTGCGATCTGCCAAGCTTGGCGATTATGGCAACCCCCCCCCCCTCCCCTTTGGGGGAGGCCTATGTCCAGCAGTGGACGTCTTGTGGCTGTTATGATGAGAACTAGAGAAGACAAGTGTAATACCGAGTGAAGGAGCTACGAAGCACCTACTTTGCCTCTGAATAGCTAGATTCTCTTTTACTGCATTCTGCTTGTCATATATTATATTTCTTTATTTCTTCTTGTTTTCGTATGTTCAATTGGCCATGGCAAATAGCTACCGGTACTTAATTTAACACCTAACCTCACTTTTTCCTAACTTGGCTCCGCTTGGCTGGGTTTTTTCTTGGCATATTACTCATGTGTTAGTTTATGGTTTGGGCAGATACAAAACGAATACTTCATTGGTTTAACATTGAAATCCTATGATTTGTCGTGAATGACAAACATACAGAAAGTTGTATATGTAGCCAATTAATGGTAAGGAATGTCTGGAACACGTTCGCTGAACTGAACGATCATTTACTACTTCTTGCTAAATCTCCTTTTATGTTTTTCAATTGAAAATACGTGCGCTATATTGCATGTAAAATAAGGGAATATTCATATTTTCACCCAACGAAGAAATGAAAACTTTTATTTCACAAAAAATTATACTAGCCTTTTAATAATACTTTATGCTTTTTCAGTATCAACACCATTCAACACAACGCTAAAATAAATAAAATATTTTTTATGCCAAGATTTCTTTGAATCCATCACCATTATTTTTTAAAATACGTGTAATTTTCAACACAAAAAAACGATTGATTGCAAAAACTGAAACTGAAAATGTGTTTGTATTAATGGAAAATGACGGTGAAAGCATTTTCTGTTCAAACAAACGCACAAAACACGTATAAAAAAGTTCAAAGTAAATAAAATAAATTAGTTTTGCTGATTTCATGTCAGGGATGGACTGGATTACTTCCTACTTTTCGGGGTGCATCTGTTCCTGTGACTGATCGGCTCGATCTCCTAGGCATGGAGTCGACATCCAGTCTCAACTTCGGCGCCACCATCGAGTACAAAGCCCAAACCGCTACCAAAAAGCTGGGCATCCTAAATAGGGTGAAGCGATACTTCAAGCCTGGACAGCTTTTAACCCTATATAAAGCGCAAGTCCGATCCTGCATGGAGTATTGTAGCCACCTTTGGGATGGCTCAGCTAAGTATCAGCTTGCCGCGCTTGACTCGGTGGAACGCAGAGCTAAGAGGCTCATCGGTGACGAAAAACTGGTGGATACCAAGATACATAGCTTGGCTCATCGCCGTAAGATTGCCTGCTTGTCGGTCTTCTACAGATTGTACTTCGGTGAGTGTGCCCAAGAACTCCACGACCTCATTCCACCGGCCCCCTTCTTCCATCGGACATCCAGACGCACTGCATCTTACCATCCCTACCTTGTTACTATTCCACCAATTCGCACTAAGCGTTTCCAAACGACTTTTATAATGTGCACAGCAAAGGAGTGGAACTCTCTGCCTGCGTCTGTGTTTCCAAACGCTTACAACCCTAATCTCTTCAAAGTTAGAGTGAACAGGCTCCTTCTGGGTAAGCTCGCTCCATCATAGACTTTGTCTCTGTCATCTCTGACCTAGACGAGAGTCAAGAGCAAACCCATCACAAATAAAAAAATAAAAATATAGTACATTGTAAGTTGTCTGCGAGGTACTGTCGCAGTTACACCATAAACAACACACATTCGAAGATATCACGTAGGCTTTGGAACGTGTAAATAGCTCTATCTTTTTGTCTGCTCAATCAATTTGCCCAGCTGATCCCCAACCATGTTGGGCTCGGCTTCAGTCTAAATTAACTGAGTACCAGTATTTTACAAAAAGAGACTTGCGCTCCACAACCTAGCTAGTAACTGGTTACCCCTAGGCATAACTAGTGTCAGATTTCTAGGCTTCCGACCAACGACTTTCATAAATCCAAAAATGACAGCCGGGACTAACATATTTACATGTTTTCAGAGGCACAGAGGAATCGCGGTATATTGGGATGGTCACCTTTCCACAGACCGACCGTGCCAAGGTTTGCCTAACCTTGAATTTCAACCCGGATGACTGGTATTGTGTAGCTACGAGCTCCAGGAGCTCAAAGAGCATTTAAACGAATAAACCATAGTACTAAACATAAAACTACAAAGTACTTATACAAATTATTTTTTGATTTATGTGATGGGTTTGCTTTTGACTCTTGTCTAGGTCAAAGATGACAGAGACAAAGTTGACGATAGAGCGAGCTTACCCAGCAGGAGCCTGTTCACTCTAAGTTTGAAGAGATTAGCGTTGTATGCGTTCAGAAATACAGACGCAAGCAAAGAGTTCCACTCCTTTGCTGTGCGCATTATATAATACGTTAAATTGAGCTGTGACCGCGGGTGAACCTAACTTTTCAGCGTTGATTTTATGGTAAACCTTTGCCCTCTGCAAACCTGAAGGTAATACAGACCTGACGTCATTTTGTGTTCGTTAAAAAAGTAATACCAGGAAGGCAATCAGTTTAATCTGGTTTATAAAAACTGTTCGTATAAATCGTTGGATTTCTGGGCTTTGCACCAACTTGAGTCATCATCATCATGATATCAGCCGAAAGACGTCCACTGTGGACATAGGTCTACCCGCGCTTGTCATCGCAACTATCGGTCCTGTGCGTCTGGCATCCATCGGCTACCTACGACTCTCACCAGGTCATCGGTTCAGTAGTGACTTGTTTTTGCCTAACCCCATGGAAAAGTTTCAAAGTTTTTATATATGTTGAAATCACTATCCTATTTAAAAAAAACTGGCCAATTCCGAGTCGAACTCGCGTGCAAAGGGTTCTGAACCAATTTCATTTTTGTAACATTTTATTTTAACAGTTAAGACTTTAAGACTTCTTATAGGCTTCCCTGTTATCTGTAGATTAAGAACTATTATCTGCATTTTTTTTTAAATTTTAGGCTCAGTAGTTTCGGATATAATAAGGGTGAATGGTAATTTTTGGTCTTATTTCTTGAATAACTCCTAAACTATTTATTTTAAAATTACGAAATAAATATTATTAAAAATCTCACAATAAGTCCTTCATTTAATATGTCACACGATACCTACAGTGTATTTTTTTTTTAATTTTCTTGTTTGACCCCAAAAGTGACCCCCCTACTCAAAATTTATTTATTTACGTAACGCGGCTGTGTTTGGGCCACAGAAATTCATATGTGTACCAAACAACAGAATCGGTCCAGTAGATCCGGAGAAAACTAGCTGTGACAGACGGACAGACAGACAGACACCCGAGTGATCCTATAAGGGTTCTGTTTCTTACGAATGTTCGGAACCCTAAAAATTCACAAAAATTGTTCCACTGCCTCAATCTCACATAATACCGACCCACAATCCCAATTCCGGCCTGATTCGCTTTTACGGCATCTCTTAGTGGGCCACATTTTACTGTCCGTTTGATGGACCGGACCGTGGCCCGATGGACCGTCTCAAGGTTTACCGCTAATGTGGACTGTTACGGGCAGATCCGTCATCTGTTTTTATTGTTTAGCTGGAATAATGAATGTTATTTTTATCGATTTGGAGTAAAAGAAAATTTCAGATACAGTTGGTGCTAGTTTTTACCCCTGTATATGATAGCCTTCTCTATTTAGTTGACTAGTTTTAGTTGCGATTGTTGAGAAATAAGTGATTTGAACCAGACGTGCAAAATATAATACTCCCCTAGGCTTCCCTTTCCTTATTCGTGTCTCTCAAGGAAAGAAAGAAGGAATTTTAGTTTAAGTTTATAGTTTTATACCTAAACAAGTCAGTTCTGTCAAAATAAATAAAAAAAAATCTTCTTTCTTTTCTTCTATCATGTTATGAAATCAATAGATTTTTCATCATAAAAACAAACCACTACAAAGTATAAAACAAGTAGTGTTTTGTTTTTGGAAGTCGGTTACATTTTTAAAAAAAAGTTTTTTTATTTTTCACTTTTTAGTGGTACCTGCGTACCACAGCGTACCGGCGTGATGTTATGTTATGAAAACAAAACTTACTTACTGCTTTCGGTGTAAAGGTCTCGTCAGTACGAATGAAAAACACTTGGTAGTTGCTACATACCGATGTGGAGTTCCCTTGACTCTCTGTCGTTTCCATCACCAGGTTTGATCCAAACCTTCATTCTTTTGTAATATCACCCAATATACACACGAATATCAGAAGATGCGTGCCTACAATTTTCGAAAGTTGCCCTCGATTTCTCAGGGTTTCCATCATCAGATCCTGACGTGGTGGCAATGGGACCTTTTCGGCAGTATACCCTTTCATATTAAAAAAATCATCGAAATCGGAACGACGAAGTTATCCGAGAACACACATAAAAAAATATAGCGGTCGAATTGAGAACCTTCTTTTTTAGAAGTCGGTTAAAAACAAACTATGTTTGAGCTTTGACCTATAAAGGAACCAGGCAACCATTTCGTGCAATTTCTTATTTTGGTTGGTAAGCATGCGATAAAACATTTTAGTTCTCACTAGACGGAGAACACCCATGAGGATATTTCAATGTTCTCAAATAATTCGGCTGCCTTTCACAAGTTCTACATCTTTTCTTCTCCTCAAATAGTGAAAAAAACAGTTTGTCACTAAGATAATGAGGTGACAGCCCAAGTTATACATAGTATGTAGAAACTCTTTTAAGTCCCCCAAAATAAATTTTTACGACACCCGCATGCCTCGGAAAACTAAAACCACGCGCGAACTCCACGAAAAAAAAATTTCACACATTCTCCCGAAAAATAAAATTGAGACCGGGGTAACTTTTTGTTTAAGCGTTGTGTTCCCACAAAACAATATTCCGGGGCATTTCTATTTATATTTGTAAACGTTGCAAAGTTCTGCCCGGAAATAACTGCGAATTCAAACTATTGTGGGTATTTCCCACAAGTTTTGGACGTTTTTGGTGTCAGGATGACTGGGGCGGACATGCCTTAGGGAGGATAGATATTTTGTGTACGTGTTGGTGCATCTAATTTCGTCCGAAAGTTTTTAGTTTATCAGTGTAACAGATTTCTGCGCTGGTGAGCGGCATCAAAGGTAAGCTCGTGTGTTTTGAATTAAAGAAAAGCAAATAAAGATAATTATACAAAATTTATTTGCTAAATAGATTAAAAACTACAAAAAAATAATGTAACAATAATAACTAAATAATATTAGGCTATTAACATTAAGATACGCGTGGGAGGCCGAAGAGGTTCTTATCTCAGCAAGTGCTGAGAGATATTTCAAAATTAAAATAGCGCAGCGCCGGTGTTCTCAAAAGACCTAACATAGCATCTCTAAATAGTTTGTAGGACCTGTGTTGCCATGGGCGGAATATTTATCACAAATATACAGCCGGTTACTTGGTAGTATTTTCAATATTAAGTTTAAATAGTGTCATAAAAAATCAATATATTATGCTACAAAATTTAGTGACAGAAACGAATCGCTGCAAAACCGACTTTACGCAGTATTTTCTACCCTACCCCTAGAGTGTAATTTAAGCCCGCGTAGGCGCGGAGGGTTGGGGCGGTCCGCGAGCTTAGGAGCAGGTGGTTTGAAGGCCCGCCGCCACGGCTGAAACTCGCCGGCGACCACAGACTTCTAGAATCGGAAGTCAAAAAGCCACTCAAAGGAAACTGAGGAGGACACGGAACGCATAAGACCAGAAGATATGGCGCGCTTGCAGCTTATATCCAACAATGGATATATACGTATCTCCGTAAAAATATCATGGACATCGGTCAAAAATCAACATAACATCAAACACATCTTATTTTTGAAAACTCAAACAGCTCTTTTAAGTTGCATAAAATTACGATGATCTTCATCATGACAATTTTGACTGTATCAATCATTATAAGGGGTGCAACATACGGCAGAGCATTAACGCGGTTTAAAATACGACAAATGAAAACGTTTCCCGTACATAACTCTTTCAAATGCAACATAGCCTTTGGCAGCTCCAAGCCCATACATTCGCTAACATTCACAGTTTTCTACCAGAATTTCTGTTCATATTTCAAAAATTTTCCCGAGCTTGAAAATATACAAAGAATATTTCTCCTATTTCAGTTTTAAAATCTTGTTTGGAACCGAATTGTATTGTATCCGAGAAATACGTGCCAATATAGTTATGGAGATTTTTGAGTGCTATTGTTTCAAACTTAGATTGGTCTCTTTTAAAGTAGAAATAGTTTTGAATGCGGGCTCAACTTGTAGTGGTTAAAGACAATATTGTTCAATTTATGTAGATCCCTCCGGTCGTCGAGATGTTTTTGCTTGAGAGGTCAGTTTTTATTGGATTTAAATTCTTGTATAACTGCTGAACAAGCGTTTCTTTCTTGTTGTAGCAATTTAATGACTGAATCGAAAGTCGAGTTTATAAAAAACTAAATGTTGCCCGCGATTTCGGTCGCGTCCTTAGGATTTTTGTAAACCGATGGTTTATGAGATCGAGGCTTTCAAAATCATAGTTACAAGATTGAATTTTTGGATTCATTCGATTTTTTTTAAACAACCTTATTTTTTGGATCATTTTTGCAGACAACTAGATCATGGATTTTTCCTTGTTCTATAAAAGAAAAGGAGACAAAAAATGTCAGAACCATGTTGTAAATAAGGTCAAAATTGTCCAAAAACACAGCACAACATCCACACCTGAAAAACCGTTCTAATCAACCTAAAAAATAACGCCATATCAATCTTCATCAAGGTATCGAGGTAATCCGAATCGAAACATGACATACGTGCCAGCCTACCCTCCGCGGGACCACCTTAATGATATGTTCTGCCTAATAAATCTGCAGCTGACACCGATGAATATTGATGAGCGCGTACCGCCAGCAAAAAGATTACAACACCAATATTTTTGGGTATTTATTTATAGAGTTTTGTTTTCTTTGAGGGTGGGCTTGGGGCATAAATAATATTTTTTTGTCTAAAGAATAAAATCTCTGTGAATATTTATATTCTGTGAAGAATCGCCAAAGTTGAGTGGCAGTGGGCAGGGCACATTGCTCGCAGAACAGATAGTTGATGATATCGAAAGGTTCGGGAGTGGCGACCGAGTGCTAGAAGATGCAGTGTTGGAAAAACTCTCACAAGATGGCGTGATGACCTGATGAGGGCCTCGGGAATGGGTACACTAAATTAATACGAAAATCTTTATTCCGACAGTCACAAATACGAGTTTCAAAATACCGATTTTCATTATTCCGAATGATTATAAATTCCTAATATAACAATTCCGACTTTTCATTCATCCTTTTTTTATAACTCCGACATATCAATATTCCTAATGTTTATAATTACTATTCTTAAAATACCGAGTTTCAATAGATCGAATAACAAAAAGTTCGACTTAATGATAATTCAAATCATCAGAAATACGAATTCCAATTATTAAAATACCTACTAATTAGATTACCGAAACAAAAAACGTCCTGTGAAACTGAATAGCAAGACAAATTAACACAATTGCTTGTCAGAACAAAATATAATATTACATGCAACATGTAGCATGCAAGCAAGCATGCAGCAAGCAAGTAAGCATGCAGCATGCAAGCAAGCATGCAGCAGGCATGGTTTCTGTCACGGCTTCGGTGCTGCGAGGCTCTGGCGGTCTCCCGCAAACTTATCTTCGCAGATGGTTTTAACGCTCACCACCGTAGCATCAACCTGCTGGCCGGCAAAACCGGCCAGCCTCAGCCGCGGCGGTGGGCGTTATAACACCTGCTCCTCAGTTCGCGGGTCGCCTCGCACCTCCGCGCCTACGTGGGCTTAAATTACACTCTAGGGGTAGGGCAGATAAGACTACGTGGAGTCGGTTTTACAGCGATTCGTTTCTGTCACTTAATTTTGTAGCAAAACTTATTGACTGTTAAAGACAATATTTTAATTTAACGTTCAAAATGTTTAAGTATATTCGTTAAGTATATTAAACAGTAGGTCTTTTGACCATAGCTATTTCGAAAATAGTTAAAAAGTCTTTGGATATTATAATATGTAACTAACTGAATATTATACTGATTGAATCTAAATCAGAATCTTAAGTTTAGCAGTTTATTTGCAGTATTGAAAATCGGAATGTCGTTTTTCGGACCGAAAACCCATCGAGCATTTGATTCTTCGGACGTATAAAAATCGGAGAACAAAAAAATCACATTTACGACTTTCGGCAAAATCAGTTTCGTGATTTTTAATAATAGACATTTTAATTCTTAGGTATTATGAAATTCGAACTTTTGAAAATCGGAATATCGAAATTTGGAATAAAATATTTCGGATTATTTGGGTGTTCCCCTCGGGAATGCTTTGAGTGCGACACGCACATAGACGGTTGATGTAGCGACTCTTTGATGGAGGCCTGAAATGATGATCTTGTTTGATCAGCCGAATAATAGAAATTTCAGTCTAAAGCGGGGAATACACTAGGTTAACATGACCGACAGTCCGCCACTCCTTACTACTGTACCTATACGTGGTTGTGAAGACCATAAGCACATGGTCCACAGGCATTATCGCGGGCGTGTTCATCTAGTGAACATCCCGCTTTAATTGCGGTTGAGATTCAAACTATTTCAGACTTTTTGAGCTGTATTCTAGCGACAGGAAGATTCTTCTAAAGTTTGTCTTAGAGTTACAAATTAATAAATTGAGAATTTGAGTGTAGTTGAGCTGACTGAATGAAATCTCATATTGTAAATATTTACCAACAAAATAGAACATATTGAATAAAATAACATTACCCATGCCCCTATGTCATTTTTACCCCACTGCCCCAGTTAGCCAAAAATATGACACAACGCGAAAATTATTGTGCACAAAGAACAACAAAACGCATTGCCCCCAAACAAGTTTGTTTTTAAGGAAAACAGCGGACATGTTCCATGTAATAAGGCGTATGATAAATGATAATATTATTTGTCGGCTTCCCTGGGCATTCGAGCGGTAAATAAGTTGTGAATATTTGCCCAAATATATCGTAAATATCGACGAAATATTTTTGGAATGTTTGGCATCGCAGAGATGAATGTGAGGGTTTATTGAAGAAAATATTCTAATCTTATAAATTTCGTTTAATCGGAAAAATAATTATGTATCAGTGCTTAATTAACAGGTGTAGCTACCTATTTCAGATGCCATCTACACTTCGAAAATACTAAATAATCTGTACACTATACTCAAATAAATATTTAGCCAGTTATGTAACTGAAAAATGGAAGAAGTGTCCAGAAACAAATCCGATTGACAGCGATGTGCACGAATTTGTTTCATGAATCCCATGAATTATTTTCCTTTCCCCGCTTTTGCTGCGCGTTTTTATTTCAATATTTTTTACTCGCTATTACTCTAAAACTGAAAAAACTAAAAGAAAAACTATATTTTAAAACAATAGAAATCACAGACTACAATAATGTAATTTCATATCATAAGAAATATCAACCAAGTTTAAGTCTTTCAAGAAAATTCAGCTTAGTTTAAAATTCTGAAACTTATAAATCCATATTTTATCATAATATTCTGTAAGTAAGAAAATTGATCTGACTGGAAGAAAAATTTAAGTACATTTAAAGATCTGAACTCAGCATTACAGAGACACGATTTCATTTAAAATAACTGAAACTGCAAAATGTGTCCGTTACTAGGGATTTGCCACGGCTTTACTTCAACGTTTCCGGATAAAAGTATCTTTTTCAGCAATAAACATTTACTTTTCTAGGAAAATATTTAAAAAGTCAGCACTTTTACAAGGTTTGAAAAATTAAGAAGATAATTGTATGACAAAGTGGTATGAACTATAATTTTTAGGTTGGACTAATGCTAAAATTAATATTAAAATTCTATATCTATTTTTAATAAAACATTTTTAATTACATTTACTAATTAGGTTAATATGTATTTTTCAGTACAATTGAATAATTGTACTGAAAAATACATATTAACCTAAGATGCTATTGACTCTGACCTGTATAATGAATGTTATGGATATTCACTGGCATTTTTCGTAGGTAATATCTTTTTATTTGTGAATTTAATTAATGACTTACTTTATCAATATGCTTGAATTATGCTTGTAGTGTTGTGGTTGTATTGTTTAATTGAATTTATTAGCTTTATATTACTTTTTGCATGCCTTAGTCAAGGTAGAAAGTATATGGCTCCCCTAATAATAATATCTGTATATTGTACCTGCTTTCTGCTTTTTGCTAAGGCGTGGAATTCCCTGCCGGAGTCTGTGTTTCCTGATAGCTACAACCTGGGAGTCTAAGTCAAGAGTGAATAGGTTACTTCTAGGCAAGCGTGCTCCATCTTCGACCGCATCATCGCTTACCATCAGGTGAGATAGTGGTCAAACGCGCGCCAATAAATTGTAAAAAAAAAACGATTATTCTATTCTATTCTATTCTATTCTTGCTTTAAAACAGTCGAAAATATCAATATAGACATTCTTCTGCCCTCATCAGTCAATCATCAATATACACAACCTGTAACAGAATAAACGCAATACCTCTTAAGGGGTCATTGTACTCATCATTATGAACAACTTTTACTACGGGGCAAATCCCGAAATCGCGTAAAAAAATCAGCTCAGTACATTCTGTCGAGTTTTACGCACATAAATATATGGGGGAGTCGATTTTTTTTTCGCGATTCTTTTACACGTTGTATAAAACTCTGGCATTACTGAATGATTGAATGACTGACAGACAACGCACAGCCGAAACTACTGGTCGTAATAAGCTGAAATTTTAGATCCTTGGGAGTGTAGAGGAACACTAAGATTGGATTTCTCGAAATTTCTACGGGAACGGGGAAAAACGCGAGCAAAGTTGCGGGCAAAAGCTAGTTCCAGTATATCTATTTGTGGTCGGCACATCATGTCTTCTTCTTCTATAGAAATCTAAACTAATAATATATAAAGCTGAAGAGTTTGTTTGCTTGTTTGCTTGGCTATATATCATATCATTACTCTAAGATCAATAGGAGCGAAGCAGACGAAGTTGCGCGGGTCAACTAGTAATCTATCTATATCTATACTAATATATAAAGCTGAAGAGTTTGTTTGTTTGTTTGCTTGAACGCGCTAATCTCAGGGACTACTGGTCCGATTTGAAAAATTCTTTCAGCGTTAGATAGCCCATTTGTCGGCGAAGGATATAGGCTATATATCATCATGCTAAGACCAACAGGAACGGGGCACTAATGAAAAATGTGAAGCAGACGAAGCTGCGCGGGTCAGCTAGTATCTATGCTAATATATAAAGCTGAAGAGTTTGTTTGTTTGCTTGAACGCGCTAATCTCAGGAACTACTGGTCCGATTTTAAAAATTCTCTCAGTGTTAGATAGCTCATTTATCGAGGAAGGCTATAGGCTATATATCATCACGCTAAGACCAATAGGAGCGGAGCAGACGAAGTTATGCGGGTCAACTAGTATTAAACAAATAGATACCTTCTGTGTAGGTCGTTTCATCGGTCTTCCATTCCTCTTAAGTATATTCAATACTTTTGTCATGAGAAGTCATGACATTGACATATTTTAAAATATTGTCAAAAAACAACTGAAATGAAGAAATATCGACATAATAAAATTTATCGGCATACCTCTCAAAGGTTTTCAATATGCACAGATAATGTACCTCGTGGTACATTGTACATACGGACTGGGCCCCATCTGTTTTGCCGACGCTCCTTCTAAAACCGTTCCCATTTTAGATATTTCAG
This sequence comes from Lacanobia wlatinum, assembly GCA_947578705.1. NCBI lineage: Eukaryota > Metazoa > Arthropoda > Insecta > Lepidoptera > Noctuidae > Lacanobia > Lacanobia wlatinum. The sequence goes on along the minus strand of OX388046.1, from coordinate 3,506,389 downwards.
CCATCGTTGGTAACTCAGTAATGATAGTGTTTCAGTGTGACGGCGCGTCGCATTCTGCTAAAATATGGTGCAGTCGGGCGCAAAATACTGCGTCAAGTTATTATACGAGAGCAAGTTTTGTTGCAGAATGGAGAAAATGGGGTGGTGTAACGTCAATGTTGAATGTTGGTTACTTTTCAGGTGTCTGGCAAATAACTTCTGAAATCTAATAATAATAATAATAATTTATTTAACAATTTCGGACAACAATATAGCCCATTTTGTTAGTAAAATATATATATCTTATAACTAGTGTTAGTAGTAAACAAACAAGGACAAAAACAAACCACAAAGTGAATTGCTAAAAGAAAAACAAAAGTTACTCTTGCATTTATCATAATAAATGCAAGAGTAACTTTTGTTTTTCTGTTTGTAACCTCTTCCTGGCTTCGACATGATAAATAGTAGAACCTGCCCTGGATTACAACATGGGATACTTTTCATCCCAGAAGTATAATTCCTAAGGATATTTTTAGGGTTCCGAACAAAACACGGAACCCTTATAGGATCACTCGGATGACTGTCTGTCCGTCTGTCTGTCACAGCCAGTTTTCTCCGGATCTACCTGACCGATTTTGTTGAAATTTGCTACACATAGGGACTTTTGTGACCCAAATACGGACGTGTTACGTAAATTATAAAATTTTTAGTATGGGGGTCACAAATTAAAAAAAAAAATGTTGAACCATCGTGTGACATATCAAATAAAAAGGCTTGCTGTGAGGGATTTAATTATATTTTTCCATAATTTTAAAATACATGGTTTTGAAGCTATTCAAGAAATTAGACGAAAAATTACTATTCCCCCGCCTTATCTCTAACTATAAGTCTATAGTGTTAAAACAACTTACTGAAAAAAAAAATCGTTTGGAACCCTTTGCACGTAAGTCCGACTCGCTCTTGACCGGTTTTTTTTTTGACAAGATTTTAGTCGCTGGCAGAAACTTGTATACAGAGACACAGTAAAATTGATTGCTTATTCGTGGTTATTAATCTTTGAAAGTAGTAGATTAGTAGTAGATCCGTTCAAAAGTTACACACAGTAGATACCTATTTCAAAGTAGCAAATACTTTGAAATAGGTACCTACTGGAAAAACACACGGTATCTAGGGTATAGGTCATGGAAGCGAAGACAAAGGAAAAAACTAGGTTATAAGAGAATCCTGTTACTAGTCTAAATACTGCGAGGGATAGATCACTTCTCACGAATGAAAGAAATGTGCAGTAAAGCTCACGTTTGTTATGTATGTCGGAGTGTCCGTGGAGTTTCTTGCACGTTCTTCTCCATAGTGATCTACGCTTTGGAACGTGCAAATAGTTTCATGTTTTTGACTGACCGACTTCAACAATTCAAAAGTGCCTGTAAATGGTTTATTTGAATTAAATATATTTTGAGTTTGAGCCAAATACTCAGAAATAGTCACACAATCTCGTGGCTATTTTCTTAACACGATTGTTTTTATTTATTCTATTAAGAACAGTATCAAAAACAATATAACATCTTTCATTGAAAAACCTGCACTATATTTCTTCTAACATTATTTTCCAAAGGTAAAACTGTGAGCAAGAAAACACCCTTCCCTCCAATGTATTTCTAAAACAAAACGAATACAAACAAACCCTTACCTACATAGCAAGGGAGCTGATAAATATTTCTTCATAAATCGTTTGAATTACGAAGCCCGTCGACCCACCGAACTCAATTGTCTGAGAAGGTCACTCTGTATTATCAATATCTTTGGATCGGATCGCGGAGGGAAAAATCTGCAGTCAGCACGTGGCACGTGATGCCCATATTTGAAGATGTGGAGCGTTTAGATGGGATAGTGGATGACGCTAGTGGGTAGGAGAGTCGAGTAGGTGAAGAGAGTAAAGAAACTGGCCCAGTGCGAGTTTGACTCGCACAACGATGGGTTCCGTACGGTAAACCTTAATTTTTATTATTTTTGGTTTTAGCGGCAATAGAAATACATAATCTGTGAAAATTTCAACTGTATACCTATTACGGTTCTTGAGATACAGCCTGCTGACAGACAGACGGACGGACAGCGGAGGCTTAGTAATAGGGTTCCATTGGTTACCCTTTTCGAACGAAACCCTATAAAAAATGTGAGTAGGATTTCAATCATCTCTTGTTAGGTGACTGAAATGTCCGCTTGACATCCTCCTTATTTATATCGTTACTGCGAAATAGAGTTTGTTTGTGTAACGCTTTCTCAACTAATTGCTGATCCGATTTTGGTAGGTACAGATAAAATGGGACCCTGGAGACGGTAATAAGCTACTTTTATTTTACATTAAAAAAAAATACATATCGCGAGCGGGGCTGTAGTCAAAAGTTAGTACATAGTAAGATGATGCTAAGCTAGTCTTTGTGGGTCAGAAAGGAGTCAGTCTGAGTCAGAGTCTTTAATAGTTGACACGGAGGACGTATTGGATTGGTAAGTGCCTTGAACAAGTAGAAATGATGGTCGTCATCCATTAGAACGTCCATTAAAGACAAGATGTAAAGGAAAACGAACAAACCTAAGTACTTAATTATAATTAAATTACCTAACTAGCTACAGCGAAAGTTTGCTAGTCTAATATTACCAGTATCCTGAAACAATATTGGAAAATATAGCCAAAACGATGATGTGGAGCGTTTAGATTGTCAAGTTACTGGCGCAAGTAAATAGCGTTGTCAAATAGCTGAAGTGAAAAAACACTTGGCCTAGTTTTTGCTGAAACAGAAAATGCCAAGCAGGCTCTGTAAGCTAGCATAGAAATTGCATACATACAAATGACTGTTTCTATGAATCTTATTATTTAAGGCAATGGGGAAAGGCTTGCACAAGGTAGATCGCGATCGTATGGGCTTTTATGAAGAGCAAGTCTTTTTAACCGACTTAAAAAAAAGAAGGTTCTCAATTCGACCGCATATACATATATATATTTTTTTACGTGTGTTAGCGGATTATTTCGTCGTTTATTAACCGATTTCGATGAATCTTTTTTTATATGAAAGGATATGCTGCCGAGGTGTTCCCATTGCCACCACGTCAGGGTCTGATGTTGGAAACTCTGAGAAATCGAGGGCAACTCTCGAAAATTGTAGGCACGCATCTAGTAAAAACTTGATATTCGTGTGTATATCGGGTGATACTACAAAACAATGAAGGCCTGGATCAGACCTGATGATGGAGACGACAGAGAGTCAAGGGAATTCAACATCGGTATGTAGGAACTACCAAGTGTTTGGGCTTATTTCATTCGTATTGACTGCACTACGTAAGTTTTATTAAATATTCCCCAGTGCATAATATAACATCACGCCGGTACGCTGTGAATGGGTACGCAGGTACCACCAAAAAGTGAAAAATATAAAACTTTTTACAAAAAATATAATCGACTTCGGAAGTCGGCGTTTTTGGTTATTTCGTTTTTTTGACACCGACTTCCGAAATTAAAGTTATATTATACCTTATAGTGTTTTGTTTTTGGAAGTCGGTTATATTTTTTGTAAAAAAGGTTTTTAATCTTAAGAGCCCTATCACAGAATTGAATTTTCACTCACAAAACTCCTGACACATCGCATTATGTAAAAATGAGGCAGTTGTAATTACGTTTATTTTTAATTTATTTAATGAATATTTTTTAAATTTTCATTTCTTATGAACTATGGTTTATTTTGGTATAAATACCTAATAGTATTAATGTATTAAGGAGAAATTTACAGTTCATTCTGAGCATTTTTAGTAGTTTTTATGGACTTGAATGATTTTTTTACGTATATTCCATTCTTATTTCTAATTTCTGAAGCCACTATGAATGAATCCACTATATAAGAAATGTTATGATATATTTTTCATTTCATTTGGTTAGTACAGTAGTTCAATCCACGAGCTCGAAAAAGTGCCGTCGCGCTTTTCATGAGAAACTTACTTCGGAATTTTGGCTTTTTACAAATAGATAAGAGAAAAATGCGAAAAGTGAGGCCGCTGTAAACTATACTTATAACTATCCTCTACCCAATAAGCCAAAGTTGTCTAAATATTTCAGTTTCTGAGAATAAGAAAGCCAAAGTTGGTTATTTTACGCAAAAAACACAGTCAAATTGTAATAGGGCTTTTAACTTGTTATCAATATTTCCTTTCCTTACTATGTTGGAGTCAGCTTCCAGTAACCTGATGCTGCTGACTACCAGCACCTTACTTGGAGCGACTACCTACGAGTACCTAACCATCAAAACCCAGTAACTGGATATTACGGTACCTCTTGGCAAGACTGGTCTCAGATTTTCTGGCTTCTGACTGTTCCAACGATTGTCAAAGACGTTCAAATGACAACTGGGACCAACGACCTAGCGTGGAATATTATTAAAAAATATATATACAACGTGTAATAAAATAAACGCAGTACCTATTAAGGGGTCATTGTACTCATCATTATGAAGAACTTTTACTATGGGACCAATCCCGAAATCGCGAAACAAAATCAGCTGTTCAGTACATTTTGTCGAGTAATGCGCACGTAAATGTATGGGGGAGTCGATTTCTTTTTTCCGCGATTTCAGTGTTGGTCCCATAGTGAAAGTTGTCCATAATGATGAGTACAATGACCCATTAAGATGTATTGTTTTTATTCTGTTACAGGTTGTATATATTTCTCATCATAGACTGCCTAGCCTTTTCCCAACTATATTGTGGTCGGCTTCCATTCAAACTGGATTCAGCTGAATACCAGTGTTTTACATGGAGCGGCTGCCTACCAGACCTCCACAACCCATTAACTGGGTAACACGGTACTTCTTGGCAAGACTGGATTCAGATTTACTGGCTTCTGACAATCCGTAACGACTGCCAAAGATATACAAATGACAGCCGGGACCAACGGATTAACGTGCTTTCCGAGGCACGGAGGAAACTCTGCATGTTAAGATGCTTACCCATCCACAGACTAACCTCGGCAAGCGTTGCTTAACCTTGAAGATCGTCCCGTGCGGCTGTTATTATTTAGCCACGAGCTTCTCTACTCTAATTATTTTTATATTCCTAATTTTAAATAAAAAATGCAATTTCTAGAATCTATCAGGCCAAAAACTAAGCCGTTTCGCTCGAAGTGTTACTCAAATATTGGTTTACGACCCCTATTTGAGCAGCTCATTGGCTGTGTGGTTGAAAGTCAAGCGAAAGTGTGTGCATTGACTTTGAAGTTTTCGTTAGCACACGGTTGGCACTATATAGACTAGATTTTCATATTTATATACATAGTTGGTAAACTCAAAAGTAATCATAACGTTAAGAACAAATTAATAAAAGCCGGTTACAAGTAAACTGGTAATTTGAAAGTACAAACAAAATTGCAGAATATAAATCCTTACTAATATTATAAATGCGAAAGTAACTCTGTCTGTCTGTCTGTATGTCTGTCTCGCTTTCACGCCAAAACTACTAAACCGATTTAAATGAAATTTGGTAAAGACATAGTCTAGAGCCTGAGAAAGGACATAGAAAGGACTACTTTTTATCCCGGGAGTATGTTCCCTAGGGACCACGCGGGCGAAGCCCCTGGCAGAAGCTAGTAATAAATAAAAATAAAAACCTTACATTTCCCAAGTTTTACAGTAAATATTGATTGTTAGGTATTAATTAAAGAAAAAATATCGTTTCACTTGAACCCCTGAGGTGAAGGCCTCCTCCAGAGAGTGCCATCTTTTCTCGGTCTTTCGCTATCTCTAACCAGCGTGATCCAGCCAGCCGCACGATCTCGTCCTCCCAGCGTGTGTGTGGTCTTCCGCGCTTCCTTTTGCCTATCGGTCCCATCCAGGTAGTTAGCTTTTTGGCCCATCTATTTTCTTGTAGCCTTACTACATGGCCTGCCGATTTCCACTTTAGTCTTAGTGCGTGTGAAACGGCGTCGATTGCTCTTGATTTCGATCTGATTTATGCAGAATATGACCTTAGAATTTCAGATTACCTTTAAATAGGAAAGCCCAATGACATATTAATACATAGACGCGTCATACATCAAAATCACAGATCTAAATGAGGCGCTACGATGGAATACACGGAAATACTATTTGTATTTCCGTGTATTCCATCGTACTTACTTACATACATAGACAACTAGAATCATAATTCTTCCTTTTGGCTTTGCCGTAATCTGGTAAAAACAGCGCAAGCACGAAAGCGTTTATCAATCTTGCCCTAACTAACTGGAACCACGCAACTAGTCTACTAGAGCTAGAATTCTAGGACCCAGTAGTTAAGCTAGTCAACTAGACCCAGTAGCTCGTGAGCTAGAACGCAGCTCGCCATCTTGGCACGTCCGCGGCGTCACGTAGCAGTACTTACCCGGATATAATTATTCGTTGAGCCCGGATCTGCGGCCGCAGCGCGTTGCTATTCAATTTTACAACAACTATAAATTGTTGTATGATTTGTAACCGACTCTTAGAGTTATAAAATCAAATACGCTTCTGGTGGGCTTTTGTTGTGGATAAAAACTCATTTGATGCCTTCCCATCCTTCGGGCTATGTCGTTAACCTTGGTTCTCTTGCGGATATCATAATTTTTTAGAAATCTTTCTCAGAAACTCCAAGCTTTGCCCTCTCCATTGCCCTTTGAGTGACTTTAAGTTTTATTCTAACTGACGTGTAACCTACTGTACGCCTGTTATGCTATACAACAATATTAATTAACATGATGTAAAACTAATTAACAACGGTTAAGTAACGGTATTTTGATGTAATGCTCTTAATTAATAGCGAATTGTAGTTGTGTACTAATGAGTAAAGTGTACAGCTAATAGTATACTTGTGTGAACAGTCAGTTACAGTGTTTGCTCTCTTTGTGACTGGTAAATTGGTAGTGTATTGTTAAATAGGAACATATCTGAGATTCTCGGGTCTTTGTGTCTCTTTACGTCATAAGAGGAAATGCTGGCGGCGAGACTTTGTATGTAAAGAGTCATAATTCGAGGTTTGGCTTTCGACTGTTTTCTCCTCCAATATTGGACCGATTTAAGAGATATTTTACAAACTGAATAAGAAGGATATATACTGTCTCTATGTTATTCTTTATGATGATTTATTAACCGTATAAGCACTAGAACTCTCACAAAATGCTCAAAATTGTCTGATAAATCGCTGTCAACAGAGCCCTAGTGTACAAATTTGGCAACTATTAATCAAAAAAGGAAAACATAGAGACACAATATACATCCGTCTTATTCAGTTTGTAAAATATTTCTTATACCGGTCCAATATTGGAGGAAAAAACAGTCCAGAGCCAAACCTCGAATTATGACTTTTTACATACAAAGTCTCGCCGCCAGCATTTCTTCTTAACAGCTAAGTGGACTGGATGAAAGGCACAAAAGTAGATTATGGCCTTAAGGAAATCATTAAATGACTCCTTCCGCTCCGGACGGAGGAAAAAAGAGAGTCAGACTCTTACTGACTAAAACCGTCCGTGTTCCTCCTAATGCCCTTTGCGTGCCAAGGCCTTTTTTTAAGTATGGGAAATCATCAAATGACTCCTCCCGCTCTGGGTGAAGCAGAAGGGAGTGTCAGACTCTTACTGACTAAAACCCATGCGTGTTCCTCCTAATGCCCTTTGCGTTCTAGGGCCGCGGCGACTCTCTCGAACAAATCCCGCAACCCCGGCAGGCACTGGCCCTAGCGGGCCCCGTCTTCTATGCTGACAGCTCTTTGAGGCGCGCGTGGAAAACAGCGCGCCGTCGACCCAGGCCTGGTTCCGACCGGACTGCGGCCACCCAATGCTCGCCGTCCGCAGGCCCGCGCCTACGGTGGCCGAGAATCGCCCTGCGACTCCCAACGCCCGGGGCGTCTTCTTCTGCTGCGGCGGCTGGGGCGTGAGGTGTCCCTCTCTCTCACGCGTTCGGCCTCCTCCTTTGCTAAGCTCCTTTGCGTGCCAGGGTCGCGGTAACAAATTCCGCAACAGTTTCTAAACTGGAATACTATAATCTGTTGCACAAAGCACAAAGGATACTTTTTATTCGAATAGTATGTTTCTTTGGGATAATTTTAGATTATCACGAAACTGCTGGTACAAGCTAGTAGGAACACAACATATCTGGTAGTATTGGGTCGTCATCTGCCTACCCTTTTCCCAACTATATTAGGGTCGGCTTCCAGTCACACCGGATTCAGCTGAATACTAGTATTTTACGAGGAGCGGCTGCCTACCAGACCTCCACAACCCATTTATTGGGTAACACGGTGGTATTGGGTGTTTGTCTTTTTTTATCTTATTCGCGGAAGTGTCTGGATGAATCTTGGGACACGGGTAGATCATGTCTTGGAATAAGAAACTTTTCATCCTTCGAGTGTGTGCCCTTGGTATAATTTTAGAAATTAACGCAGGCGAAGCTGCTGTCTGAAGCTAGTATATTTTATATAGTGACTAGCTGTTGCTCACGACTTCGTATACGCTTATCCCATTTTTTCCCTTTCCTGTTAAAATTTCGAGAAATCCTCTCGTAGTGCTCCCTTACACTGCCCAAGGAACCTACATGCCAGATTACAGCTTCCTACGACCAGTTTCGGGTGTGCGTTGTCTGTCAGTCACTCAGTAACGGAAGAATTTTATATATTAGGATTGATAGGCTCGCGTTTGATCACTATCTCACCTGATCAAAACCGATGATATGGTCGACAATGGAGCACGCTTTCCTAAAAGTAACCTGTTCACTTGACTTTAAAATGCCAGGTTGTAGCTATGATGAAACACAGACTCCACAATAAACAATAAAATATGATTTCCTACTACAATGATTACTCTGTTGCCTGCTCTCTGCTTTTCAAAATTTGTCCAAAAGGTGAACACCAGCTAAGTCTTCCAAAAAAAAGTTACTTCGGTCTCAAATTTAAATATAACACAAGAAAAGAAGTAAACAGCTCCCATAAAGCTAGAAAACTCTTTGATGACGACATTTACAAGAGACGATCATTAAAGTAAGCGAAAGAAATTAATTTTAAAACGAGGCGGATTGAAAAGTTGCCGAGCACTGCTTTAACAATTTCTACGCCGCTCTCTGAATATTAATCAGGTTTTAATACACGAAGGCAGATTTTATTGGACTTACTGTTTCTGTATGGTGTTTGGAATATTTGGTGTTCCCTTGAAGGAAAGGTTTGCATGAAAAAGGCTGTTGTGCTGTTCTGTTTTGTGGCATGGTGGGTTGTAGTTCATCATATCAGCCGAAAGACATCCACGCCTGGTAATAGGCCTCCCCCAAGTGTCGCCACAACAACCGGTCCTATACGTGTCGCATCCATCGGCTACCCGCGACCCTCAACAGGTCACCGGTCCACCTTGTGGGAAGCCTTCCAACGTTGCGTCTTACGGTACGCGGTCGCCGCTCCAGAACCAAAAGGATCGCCAAATTGAAGTGGCAGTGGGCAGGGCACATTGCTCGTAGAACAGGTGGTCGATGGGGCTGAAAAGTTTTGGAGGGGTTATAGTTCGTCCCAAAAAAAAAGAGACTAGACAGTGATAGTGCTTTTCTATATGCGATGCCGATTTTCAAAATGCCAAAGTGACATTTCGATAGCGCTTGTAAATCCCACATATTTTTTGTGAATCGGCTTTGAGGCATTTTTTTTTTTTTTTTTGTTAGAATATTACTTGTCTAGAGCCTAAGGCGTTCTGAGGGATTAAGAAAGGATACAAACAAATTTATGCCTAAAAAAGTTATTTTCAGAAATGGCAATGCTTTGTTTTCGTAAAGAGATAAAAGTTCGAAAGCAAATCCTATTTGAAATCTATTCCTTATTGACGAAGCTTTGATAGTGATAGTGGAGTTTGGTATAGTTGTATCAAACACAAATATGTGATTCAAGTAAAGTCTGACCTTTGGAAAAGTTGGATGAGTCTTCTAAAAGTCTTAGTACGTCTTTTTATCCTGACAAGCCTGAAAAGGGCAAAGTTGAACTCCATAGAACTTGTTCAAAAGCTGTTCACCTGTACATTTTTCATTATGACATTTCTGTCCCACTTCTGACGACAAACAAACATAATAGCTCTTTGTGTGTTATCTGTGGAGTGTCAATTCATTGTTCGTGTCACCGTGTGTGTGACGTATGTGCGAGTCTGACGTCACTCGCGGCCATTTTGAATTTGCAAATGAGTGGCGTATGTCAGTTTGGTCGGAAGGTTTTGTGATTTGACGGCTTGCTGTGTCTAGTTGGCTAGTGACGTAGTAGTGATTTAGGGTTTGTTTATCCATGAAGGGACAGGGTAGCGAGTTCAAAATCCTGTAAGTAGAGTCAGTGATAAAATTGAACGCGCACCAAAAAGAGCCAAAAGTCTCATTATGCTTAGTTTTATGTATGATGGATAATAATAGTAAGTTTTTCCTGGTGATACCGGAAAACTCTTCAAGATGTAAGAAGACAATGTGATGGCCAATGTACATTAAATGGATATTCTATTATGTTTTATAGCTTCCTACATCAATATTCAGGGTAACAGCTGCCAGATATAAACAAAATTACCAAATTTAATGTACTCTCGATAAAACTCACTGATGAAATAAATGATTTCCAACATTTTGCGGATTTTAATGGATTGTAACATGCGTGCCAAACCGCAGGGCAAACATGTTGAAGGGTTTACGTCAATTGACTACCACTTTACTGAAAATATTGTTGGAATCATTTTAAATTGTTGTTCGCTGAAGTTTGTTAAAAGCTATTGAGGGGTAATCGATTATTGGAACAGGAACTACAAAATTATCTGACAGCACACAAATCCTACATCGCGACAAAGTTCTCCGCGCGATTTGAACATAAAATACGCCAACATTAACCATCGGGCAGTTGGGCCCACCAGGCACAACATCCGTCTGGTCGGAAGATCCTACTTTTTCAATAGAGATGCAGGATTTTCCACCCTGTTCTGCATACCTCTATTCGCCCAGTAGACCGTGCGTTCGATAATTTGTGTTGTTTATTTCCTCACCACTACTTAGTCTCAAAATGATAACGAACAATATCTTTGGAAATTGAACTTGTCTAATCATCATTCTGCCTATGTTTTGTGTTGTTACCTTTTTTTTTTCTATCCGCCATCACGCTATCACTAACTCCCTTTTCTTTCATATCGCTCCTCACACAACCCATCCATCTTTTCTTTGGCCTAGATCTCCCTCTCCATCCATCCACATTTATATTCATAACTTTTATAGTTATGTTACTAAAATAGATGGGATTGTCTTCCCTCACACAACCATGCAACACTCACATACTACACAATGACCATATGAAGACAGGCGGTTCCCTTTCAACATTTCCGTGAGAATTGAAATTGGACTTGTCTGAGTGCCAATGAATCGAAAAAATGTTTACCATCCACCAACACGCACTGTGCTCGCGTGGTGGATTATGGCCCATGCCTTGTTAAGAAAGAAAGAAACAGCGTTTATTTGCGCCAAGCATGACGCATACCAAAAAAATAAAAATACAGACAGAAGGGTTGTGCATCAGCAATGGGAACATTAAAGATGATAACTATAGCTGAAAAATACCAATTTATGAACTACCTATATTTATGGTTTGAATTAATTTATTTGTAAAGATTAATATATTACAATATTTTCAGGTAAAATTACTAAAGTAATTAAAATACAACATATTTACAGTTTCATTTAGATCTTAGTTGAAAACGGGAAATTGGAGCGAATTTACATTAACTCTGCGCTTGAACTATGAACCAACATTTGTGGCTTCTATACGATAGTAGTATACCCGGGTTAAAGCCAAAATAACTGCGAACTAAAATTCACATCTCTTAGTTTAGTATACTTTAGTTATTTCTGCCGTAGACAAATATGTGTGGATTTTGGTACAGGTATGAATTTCGCAGTAAAATATAAGTTGGGGTTTAAAATTCTTCTTAATGTAGCCCAGCTATTATTTATATACACTTTAAAAATAAATTAGTTCCAGCCCTAAGCTCAAATCCATAATATTCATCAGAAAACATGCCAATATAAAGCATCTGGTATAAATGTGAAAGAAAATTAACTTCTAAATAACGACTTCACTCGTAAAAGAAGTGATATCTAGCTGTATGCCAAGATCCCTCTTTCTCCCGAAGTACTTGGCTAACGTTTTGCCGAGTGTCTAATTAATAAGTCTTCGATGGAGTAAGAAAAAGCCGCTTGTCGATTTGTAACCCCAATCCACTATAAGCTGATGCATGTCCATCCCTACCTTGTTGCTATTCCACCAATTCGCACTAAGCGTTTCCAAACGTCTTTTATAATTCGCACAGCAAAGGAGTGGAACTCTCTGCCTGCGTCTGTGTTCCCAAACGCTTACAACCCTAATCTCTTCAAAGTTAGAGTCCACAGGCTCCTTCTGGGTAAGCTCGCTCCATCGTAGACTTTGTCTCTGTCATCTCTGACCTAGACTAGAGTCAAGAGCAAACCTAACACAAATAAAAAAAAAAGTTTTGCTCCACCAAAATAACAAAATTAGCATCCCCTCGTATCTTCCGACACCAAACCACTAACGCAAGATAATAACCTCCACAATTTACTCCATATTTAAGATGCCAATATCCTTTTCCAATTTACGTATCGCTTTCATCGTTCCTAATTACTTTGCTAATCAAGACACATCGATGGAAACCTCTCACAAACGTGAAGTCGGTTAAGATTAACATGCAAACATTATCCTTCTTACACAGAGCTCATAACCGGATTACACCGTTTCCGTCTGGTATAAACCAGTATAAACCGGAATGTACCGGTATGAACCGCCTTTTGTTGGAAATAGATTGATGCAGAAGGCTCGTTTAGTGTGAAATTAGAAGGATTTATGAATACTCATGATGATTTATTTTTACATGATGTTTTTTTTTTTTTGGTAGTTCAGCCCGTCTATTTTGACAACATCGACAACGTCTCACCGTGTGAAGTAAACTGTCATTTCATCTTGTATGTGTGGATTGCTAGCTCACTCTACCAAAATTTACACGGTTAGATGTTGTTGTTGTTGTTGTTTTTTTTTACTCTTGATAGGCACGCGTTTGACCACTATCTCACCTGTTAGTAAGCGATGATGTGGTCGAAGATGGAGCACGCTTGCCTAGAAGTAACCTATTCACCCTTGACTTAAGGACTCCCAGGTTGTAGCTATCAGGTAACACAGACTCCGGCAGGGAATTCCACTCCTTAGCTGTACGCACTATGAATGTGTTCCCAAAATGTTGTTGTTGTTGTTGGTGGCTACTGTTAATAAAGCCTTAAAAAGAGCTGTCTTTGATTTTCTTTATTCTCGTCTATTTCACATTACAAGTTCACACTACATTTGGGATCTATCTAGCCTGCTGTGTCATGTTGCGTAAACACCACACTGTTCCTTTTCTACAGACATTCCACGTTCAAGATTATCTCTGTGTTTATGTTTTTTTATTGATATCATTAAATGACTCGCCCGCTCTAGTCGGAGCAGAAGGGAGTGTCAGACTGTTACTGGCTAAAACCCACCCGTGTTCCTGCTAATGCATTTTCCGTTCCAGGGCTGCGGTAATTCTTTTGACAATTCTGCAACCCTGGCAGGCTTGGGGTCATTTTGTTTATTTGGGGTATTTGACGTCATTTTGTCCTGTGTTTTTTTTTTATTTGTGATGGGTTTGCTCTTGACTCTAGTCTAGGTCAGAGATGACAGAGACAAAGACTACGATGGAGCGAACATACTCAGAAGGAGCTTGTTCACTCTAACTTTGAAGAGATTAGGGTTGTAAGCGTTTGGAAACACAGACGCAGGCAGAGAGTTCCACTCCTTTGCTGTGAGCATTATAAAAGACGTTTGGAAACGCGAAATTGCCTATTTACGTCTCTGTTTCTTTTATCGCTTATTTAATTTCTCACCTTCTGTCCCCACCTGTCTTGTGACTCAAGCCAGCTGCAAGCGGTAATATCGGGATTGTCTCCGCTAATGAGCGCCGTAATTACGACATCTAGTACCGGGATGTGCGTGGGAATAATTGGCAGGGAGGATGTGAGGTTGTCGTTGTGGCTGACAGAATATTTTAAGGGTAATATTGTGTCTCGGTTGTTGTCGCGATAAATAGTATGCTGCTCTTTTCCAATTGTGGAGCTGATGTTAAAGGCTGCGTCGTTGTCTTCTTCGTGTTGATGATTATATTTAGAACTCTTCATCACCTTCATCCCCAAGATATTTGCACGCCATGAGAAATGGCAAACATGTCGTAAGCCACACTTATTTAAGATCTTTCTTTCTTTCTTTCCTGCCTAGCCTTTTCCCAACTATATTGGGGTCGGCTTCCAGTCAAATCAGATTGAGCTGCATATCAGTATTTTACGTGGAGGGGTTGCCTACCAGACCTTAACAACTCATTAGCTGAGTTAGCAAGACTGGCGTCAGATTTTCTGGCTTCAGACAATCCATAACGACTGCCAAAGATCTACAAATGGCAGCCCAGACAAACGGTTTAACGTGCTTTCCGAGGCACGGAGGAATCTCGGTATGTGAAGATGGTCACCCATCCACAGACCTACCTCGGCAAGCGTTGCTTAACCTTGCAGATCGACCCATGCGGCTGTTATAGTTTAGCTACGAGCTCCTCTATGCTTAATGTACCTAAACTATGCAACGGGTTTTGATACGTCGGCGTCGTCGTCAACGAGTGTTTGACGAAAAACATGAGCAACATTGTTCTCCTTAATTGTAATACTTCTCCCGATGAGATACAAAGAATCGAAATTGACTGTCTAGAGTGCGCTCGACCTTGAATGGACGTTTTGAGATAGATATTGGACCACTTTTACATATCAATACTGTCTCAGTTCTTGACCTACTAGAGAAAATCATCATCATATCAGCCGAAAGACGTCCACTGCTGGACATAGGCCTCCCCCAAGCGTCGTCACAACGACCGGTCCTGTGCGTTCTCGCATCCATTGGCTACCCGCGACCTTCACCAGGTCATCGGTCCACCTTGTGGGAGCCCTCCAACGTTACGTCTTCCGGTACGCTGTCGCCACTCCAGAACTTTTCGGAAAATACCAACCTGAATTACATAGTTACAAACAATGGCCTGAAGAATCAATCATTTATGCTTGAAAAAATAACATCTTTCTACTAGAACATTATTTTTAAGTAACACAGAACGCACATTTGGCATGATGGATGGCAAGGGGTGAAGAAATGATTACACATAATAAAGGAATCGTAAGAAAGATGTATCACTTTGATAATGGAAGGGGACACACGGACTGTGCGGATGGAAAATTATTAGAGATGTGACAATTGAGATTCCCTTTATGTATCTTGTTCTTAAGCGGTATGAAGAATAGGGGTATTAGGGGACAGTCAACATTTTGAGAGCAGTTAGGATGAAATAATTTACACAGCAAACAAGTTCAAACCCATGAGCATGACCTACGCAAGCTACACGCAAGTCGTTTGCGGAACAGGATAGAAAATCCCGCAATCCTCTATTAAAAAGGGAGGATCCTCTGTCCAGATGGGTGTTGTGTCAGGGGGGCAACTGCTCGATGGTTGAATTTGAGCTGTTTTATTTGTTCAATTCGCGCGGAGAACTTTGATTGTGTGATGTAGTATTATTGTGTGACGTCAGGTGTTGTGGAGGTTTGTATGTGATGGGATAGATATCGCAACACATCACATTTTTTATGTATAAAATGCTGAATTCTCTTATGAATGTATTCCAATGCTAAGTTTGGTCTGAAATCTTGGTGTCATTTTAATTGCACTTAACCTGCATTTTTGAACCTGCACCGACATTTTTCTAACTACAAATAGCTGTTCTTAGGCTAAATAATTATTCTCACTGCTGAAACTAAAGCCAGAGAACATTCTGTGAGAGAGTGAGCCATAATCCACCACACAACTGCTATGCGGATTGAAGGACTGTTAAAACGAACCCAGAAGTCGTATGGTCTTCGCGACAGTGTGTCGTAACGGAGATTCTATTCGTGATATCGCCATACATCATCCCTTACTAATAATATTGTAGGCGGTGATGTTAGCTGATCTACTGTTAACGTATCTACGAGGTTTAATACTAGGGGTAGGCAGAGAGCGAACCTTGAATGATTACAATGTACTTGTGAAGAATTTCATCAGTCAATTATTACCTAGTTTTAATATCTCTGGCGAATTAAATGATATAATTTATTGGCGAGGTTCGTCAGACAGACTAGGTAAATAGTACTCTCGACTGGCGAGCGGGTATGACCAGCCGGTCATGCAGAAGAACACTAAAGACAAAAGGGTCATGAAGAGATCGTAGCTAATGGCGTTTTAAATTTCTGCCTATCCGTATCGAACAAACGCAACAGTTTATATATTGTTTCAGAACAAATCTTAAAGAAGGTTCCTCGATTATCTATATTAATGTATAAAGCTGAAGAGTTTGTTTGTTTGTTTGCTTGAACGCGCTAATCTCAGGAACTACTGGTCCGATTTGAAAAATTATTTCAGTGTTAGATAGCCCATTTATCGAGGAAGGCTATAGGCTATATATCATCACGCTAAGACCTTACGCTACCTACTCTTTTTTTTGTATTTTAATTCTTATTATGCGAAGTTCGAACAAACCCGACTCTTTTTTAAATATATTAAGAAGATTAAGAATTTTGCTATATTGTGAAAGATTCGACCTTTTTCTAGAAGACATTTTTTATATTAGCGAGACATGAAAGAGAATAAAACGCATAAACTGAAGGAAGACGGACAGCGGTGGCTTATTAATAAAAAGGGTTCCGTTAGCAAACTTGGTACGGAACCCTAAAAATCGACTGGGTTCGCACGAATCAAAATCGTACGCGAAGGCTTAAATAATAGGGTCCCATTAGCAACTTTGGTTTGATACTTAGCACGAATTAAAAACTTAGTTGTGGGCAACCTGGGAGTCTTTGAGTGAATAGGTTGCTTCTAGGCAAACGTGCTCCATCTTCGACCGCATCATCGCTTACCATCAGGTGAGATAGTGGTCAAACGTATGCCTATCTATTGTAAAAAAAAATATTCCACTCCGTATCACCTAACCAATGAGAACTAATGATAACACGATTTGACAGTTACTGTGAAATCGTGTTGTCATTCATTCTTAGTTCGGGACTAATCGTAAGTCTGTAGGTGATACGGAGTAGCATACGTCCGCAACTAAGCCCGAAACTACGGACTTCGGACTTATAGAGTAACCTCCCAAAATCGATCGCTCCCGTCACCGTGACCACCTTTGGTACGGTACCTTATTATAAAAAACCAAACTACTAACCTAAACTAAAAAAGAGTCGGACTCGCGTGCAAAGGGTTCCGAACGAATTATTTTTTTTTAACATGTTATTTTAACACTACAGACTTCTTATAGGTTTTCCTGTAATCTTTAGGTAAAGATCTATTATCTCCAATTTTTCAAAAATTTTAGGCTCCGTACTTTCGGAGATAAGGGGGGGAATGGTCATTTTTCGTCTAATTTCTTGAATAGCTTCTAAATCATTTATTTTAAAATTATGAAAAAAATATAATTAAACCCTTCACAGTAAGCCCTTTCATTTGATATGTCACACGATATTGTTCAAAAAACTTTTTTTTTTAATTTTCTAGTTTGACACCCAAAAGTGACCCCCTTACTAAAAATTAATAATTTACGTAACGCGTCCGTGTTTGGGTCATAGAAGTCCATATGTGTACCAAATTTCAACAGAATCGGTTCAGTGGATCCGGAGAAAACTGGCTGTGACAGACGGACAGACAGACAGACAGACAGATAGACGGACACCCGAGTGATCCTATAAGGGTTCCTTTTTTTCGGAACCCTAAAAATGGACTCTGTCTGAAATATAAGATTTTTATTTATTATTATTAGCCTTGTTTCGCAAATCGAACCGTTCGTTGCTTCGCTCTAAACGGAATCAATCTCGGAGGCTTAGCAGTAGGGTCCCGTCAGCACAGCACCTTTGGTACGGAACCCTACAGGCCTGATCCGCAAGTCGAACCGTCCAGACCTTCGCAAAACTAAATCAGTTTAAGACTCTACGATAAATGCACTTTAAACGAAACCAGCAAAACTCAGAGATTAAACCAATTATGGTCCCTAACAGTTTAAGACCTTTCAGAGACCAAACCGAAATTCGCCATCTATCGACCATGTAAACTGACAAAATATTTGGCAGCGGAAGACGTTAAATAAGAAGCCCGTATGTAACGGTAAATAACGATAAGGTATTAAAATGTTTACTTTTATTTTGCTACGTCTACGTATTAAAAGTTTCACAAATAACTCAATCAATGTGTTTTGGTGTAACATTCATGCACTTTTTGGTTCCTCAATAGATGGCGCTCTGACTAATCAGAATACATAAGGAAGTTTCTTACTAAACTAAAATTCTATGTATTTTGATTTTGTGGATCGATTGTATCGATCAATAACGAAAAGGTATAAAATGATCACTCTTATATTGCCACGTATTAAAAATTTCACAAATAACTCAACAATTTTTTCGTGCATTTTATTTTTCTCAATAGATGGCGCTCTGACTTATCAGACTACATTAGGAAGTTTCTTCCTAAACTTAAAAATTCAATATCTTTTGATTTTGTGGGTGGATTTTGATGAAATAACCGCAAATTTTTCTCGGGGTATCACTTAATATTTTTAAGTACTTAGATTTGCAATCAAATCTGTGGTTTATGCGTGATGCTCCCACAAACGCACAGACAAAAATTTCATTTTTGTGTTTTATACCTTTTTCCTGAGTTTTCTGTGTAATTTTCATGCAAAAATATTCAATGTACAGACACGGTTAGTCTACGATTTTATTATATGTATAGATGACTAATCAGAATACATAAGGAAGTTTCTTACTAAACTAAAAATTCAATATATTTTGATTTTGTGGATCGATTGTATCGATCAATAACGAAAAGGTATAAAATGATCACTCTTATTTTGCCACGTATTAAAAGTTTCACAAATAACTCAACAATTTTTTCGTGCATTTTATTTTTCTCAATAGATGGCGCTCTGACTCATCAGAAAATATTAGGAAGTTTCTTCCTAAACTTAAAAATTCAATATCTTTTGATTTTGTGGGTCGATTTTGATGAAATAAACGCTAAATGTTACTCGGGTTATCACTTTATATTTTTAAGTACTTAGATTTGCAATCTAATCTGTGGTTTATGCGTGATGCTCCCACAAACGCACAGACAAACAGACAAACAGACAAACAGACAAAAATTTCAAAAATTGCATTTTTGTGTTTTATACCTTTTTCCTGAGTTTTCTGTGTAATTTTCATGCAAAAATATTCAATGTACAGACACGGTTAGTCTACGATTTTATTATATGTATAGATTATTAGCCTTGTTTCGCAAATCGAACCGTTCGTTGCTTCGCTCTAAACGGAATCAATCTCGGAGGCTTAGCAGTAGGGTCCCGTCAGCACAGCACCTTTGGTACGGAACCCTACAGGCCTGATCCGCAAGTCGAACCGTCCAGACCTTCGCAAAACTAAATCAGTTTAAGACTCTACGATAAATGCACTTTAAACGAAACCAGCAAAACTCAGAGATTAAACCAATTATGTTCCCTAACAGTTTAAGACCTTTCAGAGACCAAACCGAAATTCGCCATCTATCGACCATGTAAACTGACAAAATATTTGGCAGCGGAAGACGTTAAATAAGAAGCCCGTATGTAACGGTAATTAACGATAAGGTATTAAAATGTTTACTTTTATTTTGCTACGTCTACGTATTAAAAGTTTCACAAATAACTCAATCAATGTGTTTTGGTGTAACATTCATGCACTTTTTGGTTCCTCAATAGATGGCGCTCTGACTAATCAGAATACATAAGGAAGTTTCTTACTAAACTAAAATTCTATGTATTTTGATTTTGTGGATCGATTGTATCGATCAATAACGAAAAGGTATAAAATGATCACTCTTATATTGCCACGTATTAAAAATTTCACAAATAACTCAACAATTTTTTCGTGCATTTTATTTTTCTCAATAGATGGCGCTCTGACTTATCAGACTACATTAAGAAGTTTCTTCCTAAACTTAAAAATTCAATATCTTTTGATTTTGTGGGTGGATTTTGATGAAATAACCGCAAATTTTTCTCGGGGTATCACTTAATATTTTTAAGTACTTAGATTTGCAATCAAATCTGTGGTTTATGCGTGTTGCTCCCACAAACGCACAGACAAATATTTCATTTTTGTGTTTTATACCTTTTTCCTGAGTTTTCTGTGTAATTTTCATGCAAAAATATTCAATGTACAGACACGGTTAGTCTACGATTTTATTATATGTATAGATTAGAATACCTATTTTAATGAAAATATATTAAATTTAAGACAGAATATTAATATTGAAAGGCTAGGGACCCTGAGATAAATCCTAACTGAGAATTCGTGAGCTAGATAACAATATCGCAACCCTTATCAGGAAAATACGTAACCTGAATTTCAGTATCGGATAGTTTTCAATACAATGAATGGTGTAAATAGCTGCTTTTTTTAATAAAATAAAGACGTACTAGCTTTTGACGGCTTCATCCGCGTGGAAGTTGATACTCATTAGCAAACATTGTTGGAGACATTACATGAACAAAAACATGCACTATGGCTGCATGATTTCGGACACAGAGGGCAGGATAGGATGATGATGCCATGGAAGTGGCGATGGGCTACTCAAATTTAAGTTACTGTCATGCAGGCATGAAGCAGAAGAAGAAGATTGCATCCAAACATACATTACTCCTCAAAACCAACTGATAGTCTAAAATAAAACAACAGATAACAATCAGGTTATGCTGTAATGAAAAAGTCAAAGATGCAAATACATAACATGATATTAATGGAGACAAATAAAATCACCAAAAGAAGACAATAGAGGACTGCGTCCTTGAGGCAGAATAATATGCAGTTAATATCTACTTTTTAAGAGTAGGCCTCCAAGAAATATTCTCCAAGCCATGGTACTGCCTCTTCATATTCTGCTTATCAGACCACTTGGAGTCCAGGTAGCTGTCATCTTCATCCTGCTCCAGCTTCTTCCATTCCTCTTGCTTCCTATAAGCATGGAGGGTCAGCTGTTTGCGTTCTTCCTCAGACATGATGGGTTCCCGCCCTGGGGCACCTTCGGAGTTATTGCATAACTTGACTGTCACTTTCGTCTTGTTGTTCTTGCCTGAAATCATTTGATAGAGCGATCAGTACTAGAATAATACTACCATATGCTTTTTTTTAAGGATTGGAAGTCATCAAATGACTCCTCTCGCTCTGGGCGGAGTGGAAGGGAGTGTCAGACTCTTACTAACTAAAACCCATCCGTATTCCTCCTGATGCCCTTTGCGTTCCAGAGCTGCGGTGACTCTTTCCAACAAATTTCGCAACCCTGCTGCTACCATATGCCTAGCGTTGAGCTCTAGTAGAGTGGTTGTCAAAGTACCAAATGTTTGGGATGAAAAATATTGGACACGTGTTTTTTTTTTTCACGTAAACAAAAAATGAAGACGATACAGTCCGTTGAAGACACGCGTGACGTCATGTCGCTGGTAAAAACTACCATCATAGTAACCTGTTTTCAACGCACTATATTTATTCTTCTTTATACGTGACAAAAGAAAAAATACTTGTCTAATATTTTTAGGAAAGACGCAGTAATTCGATTTTTATAGTAAAACTAGCTGACTCGGCAAACGTTGTTTTACCATACAAAAAAAAATAAATAACCTTCCACCTATTCTCATACCTACCGAACATAGACACAAAATTTCATGAAAATCGTTCGAGCCGTTTCGGAGGAATTCGGTAACAAACACCGTGACACAAGATTTTTATATATTAGATTTTCGAATAGTCCAAAAAGTTTGTTCATTGAATATCACTTGGTCTAGGCCAAAAAGCAGGGGTTAGCTTCCAGTTTGTTTGCAGCCGATTATCAGCATTTTACATGAAATTACTATCTACCTACCCTTTGCACCCCAATTTCTAGGCTACTCAGTACCCCTAGGAAGGTCTCATGGAATATGGATGACCTAATATTTAAACCAAACATTTATTCAGTACCAATACTTCGCAAAATTTTTGATTAACGACTCCAATTGAACGTTCCAATTCTCCTAAATCTACAATGTCAATTTGCTAGGGTCGTTAGTCTGGATATTTGTATTAGGTCAATTTAGATACTGGCTTCATACTCTTTAAATCAAAAAGTTTGAACAAGCTCCTATTTAACTAATCACTAAGTTATAACAAATACTATCCAGCGCCAGATAGCTTTTTCAGCCTAACCTATAATTTTAAAAGATTATTTTGTCGGGTACACTTTTTGCTGACATGGTAACGTAACATTACAACAAAATTCAAAACGTGACAAAAACTTTTCTACTAAACCACCTTCTGCTACATCCAACTAAGTGAAAACCAATAAGACTAAAAGAATATCTACCCAAATGATCACTCAGTTTGTTTCCACTGATGAACTTCTTCCCACAAGCCCACAGACAGGCTAGAGATGGGTCAATGACTTCAATTGAAGCCTGGGTCCCACTCAGATCCTCCACATTGTCCAGCTCCATACGAACAGGGTCGTGCGGTGGAAGACCTCCAGGGAACACTATCTTGGTGGCTCCTCGGAGCTCATCTAGGGCTCTAGCTACGTCTTTCTGGGTCAGGCATTTTCGGAGATCGACCTGAAAGCAGTTGGATTATTTTTAGGAGAGTTCTTTCAACTACATGATAATAGCAGACCCAAAAATTATATTGTTTCATGATCATACTTTAATTATTCTTATTATAAATAAAATTTTAGTGGGTTATTTACCCAATAGTATACTCAGAATATATGCTGACGGTAAAGGTAAAAATACCAGTCGCCCATAAAAGAATAATTATGTATCTACTTATGTTAGTTGCTAAGGCATCTTTGTAGGAGAAAAATAAATATTTATGTTTAAGAGTCTGTTATGTTATAGGAGTAATTTTTTAGTCCAAAGGTTCAACATCCTCACCCCTCTGAATTCTTTTCTCTACCCATAGTGATTTCAGCAACATTTACAATTTCGGTCAACTGGAACGAATTTGTTATAAAAATTATACAAGGTCATTGCCACCTACATGTTTCTTACTGATAAACTCCTTGGCATCTTCAGTTGCCTTCTTGATGATCTCCTGCATGTTGGGAGGGGGGGCCAGCCCGCAGCGGCGTCCCATGTCGTCCTTCACAAACACGTGGTTTGGAGGAGCGCAGCGCTTGGCCCACGGGTCTTCTAGTTTTAGCTCCATGATCTGAAGTATGTACAGGAAGACTATGACGTACAGCTATAGTAATTAATGATGTAGGACAGCAGTGTACTCAAAAGATCTAGTTTTTATAGAACCAAAGCTTATGGTCTACCTAAGCAGGCCAATTTATATAAATCAGTTGTTCCAAGGTTGCCCAAGGTTTGTTCGCGTTAAATCAGATTTTCGTAAAATTTAACCTACAGTCGTCTCCAGAGTCCTATCAGTCTGTGTAACATCAAAATTAGCTCAGCCATTTATGCATGAAAGCAAACAAACACTCACTTAGGCATTCATAATATGAGTTAGGAGAAGAATACTCTTATTCGATTGTCTCATGTGAAGATATCATTACAAGATTTGAAGACTAAGTATCATATTTCCACTCTTATCTCGAATTTGAATCTGCCCAGAATATATTTTACATTTAATACTGATAACATTCAAATACGTCAACAAATCTCAACTAACCTGCTCATCAGTCAGGCCCTGCATCTCCAGCGGCAGGAAAGTTCCATGTTTCATCAGCTCTTCCATTTCATGGCATAGCCTGGTTACCTTCAGTCTCCCATTGAAGATTGCCGAGATATCCTTCACGACTTCATCTACTTCTTTATCAACATCTGTTTCGTACAGAAACTGATTCTCATCCGCTCTTTTAACAAGGAAAATTACCATTTTGATGGCAATGGGAAATTGTTACAACGTGACACAAAATGTACGATATTTATTGAACTAACAGGCGTTGCTATGGGGTTTCTATGGGAACCGTTGTAATGGAAATAATTACGGTAGAGGTGCGATCCAATTAGTTTTTGGTGAATGAGTTCCGTCGATGGGTGTGATGATATAATCGAATTTGGAAAAATAAGTGTTAAAAATATCGAATAATTAATGATGGTTGCATGAAATTACTAAGAACTATATTTCTAAACTATGTATTTAGGTATACTGCTGGATTTTGCCGATTGGTTCCATTGATTTTGTCGGGTGTAAAGTTTAATTTTGTATGTGATTGGTTTGATAATATATTATTATGTTGAGGCGTAGGTATTTTCAATAATAGTAGGCTTTTGTGGGCTGATTTATGAGTTAATTTTAGTGTCACGTTCGCAAATTAACTGTTTGACAGAGTAGTGAAATACTATTTATTGTATGACATTCATCAGAGTTCAATAACTTTTATCAATCAATCAGTTTTGTAGCAAATGTATAAACAATACCTATTCATACAAAAATATCATTGTTCTAATTTCTCAAGTACTCAAACCTACTTAAAACCAACAAGAACAACACAATCTCATCAATAACCATCAAAAGTTATTAAAATCAATTCTCAAATCGAAATAATTACAACATTTCGACAAATAATACAAAATACAATCAATTGAATAATGGGTTCCTACAATTAATTGAATCGACGCTTCCCGAGTTCGTGCGAAGCATTGCTCTTGTGAAAACAATAGGCGCTTTTGTTCCACCGCTGTTCTGAGTTTCCCTCGTACGTGGATTCATCAGACTGTGGTTATGTTTTGTATTTTTGTTTGTAATTAGTGTTTTATGGCTTCAACGTGTTATTTGTGATTTTAATTGAATAGGAATTATGATGTTGTATTTTATTGAGTAAATGTTTGGGGCAGATTCCAAACACTTTTAAGTTTTGCAATTCAGTTATCAGATGTAGTGATTACGATAAAATAGTAAATACTTACTAAAAGCTGTGGTTTGTAATCAGGTTCTGCCTTCTTAATTCAAGATTTTTCTTCACTAAACTTGAGTCAGAATCAAAAACATTTACTACTTGATCTATCAAAGGAACTTAACCATTGCAAAATTGTTACCGACCAATAAATCTGAAATCTCGCCATTTATGACCTCTACGGGACAAAACCTCCAAGCCTATTCAACGTATATCACGCATAAAACAAAATAACGCGGGCCGAAAAAGAACCATAAAATATAAAAATAAACAAAAAAAAAAAGTAGCCGGCGCGCCATCGGCCCGAGCGGGTCAGTTAAACTAATGTAGCGAAGATGGTCACTGAGCCGGAAAATGCCGACCCGGCCTGATAAAACATCTATAACTATAATTAAATTTTTCGTATTTTTGCTCTGATACAAAGAGCGACTCATGAATTATGTAACTTACTGTTTGCCAAGCGTAGGTATTTTGGGTAGGCTTATTGATCTTTTTTTTTGTATCGGTCATTAAGTCTATAAACTTGGGGATAGCCTTTGATATTATAATGTTCAAAATTGAGTGACATCGAGTTTCTAAGTCTATAAAACAAAGATGCTTTCAAAATGAGCGGACCTGCCCTAGCTGTGCAAGGGTGCAATTAATATACACAAATCTTTCTTGTTTATTGAACTCTCTATTTGTGAAAAGCGTTTCAAAGTCCGTAGGAAAACGCAGACAGGGATTTAATTTTATAATACTAAGAAAATTAATGAAGTGACAATACAACTCACCATCATCATTATCATCATATCAGCCGAAAGACGTCCACTGCTGGACATAGGCCTCCCCCAATTGGGGGGGGTTGCCATAATTGCCACGCTTGGCAGGCGGGTTGGCGATCGCAGTGCATGGTGTTGCGTTTTACAGAGAACGCTGCTGCCCATTCTCTGGCGAGTCCCTTAGTCGCCTCGTACGACATCCACGGGCAGTGATGGGATGGTATTATGCGTATGGTGTCGGCCGGTGCCGTATGGTGCCGTAAGCATCATATGGCACCGGCCGACACCATACGATGAATACAACTACTACTACCAGAAGATATTATAAAACAAAATAGTCATCCGAAGTGCCAATAATAACTTGCATACGTGAACACGATCCCAAAACACGTATCCGCCATAGATTACAGGACACAAATCACTCTGTTTATCGAGATGTCCCGATTCGAATAGATAATCGATTGTATCGAATATCGCGCACGCCCGATTGAACTGAGTTGCATCCATTCTAGGGTTGTAGTGAAACGCCTCCGCGTTTGGAAGGGCGGTATTTTCGCAAAAAATCGTAACTCCGCAAGTTTTGACGTGATACATCTTTAATTTCGGCTATTAGGGGCCGAACACACCACCAAGGCGGTGCGTTCTTCGGTCGAGTTCTGCGTTCCTCGTTCACACTTGCGCACACAGCAAATGGTCTAGAAATCTGGAGTTAGTAATCTTTAGCAGTGATAATTATAACACATCACACGCTCTTTTTACTGAAAACCAAATGTCTCGCAAATCATAAAAAAAAAAGTTTGTCTCTCACTAATTCAATTAAATTTTCGATCTCGTCGGATATTGTGATCTTCTAGTTTTTGCAAAAAATGGAACTCCGATAGAACGCGTTCACTTTGACCATCGTTATTGTGTGTGTGGGTGGGATTTTAAGCCACCGCAAAGATTAAACTGAACGCTGAACGCTGAACTCGGAACTCTGACCGCTAGACCGCGCGCAGTAGGCACACGTTCTTGGATTTCGTATGTTTTCGTAACAACCATATCAATCGAAGAATGTATACGGCTACAGTTCCTGTGCCGTCCTATATATATTTTTTTAACATTCAATCTATGCATAGACTCGCTTTTCCAATTTACTTTTGAAATTAGCAGAATAGTCGTCATCGGCTCGGCTTGCCATAAATAAAAATAAAATAGAATAGAAATCAAACCAAAAAGAAATACTGTCTGCGTCTGAATTTTGTTTAAAGCACGTTAGCGCGTGTCTTCTGCAGAACGTCGTCGGCGCGTTAAAAACGCCGTGTGTAAAGGCCCTTAAACTTTAGCCTTATGTTTCACCTCCATCTCTACCTCACCTTGCGTGGGTGCCATAGAAATACACGCGTCCACATCCACCTCCGCTAAATGGCCTTGCGTTACATCCCTAAGCTGAACACGAATATATCGGTATACTGCACGATTCATCGAGCGCCTGAACAAACATGAGGGGTGCCATGTTTTTCTTGCATTACGGAAATAGTTTAGAAAAGTTGGGATATAGAATACATCGATATCTTTATGGAGATCTTTGATGTGTATTTTCCTTATAAAATGCAGTGTCTTTACTGAACCACTCACTAATATTTAATTCAGTTTTACTTGTACTGCAGACTGTCTTGTTGGTTTAGTGATTTCAAGGGCCAAGTACGCATGTCACGTCATGTGCCTACGTCAAGCAAAGTATTATCAGGGTTTCCCATCTGGAATTTCTTGGTAACTGCCCACTGTCTGAAATTTTGACGGTTTTATTTGGCGACATATGGGTGTACTTACTATATACACCACTGTCTAACCCATTGGGTTTTATGCAGTGGTATACTTTCTGTTCCTACTAGAAAAACAGACGACTATTAATCACAAGCTATTTTCGCCCAACTAGTTACAACCAACCCTAAGTACAAACTGTCAGATTCATCTGCATAAAGTTTTATGATCCTGAAAGTAGACCATGAAACAGGGTCAGCAGCGGGGCACGGCTGGCCATTTAGCGCAGGTTTCCAACAAGCAAAGTGATTTAGTGGGTGGGAAGCGCGCTAGTTACACGTTTTCGAGCAAAAAGAGGCACAGAGGGCGCCACTGCTGTAACAGTTGTGGCTGTTTTTTGGTGCTTGCACTTTTTTTTGGCGAAGTTTTTGTGATAATTTTGCGCTGGTTAGATAGTTGTGTCTTATTTCTGAGATGAAGTATTTATTTTTAGAGGTTTATGTTTATGTAGGTAGATGAAGAAAATGAAAACTTATAATCAAGAGTTTGAAGAAAATACTTGTATCAGATCAACCAGCAGCTGCATATGAGTTTTAAACGCATACTACTGCCTATCAGGTTTCCACAACACAATTACAGAGTAATAGGTGTACCTCTTTGTAAAACTGGCAGTCAAAATTTCCCGGCTTATGACTTCCCGTAACAACCATCAAAGATTTATGAGTAACAGCAGGACTAACTGTTTAACGTGCTTTATCTAGTGTGTATCCCGCAAATGACATCACTCTTCATTTAATTACTAGTGTCATCATCATCATCTTATCAGCCGAAAGACGTCCACTGCTGGACATAGGCCTCCCCCAAGCGTCGCCACAACGACCGGTCCTGCGCGTCTAGCATCCATCGGCTATCCACCTTGTGGGAGGCCTTCCAACGTTGCGTCTTACGGTACGCGGTGACCACTCCACGTAGCTATCTGGTAACACAGACTGGTAGGGAATTCCACTCCTTAGCTGTACGCACTATGAATGTGTTCCCAAAACGTGTTGTGCGTGTGGGTGGGATGTCCACCATGTACCGGTGGCGCATCGCCGTTCGTCTTGTGGTCCGGTGATGGTCCTGATTCGATCATGCAAGCATTGCCCTCTCCATTGTCCTTTGAGTGACTTTGAGCCTTCTGATGAGGCCCTACTACAATTACTAGAGTAGTACTTATCATTTTCATTCTCTTTTGCTCCAGATACCGCACATAACATGCGGACACCGCCACGGGCACGACATCTCCACCGAGGACCCGGAGATCATTGAGCAGCACCACGACAACACCACGCACCATGGCAAGGTAAGTTGATGAAAGGAGACGACAAGTAACATTCTGTTAGCGCTAGTTTGGCGAAGGCGATTATCAAAATCGGAAAAATTGTGGGATCGACAATGCAATAGAAGGGCGCTATGTATAGAGCTTATGGACCTTGTTTAGCGGCTAAGAGAGGTCGCTCATGATGACATTTTGCACAGATTCGGTAGCGATCCTTTCGCTGGTCTTATACCTTCGCATAAGATATTACTTAGGTACTTGTAATCTAGAGTAGAGATAATAATTAATACAGTTCTACCACCTAGACAGCTTCTTCTTTTCGTGTGAATGAACTAATTCTGTCCGACCAGTATTGACTATCATGTATAGCTAGCTCTATCATTGACCTCGTTTAAATCCTGGAACTATGCTGCTTATTAGATTTTTTATATATCTATTTATCTTTTTAATACAAACTTTTAAGTTAATGACTACTAATTGTACACCGCAGATTACCCCTTTTTTATTTTAAGTTCTTTAAGTACATGCAAAGGTTGTCTGCTAAATATAAAGCAGCTGTCTTAGAATAGAATAGAATACTCGTTTCTGTCTTATATCTACCGTTGAACATTGGACCCATAGAACTAAGTTTGTCTAAAAGATTTGTGTAACTATTCTATCTAACGAGAAATTGCCCTATCAAAAGTCCACTCTCCGTCAGGTGAGCACTCAGTTTATTTTAAAATCGATACTAACTTATCGAACTCGACAAAAAACAGATTGTTTCCAAATATGCAAAATTGACTTTTTTCAAAGATTAAACCGTTTATTTTAGGCGCGTCAGCGAGGCGTTGATGAAACACATCGATGGCGCGACGCCCCAATCAAAACACTTTGAAAGCTGGTTCAAATTAAAACTGTGCAAAACGTGTTAGCTTTTTAGTTTTTTATAGAGCTTTGTTTCATAGATAAATAAACACAGTTTTATGGTAGATTGTATTATGAAATGACACCATGTTTGAAATAGAATCTCATTACTACAGTAGCTCTTGCCAGGGTTGCGGAATTCGTTCGAAAGAGTCACCGCGGCCCTGGAACGCAAAGGGCAGAAGGAACACGGATGGGTTTTAGTCAGTAAGAGTCTGACACTCCCTTCTGCTCTTGCTTCTGGGAGGTGTAATTTGAGATGTCCCATCAAAAGAAAAGAAATGGTAGCTAGAACCGGTGATAAAAGGTAAGATCATTAGTAATAGCTTGATTCCACCTCCAGTCACTCAATCTACCAACTTTATTTCTACTATTTTGGGTTCGGCTTACATTCCAACCAACCGGATACAGCTAGTACCAGTATTTTACACGGAACGATTGCCTATCTGATCTGTACAACCACCGACCTCGACAAGCGTACCTATCTTAGCGTTGAACTTCGATTCATGCAACTGTATTATTTGGCCTGCATTATGTAACCTCGAGCTCCTCTATTTTTTAAGGATGGGAGATCTTCGAATGACTCCCCCCGCTCTGAGCGGAGCAAAAAGGAGTATCAGACTCTTACTGACTAAAACACATCCGAGTTCCTCCTAATGCCTTTTGCGTTCCAGGGCCGCGGTGACTCTTTTAAATAAATTCCACAACCCTGGCAGGCACTGGCCCTACTGGGCCGGTTCGCTCCTTTACCCTAGTATATCATACGAAAATAACAATCGTTAAAATCAAGCAATCTATAGGGAGCTTAGAGTAGATAGAGGCTGTTACAGGATATGCAGGGGAATGGAAATATTCACCCAAAAATCATAATCCCAAAAATACCAAACATACAGAATCCTATAAATTTTAGATCCGGAACAAATGTACGCCGAATTTAATTATCGAGATACAACGGGAGTTTGTAAAAGAGCAGGGTTAAAAATGGAAGTATGGGGTGGCAGCAGACAAATTGAAGTTGTACACCCGAGGGTTGAAATTTGCATACACGACAGTATTGTATTGGTGTTTGCACTGCAGGCGAATAGCGATTTGATTCGTTGAAGTGTTGCAAGCGATTTTGTACTTTAATTAGTTAAAAGTGGAATTATAACTCCTAAGTCAAGTCCTTCTTATAGCATACTTTAACTGCATTTTACTCCGACATTCCATCATTTCACTATTAGATACCAGTTTGTTGCCCGTATGGTGTTGGCCGGAGCCGAATGGTGCCGTAAAAGAATAATACCATCCCATCACTTCCCGTGGGTGTTGTAAGAGGCGACTAAGGGACTCCACCAGAGAATGAGCAGCGCAGCGTTCTCTGTAAAACGCAACACCATACATTGTGATCGCCAACCCGCCTGCCAAGCGTGGCGATTATGGCATTCCCTCACCCCAAAATTTGGGGTAGGCCTATGTCCAGCAGTGAACGTCTTTCGGCTTATATGATGATGATGATTTTGGATATGATTGTAGCCCAATATCGAATGTTTAAAAATATACAATACCGTTTAGTGGCAGAAGTAGATGATGAGGTATATAATTAAGTAGATGGAGTTTTTCTTTTCTTGCATTAAAACGTATGACGTATCTACAAGGATTTTTTTATGCAATTGATAGGATGGGTTTGCAACTAGATCTAAAGTTCATAAAGAATTACAATTTCTACATAAAAAAAAATACGTTCCGCATCGGTCTTTGGGTCATGGAAGATGGTATATGTACCAAATTTCAACTGAACTGGTTCAGTAGATTTAGAGGAATGACAGACAGTCAGAGAGATGGTCACATTTTCCAATAAGGAATGATCCTATATTGGCTTCTTTTTTTTTCACTCGGTCATTCGAAACTCTAAAAACATAATAACTTAAACAAGTTAAAAAAATTGCGTCACATCCCCACAAAACGTCAATCGCTCAGTATAAAACTTCGCTGTAATGTTATCGCTTACACCTCACCCCCACCCCTTTGACGGGTACGTTTCGATTGTAAATTTCAGCGCAAACCGTTGTTATTGCCGTCTTGTTGGCTAGCGCCTCTAGAGCTCTGCCGCTAAATGTGCCGTCAGTACCGTCAGTACTGTCAGTGATGTCAGGCCCGTCACTTAGTGCTAGTATATTGGCTAGGAGATTGCTCGCCAAAGGCGGGACTACACTCGTTTGCTTGCTGAGTTGCCGGGACTATGACGGGTCAAACTGGAGAGGCTGAATGGTTGTGTGTTATGCAGTTGGTAATTGTTTTATTTTTTGGGGAAACTTATTTTGTTTATGCCATTGAACATCTCGTATGTTTTGTTCTGTGTCTGTAGGTATTTGTGATTCGGTTTATTTGATGTGTTATTCATGTTGCTTGGCTTAGTCTCTTCTGTAAGAATAATAATTTAAAATCTCCTGTACAATAACTAAAAAAAAAACTGCTTTAATGTCTCGAAACCATTAAATAGGTTTAATGCTGAAATCCCTAGTCTGAGCTATGTTGATTCGGGTGTCAACCAAGGCTGAATGGTGGTGTTTTTAACCCCCGACGCAAAAAGAGGGGTGTTATAAGTTTGACGTCGATGTCCGTCTGTGTGTGTGTCTGTCTGTGTCATCGTAGCTCTCAAACGAATAGACCGATTTCGATGCGGTTTTTTTTCATTTGAAAGCCAGTTTCCTTGGGGTGGTTCTTAGCTATGTTTGGTTAATATCGGTCTAGCAGTGTAAGAGTATCAGCTCTTTGC
The DNA here is from genome assembly GCA_947578705.1 of Lacanobia wlatinum. Classification (NCBI taxonomy): domain Eukaryota; kingdom Metazoa; phylum Arthropoda; class Insecta; order Lepidoptera; family Noctuidae; genus Lacanobia; species Lacanobia wlatinum. The sequence continues at coordinate 3,473,856 of OX388046.1, read as the reverse complement.
CAAAATGATGTAAGGCATTTTTGGCTTATGATTACTCGATTAAGTGCTTCACTTCAACCTGATGCTGCAACCAGAATAGTCTCCAGAAAACCCGACTCTTCGTAAACTCACAGCAGATATATCGTATTTGGGTTCAATAGATTAGTTTCAATGAGTAGGTACCTTGCCGGTTTTGATCTTGCAATACGGTCACGTTGACGTGGTACTACAACCTGGATGGTCTCCAGAGAACCCAATTCCTCGAAAACTTACAGCAGACATATCGTGTTTGGATTATATAAGTTTTAATGAGTAAATTTCTTGCAGTTATGATCTTGCAATACGGTCACGTTGACCTGGTGCTGCAACTATACTAATTGTAACTATGTTTAAAAATGTTGAAATAAAAATTAAATTAAAAAAAACCCCAACGCAAAAAAAGACGAACATTTATAAACTCAAAAATAATAACTACCGCTGAGAATAGATAGAAGTTAGTGCAGAAAAAAATCCGTCGAACTACAGAATACTATTACAGAATTTTCAACCTATGCGAATCCAGATGTCAGAACCTTTGAACTCCAAATAGATTTCAAGGCACCTCACAAATTAAATGAAATTACACATTTTTATAATTTTTTTGCCCCATCTCCGCCCTACGTTTTCAAATGAAACAAGACCATCTGTACAATAAAATAAAACGAATATAAAGAGTAATACGAAGCTATAACATTCGCGGAAGGCGCACAATAGAGATAATGGGCTGGGTATGATATACCACAATAATGGGCTGGGTATGATATACCGCGCGCTCAGCACGAGGATCGTAATCGTAACGCGTGGATTAAACATTTATGGATGGGAGTGCGTAGACGAGCGACTAAATAGTCGGAGATTAACTAAAACGGGATGATTGTCAGTTATTATTGTCGCAGATTCCCGGATTACCAGGTTGAAAATCATTTCTTATTCTTCTTCGTCGTTCTCTCACTGCTGAAAATCGCGACAACATTCGACGCGTCTCCAAGTCTTTTGCAGTGTGGATCGTTCGGTACATGCTGCCTCTTTATTACATCGTTTCATATTACCGGTGTTCTGCCTTGGGCCTTTCCACACCATGTTTAGATGAACAGCATCATTGATGCAATTTCCTGTGTGTCCGGTGTTAATAGAGTCGGATAAAGTGACGTTAAACCTGCGATAACGATCATGTGATATTTGTAATTTATTCTGGATTTTTGGACAAAAGTTATCGCTGATAGAATGTGACTTTGTCCACAGACCAAGCTCGTATAAATAAAAAGCTTTAGATCAACAAAAAAAAAAAACAAAAGTCGTTTATTCAAATTAGGCTGAGAGCCAGCACTTTTTGAACGTCAAGTTTTACAAAAAACAGTCCCCCATAACGGCCGCCCGTCACCACTTCCTAGTGTTTTAGCTGTGGAGAAGAAGTGGCCAACAAACTCCCCAACTTCGTTACGTTACATAGCAGCTATCTTGAAAAGATGAACTTGCCCAGTATTGGAAGGAACGTTTGCTGGTTAGAACTCTTCAGACACACAGCTAAAATACTTTTTTTCGTATACGATAATTCTGTTTAAAAAAGTCGCAAGTCTGCGTAATTTCATCATTCGCTCCCCATGTCTGTGTGGCATAACATCGTCATCCCGTCTGCATGGCGGCGTCATCACAAAAGACACGTGAGCTACACAAAACGTAGCAAATGACAACTTATTGTTTATGTATAGATTGCTCGTTATTTTCCAATATGGACGGAGCTTCGTAGCACCGCACCGTAGCTCCGCTACATCGTAACGCTACGCTGCTACGAGTTACAGAATTACGGATTGTCAAAATTGTGTTTGGTTCGAGATGTAAACAACTTCTTCTGAAGGCAAATTGTTTCGTGATTTCATTGTTGTTCCCATAGTAAAAGTTGTTCATATGATGAGTACAATGATCCGTTACAGTGTATTCTTTTTTTTAATGTTGATGCTGTTACACGTTGTATAAGGCAAATCTCAATCAATCAATTAATTAATTAACAATAACAAAAAATTATTAATGGACCTATCAACAAACCAACCGCGGCTGGATTTTATTACTCAAAATACTAATAATAAATCATGTAGGTACTTTAATTTTCACAATACATCTTTCTACGTATTAATTCTTACATTAATCTGTTATTGTCTTAGAAAAACCCTTTTTATTTTTTTCTTTTAGTAATATGAAGAAGTATTAATCAACACGCTTGCCTGATAGAGTGATTATCAGTTGACCAGCCTTTTGACCCCTTCATTGTGTCAGGTCGTCATTAAGGTAACGTAAGCTGACCTGACCTTTCAGGCAATAAATTCGTTCTCTTAAAACAATTTACTAGCTCTCAAGCGTAGGAGGTGCTAACCTACTCGTGGAGTGGCAGTTTATGCGGTCGTCACGTTCCACACTTCCTTGCAGCTAATCTTGTTCTGTTCTGATGTGCTTTACTGACAAAATTGATCAAAAGTAGCTCACAATTTAGGACCCATTAGTAATCCGCGGTGCTTGACAACTGGGCTTAACTCAGTTGTATATGTCCCTTGGTGCCTATTGGCCTAGCTCTATTCTGTCTCATGCTTGATAAGGAGGGAAGTGGAAATTATTTTTTTTTTTTCCTAGTTCTCCGCTGTACTTTTCAGATTAAAATCGTTGCAGGATCCAAGACAGTTAAATCGTTTCTCCGGGACTCGTAGGGCTTCATTGGTTCGACGTTTTTCTGGTGGTCGCCACTGGCTTTCTGGAGTTGCAGTGGCTGGGAATGTGTGGCGGACTTGTCCTAAAAAAAATGGTGCTTTACTGACGTAGCTTTGATAGCAAAAGAAGGAAGGGGTGGTGACCTTGTTGCTAGGGTTTCTATTCTCAGATTAATATACACAGTACAGGATCCAACTGTCTCATGGTTTTAAGAATGATTGCTGAGCTTATGGTCCTGGGTTCGATTTTTAAGCTAAGTATTATGGTTTTACACAATAATTTGGTTATTTCATTTAAACGTAAATGACGGAAACTACCTCTATCTTTGGGATTACATATTTACATGGTGTTATTGAATATTATGTTCTAATGTTCTTGTGAATAACTTGAAGTCATGATCAAGCAACAGGATCATGATTTATTGATGAGGTATTAGTTTAATGTCTTCCAAATAAAATAAAAAACAAAACAAAGTAAAAAACTACTTTAATTTCGGAAGTTGGTATGCAAATACGAAGAAACTACCAATATCACTGACTTCTGAAATTGAAGTTTTTTTTTAGTTATTTTATCATTATTTTTAAAGTTATTTAATTTATAATTAAAATTTAATATGTTCTAATATTCTTGTGAATAACTTGAGTTCATCATCAAGCGACAGGATCATAATTTATTGATGAGGCATTAGTATAATGTCTGGATTTACTCTGTTTCATGACCTTCATAGGCAACAATGAGTAATCAATGACACTTGACAAGACAAGCCTACATGAAGCAACAGTCCATAAAAGCTGGCATAACCCTTTTTATCTTCCAAAACATATATCTTCTAAACAACCCAACACATGCTAAAAAAACCTATCGCAAAATTTAACAGATCCAACCAAATCCGTTCGAAACAATTACTTATTCGAGACAGGAACATGCAAAAACATCACGCGCTGGCAAATCTCTTCCTCCTGCGCTCACAGAATCGCAAATATGGCCTCAAAAATATTGAGAGAGCGCTGTATTGTTTCAGAGAGGGAAGATTAGGTGATGTGCAATTGTTTTGCGATGTTTGGATTTTTTTTTTTTTTTTTGATTCGGACCACTCGTAGTTCACCTCTAGACGGGTGGTTACTACTTAACCGGGCTAGCCTGTGGTGGCCTCAGAATGGCTCTAAAGCCCCCAGCCAAGGCAACTAAAAATACTTAAACCTACAACTCTGCTCACTGGGGGCACCCCCTGTGGGGTTCGGGCCTCGGCTCAGTGGCATCGTTATCGGGAGGGCAGCAAGGGACAGGCTGGGTCATGACATTATTTAGGGGGTTTAAAGCTAATGGCTCAGCGACGCGGGCTGGCTCGTTAGGCAAAAGACGGGGAGCAACAACAACATTGCTATTATTACTGGGACGTCGCGCGGGGCCTCGGCGGCGAGGCCGGAAGGCGGCGGGTCGCGGTTTGTGTGCTTGTTTAAGAGTACTGGTTTCCCTACAGCTCTCTTGTACAAGGGTGATTGGGTCATCGGGTTCTAGTAAGGTATGCCGTGGACGGCGGACCTTACTAATCTGGGAGGGAGCGTATCGGGTAGCCGATGCGATAAGAGGGTTCTGGTGCCTCTCAGCAGATTCGATGAAACGCTTCGTGAGGCGTTTCATGAACTGCTTGATGGTCGGGATTTTGAGATCGACATGGAGTCGCTCATTCCGAACGAACCACGGGGCACCCGTGGCCTTCCGGAGAAAACGGTTTTGGAGGGACTGCAACCTATGGATCCGGTATGACTTTACGTGGGCGAATGTAGCACACGCATAGGTCATGATGGGGCGAATGCAAGTGGTGTAGATACGCAGCTTGCATTTTAGGGATAATTTGCTGTTGTGGTTCAGCATCGAGTGGAGCCTACCGAGAGCGAAGGCGGCGCGCGAGCGCACCGCCTTAATGTGCTCCATAAAACTGAGGTTTTTATCCAAGATCACTCCTAGATATTTGGCTCGCTCTTCCCAAGGGATCGGCTTGCCAAACATCTTGATCGGTGGAAGGATCGGGGGGAGTCTAGCCCGCGGCCTGCGGAACAGGACCGCCTGACTTTTCTCGGGATTTACCTCAATCCTCCATTTCCGAAACCAACCGCCTAGGCGGTTGGCGGATCTTTGGAGGTGATGAGATATGGATTTACCACTCTTGCCAGAGTAGTAAACGGCCGTGTCGTCGGCAAAGAGCGCTAATTGCGACTGGGGATCAGGGGGAATATCGCTGGTGAACAGCGTGAAAATAAGAGGCGACAGCACACCGCCTTGCGGTACGCCGGCGCGGATGGGGCGGGGGGTGGAAAGCGCACCTTCGATACGGAATCGAAAGGTGCGGTTCGACAAATAGTCTCGTAAGATGAGCACGAGACGATCTGGCACCCCGAGTTGATATAGCTTGTATATCAGACCGTTGTGCCAGACCTTGTCGAAGGCTTTCGCTATGTCGAAGAACAGGGCTCCCGTCATCAATCCGCGTTGATAGCGGCCGTTGATATGCTCAACGATGCGGTAGACCTGTTGGACGCACGAGTGAGTGGCTCTAAAGCCAAACTGCTCGTTGGGGATGAGACTCTTTCGCTCGACGTAATCCTTGAGACGCTTATAGATAAGCCTCTCGTAGATCTTGCCGAGCGAGCTGAGCAGACTGATGGGGCGGTAGGAGGACGGGGAGGATTTGGGCTTACCCGGCTTGGGAATGCCGATCACGATAGCCTCTTTCCACTGCTGCGGAAACATGTTGTTGGACAGAGCGCCATTGAAGATGGCGGTCATCAACACGATCAGAGTCTTGGGAAAGAGTCGAACTACCCTGTTGGTAATGCCGTCGCGCCCAGGGGCTTTCCTGGGTCTGAGTTGGCCGATGATCTTCTCCACCTCGTCGGGAGTGACGGGAGGGAGAGGGTCGTCGGGGTCCTCGACGGGAGGGAGGGAGGTCCTACGTTCGACCTCGGCGTCCACCTCGGCGAGGTGGGCCGGGTCGACTGGGTTCGAGCTTGGGGAACACTGGGCCTCTAGGCTGTCAGCCAGGCATTCGGCCTTCTCGTCGTCGTTAAACGCGAGAGTGTTATCGGGGCGGGTGAGGGGGGGCATAGTGGTAACCTCGGAGGCGCGTAACTTCCTCTGAAGTTCCCAAAATGCGAGGTGATTGGGATGGAGATCACTGAGCATCTGATCCCATTGCTTGTCACGAAACTCTTTGATGCGATTGCTTACTTTACGCTGTAAGTAACGCATAAAAGCCTTGTTACTAGCACAGGGAAAAGAGCTGTAGGCACGGACGGCCGCATTCTTCTCGGTCAACAGTTCACGCACATCGTCCGGGAGTTTCCAGCGACGGTCGTCCGTCGCCGGAGCCTCCCTTGAACATTCGTCCAGGACTGACTGTACATGTTCCGTGAGCGAGCCGATCGCGGCCGCCGTGTCGGCAGCTGACTCTATGTGATCTGGGATTTTATCCAGGTGATGTGACGTGGTGACTTTCAGTTTTTCACTTACTTTGCGCCAGTCAGTGATCACTCTGGTGGGAGGAGGTTGGGAGGGGTCGGGAGGACCGAATCTGGGAGTGAGCTCCAGAATAACCGGTCGGTGATCCGAGTTGAGTTCGTCCACCGCCTCCACAGAATGCAAACGTAAGTTTACATTCTTGAGGAGAGCGATGTCGAGCACGTCGGGTCGCCAGTTAGGTTGGTGAGGGTAATGAGTAGGATGCATCGGAGCGATGACATCGAAGTTGAGGGGGCTGCTGAGCTCGAACAGAGCTCTGCCTCTGGGATTAGCCGTGTGGCTATTCCATGAGGGATGTTTGGCGTTGAGGTCCCCCGCCAGAAGGACGGAGTCACTCAAGCCAAGAAGATTTGTGAGGTCATTTCTGAGGGAGGGGCCTATGGGAGTGGTGGTGGGAGGGTCGTAGACAGAAATGACCGTGAGGGGTTGGTGGCCTGTCATGCCGAGCCGACAGACAGAGACCTCAAGCTCGGTTAGGGTGGCGGGCGGATCCATGGGAATGCAGTATAGGGACGATTTGTAATATATGAGAGTTCCTCCCCCATGACATCGGGTCCTGTCGTTGCGAACTAACCAATAGTTCGCAATTTTAGGATCCCGAAGATGGGGCTTGAGGAACGTCTCCTGCACCAGAAGCAGATCTATGCGATGGTCGCGGAGGAAATTGGCGATCTCATCGCGTTGGCCTGAGAGGCTGTTGGAATTGAAGTACCCTATCCGGAGGGACTTCGGCCTAAACCTACATGTTACTGCGGGGGACTTAGCCATGAAGACGTTCATAGAGGCTAATAAAGTGAACTACATCACTGAATTCACGGTATACGGCACCGTGTTCAGTGATGTCAGAGGCCTTCAGAGCTTCGGTCATAGCCACAGCTCTGGGGGAGTAGAAGGCCTTGTAGAAGGCCATGTTAATATGGATGGCCATTTCAGGCGCATTCGCGGGAATAGGGTGGGTTGGGACTTTGGAAGTAGCCTTTGGTGGTGGGGGGGGGAGAAGTGGCTGCCTGAGGGGCGGCTGCTCCGACGACGGCGACCGATGGTCGGGGGAATGGTGGTATGGCTACATCCATGAGGGCCGGGATGGCCGGGGAGGGCTTTTGGGCCGTAGGGGCCTGGGTCTGGGTAGGCGCGGGTCCGAGCGCCGGGAAGTGAGCCCTATGGTTCAGCGCGTTCCAAGGGCTGGGGCGCTGAGGGTATAGGGCCACGGGGGGTTGGGTCGTGGGGGCTTTCCTCTGCTGGCGAGCGTTTGCACGCTTTGCCAGTTTGGGCGCAGACGATTTGGGGGCCTTGGGACAACCACGGTAGTTAGCCGGGTGCCCAGCCTCCCCGCACAGCACACAGCTGGGCGGGTCGGCGCATTGTGTGTGGTCCTTAGGACGGGGACAGTCAGGGGTGCCGTGGTCGCCCAGGCACTTGACGCAGCGCGGCTTGCCGAAGCAATTGCGCTGTGAATGGCCATATAGTTGGCAGTTGTGACACTGGCCAACTATACCGCTACGACGGGGCTTTTCCATCTTCAAGCCCTCTAGGAAACAAATCTTCGAGATTTTGAAGATGGGGTGGTATTTATCGTCTGTTGGATTACAGACGATGAGCACCATATTATATGGTGCTCCACCACGGCGGTGCATGCGGTGGACCGCAGCGACCGGGATCTCTTGGCGTTTGAGATCATTACTGATCTCTTCAGGGGATATGGCGTGAGGGACGTTCCTCACTACCACGCGGACTAGACGTTCCTCCTCGAAGGCGAACGAGTGGAAAGGTACCTTCCTCGCTACGAGGAGTTTATGCAACTCCCTGTAGTCCTGGGCAGAAGGCACCTGGACCTTAATTCCATTTCCCACAGCACGGGCGTGGGAGAATTGGATTCGGCGCTCGTTACAAGCGCCCGAAACCTCCGTCCACTTTGCCGCTTCATGAATGAAGAGGGGTGGCGGAGACTTCGACTTCTTGACGAGCGCCGGGTCGGACTGGGTGGCCGGGGGGGCAGTGGCCATCGGGCTGGGGGGACGAGACGCCTGCTGGGAGGTGCTGGCTTTGGGGGCTGCGGAGGTCGTGGCAGCGGGGGAGGGAGGGGAGACAGTCGGGACCACTGTCTTCCTGGCTTTGGGGGCGGACTCCTGAGCGGCAGAGCTCTTCTTCTTCCGCTTACCTTTACCCACAAGGGTAAATTCGGCGGAAGAGTCTGAGGTACCTGAGTCGTTGTCGGTACCGGACTCGTAGTCCATGGGGGGGGGAGTGAGGGAGTCTGGCTCTAAGGTGAGCGGGGCACTCTCGAGTACGTCACTGAAATCAGTGACGTCATCGTGAGTTGGGGAGGGGGGGGAGGGGCCCTGAGGGGGCACGGGGGAGAGTGACTCTCGCGGCGGAGGAGAGCTAGTCCTACTGGGCTGGGAGTTTTTAAGGCTCTCCAGCCTATGTAGCCTATAATTAACGATACGGACCAACTCCTGATTGGGGTGGTCCTCTATCAGTCTTTGGACGAGATCCCAAAGGATCGCGTCCACCTCCTTAGGGGGAGGCATTTTGAAGATTAGGGAGGGGAAATCATATGCCTTAGGGGCAGGGGGGGAACCTAATCCTAAACTCCTATCAACCTAACTCCCCGGGTGGGAGTTCCCGGGGATGTGTACCCTCCCTGTCGGGTGTAGACAGGGAGGTGAGTACCTAGGGTGTGCCCTAAGCTTGTGATCTCGCTGCCAATCTTATTGTGCAGCGAGTCCCTATGGGTCTTGCGACCGACCGACGAAGCTGGAAGAGAGCGGGGTTAAGTAATTGGTCGCGACTAGGAGGCCCCCCAAGGCCGCGGGTCCAATACCCTTCCGACTTGACCTAGGCCCTGAAGGGGCTAGGTCGGTGTGTCGGGTCAACACCCACTCGGCTTCGTTGGCACCGAAAGGTTTCCACCGAGTGACCACGAGAAACGTGGATTTACCCTGAAGGGGTCACCACGTTTTTGACAGTACCCGAAACGGAAATAAGATATCTCTCGGCTGCCTTGAAAAAGGCAGCGTCGGATCAAAATGTGTAGTCAGCGACCACAGTGACGTCACGGCGAGCGGGACGAGCAGCGAGCGAGCGAGCAGCGATGAGTCACGGAGCAGACGTCCGTCACGGTCGGGCGGCGCGCGCGGAATGATCGCGATGTTTGGAGATGACGGTTCGGCTGATTGGGTGAAGGTTCGTGGGTTCAAGTAGTGGGGGGTGCGTGTAAGTTGGGCTGAGGCTCTCGCTATTTTAGACTTTTTTATCTCCTGAAGAGTTTTATAGGCATTTTTCTTTCACACGTCTTCGGGCGAGTATTTCATTCATTTACCATCCTTATACATATAAGAAAGAAGAGGGTGACTGCTCAAACATACTCCTCTTACTGAAAACATTAAACCTGCAAAAAGCTCCCAGCTGAGCACTTACTGCCATAGTCCATCTGGAAATCACTGACTTTGATGCCAGGTGGGCCGCTGTTGGAGTAATCTTGTCAGATTAAGGATTCTTCGGAAACGATGACTCATTTCTTATCCTGTGCTTTATGCATGGTAATGGGACAGCATTACCGTGCACAAAGCAAGGCTGAATTCTGATCGAAGCTAAAATATCGAAGGAAAGGAACACCGTCACGAAGAAGATTTATTCTAACAAGATTAACATGAGGAATTTATAAAAGTATATACCTAGAAAAAAGAATCTGCGATAAAAGTTGTAAAACACACACATGCACACGACCGGTCGTTGTGACGACGCTAGGGGGAGGCCTATGTCCAGCAGTGGACGTCTTTCGGCTGATATGATGATGATGATGATGATGATGAAAAGTTGTAAAAATTCGAGACAACTATCACATTTAGGAACAACAAACTCTGTTTATCTTACAATGTCCCATGAAATATTTTGTACCTTTTTAATACACATGGGCGCTCAAAAATCAACTTCCGATTGCACTCCTTTCCCGGACGCTTTTATCCTGCTCGTCTTTTACATAATTCTCACATGTTTGTATAATTTCAACTTGATGTAAACAAAAATTTGTAACAATTTATTATTTTTTAAAAGAGTGTCCGTGGAGTTTCTTGCACGTTCTTCTCCATAGAGATCTACGCTTTGGAACGTGCAAATAGCTTCATCTTTTTGGACTGACCGACCTTGACAATTCAAAAGTGCCTGTAAATGGTTTATTTGAAATATACGATTTGATTTGATTTGACTCACGTGAGTTGAAGACACTGGATTCAAATTATCTTGAATAATAAATTCAAGTATACCTAGAACGTAAGATCTATATTATAGTTACAGATAGGCAGAACTGAAGTAGTAGATACTTCAGTTCTTGTTTAGTAATTAAAATTAAATCACAATAAGATTCACGCTCGGAGAAACCTAAAGTAAATTTGAACGTCTCAAAAGCCTATTACGCATGGATGTATCTAAAAGTATAAAGATATAACTCATTTTGAAACGTAGCATGTTAAAGAATCCTCCCAATTACCCGCTCTGTTGGTCTTGTTCGCGAGTCACTCAAAATATTATGTACTTGTGTAAGTAGGTTACGGTATGATGTGAGGGTATGTCATATCCGGCGGTGTATGTTGTACCGATGACATGGCGGGTGTGACACGCACTGGGGCTTATGATGAGCTTGTTTTGAGACCAGGAGGTGGTGGATTAAGAGGTGTTGTAGTGAATGGTAGAAGAAATGGATTGATGAGGCTTAAGTCTGGAAAAAATTATATTCGATCAGTGGTATCGACAGTGAAATGGTCACAAGGTTAATCCTAATTCTAACTATTAATATTACGAATGCGAACGCTTGGATGAATGGATGTTTGTTACTCAATTAGGCCAGAACGGCTGAACAGATTTGGCTGAAATTTAGAACGGAGATAGATGATGTAGATTGAAATAGCAAATAGGCTACTTTTCATCCTGGGAATATGTTCCCTAGGGATAATTTTCGACTAACAAACGGGCGAAACCGCTGGCAGAAGCTAGTCTTTAATATCTTTAATTTCGAACAGTCGTTATGGCAGTCCTCATTGGAGGTCCTAGCTAAATAATAACAGCCGCACGGATTGATCTTCAAGGTCAAGCAACGCTTGCTGAGGTCGGTCTGTGAGAGAGGCTTCTCCGTGCCTCGGAAAGCATGGTAAGGCTTGTATACATGCCAATGACCTTGTGCATATAAACGGAGCTAACTCCTCTACGCGCCAATCCGCTACCCGCATTTTAATTTATTATTAAATAATAACACATATTTGAAAAAAGTAACAATACCAAATTATTTTCGTTTGTATTGAAAAGCAGAAGATATTTTTTTAGACTTTTGTAAAAAAATTATGGAGTAAAATGGTTTCATTTCAACGATTTGGAGGTGATTTGGTGATTTTTAGGGTTCCGAAAAAAAGGAACCCTTATAGGATCACTCGGGTGTCTGTCTGTCTGTCTGTCTGTCTGTCTGTCCGTCTGTCACGGCCAGTTTTCTCCGGATCCACTGGACCGATTCTGTTGAAATTTAGTACACATATGGACTTCTATAACCCAAACAAGGACGCGTTACGTAAATTATTAAATTTTTAGTATAGGGGTCACTTTTGGGGGTCAAACTAGAAAATAAAAAAAAGTTTTTTGAACAATATCGTGTGACATATCAAATGAAAGGGCTTACTGTGAGAGTTTTAATTATATATTTTTCATAATTGTAAAATAAATGATTTAGAAGTTATTCAAGAAATTAGACGAAAAATCACCATTCCCCACCCCCATTATCTCCGAAACTGCTGAGCCTAAAATTTTGAAAAAAGTGGAGATAATAGATCTTTACCTAAAGATTACAGGAAAACCTATTAGAAGTCTGTAGTGTTAAAATAACATGTTAAAAAAAAAAATTCGTTCGGAACCCTTTGCACGCGAGTCCGACTCGCACTTGGCCAGTTTTTTTTCATATTATGTGATGCTTATACACAAATTCTGGCTAAACCAAATTACGTATTTATCATATCATGTAGATTACTACGTATTTATTTCAGATGTAATTTCTCAGTAAATGCCGACGAAAAGTTGCTTCATTTGCACGCTGTTTTTAAACATTTCTCGAGAGAGCAGCCTTAAGGTTCCGGCTGTCATTTGTAGATTGACAGTCGTTTTCTCAGAAGCCAGAAAATCTAACACCAGTCTTGCGAAGAAACACCGTGCTACCCAGTTGCTGGGTTGTGAAGGTCAGCTAGACAGCCGCTCCACGTAAAATACTAGTATTCAATTGAAGCCGGTTTGACTGGAAGCTGATCCCAATAAAGTTGGGAAAGGCTACGCAGATGAGATAATTTACAAAATAGTTGAATCGTTTCACGGGGACTCAGCTCTACCTCGGTACTTTTCACGTGATCGCCACTATTTATCTTAGCATTGAGCAGGCATTTGTATTGCTAACCTAAACTATTACAACTAAAAAAGCTTATAACATTTTTTTTCAACTTCAATGAAAAACGCGACCAAAAAAAATACTCCAATAGATAAATTGGTTTCCTATGTTCTAAAGCTTAGTTCAGCTACGAATGATGCAGAAGGGATTAACACAATCCGTGAAGCCGCGTCAATACTGTTGGGACGCGTCACTTTTGCCGAATTTTCCGATTCAAGTAATCCGGCCAAATTATGGAAACGTACGGTTGTGAATTGTGTTAAATGTCGCGACTGCGGCGGTTGTAATTTGGTTTTGTTCATATGGACGTAATCAGTGAGATGGTTTAATACATGGCAGTTGAGTAATGCATTTGTTTTTAATTGTAGGATATTGAAGGTGGATGATTGGATTTTGGTGAACAGGTTTCTTTGATCATGATGTTGAGGTCAGCGCATAAATTGGTAGTCATTCATTAAAGCTTAACGTGCTTTCCGAGGCACGGAGGAATTACAGCTGGAAATTCCTTCGGGCCTCGGAAAGCACGCCATTCGTTGATCTTTGACTGTCGTCATGGCTAGTTAAAAACCAGAAAATCTGGCATTATTATTTCATTTTCAAATAAAGTTTTAAATATAATTGCAACTTTATTTTAGGACCAATTTCTTTCAATGATTACTTAGAAACAACTTAAAATACACTACGCTGAAGTTGATGCTTGAGTTAGTGTTGCTGGATTGTAATTACATAATTGTCTTGAACTAACCGATGCTCGCAACTTCGTCCTTATAGCTCTCTCCCATTTTCTCTTAAATTTCAAAAATCCATTATTATGTTATAAAATAAACCTATATTGATTGTTAGTACTTTTGGAGTTACGATCAACATAGCCAGTCTGGACAAACGATTGTATAAGTATAAAAAATAATAAAATTTCGAGCAACTATACAAATAAAACGAGCGTCTACTTTTGCAATATATCCCCCAATATTTCCAATCATGAGCAACGCACTGTCACATCGCATGCAATTATCGGCGACTGTACCAGGACATCCGATCACTCCGCTCTGTTGTACCGAGCATCTCGCTGTAAGTAATGCGTAATGGGAGTAACGAAGGATTTATTATATGGTGGCAGTTCACGTCATGGTGTATTTGTTAAAATATTCGCGTCATGTGTGTAATACAAAATATACGTCATGTGTGTAAAACATTCGAAACAAGGTTTATTTTGTATTGACGATGTAACGCGAATATTTTGACAAATACGCGAAGTGAAGTGCCAGCATTACATGTATTCTTTTGTTTTTTGTATTTAATATAATTAATAAGTTATTATTCTGTTTTTTTTTTTTCAAAAGTTTTACAGCTAAGAGCAAATTTACTGATGCTGTTTAGAATCTTAGTATGATAATCGGGAAATGTAGATCAATTCCAAAGATAAAATATCCTCTGACATATGAATTAGTGAAGAAAAAGTGCTCTAACAAACCCGCCTTTTCGGCACTTTACTAAACAAAAATCGTTTGAGGATTCAGGTAGAAACTATCGTAGGACAATCGTATCATGATTTGTTTCTTTACACAAAACACTGAAATATTTGAAACCTCAATTCCTTCTCGTATATTTAAGAAGCGTTTGTATTCGTATCGCAGTCACAATCTGTCAAAAACGCCTCTAATTTTCCTACATTATGACAAGTTTTTGACATTGACATGACGTATGATTTGTAATTATCCGAAGTGGATTCAAGGTCTAATAAACACAAATTAAGCGAACTCAAGCGTCTACTTTCGCAATACCTCCCCATGTGTTTCCAATCATGAGCAGCGCACTGTCACATCGCGTGCAATTATCGGCGACTGTACCGCGACAGTCAATCACTCCGCGTCTGTTGCTGACTGTACCGAGCAGCTCACTGTTACTGAATAATGAAAGATTTATTTTACGTGTGATTACTTTTGACTGCGTTTTTTTCCTGTTTGTAACCTGCTTCGTTTTTAGGGTTCCGAAAAAAAAGGAACCCTTATAGGATCACTCGGGTGTCTGTCTGTCTGTCTGTCTGTCTGTCCGTCTGTCACAGCCAGTTTTCTCCGGATCCACTGGACCGATTCTGTTGAAATTTGGTACACATATGGACTTCTATGAACCAAACACGGACGCGTTACGTAAATTAATAATTTTATTGTATGGGGGTCACTTTTGGGGGTCAAACTAGAAAATTAAAAAAAAAGTTTTTTGAACAATATTGTGTGACATATCGAATGAAAGGGCTTACAGTCAGGGTTATAATTATATTTTTTTCATAATTTTAAAATAAATGATTTAGAAGTTATTCAAGAAATTAGACAAAAAAATGACCATTGCCCCCCCTTATCTCCGAAACTACCGAGCCTAAAATTTTGAAAAAAATGGATATAATAGATCTTTACCTAAAGATTACAGGAAAACCTATTAGAAGTCTGTGGTGTTAAAATAATTTGTTAAAAAAAAAAATTCTTTCGGAACCCTTTGCACGCGAGTCCGACTCGCACTTGGCCAGTTTATTTTTTTCTACAGTTTACTGGCAGTTTTAGGCTGCATTTCTTTCTGATAGGTTAGTTAAGAACCAATAGAATTGCTTCATTTACTTAGCCTCGCTCAGCGCAAGCGATTCTATTGGTTCTTTAAAAAAAAATTGTTTATTATTAGACAACAATGCCCTAAGTCCTATCACAGAATTGCGTTTTCACTTACAAAACTGCTGACTCATCGCATTGTGTAGAAATTAGGCAGTTGCAATTACGTCTTAATTTATTAGTCGTATTAATTTATTTAATGAATATTTATTAAATTTTCATTTCTTATGAACTATGGTTTATATTCGTACATATTTTACGTAATAATATTAATGTACTATAGAGAAATTGACAGTTAATTCTAAGCGTTTTTAGTAGTTTTCATGGATTTGAATGGGATTTTCTTTACGGATATTCCATTCTTATTTCAAATTTTTGAAGCCGCTATGCACTATATTAATAACTATTCTCAACTACCCAATAAGCCAAAGTTGTCTAAATATTTCAATTTTTGAGAATAAGAAAGCCAAAATTGGTCATTTTACGCAAAAAATACAGTCATATTGTTATAGGCTCTTAATGTGAGATACATTCCAAAGATTTAGTTCATAATTTCTCGATAGATGGCGTTGATCTTTTACGTCACTAAACTGAATCGCTGTGTTAAGATTCTCCACGATTCCATGACCTCCTCGTCTTCGTGTCTTAATGTCTTCGTCAAGTATATGTTGTATTTTTTATTCAAATCTCTGACATTTGCACTACTGATGCAAAATTGCACGAACAAGTCGGCCACTTCGGCATTTGATTCAACAAATACAGAACAAACTTATAATCAAATGCATCTTCATTTGATGATACAGGTTTGGTACAGTACCTATTGTAGGATAGTCGTGTCATGATTTCTTTCTGAACATGAGACACTGAAATGTTTGAAACCTTAATTTCCTAAATCAAGTTACTTAGTTAGGAGTTTTTTTTATTTTTAAGTGTTTAAAGTTAGTTGAGTATTTCAAATGTTTTTATATTGAACTTTTCAATTTAAATCAACATTAAACTGCCAAGTTTAGGAACAGTAAGTTACTGAGAACATCACCTCCGTAACTTGATGTCAAAACATAAGCACACACAACATGATAATTATAAGTTGTCAGAGAATGGAGGTAAATTTTTTATTCTTTTTTGAAATTAGTATTGTGAGTGACCCAATTTAAAGGAATATAATTATTTAAGACCTAAAACGCAAAATGACTGTCCCTATTTTGAAAAAAGCACATCAGATGCCATTAAGTATTTTTCTTTATTTTTTGTTATAAAAATACTAATGGTTTTTATGGACTTTTTCACTCACCGTGGCCAGTAACGACTGTGTATTTTGTAAGACCTAACATTTGAAATCCATTCAACTTTTTCATTTTTTAGAACCTAATTCAATAAATACAAACAAGTTCGCTGTTTTTTATTTCGTTCACTCTGCACTGAATTCTAAGTTGGTAGGCTAGTGTGTTTAAGATGAAATAAAAGAAAATGATTGAAATTGAAATAATTATTGATTAAATTAAAAAATAGATATAGTTTTCCAACCCGTAGTTACTTATGATTGCTGTTTATGCATAGGTTTCACTTTTCTGTCTATTACGAGTTTTTTCACATATTTGCTTCAGACATAATAACTGTAAGTTTATTCCTTCCTTTCAATAACCCAATGCTATTTATTCCACAGGACCGCGGCGGCTGGTCACAATGGAGCGAATGGTCGCTGTGTTCGCGAACGTGCGACGGAGGGGTGTCGCGACAGCTTCGGACGTGTTCGTCTCCTGCCGGCTGCAGAGGCGAGCCAGTCCGCTACAAGATCTGCAACATGCAGGTGGGTTCTGTTGTCCTGGTAGTTCAGATCACTGCCGCGGTGGCTGGTCACAATGAAGCAAATGGTCGCTGTGTTCACGAACGTGCTACTAAGGGGTGTCGCGACAGCTTCGGGTGTGTTCATAAATAGATTAACAATCAACGATCAACGAGATAGAATAGATTCTCCCGACAATCTCAACACAGATTATCTAAGTAGGTAAGCTGGAGCTCTGTTCCTTTACACTCAGAGTCATATGGGACAGCAATCCGACACGACCCGTGAGATATCAGGCCCAAAACGACTTCCGAGGCACGGAGGTGTCCACCACCATCTTCCAAACTCTGAAATGCTTCTCAGAAATTTCTAATGCCGAAATTAAGTAGTGGGTATAACATATTTATGAACTCCACAGTCCAATTCCTGTTCATTCGGGTTTTTCAGATAGTCTTCGTTTCACTCAAAATATTGATAGGTTTTTAGGTTGTAAAACAGGTTAATGACCGTGTTTTTAAAAACTTGGTAGAGGCCAATGCCCAACAGTGGACTGCGAGAGGCTTAGGGTGACTTTTTCGACCCGTGATTTACTAAACCAATCAACAATAGTGTTAAAAACACGCATTTAACAAAATTTAAACACAATTGCCCAAAAATTCAAGTCACATTACCAACATCACAACATTTTAAGCCCTCTTAATTCCTCGTTCAACATTAATTTCTTTCACCAACATAACAGAACCAACAACGCTACTCGATATCGTGGCGTGCAATCAAAGTGTCGCATTCGACTCGATAATTACGTCCGTACACTGCCGGCCGAAATAAATGGGGCGTAAACTTAATGAAACTGTTTAGCTCGCCGTTCCGTTCGTTTGTGGCGCGCTTAAATGATTAGTGGCTGTGCACAGGGATTACTGGTTTTATGTGTAGTTTTTGGGATTTTTCGATTGATAAATTTGATTAGCGTAACCATTGACATGGTTAATAGTTGAGTAAGATTGAAAAATACTGCTTTCTTGTTCTTTGCTTTTTTGTTTTGTGTTTTTTTTTTTGTTAGTCTGTGATAAATAAATTAAAACATTCGATAAAGTTGCTATATCAGAAAGATTTAGGTAGTTAAATAAGGGTAAACAATCCTGTTGTGACTTTTATCCAAACACATAAAACTACTGTTTAAAGTAATGGTTCAATTGTTATTGTTGTATTTTATTTTTATACTGGGTTTATAAATAAAAATATTAAAAGTCAAATTAAGATTGTATACCTTTTTTTACTATTAATAGGTACACGTTTGACCGCTATCTCACCTGATGGTAAGCGATGATGCGGTCGAAGATGGAGCACGTTTGCCTAGAAGTAACCTATTCACTCTTGTCTTAAAGACTCCCAGGTTGTAGCTATCTGAAAGCACAGACTCTGGCAGGGAATTCCACTCCTTAGCTGTACGCACTATGAATGTGTTCCCAAAACCAAAACTACCAAAACCTTTCTAGTATACAGGGTTATCAGTTGACGTTTGCTAGTTTATAGTATTCAGGGAGTTATCTTCGATAATCTTAATCCCGACTAATATTAAAAATGGGGGTAAAAAAAACCTGGGATTAACTGTTAAGCTTTCACACATAAATTGCGGAACCGATGATGATGTATTTTGGTTGTAACTTTGGAGAAGGTTATAACTAATTTTAACGCAATATTTTGTTTTCTGGCCGACTATTTGGTTTTTGGGTGCAAAATGTTTTAAGCTTGAGTAATCTTCTTTATTTTAGTTATTTTTAATATTGAAATCAAGTAGCTTGTGTTACGTTGCAGTTATAAACTCTCTGAATTATCTCCAATACTCATCTCTTAATTATACCACTCTCATGATTTAACAGTAATTATTCATTGTAATAGGATTCATTAGAATAGATAACCAGTCATTAGTTTTCTGTTAATGAATACGTATTATAATTATAATAGATTACATTCACCTATTTATAGTACAATAATTAGAGTAGAAGCTTTGATTGTTCTCTCGAGTAACCCATTTAATTAATAATAGATACTTATCCAAATCTACTTGATCTTGATATATTTCACAGGTAGGCACACAGGCATACCTCACACATTTATATTTAAAGATTGATTAGCTCATGCTTGAGCACTGTCTCACCTGACGCCCTACACTATAATGTGCTAATGCCTTCATGATTCCGTTAAGAAAAAGGGATAGTGTTACTCTTCTATATAACTCTGTCTCCCTCCCACTTTGGAATCATGACGGTTTTAAGAAGTGATCGTATGGCCCCTGTAAGCGATGATATGGCCGATGATGGAGCACGCTTGCCTTGACCTAAAGACTCTCAGGTAACAGATTCCCGTAGGGAATAAGCTGTTATTTTCATGAAAACGAGACTCAAACTCCCAGAATGATATTACTTCACATAATCTTAGAAACACGTCCTTTTCAACAATAAAACTAAAGGAAAGATTACGAATACGTCGCCCCAATAAATCAGGGGTACCTCACACATACAAAATTCACTGAAACAATTGTGTGCCGGGCACATTGTCCCCCAGTGTACGATACGGCGATACATTGTCGGTACCGACTCGTTCTTTATTAAATACATGTAGGGCACATGCTTGTGAATAAAATGCGTGTGAAGTACTGTCCTGTATGGCTTTTTTAAGGATGGGAGATCATCAAATGACTCCTACCCTGTGTGAAGCAGAAGGGAGTGTCAGATTCTTACTGACTAAAACCCATCCGTGTTCCTCCTAATGTCCTTTGCGTTCCTGGGTCGCGGTGACTCTTTCGAACAAATTCCGCAATCCTGTAGGCATTGGTCCTAGCGGGCCCCGTCTTCTATGCGCCGTCAGCTTTTTGAGGCGCACGTGGAACACAGCCAGCCGTCGACCCGGGCCTGGGGGGTTACTCTCTTAGCCCAAAGTCCGTAGTTTCTGGCTTAGTTGTGGGCGTATTCTACTCTGTATCACCTAACCACGGAGAATTAATGACAACTCGATTTGACAGTTACTGTAAAATCGTGTTGTTTTGCATTATTAGTTCGGGTTCGGGACTAATCGTAAGTCCGTAGGTGATACGGAGTAGAATACGCCCCCAACTAAGCCTGAAACTACGGACTTCGGGCTTAGAGAGTACCTCCCCTGGTTCTGATCAGACGGTGAGCCAACCAATACTCGCCGTCCGCAGGCCCGCGCCTACGGTGGCCGAGAATCGCCCTGCGACTTCCGACGCCCGGGGCGTCTTCTTCTGTTGCGGCGGCTGGAGCGTGAGGTTTTCCTCTCTCTCACGCATTCGGCCTGCTTCTTCGCTAGCATTACTGCTTCGCAGAAGGAGGTGTCCGCTTCCCATGCCTCCTCGCTCCGGACCATGGACTGAACCAGGGCTGGACGCGAGAGAACTGTTCTGTATAGCTACTATTAAGATTAACGAACGATTATTTTAGTTATAACTGTTGTGTAGTGAAGTGAGTCAGTTTGTAACCGGTGTCCGCTGTCAGTCTTCTGTCTAATGAATGGGTAGACGGTTGTTTTTAGCCAAGTGTGAATTTACGTTATCGTTACAATAACAATCAATACAATTATTTATAAAACTCTTCCGTTACTGTACTGAGTGACTGACAGGCAACGCATAGCCGAAACTACTGGTCGTAGAAAGCTGCAATTTGGCATTTAAGATCCTTGGGGAGTATAAGGGAGCACTTAGACGATTTCCTGAAATTCCAACGGGAAAGGAATAAGAATAGGATATATGCATTCGAAGCCGTGGGCAAATTCTAGTAAATAATATAAAATGAACGCTTACCAAACCTTATTAAATATACAACAAACATGATTTTTTTTGTATCCGTGTTCGACTTGCGCTTGGCTGCGTATTTGTGTTTATTTAAATTTGTTCGGTAGTGGTAGAAATAGAGAAAACTAGGTGACTTTGCTTACAGTACGTTAAATTGTACCTACTGGCGATAAGAATATGATATGTGAACCAAAAAGCCAAACTTTATTACAATATTGTTTTACACTATTTGTCAACTCCTAAGAACACGGTCTTTACAAAACAGCTTATTACGAAGACGTCCGTATTACCCCTATCTGCATAACTAAACGTAAAAGGGTATTAAAACTATCATGAAACTACAACTCGGAAACGATCGATTCCCGCAAAGCCGAAGTAATATTCAATTAAAAAGTCCCAACTACCAATTTATCGGAGCTACGTAACGCTAACACAATCGGGAACTATTTGAAAACGATAACTTTTCAATATCACGCCATATTGGAGCATTATTCTCGACACAGAGCACGAAATCATCAGCAGCGAAAGCCAGCTAGTAACGCCATTATATTCATTAATAATATTGCGTTTTTAATGTTCTTGTTCCATGTTTCGACTGTCACAGCCGTAATAAGAATAGGGAATATGCATGAACGAAAAAAATCTAAAAAACCAGTTTATGGAAAAATATACAAAAATACAACAGTGCAACCCGAATTAAAATATTGGAAAACTAACCATATATAAAAAAACTGGCCAAGTGCGAGTCGGACTCGCGGGCAAAGGGTTCCGAATGAATTTCATTTTTTTAACGAGTTATTTTAACACTATAGACTTCTTATATTTTCTTTTTTATAAATTTTTTAGTTTTACTTTTGACATTTTTTTTATTATACACAATTTGACTTTTATACAATTTTTTTTTGTTTTTATATACAATTTGACATTTTAATTTAATTTTTCATATACAATTTGACGTAATTCTTTTGACATTATCATTACTTTTATTATGAATGGGGACTATGTGGATAATTTTTTATTTCATTGAGTAACTTTAATGTTTGTCTGGCAGTTTGAGTGCTTTGTACGGCCTACACAAATGTCCTTTCTTTGGTATTGTTCGTCGAGTTGTTGAGCTCCTATGTGGATCTGAGTTGAGCTACACGACTACTGACAGAGGCTTGCACTGACTGGACAGGTTCACTCAAATCTGTGTGGTTCTTTCTTCTAAAGACCATCTCAGACACTAATCTGCATGGTTCTTAAAAAAATGATGTATTGTAAGTGTGAGGACTGTGTAGGTCGTTATTTTAAGGATTGATTTCATGACTGTCTGGCAGTTTGAGTATATTATGCGGCTTACCCAAATGTCCTTACTTTGGTATTGTTCGTCGGTTCGTTGAGCTCCTCAAAGTTTTGAGTTGAGCTGCACGATAACTGACAAATGCTTGCACTGTCTGGACAAGCCCACTCAAACCTGCGTGGTGCTTTCCTCAAAAGGCCACCTCAGACCTTAACCTACATGTTTTTCATATGTTATTGGCAATTGTATGGACTTCAAAAGAGACTGTGACCTCTGAGTTTGTTTCGGTGTTTCTTCTCAGGGTAGTCAGCTAGGAAACATCCGGCCTCATCTAGATAAATAAGTTAAAAAAAATGACGTGTAAAAGAGTTACTTGTAACCTATTTGCAAAATAAATATCATTTATCATTTACCATTTGACTTCTTAGGTTTTCCTGTAATCTATAATCCCCATTTTTTTTTTTTTTTTCAAAATTTTAGGCTCAGTTGTTTCGGAGATAAGAGGGGAATGGTAATTTTATGTCTAATTTCTTAAATTACTTCAAAACCATTTATTTTAAAATTATAAAAAAATATAAATAAAACTCTCACAGTAAGCCCTTTCATTTGATATGCCAGACGATATTGTTCATAAAATGTTTTTTTGACGTTTTCTAGTTTGACCCCCGAAAGTGACCCCCATACTAAAATTTTAATAATTTACATAACGTTTCCGTATACACGTCACAGAAGTCCATATGTGTACTAAATTTCAACAGAATCGGTAAAGTGAATCCGGAGAAAACTGGCTGTGACAGACAGACACCCGAGTGATCCTACAAGGGTTCCGTTTTTTTGTTCGGAACCCTAAAATTTAAACGAATGTGTGAAAATGCAATTTTCTATGGCAGCTGAATAGGCGCCACGCTTTTGAAGTCGAGAAGGCCCGTCGTACTTCTTTTTCTAATAACCAACTTAAAGTTTTAAAACTTTGTCGCTGAAAAATATTTTTTAAAAATTCTTTCGAAATTGTTTATTTGTAAAGTAACTTAGTATTTTATTTAGTAAGTAGAATATAATAAAAATCATATATTCGACGTACTGAGTCCTTTCGCTCTGGGTGGGGTAGAAGGGAGTGTCAGAAATTTACAAAGTTGCTGCAGTGGAGAACTTAAGATAAATGTTGGATATAAATTAGTCTGAAATCACCAACATGAAGTCAGCAAGCGCACTGAAATAGTGCTTGTTCCTTCTCTGTGTATTGAGAGGTGATAATCTTGAACTGGCCTGTTTTTTGAGGATGGAAAATCATCAAATGACTCCTCCTGCTCTGGACGGGGCAGAACGGAGTGTCAGACTCTTACTGACTAAAACCTATCCGTATTCCTCCTAATGCCCTTGGCGTTCCAGGGCCGCGGTTTCGACCAAATTCCGCAAGACCAAATCCCTGGCAGGCACTGGCCCTACCGGGCCGCCATCATGTCCCTGCCCATGTCACTTGGTATCGTTACCACTCCTATTCCTCCCCCACCCTTCCCGTTTCCATCAATGCACACTAACACATTCCAAGCTCTGTGGTCTTCGATGAGCGAGCATGCGACGAACTTTGTTTCCAACGTGATTAATAGAATGACTTAGCGAGCGAACTTGTTACACCGAAGTGTACTTAGCTGATGTTTGATACGGTCTGACAGCTGCTGTATGTGGAGACTGGTTTTTCGTTTACGCATCAAGGTTTAGTTTTAAAGCTCCTTGTATCATGCTAGTCTAAGATTCTGTGAACATTATTTATAGCGCCATACTCGTAATACTTTTCTTATTGTATCTAGTAGACTGGAGAAATGTAACAAATTAATGTGCTTACATAATTATGTAAAATCGTAGAACATGTCGTATTCAAAGTCATATATGAACCTGTGGCTAAAGAAATTGGTCACAGCAAGAAATTGAAAACAAAATGAAGAAGTTACAATTATTTTATTTTATTGCAATATTTTGATTTTTTTTAAACAGTTTTGAAGTCATCCAGACTGCGAACAAATACCACCGTTTTTATACGATGATTTAGAAAACACATACATTCTCAACAGTATCCAAAAAATCGAAAGCCATGACTATCACACCCACCCACCAAATCATAAGATCGACTAAAGTCCTTTAAAGATTATTTTAAGGACTTTAGTCGATTTTTTTTTCGGTACCTCAAAAAGAACGTACTAAAACTTCCATCACCAAATACTAACAAACTTGGTTACTCAGCCATTTGATTAATAAATCACCTAAAAAAGAAAACTACATAAACACAATCACATAGATTCAATTTTCTTGTCTACACCACGGATCATTCCGGGTGTAACCGTCCAACTTCGCTATAAGATTAGCTTAGTTGTCCGCACTCGTCTTATTGTATGCTACAATGTTTCACAAAGTTACACTCATCTAATATAATGTTTTGTATTGTTTGTGGTGGAAATAGTGGGTCGGCAATTGTTTTTGACGTCATACATAGGACAATCACGCATGTGCTCTCCAATGGGATGGGAAGAAGTAATTTGGACAAACACAAGTCGCCCTTAAGCCTTATTTAATAGGGGGCAAGACTAAAACCTTCAATCAGGGAGAAACCTAAGTTTATTTTAGTACAAAGAATTAAATAGGAAAAAAGGTTCATCATCATCATCATATCAGCCGAAAGACGTCCACTGCTGGAAATAGGCCTTTCCTAAGTGTAGCCACAACAACCGGTCCTGTGCGTCTCGCATCCATTTTCTACTCGTGACCCTCACCAGTTCATCGGTCCACCTTATGGGAGGCCGCGCCAACGTTACGTCTTCCGGTACGCGGTCGCCACTCCAGAACTTTTCAGCCTCATCGACCATCTGTCCTACTAGCAATGTGCCCTGCCCACTTGCCTCTTGCGGATATCATCATTCCTGATTCGATCACGCAATAAAACTGCAAGCATTGCCCTCTCCATTGCCCTTTGAGTGACTTTTAGCCTTCTGATGAGGCCCATTGTGAGCGAACACGTTTCAGTTCAGGAAAAAAGGTTGTTTGGCTAAAACTAAGAGACTATTGGTTGGTTGGACGTTGGTTGGTTGGTGGAGTAACCAATAGTCTCTTTAATGTGTGTGACGTTGAGGTTTGACGGCACGGCCGAGGCCGGCCAAGGAAGGGCTGTTGATAGGACCCAAACGCCTACTGCAAAGGCTGGTTCGAGGTGGCTCGGGATAGTAAAACATGGAAGGGTTTAGGGAGGCTACTGCCTTGTAGTGAAGAAAACATAACTAGAAAGAAATATGTTCAGAGCCGAGATCACAACAGATAATCAAGAGCAACTTTAAAATAACTAATCTTTTCAACAAGTATGGGGATACTTATTGAAAAGATTAGTTATTTTATAAATAATAAAACATTAAGTACTGATTATCGTTATGATTAATCCCAGTGTTGCTACCTTAATAAAACAAAAACGGTAGGTACATTTCTAATAGTAGGTGAATAATAATCTACTTCGCAACAATAGAAGAAGATTATTAAATTGTTAACTTTGTACTAGATACTTTTTACGCAAGAAACTTAATACCTGTACAAGGTTACAAATTCCTATTTAATCAAGGAAAATAAGAAAAAGTACCAAGCCGCGTTTCTCTGTAGCTGAAAATAAAATTAAGTTAGAGGGTAGACCCCTTTTAACAAAATTAGGGTCATCAGAAGCTCGTTAGCACTATTGTTTATTACGTGAGAAACAATGGAACATTATTTTATCATTTTCTAAATGTTAATTTTGTTGTACGAGAAAATATGTGGAAAGTGTGAATACTAGATGGCATTCTAATTAATTCTGAGGATGACGGATGGACAGACAAATAACAGGCGTCATAAAATATATAGGCTCCTGATCCGACTACGAAAAAACTTCATACATTCCACCACAGTCTGGTGCTTCGAGCCGGATGACAGATCCCTAAAATCATGAAAAAACGCACAGTTGACCGTTTATTCCATATCAGCCTTCTGACCCCCATTTGATAGGTATAATTATGCACACTTTTTTTTTGACAAAACATTATTTGCGTAGCCTTTTCCAACAATATTATGGTAGCCATGTAGCCATAGACGCTAGGGTTTGCATGATAGTTAATAACTTACAAGCTTAACCAACGAGAAAACTCAAACTGTACAGTAATCGGTGCTTGTTAAGTCGGTTATACCTGTGGGTTATGCGTTGAAGGTTATAACCATCATGCAAACCCTAGCGTGTATGGCCACCATTAGGGTCGGTGTCCAGTCTAACAGGATGCACTCGAATTCCAGTAATTTACATAGACCACCTCCCTATCTCGTTTGCACTATTTTTTTAAACAAAACCCTGTCGCCGAATTCAAGATTACTTGGCACTGTATCCAGTTCGTTACAAGTCTACGTCATCACCATTCAAACTTACTATCAATACAATAATACAGCACATGAACTCCGGATAACGATCACACCATTATGTTCAGGCCCAACCAACAAAAACTGTAATCCAGTTTTATGTTACAGATAAATTTTAATACCAACGACACTCCATTTGCAAATTTAAATTTACAAAGTTGCTGCAGTGGAGAATATAAGATAAATGTTGGGTATAAATTGGTCTGAAATCGCCAGCATGGAGTCAGTAAGCGTGCTGAAATAGTGCTTGTTTCTTCTCTGTGTGTTGAGAGGTGTTCATGTTGCTATGGGCTGGGCAGGGTTATTGTGTGGCTACTGCTGATATCATCATCATCATCATCATCATAACAGCCGGAAGACGTCCACTGCTGGACATTGGCCTCCCCCAAAGGGGGGGTTTGCCATGATTACCACGCTTGGCAGGCGGGTTGGCGATCGCAGTGTATGGTGTTGCGTTTTACAGAGAACGCTGCTGACCATTCTCTGGTGAGTCCCTTAGTCGCCTCTTACGACACCCACGGGATGTGATGGGATGGTATTATTCTTTTACGGCACCGGGCGACACCATACGGTGTACTGCTGATATGGCATGTAATAAAGGAGACTCTAGATTACAAGGTCTGTCATCGTCATCATCATTATCTGTCTATCAAGCCTATTTTATTAACCGACTGCAAAAAAAGAGTTTTCTATTCGATTATCTTTTTATTATGTTTGTATATCTCAAACCTTCGTGATCTATGAACCGATTTAAAAAATCTTAATTTATGTGATGGATATGTTTTCCGATTGGTCCCATCGAAATTTCATAAAATTCAGTTTAGTAGATTGGCTTTTAAATAAAAAAAACAGCTGAAATTCGTTTACTTGGACGACGTATTTTGTCATTCAAATAAACGAAATTGCATATTTTGCTTTCCTGCGACTTTTTAGTGGTGTTGTTAGGTGTGGGGTACTTACCACTAAAAAGCCGGTGTTAAAGTACGAAGAAACTGCCTAAAACAACGACTTCAGAAATTAAAGTTATTTTATATTTTGTATTTGGAAGTTGGTTGTATTTTTATAAAAAGTTGTCTCCCACGTTCTGGTCAGAGGTCTCTCTGTCCCTTTTCCACACAACTCTATCCTTTTGTAGTATGAGCCAATCTTTTCGGTACGAATTATCATCATACTAGTCTGAAATCACCTATTGATGGAAAACTTTTCTTGCTGAAATTCTATGTCGACCAAAAAAAATCTCCTAGAAGCTGCTTAATGAGTCTCCTACATATATTGCCTGGATTAGCATACTGCTTGGGCGTTACATGACGTATTCCCTTATTAACCTATGTCTGTTTAATCATAAACAACAATGACAAGACTAACAAGCCGATGCGTCTTTCACTAAATGTCATTGACTACAATCTAATTGAAGGTGACCTCCAAAACCCCAATAACATTCACAATGTCTTTACAAAGTTCAGAACAGACCCAATATACATAATACATTTTATTACGATAAATTCTATTTGGCTAACAAGATAAAAAGAACCAACAAAAGCTGAAACTCAGACATACAAAATTATCTCAAAAAAAGGAACGTCGAAAAGCGACCAATCAGATTTAAAAAACGCCGGGAGTCAATAAAACCGTAGCGAGCAACTCATTATCATTCTGTACGCGTGCCTCCCTCCCTCCAAAGAAGAGCCGATTAAGTTCGTGAGTGGTTCGGACTACAATATCCTTTTCAGTGAATGCAAATTACGCTGCGGTGTGAGTGGCAGCCTCTTCAATGGGATTTAGGCTTTTAAAGCTTTTTGAGTTTTTTGAATTGTGGCGCGAAATATTGATGGTGTATTGCAAATGGCGGATAAAACGTGATTCAAGTATTTGAAGTGAACAATGGAGGATTTTGCTGTCAAAAATAGATTGAATTTTAAGTCAGGTAATCTTGAAAGATTGTGTATTAGGTATTTACTAAATCACTAGAAAAATTATTGATTTTTTGTAGTTGTGTCTTCGTTTAAATTCGTGTCCGAATCTTATTTCATAGATCAAACTTAACATTGGGTTTAACACCATTTTTTTTATTTCAATCAATCGGAAAGTATTTTTTTAATTAAACGAAGGCTCCTAGATGTATATTTTCTGATAACAAGGCATTACCTTTGATGTTCCGTATAAGCTTGCAATTTCGCTTTGTCATAGTGATGTGACACAACTGGCGGATAGATCCCAGTATCCGAAAAATATAGTTATTTTAGATGTGTTTTGTTTTTTTTTTTGTATCTATACTCTATACTAATATATAAAGCTGAAGAGTTTGTTTGTTTGCTTGGTCCGATTTGAAAAATTATTTCAGTGTTAGATAGCACATTTAACGAGGAAGGCTATAGGCTATATATCATCACGCTAAGACCAATAGGAGCGGAGCAGTAATGAAAATTGTAACGCAGGCGAAGTTGCGCGGGTCAGCTAGTCATTCATATTGGGTTTGTTTGGTTCGTTGTGGCGACGCTTGGGGGAGGCCTATATCCAGCAGTGGACGTCTTTCGGCTGATATGATGATGATTATATTGGGTTTTCTATAGCTAAGGTTTTTTCCATTAAATCCTCAACTCTTCATTATTTAGTAACTGTTCAACAAATTTTAAATACAAAACTGGTGGTGGAGTGATTATAACTTAATACCCTTAATTTAATCCCAGGAATTAAAATCGTCGTAAATCCGATGTTTGTGTGAAAATAACTGAAAACATGCGCATTAATTAAAATTAATATGAGTGATTGAAATTCAAATAACCAGTATTAAGGGTATTTTACTAAACGCATTTGCTTTCGCTTTGGAGTATGCTAATGGTTTTATGATTACATCAGGGGGAAAAAACTTAAAATATTCACGTATCTTAAAAACATATATCGATAATGTTATAAATCTTGTTTTGGACAGACATGGCTTGTCTGGGGTAAGATGTCTAGTCTTCGGGAGTAATACGAAATCGAATTAATCGGGAAATGCAAGATAAGAATCTTAAAACAAAATCAAAATGCTTAACTGAACTAAAAAACTAGTTCTAGCCGATGATAGATAGGATACACCTAAGTTTAACCACCGGTGTGCGGCTGCACCTAGTTCTAGCCGCTGTGATGAAGGCTAAACCTATTTCTAACCGAAGATAAGAAGGATACATCTAAGTTTAACCGCATGTGGCCGGCTGCACCCAGTTGTAGCCGGCTAAAACTAGGTGTAGCCGCACTTCGGCTATTAGCCGTAACATATATACAGTATGTCATTAGTTTTAGGTTATTTAATCATTAATACACAACAAGAACGAAACTCGAGACCTGTGTAAAGCTAACGACCACGAAGACACTTTGGTAGGCGCTTCTAGGTGCACTTATGTCATTCCATTCCACCCAAGAAACCAAGCGTGTCACCATCTACTCGCACTACATGACAAATGTCGCATAGAAACTGAGTTTTAAAGGCGATCGCGATCGCAAGAATTAAATTAAATCTGTCGCCTCTTGACTGCCGGGTATTTCAAGTTTATTTTATCAAAATGATTCTGAAAACCTATCTCCAAATGGAAAAAAAAACTTTGTGCGTATCAATTCGTATATTGAACTTTTTTCAATCATTTCAATAGATTGAGAGGGATTGGCATTTTCATACATGAAATTCAAATATTGAAACATAATGATGGATCTAAATAACACATTGGTGGTTGCAATTTTTCTATAGACAAAAACGTAAGTGAGAAACACTCACTGTTGCTTTTACTTATGTGAAAAAATATTGTGGTTGTTTGGTAACGCAGTCGTTTTTCAGTTATTGCAAACAGTTTCTCGGATAGTACAATGGAATTGGTACTGTATTTCTTCATTTTATTGCTAAACGTATTTTTTATTCAGTCCACACTGTCTCCCTTCTGGGCAAGTCTTCCCCTTCTTCTTCTTTGTTTTATTTTTTTTATTGTAATGTTAAAATTGTGAAAATAAAGGAATGTCGTAACCACAATATAATACGCCAAAATATTTTAACTTATTTACTATGTTTTATTTTTATAGGGAATCAAATAATTGTAATAAAAACACTTTGTAATGTCAAGCTATGAAAAACACAACACAAAAGTAGTAACGCCAAAAGTAACAACAACAAACATTCTTAGATGATCTTTTTCTACGATACCAAATATATTTTTAATTCCAAAAAAATACAACCTGAGATATCCGCAAATATCCGAACGTGACCCCAGCTCTATAAGACGCGGCGCACCGCCTTTGAAGTCCGATAATGTACGTGTTCAAGATTTACTTCTACGATAGCAAACGAAACCGGCTTCTTTCAGTAACCTAATTCCACAGTAATGACTAGTATTCGATAATCGGATAGGTTTAATCTTTTC
Source organism: Lacanobia wlatinum (assembly GCA_947578705.1). Taxonomy (NCBI): domain Eukaryota; kingdom Metazoa; phylum Arthropoda; class Insecta; order Lepidoptera; family Noctuidae; genus Lacanobia; species Lacanobia wlatinum. The sequence continues at coordinate 3,442,930 of OX388046.1, read as the reverse complement.
TTACAGTTAGCTTAACTAATACTGAGAAGAGAAACTGTTTATATGTTTGTCAAAGGTAAACTATGTCATATATGAAGACTGAAGACATCGTAGAGTACATACGGATGAAAACCAAATGGGCCATAATACGAATTTCAAGTCGATCGTAGTGCGCGTTCCGAGTCATCATTTGGTGATATTCCTCAAGGACGAGTTTTGACAGATATGTAGGTGTGCTGTATCGGCGTTTCGAGGGAAGGAGAATCTGATATTTTTTTTTATTTTTTTTTTTTTATTGAGGAATGGTCTTACTCTTGACCATAATCACGCCTGATGGAAAGTGATGGATGGCATAAGATGCATGTTCACTCTTGCTTTGAAGGTAGACGGATTATATGTGGATGGGCACACAGACGTTGATGTCTCATATTCTATGCGATGGGCACCAATCCATGGGACAACTTCAACAAGCGTTGCTCATATTTGAAGATCGACACGATCGATTGTTTTTATTTAGCCACAAGTTCTTGTAAACTATAATGTCTTCATCTTCTCATATGGGCAGTAAGGTCTAACGACCCCACTTACCCTAGTGTCAGAGTTTCTAAACCGCCTCAATGGCCTCTGACATGGTTTATTTGACGACCGCCATTTGGCGGCCGGGACCACCGGCTTATACATGCCTTCCGAAGCACGGAATCATCTTTTTTATCATACAATCAGGCGATTCAAGCCTACAATTTACTAGCCAAATTAGAAAACAATTACTCTACCACGAAGGCAATTAAAGTAAATATAATCTGAAAAATGTTTTGATCATCTTTCAGTGATATCATCATAGGCTACTTTTCATTCCGGATAAGATACGGTTTCTTTGGGTGAATTCGCGGGAGCAAAGCCGCGGAAAAAAGCTAGTCGTGTGAAAAAGTCTATTGTATAACATACTTATTATTTAACTGTTACTGCTTTTATCGTTAGAACCTTATTATAATTATGTTTGTAATCGGAACTATATAATTGCTACAAGACCTGGAATAATTAGAAGTTGTAGTAAAATTACTTTGTGGCGTGTGACCTCAGAAAGGGCTGTGGTGTGGTTATTCTGGCCTACTTTCTAGTAATTAAATCCCAAGGGTTTCTGTGTACCACTTTACGCCCTTGGATGTAGGCTTTTTCTACTCCTTCGCAATGTCTGTTTCTGCCTTTTTCTATCCTTGAGCATGCATACATTTCTTTACAGCTTCATTATAAATTTATTTTCACACCACCCGCATAAAAACGTCACATTATATGTCACACAAACTCAACCTAAAGTTAGTCATTATTGGCCGGGTGGTAATAATGTAATTCAGTACAATATTAGTGCCCGGAGGTCAATAATGTGATTTGAATTTGGAACTCAACTTTGAAACCGACGGGAACCTATCTCTCTCTCTTCATGACTTGCGAACAATTTTCTCGCAGTAGGTGTGAAAAGCAGAGTATCCTCCTCGGGGATAAAGATGTCTTTGCCTTGGGCTAGCTTGAATCCCTCACTGCATTCAGGATTCTTTTATTAACTCCCTTTATTCGCTTGTGAATTAAATTTCTAACTCCCGAATCTTTCATTGCGTTCGGAATTCAATATATCGCCCGTATCATAAGACACTGCTTTATACCTTCGTTGTATAAAATCTACTATTACGCATTTATGACTTAAGAGTTTTGGCGCATCATCATCTGCCCAGCTTTGTTCCAACTATGTTGGTATCTAGTTTAACTGGATGCAACCAAATATCAGTATTTTACATGGAATGTAGACCTGTTTGACTTCCAAAACCCCACTTGGTAACATAATACCCCTTGGTAAGATTGGTTGTCACTTAACGACCAGTTGACGACAAAACAGATGACGTAACAAAAACTTAGCTACTTACTGTAACACTCTACTATTATATCATTTTTACACTTTTTTTATGAACAATTTCTGTACTAAAATCGTCCATCTCTTCCACAGCCATGCCGCGGGAACATCTCCCTGCTAGAAGAAGACATATGGCGCGAACAGCAATGCAGCGCCCACGACGACACCCCCTATGGTGGCGAACTGTTCCACTGGCGAGCCCACAGAGACGACGCCGAGCCCTGCGCGCTTACGTGCCGGGGCGTGCCCCAGCACTCAGGGCAAAGTCCCGAGCCGGTATGTATGAATCTATACCGAAAATGCCCATAGAGACCAGCTGTTCCACTGGCGAGACCACAGAGATGACGCCGAGCCTTGTGCGCTAACGTGCCGGAGCGTCCCGCAGCACTCGGGGCAGAGTCTTGAGCCGGTATGTATGAGTATACAGCTAGAAACCCTATACTAGTTAAAGACCAACTATTCCACTGGGTTTAAAAGAGACAAGACATAAACGATATGAAACTTTAAAAAAATAAAATTCGGGTTAAAGCACAGTTACATGGCATATTCTTTCCTAACTATTTATTTAAATGTAGTTTTAACAAGAATAATTCCGTCATAATGCACTTATTGTATTACTTGCTCTATTGAAGAGAATGACAAGAAAACTTCAGAATCAGAACGTGCTTTACTCAAAAATATTTTCTGATTTAGGTCCCGAAAAAACTTATATTAAAAAGGTCATATATTAGGTCTTTAAAAAACGGGAGCTGTCACTGGCCATTGCAAGTTAAAAAAACTAAGTATAGCCATAAAAAAACAAAAAGTAAAAATAAAGAATAAAAAATTAATGGCATCTGACATGTTTTTTGCTTATTACGGACAACATTCTTGCAGTTTAGGTCTTAAACAATTCCTACTCATAGAATATCATTTTTATTGGGTCTCCCATAATACCAATTAATTTGAAAAGAGAATAAACAAACAAGGATTCTAAAATGGAAACCTTCTAAGATGGAAACATTTGAATTTGCTTACGAACCGTGAGAAGTTTAGTGGACCAGTTTATGGTTATGTCATTTACAGAAAAACGGGCAAAAAAATTAACATCGTCACTTTTTAAAATAGTTATCCTTACAATATTATAACTTCAGTGTGTTAGTGGTATGTATGGTGTGTTCATTTATACTATAAGCCCGAAAAGAAAATATTATCTAATAATATTTCCGCAATACAGTTAGAAATCAGATTTCTATAAAGCCCTAAGAATTTTTATACGTAAGCTTAAGCTTAAGAAGAGCAACTTTTTTCTACAATAGGAAGTAAAGAAAACAAAAAAAAGTAGTTTAGATTCTACACAAACAAAACGCACATTAAAATTAAAATAACGTGACAAAATACTGATGACCTAAAAGTAACTTCAAACTGTCAAAATATTCTCTCCGGTTGAGCGTTGAAACTTTAATACATAATGCAAAGCTGAAAGCAACTTTAAAATGCCAGACTAGTATTAAAGTGAAGTTTAAAAATAAAGTTAGACTGTCAAAGTAAATAGTAACTAGGTTTAAGGTCTTAGTATTCATAGAAGAGATTGACTGTAGATGTTTTGTGGTTACAAGTTTTGCCAAATTATGTTATGACCAAAACAGTAGGTGAGAGAAATATCGAAAAATACTGAAAGGAAATTTTGATGAAAACTAAAGTTGGCATGATTGAATTTTTGAATGCAGTAGGTACAAATAAATGACTTTTTGCACGACAAGAATAGAATAAAAACTTCAAAAGTGTTGCTTCTTTTTTTTTCCACTGATTTTATTTATGTTTTCATAAAACGTACCTACTAGATGCTTAGTAACGTTTTTCGAATAAGTATTCATACAATATGTTGATTTAGGGCGTTTGTACACTTACTCGTATGTAATCGTTATTATTTATAAGAAGATTATTAGAATCCCCTTCCATAAAAACGAGTTCATTTACAATCGAGTGCACAATTTAAGGGTCCTCTATCATGGCGGCTGCTTTTTCTATAATTCTGATGATCTTCAGTGCTCCCCAGTCACTAGCATACCTTGTACTAATCCCCTCCTATCATTTTCAGACGGTCGCCCTGGACGACGAGGACCGGGTGGTGGTCGCAGTGCTAGCAGCCAGGGTCTCCGACGGCACCAGGTGTCGACCAGGGAGCTTGGATATGTGCATCGATGGCAGGTGCCAGGTTAGTACCTAGTTATAGAAGATTTTTTTTTTCTGAATATACGTGGTGAAAAATAGAATTATTTGGTTTTCAAAGAACCTGAAAATATGACTTATATTTTTTAGCATCTGCATCGGGCAAAGGGATGTGACAGAAATTATCCAAAAATGTTTTATAAATAATTTATCGTGTGATATCTGTAAATTATAAAACACTAGAATTGTTTAACAAAAAGTGTTAAGCTCTAATTTTATTAATAAACGAATAGTTTCATATTAAGCCATCAAAATACAATTAATGCGGTCGTTAATGTATTTATTTTAATTTAATTAAGCTCATTATAACAATGGATAGCAATTATACTAAAACTTAACAAAATACATTGACTTTCTGCAATAGCTTTAGAATACATGACCACCAGTCATGCCTACGCCATAACTTGTAACCTAGCTGGAGGTTTTATTTCAAGCCGCTCATTCCGACTAGTGCATTTGGCTTACATAGAAAGCACCCGAAATAAGATAAAGAGGACATCATATTACCTAGAATATAGGTCCTAGATGATAAACGATTTCCCAGTTTTAGAGCCTGTGCACACGGCGTATTTTTAACGCGCCAAAGACGCACTTTTTACGAACGCGCGCTCACGGCGCGCTGTAGCTTACCAAAAAGCAGTACTACCTGTATCTGAAATTCGTTTACAGCGTATTAGCGCGGGTCACCTGCACATCGTCGGCGCATTAAAAAACCGGCCAAGTGCGAGTCGGACTCGCACACGAAGGGTTCCGCACCATAAACCTTAATTTTTATTATTTGTTGTTATAGCGGCAATATAAATACATAATCTGTGAATATTTTCACTGTCAACCTATTACGGTTCTTGAGATACAGCCCACTGAGAGACAGATGGACGGACAGACGGACGGACGGACAGCGGAGGCTTAGTAATAGGGTTCAGTTGGTTAACATCGGGCACGGAATTTTAAAAACGCCGTGTTAAAAGGCCCTTATTTTAAAATTGAATCTCCTCTTTCCATACACCACACCTACAGGTACAAATATTATACCACACTACCTCTCAACAAAGCCCCTCAAACGGACATTATCTTGAAACCGAGTTCGTTACCCTAAATATAAATGAAGGTAGGAGCCGATGGTCGCTGAAAGGCTGTCAGCGGCCATTCTGAGGGTGAAATTTGGGACACCAACGTGTTGGCGAAAACAGGACTTGATTCATACGTGTAGGGTTCCAACCCTATACGTTTTTCAACTCTTGAAAAAGTCAGTCCTACGTGAACGTAAGACTGATTTTTAGAGTGTGAAAATAGAATTAGGGTTCCACAACTGAAAGGTAACCAACAGTTATCTAATAATAATAATAATAGTTTATTGGACTAAAATTTTGTACAATCTAACACTTACGAACGAATAATAGTTGTTCGTAAGTGTTTGGTTGTACAACATTTTTATTTAAGTAACAAGAACAAAGACATATTAGAGCGTAACAATCGTGTCAGTAGTAGTAGTATTGAATTCTGGTAGCCAAGGAAAGATTAAACTTGTGTTATGGGAACCAGGAATCTCACGCTAGTTTATTACATCAGAAGGTGAAAAGTTGGACAAGTGATAGTATGAGAAAAAAAAAACTTTTTACAAAAAATATAACCGACTTCCAAACAAAACACTACAAAGTATAAAATAACCTAAAATTCAGAAGTCGGTGTTTTTGGTTTTGTTTCGGTGTTTTTTAACACCGACTTTTCAACTTTGGTTGTATTTTTTTGTAAAAAGTTTTTATTTTTCACTCTTATGTGGTGATACTTGAACAACGTCTTCGTCTACGCAGAAATTGAAATAAGTAAAAATGCTCATAAAACAAAAACTACCGAACCAACTGAATCAAATTTTTAAGGGCACCAAATGGCAAGTATACCGCATCGAACTAAAAATAATCACAGAAATCGGATCAGAAACCTCGGAGTACAAACATAAAAAAATACCCACCGAATTGAGAACCTCCTCCTTTTTGTAAGTCGGTTAAAAATACCTTTTATGTGTGTGAGTGTAGTGAATGAGTAGTTGTGACTTTTCAAGGTCGTGTGTTGGTTCTTCTCAGTACAACAACAACAAAATCTCCTAAATCTTTAAAAGTTTTAGGATATTTTCTGCTTCATCATAGCTCTAAATCTGGAGGGCTACTTTTTAAGCCGAAGTCCGTAGTTTCGGGCTTAGTTGCAGGCGTATTCTACTCCGTATCACCTACGGACTTACGATTAGTCCCGAAACCGAACTAAAAATGAATGACAACACGATTTGACAGTAACTGACAAATCGTGTTGTCATTAATTTTTAGTGGTTAGGTTAACCAGCTGTAACCAGCCGCGGAGGTTTAGTTATATCTATTTCTGGACTCCGCGGTATGTTCATCCGCCTGTCTGTCAGCGGGCTGTATCTCATGAACCCATAATAGGTGGACAGATGAAAATTTCGCAGCATTTGTATTCCCTATAATTTTATATTTTTTCTAAATCGAGGCATTAGAGTGAAAACCTCGTAAGTGTAAAAGAAGTAACTTTTCAGGAGGAAGAAAAAATTGCATGCTGTAAAATTTTTGTACGGCGTTTTTTTTATGTTTTTTTTTTATTAATTTATATGAAAATTTAACCCACTGTTATATCCAGAACTATTATATACAGCAACTCCGCTTTTTTCCGCTTTGTTGCAAGTATTCAAGCCCAACTGACAGATACGAGTATTGTCGAGGTTCTCATTTACTGTCATAGATGGCGCTACGAGTACCGAATGAACAAATTAGTCAAATCAGTATGTGCATTTAGAGGTTTTCTTCCTAGAAACACAATACAATAAATTTGAGCAAAAATGCATTCCCGAGGTTTTCACTCTAAAGCGACGATATTTTGCTTTAAATTCTTTGAAGCATTTACATTACCGCAATCGAGTACGTGAAAACGCTCGCACTAGGCTCTCTGGTTCACTATCCAGACGTGGAATGAACCTTCATAAATGTGACTCAAAATCAATAACCAAATATGGTTTAGTAAATTGAATACCAAATAAGATTCCAAATCTATTAAGCCAAATATATTTTACTATCGAGTCTTTGATAAAACCTGCTTTAGACCTATTCGTAATTTTTAGTTTACTAGATATTAAACGTCAAAAACATACTTATAAATAAAATATGAACTTATATAGGCTTTTCAACGAAATGAAAATATCCAATTACATAAAGTGGTTAGACGTCAATGCCAGCCCTATGTAGGATAGACGTGAATATGTAATGAACACATAAATTGGGTACAGTCGCGACCTGGCCACAGTTATTATTAACTAGCTTCTGCGAGCGGCTCCGCCCGTGTGAAAATCGAAATTTATCCCAAGGGAACATATTCCCGATATGAAATATATCTTACATGTGTCCTTTTTCGGGACAGTCTACCCGTGTGCCCAGTTTCATCAAAATCTGTTCACTCGTTAAGAAGTTAAGAGGTAACAGAAAAACAAACTCGCTTTGGCATTTGACTTTGCAAATCCGACTACCACGACTTACTTACTTTGCAAATCCGACTACCAATGGGTTAATTTATAACCCATAGGTAACACTCACAAATAACATAGCTTTCTATTGGTAAAATAATTTTCAAAATCGGTTCGGTAGATCCATAGATTACCCCCTTTTTTAGGATGGGAAATCATCAAATGACTCCTCCCGCTCTGGGTGAAGCAGGAGGGAGCGTCAGACTCTTACTGACTAAAACCCATCCGTGTTCCTCCTAGTGCCCTTTGCATTCCAGGGCCGCGGTGACTCTTTCGAATAAATCCCGCAACCCCGGCAGGCACTGGCCCTAGTGGGCCCCGCCTTTAATGCTGACAACTCTTTGAGGCGCGCGTGGAACACAGCGCGCCGTCGACCCGGGCCTGGTTCTGATCGGACGGCGAGCCACCCAATGCTCGCCGTCCGATAGATTACACCCTACAACCCCACAAACTCACAACATCACAAACTTTACCTCTTTATAATATTAGTAAAGATTTACTAGTTGACCCGCGCAACTTCGTCTGCTCCGCTCCTATTGGTCTTAGCGTGATAATATATTGCCTATAGCCTTTCTTGATAAATGAGCTATCTAACACTGAAACAATTTTTCAAATCGGAGCTGTAGTTCCTGAGATGCTAATTGTTTGTACTCTTCAGCTTTGGTATTAACGTGTCTGACTGTATTTACAGATCAAGGATTGGTCACAGAAGGTATTCTGTGGGCACTCCTTGATCCGTAAATAACGGACCGTCGACTATGATTCAATACCACCAGCCTGTTGTACAGCAGGGCAAAAGTCTCTTCCAGGAAAAAAACCGGCAACATTTTTCCATACTATTTTCTGGATTTTAAATAAAAATCCGTATTTCAAAGTTTGTGTTGGAGAAAATTTCATAAAAATATGCCTGCAATTTTGGTGTGATGCGCACTCTGTTAGACCAGTAAAATTAAAATGTATATTTACATTTTTTTTCCTAAAATTTGGACTAACCGTTTAAAAATATTTAAAAGTCGTAATTCTTAGTCCTACCTAATAGAGAATTATCATCCAAATGAGATAGCTCACCAATATTATAACGCACTATTATTCATGATTTCGTATTGAAATAAATCAATTATTTCGATAGAGGGCATAATTAAATATTACTGTTCTGGTACGAATTAATTATTCAATATTGGCTCATAGATTTTAACGCAATCATCGTGTATTTGTGTTCATATTCCATTGTTTGTTTTAAATATTAATACTAAATAGGTTTATGGCAGTTGGTCACACACAGAGGAATCAATCTATCTGTAAACTCTGACAGATTGACTGACGATAAAATGGTCACACTTCTTAGAGGTAGGTTAATAAGCATTTTTAAAACTGTAACCCTGTATCGGGTCTAACGTTGGTTGAGTTTTGTGAGCGAATGAATTTGTGTGATAAACTTGGAAGAATCTAGAAATCGCCAGTAGATATAAACTCCCAAACTAACTGGTAACCTTAATACATCGGTATCCGTCAGTAATTGGGTTGTCGAGGTCACCAGTCAAGCGGTCGGGCACTCTCGTCGTGTGAAATGGTTTTTAACCGCATCTGGTTAGGTTCTCTGACCAGATATATTGTAAATCTGTGGTTTTACTGTATTTTTAGTTTGATAGTTGTTTTGACGTGATAACATCTTATAAATTGATGAACATCGGCTGCACGCACGAAAAAGTGTCACGGTCACGTTCCGCAGGTTCAATTATTTTTTTATGACGTTATCACGTAAAATTATCGTCCGACACAACATTACAATCATTTTTCTTTTCTGTCTTAGTAGTATATCATTTAGGTATGGTTGATGACTATATGCGCTATAACATAAGACTTAAAATATTACTGTGATTTGATAATGAAAAATAGGAACTAAATTGTTAGTGTGATGCTATTGATTTTACCCTTTCGGGAAAACCAGCGTGATTTTTAAGGTTCAGTGCCTCAAAAAGAAAAAGGAACCCTTACATATGTATAGGATCACCAGAAATTCACTTAGGTACAGTAGTACCCAACTGATATAGCTTACCGATGTACCTGCGCAGAAGATGAATTTTCAAAATGCGGGAAGTGCTATTGACCAATCGACATGCTCCACGCAACGTGCTTCTTTTTCCTGAATCGCTATTGGTCGACAGCTGCCGCCATGTTAGCGCGCGCTGCGTGGCATGCACGTGACTTGCGAGTGAGACGGAACTAACAACTGCAGTGTATTATAAACTATATAGTAGTGATATAAGGTTGATTGTGAGTTTGATTTCTTTCGTTAATCTTCGGGGCCATACTTTCTTTTCAGTGCGAACGAAGATTCACGACGCGCCTTATCAGTTGGGTACCACTGTTTTGGAGGATTGACTGTGACGTATACTGATGTAAGGGAGACCATTTTTAGGGTTCCGAACTCACGTAAGAAACGGAACCCTTATAGGATTCACTCGGGTGTCTATCTGTCCGCCTGACACAGCCAATTTTCTCCGAATTGACTGGACCGATTGTGTTGAAATTTCGTATACCTACATTCATTACATTCTGTGATCCAATCACGAACGCGTTACGTAAATAAATTAATTTTGAGTAAGGGGGTCACTTTAGGGGGGCAAACTAGAATATAACAAAAATCAAACTATACCGTGTGTCATTTTGAAGTTTTTTCTTTTTTTTTTTACTATAGGCACACGCTTGACCACAATCTCACCTGATGGTAAGCGATGATGCGGTCGAAGATGGAGCACGTTTGCACGTTTGCGTTTGCGTTTGTTTGTTTGTTTGAAGAAATTAGACGAAAAATATCCATTCCCCCCCGATCTTCGAAACTAATACATATGAAAATGCAGATAATAGTTCTTAACCTACAGATTACAGGAAAATAAAATTCGTTCGGAACCCTTTGCACGCGAGTCCGACTCGAACTTGGCCAGTTTTTAGGGTTCCGAAAAAAAAGGAACCCTTATAGGATCACTCGGGTGTCTGTCTGTCTGTCCGTCTGTCACAGCCAGTTTTCTCCGGATCCACTAGACCGATTCTGTTGAAATGGGGTACACATATGGACTTCTGTGACCAAAACACGGACGCGTTACGTAAATCATTAAATTTTTAGTATGGGGGTCACTTTTGGGGGTCAAACTAGAAAAAAAAAAGTTTTTTGAACAATATCGTGTGACATATCAAATCAAAGGGCTTACTGTGAGGGTTTTAATTATATTTTTTTCATAATTTTGAAATAAATGGTTTTGAAGATATTCAAGAAATTAGACGAAAAATGATTACTATTAGAAGTCTGTAGTGTTAAAATAACATGTAAAAAAAAAATGAAATCCTTCGGAACCCTTTGCACGCGAGTTCGACTCGCACTTGGCCAGTTTTTTTTTTTATTATTTCCCCAGTTAGTAAACAATACAAAGGTCCTTCAGAGGTTAGTACTGATTCTTGCTTTACACCTTGCTTTTACCCATTTAATAGTACCTAACCAAATTTATGATCGTAGGAGCTGTGGTACATAAATCAATGTTACAACCTAGCTCCTTACTTTACATCCTCCATTATCAACTGACATTATAATATCAAGAAATTGCTTCAGCAATAATATTCCAAGATTGATATTAGTCAAGTATTACGGGCGCCTCGACTAGACCGCGCATATATTAATATTTCAACAGAATTACACGTTTCATGTGTCTGGGATGACACAGAATATTAAATCTCCAGTAGACCGATAATTTCTGAGAATCCGATAAAATAACGGTAGGTAGTTTAATTTCGGTTGAGAGTTTTTTGAAATGCTTTAGTGTTATTCAGGAAACTAGTAAGCTTATGTTTATATTATAAGTTTCAACTTTTAGCATTAAACGATGTGGTATGACAGTGACTGCCAGGATTTTTTTCTACCTTTTAAATCTACAGCAGCTTCTGTTCACGGCTTGCCAGCGTGAAAAATCCTTTACTATGCCAAAAGCGAGATGGGCAGACATTGTTGCCATTGCGGGTAGAACCTGGATGAGGCTGGCGGAAGAACGTGGAGGTTGGCACATTAAAATGCGAGGCCTATGCTCAGCAGTAAGTGAGATCGGGCTGTGGATGATGATGATGTCAAAATACATACTACCGGGGTAAAAAAATATCATATTTCCTTAATCGGAAGCCAGCAATAGCTGACACCTGTTTGGAGGTATACGGAACAGAGAGTAAAGTCCCGCAAACCTCCGTTGTAAAGAGAGGATCCTCCGACCGGGCGGCTGTTTTGCCTGGCGGGCTACTGCCCTATGGTTGATATTCGGGCTGATGTTTATGTTCAATTCAAATTGCACGGTAAACTCTTTGCACGATGCAGGATTTCAACCTAATAGTTTGCTGCTAGTTGGATAGATGGCGTCGCTGTTCTTTTTGTTGCGATGTAGAATTGCTCCGTTGGTTTTTCTTGCCCCTTACACCTGCTTAGCCAAGGGTTGAGGAGTCGATACTCGCAGAGTGATTGGTTTGTGGAAGTCCGATGGGCAATTGCTTCATGTTAAATACGTTAAATACATAGGCAGATTAATTGATTCAGTTAAAGAACAATGTAATACAACTACCAATATCCGTACATTGACGTGAAAATTATCGTATTTAAAATAATACCAAAAGTCTGTTTTTTTAATCCCGGAGACTAAATTGACAAGTGAAAATGTCAAAGCTGAATAAAATGCTATTGGAATCTATGCCAGTTTGTCATTTGCACTTGTCAGTTTAGTTTCCTGGATTAAAAAAACAGACTATAGTCGATCGGTAATTTTCTAACAGTTTACCAATCCAGAATGCGACAAACTTATTTTTAATAAAGAAGAAAAAATACGTCGCACAAAATGAACCCACTACATATTCTACTCTGTGGCACAGATGTGTCATCTCAAAAACGTCCCGTGAATACGGCGCGGTTCTAAGTGCGGCTTAATGTACGGTTTCCATGCGAGAGCAAGACGGGAAACTGAATGTGGCTTTATGCGAACGGGGAGAGGAAAATCTTGGGTTATTTTACATTATAAAGTATTCTTGGAACACTTTAATTAGCTGGCTTCGTTTAAGATGTTATTTAGTAATGGATTGGAAGGAAATTAGTAATTGAAGTCTAATGAGTAGGTCACTTGGAAATGGGGCCCGCTAGTGCCAGTGCCTGCCAGGGTTACGGAATTTGTTCGAAAGAGTCATCGCGGCCCTAGAACGAAAAGAGCATTAGGAGGAACACAGATTGGTTTTAGTCAATAATAGTCTGACACTCCTTTCCGCTCCGCCCAGAGCCGAAGGAGTAATTTGATGATTTCCTATCCTTAAAAAAAGGGACACATGGCAAGGTGTAATGATAATTAATAGGCGGAGCAAAGGATATATTATGTATAATCACTTGGGTGGATCAAGTGGCCGAGTAGCCCAAATGCTCGGAAGACGAAATTAGGGTCCCCGATGGTCACGGATGGGTTGATGACATTGTTGCTATCGCAAGTAGAACCTGGATGAAGTTGACACAGCCGAGTTGGTGTTGCGTGGTGTTTCCGCGCACCTGTTGCAGTTGAAAGGGTCAGGTCAGGAGAAATTCACTCCCGGGGTGATATTGGAGAATGCGAACGTGTCCCTGCATCCCAGCCAAAATTGACGAGGAAGATCACCGTGTGGTTTTAGTCATTAAGAGTCTGACAGACCCCTCCGTCTGCCCCAAGACTGAGGACATCCATTGAGAATTTCCACATGTAAAATAAAAGAGTATGGGAATTGGCACAAGAAAGGAGACTTTTATGTTCAGCATTGATAGATTTCGGGCTGTAGATGACAATAGTGATTGGTCAAAATTGAGTTCATAATTTATCACTCTACCAAAATCTTACAACCATATCATAACCAATAGAAACACCGCCTTTAGGCAATTTATTTCAACGTTACCATACAATATTCATAATCTTAGTACCTAGTTTCTTTGCCGAGAGCTGCCTTTGCCAACATAATACCCATAATTAGGTACAACAACAGAATTTCATTAAAAAAAAGTATTAAGCCCACTCAAAGTGGCACTGACGACAAAGGGCCAAGAAAAACTTTGTTATATTTTTATCGTTCGCTCGCGTGCTAAAACCGTACCTTAACAGGTGTTTACCGCAGAGCGCCAATAAACAATAAACACGCTTCTTTTAACACGTCGCCTCGCATTCGGAGCCTGACAACGTTGGGTACAGGCGATGAAATTGCTTTGTAAACAGTCTGGAAATAAACGTACCTACTTGAAGTACCTGCGCACTCAATATTATTGTTACGAGCTTGGGGTTCGTTACAATAAAAACAGCCGATTAAACAACCAAAACTGACACTTTAATCCACAACACTAATTATCACTTTAAAACACACTAATTATAAAGCACAATCGCACTACTGAACACTTCACTTCACTATAATTCGCAGTCGAAGATCGCTCTCGAAGTTATCGTTTGTATCGCCAATTCAATACTGACTGCCGTCGCCGGATGTCCGCCCTTTATATACCGACAGTCATTTCCAGAACCCTCCTGTATGGAAACCTCTGGAAAGTTCGGGCACACACAGGTCCCGTCAAAACATCGAGAATGTTCTAGCACGTAAATGTCAGCTACTGGATACTAGATGGCACCAGCAGTATGCCAGTATCTGCTACTCGATACTAGATGGCAGCACGTAAATGTTTGGTTGGTTGAAACTAGATGGCGTTAGCAGTACCCAAATGCCGCCATGTACCCAACATTAATTCTGGCGCGTAACACTGCCCCCTCCTAAGACATGCTCGTCCCGAGCATTATCGGCCCCATAATAACGCGCCAGTCGATCCACGTGGACGATTTTAGGAGCACTTCTTGTACCTTTTTGTATACGGTAGGTCACGTCATTGATTTTTGTCACAATCCGGTACGGCCCGTCCCATTTAGCTTGAAGCTTAGGAGATTTCCCTTTACTGCGAACTGGATTGTGCAACCACACTAGTGAACCTTCATCGAACCCTTTATTGTTCATTTTGCGGTCATAACGGGTTTTCATCTTGTTAGACATTTGCCGGCCCGATTCTCTGACGTGCTCATAAATGTCATTCATTTTGTTCCGCAAGTCATTCGCATAATCGGTTATACTACGTGGGGCATCAGGTGGCATTCCAGTGATCAGGTCTGCCGGCAGCCGTAATTCTCTACCAAAGTTTGCGAGAGCTGGTGTCACTGATGTGCTTTCGTGAACAGCACTTCGGTATGACAGCAAAAACGGTTGTATATGCTTGTCCCAATCGCGTTGCCGATTTTCCACAACTTTTGCCAAGTATCTCTCCAATGTCTGATTGAATCGTTCCACCATTCCATCCGATTGTGGGTGGTAAGAAGTTGTTCTCGTTTTATGAGTACCCATAACTCGGCAAGTTTCCTGGAATATCTGTGACTCAAAATTCCTTCCTTGATCGCTGTGAATCTCCAAGGGTACTCCAAAACGACAGAAGACTTCATGAACCAGTTTATCTGCAACTGTTGAAGCTTCTTGATTTGGAATGGCGAAGACTTCCGGCCACTTAGTGAAGTAATCCATTACAACCATGAAATACTTGTTACCACTATCACTTTCCGGAAATGGTCCCGCAACATCCAGGGCTATTCTTTCCCATGGTGCACCAACATTGTACAATTTCAATGCACCTCTGCTACGAGTCTGAGGTCCTTTTACAGCCGCACAACTTGTACATTTCCGACACCAGTCCTCGACATCGTCACGACAATGGACCCAGTAAAACCGTTCCCGTATTTTCAGTAGAGTGCGTTTAACTCCCATATGGCCTCCTGAACAACCATCATGGTACAGCTGTAAAACATCCGGTACCTTAGCTTTAGGGACAACCATTTGCAAGTGACAGCTGTCGCCCCTGACATTTTCCCATTTACGGCACAGTACTCCATCCTGCATCACTAAGCTGTCCCATTGGGCCCAATAGCTTTTTGTGATCGAACTCATCGCTGAGACATCACTCCACGTGGGCTTAGGAGCACTGGCCTTCATCCACTCAAGAATCGGCTTGATGTCCGAATCTTCCTGCTGCGCACGTTGTATGCTCTCCTTCCACTCCTTGCTGAGGTCTGTCTTGAGCATCTTCACAGTTACGACTTCTTTACCCTCTTGCCTAGTACAATGCTTGCAGTCTTCAGGGCAAGATCTTCTTGACAATGCGTCTGCGTTGCTATGACATTTCCCAATACGATGTTCGACCACAAAGTCGTTTTCCTGCAGCCGCTGGGCGCTATTGTTAGCCGCCCTGTCGCCCGGAGATCGGCTATCTGCCCTTTCTGTAGTTCGCTTAGGGCAACTGGATCGTATGTGGCCCCTCTCACCACAGCCATAGCATCTAGGGCTATACCCCTTAAAACGGTCACGAACTGCAGCTGCTGCAACCTCCTTGCCACGGTGCGGACGATAATCCTACCGCAAAGCTTCCCTTTCTGTAGTTCGCTTAGGGCAACTGGATCGAAGGTGGCCCCTTTCACCACAGCCGTAGCACCTAGGGCTGTATCCTTCTAAACGATCGCGAACTGTAACCGCTGCAACCTCCCTGACGCGGTGGGAACGATGATCTTGCCGCACAGCTTCCACCTCCAGTGCATGGGCCAAGGCGTCCTTAAGCGTCCCGTGGTGCCCAAGCCTCACTGCAGCCCTAACCTCAAGGTCGCGAATGCCGTCGATGAATGCCTGCACCAGGTTCCCTTCAATGATCGCTGGTGCAGACTGGTACGCTTTTCGCACCAGCTTCTCCACTTCAAGGGCCCACTGCTGCAGGTTCTCACCGCTGCGTTGCACGCGATCCCTTAACTGCGCACGAAACACGTGCTCCAGATGAGCGTCGCCATACCTGGCTTCCAACGCCTCAAGCAGCTGCTCGTAAGTCACCTCCTTACCGAGACCTTCCAGGACAGTTAAGGCCTGGTCGCGCAGGCCTAGGGTGAGGGCAGTCATGGCCTGATTTTTACTCCACCCATTCGCCTTCATGACAGCCTCAAACTGAATCTTGTAGGCCGACCAAGAAGACGTCCCATCGAACGGCGGCACTTTGAACCCACGTGGCGAAGGTGTAGTGGCTGCTGAAGTAGCAATTCCATCTCCAAGTTTAAGGTTGCCCAACTCCTTCTTCACATCCGCAATGACGTCATCAAACTTGCTGATCCTGGTTTCAGCGTCTGACAAGCGGTTGTCATGCTGAGCAACCTTATCCTTCACCTCCTTCATGTCTTTCCCGAAGGACGCGTGAAGTTCCTTCATGAGGAGCATCTGTTCTTCCTGGCGGCGCGCCTGCTCCTCCTTGTCGCGCTGCAGCTGTTCTTCCAAGCGACGGGCCTGCTCTTCCTGCCTGCGGGCTTGTTCCTCTTGTCAGCGAGCCTGCTCCTGCAGCATCATCATCAGAGCAGCAAAGTCTGGTGCTGATGATGCCGGAGCTGCTGTGGACGGGCCGGCCTCCATGGTCGGTAGCTGACCTGCCGACGTCTGCGGCGTTGCACCACCAAAACGGCTCTGGTCCGTCTCCTGCTGGCGTTGACTACGGGTACGGATACCCTCCGTGTCGTCCTTTGGCAGAATCGGCATGACTATCCCACTTCTGACACCAATTGTTACGAGCTTGGGGTTCGTTACAATAAAAACAGCCGATTAAACAACCAAAACTGACACTTTAATCCACAACACTAATTATCACTTTAAAACACACTAATTATAAAGCACAATCGCACTACTGAACACTTCACTTCACTATAATTCGCAGTCGAAGATCGCTCTCGAAGTTATCGTTTGTATCGCCAATTCAATACTGACTGCCGTCGCCGGATGTCCGCCCTTTATATACCGACAGTCATTTCCAGAACCCTCCTGTATGGAGACCTCTGGAAAGTTCGGGCACACACAGGTCCCGTCAAAACATCGAGAATGTTCTAGCACGTAAATGTCAGCTACTGGATACTAGATGGCACCAGCAGTATGCCAGTATCTGCTACTCGATACTAGATGGCAGCACGTAAATGTTTGGTTGGTTGAAACTAGATGGCGTTAGCAGTACCCAAATGCCGCCATGTACCCAACATTAATTCTGGCGCGTAACATTATTGTTACATGCATGGGTTATAGCTGTTTGATGTTGTAACTTTGCCTGCCAGCATTTTTCAAACCTTTAGAACTTTAAAAGCGTTCAAATTCAAATCGCATATTTTCTCAGCAACTATCAAGCTAGAGACAAACTGGTCCCTTCAAAGTCACTTGACAAATATAGGGAAATTAAAGGTTTTGTCAGTTCCCGACTGTGACGCAAAATGTTAAAGCTCCGTAAAAATACGGGAATTCCTGCTTCTTCCACAAAATACCAGCCAGCGTAAAAAACACCGATATACCCACATGGATTTATTGAAAAATTGGCAAGAAAAAGCAACAGATGGAAAAAGAGATATAAAGATTGTATTCATGGGAGAATTCCACTACAGTGAGAGATTCAAGGTTAATATGCATGTCACAAGATTTTGGTAAATGTCAGTTGATTGATTTCAAAGATTTCTTCACATGGTTTAACGTCTTCACAATTTTACGACCCTTGTGGTACGTTTTAAACTGAATCCCTTTCATAATCTCTGTCTTTTCTATGACTTCCCTCTTCATCCTTTCTCATGTGTAAATGCATATACGTTGGGGCATGTATAAACAAAATGTTTTTTTTTATGATTTCATGGTCTTTACACATAAAAGTAGCCTTCCAGTCCAATGCTGGGTGGCAATTACTGTAAAAATTTCAACACAGTGTTATGATTCCAGCAGTGCAACATCAACGAGTACTCCATTCGCTTGGACGACTTTTATTACTGCTTACTTATCACGTTTAACGACTGTACCCGTCTCAATATTCGTACACCCACATATACACCCACGCATACACCCTCTTATCTATCTAAATAACCACAGGGTAGGAACAAATGCAGTGATAATTCCCAGACATATTTCTTAGCAACGTGTGAGGAGCCCCGGGAAATGCGTCTTATGTATAGTGTAGTTCCAATTTGTTTTCTGTCACCATAGTTTTCGAAAATTTCAGCGAGAGCTGATTGATTTTAGTACATTTATCCTTATTATAACAACAACGCTACGGCATCTTGAATTCCTAAATATTTAAAGTAACCACTGTCAAAGGAAGAACCAAATTGCAAAAACCATGTCAAAGGTCCTTGAGGCGGTTTTGAAACTCTGACACTAGGGTGTGTGGGGTCATAAAACCTTACTGCTCACAAGCTAAGAAGAAGATTGCCAAAACCAACATTGAATAGAATTTTCTTCAAAAATGCGTTGCGGTTTATGACCCAGATTCTTCAGAAGATTCAAACTCCTTTAATAGTGTTAGCTTATACTTGTTTGCTCAACTATGTCTCGTGGTCGGCGGTTGCACTTGAGAACCAGTATTTTATATCGAACAACTGCTAATCTCACCTCCACATCACTGTAATAAGGAAACACCATACCTCTTGACAATAAACGATTGTCAAAGATCTACAAAATAATGACAGTCGGGACATGACTTCATATGCTTTCACGACACCCATGCACGAACCAACCTCAGTAAGCGTTGCTTAACCTCGAAGGTCTACCCAAGTGGCTGTTATTATTTAGCCAAGAGCTACCTACTACACTTGATCATCATCTTCCTGCCCTTATCCCATGTTATAGTCCGATCCTGTATAGAGTATTGCAGCTACCTTTGGGATGGCTCAGCTAAATACCATCTTGCCGCACTTGGCTCGGTGGATGGAACGCAGAGCTAAGAGGCTTATTGGCGACGTAAAACTGGTGGATGCCAAGCTTCACAGTTTGGCTCATCGCCGCAAGGTTGCCTGCTTGTCGGTCTTCTACAGATTGAACTTCGGTGAGTGTGCCCAAGAACTCCACGACCTCATCCCATCGGCCCCCTTCTACCATCGGACATCCAGACGCACTTACTAAAATTTGCACTAAGCGTTTCCAAAGGTATTTTATAATGCTCACAGCAAAGGAGTGGAACTCTCTGCCTGCGTTTGTGTTTCCGAACGCTTACAACCCCCATCTCTTTAAATTCAGAGTAAACAGGCTCATTCTGGGTAAGCTTGCTCCATTTTAGACTTTGTCTTTGTCGTCTCTGACTTAGACTAGAGTCAAGAGCAAACCCATCTCAAATAAAAAAAAAAAACACCGGTAGCACTCCGGGAGTGCCGGCAGAAGTGAAAACATGTAAATAATACATCCTTACTGTCGCGGTCACATCATAGACAAACCACCGACAACAAAATAAACAAAAAGACACTGACGTGTGGCCGCGACAGCGACTGTCAGTGACAGATGTCAATCTTGACACAGTTCCTGACATAAACAAAACGAACCATAAAAACAACAAAAAATAACGTTGTGTTTAATTATAAGTACAAAAATACTATCATTTATGAGGTAGAATACAATGTTTATTTATTGCGCTATCGTACACAAATATGACAATTTACATGTTATTATTCATAATATTATATCGTTATTTATTTATATATTACATTAATTTTTATCTCTTAGAAAAATCAACTTTCATCCATAATTTCGTAATTCCGTAATTTCGTATCCTTGGATACGCGTGGCACGCTGTACATAAACACAGACGGACATTCGCGCAAGCGCCCTGTGCCGCCTAAGCGGAGCAGCACACTCAGGCACGGTAGAAAGAGTGGGAGATACTAGTTCCTCTCCCTTCCCCTCGATCTTACGCTTTTTCGCATCACGTGACCCTGACGCGAGTCCGTCTTACGCTTTTTGCGATCGGTCACGTGACCCTGACGCGAGTTTAAGATTTTATACCCATTACAGAAAAGTGCTCAACGCCGCTAAAGAAGTTTTCACTTCAAAAATGTTACTCGGGGTCGGCGCAACACGTTTTGTTCTTCCATTTTGTTCTATCAGCCGTTACGCTATCACTAACTCCCTTTTCTTTCATATCGCTCCTCACACAATCCATCAATCTTTTCTTTGACTTTTCTCTCCCTCTCCATTACCTACTACACTTTATCATAATATCATAAATATAAGTTGCATGATACAAGTATGAGTGGTGATACAGAGCGGCGTGCATCTCATAGTTAAAAGTATAAGTCGTTATCAGCGCGGGGCATGTCTAGCTTCCAGTGTGGTGCGCTGTGTGGTGAATATTTAATGACTGCTCCAGGGTTGGCGTGAGGTAGGGGCGGGGGCGGGATGAGTGGCAAATAAATAACACTTCTCAAACGCGTCATTGTAATAATTTTTAGTAGATGCTACAATGTTATCTATTTTACTCAGAAATGCAAACAAGTAGGTTTTTGGGGAATACATATTTTTACAGAAGAAGAAATAGTGTATATCTATTAAAGGGCTCATCCAATAGACTACTGAGACCATTACCTACAGGCTGATGATAAAAGAAAACACTCTTGAATCTTTGTACCAATAACTCTTGAGAAATTAGTGGTATTCAGAGAGTTGTAATATTTTTTTTTTATTATTGATAGGCACGCGTTTGACCACTATCTCACCTGATGGTAAGCGATGATGTGGTCGAAGATGGAGCACGCTCACCTAGAAGGAACCTATTCACTCTTGACTTAAAGACTCCCAGGTTGTAGCTATCAGGAAACACAGACTCCGGTAGGAAGTTCCACTCCTTAGCTGTACGCACTATGAATGTGTTCCCAAAACGTTTTGTGCGTGTGGGTGGGATGTTTATTCGATATTTCGGCCATATTGCACAAAAGCCATCTAAAGGGTATCAGAGAGACAGATAGAGAGACACACAAGAAACGTAGCCTTATGTGGACGATGGTCGACCAAGTCATGTAACTCATGGCCACAAAGATTACAATTCAGCAGGCCAATGACTGCTTGAAGCGGAGGGAAGTGAACATTATGTTTTTCTCACTCCTCCTCTCTCTTTCTTGCAGTGCGATTATGTAAAACACGTTTCGTGATCTTGAAGTGAACTGTCAATCCTACAAACGAGATGGAATGTCTCTTCACTTCTTACTCACCATGTTTTTTAAGGATGCGCAATCATCAAATGACTCCTCCTCTGGGCGGTGTGGAAGGGAGTATCAGACTCTTATTGACCAAAACCCATCCGTGTTACTTCTAATGCCCTTTACGTTCCAAGGCCGCGGTAACTCTTTCGAACAAAGTCCGCAGCCCCAGCAGGCACTGGGCCTAGCGGGCCCCGTCTTTTACGCTGACAGCTCTTTGAGGCGCGCGTGGAACACAACCCTTCGACCCGGACTTGGTTCTGATCAGACAGCGAGCCACCCAATGCTCGCCGTCCGCAGGCCTGCGCCTACGGTGTCGTGAGATTTCCCTCTCACACGTTCGGCCTCCCTGGACCTAAGTTTATACGGTGAGACGTTGATACAGTAGACCGTCTGATTAATTTCGTTGCGGATTCAAGACAGTTGAATCATTTCTCCGGACTCGTCGAGCTTCATTGACTCGGCGCTTTTCTGGTGGTCGACGATACCCCAGCTACTGCCACTAAGGTTCCATCTATTATCTACAGTATAAAACAAACAACGATTGGGTTTACGGGATAAATTGGAGCACTTGCTCAGATCAAAGCTAATACATGACTGCTGTTTGTAAAACAAACGATTTTTACATCGTACTAATTTATTTCAATCTTATTCCTTAACCTTACAAAGCTTTATCGACTGGCCAATTCAACCAAGAAGGTCTACAGTATCAATAACATTTCATCGCTCTGTCTTCCACATTGCACCACCACCGGTTATAACCCCACACTGCAGTAATTCAGTTAGTTATGCTTTGCCAGCGGACAGGAGCATAAATAGGCTGTTTTTGTGTGAAAGCAATGCTAAAACACCGTGTTGAAACAACTAATTGGGTTTCACACGTTATTATTACGGTTATATTTGTGACGGTTTTGAACGTATTTGTATGAGGTAGAAGCCTAATTATGGACTTATGAGTTTGCTTTCAGTGGTTCCGTTGGCTAGTGAAAATGGCTGATTGACATTTGTTTTGTTGAGAATATTTTAAAACCCACAGAAGGTGAAATAAAAGATGTTCCGTAGTTTGAAAACGAGAGAAGTAACATGAGAATATTTTGTGATATTTATTTGGCACACAACCCAAGTTTTCAGGAAAACAAAATAAAACTATCTATTACGGTTCATCAGCCTTCTGACAGACAAACGGGCGGACGGACACACCGACGTACAGCCAGATGTAATAGGGTCACCGCGGCCCTGGAACGCGGCGGGCACTAGGAGGAACACGGTTGAGTTTTAGTCAGTAAGAGTCTGACACTCCCTTCTGCTTCGCCCAGAGCGGGAGGAGTCATTTGATGATTTCCCATCGATAAAAAAAAGGAATCCTTACCCTAAAAATTAAATAAGCAATTAAAAATAGGTAGCTTAGTTACTATCTAACTAATCAAGGTGCGCATAAACTTATTGTTCACATGCCACTCGTGCAAGCTATTTCAAGGTCCCGAAGGATACGGGTTATTAAGCAAAATCTAAATATAAAACTAGATTATAACTCGTGAAAACGTAGGTTTAACTCGATTCTAAATAACTGCTTACCCAGAGGAGTTGTAGTAGGAAAACTTTTTAACACAATTTCCAATTTGTGCTCGTACTGTGGCCAGAAATATGGAAGCGTGTTTAGATTTGTAGTTATTGCTATTTAAAATTAACCTAATTTGCCATGTTTTAATCCTGCCATCGGTGTGCTCGATGGGAATCCCATAGACAATCTTTGTTATAATCATACATAATTAAGAATACTCACGCAGAACACGGTGTTTGACTACAGTAAAACCTAAATGAATACTTATTTGAAAGATGTAACTAAACTAAAAAAGTATGAATTGCGAGAAAATATATAAAATCATAGTTAAAATTGAGATCTTACACGCTGATGAAGTTATTCTAATAATAAGGACATCCAGACGCACTGCATCTTACCATCCCTACCTTGTTGCTATTCCACCAATTCGCACTAAGCGTTTCCAAACGTCTTATAATGCGCACAGCAAAGGTATGGAACTCTCTGCCTGCGTCTGTGTTTCCAAACGCTTACAACCCTAATCTCTTCAAAGTTAGAGTAAACAGGCTCCTTTTGGGTCAGCTCGCTCCATCGTAGACTTTGTCTCTGACCTAGACTAGACTTGCAACTCTTGCAAGTTGTGTCACACGAAATTAATTCTTTCTCTGTTTATCAAAGATTTTTTTAATTTAATTGTTAAACATATTTTTACTGCGTCCTGTCTTTTAAAAATCCAGACAAAATACATTATTTTACAACCCCATTTTATTACGTCATTCATGTCTTTCATTAAACGTCTGTATAAATTGTCATGGCCGACATTGCATTTACAACCAGATGCGAAAAAAATCCACTCACACCTATAATTTCTACATCACAGCAAAAAAAATAACACCCTTCATAAGCCTTTTTGAAACACCCTTTTTCGTATTAGCCGGATACCCGACTCAAATAAAAGGGTCACCATCTAATAATGCAATAAAACAAAACCTAAGTATGTTTGCGAAGGCCGGACCCCGACAGATTTGAATATTGAGCCCGACGCGGGACAGTGTTGATTTAAGTATTGACAACGGCCCCACGGACTGAAAGGTGTACCTTTCCGTGATATTTACACCGATGTGTAACAAATATTTTTGTATTGAATACTTCTGGAGACGAAATAATTGTCTAAATAAATTATTGATAAGGATAATGTTTTTGTTACGTAAATAAATAAATTTTGAGGATGGGGTCACTTTTGGGGGACAAACTAAAAACATACAAAAAAAAAGTTTTTCAAACTGTACCGTGTGACATCAAATAAAATGGCTTATTGTGACGATTTTAAATAAATAACAAACCTTTAATTAGTTACATCAGAGTTACATAATTGAGTTACTCAGTTATATCACTTCTACAAATTTTTAAGCAACTTCTATTTTCATGATTGTGGTTCTTCAAAAATATCAGAGTGCCGATCCTATCAATTTTAGTTAAATTTTAAAGATAAAGATAATTTTATTTGTCAAAACATGTGTATACATGCGCATTAAGCATGCAGGATGTCACAATATTAAATTTCGTACGTACATGTTTCACCCAAAAGGCATACAAATTTATAAAAATTACAAGAGAAAAAAAAAGGGAAAACAAAAAAAAAATAGAAATGTCAAATTGCATTGATAGGTAAGTCAGTTAAATAGAAATAAAGAGTAATCATAAAATGTCACAAAAAATTCAGGATAAACTGTCAAACAATATTGATGTCAGTAAAATACATTAGTCATAAAATGTCACACAAATTAATTAATTAAAATATGTCAAATCGCGTCATTCAAAAATTCATTTATGTGATAGTAACACTTGTCTGTTAATAAATCTCGCATCTTTTTTTAAACAAATTTACCGGTAATGTTTTATAGGACTGTGGTATTTTATTATACATTTTAGGAGCCATACAGAAAAAGCTTTTTCCCATTAATACCGTATTCGACGTATGTAAACACAGCTGATTATTGTCACGTCTGTTCCGGGGCGTTAATGAAGTTCGATGTCACATCTAGGTCGCAAACTGTCAAAAATGTATGGAAATTGAAGTTTTTTTGACAGATATCATATACTTGTGCCATTAACCATATTAAAACATCATCTTCTTACTTCAATGAATTTCGAAAAAAAGTAACTATCAATACACAAAATGAAAAAAAAAACTGGCCAAGTGCGAGTCGGACTCGCGTGCAAAGGGTTCCGAACGAATTTTTTTTTTTAAATTTATATTAACACTACAGACTTCTAATAGGTTTTTCTGTAATCTTTAGATAAATATCTATTATCTCCATTTTTTTCAAAATTTTAGACTCAATGGTCATTTTTCGTCTAATTTCTTGAATAACTTCAAAACCATTTATTTTAAAATTATGAAAAAAATATAATTAAAACTTTCACCGTAAGCCCTTTCATCTGATATATCACACGATATTGTTCAAAAAATTTTTTTTTATTCTCTAGTTTGACCCCCAAAAATAGTAAATCATTAAATTTTTACGTAACGCGTCCATGTTTGGGTCATAGAAGTCCATATGTGTACCAAATTTCAACAGAATCGGTCTAGTAGATCCGGAGAAAAGTGGCTGTAACAGACGGACAGACAGACACCCGAGTAATCCTATAATGGTTCCTTTTTTTACGGAACCCTAAAAATCAAGAAACCTAAACCATCTTCGAAACTAAAGTACAAAATATTTGCAATCATGACGGAAATTAATAAACTTTGAGCTTCTGAAGCATTTAAGTAACAAAGATAAAACTAGGTACACAATTTCCATCTCCGCATCTTTTATTTCTACGAAATGAGAATTTTCTTGTTGGGAACCTCCTGGGTCCTCTCCGTTATAATTGTAATTAATTTTATTGTTTGTACTGTTACAAGGTTTATTCTCACTGAGGTAATCTATTTGACTTGGTAAATAACCTCTGTTTAGAAAGATAAGTATCAAAATTGTAAATATTTAACCGGTCTTAAGTGGATTTTGCAGTTGTTCTTCGTTATTACGGAAGGCGTTATTTTCATTACCGGTAATACTTTTTAGGTGTTTATTATATGATTTAGTTCCGTGACGGGTTACCAGCAGAACCCTATTACTTAGCCTCCGTCCATCCGCCTGTCTGTCAAGGAGCTGTATCTCATGAACAGTAATAGATAGACCACTGAAAAAAAAATAATTAGTCCGTCAGTTAGATTATCAAAAATATTTGACGCGTTTTTTTCTTTTGTTACGTAAACCAAAATTGACAAAGATACGACGCTTTTAAAATTCTCAATACGTCACGCCGTGGTATAATTTTTAGTGCGTTCTGACGTCACGAGCCACTTCCCGAGTTTTGATGCGTTTTATCTTTGTCATTCATTGATTTACAAAAACGAAAAATACGCGTCCATTATTTTTCAATACTCTAACTGACGGACTAAATAGATTTGTAATTTATTGATGGTGGAAACTAGTCTATTAAAATTTTCAAAGTGTGAATTTTTCTTGCCACTATAACAAGTTCTGCAATAAAATTATAAATGTGAATGTGAAAGTAACTCTGTCTGTTCTGTTACCTTTTCACGTCGTAACGGCTGAAGGGGTTTAGACGAAACATGACACACGAGTAGATGCCTTATCCCGGAATAGGACGTAGGAAACTTTTCATCCTGGTAGTATACTCCCTTGGTATATATGTATATTTACTAGTTGACCCGCGCAACTTCGTCTGCTCCGCTCCTATTGGTCTCAGCGTGATGATATAGAACACTGAAAGAATTTTTCAAATCGGACCAGTAGTCCCTGAGATTTGCACGTTCAAGCAAACAAACAAACAAACAAACTCTTCAGCTTTATATATTAGTATAGATATAGATTCAGAAATAAGACCACTTTTGGTCCACAGCATATGTTAGTAGCACTTAATACTAAGTTAGTTTTAAATCAGTAGACAAACAATAAAAAACTACCAGTGAAATTAATAAGATTGAATTGTAAAGATTGAACAATTTGTAATTTTGAACCTTCACGCGAACGATACCGCGAGCAGGAGCTTATAAGATATAAAATTATACCTTTGAAATTCAGAGGTACATGTTCCCTCGATATTTTATAAGCATCTTTTCTTACTTGTCAAGCTTTAACCTCAACAAAATTTACAAACCAAACCCTACGGTGTGATAACCACCCGCCCAACACCATCTCATTTTTACACCTCGCAAACTAAATTTCCGTTGAATTTTATACCTTATCCATAATGCAATAGAGGATTCAAATTGCCAAATTCAATTTGTAGATCGCACCTGAAAATCTAAGCAGATTGTAATGTATTAGCTATCGAGTTTCCCGACTTCTGCCCTTATATTTCGGCGACTTTCGCCGGCTTCCACTCGGACTATCAATAAGGTATCGTTTTGCCTTCATTCCGTATCTTTGGGATTTTACTTGGAGACGTATTCTGAAATATGAATAAATAACCCCTTCTTACGGTTCAGTGTTGGAGTTTTATAGAGTTCCTGTTTTACATAAAATGTGTATCGGATCCTGCAGTTTATATTTTTCTAGGAGTTTAAAGTGTTTGTTAGAATACATGCATTGAGCATTCAAACACTAACAGACTGACTGTATGTTTTTTTTAAGGCTTGAGTTATTTCGATACCAGAGAGGGAAAATAATAAATCTTTAAGTAGGCAATCAAAGAAAATGAAAATGGGTTTTTCATAATGTATTATGTGTTAAGTACAAATGTCAAGCACAATTTATTTAGAACATTCTGTCATTTATCTTTAGAATAACTTTGATGTTGACTTACTAAGGGACTTGCCAAAGAATGGGTAGCTGCGTTCTCTGTAAAACTCAACACCATACTCTGCGATCGCCAACCCGCCTGCCAAGCGTGGCGATTATGGCAAACCCCCCTTTTGGGGGAGGCCTATGTCCAGCAGTGGGTATCTTTCGGCTGATATGATGATGATGATGAGATTTAGGTATATTCAATTTTTTTTAAGAATTTTCGAATTAAGAGCCCATAAGTTGAGAATGTCTGTGTATGTCTGTGTAATGAGTGTGTCTGTTTTTCTGTTTCCTTCTTTTTATCTTACTGTTTAGAGTGTGTACATAAACTGTTATATAAATAAAAATGTAACGTGTAGGTATTAATATTCAACCATCCCTTCACGATAAAGTGATCCTACAGAGCATAGTTTTTAAACAGTTAGATAAACTAGATAGTTTTGATGATATGTAGCTGCTCGGAATCTTATGCATTCTGTTTGGTCCGGTTTTATGGAAGATTAACACAACTAGCGAATTGACTGCTTTTGGACTGAGGGTTTTTCCATATAAAATGTTAATCTCAGACTATTTGCACTACTGTTTATTTTCTCTTTTCTAAATCCATCAAAAATATGTCTTATTATCCTAATATATGATAATAATATCGTCTTTTGGTGTCGGCCGGTGCCGTATGGTGCCGTAAAAGAATAATACCATCCCAACACTTCCCGTGGGTGTCGTACGAGGCGACTAAAAGACTCACCAGAGAATGGGCAACGTACACTGCGATCGCCAACCCACCTGCCAAGCGTACGAAGTTGTGGGAAAAAGCTAGTCATATTCTATTTCCTTTCAAGAATAGGTACTGGAGAAATATTTTGTGATTGCTTGTGAGTGGCTATTAGTAATGACGTTATCTTCTTATTTCTTTACTCATTCGTACATACCTCTACACTTACTTTCTTTGCCACTTACTAAAACTAAAATAAAACGATTGTATTGCAATAAAGCTGAACGGTTCCCGCTTCGCGTATTCTCTGGCAAGTAGTGAATATTAGCGGTAAATGCAAGCAGTTTGACGGCGCCTCTCAGCTGTAGCTATTCAAAAATTCTCACCGTAAGATTCAAGATTCGGACACACAGATCTTAAAGTAATATAACATTGTTAATCTGTTGTGATTACTATTTTTTACGACGAAAGTCCAGTGCGTGTTGCCAGTGACTTACGGAACTGAAACTTGGTCGCTCACAATAGGCCTCATCAGAAGGCTTAAAGTCACTCAAAGGGCAATGTAGAGGGCAATGCTTCGAGTTTCCTTGCTTGATCGAATCAGGAATGATGATATCGGCAAGAGAACCAAGGTTCCCGAATGATCGCCAAACTGAAGTGGCAGTGGGAAGGGCACATTGCTCACAGAACAGATGGTCGATCGGGTCGAAAAGTTATGACGTGGCAACCGCGTACGGGAAGACGCAGCGTTGGTAGGCCTCCCACAAGGTGGACTGATGACCTGGTGAAGGTCGCGGGTAGCCGATGGATGCAAGATACACAGGACCGGTCGTTTTGGCGACACTTGGGGGAGGCCTATATCCAGCAGTGGACGTCTTTCGGCTGATAAGATGATGATGATGACACTAGTAATTAAATGATGAGTGATGTCATTTGCGGGATACACACTAGATAAATCGCGTTAAACAGTTAGTCCTGCTGTTACTCATAAATCTTTGACGGTTGCTACGGAGAGTCAGAAGCCGGGAAATTCTGACTGCCAGTTTTACAAAGAGTACTATTATTACTCTGTAATTGTGTTGTGCAAATCTGATAGGCAGTCGTTCTGCGTTAAAAACTCATTATCTACATAACAATGTAGGTTGATCTAATACAAGTATTTTCTTCAAACGCTAATTATGAGTTCCCATTTTCTTCATCTACCTACATGAACAAAAACTTAAAAATCTCGAAAATAAGACACAATCGTCCAACCAGCGCAAAATTACCACAAAAACTTCGCCAAAAAAATGCAAGCACCAAAAAACAGCCACAACTGTTACAACAGTGGCGCCCTCTGTGCTTCTTTTTGCTCGAAAACGTGTAACCAGCGCGCTTCCCACCCACTAAATCACTTCGCTTGTTGAAAACTTGCACTAAATGGCTTGCCGTGCCACGCTGCTGACCCTGTTTGTAGCCGATGGATGCGAGATACACACGACCGGTTGTTGTAGCGGCTGATATGATGATTATGATGACAGTTTTTTACATGGGTCTACTTCCAGACTAACCAATCGATCTGCCTGCTTTTTCTAAACTATGTTTGGGGTTGGGTACCAGTTTTACCGGATACAACTGAGTACCAGTACTTTATACATGGAGCGACTGAACTCCACAACTCAGTAAGTGGATAAAACTCTGCAGGACTTGTGTCAGATTTTCTGTCTTCTGGCTACCCATAACGACTGTTAAATATGTGTTCAAACAGCCGGAACCAATGACTTATCGTTATTTTCCAGGCACGTAGTAAGCTTTGTATTTAACAGTTGGTCGGACCAACCCATCCACGGACCAACCTTGGAAAGCGTTGCTTAACTTTGAGGTAATTATTTAGCCGAGAGCTTCTTAGGCTTCCAGTCTCACCGAAAAGCAGCTAAATACCAGAATTTTACGTGGTAATACACCTCCACTGCCCAGTTGCTGAATAACCCAACCCAACCCTAACCCCAACCAAAAGTTAGAGTGAACAAGCTCCTTCTGGGTAAGCTCACTCCATCGTAAACTTTGTTTCTGTCATCTCTGACCTAGAGTCAAAACAAACCCACCATAAATAAAAAAAAACTTTTTACAAAAAAATATAACCGACTTCCAAACAAAACACCGACTTCCGAAATTAATGTTATTTTATACTTTGTAGTATTTTGTTTGGAAGTCGGTTATATTTTGCTGTAAAAAGTTTTTACTTTTCACTTTTAAGTCTTCGTCCACGCAGAAATTGAAATAAGCAAAAATGCTCATAACATAAGAACCACTGAACAAAACTGAATCAAATTTTTACGAGACTAAAAAGCAAGTATACCGCATCAAACTAAAAAAGAGTCATAGAAATCGGATCACAAACCTCGGAGTAATCGGTGTACAGAGAACCTCCTTTTTTGGAAGTTGGCTAAAAATGTAAAAAAAATAACGCTCACGATATCCATACTTGTTTCCAACCCTCTCTTGTATTAATAAATTATCAGTTCATTTTACGGTAAAATATAACCCTGTCAGTAAGATAGTGGCGGGTTTGACTGTCCACATTGTGGAAGCTATTGAATACTTAATCCTCTATGAACGTGGCTGAAATCGGGCTTTCGATGTTTTCAATGACACAAAACCGAATTGCACTGCATTAATATTTTCAAATTAAACACTTCAAATCAAGTGATCAAAGCACTTATTGAAACATCGACTGTTGACAATACAATAATGTTTGAATGTTGAAAGCACATCTAAACTAGACAATATTAAAAATTAATTATTTGTGTCTGTATAATTTCTGGAAAGACTGAACCGATTTTGAAAATTCGTTGATTGATAGAAAGATACCTCCACTACCCCTGACTTTCATAATTTATCATTTCATTTATTTTCACCTGTGCTAAAAAGCTAGTATTCTTTATATCTCAAAACTCTTACCGGAAAATGGCAAACTGCGTAAGATTATAAAATAACTTGAGAGATTGTAAACTTTTGGTAAATTGTCAACTAAACATTTGGAATGCTTTTTTACTCACCAAAATTTGGTAGTTTATAAATTCTCGAATTCATTCCGTGAAATTGTGAACTGAAGTAAAATGCCGACCAATCAGAGTACAAGTCTACAAGAAACTAGGCTCTCATTGGTTTGTTCAGATGTTACGTCACATGTACGCCATAGAGTTTTCGCCAAATTTTCTAGTTTTACTCCCATACTAAAAATGTATTTATTTACGTAACGCGTCCGTGTTTGGGTCACAGAACTCCATATGTGCACCAAATGCAATAAAATCGGTCTAGTAGACCCGGAGAAAACTGGCTGTGACAGACAGACAGATAGACAGACAGAAAACCGAGTGATTCTATAAGGATTCTGTTTTTCATGACTGTTCGGAACCCTAAAAAAACACAGAATTCGATTCTAATCTACAAATCAAATTCAAAAACGTCCACGCAGAAACAATCTCAAAGTAAACCCGAAGCAATCACGGCGAGTATCTAAAAGTATTCGGCCTGAAATCCTCCAAACTTGCCAGCAATATCTACCAACATTTTACCACTTATTTCATTCGTGGAAGCTCTCAAACTGATTTTATAAATGGTCTCTACCGCAGTTTTGATTTTCTATATTGAAAAGGCATTTCAAGTGAGCGAAGTGCTCTTTTGTTTATCAACAAATGCCTGAGAGCTACTTCAGCATTGGTTTTGGCAATAATTAATTAATTCTGATTGGATTATGGCGGTATGAATGAAATGGACAAACAATTAGTATATACCTAAGGACTATTGTTTTAAGTTTGTTGACTGAATTAAGTGATTTATTTATTGCTTTTGCAAATGCTCTGTGACTATTAGATGGTTATAATATGGTTTTAATAATATAGGAGTATCGTCTTTAGAAATATACAATAATAATGTTGATTTGGCCAATTCATGGAAATGCATACAGAATTAATGATTAGGTGAGGACTAAGTGATAACTTCAAATAAAATTTTATGAAGAAGAATTAGAATATATCAAAGTATCTAAATACTAAAAAAGCCAACGAACCATTAATTACCTTCAAAACCATGGCATTTCACCTAATGCTAAACCAGTAGTTCATCTTCAGCAATTAAACAATCACAAGCGTTATTATACCAAAACTATCAGCAATGCTAAATAGCTTTTATGTTACCCCAAACACCGTTTCCACGATTCTAACACTCCAAGTGCCAGACACAAACTTGCCAATGTTTTGTCGAACCGGAATGGTAATTATAATCAAATTCGCCAGTAACACTGTTAGACAGTTGTATGCAAATTTCGTCGCCGTCTGATTGTACCCAACTTGCTACATATTTTTGCTTAATCAACTCGTCTACGAGATCTTGGACTCGGTTTAAACTTGCTACTGTGTTGTACATTTTCTTTAGATCTTTGAATGCATCTTTTGCTTTCGTTTAGAGATTGTCATCTTTTTCATTTTCTGTATGTTCTTTAGAACAGAAGTTTTCTTCTTCAGTTGGTCGGTTAAATAGTCATAAATGTTCTGAATAAAAGCAAATTTATTTTTTTGGTAAAGGTGTATATCTCTTTCTGCTAGATTGCGAGTCACTTTCACCACTATTATTTTATCTTTTGGATCTCCCATGATATTTTCTTTTCCATGAAAGTCATCATCATTTTCATTGACAGGGTCGGTGCCTCATATGTATCTTCTTTTTCACACTTTTCTATTAAGTACATGCAGTTTTCATCTCAATATCCAAACCATTTCTAGACGTCGACACACATTACACTCACTCAAATGGAATGGAATAGTTCATAAACTGGTGGTACTGTACACTCTGTGCATCCCAATTTCATCTCTACCATCCCAATATCCAACATTTTAAAGAAACAAACATTCACGTAGATACAACAAACTTTCCACAGAGCATAAACCATCACCATTATTGCTCGCTAAACAAGAATTTATAATTCCAATAACAATATTGCTTTCGAGGCGAAACCACGGAATAAAGACGTACAGAAAGCCGGGTTTATACAACGGAAGGAAATACCTACACACACACATAGACACGCTTCACGTACAGAGAGTGCAAGTGCACTCGCGCGTGGCATTTGTTTGAGATCACCACAAATCAATTGGTTATCAATCAATTTATTTGTGGGCGTGCGACCGTGCGTCTGCTTCCACTCGTTACATGAAGCTGTCCTTCTGTATTTACCTATTTTGTGCCCAAGTCACCAGTATACAACAATGCTTTACATCCATTTTTGTTGGAACACAGAAAATAAATATCCATTGAATTCTTTTTTCATCAAGCTGAAGTGAAAATAAAAGGAATACTTTAATCTATTCTCTTCTTGCTGCAGTTGTATTGAAAGTTGGACTAAAATAATGGAAGGTAGATTTCTTTTTCAAACAATCAGTGGTCTTCGTAGTGTTTTTCTTTAGAGTTGAGTGTATTGAAGAGATTTCGTGTCGTTAGCGAATTCAATTTTTAGTTTTATGACTTATATCTTTAAGTTCTTATGTCGGTGCCATAGTGGAACAAAAAGTAAGCTTTTGAAAGAAAATTTATTATGGTTTCAATTTGGACTGAATGTGTAGCATTTCTCCAATCCCTTTCCCTGTTAAAGCTCTTTTGAAATTAAACTTTCCTTGCACAATGTTATCAGAATACTAGTAATCGCAGTGGTCAGACGCTAGATAGAAATCTTTAAACAGTCTCTTGAAATAAAGGAGCTCGCCAAGAAACATCTGCAAGAAGATATATAAAGCAAAGAGGTCACTTAAATAGGTCATTATTACATTACTTGGCTTATCTCACTCCTGGACCAAGATCCCTTCTCATAAAAAGAAGGAACGAACATAGATCAACACTCGACGATTTCAGAAGATCTTAAAGCCAAATTAACCCAAGATATATTCTTTCCACTGCTGGACATAGGCCTCCCCCAAATACCACAACAACCTGTCCTGTGCGTCTTGCATCCATTGGCTACCCGTTACCCTCATCAAGTCGTCGATTCACCTTCTGGCGTCTTTTGGCTGATATGATAATGATGATGATGATATTCTTTCACTGTTGAAGAGCTCGTGGCTAAATAATAACAGCAGCATGGATGGAATTTTGAGGTTAAGCTACTACGCTTCATACCGAGTTTCCTATGTGCCTTGGAAAGTATGACAAGCCGTTGGTCCCGGCTGTCATTTGAACATCTTTGATAGTCGTTACGGGTATTCAAAAACGAAGAAGTTTGCCACCAGTCTTGCCAAGGGGAGGAATTGGGTTACTTAATTTGTAACCCAGTTCCTGGATTGTGGAATTCCAGGATTGGTGTCAGATGAGTACTGATATTCAGCTGAATCCCGTTAGACTGGATCAAATTTTATATTCTTTCACCGTTAGTCAATGTCCAAACAACGAAAGCACAAAAATGAAATTGAAAAAGTCACATAGCCCCAGATTGCTCACATCACACAATAACAAGCACAAGCCACTTTTACGTTTGTTTTTAAACCTTGAAATACAAAGCTAGTAGTACATGATTGGCAAAACGAAATATTAGCAGTGTATACGAGCTTAACATTCCGGGCCGCAAAGTTTTAATTTTAAAAACGGGAGCAAACGTCGTGCCTAGGACAAAGGCGTACCGAGGCCTCGCGCTGCTCAATGTGATGCAAGGTACAAGAGGTAGCGGTGATGATAAAAAATTATATAGATTTTTATCAACGAAGGAGAATTATTTCGTAAAAAATTGAAAGATAAATAGAATGTGCTTTATTTTACATCAAAATTGTTACACAGATCTCCATAAGCTTCCTCTTCCTCAATAGATGATGCTCACTAAAAAATAGCCCATACGTAGTCCTGCATCGTAATACCACGAACTCCTATAATACTGCCTGATTTATTAACGATAGAAGACTTTCCTCTGCCTCCAAGATTCTTTCTTGATTCCAAGATCTTGGAGGCAAAATTCATTCAATGAACATGTTTAAGCTGGTATATTCTCTCCTTTTTCTCATGTCGGAACTTTGAGTTTGTGCTAATATAAATTAAAATAATCGTTTTTCCTACCTTTTTGGTAATATCTGGCAATGAATCTGGCGAATATTTAGAAAAAGCCAAACGCAAAATTCATTACATCTAATAAAATTTAAATTCTGGACTAACGTAACGAATTTACCTTTGCACGATTGCTTTCGAACTCGAATGCTATACATTTTTGATTCACTGGGCGTTTCTCAATCGGTCTTTTCTGTAACCTAGGAACGTATTTATTAATACGTTTATGTCATTTTATATATTTTCATTCCAATTGCATCTTCCTGCCGCCGTAATATGTTACACAGGGTCGGCGCAAAAATTAATTCTTCCATTCCGTCCTGCAGCCGTCATTATACGAGTACCTCGTACTCAAATCCCTGACTTCCTTTCATATTCACGCACAATTCATTCATCTTTTCTTTGACTTCCCTCTTCATCTCCCTCTCCATCGATATTTATGTTCATCACTCTTTTAGTCTTCCTTTCTTTTGCGTTACTTTCCTTCTCATGACTTACCCAAGCGGAGGCAACCTGTACATTTCTAGTAATCAACAGGTAAATCTCTATCTTCACTAAATATTCTCCCTCGCTTCAGTATCCAACTTGTACCAAAACAGGAGCCTTATTATTTCGCGTCCCCATTCCCTGATGATGTCAGGTCTCATCCGCCATTGTGTCAGGAGGTTTCAATACACTGTAGTTTTTTTCTGTTTTGTTTCGCTCTGAAAGGACGCCGAGTTTAGAATCTTTTGCCCAAATACGTTAATAAGTTGCTCGGGAAGTGAATGACGGTTCTCTGCAGTTGACAATGGATTGAATTAAGATTGGAATACAACTTGTTTCTAGAGGAATATTGATTTTAGCAGAGTTTGTTTACTGTTTCAATAGACGTGATACGTTGTATTTTGTATTCCATCTACTCTTTTACCATCTCTTTAACCAGATCATGCTACGTGGTTTGTGTTTTTGTCTGTGTTTATATTGGTCTTCTCAGGTTTTGCATAAAAACTATTACTGGGGCAACTAACACTAAAACGAATCTAATAATCATGTGGTGTATTGACATTTTAGTACACAAAGACAATTCTTTGTGTACTTAAATGTCAATACACACCTACTCCTTTAATTAACATATTGCCAACATCACCCAATTTATCTTCCTTTTCCTTGTCTACCACAGCACGAACAAAAACGCAATCTCCGTACGTCTATAGTTCATCTGATCTTAAGTCAACTGTAAGGAAGTCCCGTTGGCAAACTTCCAGGGCACAATCACAACTTAGTTTATGGCTCCAGCCTTATCCTTGAACGTCTTTTTGTTATTCTGGCAGGAAAAATATAGTGATGCTGTAAGAGAATACATGTTAAATGTGGAAAGGTTTACGATAATGGATTAGCTTGTAGTTTTAGTAGTAAATATTGCCATTGAAGAAATCCGGAAAAAACATCTTGCAAGACGTTCGCAAAGCTTAGAATTTTTAATAAGTTTTGTGAAAATGTTTGATGCTGAAACAAAGTTGTTTCAAAATCAAAGTCAAAAGCACTAGGCTTATTTGGTACATACTTGTAAGATTGAAGCGAAACCATTGAAGTAAAGTATTTACAATAGATACACATCTGCCTACTTCACATCTTCGACTAATGTTGTCATAAAGCTATGTTGTATGAATGTACATACATCAACATGTGTCTGATGAAGAATTTAATCATTGTTATGATTAAATTCTTCATTTCAGATCTTCAGTTGTATAAGTAAAATGGTCCTGATTTCAAACTCTTGAAAAAACAAACAAAATAATCAGTCTATTTAATCAAATCACTTTCAGCGATGTTTTCGGTTCGTCGCACTACTCGAGAACATTCCTCAAATCTTGAACATAGCAAAGAAATAACATGAAAGTAAATCAAACAGTTTATGAGTTCTCAAGGAGCTTGTAGAGAAACTTTTTCCACAAATTCTGTATTCATAGCTCAAAACGATCTAGACTTTAAGAACGGAGGAAATATTTTTGACCAAACTCAAGGAAAAAATCACGAAGTTTCTAACTAAGTCAAGTACCGAGCCTTATGGAAGGGTCTTAGATGTTAGACCATGTCGATGAAAAAAATACTTTTGATCGACCAACGATTTTTTGAACTTTTGAAACTACCTCAAGTGGACCACCCGAGCTTTAGTGAAAGTCATTTTGCTAAATCCCCAAATTCTTTTCAACGTTCAAGGACGAAGTATTTTGGAGGCAAAACCACTCAAAAAGTGATACAACTGTGATTCGGAACTCGTCGTCTTCTGAACGTATTTTGCATAATTTCATATATTATTTAAGTGGAAACTTCTGGAGTGGAATTTGCATAATCCCGTGCGGGACGTTACGAATACTTATTCGCGAAGTTTTGCCTCGGCTTGATTGGTCAATGGTTTGGTTTTATGTTAAGATCGTGTTTCTGCGCTGAAGACGAAGTTTGTTTTTAGATGTGTGTGTTTTTCAAGTTTGGTAGGTCAACATCTAGCAGACTTACTACGTTGTCATGATATAAGTTTGAACTTTGTAAAGAAGCTTTAACTATTTGTATTATACTTCAGTGGTCTCGAACCTACTGGTTTGTTGGAGTCTGAATCAGTAAAGTAGTTTTTTGATAATAACTTGTTTAGTATTTCACTGGGTCGAATCACTGTTCTGAAAATCAACTTCGAAAGAACAAAAAATAACTTCACTTCCCTTTCGTTTGTGTGCCAACAGGAAAATCCCTTTTAACGAATTCATAACTTCATAGCACTTTGCCTACGACAAAACATCCCAGCATCCAACGATTAATAAAACATGAGAACCTAACTGCCCATTTCTGGGCACTCCATTCCACACTCCAATTTATCTCAACCAGGACTAACAAATAAAAGTATCAAATCCCCTATATTTTTAAAGCTCAATAACAACCTTATGCCATCCCATTCTCACATGAACTTACTAGGAAAGCTCGAAAAGGATAGCAAGATTCTACTTTATTATGATAATCGGGAAATTCGCCGAGACTGTACGAATGCTATCCCCGAATTCAGAGGTCTGAATAAACGATGAGACACCCTGGAGGTACATATCTATGTAATTTATTGCCCAGAATGTGGTTCAAACTGATTTTCTGGATTTATTCTGAATGTATGTAGGGGCGCAGAGATTTGTACCTGCTTCGAGAATGAGTGGGTGTCGAATACTTACAGACGGTATCGGTGTTCCAGATTGCGAATAAATTTGTAAAAAGGATTATTGGTGTTCTCTTACTTTGCATTGTTATTTGATTTAATTAAGGCTGCTCTCTCGAGAAATGCTTAAAAACAGCGTGCAGATGAAGCAACTTTTCGTCGGCATTTACTGAGAAATTACATCTGAAAAAAATAGATAGTAATTTACGTGATATGATACTTTTTTATACTATATATAGGCATACGTTTGACCACAATCTCACCTGATAGTAAGCAATGATGAGGTCGAAGATGGAGCACGTTTGCCTAGAAGCAACCTATTCACTCTTGTCTTAAAGACTCCCAGGTTGTAGCTGCACGTAATTTGGTTTGGGCAGGATTTATGTATCGGTATCACATAATAAATAAAAAAAATCACGCAAGTCACGTTCAAATCGTTGAGATGAAACCATTTTACTCCTTCATTTTTTAACAAAAGTCAAAAAAAAATATCTACTGCTTTGCAATACAAACGAAAATAATTTGGTTATTTTACTTTTTTTAAATATGTGTTGTTTTTTATAATAAATTAAAAATGCGGGTAGCGGAGTGGCGCGTAGAGGAGTAGTTAGCTCCGTTTATATGCACAAGGTCATTGGCATGTACAAGCCTAAAGCACTTATTATTTTTTAATGTTATCAGACTTTCAATGACCTTTTCATGAGCATATCAAGATGAATAAAATGCAAGTGTTTTATAATTTAAGAATTTTTTATTGTTCTACTAGAAAAATCGGTATCTAATAATATTAGCTACCACTATTACTCACGGCCTCAGGCAGCATACAAGTATCAACACTGTTTGTTGAAACTACGCCATAATTAAAATTAACGAAGCTGCTTTTCCCAAATTAAACGATAGAAATTTAAGTATAACTACTTTGTGGCAAACACAAACGGTCGCAAAAATTATTCGCTTAATTTAATTATTCCAAATAGGTAATGTATGCCCGCAAGGTATTTGCATGCCCAAACAAGCAATTATCTTCCTTATTACAAAAGCAATATAACTCATTGCAGCTGCAAAATAATATGTGTTTATTGCCTAGTTAGTGCTAAATGAAAATAAACTGTAACGGCTTGCAATAAAGTTGTATTTCATAATTATGTAAAGTCGTATATGACTATGGAAATTGCTCTCTGCATGACAGATCGTTGGGTTGCGCTCATCCTTTTGGAATATTCATCGAGGGTGTGATACTTTTGAGGCGACGATAAATATGTAAAAAATGTTGGTCCTTCAGAATCTTTTCATTTGGTCCTTAAGCGCGAAAAGCATCTAGTACCTTCTTTTGGAGTCTGTGAACTGAAAATATCTAAGGGTGGTAAGACGATCTTTTTTCAACATTTAACGCATATCTAGGGGTAAAATTGATTCCTTGATTATTCTCCTGTTCTGGAAGCATGTGAGCATTGTATAAATCTCGGCCTTTTTTGCCTGTAATGGTGATAGGACTCTCATGGGGTGTGCAGCAGGATTAGCTATTGAAATCAGGAACTACCTATCTGTTTAAGTAACCGCAAACAAAAAAAATGCTTCTGTATTTTAAATCACTCGCAAATTGCGCGCTTGTGATTCGCGGTCCAGCGCTGCCCGAGGGTTGTCTGCGGATGCATGACCATCCATTACATACCAAGACTTGCCGTAAAGGTGCGATTAAACGACGCGAGGTAGCACGATTCCACGCGAGGCACGCCATCCGTGTAGATGCGGCTCGGCTAAATCCGAACGCAAGCCTAATCGTATACAAGGCGCGTGTTAACACAAGCCGAGCCGCGCGCGCCTTTGATCCGTGTCCAAAAACCGACAAGAGATGGTCTTACGATTGCCGAGTTGTGCCGAGCCGCACCGAGCATAGGCTATTTAAACAGCGCGTGGCGCGCTGAATCACGCGCCAAACCTCCCTCGGCTCGCGTGTTTGCGCGCCGTTTAAACACACCTTTAGGCTGTTGGTCTTAGCCATGTGCCACATCAGTTTTGCCATGGGGCACTGTATTGCCCATTTGCTGGGTTTGTAGAGATCAGATAGGCAGCCGCTCCATGTAAAATACTGCTATTTCAGCATTTCTTCTTCCAGTTGGACTGAATGGCGACCCCACGTTGTTGAGAAGAGGCTAGGCAGATTAATAATAAAATTATAATAATAATTCATTTATTTATTCAGGTAATTTGAACCCATTGCACAATAGCCATAAAATATATTAATAATATAAAACAATGTCAGACAGTAAAATATAAACCACAGTAATTATAATTTGATAATAATAATAATAATTAATCAAATAACATAAATAAAATTGAAATTGTCAAACCAGAAATCATAAAATTAAAATCATAAAATAACTACAATTAAAATCGGAAACTAACACAAGAATTCTAATAATACTCCTGCCTCTGAGTCATTTGTTTGTTTATGAACAATGATTAATGTACTGGCAATCAAACCTGTTCGCAAATACGCTCAGAATGGTGCTGGAAGTGGCCCGGAGCCTGCGCCCCAGAGATGTGCACCGCTTTCGCATCGTCGTGTAGAAACAGTCGACACGGGCGTCGGCGAACATCCCCGAGTCGCTGCAATGCTGGGGCAGCCCCAACAACACCCTGAACGCATTATTATACTGAACGCGGAGTGCGTTGTACTGCTTCTGGGTATATGACACCCACAGGCTGGCCATGTACAGGGACGTACAAAAGTCTCTGAAAAGAGTTATTTTGACGGCACCCGAGCAACGAACAAACCTGCGGGCGATCATATTAGCCCTCACAGACAACGCCCTCCGCTCTCTATCAATGTCCGCGCGCGGGCGCGGTTAATGTGTATCTTTAGTCTCTTAAAAGAAACAAATTGTTATGACATTACCTAACCCAATTTTTTTGTCACCAGCGCGTCGGCTGCGACCTCCGCGTGGGTTCTACTCGTCGGGTAGACGAGTGTGGTGTCTGCGGTGGTGACGGCTCTTCCTGTTCCAGACCCCGATACCACTGGCTGGCGACGCCGGGCTCGCTGTGCTCTGCTACTTGTGGTGGAGGTAAGTTCAACTGTCTTTAGTAACCTAGCTGTCTACCATTACTTATACAAAAAGGACGAGGCGAGTTTTTGGCACAATTGATAGAATGTCACTGTGTCTAGAGGAGCTTCAGGCATCGCATGCTTAAAGTTTTCATGAGTTTGAATCTACGCGATTTTTGTGATATTTCAAATGACGATTGCCAACTAATTTTGAACCTTTTGGAAGTTATGTTAGTCTGACATGAAAGGCACAAAGTAAATTAATTCATCTTAACATAACATCTGCCACACTGCGAAGCAGTTTATCGGGAGTAAGTTCTCGGGAATTACGCACGATGTGTCACTAAACAATGCTTCATTATAGGATATCTAAGTAAATACTAAGACTAAATAATAAAATAAGACTTAGTTAGAAGTAGGTCACTGTGACAAAACATGTTTCATGTCTGTGCAGAGATTTGACAAAAAAATGCCAACAATCTTGAGGAAAGCTTGCGGAAACTACGTCATTTCCCCTGGGGACGTATCAAAGGCATCACACAGAAGGGGCACCTATTGCGATGGTCCAAACATCTCCGGAACCATTTGCCAAAAAAAGGTTTCCAAGTGTTTTCAGTCAATACGAT
The DNA here is from genome assembly GCA_947578705.1 of Lacanobia wlatinum. Lineage (NCBI taxonomy): Eukaryota > Metazoa > Arthropoda > Insecta > Lepidoptera > Noctuidae > Lacanobia > Lacanobia wlatinum. The sequence continues at coordinate 3,400,276 of OX388046.1, read as the reverse complement.
TTTATTTCAAGAAATGAATAGCCAGAACAAAGAAAAATGGGGTAATGAACGGCTAAATAGTTCATATCTTTTTGGCGGCATCTATATCGCTACAAATATGGCGGTGTATATGCCGCCATGACAAAATCAAATCATAAATGTGGAGGTGGGAATTCATAAATTGCAAAAAGACCTGACGTCACACAAATCCCACATCATGCTATCAAAGTTTTCCGCATGATTTGAACATATGGCAACCATTGTAAAGTTGCCCACCAGACATTACACCCGTCTGTTTGGAGTGCTGCCACCTCCTTTGTAATGGGAGGATTATTGTAGCGGCATCAATGCCCCCACAAGAAAAACCAACAAAGCAAATCTACATCGGAACAAAAAAGAACCGGGGCGCCATCTATCCAACTAGCAGCGAACTAAAATCCTGCATCGCGCAAGCAGAGTTTACCGTGCGATTTGAACACATATATCAGCCCGAATATTAACTATCGGGCAGTTGCCCGCCAGACACAACAACTGTCTGGTCGGAGGATCCTCCCTTTCAATGGAGGTTTGCGGGACTTTACTCTCTGTTCCGCATACCTCCAAATTACAGTGGAGGTGGCAGGACTCACACCCTATTTCGCTCACCTCGTTGCCTTGTTCAAAATATCTACCAATAAGCAAGGCAGCAGCTATTGTAATAAAAGACAGACTTTCAATTTTAATCAAGAATATCAATTAAACACAAACAATTTTAAGAGGCGTCTGAGCAACGAATTACATCCCGAAGCAGAATTCTCACAGAGCGTTGTATCCAAATCTCTCCGATACATTAGGGCAGCATTGTTAATTGTCGGCCTCCGGGTTTGCCTGTAATTTATATCTGGAAATCCGCCATTACTCGAAGCTTACGATAAATCAGACAGCGAATTCCTTTTGTCTCCGAGCAACAGTTCCTTAAGTGGTGTGATGTAGACGGGCGATTTTCTTGTTAGATTTTGGCGAGTCATTGCGATTTGATCCCTACGTGTGGAATTATGATTTGTGTGGTACCTATAGAATTTGAGATTAGTAAGGTAGAGTCTCAGATTGAGAAGTTTATCAGGAAACAATAATTGAAAATCTAGGTATTCCACAAGTCCGAAAAGTAAATGACTAGTAAGAAAACCTAACATAGTGGACTAGATATGATTACATATTTATAAGCATATTTTTGCCTTAAACAAAGTTACCAAAATAAATCACTGCACTAATAACAAAGCAGCCAAGCTATATCTAAATTACCTGTCGCTCTAGAAAAGCGACATTCTGACAGCAGGATGAACGCTGTCGAAATGTTACGTGATCAATTTCCTACATTCTGGCAATTTAATAATCGCATTTGCTGATACTATGTCACTTATCTAGAGCCTCTTCACCGTTGCTAAAGATAATATTTGTAGATAAAAGTACCTAATTTGCATTCAAATCAAGGACTGTTATTTGACTGGAGGTCAAACATCATTTGGTTCGTCCGACAGACTAGTTATTTTCTACTCCACTATTCCACGACTGATCGCATGTACAACACAAAAGTCGCCCGTCTGCTCATCCCATTACGCTAGCGAAATTCTCATCGGGCGATTCTAATTAAGAACCCTTGAAAGATGAATCTGAGATAAGTATTAACACAGTGGAATTGTGCGCCGGAGTCATTTGTTTCTGTTACCAGCCGGGCTTATGTAATATCAGGCTGGTTTACCGCGGGGGGTAGGCAGGGATAGAGGTGTTTGGTGCTCGATTAATGGGTGAATACGTAAGCTATAAGTAATCAAAATTTGGAAACGAGAGAAATGGGAAGACGAGGCACTTTTTCCATGAAGGAATTCGAAATATATTTGTTAGAAATACTATATAGTTGAGCTACACGATAACTGACAAATGCTTGGCACTGGTCGAGCGCGTGGAATTTCTAGTCGTACCACTAATTTCCTATTTTTTAACTGACAGACTTTGGCAATTCAGAAATGTAAATGGTTTATTCGAAATAAATGCTTTGAGTTTGAGTTTGGTACAGTCCAAAGCCAAAAAACTTATTAGACAAGTTGTCATGTACTGTGGTCTCTGAAGTTCTATTAATGGATTAACATAGGCGTCTCGATCAATGATGACACTGATCACAAAGTGTAAGGAAACCGTTTACCTCGATAACAATCTGATATATATTTATCACACACCATATATTATTAGGGTTCCGAACAAAAAACGGAACCCTTATAGGATCACTCGGGTGTCTGTCTGTCTGTCCGTCTGTCACAGCCAGGATCCACAGGACCGATTCTGTTGAAAATTGGTACACATATGAACTTCTGTGACCCAAACATGGACGCGTTACGTTAATCATTAAATTTTTAGTGTGGGCGTCACTTTTGGGGGAAATAGAAAATTTAAAAAAAAAGTTTTTTGAACACTATCGTGTGATATATCAAATTAAAGGGCTTAGTTATATATTTTTTTCATAATTTTAAAATAAATGGTTTTGAAGTTATCCAAGAAATTAGACGAAAAATGACCATTCCCCCCCTCTTATCTCCGAAACGAATGAGCCTAAAATTTTGAAAAAGATGGAGATAATAGATCTCTATCTATAGATTACAGGAAAACCTATAAGAAGTCTGTGGTGTTAAAATAACATGTAAAAAAAATTAAATTCGTTCGGAACACTTCGCACGCGAGTCCGACTCGCACTTAGCCAGTTTTTTTTTACTGTCCGAGGACTTTTTATAAAATCTGTCACACGTCGATTTATAGTACCTTCGGAATAAAAAATCTCATTGGAATAATCAACTTCAACTCGAGAAAATCTGGACTATAAAGGTAACCTCCCTCACCTCTTAACAAATTTCACCGTCTAATTCACTGTTAAGGAGTTAACCCTAAAACGACTATTTATTACAGAAGAAGCGTTATAACGCAGACCTAACCCTCCACTAGATTACCTCTTGCCCACTGACCCGAGACGGTCTTGCAGACCTTCAGACGTTTCAATTGTTAATTAGGTGTCAGCGTCATAATGATTAATGGGGTCTGTCAGAACCCTTTGTCGGTTAAAGGGTTGAGAAACGACGGTCAAGACTTAATGAATGGTTCTGACTTTTTGGGGGTGAACTGGAGATAATTTTCGCGGTGTTTTGATGCCGATAAGGATTTCATTGTTAGGGTTAAGTTGGGTACTGAAATCCAGGATTTGTTATGAACGTGAATGTGGGCAGTTTGCTATTGATAAAAACTTGTTAGTGCGTGTCTGACTCGCAAACTAAAGGTACAATTGGTGGGAACACAATTCTTTTAAAATTTCATGATTCTATGTCGACGGCTAGTCATCAAATCGGCCGAAAGACGTCCACTGCTAGACATAGGCCTCCCCCAAGTGTCGCCACAACAACTGGTCCTGTGCGTCTCGCATCCATCGGCTACCCGCGACCCCCACCAGGTCATCGGTTCACCTTGTGTAAGGTCTTTCAACGCTGCATCTTCCGATACGCGGTCGCCACGGCTACGGCCCCGACTACGGCTAGTACCCTAAAAGTTTTACGAGTATCGAAAAATACGATATTGCGAACTATTAATTTGCGTGTCCGGCTTTCGCACCAATGGTTTCAGTTACCGTTGACACGCCGTGATTTTGACTTTGACTTTGACTTTGACGATCGGACAGCGGGGCTTACTTAGTAACTGACGGACGGCAACTCGCCAAGTTATCAAGTACCCTTGCAAGTTCACGGAGGGTAACCATTGGAAACCTAGAAAAAGATGTTAGATTTTGTATTCTTAATAATATTTATTGTAGGGTCGAAGTATAAATGCCTTGCAAATGCTTCTATTCCTTCCATATATCCGTTCCCCTCCTGTACACCTGAATGATTGCTAAAAAAAAGGCGTAACCAAAGAATATTTAAGACTTGTCCTACTTCATCATATCAGCCGAAAGACGTCCTTTGCTGGACATAGGCCTCCCCCAAAAGGGGGGTTTGCCATAATCGCCACGCTTGGCAGACGGGTTGGTTGGCAATCGCAGTGTATGGTGTTGCGTTTTACAGAGAACGCTGTTGCCCATTCTTTGGTGAGTCCCTTAGTCGCCCCTTACGACACCCACGGGAAGTGATGGGATGGTATTATTCTTTTACGATACCATACGGCAAACTGTCGTTGTCATACTTAACTTAGATAAAATGTCAAAATTATTTTAGAGCATTATTAAAACGCCTTCTTCTCAATAAACTTAAACGATTGACAGGAATACAACAATGTTTTAATAATTTAAAAGCTGATCGTATTTAATTAGACAAGAGAGCTCATTTAAGGCAAATAATTAATTTATTTTCTACAGCAACAAAACTTATTACTATCAATCACTCTTGAGCCTAAATTAGTTAAGAAATAATTTTAGTTTGCCTTTATTAAAAGTAAAGACACGCTTTTGTTTTTGAAAAGCTATATCTAGTCATTTTTTCAATGCCTACTTACCTCTATGAAGCACGTTAAGCCGTTGATCCCGGCTGTCATTTGTAGATCTTTGCCAGTCGTTACGAATAGTTAGAAGCCAGAAAATCTGACTCCAGTCTTGCCAAAGAGCACCGTGTTAGCCAGTTAATGGGTCGTGTAGTCTGGAAAGCAGCCGCTCCACGTAAAATGTCCCACCACGTAATATAATTCTATTTATTATTTTTTATTATTATTTGATATAATAACGGTAATAGATATACACCCTCTGTGAAAACTTCAACTGTCTACTTATTGCAGTTCTTGAGATACAGCCCGCTGACAGACAGACGGATGGACAGACAGGCGGACAGCGGAGGCTTAGTAATAAGGTTCCGTTGGTTACCCTTCAAGTACCCACATCCAAAAAAGTTTATATTTTAATGCGCTAAAAACCTTAAGTCTGTACTGTTGATCGTTGAGAAGTGGCCTCATCTGGAGCCTATCTTAGGTGGAGAAACAGGGGGTGCTAAAAAGTTTATATTTTAATGCGCTTAAAACCTTAAGTCTGTACTGTTGATCGTTGAGAAGTGGCCTCATCTAGAGCCTATCGTAGGTGGAGAAACAGGGGGGGCTGAAAAGCCCACTTTAGGAGAATCATATTATTATTAATCCCACAACAATCTGTCAAATTTAATTTTCATCTTAATCGCTGACGCATTAGGCTCAAGGTCGATTGGGAAAATTTGACAGTGACGGGTAGCGTGATTTGATTCTACTGAAGTGACCTTTTTAGACCCGCAGGTCATAGTTATCTTAAAAAAAAAAAAAAAGGTCATAGTTATCAAATATTATTTGGAACTAAACCAACATTTGTATAATTTCAACTCATAACAAGAAATTTACTTAATTAAGCTTGCCAGATTTGTCCTTAACTAAAATATTTAAAAAATTAATAAATTAAAAAAAATATATACAAAAAACAATCTGTTTTTCCTGCTGCTTCAGAATATAAAATCCGAGCTCTTTTTTTCTCTTCCTAATAAACGTAGCCTTGCAGATAGAATACGTACACTTTCAATTTGATACTCGGCGGAATCTCAAGAAGACTAAACGGATGTATTTACATATTTATGTATTCAAAAGAAGTTTTCTGGAGCCTGCGATCTTAATCGTTGATTAGCATAGTCGTTATTTTATTACTTTTAGGCTTTATATTTTTGCTGGATAAGACTGTTTCATGAAATCGTAGAGAGTTACGCCCGATTCCGGAATTAAGTGTTTTTTACCCAAAAGTTGACTGGTAGAGAATGCCTTGTTGCATTAAGTCTGTCAATGTACCACTACTGTACATAAGGTTTAAATAAATCAAGTTGAGTACGTCTTTCTATACTTTAGCTTGAAATCCTGCTAAACTTTGGCTCGTGTGCTCAATCCTTACTAATATTATAAATGCGAAAGTAACTCTGTCTGTCTGTCTTTCGCGCTTTCACGGCAAAACTACTGAATGGATTTAAATGAAATTTGGTACACAGATAGTCTAGAGCCTGAGAAAGGACATAGGCTACTTTTTATCCCGGGAGTATGCTCCCTAGGGACCACACGGGCGAAGCCGCTGGCAGAAGCTAGATACTAAATAAAAGCTTAAACAATAATTTCGACGGCGTGTTGGTGTTTGAGCAGTATTTAATGATACTTCAAAGTTAGAATAAACATAGAGATTAATTTTGTTTATTTATAAACAAGCTGACTCGCGCAATTTCGTCTGCGTCACATTTTTTATCAACGCTCCGCTCCTATTGGTCGTAGCGTGATATTATTATAGCCTTCCTCGATAAATGGGCTATCCAATACCAAGAGATTTTTTATTTAATTTGAACCTTTATAATATTAGTTTTGATAACATAATGAGTTGTGATAGAACTTTGAACGAATAGTTTGATAATGAGCTTGGTATAACCGTACCTACAATTCTTTGCACATATAGAATGGCTTGCAGAACTGTCATGGCTAAATACATGGGTAAAATAAAATACATGGAAGACGGGATCATAGTAATGATGCATGTGTTTATTATTAGCTTCAAAACTAACCAAGGCAATTGAGACATAGAAAAGTATTCCCTAAGGCCATTGATATATAAAAAACCCAAGATACACACTCAGCATCTCAAAAACGTCCGCAAAAAACAAGCGCAATATGTATAATTATGCGCAAGTTTCAAACAGTCTCGCATCGCTCGCCATACTGCACTGCTTTGTAAAAACAACTTTAAGCGAACCGTGTAAGGTTGAATATGCAAAAAAAATGTTTATAGTAAAACTACACACTACTCACACATGACACTTGATACATGTCAGTTTTTGACGACAGTTTCGAGTGTTGCATTTGTTCGAGACTGTGCATCTTGGGTTTTTTATATATTAATGCCTAAGGCTGAGGAACTCGATAGTCTCAAAGCCTATTGGCGGCGGTGATATGACTAATTCAAGTGCGTAGGTGTCCAGTCTGTTAGCAAAACAAATTACAGTAAAAGCTTTATAAAAACAGGTCGCTAAACCTACGCCTATAAAAACCAATATATCCTATTTCTAGGTTACATTCAAAGGTCACAAAGTTCGCTTAGGACTTTCAAATAAAACGAACATTTACGTCTCATTTTATTGGTAACAATTTATTTTTATCGACAAGCTACGAATGAGAGTTAGGAGTAATAACGTATCCATGGTTTATTACTCTAGGTTACGCAAGAATATAGAGGAAAGCGATTTTAAATAGATCACCATAAATAGCTGGCTTATGTCTTATAAACGACTGTTAAAATATCGTGGGGATTATGTTAATTTTCTGTACCTTCTATAATCACCAACGGATATCATTATAATCACCAACCCAAGCATACATAATCGAATTACTTACACCAGGTGACGCTTTTCATCTTAGGGTTTTGTACGGTTCAAATTAGAAATATTTTATTTCACATAACCTCCCATGCCCAAACTTATGAGCCCAACGCTCATAAGATTATTGTATTATTTTTGATTATTTTATTGATTGACATCTAATATTTTGTTATGTTTGTACTTTTATGTTAAATTTTTTGTTATTTTTATTGAATTTTCATGTTAATTATTTCTAATATTGAATCATTAATTCGAATTTACATTTCATTTGATTCTGTGTAGCCAATATAATGATAATAATTAATAAATACCTAGATTGTTGACTGTCTGTACGTGTTGGTAGATTTACTGTAAGTGCAGAGAGTAATTGAAATTAAATAAATAAATAAGTAATAAATAAGGGATTTGGAGTATGGAGAAAAACTGGCAAGAAATCTGTGGCTACTCTTATAAAATCGTTTTGTTCGATTGCAATAAATAGTCCCATTCATCCTTGTATACAGGCTTCAATCGCCTTGACCCATCTATTTTGGAGCAAAATCAAATAATATACATAATTATTATATCCGCTCGATAAAATTTACTGCTTTTTATTGTATTGTCATTCTCACTCAAATCTGCCTTTCCTTAAAAGATCACCTCAGACCCTACTTGATTCTCATATGATTTGGCTACTACATGTTCATTGTCATCATCATCAACATCATCATCAAAGACGTCCACAGCTGGACATAGGCCTCCCCGCGCATGTCACCACAACAACCGGTCCTGTCCGTCTACCATGCGTTTTATCAATCTATACTCGCTAGCGACTGTAGTTAAAAAAATGTATGAGAACGTTTGAAATAAAAGTTTATAATTTATTTGTTTAAGTTGTTAACTAATAAGCAAGCAAGTTGCAAGTAAAACTTTAGTTAACAACTAAATAAATAAATTACAAACTTGGTTTTTTTAACTTTTCATACATATTTTTATCTACAGTCGCTAGCCATTATAGATTGATAAAACTCATGGTAGACGTACTGTACGTCTTGGGAGGCCACGCCAACGCTGCGTTTTCTTCGTCGTGTGTTTAAAAAATAAAGTCTCGGTTTCGGTATTTCTTTTATTTACAAATAAATGTAATTTATTTTATTCAATTCATCATACAACTGCCTTCTTTAGATCCTTAAAATTAATTTGGTTGGTTCCATATGCTTAATTCTCTTTGGACGGCATGGTCAAATAATTGCACCGCTCGAACGCTCCTAATGCAAATTGACCACAGCAGGTCCCTTTTACATCCGCTTCTTAATAATGTTCAGTAATTTTGTTTCCCAAACTCGCTTAATGTGAATTTAAATACTGGAAGACCTGTACTCAATTCTTATTTCTTTTAGGGGTCTCTAACTCTTAAAGATAATAGAATTAAGCCCAATTTTAAATTTAAAAGAGCTAAATTTATTTTTATTGTTGATTTATTTATCTTCGTCTCCTATAGTTTTAATTTTAAATACTGTCACACACTTACATTTTACTGTGTGGAGCTGTGTGTGACCTTTAGATTTTTTGCAATAAAAACACTTCAAATTTATAATTATGTATATTATTTATACTTATTTTTTTTTTCTTATCCTGCATCTACGAAACCTATAACACGTCTGACAGACTAACATAATTAAATTATTTCCAAATTCTAAACCTATTCCATTTTACATGGCCCTTGTAAAGTTCCTTTGACTTCTTATCATACCAGCATCCCACGAAGGTTCGTAAAATAAGACTATTCTGCTATTTCTCACCATCTAATATTTCATATTTAAGTTCCTCGTAATAATATTACCACCATCCTGCCTTTGTCCCAATTTATTTTAGTTCGTCATTTTAACCGAATTTCTTTATTACAAATGTATTGGATGTCATCTCATAATTTCATCATCATCTTCCTTATCCCATGTTACTTGGGGTCGGCCAACACGTGTTATTCTTCCATTCTATCCACCGTCACGCTATCACTAACTCCCGTTCCATTCATATGGCTCCTCACACAATCCATTCATGTTTTCTTTGGCCTCCCTCTCCCTCTCCATCCATCCATATTTATATTTACTCTTTTAGTTTCTGTAGTAGCAACTGCCACCGATAGGGTCGGTGAGTGTAATTTGCTGCAGAACAAGTTGCTACTCTTGTCGGTAGCTCGGCAGAACTAGCTTTATCTATTTGTTTAACAGACCTTGACCATTCAAAAGTGCCTGCTACTGGTCTATTTGAAATAAAGGATTTTGTATTTGTATTAACATGTGTTTCATCTCTTCATTTCATAATTTACCTATCTTTTATCTGTTCTGCATTCTAACCTTATCATATAGCCATATTCCTCGTATTGCCAGTTCATCACCGTCTTCCTACTCTCGTCCCATGTTACTAGAACTCGGCGCAATACATTGTATTTTTCCAATCTCCTTTTCCAACAGCTTGTTTATCTCTCACAGTAATTCAAATTCTTTGCAAATATAAAACACCTAATTAGTTAGTAGTTTCCTTATTTCCTAGTCCACGTGTTTTCACTTTTTTCATGTACTCTATTATCGATTCAGTCAATCAGTTCCAGAAATACGCGTTGCCACGGAACCTTTAGCGAAACGAACTTGCTCGAATGTTTTTTTCTAATTTCATCTTCCAAATGAACGTTTCGTGTTTCCTAAATGGAAAAATAATTACGTTTTTGTACTTTTCCCTGCGGTCGTGGAGCTGCCTATCCACGGACTTTATTGCTGGTATAGAATTACATTTTAGGCAAATGTAGTGGTTTTTAAAGTGGTTCTTGTTTGGTTACAGAATTTGTTGTTGTTACTCTTGTCTGTTTACGGCGTACGCAAAAAAAAACTGCAACATAATTCTCGTTGATTCTGGAGCCGATCGAATGTGTCAAATAAAACAGTATTTTATTTTATCTAAACCATGTTGGTCCTTGTGGTGCCAAAAATACCTTCTGATAAACTGACCGAACCTCTTAAAAGTAGAGAAAGTTGTGTAAGAAACATTATTACAATAAATTTTGAAAATATGCAATTCTCATTTAACATCATTATTCATACTTTCCTATCAGTCCTGTGAGTCTTAGGAAAGACTCACGAGACTGATTTGAATTATTAAAATATCCTATTAACCTATTGTAAAATAAAATAAAATAAACGTTATCTAACTGGGCACCGAAATTTAATACACGACACGGTAAATTTCAACTTTGAGTTCCATTCAAGGAATAAAAGCTGTCGATCCCCGGTTTCAGAAATTTAATTTTAAGGGATACTTCGCCTTGACTCTTGAATATATTTTCATCTACTTGGACAAATATAACTTTCGACGTCCTAATTTTGTTTGAAGGGAAGTATAAAATACCCTTTGAGCTGGAATTTTGGGCAAAAGAGCTGAAATTTACACGGGGCCTTTTGTCAGTAACGAGCTGAAATAATACAGAAGCATAAATATGTTCCGACATACCTGTGATAGAAGGTAGCTGTAATTTTTAGTCCAAATTTATATTTTTCTGACCTCGAGGGAAATTGGGGGTAGCAGAGCAGCCTGTGTTTTAATTTCGACACAAAAATATATTAAATTTGAACAAATAGAGCAACGAAAGGTGGTGGGAATAACTGAAAGTGACTGTGTTAATGTTTTGAGATAATTAAGAGGCGAATTTTCATAAAATAGGTCGTTTATAGAGTACTGCTCTCATCTTTGGGATGGATCAGCCAGATACCAGCTTGATTCCCTTGAGTCAATTGATAAACGAGCCAAGTGGATCATCGGCGATGATAGGTTCGTCGAGTCGGAGCTTCAAAGTCTTGAGCATCGACGCCGAGTCACTGGCCTGTCGGTTTTCTATCGGTTGCATTTTGGGGAGTGTGGGACGGAATTGCATAATTTAATTCCGCTAAGCCCGTTCCATCATTGGACCACAAGACGAATGGCAATACGCCACCGGTTTATGGTGTACATCCCACTCACACGCACAAAACGCTTTGGGAACACATTCATTGTGCGTACAACTAAGAAGTGGAATTCCTTGCCAGTGTCTGTGTTTCCTGATAGCTACAACCTGGGTGCATTTAAGTCAAGAGTGAATAGTTTACTTCTAGGCAAGTGTGCTCCATCTTCGACCGCATCATCGCTTACCATCAGGTGAGATAGTGGTCAAACGTGTGCCTATCAATAGTAAAAAAAACCGGTTCTTGAGATACAGCCCGCTGACAGCCAGACGGACAGACGGACGGGCACCGAAGGCTTACGAAATATAGGGTTCCGTTGGTTATCCTTTGGGATGACCCAAAGGATAATCATTTCAGCCGAAAGACGTCCACAACTGGACATAAGCCTCCCCCAAGCGTCGCCACAGCGATGCCTTTACATAAGTACGTATCCTTTAGGTACGTATCCCTAAAAAGTAGGTACTTTTTTTTAATGTGCCTAGGTTAGATTCTAACATTATGTATTTTTAAAACCTACACGCAAAAATATCGTGTAGTGTTTAGGTACATTGAGGTCCTTTTGAACATTTAGTCCTATTACCCATATCGTGTAAGCCAAGCTGCTAATCAGATTGTCTTATTTAATTAAAGTACTTAATATGACTGAAGTCTGGATCGTCATTCGATTAAGCGTCAAACGTTCGAGGCTCCAAGGCGTTAGCGGTCGAGTGAGTTAACAACTACAAATACCTACGAAGTATCAATTAGGTCGCTTACTGGGTGAATCTAGTGAAAATACAGAGATTTGTTTTTGATATAACTTGACGTTTTTCTTTCTAAACATGTAACACTTGAGAATTATGGTAAACACTAATAACAGTTCATTATTTAAAAAAAAAAATGAAAACTCTGCCTCAACAGGCTGTATTAATCTGGTTTTATCTAAGCTATTGTTCTTCCCCCTCCCATAAATAGAATTAAATCTAATCAATTAAATCATAAAAATAACTTCATAGGCTACTGTTTTGGTCCAGCAATCACAATGCACGAGATTTGACAACAGTTTCTTACTTCCACCTGTAACACTTAGAAACAGTGATCGACGGCGTTTTAGGAGACTGTCTTCGTGATAATTTTCACAGATTTTAAAAAGTGCTGATCTCAGCCTAATTTGAATTAGTTTGAATTTGTTTTGATTTAAAATTGAATCTTGACTAAGTTCTCATTATCAATAATCACTTATTGGTTCGTTTTTATGTTTAATACTAATTATATCAATTGTTGCAGGCTACAAGATGTCGCTAGCAGTGTGTCGGGACCGCCTCACCGGTTCCGATGCTCCGGAGCAGCTGTGTGATGCTTCCAGCAAGCCACAGGCGTCTGTCGTCAGGTGCAACACACATCCGTGTCCTTTCAAGTAAGTTGCAGTTGGTTATTGTAGTTGGTGTACTCTACAAGCGACGCTTAGAATCAGACGTCAGAATTCATTTACTTTATTCATCATCATCATCAGCCGAAAGACGTCCACTGCTGAACATAAGCCTATGCGTCTCGCATCCGTGGGTTATACGCAACCCTCACCAGGTCATCGGTCCACCTTGTGGGAGGTTTTCCAACGTTACGTCTTCCAGTACGCGGTCGCCACTCCAGAACTTTTCGGCCTCATCGACCATCTGTTCACTTTGTTGCTTTATTGTGTTGTTTACATTATTACGTTGATAAAAAAAGAAACATTTTTAAGAGCTAAGTGAAAAGATATAGGTAACGGTAACTCACAAACTACTCTTCTAAGTGTATCGATTGAAAAATCTCAATTGTTTTTCAAAATTCAGCTACGTCAACTCCAATGATTAACGCTAGGTCGCATAAATACTTTAAACATTTGTTATAAGTATTGGAAAAATAAGCTAGTTAGTAGAAGGGTTGAGAGTGTGCCAGAGGCAATATAACATTGTCCTTATTTACCTACATAATGTGGTAGTGTTGATAACTGGAATCCAAAGATTGAATTAACTGAAATAGTGAGGCAGTTTAACAAAAATTATTGTGTCTGATAACAGCAACAAACATTTTTTTACTATTAATATACACGCGTTTGACCACCATCTCACCTGATGGTAAGCGATGATGTGGTCGAAGATGGAGCACGCTTGCCAGAAGTAACCTATTCACTCTTGACTTAGACTCCCAGGTTGTAGCTGTCAGGCAAAAAGATTCTGGCAGGGAATCCCACTTCTTAGCCGTAGTACGCACAATGAATGTGTACCCATAACGTTTTGTGCGTGTGGGTGGGATAAAACTTTTGTGAGACTAGTTGCAATGTCCCAGGCAATATCGATTTAAACGGTAAATGTTTAGAAGATCCAGTGTAATAAACATTTTCTTAACACTTTTCCTGTATTCCTCCTACAGATGGTACGTCGGCGAATGGTCGCAGTGCAGCGTGACATGCGGCGGGGGCGTGCGATCACGTCGCGTGCTCTGTGCAAGGTCTGCCAACGTCACCCAGACTGATACTTATGAACCTGGTAAGTATGCTTTTGAATTATGTTGCTTTGTTTAGTAGACCGTCAGTTCTGGTACCGTAGATTGTTAATTTTGAAAATCATTGGATTTTTTTCAAAATTCGGTGTCATACTATTCCAGGGTTGGACTTTGGGCTACACTATATTAAAAGACTAGCTTCTGCCAGTGGCTTCGCAGGCGTGGTCCCAGGGTAACATACTCCCGGGATAAAAAGTAGCCTATGTCCTTTCTCAGGCTCTAGACTATCTGTGTACCAAATTTCATTTAAATCGGTTCAGCAGTTTTGGCGTGAAAGCGTGACAGACAGACAGACGGACGGACAGACAGAGAGAGTTACTTTCGCATTTATAATATTAGTAAGGATTAAAAAAACTGCTGAAGAAACTACAGAGATACTTACGTGAAATCAAAATTTTGCATTTGTATGGATTTTGTTGAATTAGTCATAATTTTAGCAATGTATTTAGGATGTTTGACATTTTAGCTTTATAAACGCAGTCAAACAACTAATTTTATTGCTCACATAAAAGCTATTTAACTATTTTTATGACGTTCTGACTATTTCACTGACGATCTTTGGCTTTCATCATCATCATATCAGCCGAATGACGTCCACTGCTGGACATAGGCCTCCCCCAAGCGTCGCCACAACGACCGGTCCTGTGCGTCTCGCATCCATCGACTACCCGCGACCTTCACCAGGTCATCGGTCCACCTTGTGGGAGGCCGCGCCAACGTTACGCCTTCCGGTACGCGGTCGCCACTCCAGAACTTTTCGGCCCCATCGACCATCTGTTCTGCGAGCAATGTGCCCTGCCCACTGCCACTTTAGTTTGGCGATCCTTCGGGCTATGTCGGTAACCTTGGATCTCTTGCTTATCTTTGGCTTTACGTGATCCATTTTGAAAAAGATATGTTTCTTCCTAAGGTACCAACTCAGAACCAGGCTGCGTGTCTCCAGCTCCGCGATCGACTCAACCGTGCAGTCAACATGACTGTCCAGTGTGGGTAGCAGGACCTTGGTCAGGGGTAAGTTACATTTTGATCTATAAACAAGTTGTTAATTATCACAAACGTGACAAAAGAATTTTAAATTGACAATTTCTAAAGGCCTGCTCAATGCACATACGTAATTAAATTATCAAAAAGATGCAAAATCGTGAAACTTTAGGCTTGGCGTTTTATGTCAACAACTAACAAAGTTTTAGACTTTTCAAGTGACTATTGTATGAACTACAAGTTAACCCGTGCAACTTCGTCTGCTCCGCTCCTATTGTTCTTAGCGTGATGATACATGTTTCGGAATTAGTTCGAAAGAATCCAAAAAGGCAAAGGGCACTACTAGGAACACGGATGGGTTTTAGTAAGTAAGAATCTGCTCCACCCAGAACGGGAGGAGTCATTTAATGATTTCCCATCCATAAAAAAGCCTTCCTCAATAAACGGGCTTTTAGAATTTTTCAAATCGAACCAGTAGTTCCTAAGATTAGCGCGTTCAAGCAAACAAATAAACTCTTTAGCTTTATATATTAGTATTTAGATTGCAGCTATAACTGCTTCAATGTGATTTGGATCCCTGCAAAAAACTTGCAAAGTTTTTTTTGTTTCTAATCTCTTTAAAGTTGGAGTGAATAGGTTTCTTATGGGTAAGCTCACTCCGTCGTCGACTTTGTCATCTCTGACCTAGACTAGAAAATAAAGGCTAAATATCGAATTGTAGCTTTAACATGTCACTCCAATGAAAGAATAGTATCCTCAAAACTTGCTATAAACAATAGCTTACTCTTCAAGGTACTTTTATCTTACATATTCATAGTATATCTTTAGTACACGCAAGTCTAATAAATCCGATACAAAGTGTACAGTAAGCGGCTCATGTTGTCGGTAAACTATTCTATTCTCACAATATGTAGTGCGAAACTTTATTGCGCTGGTGTACTTACGGAAAGTGCAGGGAAATGCAATTTCTTAGGAACGTGTTACATACATTGTTCGGGTTTTATATTGGTGACCAAGTTTTGTGGGGTCACCTTGGATGTCCTTGGTTTGTTTGATGAAGCAGTTGGGTAAGATAAGGATCCGGAGTACTACGTACTGATTTCTGACTTAACGCATTAGATTATGAATCGGTGCTGGTCTCGGGGTCACCATTTTGGAGGAATGCGGTACAGAGAGAAGTCCTGCAAACCTCCGTTGTAAAGGGAGGATCCTCCGACCTGACAGTTGTTGTGTCTGGCGCGCAACTTCCTGATAGTTGATATTCGGGCTGATGTATATGTTCAAATCGCACGATAAACTCTGCTTGCGCGATGCAGGATTTCGACGTAGTGTTCGCTGCTAGTTGGATAGATGGCGTCGCAGTTCTTTTTGTTGCAATGTGGATTTGCTCCGTTGGTTTTTCTTGTGGATTTGCGGCTACAAACCTAATTGAAATAGCAAGAGAAATGTAACGTGAGCCTACAGAAAAAAACATCTATTCACGGCACCTCATGATACTATTCCTGTAGTAATTCCTGCGGAAATTGTTCGAAAGAGCCACCCTGCCCTGGAATGCAAACGGCATTAGGAAGAACACGGATGAGTTTTAGTCAGTAAGAGTCTGACTCCTACCACTCTGGGTGGAGCGGAAGGGCTCCACCCAAGGTGGTAGGAGTCATTTGATGATTTCCCATACTTAAAAAAAAGGCTGATATAATTCTGTTTTTTCCTAAATAATCGTCGTTAGTGTTTGAATCGTGTTTCCCTTAGATATAGTAATATTCAAGCTTTAAACTTTTTTTGGGTAAGCTCGCTCCATCGTAGACTTTGTCTCTGTCATCTCTGACCTAGACTAGAGTCAAGAACAAACCCATTACAAATAAAAAAAAAAACTGAGAACACACCACGACCCATTTTACCAACTCAAGCTACTTTTTTATCAACTAAACTTTACAAACCCGCCACGTAGGACCAAACAAAAACAAAACGTTACCATACTAATAAAACCCCTCAAAATCTAAAAGTACTCCTTACCTCCAATTAAAGAAAGTTCACCCTGTCTTTTTAATTTGTCCGCACTAACGTAAAGTCTTCAACTTCGTCTAAGTTCGGTAAACTTCGGAGCTTGTTAGCCTAAAGTTTAGACGTGGGTATTTGAGCTAGGTTAGTTCGTGATTACAATTTTGTGTGGCTCATTAATTTGTGTGGCTACACGATATTGACTGCATAGTTGGAGTTTGAGATGTTTGGCTTTCGAACTTGACTTTGAGTGTCAAATTCATAATGGTTGGGTGGCCACAGGAGTGTAGAGCTAACATAGGTTCAGAGCGGTCAAACGTTTCCAATATTACTTTGAGCTTCAATATTACGGAGAAAGGTATCGCAATGCCTGTACTGAAATGGTTAACCATTTCTGATCGTTTTAGTTGTGATTTAAAAACTATAAATAATGCTTGAATCACAGACATAACTTTTACCCATGTTTTAAGAACTGACACAAAAACAAAACGCCTCATGCACTATGCATCACGCCACCAACACCATGAATCTCCAAATAACTACCTATTTAGTGTTTAACACTTTCTGTCTCCATTATTCACCTTGCAGTGGCAGTGATAATAAATAACACCCATATTCAAGTCATTTACTCCAGCCGAATCAATCATCAACATCATTTCCACTGCTGGACATAGGTTTTCCACAAGTTTCACCACATCGGCCGATCCTGTGCATCTCGACTCAAATGAATTGATAGTTTTAGCTTATTATTAAAATATACATAGAATTTTCCGTTGTCATGGCTATTGAGTCGAGTGGGGGGTAGGAAGTTTAATTCAAAAGGACTGTATGCGTGTTATTCCGGACGGAGGACGATGGACACGGTGGAGAATACGGTGGAGATCTACCCTGCTTGGGCAAAGCACCGCCGTGTCCTCGTCGAGGTGATCGGCGGCGGCGACCTCTCACGGCCGGCTTTAGTTCAATCCATGGTCCGGAGCGAGGAGGCATGGGAAGCGGTCACCTCTTTCAGCGAAGCAGAAATGCAACGAAGGAGGAGACAGAATGCGTGAGAGAAAGGGAAACGTCACGCCCCAGCCACCGCAACAGAAAAAGATTCCCGGTCACCGTAGGCGCGGGCCTGCGGATGGCAAGCATTAGGTGGCTCACCGTCCGATCAGAACCAGGCCCGGGTCGATGGCGCGTTGTGTTCCACGCTCGCCCTAAAGAGATGTCAGCATAGTAGACGGGGCCCGCTAGGGTCAGTGCCTGCCAGGGTTGCGGAATTTGTTCGAAAGAGTCACCGCGGCCCGGGAACGCAAAGGGCACTAGGAAGAACACGAATGGGTTTTAGTCAGTAAGAGTCTGACACTCCCTTCTGCTCTGCCCAGAGCGGGAGGAGTCATCATCATGATGATTTCCCATCCTTAAAAAAATAAATTGTGTGTTATTCTTTACTAGATTTTGCCCGCAGCATCACTAGCGTAAATATAACTTTCGCAAAAAATAGACTTGTCCATAGCCGTCTCCCGTCTCCAAAATTCATCAAAGTTGGTTCAGCGACTTAAGTCTGAAAGCGTAACAAATAAACACTTTAGCGTTTTTTTATCGCCCATAACTTCATCATCATTATAACCATGTCCGTCTATCCAGTGCTCAGTATCCTGTGGCGAAGGGGTCCAAGTTCGTGGCGTGGAGTGCACCCCTTCAGGAGGTGGATGCGATCCTGCCTCCAGGCCGGAGATATCACGACCTTGTTCTACAGGCATCAGCTGTCCAGCTTATAGAGAATCTGATGAACCAGAAGTAAGAATCTTGTTTTTTTTTCGTTGTAACAAATATTTTAATGAAAAACATCTCCTAAATATGTTACATAATCTGTAAAATCTAATAACAAATTAAGTATAAGAAGGGAGAAGAGAAGAACTCACTAGACATATTTTTTTTTGTTTTGCAATTTGTGAAGTAACACTGTCAGTAATTCCACGTTGAATGAAAAAACTGGTTCACTAGCCGAAAAGAAGGCTAGCTCTGTTTTAATGTTAAAGTTTAGGTATATCGTCTTCGGTTATCTAAGATTACAAGAGATTTCAAAATAAATCCTAACCATTCAAGGAATACAGGCGTAATGATATATGATCTTATGTAATTGCCAAAGCAAAATGGAGTACTGAATCGCTTCATCGAATTTCATCGATTTATTTTGTTCTGTCACGATGGAGAATTCAAATACGACTTCACGAGCAGCGATTATAAGGTTTTTACGTTCGAAATTGCAGTTATATGGTTATTTTTATAGAATTGGTGGCTGTTTACTTTATTTGATATTGTTCCACAGTTTTAATATTTTTATGTAAAGTATTTTCAGTTAATCGTTTCAAAATGTTCTCCATTTTTACTAACCCTCATGACCTTGACCTTACACATTGGACTAACATTACCACGTGTTTTAAAATAACATCGATAGTTGTACCAGCAGGATGAGATAGAAGACCTGCTTCCCGGAGTAGTCTACCACACACAGCCATTGATACAGCCATACCCGATGCCTCAAGCGAAAGCAGAGCGACTGATTGGAGAACCGGATGTCCCAGTTGAAGCCACGTAAGTACCGTTAGCTAAGTTAAAGTAGATTTATATAGTGTGGAGGCCAAAATCATTAATCAATCTAAAATCAATCTTATAGCAGAAGATGCAGATGTTATTTTTGAATTTCTAAATAATATATTAAAGAAGGTAGTAGAAGTAGCGCCCGAAAAATTTACTAGTCACCAAGAGATTTCATGTGTATTACTGGTAACAGGGTTGTGGAGATTGGAAGGCCAATTCTCGTAATCAAAGAGTGTTAAAATTGTAGTCAAAATCTTGTCGGAATGTAGGGAAATTAGAACCATTTTAACAATTTGTGACTTCGATGCGAATGCTTCATAAAAATACCTCTAATGGACCAACCATCAATAGAAGATAGTGGTAATCAGATTTATCTACTATAAGCCGACCCCAATATACTTGGCTAAAGGCACTAATCATACACAAGTACGTATACTGAAACTTGAAGATGTTAATATTTATAACGATGAATTCTGTCACTCAGTAAATAATTTTATTTTAAAATAACCATAGTACACTGAATAAACTTGTATTTCAATCAGTGTATGAAAATTTCAAATGGAAAATCTTGAAAGCGGCTATTAAAAGTTTTCTGTTCAGTACAGAGAAAGTCTTATGTTCGTTTATAACTTTTGATCAAAAGCCCGTCATATTTATTTTAATGCCTTATTTCTTCGATAAAGATGTCTGAGGACTTGAGTTTTTCATCAAAGATAAGTTTAAAGCCATTTGATTCTGTAATCAGTTCAGTAGTTGTTTAATAACTACTTTTAATATAATAACAAGGTATTTCAGGACTGTTAATAGCTTAAATTACCAAAACAGACCATTTAATACAATAAACACGAAAACTAAAGAAGCTAATTTAAATAAACAAAACAAAAGACATTTCTATGTATAGAAAGTTTTACCCGTAAAGGAAAATGCGTAGGCAAAGTAACACAAAGTTTCTTAAATATATGATCTTAGTTCAATTATTTGAATTCCAGCAATTCTAGCTTCAAGCTCGTGGTGAGACATCCTTACAACTTTGTCTTCATAACAATTTAAGTTTTCAACTATACTAACATTTACATAAGGATTGTCGCTCAATCTTACTTTTCTTTAAGAAAACGCTGAAGATTTTTCTAAAGAATTATTCTTGTCATATTCTTTTGTTAAACCGTTAGCTGTAACTATGTCTGCCTCCACACTATTAGAACTATCTATCTTTTCAAAAACGTCCATTTTATTAACAACGTCTAACGCAGCATGTGTCATTACAGTTTCAATTTTGTTCCCAACGATATAAAGATCAATATTCTCTGATTACATTGCTCAATATCCAAGCTCAGAGTATTTTGTTGTTGTCTTTTCAGCAATTACAAAATATTCTTTGCGTGTGGCTGGTTGTATGTAAGGTATTGTACCTAAAACAGAAGTTTTTAAGGTTTCACTTCAAACATTTACACATTTTAAACAAGGAATGACATTGCCCGTCCCTTCAAATTATCCTGTTGCAGTAGTCTTGATTTTTGGCTTGTGTGTTTCAAAAACGTCTTTAATTTCGATTTTATGGGGTGTGAGTATGAATCAGCGTTTAATATGAACCATCATTCAGTATCTACTAATTATTAAGAAACATGACGTTTATCTCAAGGGCTATTTTTTTTTTAATTTGCCTTGGTAAAAAACTAACAAAATTTAACCTGTATTACAATTTGTCTGATTCAATTCTGTACCTCTGTTTTGAATTTTAAGCAGAAGGAAATCTACGTAAAGGCTTCCAATTTATTTTAAGAATATACAAGAAGCAAGAAAATATTTCAGAATCCACTTCGACCCTATAAATAATTAAAGACGATTTTTGATAAATGTTATAATGTTTTGTTTCCTAGTGTTCGTCTTAGAACCCACCTTGAGTGTTTATGGAAACCTGACCCTTCCTGGGATGTCTAGAATATTTTTAGTAATGATAAGAATGGGGATGTTACGGTACAGCATTTAATCAGCCACTAATGTTATCACGGCCTACGTTTATACATCATGGACAGTCGTAACGGGTATTCAGAAGCCGAAATAATCTGACACCAGTCTTCCCAAGTTAGGTCAGATAAGTAGTCGCTCCATGTCAATACTGGTAGCCAGCTGCATCAGTTTAGACTGGAATCCGGCCATACCATACTTGGTAAAAGGCTAGGTAGATAGATTTAAGGTTCCCACTTCTGGGACATAGACCACCTCTCTGTGTGTGCATGAAGTGAGCCAAAATCCATCACGAAGGTCCAGTGCAGGTGATGTCAGTATGTCTTTGAAAATATTATGGTTCGATGATTTGCTGGTTTTTTTCACAGTACCTACAGGTACAATTTAAAACATGGAGGATAAAGTACTCAAGCTCACTCAAGCAAACTAAAACGATTATTCCAGTATGATGTCTAATGAACTGGAAATATTAAAAAGAAAAACTTCGGAAGTCTTTGTATAAGGATTTCTGAATTGTACCTATCAATTAAGGTTTTAACAAGTTTTTGGTTCTCATTTCGATAACAAGGGTTTAAATATTTTTTTGAATGGGGATGGTAGAAAATTCAATGAGCATTATTTGGCATCGTACGTATTGTTTTGCGAAGACAATTTAATTGCTATAAAATACTAAACCAACTTGGAAGTCTTGACAAAGTGAAATTCCATCAACGTTAGCGATTGTCAAAATGTTTAGGATTGACTACGGAAGTGCATGTAAATGCTATTCAATATACTGGAATTGTTGTCTCTAGCAGTCAAAGGTCTTGTTCGGTTTGCTTGAGAAGTAATAGGTAAGAATTGTCAAATTAAAGTTTGAGTAACTGTCTAATATGTGATGATAAAGAAATCATTAATTTAACCCTGCCCAGTTCACCGATGTTTAGCGCACCTAAATGTTTGTGTTATATATATTTAATTATGTAAATAAATGTTCACTATAAATCTGTACTATGTTATCTATGTAAGTTATTTATATTTGTAAATACAATGCACAAGTATGATACTTTAAATGAATCGGTTCGAATGTTATCAAAGCAGAATGAAGATCTGTTTGAGACATGATTGTAATTGACGCCATGTTTTAAACTTATAGATAACAAGTGTATTCAGTGAGAAAGGATACTCTTAAACTTATTGATATTCTAACAAATACAAGTAACACATTTGCTGATAAAAACAAGAAAAAAAGTAAATATAATTTGGCACTGCTTTGGAGCACGTAGCAACATAAGGTCAGAAATCCCAAGCCGATGGCAGATATGAAGGAACCTTATTATAAAACCGAATCACATAAAATCCGTAACATCCCTTCTGTAAATATTAAAAAGGAAAACACTACACAGAGGAAGCCTTTCCTCAAACTAACTACTCAACTATTGATGAACTAATTTGTATGCACAGTATATTTCAATTCACATTGACCCGAACCATCGCACACATCATCTCAACTTTACTCTGCTCTGATTTCTATTTTTCTACTCTATGCACTGCACATAAGATTTATATTTCCTTGCACATAATATAATACACGAACCGTTTGTCTTGCAACGTTTCCTCGCTTACACTTTTACCAATTGGCACAAACATTTAACACAAAATTGATACACACGAATTGATTTTTCAAATACTTTTTAACTGTGTTCGAATTTGCAGGTGTTGGGTGATTTAAATTACATTTAACACTGGTGCATACTTCTACATATACCAGCCCGAAATTATTTAGGATCTATAGCTGCCCTTAGCACCTCGCATGTCGACCTAATAATGACCCCGTGTGAATCTACTATAGATAGAATAGATTTTTTCTTTTTAATTCTGGGCAACTTTTGTAGGGTTGGGTTATTTCTGTCACAGTAATTTAGGGTTTGTAAGAGTCTAATAATACTTTTTCTTCAGCGTAGAAGATACAAATTTAGTTAACTTATTAATAAAATATCAAATATCTTTGTAAAACAATTATATTTTCAAAGGCTATTTTCGTTTTCAACCTTTAAGTGAAATTCATTTAAATAGCTTATTCTTACGATTGCTTTAATTTACTTTTGAAAGATAAAACTGACGCACCTTTTATTAAATTGGAATGAGAAACAGTTTACAAATTATTTTCTTTGCCTTAGGAAACAGTAAAAAAAACAAATAGAATAGACTCATACAAACCCAAAGTACTTTGCCAATCCTAAAACATAGAAAACCTTTACATCAACTAACAAATTCATATTTCATACAGCTACATCAAAGATGATGATTGGGGGCCGTGCAGCGTCACTTGCGGAGAAGGTTGGCGAAAAAAAGAGGTCCATTGCAAGATATTCTTGGAGTTCAGCAGAACTATCGCGAAACTGCCTGACAGCAAGTGTTTGGGACCTAAACCCACTGAAGACACGGAGAGGTGTGTCATGGAACCCTGTTCCATGGCCTATGGAACTTCGTTTGGAGATTCTAGCGTGCCTTCTTACAGTGGTGGTGACAGGTGAGTTGATGACAAATTAACTGTAGATGATTAAAGTTACATGTTCTTGGAAACCTCTTTAGCTATGCTATGAAAGATAATATCCGCTTTATTGTAAAAGAAGAAAATTTTACATTTGGTGACACAACAAGCGATCTTGTAGCTAAAAACGACTTTTTTAAAACAAACTATGGATGGATTAGAGAGAGAAGGAGAGACAGCGTTGTCTCTCCTTCTCTCTCTAATCACACACACACAACACAACACAATCAGCTGCATAGCTAAGCTAATAAAAATCAATTGAAAAAAGTACTAGTCACTTGCTTTCATGTTAAACGAAAAAGTAATAGATAAGGGCTTGATTATTTTTCTTCATTTACAGTCTAGCTTCAAGTTATCATATTTCACTATTAAACAATTTCGATAGTAAAGAAAACAAAAACATAAATTCAAACATTTAATTTCTCCAAAAGCCTATCCAGTACTCCATTCTCAACTGACTCTTTGACTACATCATTGACTCTGTATTTCAATAGTTCATTTTCTTCAGGATTCTCCGGTAGGTCCATACTCAGGTCTATTCTCGAACCTCTCAGTAGTGACTCATCTTCCGAAGCCATGGTCACTATCCTGAGCTCAATCATAGCTATCAGCAAGCCATAAGGTTTATATTCCTCTATATCTGCATTAAAATCTTCTCGTTTGTAAACATTTTCCGCTTGTATGTCGAATTTGTTCAAGAAGACTTTTAGATTGTCATAATATATCATTTTGAGGAGATCTAAGTGTTCAGATCTGAATGCTGAGTCGGTGCAGATGTATAGAAAGTACATGATGTCTGTCACTGGATTTGCGTATCTCATTGCTTGGAAGTCTATGAAACATATCTTTCCCGTCTGTGAACAAAATGTTAGGTACATTATAAACGAGTTTATAGGGAATCAGGTCAGAATCCATTATGGAATTAATTTATTTTTTATTTGCGAAATAAAATGCTTATTAGTAAACAATTATGAAAGAATTGACAGTTAGAAAGATAAGTCCGATATGAACTCTGACGGCAAACTCCATGACATGCACGACATGACACGCCCATACAGCTTCTATAGGAAGCGGCTTTTCGCGAAAGAGACATTAACTATTAAACAGATATTTATATTTCGTATTTTTTTTCGATCAATTTTGATTCTCTTTATTGTTAGTATTATATTTAACGATAAACTGATAATAAATATTTGTTTCTTGTATATGTCCCATTGTGCATTAATTAGTCTTGGTCATTTAGTAACTGACATAGACAAGTCTGTTCAAGTTTTGATAAATGAAGTGCAAGGACAAAATCAAGAGGCTAGATTAGATTAGCTACAATGATAAGAAACTATAAATAGACTTAAACAAGAAAATAATGTAAATTATGCTATCATAAATTGAATATCTTAATTGGATTAAAATTAATTATTGGCTTTATTTATTTGCTGGCTTGAATAAGTAACGTGAAATTCGTTCATATCGTACTACGCTTGTAAGTAAGGTACACTTACTAATCGTATTTTACAGACTCAACAAGTCCAAACATAGTTTTGTGTCGTTATTGACTAGCTCATAAGTTATAAATAAAAATTAGTCAGGGTCTTGATAAAATATTCTAAATCTTTTACTCAAAAGCATAGAATTTCGTTTTTAGCACATATGACTCACCTCATGTTTGAACAGCATGTTGTTGACCCAACAGTCTCCATGACATAGCACGTTCGTTTTACTTGGTCTCGTGTACATTTGTAACAAGTCCAATAGCTTAACATCTATTGTCTCCAGCTTCCTCCTGGCACTCTCATCATTGATTTGTCTCAAGGACATTTCAAAAGATTCAAAGAAATAGTTCCTCAATTTAGTTTTATCCAAAAAATGATTCTGGTATAAAAGATCGTTTTACTCCGAAGTTTTTCATCGAGTAAAACTTCGATGAAGTTTTACTCTGTAAAACTTCATCGAATATTACAGGTTCTTTCGTTTGAAACACAAACGATAGTGCATGGAATTTTGCTAGCTCACCTAGTACGATACCAATTTCTTTAATTCCCAAGTTTTCATACTTTGCCAGTTTCCCATCGATTTCATATCCCTTTGTCCTCAAATCATCCAGAATAATTATCTCGTTGGAACTTTCTGTATTGGAAAATAAACAGTCGGAGAGCTCCAATCTTTCGTGTTCATACAAAACATTTTGTAGATCCTTGAACTTGCTTATAACTTTGTTGTACGCAATCACTTCTCTTTCATGTAACTTGTGGAACAAAACCTGCCTTTCCGTGTTCACTAAAGTCTTAACAATAACACTGATATTATTTTTGTCACTATCTGTCTCCCTTATCTCCACTCGAAACACATTTGCTATATAATTCGCTTTTTTACCACTTATACAGTCCACGTTATACTCAAAATCTTCAATTCCTTTTGCGAGAGCTATCTCTTTGATGGAACTGTGAAGTTCTATACAGTTGAAGTCATCTGGTTCACTTAAATGGACTTCTAAAGACATTTTCTCTGTGAGTGGTTCCGCTATCACTGACTGCTCATTGAGTATTAATCATCCGATAAGTTCCGTATCGTCTGATAAGCCGATATCAATACGTAAATATTTGTTTAGATTACGTTTTGCGATACTTTGTAGAATGTTAACTATATTGCTATCGGACGTGTGGAAAATAATTGAGTTTCAGTGACTGGTCCTTGTTCTAGTGTAAATGGCGAAGCTAACATTAATTTTGCTTTCTATGATTGTTGCACCAATGTATTTTTAGACTTTGGGTTATTTTTTCAATTTCCCTGTATATAGATATATAGGGAATATTATATAGGAGATATTACAATACCTAGATAATATACAGGGAAATTGAAAAAATACCCGAAACCTCTTAACCCTGACATCATATCATAACCCTAAACAACATTTGTTCTACGACTTTTCAAAATTCGAAACATTTTTCAAATAATATAAAAATACAAATTAAATGAGCTTAAACGAATACTTTTTACGGCATCTGCCTTAGAACCGAGCTACTACATGATACATGACTGATGTCTCAAAACAAAATGTATTTTCACCATTTATAATTCAAACACAATTTATATTTTTACTAGGCGTTTTCAAAGTTCCAACGACTAACTTGTCTGCCAGTGACGGCAGCAGGCAGCCAAGGAGTTCACAGTATAGTCTAAACAAAGTTATTCAGCGAAAACAATTGTAAAAAATACAAAAAGTATGGAGTTGAAATGCACTGACAAAATGTCATGAAGTTAATTCACATTTTGTTTTTTTTTTTGACAAATGTCTGTTAGAATTTTACTTTGTCTAGAGTAGAAAAAAAGTAAGTACCTATCGTAAACTAATGATTGTCGTTTGTTTCCTACAGCAGATTACTTACATTTGGAACTTCGAGTAACATCAGGGTGGCACCTGGATCTCCGGGGAAGTCATACTCTTGGAAAGAAAAGGGATATACAAGCTGCAGCGCCTCTTGTCTTAGTGGAGTTCAGGTAATGTTCTGATATTAATAAATGAGTTTTAAATTAAAGAAGACCTCTTACTCTTGACAATACACGTGATTCATAAATAGATTTAATTTTATGATTATTTATTTTTTTCATAACTAAAAAGTCTAGGTCAGGTAATGTCAGCATCAAGTCATTGGGTTATAGATAATGGAACTGATCGTGGTATGTCCTATTTGCTAGTGTATCTCAAATATCCGTTTCTCTGCATCTTTGACAACTTTATGGCCCTGATTCCACGATAAATGGTTGCAATGCGTGTCATAGCATGTACCTTCAACGGACAAAAATTCAACGTCTTACACGCGTTCTATCATTAATATCGCTCACAATAGGACTCATCAGAAGGCTCAAAGTCACTCAAAGGGCAATGTAGAGGGCAATGCTTGGAGTTTCCTTGCGTGATCGAATCAGGAATGTTGATATCCGCAAGAGAACCAAGGTTACCGACATAGCCCGAAGGATCGCCAAACTAAAGTGGCAGTGGGCAGGGCACATTGCTCGCAGAACAGATGGTCGATGAAGTCGAAAAGTTCTGGAGTGGCGACAGCGTACCGGAAAACGCAACGTTGGCGCGGCCTCCCACAAGGTGGACCGATGACCTGGTGAAGGTCGCGGGTAGCCGATGGATGCGAGACGCGCAGGACCGGTCGTTGTGGCGACGCTTTGGGGAGGCCTATGTCCAGCAGTGCACGTCTTTCGGTTGATATGATGATGATGATCATTAATATATATAAAATTCTTCCGTTACTGAATGATTGAGTGACTGAGTGAATGACAGACAACGCACAGCCGAATCTACTGGTCGTAGAAAGCTGAAATTTTGCATGTAGGTTCCTTGGAGTGTGTAGGGAAGGATTTTCTGAAATTCTTAAGGGAACGGGAAAAAATGGGATATGCGCGTATGAAGTGGCGTGCAAAAGCTTGTATTGAATTATATAATCTGATGAAATGTCTCACGTGTTTTGAGATCAGCTCGCCGTCGACCCAGTGCGTTTATTACCAACTAGTGGACGTCACGCGGTTTCACCCGCGTAGTTCCCGTTTCCTTGGGAGTACGGGGATAATTTATAGCCTATGTTACTCCCTGATAATGTAGCTATCCAATGCTAAAAGAATTTTTCAAATCGGTCCAGTAGTTTCGGAGCTTATTCAATTCAAACAAACAAACAAATCTTTGCTCTTTATAATATTAATAATAATATTATTATTATTGTATTACATATATTAGTGTAGATTAAAGATCTTCATAACTGTGACCAAGCCGGCGGTATCGGACATAATTATTATTTATTTATCATCAGGGCAAAGGGTCATTATCATAATATATATGGGATCAAAGTAAATTAGCTAGCGACTTCTGCAGACGTGATTTATATGACGTACTGAGGGCTTAGCGCGAATATTTTGACGGATAGTAACGTTAACGTAAGTGAATTTTGATTGTGAGAAACTACAAATTGGTTTAATTTTATGGGACATACGCAATTTATATCATTCAAAAATATGAATATAAGTATCTAATTCAAATAAATATTATGTGCGAAACGAGTATTGTAGCTATGGTAAAATTTTACGTTACGTTACGTCAAAAATATTTGTGCTAGGCCGTCATATATCTCAATAGACCTTAACGAAATTTTGACATCGAATCTAAACCACCACTGGCGTTGATCCTATAGTGGAGTGTTCCCGTGGTGATCCTGAACTTAAAAGTTGGCTTTATTTGTTTTTTTAGGGTTCCGAACAAAAAACTGAACCCTTATAGAATCACTCGGGTGTCTGTCTGTCCGTCTGTCACAGCCATTTTTCTCCGGATCCACTGGACCGATTCTGTTGAAATGTGGTACACATATGGACTTCTGTGACACAAACACGGAGGCGTTACTAAAATTATTAAATTTTTAGTACCGTGGATGTGTGGATCACTTTTGGAGGCCAAACTAGAAAATTAAAAAAAAAAAGTTTTTTCAATAATTTCGTCTTATATATCAAATGTAAGGGCTTACTGTGAGAATTTTAATTATATTTTTTTCATAATTTTAAAATAAATGGTTTTAAGGTTATTCAAGAAATTAGACGAAAAATGACCATTCGCCCCATATCTCCGGAACTACAGAGCCAAAAATTTTGAAAAAAAATAATGGAGATAATAGATCTTTACCTATAGATTACTTTAAGAAGTCTATAGTTTTAAAATAAAAAATTCGTTCGGAACCCTTTGCACGCGAGTCCGACTCGCACTTGGCCAGTTTTGTTTTCGACATTCTATCGTTTTACTAATTTAATATTACCCCTGACTAGCTGCTGTGGACATATTCTTCGCGTGTGTAACATCATGATATTTTCTGTGCAGGAACTCATCATTCAATGCGTTAGAGACGAAGATGGGAAGAATGCGTCTCCATACATGTGTGACCCGCTCACTAAACCTGAGAACAGAGTCAGGACTTGCAACGATCATCCTTGTCCACCCAGGTATGTAAGAAAGAGATAAAACATGTTCGTTTGACACACACGGATATACAAAATGACCTGGCAAAAATAAGGAGACTTAATAAATGAATTTTAAAACAGTAACATTGTATGCCTCACATAGGCACGTAGATCCCATTTCCCAGGAGTCTTTTCAAACATTTTGTTCTCTATGTAACGTAACATACTTTTTTCAACATAACATTTTCGCTTATGAAATATTACTAACACATAAAACATGCTGATTCTGACGAAGGTCAGCCATACTCAATGCACTGACAAACAGCATTTTATTTTTATTTATATTATGTCAACGGAAAATTGCAAACGTCGTAGAATTGTAATAAAATATCGCGTAAAATTGTAAAATATTTTTTCTTGATAAGCCACGGACATATTGGAAATTTAATATGGGTGGGATTTATTGTATAAATAAAACTAATTTTTCATAATATATCGAGAAATCATAATCTAATAAAGATTTATTTATATAGATAATCTCACGGAGTCTGCAATTTTCCGGTTACACGTACACGGATTCAAAATAACTACTGATAAACCTTTCACAAGACAACATAGTGTTTATATTTTTCCGAAATTCGTCCTTCAACAGTTTCCACGTGCCAGAATTTTTCTTAACCAGTTTTTTTTATCTTTAAAATCGGTCTTGTGTTTTTGTTTTGTCTGTAGTTTTTAGGGTCCGTAACGATGTTTATTTTCCAACCAATACGAAAAAAAAAAACTAGTTTTTACCGTGTTTTTTTTTGTGTATGCTAAAATTACTTTTTTGTGATTTCTTTTATTTGATTAAAGTTTAGTTTATTGTCTTTTTTTTGTCGAATAAATGAATCTATGTCGCATTTTTGCGTCGCACAAGTTATCTGTGGGAGTTGTCTGTGCTTGAATCTTAATTTGACTCTTAACTTGGTTATATGTCAGATTTCAGCACATAAAATGATATTTATTTGACTCTTAACTTGGTTATATGTCAGATTTCAGCGCACGAAATGATATTTATTTGACTCTTAACTTGGTTATATGTCAGATTTCAGCGCACGAAATGATATTTATTTGACTCTTAACTTGGTTAAGTCAGATTTCAGCGCATGAAATGATATTTATTTGACTCTTAACTTGGTTATATGTCAGATTTCAGCGCACGAAATGATATTTATTTGACTCTTAACTTGGTTATATGTCAGATTTCAGCGCACGAAATGATATTTATTTGACTCTTAACTTGGTTATGTCAGATTTCAGCGCATGAAATGAGATTTATTTTATAATCAGGTTACTAACAATTTTATACATGAATCTTTTTTTGGTTAAATGAGGCCAGAATGGAAAATATTCAAATCACACGCTAAAATCTGACATACATATACCTCAACATCATACTCGAAACACCATAAACCTACCTTGATATCCTAATGACACTCCACAATCGAGATCAGGTAACAAAACACAGCACAATAGCACTCCGCAAGCGACACAAAGCCAGTTGGTTCCAGTTGAAACTGCTTTAATCCAGATATGTCCTTTGTTAGGTGGAACTTCACGGAATTCTCTCAGTGCACCAAGTCGTGCGGCATCGGTATTCAGACGCGAGAGGTCACCTGTATACATGAGGTAAGGTTACTGGACGTGAGTGTGTTAGGCCTGAGTGTAGGTAAGTATTGTCGAGTGGAAACCGACGGAATATGATAGATAACGCTTCCTTAGTACTTAAATCCAATCTGAATACTGTGTCTAATACAATGATGATGTCAGGCATATTCTCTTTTCTGTATTTATTTTTAGGGTTCCGAACAAAAAAACACGGAATCCTAGTAGGATCACTCGGGCGTCCGTCAGTCTGTCCGTCTGTTACAGCCATTTTTCTCCGGATCTACTGTACCGATTCGATTGAAATTTGGTATACATTTGGACTTTTGTGACCCAAATACGGACGCATTACGTAAATTATAAAATTTTTAGTATGGGGTCACTTGAGGGGGTCAAACTAAAAAGAATAAAAATAAAAGTTTTTTGAATAATATTATGTCACATATACAATGAAAGGGCTTACTGTGAGGGTTTTAATTATATTTTTTTTCATAATTTTAAAATAAATGGTTTTGAAGTTATTCAAGAAATTAGACGAAAAATTACCATTCCCCCCTTATCTCCGAAACTACTAAGCCTAAAATTTAAAAAAAAATGGAGGTAATAGATCTTTAACTATAGATTACAGGAAAACCTATGAGGAGATTATAATATTAAAAGAAATTAAATTCGTTTGAAACCCTTTGCACGCGAGTCCGACTCGGACTTGGCCAGTTTTAACATTAACGATCGTTATAACTTTGTTCCATTTCATCGTTGGGTTATACCTGAATGATTTTGAAAATAACAATTTGCCGTTGGGTTTATGATGATGACTAGCCGTGAATTAGACTATCACGAGGAACAAATATTTTTATGGCCTAATACGTTCCATTTATAAATAAGGCGGTTGTCAAAATATAAAATGCTCGTTTTGACAGCAGGATACAACATTGCTTTACTAGTAAGTATGAAAGAGACAACAATAAATCTGTTTCGCACTTAGTGGTAAAGCAATCTTCTATCCCTCTCTACTCAGCTGTCTAGTCGGACTTATTAGATTTTGGTGACTATAATTTGTTTATTTTAAGTACGAAAAAAGACAGCAATTTTAAGTGTTCTATAAAAAGTAAAAATTACTCTTTCAGTAAGGTTCTGAATTAATTTTGACTTAGACCAGACCTCATTTATATTTTTATGCTATCTCAAATTTATGTATTAATTTAATAGGGTACCACTATAATTATTTATTATGTATAGCATATTTGGAAAAGATTGTGTCTTGTTTTTGACGAACAATGGGTCTTTTATTTCAAACTAAGACACTTACGCCATAATTTTAACCTCTAAAATTCACCAGGTAACCCGAGGCGGTACAAACACAGTGGTAGTCCCCAACAGCATGTGTCCGCAACCGCCCCCACCAGACCGGCAGTACTGCAACGTGCTGGACTGCCCCGTGCGCTGGCACTCCGGCGAGTGGTCCAAGTGCTCCAAGACCTGCGGGGGAGGCATCAAGCAGAGAGAGGTAGGTGGAACACAAAGTAACAGCACGCGTCCACCAGACTATTGTTAAAGAATAGGGAACATGCAATATTTTCATCTTGCTACCATTTTAAAGAATTCTATGTGAAATAGACAATACATAAATTTAAAAAAATAAAGCGCTTTCATTTCTTTTCAAAATTGCGGTTTTAAACTGACAGTTTGACATTTCACCCGAAAAAGGAAGTTGAGTCACTCCTGTCTGACACTTGTCATGAACTGTCCTAACTCAAAGACATAAGGTTGCCTTTTCGTTGTCATAACAGCAGTGACGTCACTAAACGCTGATTGTTGTTTTTAAATAAGTTCCGTTTCACGTTACTTAAATTCATTATTTTTGTTAAAAATCGATATGAACTAAAATGAAAACGTTGCAATAGCCTTTATTTTATACTTTTTTATTATTTTATATTCTGTATTTGCATCTTCCCTATTACCACACCTTGGCCACTCTATCCACTCCATAATCTACAAAATCATTATTTTGTCTGATTGCTCGTTTTGCGTCGGTATAATCTCGGTTTCGCCGTATGGTGTCGGCCGGTGCCGTATGGTGCCGTAAAAGAATAATACCATCCCATCACTTTCCGTGGGTAAGAGGCGACTAAGGGGCTCACTAGGGAATGGGCAGCAGCGTTCTCTGTAAAACGCAACACCATACACTGCGATCGCCAACCCGCCTGCCAAGCGTGGCTATTATGGCAAACCCCCCCTTTCGAGGGAGGCCTATGTCCAGCAGTGGACGTCTTTTCAGCTGTTATGATGATGAATCTCGTTTTCTGATGGTCCACGCTGTTCTGGTAGTAATTTAATCACACGAGAATTTACAACATCTTAACATCCTAGATGGTCAGGGCATATTGCTCGCGGAACCGATAGACGGTGGGGCTTCTGGAGCTTCTGGAGTGGTAGCCGCGTATCCCGGTACATGTAACGTGGGCCCGGCAAGGTGAACCCATGACCTGGTGAAGGCCTATGATATCCATTGGATGTGAGACGCACAGGATCGGTCGAAACAGAACCACTCGGGGGAGGCTTATGCTTATGGCTTGTAACACTGGATGTTTTTTGGATGTAAAAAATTATGATGATGCTGTTGGACATTCTAGATTGTAAGACGATTCTTTTCTTTAACCAGGTGGAGTGTAAGCAAATAATGGCACAATCCCACGTGGTGGAACGGCCCGCCTCTCTCTGCAGTTCACCGCGACCCGCTGCCACTAAGTCCTGCAACTCAAGACCTTGTCTTCTAGACACGGCTTCACCAGAGATATCGCTCGCAAACTCTTCTTATATACAGCACGACCCGAAGAAGAAAAAGGTAAGGCGTTTAAGATTTAAATGGAGCCTAATAGGAAAATTGTTTTTTTTTACATAAAACTTTTTGAAAGACAAATTAAGGTAAAAACTTGATAAAAAGGTTGTGATCGTTTTAGATTACATATACAGCTCTAATTGCATGTATCGTCCCTTGCAAGTGATGACAGTGAATTAGTGCCATCCAGAATAAACTATATTTTGCGTGACAAGGATAGAATTTTGTATTTTCTTTTTTTTCACAAATCATACCTATATAGTATTTTTTTCAAAACAAAAATCTTTTCAAATTTTAATAGTGTGTTTTTGTAGTGTCAATTATTACAATTGTCGAAAACTCAAAACGCTACTGAAATGTTGACAAAGTACAATTTCAATATCTCTTTGACTTTTCAAAAGTCGTTTAGAGACTTTGTATACCAGAATAAACGCAATACCTCTTATGGGGTCATTGTACTCATCATTATGAACAATTTTTACTACGGGACCAATCCCGAAATCGCGAAAAAAATCAGCTATTCAGTACATTTTGTTGAGTTATGCGCACAGAAATGTATGGGGGAGTCGGTTTTTTTTTTCACGATTTCGGTGTTGGTCCCATAGTGAAAGTTGTTCATAATGTTGAGTACAATGAACCCTGAAGAAGAATAGGGAATACGCATGCGATTTTTTTATTTGCAAAATGAAATATTTACTAACTCTAATAAACAATTATGAAATTATTTTTTAAATACCTTCATCAGCGATGAAGTTATAAAGCTTCAAAGTTTACAATTAGAAAGAGAGGTCCGATATGAATTGTGACGTCAAAGTTCTTGGCGCCTATACAGCTGTCATAGAAAACACCGTTTTCGCGAGAGGGACAGATACATTTATTTAAAATAATTATATCTCGTTGGTTTTTCGAGCAATTTTGATTCTATTTTCACTGTTAGTATTATATGTGTGTATATTTTTAGATAAACTGTATAGATAATAAATAGTTTTATCGTGCATATTCCCTATTGGATTTATTCTGTTCCAGGTTGTATACCTACACAACCTAAACACTGAAATAGCTTACGATAAAAATATAATGTAGGGCGTATTTCCACCAATTCAATCTGACTGTATTAGTCTAAAATATAATTTACTAAAGGCAGTAAAGGTCGATCTTGTACTTCTGAAATTAAATTCCTTCTTTGAAATAGGTACCTGTTTTGTTGTTTAATTATAGATTTCAGACAAGATATTATATATTTATTTTAAAGGTGAAACATCTAAATTGTGTGAAACACAAGATAGCTAGATAGAATCTTGTCAATGAGTTGTGTTACAATTTTGGTGTACAAAAAATTAAACTCTACTAGATCTAGAAATGAGGTTAATATTATTTGAAATATGGAAGAGGATGATTTGCAAGTCCAAAATAATCTAGGTTAAAGGCAAGAAACTGAAATAGTGTAAATACCTGACCTTGGCCTTTGTTACCGATGAATAATGAATAGGATGATTCAAATGAAGCCAAATACGATGGATATGCTAGTGGAATTGTATGATATATAACTTTTTAATACTTCACTTGAAGACCATTTGAAGTATTTTACTCAAGACACGGCACCAAATATGACTGATTCTAAGTCTAAAAAAGAAGTGTGTGAGTGTGTGTGTGTGTGTGGGTGAAGTGTGTGTTTTAGATAGGCTGATAAAATTTTCGTTTTTCCTGATTAATTCTAAGTGTTAAGGTCGTTCACCCCAGAAGGGACATAATTAGTGTGTTAGGCAATAAAATCGAAAAAGAATAAAGTATTATTCCTACACTTCAAATGCCAAAAATCTAAGATTTGTCTGGTTTATGTCAGAACTAGTTGACCCGCGCAACTTCGTCTGCTCCGCTCCTATTGGTCTTAGCGTGATACATAAATGTATATCCTATAGCATTTCTCGATCAATGGGCTATTTAACACTGAAAGAATTTTTCAAATCGGTTTAGTAGTTCCTGAGATAAGCGCGTTCAAGCAAACAAACAAACTCTTCAGCTTTATATATTATTAGTATATAGATTAGGGCAATTTTGTAAGGGCCTTGACCATATCTCTGCCAGGATAAGGTTAATTTTGCAAGGGCATTGACCATCCTTTTATATTCTAGGTTATTGTGCCTTACTTTCACATGTCCAGGTCTAAGTACTGAAAGGATAGTAACCTTGTCTCTTGTTCACAGGTGACAGTAAAGGTAGGCGGGTCAGCCACAATATTCTACGGCACTCAAGTGAAGATCAAATGCCCCGTGAAAGGGTACAACAGAACCAAGATACAATGGGCGAAGGACCACCAGATCATTAGCAAATCCAAGAAGTATAAAATATCAAGAAAGGTAAGCTTTTCCTGAATATGTTACGGTTTAAAATGTTGAATTTTTATCTCTCTCTGTGAAGCCTTTTTACGAACGAGTGCAAGTTTCTGCAGTCGGTGTGATAAAAATGAAAAGAGTTTTTTAAAGCATTCAAAAGTGTGCCAAAAAGTTATGTCTGCGCGCGGGAAGTTAGGACTTGCTTATAGAAATGTATCGTTTTGAACATTAAAAAAATTTACAGTTTGAAAATGTGTACTGTTGAACTAAAGGAAAACAATTTTGTTTATACATATATACTAGACGTCATCTGAATAGCTTTGTATATTTTTATTCATGTTTTTTTCTGTTTTCTTTTTAGAATTGCAAGTGTCATAAATACCCAGTGAAGTCTCAATTGTTGTCAATTGAGACTTCACTGGGTATTTATAAATCCAAAGGCAAATTGAACGTCATTTTTAAAACACCTGTAACATACACCTTTTTTCAATCCTAGGGAGCTCTCCGAATAAACTCCCTCTCACTTCGAGACCACGGAGTATACACCTGCGTAGCGGGTAGATCCAGTGCCAACCTGACGCTGCTGGTCAAACCAAGGCCTGGAGAGTTTCCTTCAAGCGAAGAGATTGAGAGGCACAAGGCTTTGGATGAACCATCGTCACCGCTTTCAGATAGGTAAGATGATTGTGTCAAATTTGGCTTCGACTAAATTTTCCCACAGTTTCGTTCCCATAGCCAGAGACCAGGCATTTCTTTTTTCAAGACTAATTTCAGCGGTAGTGTAGTTTTTTATCAGGGGATGTATAGGTAGCCCCAAAGAGTATGCCCTGCAAAAAAACAATTCTTCCTCTATACAACGTATCTCAATAAACGCAATATCTCTTAAGGGGTCATTGTACTCATCATTATGAACAACTTTTACGATGGGACCAATCCCGAAATCGCGAAAAAAATCAGCTGTTCAGTACATTTTGTCGAGTTATGCGCACAGAAATGTATGGGGGAGTCGACTTTTTTTTCGCGATTTCAATGTTGGTCCCACAGTGAAAATTGTTCATAATGATGAGTTCAATGACCTCTTAAGAGGTATTGCGTTTATATTGTGTACTGTCAACCTTTTGGTAATGCATAAAAAGGTCTCACTTTTATTTAATGCATGACCAAAAGGTTGACTTTGATATGACCAAAAGGTTGACAGTGGATTAAGATAAAGATCATGATGATTCAAATGATACAGCTTTAATCGACTAAATTTTTATCAACAGCAGAGCTGACGGTCGCTACAGAGCAATGATTGGAGGCACGTCTGATGATCAGTCGCATGAACAGCGTCCGGGGGACTCCAGGAAGAACTATAAAAATAGGCAGAAAGGTGAGCTGAACGCAAAACAGAAGGTTTTCGTTCTTAAGGAGCATTCTCAAGTTGCAATATCATCTCAGTGACATTTAATGTTAAAATGTAAATGAAGTTAGAGCATTGATATATAAAAAACCCAAGATGCACAGTCTCGAACAAATGCAACACTCGAAACTGTCGTCAAAAACTGACATGTATCAAGTGTCATGTATTAAACATTTGTTTCATTTTAAAAACTGACATGTATCAAACATTTGTTTTGCAAATTCAACCTTACACGGATCGCTTAAAGTTGTTTTTACAAAGCAGTTCAGTATGGCGAGTGATGCGCATTTTTTTTTGCAAATTCAACTTTACACGGATCGCTTAAAGTTGTTTTTACAAAGCAGTGCAGTATGGCGAGTGATGCGCATTTTTTTTTTGCAAATTCAACTTTACACGGATCGCTTAAAGTTGTTTTTACAAAGCAGTGCAGTAGGCCAGTGATGCGCATTTTTTTTTGCAAATTCAACCTTACACGGATCGCTTAAAGTTGTTTTTACAAAGCAGTTCAGTATGGCGAGTGATGCGCATTTTTTTTTGCAAATTCAACTTTACACGGATCGCTTAAAGTTGTTTTTACAAAGCAGTGCAGTATGGCGAGTGATGCGCATTTTTCTTTTTTGCAAATTCAACTTTACACGGATCGCTTAAAGTTGTTTTTACAAAGCAGTTCAGTATGGCGAGCGATGCGAGACTGTTTGAAACTTACGCACAATTATACGTATTGCGCTTGTTTTTTGCGGACGTTTTTGAGATGCTGAGTGTGTATCTTGGGTTTTTTTATATATCAATGAGTTAGAGGTGTTTGTCACAGTTGGTGACTGCAATGCGAATGCGGACGCTTTTTAAAAATTGCAAGAATTGCCCCTCCGCGGGTCTAAAAAGGCCACTTTAGCAGAAACAGAAAGCACATCACGCTACCCGTCACTGTAAAATTTTCCCAATCAACCTTGAACCTAATGTGTTAGCGATAAAGATGAAAATAAAATTTGACAAATTGTTGTGTGATTAATATTATGATTTTAATATGATTCTGCTAAAGTGGCTTTCTAGACCTGCTGATTTTTTAATGATATTTCTCTTAGCCGTTTTTTTTGGCATGTGTTGTTTATTAAGAAAACTGAAGCAAACTAAATCTGGCTCAGAAACGGGATGAAAGAAATAAAACTGTTAGATGAGATTAAATTATAACTTCCGTAAAAGTTTTGACGACCTCAATTATGTTAATGGAGGTGCTACCAAAACACGCTAAAGCGAATCTAAAATAAATACCAATTCGGCAACTTTTGGTCGTCACTTTTTACCCTCTCGGCTTTTAAATAATACTAAATAAATAAATTGCAATCATCCTCATAGGTTTTTTTTTTGATGTTATTAATGTTATTTTAATACGTTACGAAAAATATTATTTAAATGTTATTTAACTAAATAACTAATACACCTAACTATATACATATGAATATACAAAAACAAATACACTCAGGCGTCGAAGAATTCCTCCGCATCGCTGTCATCCGGAAACGTGCCCTGAAGACTGGCAGCATTGCCACGTTGAATGGCAATACTAATTCTTTGAGCAAAGAACGAGCCAGCCCTCTGGTCCTCATATCTTATTTAAATAGCTGATCCGCGCTGCTTTGTCTGCGTCACATTTTTCATGAATGCTCCACTCCTATTGGTCGTAGCGTGATATCATATCCTCGATAAACGGGCTGTCCAATTTTCAAAAACAATTAAAATCGAACCTGTTGTTCTTAAAAATAGCGCATACAACCAAACAAAGAAACTCTTTAGTTTTATAAAATTAGAATAGATAATTTCAAGCACATCTATTTCGTTGGATTTAAAATGTGTATTTTCAACAAAATACCGCAGCACTGCAACTAAAATTTCAGGTTGCAGCAAATTCATTAAGTCCGACACTGCGGTGCTTCTCGAGTGCCCTGCAAACACTAGATAAATTTGGAATTAAAGTCTTAATTTTTCGTACATTTGAAAATTTTAAAGCACTGTTTAAAAATTGTTAACCTATTTCTTAATTTGCTTGTTGCCGTTCGGATAAAATATTTTGTTAAGTTTTCTGCTATCTACTTTATTTTTGTTTTGAAATTACCAGCTTAATTAAAGAAGAAAATAGCAAGCGGTAAAAATATTTCCTCATTTTCGTGTTTACCATAGAATTTCCAGTTATTAGAAATATCAAAGGACCATTTTCAAGAAACAGATTTTGCTTTAAAACAGTCTTAATTAACTTGATTGGGAAATATCAAAGTTATTAATTTTCTGTCAGAACATTTAGGTGTTACTTTTGTATATATAATTTATAAAGCTTGCCATAAAAACAAATGTTTACCTACACTTTACACGTTGGTTTTTATGTATCAAAACTTTAATAGATAAAAAAATATGATGTTATGGAAAATAAACAGTATATAATTTTCTCTAACTTGTGATCGTAGTAACAATTATTATAATATAGTTATTTCAAACAGGAAAAATAGACAAAGTTCGAGACGCCCTCTACGGCAACACAGCAACAACTAGCACTAAAGCGTCGCCGAGCTTCAACTCACAAGAAAGAGACATGTACGATGAACACGAGGTAAGAGCACAACAATTCTCCTTACAATCTAAGATTTCTAAGAACATTGTGTTGATAAATCGTCTGAGATGCTAGGCAAAAGTAGCTTACTACTATCAGATAGAGTTTATAAATATTTACTCAGAAATGTTATGAACTGCAACAGATAGAAAAAGTAGAAAACAAGTTTTTCTTTGAATTAAATAAAGTTGAGGTTAAATGAGATTCATCTAAAACTTAACTAACTGTTCTAATTAACACTCAAGACTTCAGGGAACAGGCTGAAATTACTAACAAACATTGATTTTCAAAAAGTATAAAACATATTTTCAAACCAAAACTGTGTTTCCAAACGCAACAACCCTAATCTCTTCAAAGTTAGAGTGAACAGGCTCTTTCTGGGTAAGCTCGCTCCATCGTAGACTTTGTCTCTGTCATCTCTGACCTAGACTAGAGTCAAGAGCAAACCAAACACAAATAATAAAAAAAAAAAAAACAAGTTTATGATGCAACCGACAACTTGGATCTAGAACGGGCGTTCCATCTGTTACCAGTGATCACACAAAATCGTATAAAATCGTTTTCTAATATCATCCAACCCAAAATCAGTAATTTATAATCACAAACCGATAATCTTCGGCCTGTCTCTCCAGTGTAATGACAGTAATAAAATTTACAACCGATTTTACGACGGACATAAACTTGTTATATATAGATGATGTTGTTGCAAGATGACTTACTTATCGTACGCATAAATTCGTCATAATATATTTTATGGTAACTGTATAAAGCACTTTGTTACCTGAGATATTGTCTTAATCCTTAAGATGTTTTGGGAGAGATTATTTGTCAATCATCTTTTTACTACTGTGAACATTTGCGTTATCCATTTTATTGTCTTCGCTAATCGTAACTTGTAAAACCAGCTCCGCAACTTCACTTTTACTAACATTATCATCAATAGGCTATGTCTAAGTAATAAGAACCGCACGGGTCGATTTTTCATTCCAAGGTTGGTCCGAGGATGGGTGACCACTCGTAACATTAAATACATTAAGCAGCTTAACAAATGAATAGGTTGTCAGAATCTGAAAATCATAACCCTTCCTTTTGGCTTTGCCGTAGTCGGGTAAAAAGAAGAGTAATACTATCGTGTAACCCAGATACTGGATTGTGGTCTTTAGTTAGGAAGTCGCTCAAAGAAAAATACTAATATTCAGCTGCATCCGGCTAGACTGCAAAAGCCAAAAGACTAAGTAGATTGATCGATCAAAATATATCCACCCAAAGTGCTAACATTCTTAGATCTGCCCAGTAAACCACTCTCAACCACAATTTATCAACACAAACCTAAGCTTAACCTAACAAACTTGCCCGCACGCCGCTTGGATCGTTCCTTATTGAAGAAGAGTGCCGTCTCCTCGCAGATGCTACCTCCCAAACGGAGCAGTGCCTCCAGGGTACTGCCCTGCCTGCATTACATTGTGATGCAGCTTCAGGTGAGAAGTTCCCAGAACTGAG
Organism: Lacanobia wlatinum; assembly: GCA_947578705.1. NCBI lineage: Eukaryota > Metazoa > Arthropoda > Insecta > Lepidoptera > Noctuidae > Lacanobia > Lacanobia wlatinum. Next base: position 3,358,113 of record OX388046.1, on the reverse strand, counting down.
GGTAGATGGAGATTTGGGTGGCATGCATTGCACGTTTCTTGGTTTATTTTCATTTTGGTGATTTTTTGTTACATCATTTTAGGTTTTCGTAGAGAGGTATGTGATCTGTGTAACCTTGTAGTCGGTAATCTAATTTTTTTTTTCTTATTACTTTAGGCCGCGATTTAACCAGCTACGGTGTACGATCAAGCTGTTGATCATATGTAATGCTCAGTTGAACGCAGTGTAATGCAACTTATTTTTTTTTTTTTCTATCCGACTAATTGGTTAACTCAGATACAAATATAAAACAGGTGTACTAAACATTAAGATCGTTTTCATTTCCATTGGTGAGCATTGTTTTGAGCATGTATCGTTTTCTTTTTTTATGATGATTTTGAATTAAATTTATTTTCTGATCATATTATTTTTAACAAGATATTACTAATACGAAGTTCCTGTACAAATAATGGCTCAACTTTATCACAAATCGGTTGATGTTCCTCGATACTAATTTCATGCCATTATTGATTCTAACCACCTCGATATCAATTTTTGTTATTGTTTTTAGCTTACAACTAAAACAATCATTCCGATAACTTAGAACATTTTTAATTGATATGTTCAGATGTTTTGGAATTTCCAGACCGGCAACTCGAGGGGCCAACGAACCGTGGACTCGATCATCATGTACCAAAACTACGGCGTTCCTACTAAATCCCATTTCTTCAATATTGACGACAAACAGATAGTCTTTCCTGAAGATGATGACTCTGATATCATTATTGTAAATGAAGATTACAATAGAAACGTTATTAGAGATATGCCTGTTGAGAGTCTTCAAAATCTGGATGAGACTACTACGGAACGCAGGTAAAGTTTCCTTACATTTTATAATTTAACATCCATGTAATAAAACTTTACAGGATTTTCTCGTACTATTTTCACACAACGTCTAATTTTCAATTGCTATACATATATGTTGATTTATGGTAGTTGAAGATGTGCCATTTTCAGTGGGTATATGTTGAACACTTCATTGAATGAAATTACGCGAAAAATTAAAAAATGTAACTCCTGCCTTTTTCAGAATGATGGACGTTCAATTTTATTTAATGTGTATGACATGATAATAGACAAATTTCTAATGAACATCCTTTAGCGACTCCATAAGTCAATAAATTAATAGAGTATGGAATTTGAATGAAAAACTCTGTCAATTTCTTTTGTCTAGGTTTCAAGCCCTAGATGCTCACGAGTACGTCTGGATGACAACAGATTGGTCTCCGTGTAGTGCTCTCTGCGGCAAAACTGGTCATCAGATCAGAGGCGCTGTTTGCCAGGTACGTGTGCGGTGAAAGAGTTACAAAGTACAAGGATTCGCATGAAGTTAGAATATAATTTATATTCATTTTATTCTTTATCTTTGTTGTTTCCACTTATGTACGAGTATTGATGTTAATCTATTTGCTTTCTCGATTCCTGCTGAAATTCTTTTATTTTTTCCAAACAGCACAAAAAAGACAACAGTACGACGACAGTCGAGACAGAAGAGTGTTTGTCTCGAGGAGGCACTCCCCCCACCGTAGTGAGGGAGTGTGTCGGGGAGAGCTGCGCGGAGTGGAGGAGTGCGCCCTGGTCCGCGCCCAAGTGTCTTAGCAGTGGAGCTGGTGAGTGACGTGAAAAAGGCACCTATAACTACACTCAGTGGTTTGGCGGTGTAACGATTGCATGTAAAAATCGTAATGACATTAACATGAGTTGTTATTAAAGAATTTTCGACTTTGACTCTGTAAACTTTGAAATAATTTCAAAATACAAAACATTTTTAGGACGAACTGGTTATAATGGTAAGAACCATTATGACCAGTCCGTCGATTCTTTCAAATTTAAACGCAAAAACTTAAGCGATGTGAGCTCACTTCGCGTTCACTTGACCGAAGATTTGCACGGTGCCAAGTGCACAAAACAGCGCTGGACTATATGCACACTCAGCTTTGGTGATGTAATGATTGCAAGTGAGCCTAGTCCAATAGCAGCTCTTAAAGACATTGAAGTAATTTCGGAAAAAGTGCTTTTAGAGCTCTCAACAACTTTTCCATCAAATCCTGCTAGAAAAGATTCTCCATGCTTAAGCTTATTAATATCACAAATATATTGACAACTTTAACCTAATGCTCTTACGTTTAGCTTAACAACAGGCTTATCTAATTGGGCAATGAAATGAATGTGCTGACCCTTAAATATTAATAGACAGTAATACTTCCCCATTATTTCAAGTCTCTTTAACTCTCTCTGTATCTAACCAGTCTTATCTCATGTTACCACCAGCCATAGTCCGTCGCCGCGTGGAATGCGTGTCTGCGAACGGCACGACTCTGCTGGAAGCCGCGTGTGACTCCTCCACGAGACCGGAAAAGACAAAGCGTGATGCTAGTCCTTGCAGAGCGGCCTGGGCGGTTGGGCCTTGGAGTAAGGTGAGACCAGATTCAATAAACATTTGTGTGTAATAGGGAAAATGCAAATACAGAATGTATGAGAAAGTTGTTAATAAAATGATAAAAAAGTATAAAATAAAGGCTTATTACAACGTTTTTATTTTAATTAATATCGATTTTTGACAAACATAATGAATTAAAGTAACGTGAAACGGAACGTATTTAAAAACAACAATCAGCGTTTAGAGACGTCACTGCTGTTATGACAACGAAAAGGCAACCTTATGTCTTTGAGTTAGGAAAGTTCTTGAGCAGTGGCAGACAAGAGTGACGTCGTCGTCCGTTTTCGCGCGAAAATTTAAACAGTCGGTTTAAAAACGCAATTTTGGCAATAAATTTAAGCGTTTTCATTTCTTATTTATATGGTGGTCTATTCTAGATGAAGTTTTTTTTTAAATTATAGCAAAAATGACAATATTGCATGTTTCCTATTATAACAGCATCGTCAACATCTTTGTCTAGTTCTATTTTGTTTTCCACGGTGAGACTTTACTTGGGGTCGAAGAAACTAGTTTGCTTCTTTTATTCCGTCCTGTAAAGTGTCATGCTTACTTTTCTTTTTTAGGTAAGATCAGATTCATGTTACTTCAGTGTATAATTTTAACAGCATCATCATTATCATCAACGTCATTGTGCTAGCCTTGTTTCAGTTCCTCAGGTTCCTCAAATTTTCTTCTTCATTTTCGTCTCTCTTCTGTTTTTTGACTCTCTTTTCTTTGATATCATTCCTTATACATCCCATCCATCTCCTTTTTGGCTTTCTTCTGCCATAAGAACAGCATAACATTATAATCCGCCAGTAAAATTCACACTGCTGGGATACAGGCCTCCGTTACGTGAGAAGGAATGCGTCATAAAATACCATACGGACTCAGTGCGTGGTAGGAAAGGAAGTGTCAGGGCAAAGGTCGCTTGGGAAAAAGTGAAATACTTAAAACATTATAGAGAAAAACTGCCTATAAATATAGGCAGTTGAAAGAGATGTAAGTGTATTCCCAATTCGCTATAGAGTCAGAAAAAGAGACGGAAGGCAAGTAACTAAAGGAACTACACAGAAACCCATTGTCTGACTCCAAGTAGCAAGTAACCTCTTCAACAGTATATCAGCAATACAAAGTTTCAATGTAAATTCATAATGTTCAATAACGCTGCTGAACAAAGAAGTTCCTTGTAATGGCTTGTTCCGGGATCTGGAGTGAAATGAAGAACTCTTAACAAGCTGGTCCTGCATTGAAAAGTTTATAATGAAACTGTTATAGCCTTTTTACAGTAAAACCGATGTTCGTTCGCTTTTAACATCATTAGTGCTAAAAGCGTCATTGCCAGTTCCAGTAAGACGCGCTCAGTCGTTACATACTTTTAAAAAACTTGTCAAAGAACGTCATTTATTTTTACTGCCTGTATATTTAGTATTTATGTATCTATTATACATATAGCATATTTATTTATTAAAACTTTATGCACAAGTAAAAAAACACTGTACAAAGGCGGACTTAATGCCTTAGGCATTTTCTACCAGTCGACCTTAGGGTGGTGCAGAGAAAATATGGCAGGTGTATCTGTGTATTTATTATTTTATATTATAATTACTTCATTTTTTTTTGTCACACCAACGACAGCCCCAATTTCATGTCCAGGCAAATACTGTACATCCCAGGTTGCCTGGAAGAGATCGCGGAATGCGATAAGGCCGTGCATTGTATTTGTTTTAGTTTTAAGTTTCCTTTTGTATTTATTTTTGGTGTAGAATAAATTTATATATTTATAAAAAAATATTTATTTATTATATAAATAAATAAATAGTGCAATCGGTTTCTGAGTTGTTGACCTAGTGGTTGGATTTTGGGATTTTTTGTTTTCTCTGTCATGTTCTATATGGTCATACAGTAAAAAAAAAAATGTCAAAAATCCGACCGCAGAGAACGACTTATAAGTTTTAAAAGACTCAATTTCCATAATGCAGTTAGTGGCATCGAATCTATGACTGATCAAAAATAAATGCTGCTATAACTGCATTGCCTTTAAATATAAACATGACACATGATGTAAAGTCCCGCAACCTCCATTGAAAAGGGACAATCTTCCGAACTGACGAATTTTTGTCTGGTGGGCAACTCCCTATGGTTGTTTTTAGGCTGTAGTATATGTTTGTCACCGGAGGAAGCTCGTTAAATGCATAGTCGTAATAAATACTCTATTTGTTTCATATTCTCATATAATTTTTTTACCATTAATATATTTGTATCTATTATATTTCTATTTAGTATGTGCTATGTAAGTGCGTCCGTGGCATCACAGGCCCTATCATAAAACCAGCGCTGTGTTATTTTTTTTTTTAAATATCGCAGCATTTAAAAAAAATAACCTTTTTGGCCCTTTTTGCTTTTATTTTTCTTAATGACCTTTTTGGGCCTCGCACAGACTACATGAATAATATTAATAAAGTAATGGTAAATAATAAATTATTAGGTAGTTACTGTTAGTTTTAATGAATGTTACAATTGTCTGTTTTGTGCGAGTCCCAAATAAACATCTTTCTTTCTTTCAAATACATTCAGACTAAGATACAACTATGTAGGTATATCCATAACTTCCAGACTGGAACACATATCGTTCAATTAGTACGGCAGACAATCACATATGGAGTAAAATTTTGTCATACTCAAGGGGCTTCCTGTAGCAACTTTAATATGGCTTCATAAAATGAACGCATAAACTGAAGTTATAGCTGAAATTTTATGTATTTAATAGTGGCACTAAAGTATCGCGGAGGAGATCTGATTTTAGGATTACTATTTCCTTTTTATGAGCCAGTTGCGTCATCCTCGCTCCTGATGTCTAACGACTGGGAACTGGGGCTAATAGAACAATGCACGTGAGCACATTCGGAAGAAGTTGGTAGAATCATCACAGCGTTAATTCGTTGGTTTCGTTCTCTCTCAATAACATTGTGAATTTTATTTATGTGTATGTATGTATGTATTTATGGTTATGATTTTTTCTGTCTCTGTTTTTCTTTCCTATAATTTGCACCTGCCATATTTTCTCTGCACCACCCTAAGATCGACTAGTAGAAAATGCCTAAGGCATTAAGTCCGCCTTTGTACAGTGTTTTTTACTTGTGCATAAAGTTTTAACAAATAAACAATGAGATGGGTTTATAGAACTATCAGTTTTAAAGCGACCGTGACTTATTTCTGGGCAATGTAGAATAATAGGTATAATGTGTGATAAAAAATGTGTGTAGACTGCCACGCTAAAATCGGATTGAGCGGTTAAAGTCTTCACACAAAGGATCTTTGAAGACGATGGCCGAAGTCGGCCCCAAAAAGACGTGGAGAGTCGACCTTGACGCATACAGTTTTTGCTAATATGAACTAGCGCGAGAAAAGTGTTCCTGAACGCAATAGGGGGAAGTTTTTACCCTGCAGTGGAATAGTATGGGCTAATATAAAAAAAAAACTAATTGAAACGGCTGTGAGCCTATAGAGACCAGATAAGCCCGCAGCAAAATGATTCAGGCTAATCAGTAATTAATTTTTTATACGCATATTCTGTCGCACTCCTGAGCAAAAGCCTCCCCTCCATTTCGCGGGCTACGCTTTCCATTTCCTGTTTTGATGCGTCTGTCTATGGTAGGTAGGTATGGCCAGAAAAACGTCTCTTCGTAAATACCCGAACAATAAATTATGGACCGTTTTTCTTCACTAGAGAACGTAAAGGATCACGATAGAAGTCGATTCAAGACGGCTTTATATCTTGATTTCTGATATTGATTTTAAGAAAGTCTTTACATGTATGTGGGTCAATGACCGTTATTGCACATTTGTCTGGCTGTGGCAGGTGCCAGATATATGTGCAACCAATCGTCTCGCCATCTGTCTGTGGTCTACTGCGACTTTGTCTAAGAAGTTCTTTCTGAACTAAAATACCCCCTTTACTTCCCAGTGCGTAGGCCCCTGCTCCCCCGTGGGGCGGCAGCACCGGCCATCGCGCACCCCTGCCTAGAACATGTCTGACTTAACCCCCCTTACTCCCCAGTGCGTAGGCCCCTGCTCGTCAGTAGGCCGGCAGCACCGAGCACTGCGCTGCGTGTGGCGCGCGGGCGGGGCGCGGCGGCGCGGGCGGGAGCGCAGCGCGGGCGCCGCGTGCGAGGGCCTGCCGCGCCCCGGCGTCGCGCGCCCCTGCCAAGTACATGTCTGTCTTAATAAAGGTAACGGTGGAAGAGTAGTGGTGGCTAGTTTTTAAATAACGCTGTAGTACTCACTTGTACAATAAATAAAATAAAAAAGACTCCATTTCATACAAACTTATAAGAATACATGCAAAATTAAGGTGAAAAAAAAATTACAATTGTACAGTTTTGCATATACCTACTGATTTCATTCATAACCCCCCTACTACCCCCCCCCACATATATTTTCTGAGTCTAGAGCATCCTGCTTTCCCTCCTGGTATTAGCGATATATTGGGTAGTGAATATATTCAATTAGCTAGGGGAGCTAGAAAACTGAGCAAATATAATTATATTTGCTCAGTTCCCTAGCTCCCCCATTCTTGTCAAGAGCTATCGCCAGAAACTGCCCACTTTCCAAAGTTTCTAGCATGTTATTTTATTTCTACCCTTCCATGCTTACTTCAAAACGTGTTTTGAAGTATCTCTCTGATTTTTCGAAGTTATTAGCTCACCTATAAATTAACATGTTCATGGAAAGGGACTGAACTCTACGACACAGGAAATCCCAGTGTGAGGTCCAGGGAATTTGTAAAAACTAATTATTGTCTAATTTTTTACTTGCTGATATTAAACCCAGATATATGTTTTCATAATTACTATTTTATTATTATAAAAATATTATGTACACATTTCCCTGACCACAAACTACATTCACAAACATCACTAACCCCCGTTTCTTTCACAGACGGCATCTGCCGCGACAGTTCCCGCTTCTGCGAGAACGTGAGAGCCATGAACATGTGCGCCCTCAAGCGGTACCGACAGCAATGCTGTAAGACATGCTCCGATTGAGCACACTGGCTGGTTGGCTGATCAGTCGAACCCAAGCGTTTGAACGTAACGGTCATCTGTCTGAATGACGGTTAGGGGTTTTTGAAAATGGAATAACGGTTTTAGATGATTTGAGGGCGGGGATAAACGAGCGTATACCATAGACAATTGGACATAGAGAATGGATTAAGCTTTCCCTATTTAGGTTGAATACAGGAAGAAAGTTAGAGAGAGATAAAGCGATCGTGTAACCAGTGGTTCTCTTTATGAAATTCTGACTGGGCCACAGCTTTCAGTGTCATGACTGGGCCACATCACAGGTTTGCAGAGTCATCAGAGACGAAGGTACGACCCACTGAAATAAAATGGCAGTGCTATTCTGTTAACATCTCACCGTGAAATGTAGGAACTGTCATTGCACCTAAAGCTATGAATTGACAGCTCACACTCAGTTCCGTTAAGTTTTTGTTGTGATATCTGAACAGGATAATAATGACAGGTGATATTCGCTGCACACTCACCATGTCTCCTTTCTACAGCGTGGTCAATTTTATGAAGATACTGTTCAGTCAATTCTTTATGTCTAGGTATAGTTTGTACCATTACAAAACCAATTTATTAGAATAACTTCGTCTGGCCCCGCCTTCAAATCCAATTGTGGATTCATTCGAAATTCAACTACAGATAATGCAATATATCATAGACTCGATCTACTGCTACTAAATTATGAACGGCCCCCTAAAGTGTTGTCATCACACCCCAGCTCAAAATTTAAACACGTTCGATTGTAAAATGGCCGCCGTTTCAACTAGTCTGAGCCTGTCAAGTAAAATATTTACCTACTGATCGATTTTGGGGCGAGAGTGAACCAAACTTCGTATGAACATTAATTATTTACGAACGTTTGAGACTTGAGCGAGTTTCAAATCAGTGAGCTGAGCCTAAAATGGCGTCCTAATTTTCAAAACATTGTGTACAAATTCAAAGACTTAAAGAGAAAAAAGACACAAATTCTTCTCGTAGATTGAAATTCGAATGAATGAATGAATTGAATCCGTCTCCGACATTCAGATTTGAATGAACGCTTTCTAGTGAAATTCGAAATGAACTTTTTAAAAGCTAAGGACAGTTAGTGAAGTGACGTACACAAAATGGAATTAGTTTTAATATCTGAAGAATGTAATTCTATCAAAATATACTTTGTGAATGAAGAATAAAATTATGTATTAAAAACAACGTAAAATGTAATACTTATAATGAAGCAAGCCTGTCAGTTATGTAAATCATAAGGCCAAAAATGTTTTTAATAAAGAATTCTTCATAGCGAGATTTTTTTGTTAATTATCAGCTTAATCAAGCCTTTTCCTGAGGCCGAACGGGCACATTAACAAAAAGTACTTTGGTACTGCTGTAATTCCTCTGTTCGACATTTTACGTCCAAGCCCGCTGTTAAATTCATAAAGCAGCAATTCTTGTACCGGGTTTGATCGACGCGACGTCAAAATGAACCATTTCGCGCGACTCAGTTTCGTTCGGGTCATAACTAAATTTTCCGAGTGACTGGAATGAAAGGACCCGTACAGAACTACTTCGTTCTTTTGCTTCAATGCCCCGTTTTTTGAATGAATTCTTTTTTCGAAAGCTTCAGATTTTCTTAATCTCGCTCAAACAATGACAAGGGTACTTCCAGAAAGTCGATCACGTTCGGTTATCTGAAGGAAATAAATATAGATTTACAAGCAAGTGTGAAAGAGAGAAAGCTAATTGTAAGCACGATAGTTCTAGTCGTGAAGCACAGCTGGCCATATAACATGGTCGAAATTGAATATTTATAAAAAAAATGTAAATTATTTCAAAAGTATAGCCCTCGAATTGATTATGTAAGTAGTAAACAAAATATTTAGTAAAAATGTTTTGTACTATATACAATTAATGTAAATATATATTATGGAATATTATTATTATTGAGCACTCTACGCTACGCTTGGCTCCTATAATATGATAAAGCACAAAATTAATAATTTAATAAATAAAAAATTAGGGAAAAAATATTTAGCAAAAATTGCCAAAAGAAAAAAAACAGAGTGTATTAAAGTACAGTCGAGTTCAAAATAAAGTGCTGTTTATTTTGTTCTTATATTTTTTCTTCACTGTCGTAGATAGATTCGTTTATAGGAATAAAAGTGTATGTATATTGGACATATTAAAATAATACGTAGGAAAAAACATTTCTGGTGAAAATTTAAAAGCAATACGATTCGCTTAAACATTTAAAAATGTAAATAAGTATGCGGATGCATAAAAAATTGTTATCAAACCCTTTCGTGGATGGGGTGTTAGTAAAAATTTAATAGTTTAATTTTTTTTCTTTACAAAAAATCATAATTGACATGTTCACAAAATCTGAGATGATTCCCTACTTGAAGAGTTAAACATAACATTAGTTTTTGTAGTTACTATAACTCATCGTTGTCTCAGTATTCCCTACAAGGGAGTTTACATTTTTAGTAAAACCTCGGTGCAGTATTACGAAGTATAATAATAATTATGTTTAGATAAACAATTTACTGTCAATTGTTAGTGGCATTAACCCAATTTGTATATAATTGAAACTATTTAGCTATGCAAAAATTGTTCCAAAGTACGAGGCATTATTTACTTTTAGGTGTTTATTACTCAACTTTACCCTTAAATAAACATTTTTGTTTTAAATTAAGTAAGTTGAAAACAGTGCCTCTGTTCATTAAACATGACGAGGAAGAAAGGAAATTAAAAGAAAAAAAGTTGAGCAGTAAAAACCCATTTGTAAATTAGGTTATAAAGGCTCACAAATTCTCTAAGACAATTAAGGAAATGTTTTAGTTTTAAGTACGCAACTTTCCGTAAATTTAATAACTTTAAAATAAATGTATATTCGTTACAACTTAACGCTTTACAAAGTTTTTTTTTACTTTTTTAAACTTAGAGAAAATATTTGTTGTTTTTTTTTTACTTTTTTTGTCACGTGTTGTACCTACGTGTTTATTTCCAGTTTTTAAATAAATTATTTCACTTTTTTTGTACAAGTTCACGTAAAATACTTCATATCAATAAAATACTGCCATTTAATGAAAAAAAAAAAATCTTTTTTATGTCGCTGATTGTATTTACAAACCTAATGCGTCTATCTCAAGTTTATTGTCTACTATGTAATAGTTTGAAAACTGACAATGTTTTTCGTAACTTTGTGACTTTATAGAGGACAGTGAATTTAAGAACGAAGTCATTATATGATCCGAAAAAATAATAATACAATAAAATCTTAATTATACAAATAAATTCTTCAAGTCAAAATATCACAGTAGACAATAAGCTTATAAAAAATATTGTTACTTTCTGCGTACTTACTATATTGTAAACCCTACAGTAATATTAACAATGTAACAATTATAATTTGTAAGTCTCAGAGAATAAGTCCAAATTGTACATTGTACCAAGAATTTTCAAATAAAAAATATATTATATGAATAAGTTACTCATACTTGCCTTTTATTTACATCCCTAACAAAAATTTAATACAGAACTGTCTGGGACCAGAAGTACAATATCAATCTCAAAGCTGAAGTGTCTAAATTTTATTTCTAACAGTAAATATATATATATATATTCTTTACTATACCTAGATTAAACTGGGTGGAACAAGGTCATTGGTGACCTGGTGAGAGTAGCGGGTAACCGATGGATGTGAGACGCACAGGACCGGTTGTCGTAGCGACACTTGGGGAGGCCTATGTCCAGCACTGGACGTCTTTCAGCTGATGACTATAGATTAAACTAGCCTCAAATCTTCTCCTACATGGAAATTTCAGAAATTGTATTATTGAGAAAGTGAGACAGCACTTTTGACTGCAAACGTACTTAAACTACGGAACTACAGAATAATCGCCTCACCTGAAACTACAGAATAATCGCCTCAAATATCGATGGAAACAAGATTAATCAAGTAGTAATTTCTCCAAACAAACTTGACTAGAGTTATGTTCCGGTAATGTGATAAATATCACCTTCTTCTTCTTATCGTGTTTCTAACGACCCCACACACCCTAGTGTCAGAGTTTCTAAACCACCTCAAGGGCCTCTGGCATGGTTTATTTGACGACCGCCATTTGGCGGCCGGGACCACCGGCTTATACGTGCCTTCCGAAGCACGGAATCATCTTTTTATCAGACAATCAGGTGACTCCATCAAAGGCCAAAAGTTTTACAAATCTTTCAGGAAAAACACTTCGAACACACTTGGTTTCGTAAAACCTGAAAGTTAGTTTTAGTTAATTTGGTAAATGAACTTTCAGTTTTTTTGATGCCTCAAAATAATTGCCTACCGTTATGAAAAAAGCTCGCCAGAGAATGGGCAGCAGCGTTCTCTGTAAAACGCAACACCATAACCTGCGATCGCCAACCCGCCTGCCAAGCGTGGCGATTATGGCAAACCCCCCCTAATTGGGGGAGGTCTATGTCCAGCAGTAGACGTCTTTCGGCTGATATGATGATGATGATGAAAAAAGGAAAAAAATATATTGAGAAATGGTCTTGCTCTTGAACTCGATCACGCCTCATAAAAAGCGATGGATCAGGTCTACGGTGGAACGAGCTTGCCCAGAAGATGCTTGTACGTACACTTTTGCTTTGAAGGCAGACAGGTTTTACACAATTATATGGAAGGGATATGTACCATTCCATATATTTTTAACCACTGCCTTCAGAGGCAAAGAGTTCCACACTGTGCGCATAATAAATGTGGATTCTATAAGTACTTATCTAATAGAAAACTACACAATTCATGAGTACCATAAGCTTTTTTATCTGTGTAGAGAACTGCTGAAAAGCAAGTAAACAATATAAATGCAATTTCTTAAATATCAATGAAAACAGACAGAATAACTTTTAAACAATATCAAATCACCCGACAACCCAGTCCAGCAAACTAAATCTCGAATCCACTTTATTCTGCGCCATCTTTAACTGAATTCGCCAAATTCAAATCGCATGACCGTCCTCTTTCAAACGCGCGCATCACTATTCTCTAGCGACGTCACAACGATAACTCCTCTGATTGGCTGGCTGGGTGGCGCGCATCGCTGCGTTAACTCTGATTGGACTAATGAATCCGGCCTGATTGCCTCATACCGTATTGCATAGTGATTTGTTGAACAAAGTGTTCACATAGAGGTTTTGTGGAATTGTATTTCTTTTGAGTATTTAAATGAGTGGGTTAGTAATGGGATTGTTTGAAATAAATATTGCTGAAAGAGCTGCAGTGTTTTTCTTTGCGAGTCTTATTTGGTATGGTAACTCAGTGTGCCTGTTTTACATCTTAACGGCTAAATGAATTCGGAAAAAACCTTGGACACGGGTAGACCGTGGGTCAATTCTATTAATTTTTAGGGTTCCGTAGCTCAAAAGGAAACAACGGAACCCTTATAAGATCACTTTGTTGTTCGTCCGTCTGTCTGTCAAGACCCTTTATCTCGGGAACGCGTGGAAGTATCGAGTTGAAATTAAAACCATATACTCAGGTCTATGGTCTCTGGCAGCTGACAAAGTTCAAATAAAAAAAAACATCAAACTTCTAAGTTAACGTAAAAAAAGATACGGTCGTTCATGCCGCAAAAAAACCTATATTTCAACACTCGCAAGGGATTCAAAATGTTTAGGGTATTTTTCGTTGACCTAGAACTATGATATTTGGCAATAAGTGCCGTCTTATACTACAAGTATAGGAAAAAGTCTGAAAACTATACATTTGTAATTAAATCATAAAAATAAAGTCTTAATTTAAAGTAATATGTACCTACAAATTTGCACAGAATGGTGGGCGAGTCCGACTCGCACTTGGTCGGTATTTTTTTTATACAACGTTCGCATTCGCATCTGCCGGTTGATTCTGCAAATAAGTCGAAGTAAAGGCTCATTCCACCTTGATTACATGGATCGACAGCTCACTTCGTGATCACTTAAAAACAACATTCTTTCGCTCTATCGTAAAGTATGAAAATTCAACATCAAACTACTACTTACTTGCCGTTTACCAGTTATGTTGAAACTTTGCAAGAAGCAAAATACCAATAGCACAGAATCCTTCGTATATGAGTCCGACTCGCGCTTATCTGGGTTTTTTACAGTTGCGGCCTTCCGCTACCTAATTCAATTAACCCTGTATAAGATAGCTTAGCGAACCCAGCGGAGAAGTCGATAGCTACCTGTAGTCTGTACTCTGTAGTACAATCTAATTATTTCAGGGACAGTAATGATATTCCCAGGGCTGGCTCACATGCAAATGAGCTCACAAAGTTTTCACAAACGTTGTTACACTTGTAGCTCGTAGAGGCGTGCTCATCGAGTTTCAGTTAAGGGTGAGTAGGTTATCGTGTGTTAGGTTAGGATCCGATTAGAGGGGCAATCTAATTTATTTGCTTACAGTTTTGACTACGTACGCTGTTTTAGGTTTTATCCTGATTGTATGGCCTAGTCTTTTTATCGTGATTGTATGGCCTAGTTTTTATATCGTGATTGTATGGCCTAGCCTTTTTATCGTAATTGTATGGCCTAGTCTTTTTATCATGATTGTATGGCCTATTATTTTTATCGTGATTGTATGGCCTAGTATTTTTATCGTGATTGTATGGCCTAGTCTTTTTATCGTGTTTGTATGGCCTAGTTTTTTTATCCTGATTGTATGGTCTAGTCTTTTATCGTTTTTGTTTGGCCCAGCCTTTTTATCGTGATTGTTTGGCCTAGTCTATTTATCGTGATGGTTTGGCCAAGTCTTATTATCGTGATTGTATGGCCTAGTCTATATATCGTGATTGTATGACCTAGTCTTTTTGTCGTGATTGTATTGCCTAGTCTTTTGTCGTGATTGTATGACTTAGTCTTTTTGTCGTGATTGTATGGCCTAGTCTTTTTATCCTGATTATATGGCCTAGTCTATTCTTAAATTAGTTTTGATCGGCTGCCAGTCTACTGGATGCTGAGTACCAGTGCTCATTTTACAGGCAGCCTTTGCTTATCTGTCCTCTACAAACCAGTAACGGGGTAACAGGATACTCTTTGGAAACTTGGTATCAGATTTTTTGGCTTCTGACTCACTGATGTTCAAAAATTGAATGAGTAGTTTGACATTCAATTTGAATCTTGTCCAAACAGTTTTATCGTTATAGTGTAGAACCGTTTTGGAAGATCATGATGATTTAGTGATAACCCTCCTTTTCACAGTTGGCTCAGACACTAGGAAATAGAGACCTGCGGGCGTTTTGGAGACTGTCTTTTGTAAAACTTGACTTTCAAAAGTGCTGGCTCTCAGCCTAATTTGAATAAACGACTTTCGAATTTTGAATTTTGGTAGTAAGTAGGGATTTTTCGCTTTGAAAACCGGAAGTGATCACCGCATGGTAAGAGGCACATTGAATCTAAATATCAAGCTTAAAAGGTCTCGACTGATGCAGTAGCGTGCCTAGGGTTTCAAAATAAGGCAAGCCCAATAAAATTTTAACCGATTTCAAAAAAAGAAAGTTCAGTTTTCGACTGAGTCTGTAGGTACCTTCGTATGTATCATCGCAATTTTCTCATAAACTGATATAGATGTCTCAATTCGTTGTTTACCAAAATTACCGAAAGAAACCATTGCACACAGGTGTTTATGGGAATTTGCGTGCCTTTTAATGGCGCCAGATATGTTATTTAAATCATTATAACCAGATGTATTCCAAACGGAATCTTCATTCGAAAAAAATAGGCCACGAACACAACTTATTAGTGTGCGAACAGCCAACAATCCAACTAGTTTTATACACTGATCTATTAAATTTCGTTTATGCGATTTACTAGTCTAGAAAAACACAGATTAGGCGTCGGTTTTAATGAAGAAATTAACTGTTTTTTCTGAGCAAAGTTTAAAGATTTTACCTTATCTTCGCCAATCAAAACTTGAACGCATTTTAAATCCTCACAAGGTACAATTACCTCCATTGTTGTAGGTAAGTCACCAAAACAATTGTATCACTGAGAAAATCTAAGAATACACACAAAAAACTTTAACAACATAACTTTTCAACTCTCAAGCAAATAAAACTGAAGTGAGTTGCACTCCGGTGTCAAGAACTACTTACGCAGAGTTGCAGTGTTGTCATTTAGGCAAAAAAAGTCACCAGGTATATGAAAAATCTAGCTAGATGTCGCAATTTTTTTATTTTTAAGATATTGCTTGAGTATTTAATTTCGTTATTTTAAAAAGTCGCTAGTTTTTATTGTTGCTAAATCTTAAAAAAAGTCCCCAAACTCGTTAAAAATCTCCAAGATCTCACAACGTCGCTAAAACGGCAACACTGCAGAGTTGGCAAGGTGACAAGGTCACGCATACGCGTCCAACTTCATAGGCAAGCACGGCTTTATCTTCAATACTGATCGATTTGTAGGCGCACAAGGTTTAGAACTCGTTATACGGCACATCGCTATAAGTGCGAAAGTGACGGAGATAGTATTTGAAAGCCCGGTAAAAGCCGGTACGTGTAAGCGAGATAGCTATATGTAGACGCTGCAAATGCGAAACTCTGCGCGCGAACAATCGCGATGTGTAGTTATGTAGTAATGTGGCATAGGTAGCGTACTTTGTGTTATTTTGATAAGAATTAAGCGCGCGAACTTTTAAATAGTTCGGGTTTGATATTGATTCTCTATCGAGCATTTTAGTAAGGCATGCCGGGCTTTTGGGCTTGTATGAAGGAACCGCCACCGCTGATGAGGTCTACGCTCCGTCCAGCACAGATCCAGATTCAAAACTCCGAGAGCTTTCAGCTCGAAATTCAGAACCGTTTCGAGTGTCTAAGGAGCTCCGTGGACGATTGCAACGATGAGTTCGTGGAAACTGTACATACGGTCGGCTCTAAGTTTTTCAAGACTTGCCGTACAGATAGGAACAAGAAGGTCTCTGATCCTACTTTGAAGCTCATGAAGGAGAGGCGGGATATGATTCTGCAGTCCTCAGAAGATGCGTGCAGATACCGGCAGCGCAATAGACGGATCTCCAAGTCCTTGAAAAGAAACCTCCGCTGCTTTAATACTGCAAAGATTAAAGACGCGATAGAGTGGAATAAAGGCTCCAGAGTCTTTGCTAGAGATCTGTCTATTGAGCAAAACCAGCTCACGAAACTGAAGACCACTGATGGCAGAACCATATCCGCCAAATCGGAGCTTCTGAGAGAGATCGAGACGTTCTACGGACACTTATATACGTCAATGACTAAACCCGATACGAATCTAGCTAACGACCCAAGAGCTAGATTGACCCGGCAATATACCGAGGACATCCCGGACGTCAGCCTGTATGAGATTAGGATGGCCTAAAGCAGCTAAAAAACAACAGGGCGTCGGGTGAGGACGGAATTACGGCCGAACTCCTGAAGGCGGGTGGAAGACCGGTCCTTAAGGCCCTTCAGGAACTGTTCAATTCCGTCATACTTGAAGGGAAAACGCCACAGGCATGGAGCAGAGGTGTGGTGGTACTGTTATTTAAGAAGGGCGACAATGCCCTGTTTAAGAACTATAGGCCCATCTCACTTCTGAGCCATGTCTACAAGCTGTTTTCCATGAGTCATCACGAACCGTCTCGCACGCAGGTTTGACGACTTCCAGCCTCCCGTACAAGCCGGATTCCGAAAAGGCTTCAGCACCGTAGACCACATACATACGCTCCGTCAGGTTATACAGAAGACCGAAGAGTATAATCTGCCCCTCTGCTTAGCGTTTTTGGACTACGAGAAAGCCTTTGATTCGATCGAGACTTGGGCGGTGCTGCAGTCTCTCCAATGGTGCCAGATCGACTATCGGTACATCGAGGTGCTGAAAGGTTTATACAAAAACGCCACCATGTTAGTCCGACTTCGAGATCAGACCTCGAAACCTATCCTCCTGCAGCGGGGTGTGAGGCAGGGAGACGTCATTTCTCCGAAACTGTTTACAGCCGCAATGGAGGATGTCTTCAAGGTTTTGGACTGGAAAAGGCTAGGCATTAATTTCAATGGCGAGTACATCAGTCACCTTCGATTTGCCGACGATATAGTCGTCATGGCTGAGACTACGGAGGACCTCAGTACTGTAATGTAGGGTATTCTTAAGTTCTTTTGTAATGTTATATAAATACCGTCGACCGACCGCGGCACCTAGTCATTAAATGTCTACCGAGCGAACTACGTCTTTTATTCCACAATTCTACAATGGCGACGAGGATGGCGAAATTTGACAATTTCGACTTGAAGACCGGGAGTTGGCAGTCATACTGTGATAGGCTGGATATGTATTTTGTGGTAAATGCAGTGAAGGAAGACCTAAAACTACCGACGCTAATAGCATTCATGGGTGAAGCGGCGTACGAATTATTAGTGAATTTGTGCAGTCCGAAGAAGCCGGCGGACATGACCTTTACCGAGGTCGTGAAGGTCATGCAAGAACATTTGCAACCAGATCCGTCTATTTTGGCAGAGCGTTACAAATTTCGTCAAAGAAGACAACAAGCGGGTGAGAGTATTTCGAGTTATGTGGCGGAATTGAAGAAAATTACGCGGCATTGTGAATTCGGCACGAGTTTGGACGATAATTTGAGAGACCAATTCGTGTGCGGTATCTCGAGCGATCTTATTAGACAACGATTGTTTGTGGAAGGGAACATTAAATTCATTAATGCGGTATCTGTGGCGAGCGCGTGGGAGGCGGCGGAGCGGGATGCAGCCGCTGTAGACGGCCGGGGCAACGTCAGTGGGCTGGCCGGGGCCGGCGCGAGCGCTTTCTCGACGGGACTCGAAGGTTCGAGAACGAACACGATGTCGCGACGTAGTTCGGCAGCATTTGATCAAGCGGGAGATTTACATCGCATGCGAGTGGGAGGATGCGCTGCATGCGGGGATTACAGGCACACGAAAATGGAATGCAGATTTTCGAAGTATCAGTGCAGTAAATGTAGGGAAGTTGGACATTTACGTCGGATGTGCCAGGATAACGGTGCACGTGGCGTCGTGGACCATCGAGACCGGGGCCAATTACGGAGCCGTGGCGGGGGAGCAGGCATGATAGGACGCGGCGCGGGCGCGAGCGCGGGTGGGTTCCGCGCGGCCAGGCGGGGCAACGGGCAGATCGGGAAGGCGCAGCCGGGTGCAGACGGGCGGCCAGCTATGCACACGTTCGAGGCGGATTGGCAGGAAGACGTCGAGGAAGAGGAACCAATTTATCAAATGTCGTTAAGCCAATATAGGCCGGTGAGCATGAACATTTTAGTAAATAATGTATTGTTGGCAATGGAAATTGATACCGGGTCCCCTTTATCTTGTATCTCGAGTAATACTTATGAAAAATATTTTTCTGATATACCGTTATTACCCTGTAAATTATCAGTGAAATTTTATAATGGAAGCAAAGTTCAGCCTATGGGGTACCTAGAAGTAATTGTTACCTATAAAAACCAGAAGAAGATTTTAGATTTATATGTGTTTAAAACTGGAAGTACTACACTGTTAGGAAGACAATGGTTATCGGAATTAAATATTAGTATACCCCCCATTACAACAATTAATAATGCGAGGGCAGATGAAGATTTGACGGTGCAACAAAAAAATAATATTGTATGTAATATCTATTCTAGGTACCATGAGTTATTTGATGGCGGATTGGGGTGTTTCACGGGCGGTCGAGCCACATTACACTTGCGTGAGGGAGCCGTGCCGGTATTCTGCCGCGCGCGGCCACTGCCGTACGCTTTGCGCTCGCGCGTCGACGCCGAGCTCGAGGCCATGCAGCGCGCAGGCATCGTCGAGCCTGTTCACACTTCCGACTGGGCCACACCACTGGTAATTGTACACAAGCCGGATGGCGCTTTACGTTTATGTGCTGACTATAAGGTTACAGTGAATCCTATGTTAAGGGTTGATAAGTATCCTGTGCCCAAGATAGACGACTTATTTACTAAGTTAAGTGGTAGTAGGTATTTCACGAAACTAGATTTATCTCAAGCATACAATCAAATACTGTTAGATGAATCCAAGGATATTACAGTTATAAATACACATAAAGGTCTTTTTAAATACAATAGATTAGTGTATGGACTAGCTTCGAGTCCAGGAATTTTCCAAAGAATAATGACACAGCTGTTTGATAAAATCCCAAATGTGACAATATTTTTAGATGATATATTGATCACGGGAAATACGATTGAGGTACATTTGGATACAATAAACAAGGTTCTTAAAATATTGCAAGAAAACGGTTTAAAAATAAAAAAGGAAAAGTGCGATTTTTTGAGTAAAGAAGCTAAGTATTTAGGATTTATAATTAGTAGAGAGGGCGTTAGAGTGGATCCAGAAAAGATTAAACCCATAATTAAATTGTCTTTCCCGACTAATGTATCCGAACTGAAATCATTTCTAGGTATGGTAAATTTTTACGGCAAATTTATAAAAAATTTAAGTTTCTATTTATCACCATTATACGAATTATTGAAAAAGGGTAAACATTGGATATGGGGAAATACACATTCTCAAGCATTCAATAAAATAAAAAAGTTATTAATTAGTTCAGAAATATTATCACATTATGATGAATCACGACCCGTGATAGTGACGTGTGATGCGAGCTCACGGGGCGTCGGCGCAGTGCTGGCGCAGCAAGCGCCCGACGGTCGCGAGTATCCCATAGCGTACGCATCAAGGACGCTCACCTCCGCGGAATACCATTATAGTCAAATACATAAAGAGGCTTTAGCTATAGTATTCGCAGTGAAGAAATTTCATCAATATTTATATGGCAGACCATTTGTTTTAAAAACGGATCATAAACCCTTAGTTAGTATATTCGGATCGGAATTAGGAATTCCAAGTATGACAGCTAGTAGGTTACAGAGATGGGCGTTAATATTATCAGCTTATGATTTTAAAATAGAATATGTGAATACTAATTCGAACACAGCTGACGCATTGTCACGATTAGTGGAAAGTTATAAAGCTATTAGTGAAACAGACATAGACGTACCGGAGCAAACTTACCTTCACTTTGCCACGGATGCCCTGTCACTTAAATATGAAGATATTAGAAGGGAGACACAAAAAGATCCAATGTTAACGCGTATATTAAGCTATGTCAGGGATGGCTGGCCTAAGGAAGTGGATATAAAGGAACTTAGACCTTATTTTAATAGACGTAGTGAACTATATACCGAGTTAGGTTGTCTTATGTGGGGCCATAGGTTAATAGTGCCCAAATCATGTCAAGAGAGAGTATTGAGGGAGCTACATGATACTCATATGGGGATAATTAAGACAAAATGTATAGCCAGAAGTTATGTATGGTGGCCTGGGATTGATGAAATGTTGGAAACCCTATGTCGAAACTGCACAATCTGCGCAGAAATGGCCGAGGCGCCAGTACACCACGCACCGCAGCCGTGGAACTGGCCAGCTCGTCCGTGGACTAGGTTACATGTGGACTTTTTAGGACCTGTACACGGACACAAGTATTTAATAATGGTAGATGCCACCTCGAAATGGATCGAAGCATGTCCGGTCGCTTCAACTACAGCCAAAGCAATAATAGGTAAAATCAGAGAAATTTGGTCACGTTTCGGTTTACCAAAACAATTAGTCTCCGATAACGGGCCTCCTTTTAGTAGTGAAGAATTTAATTCATTTTTAGAATATAACGGAGTAGAACATGTATTTTCCGCACCGTATCACCCAGCTTCTAATGGTTTAGCGGAGAATGCGGTCAGGCAGTGCAAAAAAGTTATAAAAAAAGCTATTATTCAAAATATTGATGTAGAACTTGCCCTTCAACGGTTTTTACTAGTGTACAGAACCACTGAACATAGCACCACAAAAGAAAGTCCGTCACAAATACTACAAGGTAGAACATTAAGAACTCGATTAGACCGGCTGAAACCGTCGCGCGAGAAGCAGGTGGCTGACGCGCAGCTCCGGCAGAAAAACGCAGCAGGCGGCACGCACCGCGCTCTCGGTACAGGGGACGAGGTTTGGTGCCGGGTGTACCAAGGACTAAAGAGGTGGGTAAGTGGTTCGGTTATTGAGCGCTTGAGTACTACAGATTATCAAATAAGATTATTAGATGGCACTGAGATACATAGGCATATTGATCAGTTAAGGTTAAAATGTAAGGCAAATCAATCACAATCCACTGATAGCGTAATAGTCAGCACAAAAATAGCACCAGAAAACTCTAACCGGCCTTTAAGTAATGCACTGGTTTTCCCCACAATACCGTTTACTAAAATACCCAACGAGGTGTGCTTAGAAGGTGGTGTGGGAGGTTCGGGGGGTGACAGGGTTGAGGCGCATTCGGAATCGGAGTTGATAACGTCGGGTCCATCTAAAGAGCTGGTTGATGGATCAAACAGTGTACCCTCGACCACCCGTGAAGCTCGTCCCGTTAGAAATAGGAAACCTCCCCAAAGATATGGCCAGTCCTAATTTATAGTTTAGTTTAGAATTAAGTAATAGTTTTAAGTATTGTAATGTAGCTAAGTAGATTATAAGTAACTATGTGTGTTTAGTATAAGTTAGTTAATAAGAATGGCCAGTCCTAATTTATAGTTTAGTTTAGAATTAAGCACTAGTTTTAAGTATTGTAATGTAGCTAAGTAGATTAGAAGTAACTATGTATGTTTAGTATAAGTTAGTTAATAAGGGTGGAGGTGTAATGTAGGGTATTCTTAAGTTCTTTTGTAATCTATACATATAATAAAATCGTAGACTAACCGTGTCTGTACATTGAGTATTTTTGCATGAAAATTACACAGAAAACTCAGGAAAAAGGTACAAAACACAAAAATACAATTTTTGAAATTTTTGTCTGTTTGTCTGTTTGTCTGTTTGTCTGTGCGTTTGTGGGAGCATCACGCATAAACCACAGATTGGATTGCAAATCTAAATACTTATAAAGATTAAGTGATAACCCGAGTAACATTTAGCGTTTATTTCATCAAAATCGACTCACAAAATCGAAAGATATTGAATTTTTAAGTTTAAGAAGAAACTTCCTAATTAATGTATTCTGATGAGTCAGAGCGCCATCTATTGAGAAAAAATAAAATGCACGAAAGCATTCCAAATTGTTGAGTTATTTGTAAAACTTTTAATACGTGGCAAAATAAAAGTGATCATTTTTATACCTTTTCGTTATTTATCGTTACAATCGATCCTCAAAATCAAAATATATTGAATTTTTAGTTTAGTAAGAAACTTCCTACTATATTCTGATCAGTCAGAGCGCCATCTATTGAGGAACCAAAAATGCATGAAAGCTGAATGTTACACAAAAACATATTGAGTTATTTGTGACACTTTTAATACGTAGACGTAGCAAAATAAAAGTAAACATTTTAATACCTTATTGTTATTTATCTTTACATACGGGCTTCTTATTTAACGTCTTCTGCTGCCAAATATTTTGTCAGTTAACATGGTCGATAGATGGCGTTGCACTGATGACGCGTTTTTCTGAATTTTCCGCTGGAGAATGACCTCACACGATTATAAACAAAGTCATGGTTCGTAGGAATTTCGGTTTGATCTCTGGAAGGTCTTAAACGTATAGGGACCAAAATTGCTTAAATCTCTGAGTTGTGCTGGTTTCGTTTAAAGTGCTTTTATTGTAGAGTCTTAAACTGATATTTAATTTTGCGAAGTACTGAACGGTTCGACTTGCGGATCAGGTGGGCTACTCTCTAACGAAATCCGTAGTTTCGGGCGGGCATTTTCTACTTCGTATCACCTAACCACTGAGAACTAATGATAACACGATTTGACAGTTACTGTGAAATTGGGTTGTCATTCATTCTAAGTTCGGGTTCGGGACTAATCGTAAGTCTGTATGTGATACGGAGTAGAATACGCCCGCCCGCAACTAAGCCCGAAACTACGGATTTCGTTAGAGAGTAGCCCTCCAGGCCTGTAGGGTTCCGTACCAAAGGTGCTGACGGGACCCTACTGCTAAGCCTCCGCGATTGATTCCGTTTAGAACGAAGCAACGAACGGTTCGATTTGCGAAACAAGGCTAATAATAAGGCACCGTACCAAAGGTGGTCACGGTGACGGGAACGATCGATTTTGGGGGGGGGGGGGGGGGGCTACTCTCTAAGTCCGAAGTCCGTAGTTTCGGGCTTAGTTGCGGAGGTATTCTACTCCGTATCACATAAAGACTAACGATTAATCCCAAACCCGAACTATGAATGAATGACCAAGGTTGCTAACGGAACCCTATTTATTAATAAGCCACCGCTGTCAGTTTATTCGTTTTATTTCTGTCTCGCTAATATAAAAATGTCTTCAGAAAAAGGTCGAATCTTTCACAATATAGCAAAATTCTCAAAGTCGGGTTTGTTCGATCACTTTTCTAACTAACTCGAGAACGGCTCGACCGATTTTCATAGTTTTTGTGTTTTATTCCGGACGAAGGCTAATTTCTTCGTCCGGAATAGCATAATCTATCCATATAATAAAATCGTAGACTAACCGTGTCTGTACATTCAAAATTTTTGCATGAAAATTACACAAAAAACTCAGGAAAAAGGTATAAAACACAAAAATGCAATTTTTGAAATTTTTGTCTGTTTGTCTGTTTGTCTGTGCGTTTGTGGGAGCATCACGCATAAACCACAGATTAGATTGCAAATCTAAGTACTTAAAAATATTAAGCGATACCCCGAGGAAAACTTAGCGTTTATTTCATCAAAATCGACCCACAAAATCAAAAGATATTGAATTTTTAAGTTTAGGAAGAAACTTCCTAATTTATTCTGATCAGTCAGAGCGCCATCTATTGAGGAACCAAAAAATGCATGAAAGCATGAATGTTACACCAAAACACATTGATTGAGTTATTTGTGAAACTTTTAATACGTAGACGTAGCAAAATAAAAGTAAACATTTTAATACCTTATCGTTATTTATCGTTACATACGGGCTTCTTATTTAACATCTTCCGCTGCCAAATATTTTGTTAGTTTACATGGTCGATAGATGGCGTTGCACTGATGACGCGTTTTTCTGAACTGCGGTGTTAAGATTTTCCGCTGGAGAATGAAGAAACACAGTCGTGTTCGTAGGAATTCGGTTTGGTCTCTAAAAGGTCTTAAACTGTTAGGGACCAAAATTGCTTAAATCTCCGAGTTGTGCTGGTTTCGTTTAAAGTGCATTTATCGTAGTTTTGCGAAGTACTGGACGGTTCGACTTGCGGATCAGGCCTGTAGGGTTCCGTACCAAAGGTGCTGTGCTGACGGGACCCTACTGCTAAACCTCCGCGATTGATTCCGTTTAGAGCGAAGCAACGAACGGTTCGATTTGCGAAAGAAGGCTAATAATAATAAGGTACCGTACCAAAGGTGGTCACGGTGACGGGAACGATTGATTTTGGAGGCTACTCTCTAAGTCCGAAGTCCGTAGTTTCGGGCTTAGTTGCGGGCGGTCGTATTCTACTCCGTTACACTACACGATTAGTCCCAAACCCGAACTAACAATGAATGACAACACGATTTCACAGTAACTGTCAATTCGTATTATCATTAGTTCTTAGTGGTTAGGTGATACGGAGTAGTATTTTTTTTTTTTCTTCTTAATATATGTATAAGTAAAACAAAGACGGGTTTGTTCGAACACTTTTGTAACTAACTCGAGCGATTTTCAAAGTTTTTGTGTTTTTGGATAAGTCTTTGTCCAGAATAGCATAATAAGAACAAAAATACAAAAAAAAATGAGTATGTCGGTAGGAAGGGTAGGTAGGTAGGGTAGGTAAGGTAGGGTAGCTTTGGTAGGTAGGTAGGGTAGGTAAGTAGGATAGAGTCGGTAGGTAGAGTAGCCAGTTGACGGGAGCGAAGCCGCGCGGGTCAGCTAGTGTTATATAAATACCGTCGACCGACCGCGGCACCTAGTCATTAAATGTCTACCGAGCGAACTACGTCTTTTATTCCACAATTCTACAAGTACAATGCTCGATGACCTCAGTAGAGCTTCCGAAAGGGTGGGTCTCAAAATGAACATGGACAAAACCAAGATCATGGTAAATACCCATGTAGCACCCACTCCCATCAAGATCGGAAAGTCTACGCTCGAAGTTGTAGACGAGTACGTCTACCTAGGACAAACGGTCCAGCTAGGTAGGGCCAACATCGAGAAAGAGGTCAACCGTCGAATCCGACTCGGCTGGGCAGCGTTCGGGAAGTTGCGCGGTATCTTCTCGTCCCACATACCACAGTGTCTCAAGACGAAAGTCTATAATCAGTGCGTATTGCTAGTGATGACATATGGAACTGAAACGTGGTCGCTTACAATGGGCCTGGAGAGGGCAATGCTTGGAGTTTCCTTGCGTGATCGAATCAGGAATGATGATATCCGCAAGAGAACCAAGGTTACATAACCCGAAGGATCGCCAAACTAAAGTGGCAGTGGGCAGGGCACATTGCTCGCAGAACAGATGGTCGATGGGGCCGAAAAGTTCTGGAGTGGCGACCGCGTACCGGAAGACGTAACGTTGGCGCGGGGTAGGGGTCGGGTTGGTGGGCGCGTGGATACCCATCCGCGCGCCCGTAATCTAAATCGGCGGACGCTGCTAAAGACGGCACTTTTAACACTCTCCATTAAAGGTTAATTTCTTCTCAGCCCTACAGCAAAATGAATGTCTTTGTAGCCTAGTGCACGTTGGCATACGGGACAATCGTGTGTGGTGCAAGCTACTGACGACAGCAAAGACAAGAGTAGATTAACATTACGCAAACAATGGTGTGAATGCGGTGAATAATGCTAATGCCAAGCTATGATGACAAAGACGTAAACTTGTGAGTTTATAAATGACTAGCTGACCCGCGCAACTTCGTCTGCGTCACAATTTTCATTACTTTTCCGCTCCTATTGGTCTTAGCGTGATGATATATAGCCTATAGCCTTCCTCGATAAATGGGATATCTAACACTGAAAGAATTTTTCAAATCGGACCAGTAGTTACTGAGATTAGCGAGTTCAAGCAAACAAACAAACTCTTCAGCTTTATATATTAGTATAGATATAGATTACTAGCTTCTAAAAAGTACCGTGTGTTCTACGTAGTCTACCTGTCAAGTTTCTTCCAAATCCGATCAACCGTTAAGTCGTAAAGGGTTAGACGGACGAAAATTCGGTAAAGACAGAAACTACATGTTTACCAATTTTGTCAAGAATTCCTACAAAATTTAAACTACACTTAAGTTCAAACTGTCACAAAAATTGTATGGGACAAAATATTATTTTTTTCTATATATCAATATTTACAACCCTAATCTCTTCAAATTTAGAATGAACAGGCTCCTTCTGGATACGCTCGCTCCATCGTAGACTTTGTCTCTGTCATCTCTGAGCTAGACTAGAATCAAGAGCAAACCCATCACAAATAAAAAAGTAAAAAATAAATTTAACGCATCTCGTAACAATTATAGCTGCTAAAGATTAGAATAACGCCACAATAATTAAATAAAAGCTTTTCATACCGACAAAAACTTTGCTACACCATGAAGCAACTTTTACAGAAAACTGAGCTCAAACCCGCGCAAGCTTATACCCTAACGTACCTACAGCTTTAAACCATGTATTTCAGGCCACAAACGCAGGAATACCGGACCTCCTTTGTGCAGGGATATCGTTTGCGACGCCCCGACGCTCCCATACTCCTGTGGTGGCGTCTCCAATTACCACGATCATCCCTAAAGCGTTGGTAATAACGCTGGAGAGAATCTAGTGAGGTTTCGGCTAAGTAAAATACTTGGCTTGTTGCATACAGTGAGGTAGAGATGAGCGTATTTTGTATCTGCCACTGTACCCAAATGGGGGATATCGAAAGGGGGCGGGGAATTTACAGGGTGCAATATTTTTTGGAAAAGCTAAAATTAAATTGGCCGTTGGTCGGTTAAACTTAACAATGATAAGCACTGACGACTAATCTGTACCTGGTGACCGTGTATCGGAAAACAAAGGGTAGGAGACCCACAGGGTTGGCTCTTAAGAGGAAATGCTGGCGGCGAGACTTTGTATGTAAAAAGTCATAATTCTAGGTTTGGCTCCCAACTGTTTTCCCCTCCAATATTGGACCGATATAAGAGATATTTCACGAACTGAATAAGAAGGACATATACTGTGTCCCTATGTTCTTTTTTGAGGATTTATTAACCGTACAAGCACTAGAACTCTCACAAAATGCTCAAAATTATCCGATAAATCGCTGTCACAGAGCCCTAGTGTACAAATTTGGCAACTATTGATCATAAAAGGAAAACATAAAGACACAGTATACATCCTTATTATTCAGTGTGTGAAATACCTCTTATGTCGGTCCAATATTGTAGGAGAAATAAGTCGAGAGCCAAACCTCGAATTATGATTTTTACATACAAAGTCTCGCTGCCAGCATTTCCTCTTAATCTTTGCCACTAGATGCCAAGAATAGAGTAAACAGGCGTAAGATGGACACAGACCGAACGACCGACCGATGGTGACAGTTTAATAACAAGTTAATCACACTGTCTCTTAATACAGGATACCCTAGTTTGAGAAACAGAGTTTAATCTATCGTTTATAGATCTCTGCAGCATCCAAATGTTTGTAAAGTTCTCTAACATAAGTTCAAAAATGGTAAACTTAAAGAACTGTAATCTGTATTTCTTGGTAAATAAAGAAAATTAAAATTACATTTAATTCGTACGAACGTTTAACATCTTGACACAAAAATAACATACATACATACATGGAAGACATCCAACCCGAACGCACATAACTTTCTGCAAATACTTTCATTCTGCGCTCATCATCATCATCATCATAACAGCCGAAAGACGTCCACTGCTGGACATAGGCCTTCCCTAAAGGGGGGGAGGGTTTGCCATAATCGCCACGCTTGGCAGGCGGGTTGGCGATCGCAGTGTATGATGTTGAGTTTTACAGAGAACGCTGCTGCCCATTCTCTGACAAGTCCTTTTGTCGCTCTTACGACACCCACGGGAAGTAATGGGATGGTATTATTCTTTTACGACACCATAAGGCACAGCTGACACCATACGGCGACAGCTAACGAGTGAAATTCCCTACCAGAGTCTGTGTTTCCTGATAGCCAACCTGAGGATCTTTGAGTCAAGGGTAAATAGGTCACTCCTAGTCAAGCGAGCTCCGTCGTCGAACGCATTGTCGTTTTCTATGAGGTGAGTTGTGATTGCAACTTATTACATCTTCATTGTGGGTTAGGTTAGGTTAGAGGTGACATAAATCATCGCAAAAAGTTGAACATAACCATCAAACCTACTGCAACGCACGGAGAGGCTACGCACGTGTGTGAGACTTCGCCTTGCATGAAAATGTATAAGATTCTTCAACTGCAACCCACGGACACGCTACGTATCAATTGACGTCATTGGCACACGCGTGGCTTGCTCGAATATGGCGTCCACGTAGCTCAACGCTGTCAACGCCATACTGGCTATGCACGCGGTACACGCTATACACGAATATTAACCCACGACTATGTCATAACCATATTCTTGCAAAAAAACGTGCGGAGCCTCTCCGTGTACCGGGTGGGCCACGCTACATTTGTACATAGTCGTGGTTGTGTAGTGTGTACTGCAGTGGAAACGCAAACCCACGTTGTCAAACAAATGAAGCCACGCAGCTAAAAAGCGCCGCGTGGCCGTATTTGCGGCTTAAGATTGGTTATTTTACAGTTTAACCTAATGCAGTGTAATATGAATGTCATCATGATTTCGTTGTGAAAGAGGTAAGGAGCTATACTAGACTTTTTTTTTTAATTTGGGACAAGCTCGCTACACATTCCCAACCACTGCATCTCCTGAAAGCCAGAATCAACAGTGGCGACCAGAAAAACGCTGAGTCTATGAAGTTCGACGAGTCCCGGAGAAACGATACAACTGTCTTGGATACTTACGAATATCGTCCACAGCAAAGTGATAGCATTGGTGTTGTGACACGTTATAGTAGTGGGGTACGTGGACCTCCTCAACCTAGTTAGACGATACCCCTTAACAATGCTGACATTCTGGCCTTTTTTTTCTGTGGGGAAATCGTCATGGGTATACTCCGTCTGGGAGACGGATTTTTATGTCGGACTCCTACCGACTAAAACCCCACAGTTCTTACCGTTACCATAAGTGGGGGGCCCGGGATACAATAAAATTCACGCACGCCCCCGACTGGTATCAGACCGCCATTACTAGCGAGCTCCACCTCTTAGTGTGGCCACTTCAACGACCACACATGCTCCTATAAAGGCACGCACGGAACTGCGCACCACGTCCTTTAGGCCTGGCTGGTCAGGCGACTACTCAGCCCCAAGTTAGCCGCCCGCAGGCCTCTTCTTATGGTGGCCGGAGATTGTTTAGCGCCCTTCGACGCCCGGTAGCCCTTCTGTTGCGGTTGGATTGAGAGGTATGCTCTCTCTTCCTCTCCGCCGCCTCCTTTGCGTGCATCACCTCCTCGCAGAAAGAGGCGAACGCGAAGTACCGCAACGAGGGCACAACCACGCTGTGCTCAAGCTGAGCATTCCTCCAGTGACATTCTGGCCTAAAGAGCTTTCCACGCAAAGAGTAATACCGGTGATAATTCAGTAACCAACCTCAGCATACATACCTTAACTTTGGAGAAGATTGACAGGTACAGGTGTTAATATCAAATCATTATCAGCCTACCCTTTTCCCAACTATATTGGGGTCGGCTTCCAGTCAAACTGGATTCAGCTGAAGACCAGTATTTTACGTGGAGCGGCTGCCTACCAGACCTCCATAACCCATTAACTGGGTAACACGGTATTTCTTGGCAAGACTGGAGTCAGATTTACTGGCTTCTGACAATCCGTAACGTCTGCGAAAAATCTACAAATAACAGCCGGGTGTTAATAACAAGTAACCCATATTAAATATCTCTGACTTACACCTAAGCTACTACAAAACTAGGGACTCTCCAAAAACCAAAAAGTACGCAAAACCGCAGTGCAAGCTTCTGAACCATAATCTAGTGGGAACGGAACAAAACATGTTCTGAGTGTAGCCGCTCTAATTGCAGCGAGTTTTAATCCCTGGTAACACCGGCAAGTTGGGCACTCTCCAAATAATAACAAGAATGCGGTTTGTTTTGTGAAAGATGGTTTTTATTCAGTTGATGACACTAAAAATATTGTATTTTGGCCACTTTGATTGGTTTTAATGTGTCAAATGTCTTGTCGGTGTAATTGAGTTTTCTGCTTCACCGGTCCCTCTCTCTACAATAAACTTAAGGCTTGTGTGCATGCCAATAACCTTGTGCATACAAACGGAGCTAACTATTCCTCTACGCGCCACTCTGTTACGCGCATTTTTAATTTATTATAAAAAAATAACACATTTTTTTAAAAAGTAACAAAACCAAATTATTTTCATTTGTATTACAAAGCGGTAGATAATTTTTTTTAAGACTTTAGATAAAAATGGAAGGAGTAAAATGGTTTCATCTCAACGATTTGGAGGTGATTTTGGTGATTTTTTTTTCTTATTTTGTGATACCGATACATAAATTCTGGCTAAACCAAGTTACGTATCATATCATGTAGATTACTCCCTAATTTATTCAGATGTAATTTCTCAGTAAATGCCGACGAAAAGTTGTTTCATCTGCACACTGTTTTTAAACATTTTTCGAGAGAGCAGCCTTAATACTACACTTAATATATATACATGAAGTAAACAAGAACGCAAAACTAAAATCTTAGATTTTCTACTAACATGTGATTATAAAAACTACAGAAGAGCTTTTTAAACTTTTGAGTTAAAACTACACCCGCAAACACATTATACGCAAGCACACAACTGCGAGTGTTGTGTGCTTGCGTATAATGCAACTCCCTCATAACACTCACACAATACTTACGCTATATGTTATCTGTTGTAAGTTATATTTTTTTTTTAACTGTAATAACATGTAAACATAAAACCTATCTACTGTTACTACTGGTAATTATTTCTAAAAAGTGAACTGCGTTCTGACATACAGGCTAAGCCTAGCTCAGACGCAGTTGCGCAGTTTTATTTCTTTGCAAACAACAACATTTCAAATATAATTCTGTACAACTTGTAACAATTTTTAAAGATAAATAAATAAATCATTTAAAAAATATATAAATATTAAAATTGGGTGATCAAATCACACAGAGGGCCAACTTTACCATTTAAGCAACGGTCGCATTTAGATGCTCAGTCGCAATCTGTCATAAAAACCTATAAAATTAGTAGAATTAGCACTCAGAACCTATCATTTCATGACACTGTGTCACAGTCCACAGATCTGCTGGATAAGTGGAGTGAACGACAAGTGAGTTGTCACGCCATCTTGTTTGTATGGTTTGACAGCTCACCTGTCGTTCACTTCGCCCAAGTGTTCACTTCGATATGTTTACAGAATCGCACTGCTGTTCACTATATTTAAATTCAGAATTTGATCTGACTGAAAATCACTTAAAATCCTCTCTAAAGTCGAAATTTGAACTGGTGGCGACAGGTAAAAATTATATTGAATTAAAAATTCAAGCCTAAATAGTTGAATCTAACATACATATAATTCCAATAAAACAAAATACCTACAAAAAAAAAAACATTTTTCTGAAACGCTCAGTGATAATCTCGCTGAAATAACTGTAAAATAGCTCCGTACCTACCTAAACCACAAAAATCATGACCTATCCTCGACTCTTCGTGTTGAAACTCTAGAATTATTTCACTAATTTTCGGAATACTTCGTACAAGGAGAATATGTGACTACCGCGAATATTCTGACCCCATTTCTCACAGAACTATGCGGGGCACAGCCAAACAATTTTATTGGAATATCAATCAATTTTATAGGCATTTCTCCATGAATAGTAACACTTAAAGACGCTAGAACTGGAGTTATGAATGCTCTAAGCGTGAAGGAGACGGCGAGAGTACGGCAGTATAGTTCTGTCCTTGTCTCGCAGCAGAGCAATGGTCTTACCTCCGACAGTATATTTAATTGCTCTTAATATTAATGAATGAATGAACAGTTAGGGTTGTCGCCCGATTTGTCTGGTTTTTGAAATCCTAAATATTTTTTCTGGTGTAAACTCTTGTATATTATTTCTGGTTTCTACGATGGTGTTGGGCATGTCACTTGACAAGTTGCAGTGATAAATTTTGGTGTAAAGCAGTAACCAAACGGCGTCCAAGTATTAAAAGAAGTGTTGGTTGTTTGACGGCAAGGTGCCCGGCAGATGACATTGTCATTGGCACAAGAGTGTGAGGAGAGGAAGATTTAAGCAAAGAAAGACCTATGGGTGAAGTCTGGGCGATATAAAAAAAAAAATTAAAAAGCCCCCGACAAAAAAAAAACTTTAAAAACTAAAAAACAATTTCTATTAATCCTTTTAGTTTAATATAGGTGCGATTACTTTTTACAGTTTTCTTTTTTGTCGGGGTTTTATTAAAATTACATGCTTTTTAAACTTCCCTTCAATACAGTGTACATAATATTGTTTCTATACAAATAAAATATTCTTATTCTATTCTTATTAATTTTTTTTTTCATTAAATAAACATTGTTCTATCTTTCTTTCTTTCTTTTATTATTCTTATTCTACTAGTCAAGCCCTTTCATTTGATACCCATATTGAGGGAGTTGTAAAAAAAGGTAATTCGCTATTTTGTGGTGGCGGCCATTTTGGATTTGAAATTTGTCACAATGTGTAGTATTTTGCTAGTCAAGCCCTTTCATTTGATATCCATACTGAGGGAGTTGTGAAAAAATATGTTATCCGCCATTTTGTGGTGACGGCCGTCTTGGACCGATTTTCATCAAATATAGCTAAGAACACTCCAGACTAATTCAAAATCGGTTCATTCGTTTGGGAGCTACGATGCCACAGACAGACACACTTACATACATACAGGCACGTCAAACTTATAGCACCCGTCCTTTTTGCGTCGGGGTTTAAAAATTAGTGTGTCTCAAACGACGTTGTTGCCATGACGGGTAGAACGTGATTAAGGCTGGTACCAGAGCGTGGGGTTTGTCACCAGAAAAGGGAGGTCTATGCTCAGCAGCTATGAGGGTAGTCGAGCTGTGGATTGTGATGATGATGAATCAAAACAGACATCAGATTTAGTCCGTGACTTTGCTATAGGACTTCATGACACAAAATAAGTTTTGGGTAATTTGTAGTTTAAGCAAGCAACTGGTTTGTAGGGTTCCGTATCCGTAGAGTAACCAACGGAACCTTATTACTAAGCCTCTGCTGTCCGTCTGTCCATCCGTCCTTCCGTCCGTCCGTCCGTCCGTCTGTCCGTTCGTCCATTTGTCTGTCAGTGGGCTGTATCTGAAGCAGTAATAGGTAGGTAATTTTACAGTGTGTATTTCTATTGCCGCTATAACAATGTATTTTTTGTGTTTTGGTGAGAGTCCGATTCGCACAAAGCCGTTACGAGCACTTCAAATAAAGATT
This sequence comes from Lacanobia wlatinum, assembly GCA_947578705.1. NCBI lineage: Eukaryota > Metazoa > Arthropoda > Insecta > Lepidoptera > Noctuidae > Lacanobia > Lacanobia wlatinum. The sequence goes on along the minus strand of OX388046.1, from coordinate 3,324,084 downwards.
TGCTCGAGTTTTCTTCATAAAACAGAGAAGAAATAAGAGACAACCCTTAAATGCAAGGTATCTGCATCTTCATAATATTCTCGGTTGGCATAATAAAAATATCGCTTGCATAAAAACTTGTGTGAACTATACAGATGCTTGCTCCGCTTGTGTTTGCAATATTGGAAAAATATTACGATCCTCGTTCGACAAGAAACTCAAGGGAATTGATAAATAAGTAAATACAAGAGTAAAAAAATAATGATTTACAGCGTATTTTTAGCCAGAATTAATGTTGCCTTCTTTTAACTCATGGCGTTCGTAAAAACTACTCCAAATTTCTCATTTTTCGATATTATTCCATAGTTTTCTTATATTTATGGAAAAGTTATAGTAGCCGACATAAAGCGTGAGCACAGATGAATGCAGCAGATTGATCTCGCCAATGTACCTACGGTGAGCGAACGAAACTTGCAAGCGCAATAGTCGACGAGCGAACTGACGAACCAATAACGTGAAGCGTCAGAGCTGTCGTCGTCCTACCGAAGAATGGAGAGTGTGCTCAGGACTTGTGCCGGTAATCAGATCCAGACCAGATCAGAGATCAGATCAGGTTCAGATTAGTAAGTGCATCATCATAACAGCCGAAAGACGTCCACTGCTGGACATAAGCCTCCCCCAAAGGGAGGGTTTACCATAATCGCCACGCTTGCGAGGTGGGTTGGCGATCGCAGTGTATGGTGTTGAGTTTTACAGAGATCGCTGCTGCCCATTCTCTGGCGAGTCCCTTAGTCGCCTCTTACGACACCCACGGGAAGTGATGAGATGATATTATTTTTTTACGGCACCCTACGGCACCGGCCGACACCATACGGCGCGCGCGAGTAAGTGCAGTAACAGGAGAAAAGCCGCGATAATGCTCATCATCATCAAATCAGTCAAAAGACGTCCACAGCTACACATAGACCTCCCCCAAGCGTCGCCACAACGACCGGTCCTGTGCGTCTCGCATCCATCGGCTACCCGCGACCTGAGCCAGGCCATCGTTCCACCTTGTGAGAGGCCGTCTGACGCTCTGTCGTCCGGTACGCAGTCGCCACTCCAGAACTTTTCGGCCCCATCGACCATCTGTTGGTGAATGCTCATGCATGACAAACGTAAGTAAAGAAATAAACACGCTTTGTAGTTATAGTATTATATATAACTATGTAGTTTCTTGTCTGTTGTTCTCCATAAGAATAGAATAGAATAGAATACTCTTCATTATGTACAACATATAGAATCTATCTTTAAGAATGGACAGTAGAGTCACTTTAATATTTTTATTTATAATTTTTAAATGTGCATGATGACGTTCAAAAGTGCCGTTTAATGGCCTAATTGAGAAAAACAGTTTGACTTTGACGTTATTACGGTAATAAAATTATTGCTTTACAAGAATAAGACGCTCCACATCCTTTCTCAATAATCTCTTAATTACCTCTTAAGACACCCACACTTTAGGATATCCCATTCCTTCTCAAAACCAACCCAATCTTATTCCACCCCAAACGACACACCCCCCATCTTTCGCTTCCAGCGAAAACTTTTCATAGTTATAAAACAATAAATCCCGCTCGAAGGTTGCATGCGGCCATATCTCGGGTATATGTGCGGATCCAGGGAGGGGGAGGGTAAGGAGCTCGACCTCCCCCCACCCAAACAACGAAATATTTTTAGTAGTCTACATCCAAACGAAGTCTTTGAGTAATTCAAGGAGACGAGCGATAAACTGTTTTTTTTTTAGTTTTTATAGTGTCGCTAGTTTGCTAAAAACTACCCTCAGCGAAGTCAAGCCCCCCCCCCCAAAAGACAATCCTGGATCCGCCACTGCTCGGGTATATGGGCGCGATACATAATGTAATAGGTATGTAGGTCGCCAGTCGGCGCGTTGTAAATCTAATGGCGCGGCGCATTGCAAATGCAACCGGCGGGCATACGGTGCGGGATTGTGTGCGAGATGATGATACCGCAGGGAATTCTTTTTGGTAGAAACTACATTGCAAGTAAATCTACCAAGCCTTTTAACCCAGTAACTGGTACCACGATACCCTTAGCAAGACTGTTGTCAGATTTTTAGGCTTCTGTTGACTACTTAGCTAAATTGAAAGTAGAAAATAATGAATTCTAGTGAGTCATTATCATTTTTGTCAAAAAACGTACACCTATGCCTCCTCCAAGCGTAACCATAATCCATAGAATATTTTTCAGATGCTTTTAATTTAGCTTTGTGAAACTGGCAGAACAGAAGCTCTCTACTATAACTTTCAAACTGGAAAATTAAAAAAGCCAGACAAATTAAAGTGGTCGGTAAACAGGCTACTTATAAATAAATTAATTCAAAACGTACTCGTAACCTGAGGATTAAACATATAAGTTACAAGATATTAAGCTTAGCGCAGACAAAGCAGACGAATACGTCTCCCCTTAGTAAATACGACGCCAACAAAAGTTGGAAATCTTAGGAAATAATTTAATATTTAATAATCTACTCAGCACCCATTAAAGTATTAGCATATTTTAATATTGAACTCATCTACGCAGAATCTTGCCAGCTAGCATTTCCACAAAACACAGATTATCTGCTAAGTCTTTTCTTTACCTTAGAATTAATTTAATTAGGACTAAAATATTAATGAAGGTAGTATAGCTTTAATAAATCATTGAACGGAGATTATTAATTTATTTTCTGTTTTAATAGATATTAATTTGGCTGTTGCTGAAATTTTAATTGGAACCTTGCTTGAGGAGCTTTGAGACAAAGGCTTTACAAAAGATATTTAATATACATTGTCACTTTGAATTTATACATCCATAACTCAATTAGACGTACTAATAGACAGACAGCTACAATGATCTCGGATGTTTTTTATTTTTATTTTTAGCCCATGTTATTCCACTGTTGGCCGAAGGCCTCCTTTTCTTCTTAATTCCATTCCAACTGGTTTTGGGCAGGTAGACCAATCCTTGTAGGCCAGGTTTTGAGCTTACCTCGCCAACTTCGCCCCGGTCTGCTACAATATAGGAACATTTTCAAGAATTTACTATTACTATATTTTTCATCATCATATCAGCCGAAAGACGTCCACTCCTGGACATAGGCCTCCCCCAAACTATATTTTTAATTAATGTAAAAAAAACCGGCCAAGTGCGAGTCGGACTCGCCCACCGAGGGCTCCGTATTTCAAATGTATAGTTTTCAGACTTTTTCCTATATTTGTAGTATAAGACGGTATTCAATACCAAATTTCATAGTTCTATGTCAACGGAAAATACCCTATATATACATTTTGATTCCCTTGAGAGTGTTGAAATATACGTTTTTTGGGGCATAAACGACCGTATCTTTGTTTTTACTTAGAACTTTGATTTTTTCACGGCGTCAATGGACCGTAGATTTGAGTATATAGTTTTAATTTCAACTCGATACCTTCACGCGTTCCTGAGATAAAGGGTCTTGACAGACAGACAGAGGGACAACAAAGTGGTTATTTTTTATATATCATAAGGGTTCCGTTTTTTTCCTTTTGAGGTAAGGAACCCTAAAAATGAGTCAAGAGTCATCGCAAAAGCGTTACTAGAAGAAAATTAGAGTATTTCATCTACTTGTAATTCATATTCTTAAAACCAAAAGATCTATCCCTTTCTTATGCCCAATATGAAAAATTTACATCCAAGAACTGTATGGTAGCAGTTTCTTCAACACACGATGTCCATTGCAAAGAGTTACATCAAAATGTATAAAATACTTTAGGTAAGTGGTGGTGGTATTATCAACTCATAAGCAGTTCTGCCAAAAATTCTATTTGGCGTGGTGCAGCACGAATACGTCGCGAGGATCGGCTCGCTCTCTTATATATTTATTATGTGACTTAGTCGGGGAGCCCGCGATCGAATGCGCGCTCCATGTCCAACTGAGCCACGGGAGATAATTGAATTATCTATCTATTATCTACCGGTTAACTGGAGCTATTCATTCTGAAGTGGGAGTGTAAGTTCATTTTAGTTTTGCTATTAGTTTAATTAACGATTTTGGTTCGAATTTTCTGCATTATCAATGCATTGGTTTCTTAGAAAGTAGTTGAAATTGGTTGTAGGACAATAAGGAGAAGGAGAACTTAAAAGTCCTTAAATGGTATTTGAAGAAAGGAAAAAGTCGTAGAGCAAAACAGATGAAAATGTGGGAGAACAATACGTCAAAAGATTATTATTATTTTTAAAAAAAAATCATCGCCCGGCAGCTGATACATAAAATAACAAGTTATAGTTAGTCGCCTTCCGATCAGGACCAGGCGGGCTACTCTGTAAGCCCGAAATCCGTAGTTTCGGCCGTATTCTACTCCGTATCACCTAACCACTAAGAATTATAACAACACGATTTGTCAGTAACTGTCAAATCGTGTTGTCATTCATTCTTAATTCAGGTTTGGAACTAACCGTAAGTCCGTACGTGATATGGAGTAGAATACGCCCGTAACTAAGCCCGAAACTATGGACTTCGGGCTTAGAGAGTAGCCCCGCCCGGATCGACGGCGCGTTGTGTTCCACGCGCGCCTCAAAGAGATGTCAGCTTAGTAGACGGGGCCCGCTAGGGTCAGTGCTTGCCAGGGTTGCGAAATTTGTTCGAAAGAGTCATCACGGCCCGGGAACGTAAATGGAATTAGAAGGAACACGGATGGGTTTAAGTCAGTAAGAGTCTGACACTCCCTTCTGCTCCACCCAGAGCGGGAGAAGTCGTTTGATGACTTCTCATCCTATAAAAACCGGCCAAGTGCGAGTCGGACTGGTACACGAAGGGTTCCGTACCATAAACCTTAATTTTTATTATTGAATGAAATACACAATCTGTGAAAATTTCAACTGTCTACCTATTACGGTTCTTGAGATACAGCCCGCTGACAGACAGACGGACGGGCGGACAGCAGAGGCTTAGTAAAACGGTTCCTTTTGGGTACGGAACCCTAAAAAAGGGTTAATAAATGGCAGCAAGCACTCGTTTACATTGACAACGAAAGGTCGAGGAAATAAGTATGATTTTATTCAAAGTAAAATTGAAGACTGAGAATTTGCCAATCACTAGTGTTTGAAAATCCCAGAAGTATCGATATTTACAGTCCGGTAGTTCGTAAAAACTTAATAATAGCTAGTTTCACTTTGCCCAGTGATCCGATTTAATACAAATTATTGCCGCTTCTTCTCATTTTATTTTGATATGAAATACAATGTATTACTATATGTACACATACCTAAGAAACTCAAATAAATAAAATGAAAAGATTTAGAGCTTAATTTTATTCTTTGATTTATAGACATTTACTCTTACAGAAATGTTCAAGAATTGCGCATAAACATAATTTAGTTAAGATTTAAAAAAACAAAAAAGATGTCACACAAAAAGAATGTGAGAAAACTGAAAGTTATTATGATGTAGACACACTTATGTACTGTAAGTCTTTCAAGTGGAAAATCTACGGAGAAGCTCGGCGTTAAAATAAAATATGGTGACACATGCTCCGCTTGATAAACAAATGTTTTGTGACTCATTTTATTTATGCTACACTAGTATACTAGGCCCCCTCGAATAAATGCGAGTCGGATTTGCGTGCAAAGGATTTCAAACGCATCACAGTTTTTGTTAAATTGTTACTTTAAAACCATAGAATTCTTGTTATTTTTCTTTTAATGTAAAAGTAAAGAACATTTTTTTTTAAACGGATAATTGGATAATGGTAAATTTTTGGCTATTTTCTTGAAATTTTTATTACTTATTTGTCAGTCTCCCGCCATTTTGAGAGCGCTGCATTTAAAATAAATCAGCTAACATATTTCACCGGTCTCCTAGCCTATGATCTGAAACATTGTTCCAGCGCGCGTGCACAAAAGTCGCGGCACTCTGCTTGTGACGTCACTCCTCATGTTATCTAAAAGCCTTCTCCTTGCAGTACTACAGTTGTAGATCACGCTCGAAGACTTTCAAAGCTGTACTTTGACTATCTTCAGTGCGATTTTATTCGTTTTGTTTTATATTGTATCTGCTTTTTACTGGAGTTTATAATCTGAATTTGGTTACTCATCATTACATCATCATATCAGCCGAAAGACGTCCACTCGCTGGACATAGACCTCCCGCAAGCGTCGCCACAATGACCGGTCCTGTGTGTCGCGCATCCATCGGCTACCCGCGACCTTCACCAGGTCATCGGTCCACCTTGTGGGAGGCCTTCCAACGTTGCATCTACGCGGTCACCACTCCAGAACTTTTCGGCCCCATCGACCATCTGTTCTGCGAGAAATGTGTTACTCGGCAAGTCTAAATCAATGTCTAACGAAATCCGTGTTTCCTGATAGCTTATAGTTAAAACCTGAGGGTCTTTAAGAGGAAATGCTGGCGGCGAGACTTTGTATGTAAAAAGTCATAATTCGATGTTTGGCTCTCGACTGTTTTCTCCTCCAATATCGGACCGATTTAAGAGATATTTCACAAACTGAATAAGAAGGAAATATACTGTGTCTCTGTATTTTCTTTTTTTGATGATTTATTAACCGTATAAGCACTAAGACCAAAAATGCTCAAAATTGTCCGATAAATTGCTGTCAACAGAGCCCTAGTGTACAAATTTGGCAACTATCAATCAAAAAAGGAAAACATAGGGACACAGTATATATCCTTCTTATTCAGTTTGTGAAATATCTGTTACTGATGAATGGTTACTACTAAGCAAGCGAGCTCCATTGTCGATCACATCATCGTTTTGAGATTGTAGACAAACTTTGATCCTATCTGTTATAAAAAACCGAACAAAAACGAGCGAATCTCGCGCGTAACGGGTTCCAAAAAAATCATATTTTTCTTTTACATGCTACTGTTAAACCAAAAACTTGTTCTCATTTGAAATAGGATATTTTTTAGGGTCCGAACTAAAACCGGGACCCTTAAAGGATCACTCGGGTGTCTGTATGTCTGTCTGTCTGTCTGTCCGTCTGTCACAGCCAGTTATCTCCGGATCTATTGGACCGATTCTGTTGAAATTTGGTACACATATGGACTTCTGTGACCCAAACACGGACGCGTTACGTAAATCATTAAATGTTTAGTAATAAGGGGGACCCTTATCTCCGAAACTACAGAGCCTAACATTTTGAAAAAAATGGAGATAATAGATCTTTACCTATAGATTACAGGAAAACCTATAAGAAGTCCTTAGTGTTAAAATAACATGTTAAAAAAAACCCTTCGCACGCAAGTCCGACTCGCACTTGGCCAGTTTTTAAATTTTCTAATTTGTCCCCATTAATGTAACCCGATCGACCCGACGGACGCCTAAGAAGCTTAAATTAATAAATTACTTAAAATTTATTAATTTAAGCTTTTTACTCGTTCTGTTTTTCCGTCACCGAAGTTCATTCGGTACAAATTGGATGCGACACGAACGATCCTATCCTATACCTAAGGGTTTTTTCATAAAAACGAAAGATACCTGAATTAATCCTTATGGGCTCGAAATAGTATTTGAACATATTGACTAAAAATATTTGCAAAAGAATTTTCGTTTCATTTTCATTCGATGAAAAAGAAATGGTTTTCTACACTTTACAGAACTATCGACCTTCCCACACAGTTACTAATCCTTTCCCTCAGCAAATCTTCCGATATTCAGAACTCGTCCGAGACACGATAAACAGCTGACGATCTAGCGCGTGTACCCTCACAGCATAAAACAACCGACAAACAAGACAGTCGACACCCTGTGGCGAAAAATATAATAAAAAATAAGGCGAGCAAAAATGTTTCACACAACTTTTGAAAATGGCTTGTCTTTCAAATTGAATTGCTTTTTAACAATAATAATATAATAATAACCTCTTTATTTCAAGCTAATTTGGCGCATAAATATATACCTTACAGACTAACATAAGTATTATAATACAAACACACATACACACCATCACACACATTAGTAAACACTTTACTAAGGCGCCGACCCCACTGCGCGCGGTCCGTTCCGTGGCCCGTTCCATGTCCACACACGCGCATACTGCGAGCGGTCTAAAAATCTGGAGTTCAGTAATCTTAAGCAGTGAAAACACGTCGCACGCTCTTTTTACTAAAAATCATATTTTAATGTCACTTTCAACCAAATGTCTCGCAAATCATAAAGAAAACGTTTTTCTCTCACTAATTAAATAAACATTTTGACCTCGTCGGACATCGTGACCTTCCAGCTTTTGCAAAAAACTAGAACTCCTACAAAACGACGGGTCTGCGCCTAACTAAGGCGCCGACCCCACTGCACGCGGTCTAGCGGTCAGAGTTCAGAGTTCTGTGTTCCGCGTCCACTGTAATCTATGCGGTCGCTAAGAATCCTACAAACAAAAGCTGTTAGACCGCGACGGTCAAAGTCGACGCGTGGTGTATTTACTGTGTCCCTATGTTTTTCTTTTTTTTCATTAATGGTTGCCAAATTTGTACATCAGGGCTCTGTTGACAGCGGTTTATCGGACAATTTTGAGCATTTTTTGAGGGTTCTAGTGCGGTTAATATATCGTCAAAAAGCAAAACATATCTTTTAAATCGGTCCAATATTAGAGGAGAAAACAAGCGAGAGCCAAACCTCGAATTGTGACATTTTACATACAAAGTCTGTCAGCCCGCGTTTCCTCTTAAGATTACTGAACTCCAGATTTTAGACCGCTCGCAGTGTGCGCGTGTTTGGACGCGGAACGGGCCGCGCGCAGTGGGGTCGGCGCCTTACTGATGAATTTTAGTACTACCCTTACTACAGTTACTTCTAAAATCATGACAACAAAAATTATAAGTATCATCAACAATATTTAGAACACTTATTTCCATCTCCCTCTCCTCTAATTCTACATTCTTATCATGTCCGTACACTATATTCGCATCGATCAGGCTCCAGGGATCGTGACACGAATCTGTACACCCAGTAATTGTTTCGAGATGTTGCGATACCGGGTGATGACGTCACAGATTTATGTGGCCTACCGCCAGACCAATGATTTATGTTCCTGGACGTTTTTGTTCCCTCATATTGTTTGGCGTTCGGCAAATTGGATTTGGTGGGTATTGTGGTTCATCATCATTGATTTGGAATAATGTTGGGTAGCAAATCTTGCTGATGTTGTATAGGATATCTATAAGCGTAATCTTGTCTTTCTTTCTTTTTTTTAAATCGCCATGCTTGGAATGCTGAATTGTAATAGTATGAGTGAATAGATTACTAGAAGTAAAGCAAGCGTGCTCTATCTTCGACCGCATCATCGCTTACCATCAGGTGAGATACTTAGTGGTCAAACGTGTGCCTATCAAAAGTAAAAAAAAGTAACCGTATAGTTGTCGCGGCCAATAGGAACCATGTAAGCCTATGTGATTTTATGAAAAAACAGAACCCTTATAGGATCACTCGGTTGTCTGTCTGTCTGTTCGTCTGTCACAGTTGATTTTCTCCAAATCTACTGGACTAAATTTGGTACACACATAGTCTTGTGCGACCCAAACACGGACGTGTAACGAAATTAAATTAATTTTGAAAACGGGCTTACCTTTCGGGGGGAAACAGAGATAATTTAAAAAAAAGTATTTCTAACTGTACAGTGTGACAAATTAAATCAAATGGCTCATAGTCTGGGTCTTAAGTCTCAAAACATATTTTTCATGAGTTATTAAAGAAAAGAGGTCATAATCGACCAAGCCCCCCGGTTTGGTCGATTTTCACCTCCGAAACTAATGAGCCTAAAATTTTGTAAAAATACAGATAATAGGTCTTTATCTATAGATACAGGAAAACCTATAAGAAGTCTATAATTTTAAAACAACATTTAAAAAAAATATTATTCGTTCGGAACCCTTTGCACGCGAGTCCAACTCCTTTGCCGGTTTTTCTCCAAAGGAAGTGACCAATTGGAACCGTGCACTAGCATCTGATGTTTTATAAGTGGTACATGGCCACTTATGGTTAAAGTGAAATAAAATATTTTTGAGTTTTTGAATGCTGATGGTAGAATGCCAGTGTAAATCTTCGTAAATCCATGGTTTGTTAATTCCCTACCGGCTTCGTCGTGTCTGACTACGGCCCTCTCTTTCTTTCAGACAGAATGCTTATTTCCCAGCACTGGGAACTGTGTCCCACTAAACTACACAACTGAACACCGGTCGGGGTTAATAAGGCTTTGCCAGGTTACACTACAAAATGTAGCGAACACATTTTTAACATAAAAAACAGCGGATTAAACACTCATATTTTCCTTTTCCAGGAAATCGAGCTCGAATTTTGTTTGAATTTTATTTTTTCCCTTTAGGAGCTTTTTTATTAAAATAAATGGTTTTGAAGTTATTCAAGAAATTAGACGAAAAATGACCATTCCCCCTCTTATCTCCGGAACTACTGAGCCTAAAATTTTGAAAAAAAGTGGAGATAATAAATCTTTATTTATATATCTATAAGAAGTCTATACTGTTAAAATAACGTGTTAAAAAAAATGTAATTCGTTCGGAACCTTTTGCACGCGAGTCCGACTCGCACTTGGCCAGTTTTTGTAGTGTATACGTCATTCTTGGCGCAAATAAGCTCTATTTTCTTACTTACTTTCTTTAACTTTACTATTTATCCAAACCCCCCTAGTTTCTAAGGGTTCATTACTGCGGAGCGAGGCAGCGGAGCGGAGAAACGAAGAAATAATAACCAATGGAATTGCACAAAATGTGTGTCCGTTTCTCCGCTCCGCTGCCTCGCTACGCTAAAATGGAAAGGCACCCTAATGCTAGTAATTTTTAAACAGCGTTCGCATTCGCATAACAGTCGCAAACTATCAAAAACCTCATTTTCGCTACATTTTTGACACATGACAAAATGCAAACGTTGTGGTGCTGAAAACGCGAAATACACTATCTTTTCCCAACCCATCAAAGTGTACTCAACGCCTGTTTCTTTTTTCCAAGATCAAGTTTGGTCTCATAGCATAAGTTGTTCATAATAATGAGTACACTGAACATTAGGTTGTGGGTGGTAGGTTGTGGTAGTGAATACTAGGTTGTGGGTGGTAAGTTGTGGTAGTGAATACTAGGTTGTGGGTTACAACAACCTCGCAACCTAGTATTCACTACCACAACCTGGTTGGCCTAGTATTCCATAACACGTAAATCCTCTATGTGAATCTAAATCCACCTCATCGATTAAAGACAAAAGACGTGCTGACGTATCCCCAAATACTAGGACACAAAATTGGCTTGTTGGTGACAAACTTAACAATGAAGTACGTCGAGCACCGACTTGGGGCCAACTTGCGCCAACTTGGCTCCAACTCGGCGACAACTTGGGTTATTAATCACAAACGGCTGGCATCGACTAAGACTGTAAGTGCGGTTTGGCCAAGTTACGTGAATATGTAGGCAACTGATTTTTTGGGTGTATGATTTATTTACCTATAATAATTTTGGACCTAATTCCAACGAAACATATGGAACATGTATGTTTGTACGGAAACATAAAGATCTATTCATGACTGCACACATCCACAAATAAAAAAAAAACTGCAGCAGATGTATGCTCTAGGAATCGGCGTGACAAATTTAGACTTGTTTTAGGTGAAATCCCTCGATTAACAAAATATAATAAGGGCTGCTTGGCGATGGCTGTACAATGCAATACCATGTGAACTTAAATAACTAAATAGCAAACTGTTTAAAATTCACTTGTTTAAATGTCTAATGATAATAACTTTTATAGCATTAAGAAACACTTTGAACATAAGTTGTGTTAATTATTTTGCATGCTTTAGTCTTAAGCAAATCTCATCTTTAACATTTGTATACAATGTTTTATGCAAATAAATAAATAAACGGAGAATTTAACAAAAAAAAAACAATGCAACGAAGAAGAATATGAGCTTCAAATGGAAAATCAAGCTCACTTTTGAGCCAGGTGCCTGCCAAGCTTGCGGAATTTGTTCGGAATAGTTACTGAGCCTTGGAACACAAAGGGCACTAGGAGGAACAAGGTTGGGTATTAGTCAGTAAGAGTCTGACACTCCCTTCTGCTCCGCCCTGAGCGGAAGGAGTCATTTCATGATTTCCCATACAAAAAAAAAAAACTCTTCATGCTTCATCACTTCAGAATCAATTTCTGTGGTTATATTTTTTCTACCATCTATTAGCCTAATTTAATAAAACAAAAGCTATAGAAAACGTTTCAATATAACTATTCCTGGCATTATTAAAAGCTTTCGCCTAAAAGTTACTACAAACAGTGACTGCAGTATTGTCTGAAATACAGAGTTAATACTTAAACTAAAAACCGGTACGTTTCAGTGCAAGCATTGTATCTCTATTGTTTACTATTTAATGCAAATATTCTTCTTCCTTTTGTTCTCAACAATCCATTTGAAAAGTTTTGTTATAATTAGAAATTCATTTAAAATCTGACTAGCTTTTGCCTGCGACTTCGTACGCGCGTTTCCCATTCCCGTAGGAATTTTGGAAACTTATTGCTCCCCTACACTCCCCAAGGAACCAACATGACAAATTTCAGCTTTCTACGACCAGCAGTTTCGGCTGTGCGTTGTCAGTCAGTCACCAGTTATGGAAGAATTTTATTAAATAACACGGATTTAATTCAATTATTCTTCGTCCTTTTTCTCTCAACAATCAGTTTGAAAGTTTCTGTTATAACCAACAACTCATAATAATATACAAAGTATAACAGTATGAACGCAAAAACTGAAGATGGTTATTGCACTCATCCCAATGAGCAACTTGTAGTATGAGATCAACACCAAAATCGCGAATAAAACTATCGAGCCATGTCAGGACCGGACATTAACTACAACGAGTCTCTGGTAACACCACAGACAAAACAGAACACAGTTCAGCAGTTGTCGACACTGAAACCACTCGACTATTGACCTTCAAGAAAACGCACGTTATCTTAAACTAGTGGACGTCACGCAGTTTCACCCGCGTAGCTCCCGTCCCTGTGGGAGCACGGGGATAAAATATAGCCTATGTTACTCCCTGATAATGTAGCTATCCATTGCTGAATGAATTTTTTAAATCGGTCCAGTAGTTTCGGAGCCTATTCATTTCAAACAAACAAACAAATCTTTCCTCTTTATAATATTAGTGTAGATTACCACCTGAAACTTAATTACAATAACCCATTATTCTAGCATTCACTAAAATATTCTCTGAAACTGAACACACGGCAGACCAGGCTCGCGTAAAATATTCACTCAAAGAAGCATTGTGCAAAATATTATAATGCAATAAATAGGAAACTGCGTCTCTATTGAGAAAGCGCCGCTTACGGCACAAAGAGCTCGAACCTTTTCGCTTTAAAATGTGAAAGGGTACAGAGTAGGCGAGGGGAACAGAGAGTTGGCGAATTGTTAAAATGTGTTACGGATTTTGTGGTTAAGATTTCTTGGAGGAGCTTGTGTGTAAATAATAACAGTCACACGGTTGGATTTTCGAGTTTAAGCAATGGTTGCCAAGGTTGGTGTATGCATGGGTGACCAGCTTAATATACCGAGGTTCCACCGTCCCTAGGAACACATTATCTTTGACAGTCGTTATAGATAGTCATAAATCAGGAAATTCAACACCAGTCTTGCCAAAGGGTATTGTGGTACCCAGTTACGTGGTACGCAGTCACTCAATATAAAGTACTGGTACTCAGCGGCATTCGGTTAACATTGTTAGGATAAGGCTAAGCAGATTGATTTAGTGGTCCTACTGTTCCGTATGGTTTATTATGACAAAGGTTTAGTAGAAAGGTACTAGTTTTTCTAGTTGCATCGACGAGCGTGTATTTTTTCGAGTAAAGCTTATTTTACTGAAAGTGAAAAAAAAAACAGAATTAGATAATAATTTCCGAGATTACCTTTTACAAACATACATATTTACCTTTTTAAAAATATAAAAGTTTAGTTTGATGGTCAGAAGATGTGTGAAGACGTGTGTTGGTGGCCCTTTAAAATTTAGGGACTTTGCAGGCTTGTAATATACCACACAAAAAATAAGCAGCATTTCTTCAGTAATGATAACACTGACAAGTTCCGGTCGATTCTGTAAACATCTCACCGCATAAACTTAGTTGGAGTGCGCTTAAAGTGAACTGTCATTCCATTTCGATTGAATGGATTGACAGCTTTTTTCACGCTCACTTCAGCTAAGTTCACCGTGATATTTCAGCATAATAGACTGGATGGTCCTTCTATTACCCAAAATAACCGTCTTTTCTCAAACTCTCTGTCCCTCAGCACTACTCTGTAGATATTAATGCGGCTGACTCTCGCGTCGGTCGGAGGCTTCCTTGGATCAGATTTTGCTTTCACACTAAAGATCTCACGGAAAAGACGGCGTCATGCAAATTACAACTAAATTAACTGTTAAATGTTAGCGTGGTTTATGTGCTTAGTTTTCCGGTGAAAAGGAATGACTCGGTAGCCTATTAGGGTTTTTGTCGTTTACTCAAAGCCAATAGTGATGAAATCTAGAGGTCATTCCACAAAATCAAATGCTGTTCAATTGCAGAATTGATAAACTTTTTAAACTACTGTATTTTGTAGGCTATTTTTTAACTTTTTTTGTACGATACGCGCTCTAGGAATTAGGGGACGGTAATATTGTGGGAAGTGCGCTAAGTAAGGAAATTCCCTGCAAGGGTCTGTTTTCTCTGTAAACTATAACCTAGTCAAGTCTCTAGATTTGAAAGTAACCTATTCACTCTTGCGAATTGGTTACATTTAAGCATGTTCCAGACGGATGTAATCCAGCGTCACATCCAAGGTGACCTTGCTTGTTGCCATCCATCTAGACGGCAGATGCAATCCAAATTCAAACACAATTCGTGGATTGGAACCAAGCTCCCACCAAAGTCACCTTGGATGGGACGCTGGATTACATCCGTCTTGAAAATGGTTTAGGAAATCGTGCTCCATTGTTGACTATCAATAATCGCCAGATAGTAGTCAAACGTGAGCTTCATCATATCAGCCGAAAGTGGGGTCTGTATTTATGCTTTTGCGGTTGCACAACGACATGCTTTGCTTGCTTGGTAGTGTAGATACAGGCCTACCTTACCTCCTCCTTCAGAGGGGTTAGGGTGGCGGTGGCGTGGTTTTGAGGGAGAGCGCAACGGTCGTGTAGATCCTCAAGGCAAGTCTGGTGGTGTACCTTCCCGAGGTTGCCACCCCGTTATTGGTCTATTTCCTAAATAAATAGACGTAACTGAAACCACCAGGCGAAATAACACAGGGGTGGCGAGGTCATGCCCCTGGGTGTCCATCATCGAATAAGAGCAGATGGTGGATAGTAATGACCTCCCGCGTCAGACATCCCATCAGCGGGCTGTCAAGCGAGGGTCGGTTTGTTGGGGAGGGGGGGCAGCCGGCGCGGCGTGGGGTTGTGGGATGAGTGGCGGCATAATTTCGTGTCGTTCACAGTCCCGCGATCCTCCGTCGCGTGCAGGCTCGTCTGCTTTCCAACAAGCTGGTCCTATGCCGAAGGAGTAGCTCTGGCGTCCACTTGTGGAACGAGTGGCGTCCCCGACTTGAGGGCTCCATGGCAGTTGGAGAGCTCCGACGATGAACCTGCTAAATCCAAACACATGGATAAAGAGACTAAAACAAACCAAACTAACACTCAGGCTGCGTCTTCTGATGCGCCAAACACCAAACCAACCAATACAACCAAGGCTGCGTCTTCTGATGCGTCAACCACAACCAAACTTAGATGTGCGTCTCAGGATGCGCCGAAGTAAAAACCGCCTAAGGCTGCGTCCTCCGATGCCCCGAGAAAACTAACCAAACAACAGAAACTTTCCGCTGCGTCCAAGGATGCGATGAGGAAGGCAATCGCCAGGCATGCGCCAAACCAGTCTGCGTCGAAGGCAACCAACTCAACCCTGTCCGCAAGGCCTAGGGCAGCTCTCGTACATGGCGACTCAACGATGGTTGCTGGCGTGGATGCGCCCACTAGGGCTGCGTTAGCGACAGTGGCCTCGGAGAGGGACTTAACGAGTCTGACCGAAGCCCCACCGGCAGGGACACCCAACACGACCGGGATCGACATGTCATCTCTTAGAGACGTCATTCAATCTCCGGTCAAAGAAACTTGGACCACCGTCTCCCGCAAGACATCGTCCTCAAAGAGACGTCTGTCCGCGCCGGTCAAGACTGCGCAGCAAGATGCTGTGGTGGCCCCTGCTGTAGCGGCCGTAACAACAGCGACACCAGCAGGCGGGGCTACCATGAAGATCAAGCGCAAGCTCAGCTTGAGATCGAGGGGACAAAAAAAGCACCCAACCACCGACGGGGAACCTCCTGCCAGGGCGCAGAAGCGTGAGCGACCCGAGGATTCCGTCACGCCAACTGGGATAAGCAAGAAGAGCAAGCCTGCTCGCTCCCACATGGTAAACGGTTCCTTGGTGAGCTACGCCGAAGCGGCCGCGTCATACCGTAACAATGAGCTCTGCGTCGCCGTCATTACCGAGCCATTTGAGGATTTACATACGGATAAACAAGCGAAGGGGATACGTCTAAAGATCGAAAACCAACTGCGGGCACTGCTAATGGCAGATCCCGACCCCTCCAACCCAACTGTAAATACCGCGATCCACTTTCGAGGTAAGGCCCACTTTGCTGAAGGAGTTCTCAAAACCTGGTGCGAGGACGAATTCACGCTGGCCTGGCTCAAGGGGGTCATAAACAACATGCCGTCCCCAATACCAGGGACCAGTCTAACCGTTCGGCCCCAAGCCGAAATACCAAAAAAGGCGTTGTGTATGCTGTTCGTTCCGGAGAACACAGAGGACACTCCGGCACTACTCAAGCTGCTCACACGCCAAATCCCGAACCTACTAATAAACACCTGGACCTGACACAGGAGAGGACCAGACAGGGGCCCCCGGGTACCTGTCTCTTCTTCCGTGTGCCAGAGTCCATGGTCAAAATACTAAAGGAACAAAACAGGCGCGTGTACTACCTCATGGGCAGCATCTACATCCGGTTCCTGGAAGAGGGTGTAGCCAGTGAGGAGGTCACCGCACCTTCAAACGCGACGGCCCATGTCGCGCCTGGACCGAGGCTTGATCCTCTGCCGCCTGGGCGGCCACCGTCGCCACCTGCGATGGAGACCCTTGAGGAGGTGGAGGAGCGGGTTTCTTCCCCGGCTGAGATGGAGGACGGCGGAAAAATCGAGGAACCAACACATGATCTACCCTCGCCCGGACTAACATCGGACGAGGACTGCTTTCCTGCGGGGGAGGAGAGTGAGGACGATGACAGCAGCCTCTGCTCTTCTCCCATGCGGGACAACTAGGATCCTGCAGACCAATCTCCAGCACAGCCAAACTGCGTCGGCTACCTTGCGCAGAGTGCTGGACAACCAACACGAAAATACTAAATTTGGTACAGAGATAGTCTAGAGTCTGAGAAAGGACATAGGCTACTTTCTATCCCCGGATATTGTTCCCTCGGGACCACGCGGTCGAAGCCGCTGGCAGAAGCTAGTGTATAATAAGTAAGAACCTGTAAGATGTACCGATTGCTTAACGGAACTTTAAACACTTTCTGATGAAATCAAAATGTTTTAAGTATTTTTCAATGGGAACGCCTACAAATATTTACACTGGAATCACTCCTCAATAAATCCTACCAACTCAAAAATAAGAATCAACATTTGAGAACCAAAACTCCCCTCCATGGGTTTTAATATAAAAGCCAAAAGGCACTGAATGAATTTTGAAGGAGGGAACATGAAAATCTGTGGAGGGACATTGTGTCGTGTAAAATATTCAGAGGCTGGAGTCGGGGAGGTCGGCGTTATGATTGTAACTTAACTGAAGTACTTATTGAGGTACTTTCGGGAAATGAGTATTGTGATCGTCATTTTGTTTTTCGGGCTGGTTGGGTGTTGATTGCAATATGGCGAATAAATCAGGAAAACTATTACTTATTTTATTTTAATGTGAATACCAATCCATCTATACTAATACTAATCCTTACTAATATTATAAATGCGAAAGTAACTCTGTCTGTCTGTCTCGCTTTCACGCTAAAACTACTGAACCGATTTAAAAGAAATTTGGCTCAGAGATAGTCTAGAGTCTGAGAAAGGACATAGGCTACTTTTTATCCCGAGAGTATGTTCCCTAGGGACCACGCGGGCGAAGCCGCTGGCAGAAGCTAGTAATATATAGAGCTGAAGCGTTTGTTTGGTTGTTTACTTGAACGCGCTAATCTCAGGAGCTACTGGTCCGATTTGAAAAATTCTTTCATTCTTATATAGCCCATTTAGCGAGGAAGGCTATAGATCATCACGCTAAGACCAATAGGAGCGGAGCAGACGCAGTTTCGCAGTTTTTAGGGTTCCGAAAAAAAAAGGAACCCTTATAGGACCACTCGGGTGTCTGTCTGTCTGTCTGTCTGTCCGTCTGTCACAGCCAGTTTTCTCCGGATCCACTAGACCGATTCTGTTGAAATTTGGTACACATATGAACGTCTATGACCCAAACACGGACACGTTAAATAAATTATTAAATTTTTAGTGTGGGGATCACTTTTGGGGGTCAAACTTTGAAATTTAAAAAAAAAGTTTTTTAACAATATCGTGTGACATATCAAATGAAAGGACTTACTGTGAGAATTTTTATTATATTTTTTTCATAATTTTAAAATAAATGGTTTTGAAGTTATTCAAGAAATTAGACGAAAAATGACCGTTCCCCCCCTTATCTCCGAAACTACTGAGCCTAAAATTTTGAAAGAAATGGAGATAATAGATCTTTACCTAAAGATTACAGAAAAACCTATTAGAAGTCTGAAGTGTCAACACAACATGTTAAAAAAAATTAATTCGTTCGGAACCCTTTGCACGCGAGTCCGACTCGCACTTGGCCAGTTTTTTTTTTAATATTTAAGTGTTGGAAAGGCCATTTATCGAGCAAGGAAAAATGCTATATAATATCATGTTACGACCAAAGCAGAGAATTACTGAAAAAGGTTACGCAGAAGTTCGGGTTAGCTAGTGCTGGAATAAGTGAAATATAATAGAATACTCTTTATTATGTACACTATACACCGTGTTCCGGGCGATATACATAAACTTCGACCGGATGTTCAGAACATGGAAATAAGCATTTTAGGGTTCCTAACAAGAAACGGAACCCTTATAGGATCACTCGGGTGTATGTCTGTCTGTCCGTTTGTCTAATCCACTGGATACATTCTGTTGAAATTTGGTACACATATGGATTTCTGTGACCCAAACACGGATGCGTTACGCAAATCATTATTTTTTAGTATGGGGGTCTTTCAGAGGTCAAAATTAAAAAAAAAGTTTTGTGAACAATACTGTGTGACATATCAAATGAAAGGACTTACTGTCCGGGATTAAAATATACTTTTTTCATATTTTTAAAATAAATGGTTTTGTAGTTATTCAAGAAATTAGACGAAAAATGACCATTTCCCCCTTATATCCGAAACTAATGAGCCTAAAATTTTGAAAAAAATGGTTTGAATGGTTTTTCTATAATCTCTAGGTAACACTAGAGATTATAGAAAAACCCATAAAAAGTCTATAGTGTTATAATAACACATTAAAAAAAAGAATTCGTTCGGAACCCTTAGCACGCGAGTCCGACTCGCACTTGGCCAGTTTTTTCACTATGGACACATTAATCAATTCTATTTTTTTTCATACAAACTAAATACCTTGACGTTAATCACCCGCTATGCATGGCTCTTTATCCGAATTGGCAACACAAAACAAATGAAATTCAAGTAACATTTCAAAGATTTTTAGTTAAGACCCTTTCATGCTGCATAGCTCAATTAAATGAAATTACAAATATCTTAGTAACGAAGCCTTTTTAAGTACTACTTCCTTTGTTGGATTTGATTTGTCAAAGTGTTTGCTAAAGTTTGTGGATAACGTGAAAAACACAGTGTATAAGTTACAGAAATAATAAGTGAAAAATTACTTTAATAAATTTTTTTTTTACTAATTGATTGGCTTGCGTTTGACCACTATCTCACCTGATGGTAAGCGATGATGTGGTCGAAGATGGAGCACGCTTGTCTAGAAGTATTATAAGTATATATTCACTCTTGACTTAAAGACTCCCAGGCTGTAGCTATCAGGAAACACAGACTAAAATAGTTTATTGATAAGGTTTCAAAGGTGATCCCTGGAAGTACTGATCCCATTACAAATCTGCTTGCACTGAATGAAAGCTACAGCTAAAAGCCTCATGTATTATGGAAAATTCTCGATCCGGATGGGACAAGCCACATTAGCGACGAAGCTAGTAAAAAACACAAATTCACACTGCCATAACCAAACCAAAAACAATTCTTCGTATCTTAATACCATCGTAACCCTTAAGCTGGCACCTCCACCAACATTATGACGCTCTAGTGTTACCGTTAATTCAACTAATGGACGTCTGGAAGGTCAGTGGCTAATAATTCACGGGGTTGTAAAACATAGAGGTGTCTGTTAAGGGTTGGTGGCTGGCTTTATGGGGTATCTGTCATGTTTTGTAGTTGTTTTTGTTGCTCAAATTTTGTCAAATAAAACGGCTTTGAAAAAAATAGTTTTTAAATAATTTCCCTTTTTTCAAGGATTGGAAATCATTAAATGACTCCTACGGCTCTGTGCGAAGCAGAAGGAAGTGTCAGATTCATACTGACTAAAACCCATCCGTGTGCCCTTTGCGTTCTAGGGCTGCGGTGACTCTTTCGAACATATTCCGCAATTAAATCATTTCACTAGGGGTACTAAAAAAAAACTGGCCAAGTGGAAGTTGGACTCGCGTGCAAAGGGCTCCGAACCAATTTCATTATTGTAACATTTTGTTTTAACACCATAGACTTCTGATACGTTTTCCTGTAACCTGTAGGTAAAAAGACCGGATAGGTATTAACTATAGGTATTAATTTATAATCAGAAATTAGTTTTTTTTTAAGTTTTCATACATTTTTTAACTACAGTCGCTAGCGAGTATAGATTGATAAAACTCATGCTAGACGTACAGTACATCTGAACTACGTTTAAGAGCTGTCAGTGTCAATATTCCACAGAAAATAACGACACTGACAGCTCGTAAACGTGGTTTATATGATCGCGATCAGCGGATTGTGATCAGTTTGGTTGGAGAAATTCGTCCTTATTCTTAGAAACTAATTGCTACATAATGCGATGAGTCAGTAGTTTTGTGAGTGAAAACGCAATTTTGTGATAGAGTTCTTAAGTGCGATTGGCCTTCTGGAGCCAATATTCGTACTTAAAAATACCGGCCAAGTGCGGTTCAGACTCTCAAAGTCTCTCTCTCTTGAAGTCGGTTTATAAACTTAAAAAAAAAACACGTTTCTTGTATGAGAGCCCTCTTTAATATTCAATTTAATTAAATTTATTATTATTACGTTTTGTTTTAGCGGCAATAGAAATACACACTCTGAAAATTTCAACTGTCTACTGATTGTTATTCTTGAGATACAGCTCGCTGGCAGACAGACGGCCGGATAGCGGAGGCTAAGTAATAGAGTTTCGTTGGTTACCCTTTGAGTACATTCATCATCATCATAACAGCCGAAAGACTTCCACTGCTGAACATAGGCCTCCCCCAAAAGGGCGATTATGGCAACCCCCCCCCGGGTTGCCATAATCGCCACGCTTGGCAGGCGGGTTGGCGATCGCAGTATATGGTGTTGCGTTATACAGAGAACGCTGCTGCCCATTCTCTGGCGAGTCCCTTAGTCGTCTCTTACGACACCTACGGCAAATAATGGGATGGTATTATTCTTTTGCGGCACCATACGGCACCGGCCGACACCATACGGCGACCTTTTGAGTACGGAACCCTAAAAATGAGTAGAATTGGTTGTTTGTTATCATCATTATCTTTTAGCAAAAAAGTTGTAGACTGCAGGCCTTCCCTTAAATTGACAAAGATAGTTACGATCAACGGATTTGAGGTTTAAATCCATACAACTTGAGTTTTATTTCTCATACAATTTCAAAATTGTTTTCCAACAGCGCAACTTGCCGTGTGGTGTCGGCCGGTGCCGTATGGTGCCGTAAAAGAATAATACCATCCCATCACTTCCCGTGGGTATCGTAAGAGGCGACTAAGGGACTCGCCGGAAAATGGGCAGCAGCGTTCTCTGTAAAAATCAACATCATACACCCCGCCTGCCAAGCGTGGCGACAACCCATCCCCCTCCTTTTCCCTCCCCTCCTTTTGGAGGAGGCCTATGTCCAGCAGTGGACGTCTTTCGGCTGAAATGATGATGATGATGAACTGTGACACTGTCACTCAAGCAACAGATCCTTGCAGTACTGCATACGCCATGCAACGTCTGTCAGAATATTTACATCCCTTCCGCAATTACACATTATAATAGTGTTGTTAAATAAACAGTCGATAACATTTCGTGCAGTGAGGTGCCCGCGTTAAATCCGGTTCGTTCCGCTGAATATTTTATGGAGCAGTGACGTGCTATGCTGGGCGCCCGCTGTAAATTATGGGGATAGTGATGTGCGTTACCGGTTTTTATCGATATTTAAATTGCGGTATTTTTTGGTAAATGTTCTTTATTTATTTTTAGATACGTGATTAATTAAAATTCTGTTTGATGTTATTTCAATAAAGATTACAAATTATGTAATAGTGACTGATCTGAAAAGTTTAACAATATTGCCGCTCTCATGGTAGATGAAAATAAAATATGACGTAAATTAACAATTGAATAGAACAGTTTAACGGAGGAGTTTTTTATACTATTGATAGGCACACGTTTAACCACTATCTCACCTGATGGTAATCGATGATGTGATAAAGATGGAGAACGCTTGCTTTTCACTCTTGACTTAAAGACTATCAGTATGTAGCTATCAGGAAACGCAGTCTCTGGTAACGAATTCCACTCTTTTCTTTTTTTTCTCTCTTTTTTATGAATGTGTTCCCAAAACGTTTTTTGCGTGTGGGTGGGATGTCAACTACGTGCCGGTGTTTGGGCAAAGGCCGGGTCAAGTCATTCCAGATATTATTCTCCCACATCGTCACGAACAAACCCGCATAGCACGTGAAAAAATCATCTCTCGACGTCACTTTCCGTCTTTAGGAACCCATTGCGTGGAAACTCTTCCAAAGCGGTCACTGTGCATGTTATGTGACTCAAGGACCTGGACCTGGCAGCCTTTATGCCTACGTCTATTACGCCCATGCTGTAGAGCAGCATGGTATTTCAACTAACGCCCAATTCCCGGTAAAATTCACGTCAAAATTTCATCTCATCGACAGTAATATTTTCAAAACCTGTCAAGAGCAGGGAAAAAAATATGCCAATTTGCGTTAAAAATACTAGAAAAAATACAGTATTGTACGTCGCTAGTAAAAATTGTACCATCGTAGTGACGTCACGCATGTTTTCAACGCACTGTAGGTATCGGCTTCATTTTTGTTTGCGTAAAAAAGAAAAAAATACGATTCCATTTTTTTTTTTTTAATCTTTCTGACTGACTTATTATATTTTCAGCGAAATACCCTATTACACTGTGGTCTGAGAAATAAGATTGTTCCTCTTCGATAAAAAATCCTAAGTATTTAAATTACCGGTATCTAAAGAGTAATCCGTCGATGTCCTGGCACCAAATCCCGAAGCAAAAGTAGCCCAGAAAAATACTTTTCTAGAATTAATAGATTTACCTGATAAATCCGTCTCGGCTCCTGAAATATACGGTTCCCGAGAGTCGGGAGAAATCTATGGACTGCACTATTTTCCACCAATACGATTCGTATATTTCTCCTTTATATTTTAAAGTAGGGAATGTAAAATAGAAACACTGCACGGTAAAGGTGGCTAGGATGTGAGTGGGCGAGTGAAAACAGGCATGGTAATGTGACCTCGAACCAGAAGAGAGCCTAAAAAAGTGATATGCCTGTCAAAAAGTTCAAAATTAATGAGATTGTCATACGCTAGCGAAATGTCACGTGGTCTATTCCACAGATTGCTATTGACGATCGTTAGCTATGATAGAATGACACTTTTATTGGTTCTAAGGCGCCAGCTTCACGAGAGACTGTCTCGTGGCGACATTATCGCCCTGCTACTTCATTCTATAACAACTACAACGGCGATATTATCGCGGTTGGTAATTTTTGTTGCTCTTGAAAGTGGCGACTTAAAGATAGGAATGACTTACGATGAAGTAGTGAGAAAGAATACTGGTCATCATAATATTATTTTGAAATGATCAAAGCTTGCAGATAAATCACTACGCCTGGCCTTTTTTTAAGGATGGGAAATCATCAAATGACTCCTCCTGCTCTGGGTGAAGCAGAAGGGAATGTCAGACTCTTACTGACTAAAACCCATCCGTGTTCCTCCTAATGTCCTTTGTGTTCCAGGGCCGTGGTGACTCTATCGAACAGATTCTGCCACCCCGGACTACGCCTGGCCTGCCATGGCTTCCAATGTTCAAAGAAAAGTTAAAATTAGACCAAAATTTCGTCGAACTAGGTATTTAAATTTTATCGATGTTAAAATAGCTAATATCAAAAATTCGAACATGGTGCTTCATTTTTGTTTGTAATAATGTTGATACCAACAATACTTAGCGCAAAGAATCAAAGAGTAACTCCAACTCAAAGCATTTATTTCAATAAGTCCATTTACAGGCACTTTTGAATTAACTCATGTCTTATTGCCATAATCTCTTAATTTCTTTTTACGACTGCCGTAGAAGGCGAATTCATTGGCAGTAAGTATATTCTCAGTCAGAAATCACACCCTTTCATGATGTTTTATTCAAACAAATCAACGCCAAACACACTTATAAAACAAACTACAAAACTAACATAAACTAAAGAAACAAAGGGAAAAGTAGTCGTTGTCGCTTTGTACTCCTTGTTCCCATAAAATATTCACATAAAAATATTGCCAGCATCGGCGGAAAGTTTTCTATAAAACGGGGAAGCAATGTTTACTGTTTACTGGGTGGTTATTATCAGGCTTTTCTACATAAAACAGTAGTGCTACTTTATTTTCACTTCGAACCTCATCCAAGTCACCACCATTTCAGTCGAAAAACGTCCACTGTTGGACACTGGACATCGTTCTCTTGAAACGTCGCCACATTAACCAATCTTTTTCTATTCGCATCAAGCAGAATGCCTATGCCCTCATCAGGTCATCGGTCCACCTTGTGGATCGCTTTCCAATGCTGGGTCTTCCGATGCGCGGCTTCCCCCAAGTCACCAGTCTCAATTCTAAAGAAAGGATTAATCAAATAAATTACAAAATCAACTCCACGTCATCATCGTCATCCTATAGCATTCCAGACAAAGGACAAGGACCTCTCCAATCATTCCAGATCCTGAAATTCACTACGCCTACGTCAAAAATAACAAAAAGTACCCTCCATTTCCCCACTTAAATTTAATAAGCCTATATCCTGTCTAACCACAAAAGCGACAACACTGGTCGCTCAATTCAATAACCGTAAAACATCCCGCGCGCATGAATTACCAAAGTGAGGGTATTTCGAAATTATGACGTCATGCAGCGGGTACAATGGACCGGCTTGTGTACGGCGCTTGTTCCCGGGGGTGAGCAGAGTGTTAGTGCTGCAGTTTGGGGAAGGTATTGCATGGAAATATTGGCAATAAAATGGGCTTCCTTAAGGTTGCTTCAGTATACTCTTGGTTAAAAATGATTTGGACCACCTGCTACTGTTACTTTTTAAAGGTGAAATATTTTTTTCTGCTCTGAGGCTTAGCACACACTGCGATTAAACGCCCGCGTTTAACCGCAGGTCTGAAACCGCAAAAAAATGTAACACATAGCTTTCTATACAAGCGCACGCATTAGTGACTTTTTTCATTGACTGATTTTAAAAACGCAACTTGTTACGTTTTTACCGCGGTTTGAAAACGCGCGGATTTTTTGTGTCCCATATTAACATTACTTTGGCGCAAGCACGGCGGTTAATCGCATTCGGTTTTTATTCAGTATCGACTGATAATTTCAATATCAAAGCTACAACACATGCTGCTCGCCAGAAATCCATGGTGAAATGAAATAAATTTAAGCAAAACGCTAGCCGCAGTGCGTGTTGATGCGCGTTTTTGCTTTTTCAGCTATTCCTAAACCGCGCGCGTTTAATCGCAGTGCGTGCTAAGCCCAACATTTTTTTTTCCAAATCAACCCATTTGATTCTTGCGTAGGAATAATGATTTTTCAAAAATCCAATAATGCAGTTTTAATTTTCATCAAAATCGGGCTGGAGTCTCCTCTCAGTGTTTTTCGATATTCCTCAAAGTTTCCAATTAGGCCATCTACGCATAAACCCAGTATATAATACATTTTAACGACGCCATTTCATAAATACTTCTTTACCTAAACAAAAGTTCAGACATCAAACACTTTCCGTGCTCTACACGCCAGGCATTGTATTACATTCGTTCCTACAACCTTATGTAAGAAGACGCCAGGCATTCTGACCCGCTGACAACGGAGCGCATTCCTGCCACACAGCTGTACTGAGAACATACGACTGGTATAAGATTTCTTGGTGTTTGAGATAGTAGATGAAGTTTTGAATGCAAATTCAGTATTTTTGTGTGCACTTTTAAAGTCACTTAAGAGGGTACTCTAGTCGGTTACTCCTGAGCCTTTCTCTGTACAAACGCATTCCACTGTTTTCTTCGTGGATAATGCAGCTAGAACAATGATGTTTTTTCCAAAAAATCTAGATCGAATTGATACGTGCCTCTATCATTTTACTTAATGAATTACTTTAAGAATTTAGACAATCCAAAAACTCGAAAATACAGCCCGTTTTAACCGCCATATTCAGACGACTATCAGAAAAAAATGATAAGTTTTTAACAAAATAGAAAATAATAAAAGCATAGATATAGTCTTCCTCCTTCCTTTTATAGATCAGTCCAGTTTTGAAGAAGAAATCAGCGGAATACAAAACCTTTTGGTCAAGGTTTTTATAGGTAAAATTAGCCTCTGCTGCATTTGTCGCTTTCGCACATTAATTGATAGGGCGCAGCGCGACGGCATCGGCAATAGTTGCTTCAAATACCTATTTTTCAAATTCCTCGGGACTAGA
Organism: Lacanobia wlatinum; assembly: GCA_947578705.1. NCBI lineage: Eukaryota > Metazoa > Arthropoda > Insecta > Lepidoptera > Noctuidae > Lacanobia > Lacanobia wlatinum. Next base: position 3,296,921 of record OX388046.1, on the reverse strand, counting down.
GTTCCGAGGAATTTAAAAATAAGTCCTCTCTGAAGATGTCATAATAGGAACGCAGATAGTCAATAATAGTCGAAAGGTTCTGGAGTGGCGACCGCGTACCGGAAGACGCAGCGTTGGAAAGCTTCCCACATGTTCAACCGATGATCTGGTGAATGCTTTGGGACTCAGCTGGGTGCGAGACGTACAGGACCGGTTGAGGTGGCGACACTTGGAGAGCCTATGTCCAGCAGAACCCAATGGGCATTAAAATTCTCCTAGTTTTCACCAGTTGTTAGACTTAGAAATTGTTAATGGTCATGACAAATCGCCAACGAGGTCTTTTTTTATTTGTGATGGGTTTGCTCTTGACTCTAGTCTAGGTCAGAGATGACAGAGACAAAGTCTACGATGGAGCGAGCTTACCCAGAAGGAGCCTGTTCACTCTAACTTTGAAGAGATTAGGGTTGTAAGCGTTTGGAAACACAGACGCAGGCAGAGAGTTCCACTCCTTTGCTGTGCGCATTATAAAAGACGTTTGTAAACACTTAGTGCGAATTGGTGGAATAGCAACAAGGTAGGTCATTTTGTCTTTAAAAAGTTAACCACAGTAGCAGGACTGCCCGCCAATGGGAAATACCTTTGTACTCGTACTACCGTATAACTGTTTTTGAAGTTATGAAATATTATTTTCCCGTTTTCCTCGAACGTTTTCAAAATCAAGAGTTATTTTATTTTATTACTTTGTACCTGTATGCTGTACTCATGTTTTACAAAATAAATATATCTATCTATCTACTTTGAACGACAACAATTACAATTAGTCCTCCAAAACTCTTCCCGACAGTACTTCATAATAACGAATGATTTTTGTTTTTCATGTTGCGGTATTTATTACATAATATGTAACAAACATGTCCTGTAACAAAATTAAACCAGATTGTAAAATGAGACAAATTACTCGCGTTATCGAAGCGCGGTATTGATCATAATACATATTCAGAGTAGGTTCTCCGTTCTTGAAACAGAGTTAAACCTTAACTTATTAAACGTTCACCTAAAATCTGCATACCAACCAAAACATCTCTATAGTAACAGGCATTAAAATACCCAATAGGTACTTATACTTCAAACTCAAAACAAGCCAATATTTCCTAATCAACTAATCCCGTAATTATTCGTTCAGCGTCTCCGCGACATTTCGCCGCAAGTCGTACATTTATTCGGTCGCGAAAGGTTATCCGTTAAAAACCGCGAATTGGGGCCTGATGTTGTTTCCTATTCGCGACGGGAGGCGCCCGAGTGGCGCCGGGGCATAGACTAAATGTTACTGGGGTGGAAGGCAGATGTGACAGAATTAATTTTGTACTTTTATTTTTTAGGGTTCCTTACCAACGGTACCCTTCGTGTGCGAGTCCGACTCGCACCTGGCCGATATATTTTTAACCGACTTCCAAAAAAGGAGGAGGTTCTCAATTCGGCGGGTATTTTTTTTTATGTATGTACACCGATTACTCCAAGGTTTCTGATTCGATTTCTGTGATTCTTTTTTAGTTCGATGCAGTATGCTTGCCATTTGGTCCCATAAAAATTTGATTCGGTTTGTTACTTCTCTAAGACTATCGCAATGTCTTGAACAAAACCAGCCAAGTGGGTTCCATTGCTCCAACAACTATGAAAATGGTTGTCATTTTCATAGTTGTATGGCATTTCAAGAAATATGCATTACTTTATTAACTTGGAATTTGATATCGAGCCTATTTTTAACCGACTTCCAAAGAAGGAGGAGGTTCTCAATTCGGTAGGTATTTTTTTATGTCCGATAACTCCGAGGTTTCTGATCTGATTTCTGTGATTTTTAGTTCGATGCAGTACACTTGTCGTTTGGTCCCGTAAAAATTTGATTCAGTTTGGTTCAGTAGTTTTTATTTTATGAGCATTTTTGCTTATTACAATTTCTGCGTTGACGAAGAATTTTTTCCAAGTATCACCACTTAAAAGTGAGAAATAAAAAACTTTTTACAAAAAAAAATATAACCGACTTCCAAACAAAACACTACAAAGAATAAAATAACCTTAATTTCGGAAGTCGGTGTTAAAAAACAAAGAAAAAAACCCAAAAAAACACGGACTACTGAAATTAAGGTTATTTTATTCTTTGCAGTGTTTTTTGCTATTGTGGACCCGAAAAGAAAGGAAATACACCCATGATGAATAAATATAGCGAAGAGATACAACTTTTAGTCCTGCATAGCCCCGTTTCTCACTGAAAACGAAATCATAATAGTATTTTCGCGTGATAGTACTGCATATCAAGACTCATCATCTTCCTGCTCTCATCCCATGTTACTTGGGGTCGGCGCAACATGTTTATTTCTTCCATTCTGTTCTATCAGTCGTCACTCTATCACTAAGTCCCTTTTCTTTCATATCGCTCCTCATACAATCCATCCATCTTTTTTTTTGGCCTTCCTCTCCCTCTCCATCAATCCACATTCATGTTCATAACTCTTCTTTTTCGTTCATCCCTCCTCTTCACATGAACTCAAGACTATGAACTTGAATTGACTTTTTATCAAAAATAGCGTTTGGGCCAGGGTCGATAATTTTAAAAACCAAAAAAAATAGTTTGATGACCTATTTTATATCCTAAAAGGAAGAGAATAAAACAACAATGAAAGGAAAAATAATTTACGGGCGATCTGAGGTCGGGAAGTGGATGGGAAAAATAAAAAACTTTTTTACAAAAAATATAACCGACTTTCAAAAACAAAACACTACAAACTATAAAATAACTTTAATTTCGGAAGTTGGTGTCAAAAAACGTTATTTCGTTTTTTGACACCAACTTCCGAAATTAAAGTTGGAAGCAAAAAAAACACCATTTTTGGAAGTCGGCTATATTTTTTGTAAAAAAGTTTTTTTAAGTTCTCTTATTCGACCGGCAGAACCAAAAGGCGCCTTCTGACGGCACGGCGCGTTCGGTTTTGCCGATCAAATGATCGCGTCCATACAGAATCCTAAGTACAACCTTCAAAGTTAAGCAAAGTAGCCCATCTATAAAAATAATCTTTGAAACGCGTCTCACTGTTATGCGCTATTTTGTACAAAATTTATTGCCATATGTAACAATACGTTCACAACAAAAAACAGACTACATCTTCTTCGACTTAAGGTGGACTTTTCTTTGTTTGCTAATAAAATTGGGCTAGTATTTGTTATGGTAAGTAAGTAAAGCGTAATGCGCTCACGTTTAGAGAAAGATGTATTATTTGTGCGCCTTGATTTTTGGCTGAGTCCTGTGTGTATCGCAGAGGACTTGAGTGGGTAAATAATACTTGACTTAACAGTTTTTTTGGAGACATATCGATCTATAAGGTAAACTGCGAATAAAGTCAAATAGTTTAGGTACAGTGGAAGGCAGCTCTTCTGTAGGAATACTTTCTGGATGATGCTCATAAAAATAACATTGTCAGTAAGGCTTCTAAAGCTTTGGGTTTTATTTTTAGGCTTTCTACTGACTTTAAGAATAAAAAGACAATGAAAATTCTTTGCTGTGCGTTTGCTCGTAGCCATCTTGAATATGCTTCTCAAATTTGGAATCCTTACCATAATTTTTACATCGCATTGAAAGCATACAAAAGCGATTTTTGAGGCACACCCAATATCGCTCAAAGATCTTTCTCCCTAATTACATGAGTCGGTGTAAAAAAAAAACCATTTTCTGTCTACACGAGCGAAGGAAAATTGCAGATCTTGCATTCTTATTTAGTGTTATGATCGGATCTACTGATGTCCCTGAGCTGGTGAACAGGATCGGACTTCGTGTGCATTTCTTCGTAGATTGCGTCTCCCTCATGTTCCTCGAATTAAAATGAACTACAGAAAGAACTCGTACATGATAAGAGCTTGTCCTACGTTTAAGGCTTGTATACATGCCAATGACCTTGTCTATATAAACGGAGCTAACTACGCCTCTACGCGCCACTCCGCTACCCGTATTTTTAATTTTTGATAAAAAAGTAACACATATTATAAAAAAGTAACAAAACCAAATTATTTTCGTTTGTATTGCAAAGCAGTAGATTTTTTTTTTCATCATCATCATCATCATATCAGCCGAAAGACGTCCACTACTGGACATAGGCCTCCCCCAAGCGTCGCCACAACGACCGGTCCTGTGCGTCTCGCATCCATCGGCTACCCGCGACCTTCACCAGGTCATCGGTCCACCTTGTGAGAGGCCTTCCAACGTTACGTCTTCCAGTACGCGGTCGCCACTCCAGAACTTTTCGGCCCCATCGACCATCTGTTCTGCGAGCAATGTGCCCTGCCCACTGCCACTTTAGTTTGGCGATCCTTCGGGCTATGTCGGTAACCTTGGTTCTCTTGCGGATATCATCATTCCTGATTCGATCACGCAAGGAAACTCCAAGCATTGCCCTCTCCATTGCCCTTTGAGTGACTTTGAGCCTTCTGATGAGGCCCATTGTAAGCGACCACGTTTCAGTTCCGTATGTCATCACTGGCAACACGCGCTGATCATAGACTTTCGTCTTGAGACACTGTGGTAAGTGGGGCGAGAAGATACCGCGCAACTTCCCGAACGCTGCCCAACCGAGTCGGATTCGACGGTTGACCTCTTTCTCGAAGTTGGCCCTGCCTAGCTGGACCGTTTGTCCTAGGTAGACGTACAACTTCGAGTGTAGAGTTTCCGATCTTGATGGGAGTAGGTTGCTACATGGGTATTTACCATGATCTTGGTTTTGTCCATGTTCATTTTGAGACCCACCCTTTCGGAAGCATTGTACTGAGGTCCTCCGTAGTCTCAGCCATGACGACTATATCGTCGAAAAATCGAAGGTGACTGATGTACTCGCCATTGACATTAATGCCTAGCCTTCTCCAGTCCAAAACCTTGAAGACATCCTCCATTGCGGCTGTAAACAGTTTCGGAGAAATGACGTCTCCCTGTCTCACACCCCGCTTCAGGATGATAGGTTTCGAGGTCTGATCCTGAAGTCGGACTGACATGGTGGCGGTTTTGTACAACGATTTCAGCACCTCAATGTACCGATAGTCGATCGGGCACCGTTGGAGAGACTGCAGCACAGTCCAAGTCTCGATCGAATCAAAGGCTTTCTCGTAGTCCACAAACGCTAAGCAGAGGGGCAGATTATACTCTTCGGTCTTCTGTATAACCTGCCGGAGCGTATGTATGTGGTCTGCGGTGCTGAAGCCATTTCGGAATCCGGCTTGTTCGGGAGGCTGGAAGTCGTCAAACCTGCGTGCGAGACGGTTCGTGATGAATCTGGAAAACAGCTTGTAGACATGGCTTAGAAGTGAGATGGGCCTATAGTTCTTAAGCAGGGCATTGTCGCCCTTCTTAAAGAAGAGTACCACCATACCTCTGCTCCATGCCTGTGGCGTTTTCCCTTCAAGTATGACGAAATTGAACAGTTCCTGAAGGGCCTTAAGGACCGGTCTTCCACCCGCCTTCAGGAGTTCGGCCGTGGAGGCGTTGGAGATCCGTCTATTGAGATGCCGGTATCTGCACGCATCTTCTGAAGACTGCAGAATCATATCCCACCTCTCCTTCATGAGCTTCAAAGTAGGATCAGAGACCTTCTTGTTCCTATCTGTACGGCGAGTCTTGAAAAACTTAGACCCGACCGTATGGACAGTTTCCACGAACCCATCGTTACATTCGTCCACGGAGCTCCCTAGGCACTCGAAACGGTTCTGAAGTTCGAGCTGAAAGCTCTGGGAGTTTTGAATCTGGATCTTTGCTGGATTGAGCGTAGACCTCATCAGTCGGGACCTTTCAAACTTGATATTTAGATTCAATGTGCCTCTTACCATGCGGTGATTACTTCCGGTTTTCACCGCGTTAATCACAGAGACATCATTGAATATTTGCTTCTTCGTCGACATGACGAAGTCAGTTTTTTTTTTACTTTTGTTAAAAATGAAGGAGTAAAATGGTTTCATCTCAACGATTTGGAAGTGATTTGTTGTTTTTTTTTTCTTATTTTGTGATACCGATACATAAATTCTGGCTAAATCAAATTACGTAATGGAATTGTAATTTCTCAGTAAATGCCTACGAAAAGTTGCTTCATCTGCACGCTGTTTTTAAGCATTTCTCGAGAGAGCAGCCTTAATATGGTGTGTCAGGATGTCGAGCTTGATTTATTTACCAGTAGCGTTAAAAAAGTTAAAAAAAAGTTTCACTGATCATGTCTTTGGTGCTTGATCACCGTTTCGAGTATTTCGTTGTTTTTCTTTTTTGAGCGCTGAATTTGTGTACTCGCATGCTAGCTGTTTTCGTGAAATTGTTTTTATTTGTAAACAGCCATTTTTATTTAAAAAAACCTTTTATTTCTCGCTTTACAGTAGGGATTGACAATTTAAAACAGTGTGCATGCAAAATCAATGTAACAAATTTTAGTATTTTCGTAGGTATTACTTTTGATAGTTAGGTGTTTGTTGTTGATTAGGTTTTTAAAATGAAATTTTCCTATAATTTACACTGTAGTAATAATTTGTTAATGGTCAAATTTTTTGGGTGCAAATGTACAATTGTAAGAACCCCTCTCATCGGAGGGTAAAGGCCTCCTCCAGAGATGACCAATGTTTTCAGTCCTCTGCTACTCGCATCCAGTGGTAACTGCTATTTTTATAACGTCGTCTGCCCAGCGCGCAATTAGTCTACCCCTTTTTCTTTTACCCGATGGTCCTGACCATGATGTCGTCTTTATTGTCCAGCGATTGTCAGTAAATCTGACCACATGTCCAGCCCATCGCCATTTTAGCTTCTGTGAGTAACTGAGAGCGTCGATGGCTTTAGTTTTCTTTGGGAATAATTATCGACATTCACACAGGCGGCAATTAGTCCTAAATATTTTGGACTTCATCATCATCATCATCATAACAGCCAAAAGACGTCCACTGCTGGACATAGCCCTCCCCCAAAGGGGGGAGGGAGGGTTTGCCATAATTGCCACGATTGGCAGGCGGGTTGGCGATCGCAGTGTACGGTGTTGAGTTTTACAGAGAACGCTGCTGCCCATTCTCTGGTGAGTCCCTTAGTCGCCTCTTAAGACACCCACGGGAAGTGATGGGATGGTATTATTCTTTTACGGCACCATACGGCACCGGTCGACACCATACGGCGAACGGATTTGGACTTCTGATAGTCATTATATCTGATAGAATGTCACTCTGTGTAGACTCAAGGCAAAGATTACAAGAGATGGTGATCGAGAAAGATTTCACATCAAAGTAAAGAAAATCTCGTTAAAACCGGACCCGGCCCGGACCGATTACTTTGGAATCTTCCGGCGAACGGATAGTAATTAGTGACCGATGAAAAACATTCGCCGTCACCTATCAATCCTGGATTATTTCAGATCTTTACACGACACGGCTACGATACGATTCCTTAATATTTAAGGGCAATTGTTTAATAAAAAAACAGAATATCATCACTTGCTAGCTCAGAGGCGGATTAAATGTTGTCAGGGCCCTAGGCCAACCTCATCGCAGCCCCTAAGGTAAAGCATGAGCAGGCGCGGATCCAAATTTCACTCAGGGGAGGGGGAGTGTGTCTATATATGGAGAGAGGGGGTTTATTGAAAAAAAAAAATGCGGCTTGACAATTTATACGTTAGAAAATTATAGCGCGCGTAGAGAGCACGAAAAATTACTATTACAAAAACAGAATGACACTTTCCCCAACCCAGGAATCGAATCCGGGATCCCACGCTTAGCAGCAGTGGTTTGTGACTGTAAATGTCGTACAACAGTTGGCAGATGATTAGTTTTTAGGATCAGGCCATACAGGAGGAATTAAGTAGTAATAGGAGTGCAGGACCGGTCGTTTTGGCGACGCTTGGGGGAGGCCTATGTCCAGCAGTGGACTTCTTTCGGCTGATATGATTCCGAAGTACACCCCTCATCATGAGGGGCGTACTTCGGAATCTCTATACAAATTATGATTTTTAATTTATGTATTAGGTACTTTTATTTCGTGTTAATTTTCCTCGTGCGCCCATTTGCAATCTGGCGCCCCTACCCTATCCGCCCCTGTGCTATCCTTTTCCCAATTATGTGTATATTGAGGTCGCCTTCCAGTCCAATCGGATGCAACTGAATACCAGTATTTACATGGAGTGACTGCTATCTGACCCCACAGCCCAGTAACTGGGAACACCATATCCCTTGGCAAGACTGGTGTCAGATTTCCTGGCTTCTAACTATCCGTAACGACTGTCAAAGATCTTCAAATGCATGGAGGAATCTCGGTGTGTTTAAATGGTCACCCATCCACGGACTGACCTCGACAGGTGTTGCTTAACATTGAAGATCGTCTCGTGTGGCTTTTATTATTCATTTTATTTATCATAAAAAAGTTTTACAAAAATCTTTCTTATAACTATGCCCCACAAAACCATTTATACGGTTTGCCTGCGGGATCGGAACAAACTGTTGCTATAAAATATCTTATAGTAGTAGTGCGGATACGTTTAATTACTTATTAACCACTTATAATTCTACAAATTCCTGAGAAAGAACTGCTTAAGTGACTTGGCAAATTTACTTTTTTATTATCTAGCTTCTTATCATCATCATCATCATCATCATCATATCAGCCAAAAGACATCCACTGCTGGACATAGGCCACCCCAAGCGTCGCCACAACGACCGATCCCGTGCGTCTCGCATCCATCGGCTACCCGCGACCTTCACCAGGTCATCGGTCCAGCTTGTTCCGGCCTTCCAACGTTACGTCTTACGAGCTCCTAAACACAATAAATTTACTATAGTGACTTAGTAGTAGTAGACTTGGTCCCGTAATGTGCACAAAGTAAGTGTGAACAAAGTCTATTTGTTGACCTTACCCCATAGATCTGCTGCATTTCTTGGAAGTTTTAAATTTACTGCCTCTCGTTGCTGAAACGATCTGCCACCGCCGTTTCGTGATATAAAATCGGGTGTTTCATTTAGTTCTAAGCTCTTCTTTTCGAGTCGATAAGAATTTTTTTAAATATTTTTTGCCCAGTAGGTGGCCACGTTCACAGCGGCATCAATGGCGTTCATCAGGTCCTCAATGGTACAGGTGTAAGGGCACTTGGGACATTCCAACAAGTGAGCCATATTTTGAACGGGGGCTCCGCACTCACACTTAGCTTCAAGCGCATCAATGAAACCCCATTTTACCAAGTTGTATTTGCAGCGTCCTACTTGGATGCGCAAACGATTGAGCGCCCTCCATATTGGCCACTGCAGTTCACGTCCAGGCGGCAGATATTCCTGAGGTTTCAAGAAATCTCTACTACCAAAAAGGAACCCACAGTTTGAACATATCCAGGGTCTGCACGCAGTTGGTACCAGTAGCTTCAAGTTCCGTGTTCTCAACATAATTATTACTTGCGACTGAGGGTGTCTCAGCAACACAACTCTACACTGCACACTTACTATTCAATGACACCCGCTCTACTTCTATTTAATCTTTTCGATAAACTTTAACACTATTTGAGATGCATACCGTCGTTATGGCCTTTGTTTTGTTCCAAAGTCAATTAGTCAAAAACATGGAGCTATTTGCACGTTCCAAAGCGTAGATATCTATAGTGAAGAACGTGCAAGAAACTCCTCGCACACTCTTTTAAATTAGAAATATATAGTTACAAGTAGACAACATCAATACCAACTCAAAAGCTCTTAAAATAAAAACTCTTCAAACGCAGAACATTTTCTTCGCATATGCGCCACAATTTCGCGACTGATTGAATTTCTCAATATTCTGGCGAGGACCAGGCCACGGAAATTGGAACGTCTCCGTCGGCGCGCACTTCCAAATCAAATACACGGTTTGCACTCAAAATTCAACAAAGTACAGGAATCTACACTTCCTCATATGGAAATAAAGTTACTGATTTGAAACTATGGAAAATATACCCAGATTTACGTACACGCCTTTATCAGCCTTTAAAATCACAGTGAAAAAATATAAGTAGTAAGTATACTAAAGATCAAAATGTAAGAACAATGTAATTCTAGCCCAAGTAATTGTAGTTTTCAAGAGTGAATTGAATTGGTAACAAGCAGTAGAACATGCTAGGAAAAAAACTGGCCAAGTGCGAGTCGGACTCGCGTACAAAGGTTTCCAAACGAATTTCATTTTTTTACATGTTATTTTAACACTATACACTTTTTATAAGTTTTCCTGTAATCTATAGGTAAAGATCTATTATCTCCATTATTTTCAAATCTTAGGCTCAGTAGTTTCGGAGATTAGGGGGAGAATGGTCATTTCTGTCTAATTTCTTGAATAACTTCAAAACCATTTATTTTTAAATTGCGAAAAAAATATATTTAAAACCCTTAACAGTAAGCCCTTTTATTTGATATGTTACACAATATTGTTCAAAATACTTTTTTTTATTTTCTAGTTTCACCCCTAAAAGTGATCCCCATACTAAAAAAATAATAATTTACATAACGCGTCCGTGTTTGGGTCACAGAAGTCCATATGTGTACCAAATTTCAACAGCATCGGTCCAGTAGATCCGGAGAAAACTGGCTGTGACAGACGGACGGACAGACATACACCCGAGTGATCTCTTAAAAGTCTTCTTCTGCTATGCCTGTTCCCTTTTCATTTGGAGTCGACCCTCCTCGTTCCAAGGCGCTAAGACAGACTGTCTTGGGTTGTCTGTACCTCCACCTGAGCTCGATCCATGTCTTTGGTAACGGTTGTCCACTACGTGGCCTGTGATCGCCCTTTGCCTTTCTTCTTATCTGGGATGGCTAGTACTCTTAAAAGTATGTGCAATTAATACAAATTACTGCTACTTAAATAGGAAGGTATTTAAACCTAAGTTTTAAAGGTCTATATTTGTCTGCAACGTGCTAAATTCAGTACCTAATACCATAGCTCACACCCTTTTTTTTTGACTCGTACTGACTCTTACCCATCCATGTTCCTCCTAATGCCCTTTGCGTTCCAGGGCCGCGGTGACTCTTTCGAATAAATCCCGCAACCCCGGCAGGATAGCTCACACCCCTGAAATCTAATTTCCACGTGAGTAAATCAAAAGCCAGAGGAAAAATAGAATAATATAACTAATAATACATAAAAAAACACATTAATTGCATTCACTATTTATTTGACATTCATGACAATTTAGTTTCTATCAGTTTGCATTAGAAAGAACAAGGAGTCTGGTATACACCGTGTTCTTCACGTTATTCATAAACTTCAGAAACGCTTATATAACTTAAACAAATCAAATCCATTCGTTTTTATTTCTTTTTTAGTTTTTTTTTATCTTATTTATTTAAGGGACTTTTGTACACTTATGTGACGATGTCAGTCCCATCGTGCTGCTACATATAATTTAACATAAAAAACTTAGTCTCATTTCTTAACTACTATAAAGGAATACAATATCTTTGCTGCTGCACAAGTAGGTTTAGCTAAAATACCATGGAACATGCCAACATCATTGAAACTTTTAAAAAATTAAGCAGAGCAATTCTTTTGTTATTGTATCGGACACATTTCACCAACACATGATGTACATCCTCTTTTTTATTACCAATCTCACAGTTGGGGGAAGGGTTTGTTACAAAGATATTTGTAATTTCATTTAATTGTGCTATGCAGTATGAAAGGGTCTTAACGTGGCCTATGTTGCCGTTTAGTGCAATTAAAAAAAAACTATCAAATGATATATGAATTTCATTTGTTTTTCGTTGCCAATTCAGATAAAGAGGCATGCGTATCAGGAGATTTTCGTCATAGTATTTAGTTTTTGTGAAAATAAACATAAAGTAAAAAATAAGAATTGATTAACGTGTCCATAATGAAAAATGCTTATTTCCATGTTCTGAACATCCGGTCGAAGTTTATGTATATCGTCCGGAACACGGTGTATATTAGTCCTTCTTTCAGTATATCCGAATACAGCAGAGTACCAGTTTTATGCACGTAGCGACTACTTGCTTGACCTCAACCAGGAGGTCAAAGAAAACTGGCCAAGTGCGAGTCGGACTCGCGTACAAAGGGTTCCGAACCAATTTTATTTTTTTAACATGTTATTTTAAACCTACAGACTTCTTATAGGTTTTCCTGTAATCTTTAGAACTATCACTCTAAATTACTTCTTGGCGTCTATTACTGTCCTTCTTTACGAATTAATTTATTTTCATCTTTCGAATAGCTCTTAGAAATGTTTATCCCTTCCTACAGTCATAGCATAATCATGGGTGATTTAATATTTGTCTCTTGAAGAAAGACCATCGTTCTTCTTCCCTCACTGAAATCTCAGCTTCTAACAATCTTTTCATTCTTCCGCTAAGTGCTACTCACTATTTTCCAAACTCTACTGCTTCACTTCTAGACTTGATTATTGTTTCTTCTTCTGATCGCGTCGGTAAACATGGTCATTACTCAGCCGATGCCTTCTCCTACCATGATCTTATTTTTCTCTCATATAAAATTCGCCCTCCTAAGGCTAAAGCCAAAATTCTCATGCAACGCAATTTTGGTGGTATGAACATTGACAGTCTTTGCGTGGATGCTAGCAGTATAAATAGGTCTCCGCTTTTTTTGTCTATATCAGTCGATGATCACGTAAATTTTTGAAGTAAACTTATTGAGCTTTATGATCGACACGCTCCAGTTTGAGCTGCGAAGGTAAAACACTTACCGGCGCCGGGGCTAACCGATGAGATTTAATCTTTATTGAATAAAAAAGCTACGGCAAAGTCCAAATTTAATCATCTTTCATCTCTTCCAACTCCCAGTTATTCTCCATTTGTTTTTGGTCAATTTTCTGCATGTGATGTTAAGAAGAGCATACAATCGATTACTTCAAACGCAGTAGGAAGCGACTGTACCAGCCGTAAGATATTACTCCCAGTGCTGGACGTAATCCTGCCTGTTATGTGTCATATCCTCAATTTTTCTGCGTCGAGCGGTGTCTTTCCAGGCTCATGGAAAGATGCGCAAATAATTCCTTTACCGAAAAAGTCTAATCCCACATCCTTCTCCGATTACCGTCCAATATCTGTCTTACCATTCCTGTCCAAAGACCTTGAACGGTTAATGCATAATCAAATAAGCAGTTTCCTCTCCAGAAATAATCTCCTTAACCCCTTCCAGTCTGGCTTTCGTCCAGGGCATAGCACCACTACAGCGCTCCTTAATACTATGGAGGACATAAGGTCAGCCATGGAAATGGGAAATCTAACGGTTATGGCCCTGCTGGATTTCAGTAATGCGTTTAATACTGTGGATTACGATGTCTTGCTTGGCATTCTTTGCTCTCTTAATCTCTTTGATCTCCATCGGTAATTGACTGGTTTCGTAGTTACCTGTTTGGTCTCCGGCAACGTATTTGCATAGGAGAGACCTTGTCTTCCTGGTGTAGTACTTCTGCCGGGGTACCACAGGGTGGCGTTTTATCTCCTTTACTTTTCGCAATGTTCATCAACTCAATCTCCAACAAATTAATTTCTTCCTACCACCTTTATGCAGATGATCTTCAAATTTACACACAAGCTCCTCTTGGAAATCTGTCCGAGGCTATCTTGACCCGGAACCTTGATCTGGCTCGTATATGCGAGTGGAGCAAGAGGTACGGACTTATGGTGAACCCCATCAAGACACAGGTTTTAGTGGTGGGCAGTTCTAGGATAATCTCAAGGATCGACTGGACGATTCTTCCCCAAGTTACTTTTGAGAACTCAGTTATTCCCTTTAGTGAGAACGTTAAGAACTTGGGGATTTTTATTGACAAGGACTTCTCTTGGACTGCCCAGCTACAGGAAGTTAGCCGGAAGCTATTCGCATCTGCTGGATCTTTAAGAAGACTGCGTAATTTTCTGCCGATTGCCACCAAGATTGCGCTTGCACAATCTCTACTTCTACCCATCCTTGATTATGCTGTTGTCAGCTATCTTGACCTCACTGAAGTGCAACTTGACAAACTTGAGCGCCTTCAAAATGTTTACATAAGGTTCATATTCGGTTTGCGCAAATATGACCATGTTCCCGAATTTCGTGTTAAACTCAAGTGGTTGCCAATTCGCCTTCGCCGGAATGCTATATTCTTTCCCTCTTGTATAATGTGCTCGTTTTCCCTTCCACACCTCTTTATCTAAAGAAACGATTCCAGTTTCTTTGCGACTCTCACACGAAATTTCTTAGGTCATCAGATAACTTGAAACTAAAAATGCCAATGCATTCCACTACATTTTTAGACAATTCTTTTACAGTCCAAGCTGCTCGTCTATGGAATGCATTGCCAGTATCGATTAAACGCGCACAATCGCTGCCTGTTTTTAAAAAGCTTGTCAAGTAACACTGCTTGTCACTGTGAATCCTTTCTCGTTTTAATTTTAATAATTGTTACACATTTCCTTACTTATTTATTAAATATGTATGTATTTATGTATCTATTTTAGTAGCTGTTATATTGTAATGCTGTATCCCTGTATTTTTTTTTTCAATTTAACTTTATATAAGCACCAAGTGCAACCCCATTTCGTGTCCAGGCTCTCACTTTCCATTCCAGGTTGCCCGAAAGAGATCGCGTAATGCGATAAGGCCGCCAATTGTATGTCATTACTTTAAGATTTTCTACATCTATTTTTAAATTTGGTGGACAATAAAGCATATGTAAATAAATAAATAAATAAACTATTATCTGCATTTTCTTTTTCAAAATTTTAGAGTCAGTAGTTTCTGAAATAAGGAGGGAAATGGTCATTTTTGGTGTAATTTCTTGAATATCAAAACCATTTTAAAATTATGAAAAAAAGATATAATTAAAACACTCACAGTAAGCGCTTTCATTTAATACGTCACATAATAAAGACAGACAGACCGACGGACAGACAAACAGACACCCGAGTGATCCTATAAGGGTTCCGTTTTTTACGGATGTTCGGAACCCTAAAAACTGAATGAATGAAAATCGTACGATCTAAACAGCCTCCCAAAATCTTCAAAAGATTGCCTATTAACTGTAGGCACATACGTCGTGGACACGTTATTTGTGCCTTGTCGTCTAATCCATCACTAATCAGCAGGTCTCATTACTGAAATGAGCGGAGAAATCTCGTAATTACAAGCTTTCCCTTCATTCGTTCTTCCATTCATCGTTCGTCGTTCATCGTTCGTCGTTCTTTTACTGAAGGTCGGCTTTCTTGTGCCGAAAGGGAATGTTTTCATGTAATTTATCGGTGTTAGAAAGGATTACGGTGCAGGGTTATGAGTATTAAGTATTTTGCTTTCTTTCTCTTCTTTTTTTTTTTTTTTTTTTCTTTATTTATTAAAGAGGGATTAATCTAAAAAGATTATGCCACCCTCATCGTTACAAATCGATTTTATAACCTAAAAATAACTAAATTAAATAAATCATTAGGCTTAATTACCCCTGCGTTTAATCCCAATAACAACGAGTCTGTACATCATCCTGGCTGCTTTCGAAGTAGGAGCAGCAAGGATGCTGTTACATACCCCAGTCTCGTTCATATTATTAAATAGCATCATCAAATCTTGTCTCTCCGGCTCGTTCCGCACACATTCCATCATGATATGGTACACATCTTCAATTACGTTGCATTCTACACAATTTGGAGTTTCAACTTTACGCATTAAAAAAGCGAATTTATTTAAGGGTATGTGTCCGGAGCGAAGCCGGAGGGCTGTTGTGATCGTTTGCCTTCCCATGTTGGCACTGTCAAACCACGTATTCTTAAGAACGCTTGGCTGTATAGTGGCATACCATATCCCTTTGCTACGACTTCTTTCATCAAAATATTCTTGCCACTCGTCATAACAACGGTTTTGTAGTCCAAAGTAACGTTCTGTATAGTAAGGCAAACAGGAATACTGTTCACCGTCTGTTATAGCCTCTTTAGCCAACTGGTCCACGATCTCATTACCTACAATGCCAACATGAGAGGGCACCCATTGTATTACAATATTTTTATTCTTACTTTTAAGTTTACAGATCAAGTCCAATATATCATAGGCAATTGGAATCCCACGTTTCGGCGCCGTGCATCGAATTAATAACTGTAACGCACTACGACAATCGCTTATGATTAAAAAATTAGAACAAGCAATTGAGTCAACATATGACAAAGCTTCTAAAA
Source organism: Lacanobia wlatinum (assembly GCA_947578705.1). NCBI lineage: Eukaryota > Metazoa > Arthropoda > Insecta > Lepidoptera > Noctuidae > Lacanobia > Lacanobia wlatinum. Next base: position 3,280,769 of record OX388046.1, on the reverse strand, counting down.
TTCCTATCAATTCCGCATGCATTATTGAGATCACAGATTCAATTTTAAATTTCATAGATGCATCTGCAGAAGAATCAAAAAATGCAACCCCGACTTCATTGTTAGAAATGGACGCATCAGTATAAATTTTATAATGATAGGCGTAATTTATTTGTATAAATCTGTCACAAACAACTTTTAATTGGCTAGCATTATAATCTTTCTTAGCTTTGTCAACCCCATCAATAGTTAAAATGATATTGCTGTCTAGATCCACGTTGCTGACCCAAGTGGGTAAACTAAACATACTTAAGTTGTCACAACAGTCAATACGTTCGTGCTTAAGTGAGTCATGGGTCGCAACCAAAACAGGTTTTTGTTTACTCCTCCAGTAGCGGTGCGAAGCCACTTGCGCGGACAGCTGTTCGAGTACATCAATTGTGACATTGTTTATTAGAGATTTGCATTTTAGCCAAAACTTACCACCTAGAAATTGCCGCCGGATGTGCAAAGGCGCAATACACAATTCATTTTCCATAATATGTATGGGTGTACTCTTTATGAAACCACCTATTGTACGTAAGCATATATTTTGAATTCTTTCTAATTTCAATAAGTGTGTACGACTGGCATTACCGTAAAGAACACTCCCATAATCTATTCGACTTCTTATTGTGGCGATATATACGCGTCTAAGGTGTGTAGGGTGCACTCCCCAACCAGAACCAGCTAACATTCTAAAAATATTTACGAATTTAAGGAGTTTTTCTCTTAATTCATTGACATGCTTCCTCCAATTTAATCTAAAATCAAACCATAGTCCCAAATATTTAATATTATCCACAACTTGTACTGGCAAACCATTGACATATAAGCTGACATTTTCTCTTTTATATCCTCTTTTAAACACGCATACCTTACTTTTCGAGGGGGATATGTCAAGACCTAAACCAGCAATGATATTGTTAAATTTATCCAGAGCCGTCTGTAACTTCAGGGAGCCTAGGTGGCAGTTGTGGCATGTAATATATAAAACAAAATCGTCAGCATATTGAGCTACATGAACGTCATTTATAGTTCTACAAATAGGAACAGTAGCAACATTAAACAGTAAAGGTGACAGGGGGTCACCTTGAGCAAGCCCGCGTCCTGTATTTCTGCTAATTGTAACACTATCATCTATACAAATACTCAGTTGCCTATCTTTGAGAAAGTTCCACAAATATGAGCATATTTTTGATCCAATATTTAGTTTATAATTCATATATTGCAGTAAAGGAACTATTTCAATATTATTATACGCATTCTCAATGTCAATGAAGCAACCTACAGTGTAATGTCCCTCGGAAAACCCCTTTTGTATTCTAGAAGTCAAGTTGGACAGACTATCTAAACTAGAATGACATTTCCTAAAACCTACCGTACAATCAGAAAATACTTTGTTATGCTCTAAATACCATTCAATTCTGTTCATAATCATATAGTGGAATGTCTTGCAAATACAAGAAATCATAGAAATAGGTCGGAGTTTCGTGGGTTCCGCGTTGTTTTGGTTTTGTTTAGGAATGGGTACTATATTAATTTGTCGCCACTGTTTAGGAACAAACCCGTGAATAAAGAATTGGTTATATAAAAATAGCAGAATATCCTTAGCATTTTCTGGCAAATGTTTTATCATTTTGTAAGATATGTTATCTAAACCGGGTGAGCTGTTTCTATCTTTAATTGATTTTATTATTTCTTGTTTGGAGAAGGGTGCGTCTAGTTTAGGGTTACATGACGTAAAAGTTTGGTCGCCATAGCCGACAAAATCTGGGGTCAAAGATGTGAGGAGGTTCTCAATATTAGTTTTATTGAAATAAGTCCTAGTTGAAACGTATCCCTTTATCCATCGTAATTTACGCCACATTCCGGAAGCAGTAATCTGGTGATCTAATGTCGAGCAAAATTCTTGGAAAGACGATCGTCGCGTCGATTTAATAAGTTTTTCTGATTCCTTAATTTTATTTTTCAAATCCTCATAGTTCGAGTCAATAGGGTTCCGTCGGAAGGTAGCAAGTGCGCGGCGGCAACAGCAACGGCTTTAGATAAGGAAGCGTTCCAATAAGGTTTCGGACGAAAAGTGGAGGTAGGCCCGGAATATAATTTGTAGTATGGAATGTGTTTATCTGCCGCTGTGTTAAGTAGTTTTTCAAATAAGTCGTATGACTTTTGCAAATCATCTGATTGTGAATAACTATCAAACAAAGTCTGTGCCAACTCTTTGTATGAATTCCAGTCTGCCGCTTTATAATTTCTTTGCTTCTTTTGCCATCGTCGGGGATCAGTGCCTAAACTAGATTTAATTTTTATCATTAAATGGTCGCTGCCTAGTGATTCGTTCAGCACCGACCAGTCAAACCTAACCGCGATATCCGACGATGCCAGCGATAAATCCGGTGATGACTTTTGTACTACGCCAGTTACTAATTTTATTCGTGTCGGACTTCCATTATTTAATACCACGAAGTTACTGTCAGACAACGAATCGAAAAGCTGACTGCCGCGATGATCCGTTTTATACCAATTACTATGGTGACCATTAAAGTCACCCAACACCAAAGTCTTACTGTTGCATTGAGATAAAAGAAAATCCCAGTCAGTCGTAGATGTCGTCACCGAAGATGGACAGTAAATAGCAATAATAGCTTTGATGTCATCACAATTAAACAATTCAACTTTAATTGTTTGTATGCCTGGATTTTGATTGTTAATTAAGTTGATGCTAGACTTTAAGGAGTTATGAACTATCAATGCCACGCCTCCGTAGCCATCAGATCGATCATTCCGGTAAATAATATAATTTTTTAATCTTAGTTCCGAATCGGGATCTAACCAAGTTTCACTGAGGGCAGCAACGTGGATTTTTTCTAGTACTAGCAAACTTTCAAAATTGAGCAACTTAGGTTTAAGACTTTGACAGTTCCATTGGATTATATTTAAATAATTATTTTTAATTTGACGATTCATTGTCTAATGTTGTTGAAAACTCAAATAAACTCTTAAGTAAAGGCCACTGTGATATATTACCTGCTAACCTTACTATCACCCACTCTGTACATACTTTTAGGATATTTTGGAACTTAACAAATATTGTGTCGCTTCTGGTAAGAAATATTTTTTCGATTTTTCTAAATAGATCTCTGATCGTAACATTACCATCCGAAGTTCGTCTTGTTGCCGGCTTTCTGCACTTAGTATTTATTTCTGCTTCGCTACTTTCAGATTCAACATCGGTTCGGGGTGATTCCCAATTTTTAAAGTTAAATTTTTTAGTTGTAGTTTTAGGCTTTGGCTTATCCTTTTTCTTGGGGATAGTCTTGGGTTTATATTGCTGCTTCTGACGGGGACCTTCTTTTGCGGAGTAAGCAGTCGCCGAGAATAGGTTTTCTTCATTTGGCTTATCAGCTGATGTGGATGGCTGGGTAAATACATGGGATACCGGAGGTGGTGACACGTTATTTGGAGAATCTGGAGAAGGGTACATTGTCAGGGCCTTACGATATGTGCAGTTGAATTCCGCCATAATGAGGCGGATTTTCCTTTCTTTTTTATAAATAGGGCATTCTTTGGAAAGCGCCAAGTGTTCTCCTGAGCAATTCGGGCATTTATACCTATTCGTGTCGCAATTTGCATGATCTCCACTACATTTTGGGCAGACTATCTTGCTGACGCATCTTTTCGTGATGTGGCCTAGTTTCCAGCACCTCGAACATTGTGACACAGGGAATACATATTTTTCAACATTGATTTTGAGATTGCCCACAAAAACATACGCTGGCAAGAAATGACCCTTAAAACATAATCGCACGGTTTCGCATGGAATCCATTTATCTCCATTCTCGTCACGTCGATTAAGACGTTTTAAAGATACGAGTTCTGCTGGGCTAGGGCACGAGATGTCTTCTAATATCTGCTCCTCATTTAGGTCCAGGTCCACATTTTTAATAATACCGTAAGAGTAACCAACTTCCATGGACTTAAATATTCTCCATCCCATAGATGTGAATTTCTCACAAGAAATAAACCTTTCAGCACTTACATCGTTATTGAATTCTACTCTTATTCGGTATGGGTTCATGTATTTAATTTTTAATGTATCACAAATGCCTTGTTCCCTAAATAGCTTAGCTAAGCTGAACTGTTTGGGCAGCTTTTCTGTGCTTGATACATAGACTTCAATTTTGTTACTGTCATCTCTTGCCTTTTTCCCGCTACGGCTTACTACAGTCCATTCCATTTCGTCTTCTTCTCTGCTACGTTTACTTGGTATTGAAACTACTACATCATTAAATCGTACTTCAGTTGAGTTTTGTTCATGTGAACAATTGTATTGGGCTGCCTCTGTAATCATTCTGACTTCTTCTAGGTTATGGTCGCTTGTATTGCCGTTTGAATCACTTTCTTCCCTTTCGATGTTAGACATTATCATAAAGACAAATCATTCGACGCATAATAACACAAGTCGCAGGGAGCGCGACACGCGGTGCGCGTGCGCTCGATATCTGTGTTGTGCGTTCTTTCTCTTCTTATTCATCATTTTCTGTGCTGTCATTTAGGTTTTTATCTACTGGTATTCAATAATTTAGGCTAGATTTATGGTTTAAGAACTTTATTTCCTCATAAGAGTTAACAATAATTCACTTACTGAGAAACAAGATTTACAAATAATGTTTAAATAACTAGCGTACAGAAAAAAATAATAATAATAAACAATTATTTTTAGCGGGTAGGCGATACACATATTACAACGAATATCAACCGAGTAAACACAGATACAAAAGTAAAAGTTACAACATACTAGATGTGGCATACAAGGCAGCGTACTAACCAATTGAATATTTTTAATTTTAGTTTTGTATCATTTGATTAGCTTTGAGTTCTTTCATGCGTTGTTACTTCATATTTATGTTTTTAATTATTATTATTTATTTAAGGGTGCGGGGCAGCGCCAACAGCTTCCTGTCCATGTTAGCAAGTAGGCTAGATTGTGCGTTTGTGAACCACTGCTGCAGGGTTTCACCTGGGCCTGTCACCTTGCAGCAGTGATGTCGCAAGCTGTTTTGGTTTTTGTGTTGTTTTGTTTTGTGTTCTACTAACATAGTTTTTAAGTACATTGTTACTATCACTATGAGTCTTGTTACTTGTAATAAATATTAATTATTATTATTATAATGTATAATTTTAATTGTTTTTTAAATGCAGACATACTTTTGTGTTCTTTTATGACCATCGTTATTACATTTAGATTTTTGAGTCGTGACATTTACTGATCCAGACTGTTAATTGGTGTGGTATTTTATAATTGGGACAAGCCCGCCACACATGTCCAACCACTGCAACTCCAAAGCCAGAATCAACCGACCACGCAATGAAGCCCGACGAGTCCCGGAGAAACGATTCAACTGTCTTGCATCCTGCAACGAAATTAATCAGAAAAGTACAGCGGAGGAGTAGGAAAGGGAAGAGGGTAGGTGTGGTCTTGTGTATCATCATTATCATATCAGCCGAAAGTCATCCACTGCTGCACATAGGCCTCCCCAAAGTCTTACAACAACGACCGGTTCTGTGCGTCTCGCGTCCATCGGCTATCCGCGACCCTCACCAGGGTCATCGGTCCACCTTGTGGGAGGCCTTGTATCATCAATATAGCTATTGAATTATGTATCTCAGCATTAGCACCCACCTAGTCTATTCTGTAAATAACCATTCCGATATCGAGCTTCACCTGAGTGACAAAACTCACAAAGTGAGCTTTATTGCACACAACATAAAGGTCTTAATTTGAAACTCACCTCGGATTCCGCTGTCGAGATACAAAAATGTTGTTACAGAATAGCATTACAGCTGCGTACGCATACGCTGCCTTCCATGTGAAAAAAAATGGTCTACAAAGAGGAGTTATTTATTTCCCACCTCATTTTCAAAAATAATCAACATAACAGTGAAATGGCACCTCTGCTGTATCATAGGTAGCTTTTCACCCGCAGTTTTGCTTCTGCTTTTCCGGTGTAAATAGTGGATTCAGCAACAGTATGGCTTAAAGCCACCAGGCAAAAAGCTTTCGTATTCGGATCAGTACTTTTAGAGCTTACTCCATATAAAAACACAAACAAATTATGTTACCCCTTTATAGTTCTGAGAGAACTATGTCTACTTTGACTAGTTGACCGATTACCGATATAACAACAGCAAATGATATCATATAAAACCAAGGCAACATGAGCTTTCAAAACCACCTCTCCAACCTATTGACTCTTTCAACTATTTACTTACCCACTCATCATATTGACTGCCAATCATCCCTCCTCAAATCAATCCCTTCAAATTCTATTGATTAAGACGCCAATATTGTTCAAAAGATTATCAGCCAGCGTCAGCAAGCATAGACAAACACACGAGCCGTGTTTGCAGAGCAAACTAACGCTGTGCTGAAATTAATAGGACCTGTGACCCAGATCTGTATACCTTGTGCTACCCTGGTACTACTTTGGCGAGAATGTATGGAGTTTCTATGGAGTAATTTGCAGTTGAAGTTATTACAGTGGGACCGTAGGTTGAAACGGCAGGTGCGAAATGCTGACGGTTAGACTTTGTATCATTGATATATAAAAAACCCAAGATACACACTCGGCATCTCAAAAACGTCAGCAAAAAACAAGCGCTAAAGTATAATTGTTAGCCATACTGCACTGCTTTGTAAAAACAACTTTAAACGATCCGTGTAAGGTTGAATTTGCAAAAAAAATTGTTTATAGTAAAAAGCGTCCGCATTCGCATTGCAGTCACCAACTGTGACAAACACCTCTAACTCATTGATATATAAAAAACCCAAGATACACACTCAACATCTCGAAAACGTCCGCAAAAAACAAGCGCAATATGTATAATTGTGCGCAAGTTTCAAACAGTCTCGCATCGCTCGCCATACTGCACTGCTTTGTAAAAACAACTTTAAGCAATCCGTGTAAGGTTGAATTTGCAAAAAAATTTGCGCATCACTCGCCATACTGCACTGCTTTGTAAAAACTACTTTATGCGATCCGTGTAAGGTTGAATTTGCAAAAAAAAATTGTTTATAGTATAACTACACACAACTCACACATGACACTTGATACGTGTCAGTTTTTGACGACAGTTTCGAGTGTTGCATTTGTTCGAGACTGTGCATCTTGGGTTTTTTTATATATCAATGCTTCGTATGTAAAAAGTCATAATTCGAAGTTTGGTTCTCGCCTGTTTCCTCTTTCAATATTGGACCGATTTAAAGGATATTTCATAAAGTGAATAAGAAGGATGTATGTGTCTGTGTCTTTATGTTTTTCTTTTTTCATTAATAATTGCCGTACACTAGGGCTTTGTCGACAGCGATTTATCGGACAATTTAATTAATTTAATTGTTATGTATTTTTTAATTCTAATTTAATTTTTATTGAATGTTTCATTAAGTGTATTTTTAATTTCATTGTAATTGTTTTTTCTTTTATTATTTTCAAATTGCATTTTTATTGTATTTAAATCGCAATTGTTGTAGTAACATCGGATTGGCGTTACAGCTGTTAAGGTGTTATTTACATTATTTTAAATAAATAAATGATAAATAAATTTTGAGCATTTTTTGAGGGTTCTAGTGCTTACACGCTTAATATATCATCAAAAAAGAAAACATAGGGACACAGTATATATTATCCTTCTTGTTCAGTTACTGAAATATCTCTTAAATCGGTTTAATATTGGAGGAGAAAACAGTCGAGAGCCAAACCTCGAATTATTACTTATTACATATAAAGTCTCGCCGCCCATGTGTCCTCTTAATAGGAGCAAACACCTGTATTCAAAACTGTATCCAAGTGAAATAGAAACCCTGTCGATAAAAACTTACCTACCTTGTCAGCTAAAGAATAAATGGAAACCGATGAACATTGAAAAACACCACACGATAATATGTAGTCTGAAAGATGATAAAAATTAAGAAAATTATTTAATTGCTTGGTCGAATTGATTTTTCTAATTTTTTACTCGCGGTTTCATTCCTGTGGTTTTGCTCACAGAAGCGGTGCATTTTTCCGGCATAAAAAGTAACCAATGGCCACCAGTAATCTCAAAATATAGAATACTAGTGGACGTCACGCGGTTTCACCCGCGTAGTTCCCGTTCCCGTGGGAGTACGGGGATAAAATATAGCTTATGTTACTCCCTGATAATGAAGCTATCCATTGCTGAAAGAATTTTTCAAATCGGTCCAGTTGTTTCGGAGCCTATTCATTTCAAACAAACAAATCTTTCCTCTTTATAATATTAATGTAGACTAGCTGACCCGTGCCCACTTCGTCTTAATATATAGCATACTAGCACTTCGCCCGCGACTTCGTTCGCGCGGGTTTAGTTGGTACTCCACGAACTTTATCTCCCATCTAACCTCTTAACACATACCTACCCTAGGCATACCTAGGGTCCGCCGTAGGCGCGGGCCTGCAGACGGCGAGCATTAGGTGGCTCGCCGTCCGATCAGAACCAGGCCCGGGTCGACGGCGCGATGTGTTCCACGCGCGCCTCAAAGAGCTGTCAGCAAAGTAGACGGGGCCCGCTAGGGCCAGTGCCTGCCGGTGTTACGAAATCTGTTTGAAAGAGTTACCGCGGCACTGGAACACAAAGGGCATTAGGAAGAACACGGATGAGTTTTAGTCAGTAAGAGTCTGAAACTCCCTTCTGCTTCACCCAGAGCGGGAGAAGTCATTTGATGATTTCCCATCCTTAAAAAAAAGGCATACCTAGGGTAGGTACATATATGTAAATTACTTATTAATAAACTAAACGTAGGGCGGTTCACTCGCAACATTTTTCTTACTTAGAGTATTTTTAAAACCGTCGTAACTTTTAAATGAAAGGTTCCATTTGAATAATTTAAAGTGTAATTTACATGCACAGAACCAACCTTAATAATTATTAATCAATTTAAATAGATAAGGATTAATATCATGATACTAAAATCCCCACTATTCCATTTCAACCAGGTTTTGATTGAATAATTTGAACAAAAAGCGGTCATTGTGACTTAACCATAATAGTTAGATATATACCCTCGCGGACATTTATATAGATATTTATATCTTCTATAAAACTGTACTACATCACTTTGCTCTATTGTCAATAGTTTCCGCAGCGTACAGGATATAAGGATCTTTGTTGGTATTTTTTTCACACCTTGGGTTACATTAAGGAAGTTTTCATAAGGATGCCTAACTTTTTTAAATATTCTATAGCCTATGTTCACCAGGGATAATGTAGGAGGGATAATGGTGAAAGATTTTTTCAAATCGGTCCAGTAGTTTCGGAGCCTATTCAATTCAAACAAACAAATCTTTCCTCTTTATAAAATTAGGGTAGATGACACTCACAAATCACGTGGCTTTCTATTGGTAAAAGAATTCAAACACGGTTCAGTAGATGAATCTAAGTGAAATAATCATTTAAACTCCGAATAGTATGAATCTTCTCAGTTTCATAGATACAAAAACAAAGCTATACAGTATACAACAACCCGACCGAAGGTAGCTCGTCTACTCTACAATAGCAAGCAAACAATTACGGTGTCTAATGCAATTTGAATGAATTAATAGTTCAATTCGTCCTGCCCACTGATTGGTCGGTACGTCAATGTCACTTTACCACCTTCACCTACCAAACCGACATCTACTTTAACTCTTGGACAACAGAGTTCAAATTGAATTGGCAGGTGAAATAATCAGAATAGATTCTAAACTTAATTAGTCCGTTCTAAGAAGTTAGTTCGAATAATGAAAGATATTTTAAGCAAAATTGATATTAAGGAGTAAGTTTTAGATGTACTTACATGTTGGAAATAGGATTCTTAATACTGAGACAGAACAGAGCACATAACAAGCTCAGAGTAGTCTTCAAACGGAAAAATCAGAAATCAGAACACCTGTAAGGCTGATCTACAAAATGTAAGACATAAAATATTAGTTGAATAGAGAATATTCAGAACGTGTGTTTAAGTGATCTGTTGCAATTCTAGTTGGTATTATCTCTCTGTGAATTTATGAAAACCGAAATACTACTATGAATTTATCATAGACTAGTGGACGTCACGCGGTTTCACCCGCGTAGTTCCCGTTCCCGTGGGAGTACAGGGATAAAATATAGCCTATGTTACTCCCTGATAATGTAGCTATCCATTGCTGAAAGAATTTTTCAAATCGGTCCAGTAGTTTCGGAGCCTATTCATTCCAAAAAACAAAAAAACAAATCTTTCCTCTTTATGATATTAGTGTAGATGTAGAAAAACAGATCTAATCCAAATAACGAGATGAATTACCATTTTATTAATTTTTAAGAATTCTCTACCAGTCAACTAAAGGCGGTGAAGAAATAACAAGTAGGTTTTAGAAAAGTTTTATGATCTCTTGATGATTAGAAAATTTCTTTCAAAAGTTGTCTATATACAATAAAAAACCAGATACATAATATCTAGAAAAATAACGACAAGAACAAGTCATCGAGGTAACACAAAACCTTTACTTATGGACTGTACAAAAATTTTCCTTCAGCGGATATCGAATTCTGTGTGTGAGGGTTAGGGAGCGGGTCCCGACGGACGCCGGCACCGAACCGGGACCGAGACGGCTCCGGGAGAAAGTTTACACCTGATATCGACAGCTCCGGGGATTGTACGAAACGTGTGGACTAGTGCCAGCGGTGAAATTTTGGAAGACACGGAATTTTAAAGAGCTTGATGGTATTGCTTCTCAGCATTATTGTTCTATTGCATATTTATGCAAAGTCATCATCATCATAGTATCACCAGAAAGACGTCCTGCGACTGCTGGACAAAGATCTACCGACACGTGTCACTACAAAACCCAGTCCTGTGCGTCTCGCATTCATCGGCTACTCGCGACTCTCACCAAGTAATCGGTTCACCTTATGGGAGGCCCTCCAACGTTGCGTTTTCCGGTACGCAGTCGCCACTCCAGAACTTTTCGGGCCCATCGACCATCTGTTCTGCGGGTATGCTAAGTAATGTTATTAAAAAAAAGGAAACACAAATATTAATTAATAATATTTTTAAGTGGATCTTAGAATGGAGGCCCTAGGGTGAAAAAACCTAGAGGAAGACCACAAATGCGTTGGAAGGATGATGTAAAGAAAACTGTAAGGGCGAATTGGGCAAAAGTAGCACAGGACCGGGTACATGGTGCAATCTGCATGAGGCCTTCACCAAACTGGTGGAGAATGGTTAAGAGAAGAAGAAAAGACTATGTTGAGACTTTTAGTCTCTTGAGAAATCAAGTGAAAAAAAAATCAAGTACATTTTTTTTGCTATTGATAGGCACGCGTTTGACCGCTATCTCACCTGTTGGTAAGCGATGATGTGGTCGAAGATGGAGCACGGTTGCCTAGAAGTAACCTGTTCACTCTTGACTTAAAGACTCCCAGGTTGTAGCTATCAGGAAACACAGAATCTGGCAGGGAATTCCATTCTTTAGCTGTACGCACTGTGAATGTGTTCCCAAAAAGTTTTGTGCGTGTGGGTGGGATGTCCACCATGTACCGGTGAATACTTCTTTTATCTATGTTACTTTTATTTTCGTTTCCATACTTGCTTTTACAAATCCGATTTCGCTTATTCAATCATGTTTCTCGAACTTGTGAAGTTTCATAATAATGAACAGAACTGGCCAGAAATAAATTTACACTGAGCTTTAAATATTTTTTGCCAAGTCCCTACACAAACCGTCGTCCTTAAATATTTCTAACTCGTCCGATACCGAATACTGAATTCCTGTTGGTATCCTATTTCGTATTCAGCCGGGGAGCGGGTTTGATTTTATTATTTATACCGACGTTAAAATAACAGCATGGGTGAAAAATATTATTTTTCAAATACGACTCTCGAGTGTTGAGTATTAAAATATGGCGACCGATTTCCGAAACCTGCAAAAAAGTAGGTCACGTCTAAGAAGATCAAAATTACAGAAGAGATTTGATTGAAAAAGAAATTCCAATAATGTATAGTTTAATTTTCCCAATAATAATGGCAAAACATTTTGAAAATAAGGAAGATTGTTATATTTTCATAGCCAAAACGTTAACTGTAAAAGAAGCAAAGAATGGGCTATTAGAAAATCATTGCCGTGTTATAATTCACGGCTTTCTGTATAAATTATACAGAAAGAATAGGAAAGGGTTACACAAAAACTAAATGATAACAACGATCTGGAGGAGTACTTTGAGACGTAAGTGTATTTATGTACTTTGTTTTTATATAGACATAGTTTAAGAGGGCTATTGCATTTTTTCTTGGATTTGAGCGTTTGACTCGAGTTTTGATTATGGTTTATGTTAAAAACCACAAATTAAAAAAAATGTGGCCAAGAAAGTTTGATTCTTTTTCTTGGGAGTGCTTTAAATAAATATTTCAATTTGTTTACGTAAATTAGTAAAAACCTTGTCTCTGCAAAGGATGTTTCAAAAAGAATTACTTTAGGCATCTCTTGATGCTTTGTTACATCGAAGATATAACCATTAAGTCATTCATAAAATGTTTATGTTTCATACAGCAATATAACAAAAATAGTTCCGTAAAACAGAGAGTTACTGATAATTTTTCGTCCGAAATTATTTTTTTTCTATAAATCAAACAATAAAAATAAAACAACAAAAAGGAACTAATAACTAAAGTTACAATGTTACCTTGCTTGAAAAAAAAATAGTCTGTTTAAATGTAACAAAACAATATTTTTAAACAATTGTTGTATACAGCGCTACAATCACTATAAATCTCGGGAATCGCGGTCTGTAGCTTTAGTCAGCGCCAAGCGCTCGATTTTGTAATAGCACCCTTAATATAAATAGTTATCAATGTTTAACATTAAATAAGTTCAAATATTATCATCCCTACACGTCAATACTACCAAAAGAATCGGAAAGGAACCATCCTTTTCACGTCATCATTTTGCAAGTTCTGTACGTCTACCATGAGTTTTATCAATATATACACGCTAGCGACTGTAGTTAAAAAAATGTATGAAAATTGTTGCAAAACAAGTTTCTAATTTATTCGTTTAAGTTGTTAACTAACAAGCAAGCAAGTCGCAAGTAAAACTTTGGTTAACAACTGAAATAATAAATTATAAACTTGTATTTTAACAATTTTCATGCATTTTTTTAACTACAGTCGCTAGCGAGTATAGATTGATAAAACTCATGGTAGACGTACTGTTACAAGTCCCACGAAATAGAGACCTTGCGTCTTGCTACTCCACCACAATACTATTTGTACCATAGCACAACTCCACGTTTTGGTACACCAGCGGTATGATGATGAATCGTTCGCCACAGGACAGGACAAGTTAGAGCATGTTCTTGCTACAGTGTAAGTTTGGCAGGCCTGAACTTGATAACATGGCTTGAGTAAGTTATCGTCCACACTGACTTGACTATCGGGTTGTTTATGTACTATGTGTTGGCAAGTAAATTAGAATCTAGTTGGTGGCTGGTTTATAGAGAATGGTTTTGGGCAATGAATATTGTGGTGTACGATATAAAATTAAACATAAAACCTGAGTAAGCCGATACAACTGAAACAATGATGGTTAAGTAGCGATGGAACGTCGTGTCGTATTTTTTTGATAAAAAATTGCGAACAGACTGGAGTCATAAAAGATACTGAGCTATTCCACCTGGCAAAGAATAAGGAGAAATATTAAGGGATTGGGGTGAAGACAAAGGAAATTATAAACGACTAGCTTCTGCCAGCGGCTTCGCTCGCGTGGTCCCTAGAGAATATACTCCCGGGATAAAAAGTAGCCAATGTCCTTTCTCAGGCTCTAGACTATATGTATACCAAATTTCATTTAAATCGGTTCAGTAGTTTTGACGTGAAAGCACGACAGACAGATAGATAGATAGACAGAGTTACTTTCTCATTTATAATATTATATAGTAAGGAAGTAAGGAATACACGTATTTTTGTCATACACCAGGAAGGAACTTGTGAACGTAACCAATATTGCAGCAACTTGTGATGTGTCACCAGCCACCAGTCTTGCCCAGGAGTGTCACATTACCAAGTTACTGGGTTGTGAGGTTCAGATAGGGAGTCGCTCCGTGTAAAATATTGGTACTCAGCCGCATCCAGTGGAAACTGAACCCAACATCTTAGAAGACTAGGTATCTTGATTGTGTGATGTGCTAGTCCATTTGGTGTTGTATCGACAAGATAGATGGAATTTAATAAGTGTTAATAATGTATTAAAAGAAAAACAGCTCTGAAATGCACTATAGCATGTCTTTTTTAAAGTTCGGACAGTATAGTATACCGTCTTGCTATCCCACTTGGTTTGCGCTGATATCAAACTACAGTGTACTAGTTAAAAATTAAATTTTATCGACTTTTTTGTCATCTTTTTTTTATAGCATCTAAAAATCCTCACAATGACGAGTTGGTGTCATTATTAAAGAAAAAACACGCCCTAGCTTGTCAAAAAATATTTAAAAGTTACATAAAAAACCTTTACAGCCACGATAAAATCCGAGGACACCCAGTAAAAATTTAACAGCCCAACGTAAAATTTTTCATCAATTCGATTCAACTTTTTACAATTTTTTCGTGGATACAAAAGGCGATATTTTCTAAAGGAAGCGAGATAGGCGCATGGAATAAATGCACAAAACAATCAACAATCCGCTTTTGGGGACGCACCTTAGAAGTACTACTACAAAGGAACGTACTAGCACTTGTGAAGCTTCCCTTGCCACAATCAGTCTTTTGTGTTAAATCACCAACATAATTTTACAATCAATGCACATCCTTGCTTTCGTTATTCCACTGTCACAAGGTTCAAAATCCCTTGGCTGCATGTTTCCGAAGTTTGAGGTTATGCTGGTGTTAGCTAGTATACGTCATATTGCCCGAAGGCGCGAATCAAGAATTTTGCTCGTCGCCTCGCGCCAAAACAAAAGACGCCATCTTGAAGTGTTGTTCAAAGAGAAAGAGGTTTTTTTAAGTTACACTCGAGAGGATTGGAAACGCATGTATATTGTGTATGTAGGTCCTTTCATACTTTTTCGTAAATGCCTATAAATAAATGTTAAAGAACTTTGTTATAAAGCTGTGAGCTGTGCTGTGTGTGTGTATGTTGGGAGACAGGGACACAGTATTGAATCTCGGTAGTTGAGCAGACTGGATTACTGTACTTCGTTCATCTACATAGATCTCCTACCTACCTTCACATGCTTTATAATATGGAATAATCATCTATTATCTATACTTCTATATCCTTACTACTCCTTACTTATATTAATATTATAAATGCGAAAGTAACTCTGTCTGTTTGTCGCGCTTTCACGCCAAAACTACTGAACCGATTTAAATGAAAATAGGTATACGGATAGTCTAGACCCTGAGAAAGGACATAGGCTACTTTTTTTCCGGGGAGTATGTTCCCTAGGGACCACGCGGGCGAAGCCGCTGGCAGAAGCTAGTTACTAATATATAAAGCTGAAGAGTTTGTTTGTTTGCTTGAACGCGCTAATCTCAGGAACTACTGGTCCGATTTGAAAAGTTATTTCAGTATTAGATAGCCCATTTATCGAGGAAGGCTATAGGCTATATATCATTATGCTAAGACCATTAGGAGCGGAGCAGACGAAGTTGCGCGGGTCAACTAGTTCTTAATAATTTAAATATTTTAGTCGATGGAGTATATTCATTGGCATCTTATAAAAATAATATTCGGTTCCAAAACTTATAGTCTGGACACTTGCATATGTCGGAAATAAGTCAGTCAATTGAACAATCGGGGCGCCAACGTCATGTAGTGGCGTTCGGCGGAGTCTAGGACGTTGTGCTCAACAGAGGCTGAGCTCAGTGGTGGCAGTCGAGCAGTGCAGACGTGCACACGTCTAGAAACCGCCGCGTATTCCGAATACTTGTTCAGTATGCCTATTGTGTGAGAATATTGTAATTTAGACTTTCGAGTGTGAATAATAATTTTATTCAAAAGCTAACGGTGTTTCTATTGCGCAATAACCAACACTTCCCATAGTAGGTACGCCCACTGAAGTTCCAATATCCTGGCTGATGTAACTTGGAGAGTTGTGCCTTCGTTGACACATACAACTTTAATTACAAAAACTTCAGCATCAATCATTACAAATTCAATCAAATTCACCTTAAATAAAACACCTGTTGAGACAAATAACAGCCACTTCTAAGTTCTAACTCTCCGCAAACTAAGAACCTTACTGCTTAAGTTATAAAGTCCTTAATGCCACTTAGGCATTATTTTTCGTAGACACTAAGAGAGACTAAGTTAGATTACTAAGTTACTGGCACAACTTAGATAATTAGGAGACGCTAATTACTAAACTAGCTAACGAGGTAGTGTAGCTTTAATGCTCAGCTTGACTCAGTTATAATCTGAACAGGTTTTACTTAGGCTGTGTTCTGAAAAATAAAACAGTATTCTGGCCAGTGCGTTGACGTCATAAATTGACGCCATATTGAAAAATTCCTCAAAGTCTGATGCACACACCCCCGTTTGACGTTTGATATACTACTGATACGTCACATTTGACAGTTGTCTCACCAGTACACTATGGTGGCACACCAGTACAATATGGCGTCGGAATCATGACGTCATGATCACTGGCTAGTATACTGTTTTATATTTCGAAAAACAGCCATAAGCTACTTTTATACCGGAAAATACATGATTCCCGTGAAATAGGGCCTTAGAAAAAACCTATTATTGTTTTTTAGGATTCCGAACAAAAAACGGAACCCTTATAGGATCACTCGGATGTGTGTCTGTCTGTCAGTTTTTCTGTCTGTCTGTCTGTCACAGCCAGTTTTCTCCGGATCTACTGGACCGATTCTGTTGAAATTTGGTACACATATGGACTTATGTGACCCAAACACTTTTAGGGTCACTTTTGGGGGTCATACAAGAAAATTAGAAAAAAAGTTTTATGAACAATATTGTGTGACATCTATACATATAATAAAATCGTAGACTAACCGTGTCTGTACATTGAATATTTTTGCATGAAAATTACACAGAAAACTCAGGAAAAAGGTATAAAACACAAAAATGCAATTTTTGAAATTTTTGTCTGTTTGTCTGTTTGTCTATGCGTTTGTGGGAGCATCACGCTTAAACCACAGATTAGATTGCAAATCTAAGTACTTAAAAATATAAAGTGATAACCCGAGTAACATTTAGCGTTTATTTCATCAAAATCGACCCACAAAATCAAAAGATATTGAATTTTTAAGTTTAGGAAGAAACTTCCTAATGTATTCTGATGAGTCAGAGCGCCATCTATTGAGAATAATAAAATGCACGAAAGCATTCAAAATTGTTGAGTTATTTGTGAAACTTTGAATACGTGGCAAAATAAGAGTGATCATTTTATACCTATTCGTTATTGATCGATACAATCGATCCACAAAATCAAAATATATTGAATTTTTAGTTTAGTAAAAAACTTCCTTATATATTCTGATTAGTCAGAGCGCCATCTATTGAGGAACCAAAAAATGCATAAAAGCATGAATGTTACACCAAAACACATTAATTGAGTTATTTTTATTTTATTTTATTTATTGGGGACAAAAAACGGTTACATGCTTCAAATAAACAAGAAATCCTTAAAATTAAAATCACAAACATGTAACCCACACCAATGTCCGCGTGTTCACAAAAGAGTAAAAGAAGTGAAGGACTGTGGTATGAGTTTACAGATGAAAGATCTGTGATAGCTTCAAATAATACAAACAATTCAATTTAAATTCATTTAATTTTGTCTGTCACAGATTACATATCTCTGTGATAGCTTAATACAATATAAATAAATTCAATTTAATTACATTTAATATAACTCAATTATTATTTATTCAGTTACAATTTAAATCACTCAATTCTATCTTATTCAATCATATAATTCAGTTCAGTTTAATTAAATTTGGTCTTAATTCATTGATTAATAAATCTAATTCAATTCGATTCCCTATTAATTAATTTCATTTAGTTCAGTATCACATAACATAACTTTACTTTAACTACCAATTTCATGTTCCGTCGACAAAATAGCTATAACTTTTTTTTTGAGCAGAAGTGGGTGTTGAATGTCTCAACAAGGCGACGAAGGGGTGCACGTACTCTAGCGTTAGTCTTACACATGTCTGTGTGGAACAGTCGAAGCACGCGCACCCCCCGCTGGATAACAGTTCTGGGCACTGTATAGCATAATTGATAAGTAAGTTCGATAAAATCGAACTCATTGTTACATAAGCCATATAATGTCATTACACCCAGAAGTAGTCGCCTAGACTCCAAACTAAGAACGCCGTATCGCTTTAGTAACTGTGCATAAGGAACCTTTGAATGGCAGCATTTATAGTTCATTGACCGTAAGAACTTCTTTTGCACCATTTCTAATCTAGAGCAGTATTTGTCGTAGAACGGGCTCCAGATCTGGATGGCGTACTCTAACTGGGACCGTATCAATGTTTTGTATAACAATAAGAACGTAGAGGGCCGCACAAAGTCACCTGATGATCTCATGACAAAGCCATACACCCGAAACGCTTTGTTCACTATATTATCCACGTGTATGTCAAAATGCAAGCGCGAATCCAGAGCGATACCTAGATCCCGGACAGATGCAACTTTGTCCAAGTGTGCGTTAATAATACTATAACTGAAATTTAAAATGTTTTTATTTTTGATAAATGAAATGGTATGACATTTGGGCAGACTGTGACAAAGTTTATTTTTAATGCAGTACTCAGAAAGCCTATCCAAGTCGTCTTGCAAGAGTTTACAGTCATGTATACTCTTGCAAGATTTATAGACCTTAATATATGAAGCGAACCATCTCAGTAAATTGCCACGAATACCATTGAAGGCTATTTTTTCTAGAAGCTATTTGTGAAACTTTTAATACGTAGACGTAGCAAAATAAAAGTAAACATTTTAATACCTTATCGTTATTTACCGTTATATACGGGCTTCTTATTTAACGTCTTCCGCTGCCAAATATTTTGTCAGTTTACATGGTCGATAGATGGCGTTGCACTGATGACGCGTTTTTTTGAATTGCGGTGTTAAGATTTTCCGCTGGCGAATGACCTCACACAATTTCTAAACACAGTCATGTTTCGAAGGAATTTCGGTTTGGTCTCTGAAAGGTCTTAAACTGTTAGGGACCATAATTGGTTAAATCTCTGGTGCTGGTTTCGTGTACAGTGCATTTATCGTAGAGTCTTAAACTGATTTAGTTTTGCGAAGTTCTGGACGGTTCTACTTGCGGATCAGGCCTGTAGGGTTCCGTACCAAAGGTGCTGTGCTGACGGGACCCTACTGATAAGCCTCCGCGATTGATTCCGTTTAGAGCGAAGCAACGAACGGTTCGATTTCCGAAACAAGGCTAATAATAATAAATTAAAATCTTATATTTCAGAGAGTCCATTTTTTGGTTTGAAGTTAGGTTTAGGTTTAGTTTAGGTTAGTAGTTTGGTTTTTTATAATAAGGTATCGTACCAAAGGTGGTCACGGGAGCGATCGATTTTGGGAGGCTACTCTCTAAGTCCGAAGTCCGTAGTTTCGGGCTTAGTTGCGGACGTATTCTACTCCGTATCACCTACAGACTTACGATTAGTCCCGAACCCGAACTAAGAATGAATGACAACACGATTTCAGAGTAACTGTCAAATCGTGTTATCATTAGTTCTCATTAGTTAGGTGATACGGAGTGGAATATTTTTTTTTTACAATAAATAGGCATACGTTTGACCACTATCTCACCTGATGGTAAGCGATGATGCGGTCGAAGATGGAGCACGTTTGCCTAGAAGCAACCTATTCACTTTTGTCTTAAAGACTCCCAGGTTGCCCGCAACTAAGTTTTTAATTCGTGCTAAGTATCAAACGGTTCGATTAGCGAGCCAAGGCAAATTATAGGGTTCCGTGCCAAAGTTGCTAATGGGACCCTATTATTTAAGCCTTCGCGTACGATTTTGATTCGTGCGAACCCAGTCGATTTTTAGGGTTCCGTACCAAGTTTGCTAACGGAACCCTTTTTTTTAATAAGCCACCACTGTCCGTCTTCCTTCAGTTTATGCGTTTTATTTCTGTCTCGCTAATATAAAAATGTCTTCTAGAAAAAGGTCGAATCTTTCACAATGTAGCAAAATTCTTAATCTTCTTAATATAGATATTTAAAACAAAGTCGGGTTTGTTCGAACACTTTTCTAACTCGAGAACGGCTCGACCGATTTTCATAGTTTTTGTGTTTTTGGATTAGTCTTCGTCCGGAATAGCATAATAAGAATAAAAAATAAAAAATAATTAAAATACAAAAAAAAAGAGTAGGTAGGTAGGGTAGGTAGGTAGGATAGGTAGGTAGGGTAGGTAGGGTAAGTAGGGTAGGTAGGGTAGGTAGGTAGGTAGGTAGGTAGGTAGGGTAGGTAGGTAGGGTAGCTATGGTAGGTAGGATAGGTTAGTAGGTGGAATAGGTAGGTAGGGTAGGTAGGTAGGGTAGGTAGGTTAGGGTCGGTAGGTAGAATAGCCAGTTGACGGGAGCGAAGCCGCGCGGGTCAGCTAGTATTCAATAAAAGGGTTTACTGCGAGGGTTTCAATTACTTCTTTTATTCAATTTTTTTCTTAATAAGGGGTTTTGAAGTTATTCAAGAAATTAGATGAAAAATGACCATTCCCATTCCCCGCTTAGCTCCGAAACTATTGAACCTAAAATTTTAAAAATAATAGACTTTTACCTATAGATTACAGGAAAACCTATAAGAAGTCTATAATGTTAAAATAAACATGTTAAAAAAATGAAATTTGTTCGTAACCTTTTGCACGCGAGTTCGAGTCGCACTTGGCCAGTTTTTTATTCAAAACTAGCTTCTGCCAGCGGCTTCGCCCGCGTGGTCCCTAGAGAACATACTCCCGGGATAAAAAGTAGCCTATGTCCTTTCTCAGGCTAGACGATCAAATCATAACGTATCGTATCAAATTTCATATAAATCGGTTCAGTAGTTTTGGCGTGAAAGCGAGACAGACAGATAGACAGACAGAGTTACTTTCGCATTTATAATATTAGTAAGGAAGTAAGGATTAGGTGCCTAACAATCTATATGCAGCTGGTCGATTATGTAAACATGTCGAAGTGAAGGCTTGGGTGAAGTGATGTCAATCCGTGTAATCAAGATGGAATGACAGTAGTGCTATACTGTATGAACATTTTCGTGTCTCTACAGCGGAATCCGAGGTGAGTATCAAATTCGTATAAACATAAGACCTTTATGCTGTGTGTTATACAGCTCACTTTGTGAGCTTTGTCACTCAGGTGAAGCTCGATATCGAAATGGTTATTTACAGAATAGACTAGCAGGTCACTTCATGATCACTTCACCAAAGCCTCCACTTCGACATGTTGACAGATTAGACCGGCTGTACTTAATCATTATCAACTAAGAAGTGAAAAATAAAAAGTTTTTTTACAATAAATATTTTGTAATTGTTTTCGGGGATTTCAACGTCGATCTATTAACTAAGCAAAATAAAGAGACCAAACAATACAAAACAATAGTCAAAGAAGCTGGACACACACTGCTAAACAAAATAAGCAGAAAATATTGCACGAGAAACTCCGACACAAAAAAGACTATCATCGATCATGTTAGCACCAATCTAAAAGACGATTACTTTCATGTAGTAATCATTGAATCCTCTATGTCTGATCATAACCAGATGTACCTAGAACTTAAAAAAACCAAAACCCCTCCGAAAATGAAAACTCAATATGAAGCAATAAACTACACAAAGTTGTATAACCTTTTTGAAAAAGCTAACTTCAATAATCCTAACGGCGATTACCTAGTGTTCGAACATAAAATAAAATTATTTACCGAAGAAAGCAAAACTATGAAGACCAAGATTCTCAACACCCCACAAAAAGATTGGATAAATAAGCGCATTATCGGTGAAATCAATCGAAGGAACATACTGTGGGCAGAACTTAAAAATAATCCTAGTAACGACGCAGTAAAAACAGAATTCATTAAGAAAAGAGAATATGTAACTAAATTAATAGAAGGAACAAAAAATTCATACTACTACAATGAATTTAACAAATGTATTAAAAAACCCAAGAAAATGTGGAGCGTAATAAATACCTTAACAAGCAATAAAATAAAACAGAGTTGTGTTCCTCCAAAATTGATAGTAAACTTCAATAATATTACAGATCCAAATGATATTTGCCAAATAATTAACGAATTTTTTGCTACAATTGGATCACTATTAGCAAACGAAATTCCTCATTCATTTCATAACGATTACGACCGTGCTTTACCAAATCCTACTACCCTAAACGCTGAGAAGTTCTCCAGTTTTAGTCCATGTTCTGTTAATGAAATAACAACTATTATAACTAACCTTGATCCAAATTGCAGCACGGGCCTAGACGGAATAAAAACTAAAGTAATTAAAACTGTCAAAACTTTAATTGCAAACGATCTGTGCAAGTGTCTGAATAAACTACTGGATGACGGGAACTTTCCTGAAACACTAAAAATAGCTAAAGTAACGCCAATCTATAAATCAGGCCCTACCACAGATCCAGGAAATTATCGACCGATATCAGTGTTGCCTGTAATGTCAAAAATACTAGAAAAAATTATTTACAACCGATTAGAAAAGTATCTTACTTCTATTGACTTCATCACCGACCGACAATATGGATTTAGACCAAAAAGTAATACTACTACAGCCACTATTGATCTCATCACTAAAATTAAACAAAACATTGACAAAAAAAACATAGCCCTGGTCATTTTTATTGATTTAAAAAAGGCGTTTGACACGGTTAGCCACAAACTACTCCTAAAAAAACTGGAATCTATTAATATCACTGGAAAAGCTCTAAAAATGTTCGATTCTTACTTAAAAAATCGTTCGCAAGTGGTCAAACTTGGTAATCACCAAAGTGATGCATTACCTATTACATGTGGCGTCCCACAGGGATCTATCTTGGGTCCCTTACTCTTCTTAATATATATAAATAATATTAAACTTCATGGTCACCTTACACTATATGCTGACGACACTTGTTTATTTTACTTCGGATCTTCCATCCATCACATTGTCTCACAAGCTCAAGAAGATTTAAATACTTTATTCGCATGGTTTCAGTTCAATCTCCTAACAATAAATATCTCTACAACATGTTATGTAATATTTAAGGCTAAAAATAAATTAATTCCCCCATATGACCCTCTAACAATTAATGATGTTCTGCTACAGCAAAAAACATGTGAAAAATATCTTGGTCTAAGAATGGACAGCTCACTAACGTGGAAGACTCACATTGACCACATAAAGAGTAAACTGTCGGCACTCTCCGGGTCACTGCGTAACATAGTTCGTTGTATTCCACCAAAATTGCGGTATACTATTTACAACTCCCTAGTAAAGCCGCATCTACTTAATTTGATCGAAGTTTGGGGCAGTGCTGTAAAAACAAAACTGTCAGAACTCCAAGTCACCCAAAATAAACTCATTAAAATACTTTTCTGCTATCCATATCTAACATCAACAAGTAAAATTTATCAAGACACAAAAATAATGAATATTAAACAGCTATATATTTACAACACATGTATTTTCATCAGAAACATTCTTAACAAAAGCGTTCACTCAAACATAACACTCACCCACTATAAACAAGTTAGTCAACGCAGCACACGGCGAGCAAGTTTGCTTGTTTTACCCAAAACAAGAACTAACTATGGCAAAAAAATGCTAACTTTTGAAGGAGCACAACTCTATAATAAGTTACCGTCCTGTTTAAGAAACCTACACTCTTTCAATGCATTCAAATCTCAACTTAGCCAGCACATAATTGCGGATCAAACACTTCTAGAGAAATGATTGCATTGGATGGGTATTAACATGTAACACTAACTGATGACGAACCTTTTGTAAAATATTTATATATAGGATCGTCAGGATTTATTCCCCTAGATTCAGACATCATGTGGGCAGAATATGGGTTTCGTGCAATGATAACACACTTGTAGGTACGACACACTGCTTTTATTAAAAAATCACAAATCACAATTTAAATTAACTTAACGAATCGAGTACAGTTCCGAGACGT
The DNA here is from genome assembly GCA_947578705.1 of Lacanobia wlatinum. NCBI lineage: Eukaryota > Metazoa > Arthropoda > Insecta > Lepidoptera > Noctuidae > Lacanobia > Lacanobia wlatinum. The sequence continues at coordinate 3,256,553 of OX388046.1, read as the reverse complement.
CTTAACTCCGATGCGATCAGACAGTAAGTGTCCGCCTCGCCGTCGACTTAAAACATCACGACTCTGTAGAAGCGCGCTGTGGTGTGTGTTGAACAAGTGGGGTTGCCACTGGCGCGCTTACGATTCGTTTCATGTCCGTACTAATGACCGGATGCGACACGGCCATTCTGCGATGCACACGTCCTCGTGTGTTTTTAATCTGAAAAATACGAAAGTCCGGCACAGTATCTGCTCGTCTAATCCTGACTCAAACGAAGACTGTTGAGATAGTTAAAATTAGGACTAAACTTCTTAAAACCTGTTTTGTTTCCCAAGCAATGATCAAATAATTTTCAAATTAGGAATAAAGTAGGCTAGTGTACGAACTATAACTATCTAGTTTCGAGATTACCGGAACCAAGCACACATAACATTTCACATTACATTAACCAAACAAAAACAAAACCTCAGGTATCTCGTTCATGGTCAACAATACTCATACTCTATTCCCCACGGGAATACCGAGTCATTCCTTGACTCTATGGTTTTTGCTTCTAGGCAAAACCCGACTATACTACCCAGGGCTACCGCGTACCGCGTACCCACGGACTACTCATTGAGCAGATACCGATTTCCAACGGGCTACAGCTACGATACCTCTGGTACAGTCTCCGACCTACTGAATCGAGAACCTGTTTACATAAACTAAGGTGATGTCAATTCATCATCTATTTCATCTACAATCTCGATTTGTACTTGGCCCTCGGGCATCTTCCGAACACGGTCATGAGCGTATTTGTAAGTACGCTTATTGACAAGAGATTTTAAAACGTATCGATCGCCATCTAACACTTCTACAATTTGAAATGGGCCTCTATATTTCACGTCTAGCTTAGTTTGATTACGCTCCTCATTCTCAATAAGCACGAATTCACCGACAGAGAACCTATTCCTAATCTTCATGTTTTTGATTAATTGGCCACAATAGTTCGAAGTTTGATGAAAAGTAGTTCGATTGAAATAAATTCGTATTTGGGATTATCGAGTCCAAGTACCACCGACAGTCATCAAAAAAACATTAATCAAAACAACAGGTATCTTATTCACAGTCAACAGCTATCTCATAGCTCCGTTAAACACAATTTCTACACTCGCACTTCCCCACGGGAATGCCGAGTCAACTCTCTTGACAACACTACCTAGAGCTATCGCAACGATACCCTGATCCAGACTCTCCCGTCTATACCATCCAGGGCTACCGTTCGATACTCTGGTACAGTCACCGACCCACTGAACTCAGAACCTGTTCACAAAAACTAAATTGATGCTAACGCATCATCTACTTCATTACTTCACAACGTCAATTGGTACTTGGCCTCGGGCAACTTCCCGACAAAGAGATTTCAAAACATATCCACCGGTCAGTTATGATCATCGGAGCTTACAAAAAGAAAATCAACTGGGCCAGACCATTTTTCCGTCTATCGTTTATGTAAAGGAGCTACGTTAATGAATTACTTTACGTTAACCTACGAACATAACGGTCGTCGCTACACTGTACAGTTTGAATGAATTAATCTTATTTTAATCTCATCCGTATTAACTCGCATACTTAGTAGGCAACACGGTAGTGAAAAATGGAAAAACTATTTAGGAAAAGTTGTGATAGCTCTGAATTCTCTATAGCTCTACAGCTTTAATCCTAACTGTCGTTATGTAAGGAAATCTGTTACCATCACGGTAATACAAAAGCTTAGTCCAAGTTTTCATTAAAAACGTCTAAGTAGGAACATGACCTTGTGGCAACCTTGCCAGGCAATATCTCACTCTAATGTTTTGCACTGAATAAAATGTTAAAACTGTTACCGCCAATGAGAAACTCTTTAAGTACTCGCTTTGTACTAAGTATGTCAAAATTACCTAGCACTATCAATCCAACCACCGAATTGGTATCAACCCCTTTAAAGCTTTGTTTGCTATTCAAATAAAACTTGAGCGACTCACCATGTATTTCAGTCAGCCTTGAACGCTCTTAACCTCACAGATGTTCACATGATACTTGGCTACTGCAACTGCTTGCCGACTTTCGATCTGTCACGCTCAGAACCGCTCAGAAGTTGCAGCTGCTCAGCAGTTGCAGCTGCTCAGAAGTTATGGCAGCATGCCAACCGCTAGCCTCTTGCTGGCTTCATACACCATGATACGATATCTGAAACTGAAAAACACTTCGAGAGTACAAGTCCAATAAAAGCTGTGGTGGGATTAAAGGTTTCAGGTTAGCGTAGAAGTAACAGTACTAAAGTTAATAAAAATCTAAATCTAATCAGATCATTGGCACCAGAAAGCGGCCTATGCCCAGTAGTGGGCAGTCAGGTTATGGAAGGTGATATACGTCAGAACATTGTTGTTGCAATTATACAATTTCCGGAATTAAGGGTATTGTGATGATGTTGATATTGTGACCATATCTCTTTAGTGTCCCGACAACAATAGCACTAAGCGCTTCGATCTGTTTCTTTACCAGCGGTAGCAGAATAATATCGCTCCATCAGCATTATTTGAAACGCCTTAACCAGCAATACCAAAGCTATAGCGCCTAAACTACTACTACACTAAGGCGATAGTCAACATGAGAATAACAGCCTCACTTAAGCATAGAGCCATAAAGTGACAAGGCAATTATCAAACATCGATAATTGTCAATCATGAAACCGTAGCTCTTTGTGAGTCGGTCTCCACAGCAAAAACGTTTACTCGTAAACAAAATAGAAAATGTTAACTATTGAGCGCCTCAGCTCCATAGCAATTACAAAATGAAAATAGCTCACCAGATTCACGTGATGATATTCGCACACCTCCACACACTTCTCCTTCAACTTCCTTGACTTGGCAGCTGTTGTGAAGTTGCTTGCCTCCGTTCCACACTGGTTTTCATCGTTCAGTTTTATGTGGGTAGCCGCATAAAACTCGACGAATAGGAACTTCACCTTAGAATGTTCCTTGAATTGGTCCTACGTTTGTAAAGGACGCTCAGGAAGACCACTTTCGAATAAGAACAACGTCAGTTATCGTTTTCACAATTTAGTTTAATTTTCACATTTAAATCACACAGCAAAATATTTCAACATGTATTAATATTAAGCACAGAAACTAATTGAGACAACCTTTTAGTCGGACTGCTGTCGAACGAATGTCGCCCGCTATTCCATTACTCCCCACCATAACTCCCACTCCTTTGCCGGTAAGGCGGTCGTTTAACGTGCGAGTCAATACAACAACTATTAAAATGTAACAGCTCGGCCATCCGTTCCAAAACGAGTCCCATCGTTGGATGGTTTAATTTTGTCTATTAAACATTTTTCTTTGAGTATATAATTACAAGATAACTGTCATTTATAATATATTTTCATTGGGATAGCAATCATTAATTAATTTTCGTTACAATAATTAGCATAATAATTATTATAAAACTAGATGTATAACAACTGAAAAATCACGTAAAATAACTTCTTAATCATACAAATTTTACTTATCATACTTTTACTAGAGTCTAAATACAGTCCATAACATTGACTAACACTTTCACGTTTACTAATCTTTACCTACCACCAGTCCATGACCTTGACTGGGGCCTTTAAGCATCATAACATATACATTGGTCGGTTACCTTGACCAATGTAAAATGCGTATTTTAGGATCACCATCAACATTTCGTACTTTTACTTGATTTAACGTATGGTCCATGGCCTTGACCAACGCCTTCACTTTGATTGGTTTTTACCTACCACCAGTCCATGACCTTGACTGGGGGCTTTAAACATCATAACGTATACATTGGCCGGTTACCTTGACCAATGTATACGGAACATATGGAGACACAATGAAGCATGACCCAGTCACTGTGAATCCCTTTAAGTACCATAACATAAATGCATTGGTCGGTTACCTTGACCAATGTAAAATATGTCTTAGCATCTCCATCAACATTTCTCACTTTTACTTAATTTAACGTATGGTCCATGACCTTGACCAACGCCTTCACTTTGATTAGACTTTTACCTACCACCAGTCCATGACCTTGACTGGGGGCTTTAAACATCATAACGTATACATTGGCCGGTTACCTTGACCAATGTATACGGAATATATGGAGACACAATGAACCATGACCCAGTCACTGTGAATCCCTTTAAATAAATTACTTTGAAACTTTGTCTTTTATAACTCTCTTATGCTTTATTCATCTTTCTCACTACATTCATCTTTCTCACTACATTCATCTTTCTCACTACATTCATCTTTCTCACTACATTCATCTTTCTCACTACATTCATCTTTCTCACTACATTCATCTTTCTCACTACATTCATCTTTCTCACTACATTCACCTTTCCTACTACATTCATCTTTCCTACTACATTCATCTTTCTCACTACATTTATCTATCGTGCTACATTTATCCCTGTCGTTACTTTCATCATCACTTGTTAACTCAGAGTCAGAAGCAGGAGGGGGTATCCTTGATAACAAACCTATCATTAGGAAGGACTTTTCTATTAGGGTAGGGTAGGGTCCTCTACATTCAGCCTCCAATTTCTTGGATTGAGCCTCATAACCCGTAATCGCTCTAATCACCTCTACAAGATCTTCGGTTGTGAAGAAAACACCCCTTGTCGTCAAATATTTCCTTATCATTATTTTGTTGCTGCTGTATCAATTGTTCAACATCTGACCTCATGTTGAATTATTTATTTTCCGAAGTTTGCATTTAATTTAGCTTGAGTAGGCTTTAAGACATTTATACCAAACTAGCTTTTGCTCGCGACTTCGTACGCGCATACCCCTTATTTTTTCTTTCCTGTAGGAATTTCTGAAAATCCTTTCTTAGTGCTCCCTTGCACTCCCCAAGGAATCTACATGCCTGCATGCATGTAATTTTAGCTTTCTAGGACCAGTAGTTTCGGCTGTGCGTTGTTTGTCAGTCACTCAATCAGTCAGTAACGGTTTTATATATTAAAGAATAACAGTTCTGGGGGGGCAGGAGGGGAGTTTTTCGAAAGCAAAATGCGTCACACACATCCGACATCGCCGTGATTATTTCTTAAAATCTGCCACCGGGCGCCTTTGGGTACAACCCAACGTAAATTGTCTAATAAAAAGGACATCTAAGATATTTCTATCGTTATACTTATAACCATGATCGCTCTCGATGGAGAATCTACTTAGAGAATCGACTTGTGCCATTTTATCACCTGACCTAAACTCAATTTCACAGTCTAACATCTCCTGGACCATTGTACGTACGTGTCCGCGTTCCGTTTGTGACAGCCTATAAGGGCGATAGACCACTGGTTCAGAATCCTTGAGATTAATCACCATTTCAGTTGTTTTAGTAAACTCAAAGTCCTTTAAGTTCGAAGGAAAGTAGTCTTTATATTGGTCCTGTAATTGTTTTAGAATTCCTATTTGTTCAGAAGTAATACTATCCCCATACTTAAATGGTGATTCATCCAAGTCGTTCGTAAAATTCCTGAATAGTATTAACCTGCAGGCATCTGTCTACACTTTAACCTCGTATTACTAACTCATCCTTTCGGATACCTATATTATTATTAACATTTAATTTTTGCATAAGAATATTCACAAGACCCAGTTCCAATTGATATTCACCTGGCAATAAATAATGTTCTGAACCCAGACATCCTCTAAACGTACCATGAAAATCAACTTGGCCGGTAGAATCATACGGATACTATACAGGGATTACTCTAAAATTACCCGGAGCGATATTTGTATCAGAGAGGCTAATTAGGGGAAACTTGATGCTATCGCTGAGTGGAGTTTCAACCTTTTGGAATATTACATCAGTAGCAGTCTTAATAATTCTTATAGATGGCCATTCCGTGTATGTGTGGCCCAGTAATAAAGGAAATTTATAAGTTCATCGTCAATTACTTCCATATCGTTTTGCACAACTTCCTGAATTTCAATATTTACATAAGCTAAACCTAATGGTTGATATGGCACATTACCTTAAGTAATGGTGTTTGTACAGTTTACCATTTTATCCTTAATTCAAGAGCGTCACTATGTCGGAATAGCGTACCATCGCTTCCGAGGTCAAGATGACATTCTATAACACAGTCATTTGACTGTATGGGCATCTTATATTTACAATTAGTTCTTATATTTATAATTCTTATATTTGTATATATTTATTTTACTCATTATTTGTTTGCATAAACTGTTCAAATATATTCGTGTATTACTTTTTTAATTTAAGTATGTATTACAGTATTTTACTGTATGTTTAGTTACCTATATATATTTATCTTTGTATTAATTTTAATATTAATCGCGTTTCTGGTTTTTCTTTTAATCCACATTACACCTACCCCTATTATTCTTTGCATTACCCGAAGGTTGACCGGTAGAAAATGCCTAAGGCATTAAGTTCGCATCTGTACATCTGTGTGTGTTTATTAAGAAAATAAATAAGATTGTTGAGTGCTATTTATTAATATGACAGTTTTAGTGGAAGCTTCGGAAGCGTCACACGTATACTTTATATTTGGACAATTATTCTCTAAGTGCCCTAGCCAATTACATTTGGTACATTGTACTTTAGGTTTAGTGCATTTAAAGAATGCGTGCCCTGTTTCCTTACAGTTGTAGCATGCAACGCGACTATACCTAGTACTCGACTGGTCATTATTAGAGTTAGGTAATACCTTTTGTGTGCTTTGAGTAACTGTATGTTGCTTTATTTTGTCCAATTTTTACAGTCTTAAAAAACTTTAAAACTTGTTCAGGTTCCGCAAACTCGACTGCTTGAGCACCTAACCTTATTCCACGATCGTCAATACTATAATAGTAATCAGCAATTAAACAATCAACAGCACGTTTTCCAGTAATATTACATCGGTTCAACAGGTTTATTTTAGAATAATAATATGATTCTAACGTTTCCCCATATCGAACTCTCAGACTTAAAATTTCATAATTCTAGTTTCTACTTTAGTAAATCCGCATAATTTTCCCGGGTTGGACCTGTAGATTTTCACTCAATGTTTACGTCAAAATCTGGCGGTGTTCCGGGCGTCCGCTGTTCTATTATGTTGGTTTCTGACACAATTTTTGGATCAATTTACTCGAAATTTTGGAATTTAAGTCATAAAAAGACAAGTACCTAATCTAGTGATAATGTTGTTTTATGAGATTTGTAATCGATTTTCGCAATATTTAAACTCAAACTCCATAGTGCGCGGTGACGTCATTTTGAATTACGTAATGCATACTTTTGTAAACAAACATCAAAATTATCCCAATAAGATTCCAATAAGAAATGTTTTTAGATTACAAGCCATATATTCATCAACTCATTTTTAACTGTATATCGTTACAATATGCCACTATAATTCTGCAATATCAAATTACTTACATACAGGAAGAAATCGGATAACTAGCATTTGTTTCGTAATTTTCACCCGGTAATTTAGACTTTTGACGTTAAATATTAGTTGAAAATGAACAAGAACGAAGTAAATTATGAATTTCTATCAATATTTGGCTTACTTTCCACAGAAAAACACGTAAAAATCGAAAATTTAAGTGCACAAGTGGAGCAGACGTTTGGGTCGAATTAACATTCGCATTATTTAATGTTGTCAAGCATATTTTTTTTTTGTTTCTGACAGTGTCCACAGTCGAAAAATATTGTATACCGCAGAGTTCAATCGTTTAAATACGGAAATAAACCGTAAAAAGGATAAAATAAAGTTTTAAATCAGTTGGGTCGGGTGGAGCCAAAAGGTTCCACCTGAGTCTCACCGGTATACGGCCCAAATGGAACGCAAAGCTTCCACTGGAACGCGAGGTGGTTAAGTTTATGCTTCCATTCCTCACACGAGAACAATACTGTAGGCAATCCCTGATACCAAGATTTGGCTACCCCACTCAACTTTGGTAAGGCATAATGAATCAACTGTCTATCGTTCCATCCATAAATGTGAGCGCATCCTTCAATCTTATTAATCCATGCATCCATCGTCTGTTCTTTGGACATTGGGTCGTATTCGGGTATCACATTATGGAGAACAGGAAACTTATCACGTTCACCAACATTCTTCATATCTTTCACGATTTGGACAAATTGTTTCAACAACATATTTTGGTTAACGTACCTGCGAGAACGTTTTGTTTGGCTTACGTTCACTTCCAGTTGAAGAGCTACTGCTAGGCCAACGGCTTTCTTGGCGGCGACGGGATGCTCGTTCGTCATTGCTGCTACTAGAACTGCTCAGCGAGCGTCAACTTCCTTCACGGCGACCCCTTTTCCAAGCTCTCGGTAACACCGGTGTACCACTTCGGGTTGCTTTACTTCTTGGCATATTTATCTAGGGCTCACACACAAAAAAAAACACTATTTAGAATAGTCTCCGAAATGCATAGACCTATTTATAACATTAAGGATATTTGCCTATCAAAGTGTTGATTATTAAGTAGTTAAATAAGCCTTCAGAAATGCAATAAATTGAATTATTCAAATCGAAACTGTTAACACTAAATGTTATGAGTGGGTATTCATAAAAAATTTCAGGAGAAAAATAAATAGCAAATACTACATAAAATAATATATAGTTGCGTAGGGTATATAATTGTCAGGTTTCAAACATGATATTACTAACTTTAACAGCTGTAAATAAGCTGTGGACCCTTGTTATTAGTCCGAAAGTTTAACAGTTTTATCATGCACAAATAAAATTAAATTAAATTCGACCAATAACGAGTTAAATTTAAAAAACAGAAAAACTTACTTTTTTTTTTTTTGGCGCAAGTAGGGCAATTAACAGGTGTAATTGCCCTGTTATCCCACTTCTGAGATGTAAAGGACGCTCAGGAAGACCACTTTCGAATAAGAACAACGTCAGTTATCGTTTTCACAATTTAGTTTAATTTTCACATTTAAATCACACAGCAAAATATTTCAACATGTATTAATATTAAGCACAGAAACTAATTGAGACAACCTTTTAGTCGGACTGCTGTCGAACGAATGTCGCCCGCTATTCCATTACTCCCCACCATAACTCCCACTCCTTTGCCGGTAAGGCGGTCGTTTAACGTGCGAGTCAATACAACAACTATTAAAATGTAACACGTTGAACCCATATAGGTTATCTACGGCTGGCATACAGGCACGAAGCTCTTCAGCGCCTTACTTATAGCCAAAATAAACTGCACTGCACAACACTGCATCCTCGACAAAACATATGACCGCGGTGACGCACTATGATCGAACGTCGAACTTAGGTTTATCGGATTGAGTTCCACGGCACATCATGGCACACATCGAGTGTTTAGCGAAAATCGCACGTGTTCAAAAAAGAACGAACCGCGATTTCCATCACTGTCACCACGTGTCCCGCATTTCGAAATGTAACTGCCACGTATTGCACTAGCATTGTCTCCGCGTGTGATTTTATTAGCACGATTTGATCCCATTTCTGATGTAGGATCGCCACGATTTATTCCGCTAGATTCAGACATCATGTGGGCAGAATATGGGTTTCGTGCAATGATAACACACTTGTAGGTACGACACACTGCTTTTATTAAAAAATCACAAATCACAATTTAAATTAACTTAACGAATCGAGTACAGGTCCGAGACGTCTTAACTCCGATGCGATCAGACAGTAAGTGTCCGCCTCGCCGTCGACTTAAAACATCACGACTCTGTAGAAGCGCGCTGTGGTGTGTGTTGAACAAGTGGGGTTGCCACTGGCGCGCTTGCGATTCGTTTCATGTCCGTACTAATGACCGGATGCGACATATATATGTCTTTTTAGTATTGTTCTCGAGTAAGTGACTAATGTCTTTATTGAGAATAAAGTTTCTTCTTTAAACCGAAAAATATAACCGATTTAAAAAAAAAAACACTGCAAAGTATAAAATAACCTTAATTTCGGAAGTCGGTGTTAAAAAACGAAGATACAAAACCAAAAACACCGAGTTCCGAAATTAAAGTTAAGGTTTTTTTTAAAAAAGCTTTTTAATTTTCACTTTTAAGTGGTAATACTTCGACGACATCTTCGTCTACGCAGAAATTGAAAAAAGTAAAAGTGCTCTTAAAATAAAAACTACAAATTTTACTTTAGGCATCTTTTGATGCTTTGGTACATCGAAGATATAATAATTTAATCATGAATAAAAATGTTTCTGGTACAACTATATCTACTACTTTGGAGTGCTTTATTCAATTTCTTATGTTTCATACAGAATAACAATACACCTAAAATAATTCCGTAAAACAGAAAGTTACTGATAATTTTTCGTCTGAAATTATATCTTTTTTTTCTATGAAAATATAATCCAAATTCAAACAAAAAGTAACTAATAACTAGGGTTACTGTGTTACCTTGCTAGAAAAACAAGGTCTATTTAAATGTAAAACAATATTTTAAACTGTTGTATACAGCGCTACAATCACTATAAATCTCGGGAATCGCGGTCTGTAGCTTTAGTCAGCGCCAAGCGCTCGATTTTGTAATAGCACCCTTAAAAAGGCACATCAGCGAACTATCATTCCCAATTCGAAAAAGAAAAGAAAATGGCGCGCACGTTAAAATCACATCGCAATGAAATTAAGTGTTACCAAACACGCCTCTCAACGCTTCTACCTAATACATTATTTACTGACACTGCCACATACCCCGTCACTACGTAGGCAATTTAACCTGAATTATTTAAAACAGTCGAATTTCGAAGTTCACTCAAAGTCGAAACGGTCATTTACAATTTAGTAGCATTATAGACGTGTAACCCGGTGGGGTTAAAACTGGGATGTTGGGTCTCGGTCTGAGTGAACGAGTGAATAATGAATGAGTGAACGGTGCGAACGAGAATGTCAACGTGTGGTGTGGAAATAGCGCGGAAAAATATTATAGCTTTAGTTTGGCGTCTGATTTTCTGACGATTTCTTGGTTTTCGCGTGAGGTGTAATAGTTTTCTAAGGAATTATGATAGTCCTCGGGCTATTAGCGATTTTTGCGATAGTAAACTACCATCACTTCGCTTGGCAGACAAAAAGCGTTTTTATTCAAATCGCCCCATTCAAACGAATGAACAAAGATTTAGGACTTCAAAGATATAATGAAAGATATAAGCTATGCCGTAAGAAATAAGAAAATGCTTTTGTAATGTTTTTGATAAGTTGCTATTAATTTTTAAATTGTTTTCCTACCTATAGATTCACTTACATCTTTTTCTTTTCTTTTTTTTTCTTTTAAAAAAAAACGTTGCCCCACACTAGGAATTTCTCCTGTATCGTGGGTGCGTTTACAAACATACAAATTTCCCATACATAAACAGCCAGACCCGGAACAACTATCTGTAGGCCATATAAATATTTGTTCCGTGCGGGAATCGAACCCGCGACACACAGCGTAGCAGTCGATCGCTCCACCACTGCGCCACCCGTGTCATCAAATTTTGCGCAGAGGTGACGCATAATTTCCCAACTTGAATTAGTCACTAATATTGTTATTTTTTTAAGTGAAGCGTCATGCTTGCTTGGCCCAAATAAATTATTTTTTCTTTCTTCCTTTTGTTTCTTTTTAATACCTAACAATAATAAAGCCAATGCATGCGTAATAAGCGTGCAATATACATCTTTATTAACATTTATTTTATGTACATTTCAGTCACTAAATGTACATTAAATGCCATTATTCTGTCCTTTACCTCAGCATCGTCAATTAGGCGTAAACTACAGATCTCGGACCAAAATGTAAGTACTTAATCAGTTTACATCAAACCTGAGACCTAAATACCCTGACAAGAGGATCGTAAGGCCGATTATAGACGAGCGATTTTTAACCGACTTCTAAAAATGGAGGAGGTTCTCAGTTCAGTGAGTTTTTTTGTATGTACCAACACCGATTACTCCGAGGTTTCTGATCCGATTTATGTGATTCTTTTTAGTTTGATGCGGTATACTTGTCATTTGGTCAATTTTATTCTGTTTGGTTCAGTAGTTTTTATTTTATGAAATTTTTTGCTTATTTCAATTTCTGCTTAGACGAAGACTTCGTCCAAGTATCACCACTTAAAAGTGAAAAATAAAAAACATTACCGACTTCCAAACAAAATACTACAAAATATAAAATAACCTTAATTTCGGAAGTCGGTGTTAAAAACAACGAAAAACAAAACCCAAAACACCGACTTCCGAAATTAAGGTTATTTTATACTTTGTAGTTATTGATATATTATAAAAAACCCATGATACACACTCAGCATCTTAAAAACGTCCGCAAAAAACAAGCGTATAATGTATTTGTGCGCAAGTTTCAAACAGTCTCGCATCGCTCGCCATACTGCACTGCTTTGTAAAAACAACTCCGTGTAAGGTTGAATTTGCAAAAAATTGTTTATAGTATAACTACACACAACTCACTCATGACACTTGATAAATGTCAGTTTTTGACGACAGTTTCGAGTGTTGCATTTGTTCGAGACTGTGCATCTTGGGTTTTTTATATATCAATGTGTGTAGTGTTTTGTTTAGAATTCGGTCATATATTTTTAAAAACAAGTTTTTAGTTTATGAAAATAAATCGTTGCAGACAAAATTCTCAGAGGGAGCAGAAGGGAGTGTCAGACTCTTACTGACTAAAACCCATCCGTGTTCCTCCTAATCTCTTTTATGTTCCAGGGCCACGGTGACTCTTTCGAACAAATTCCGCAACAAAAGTAGCACACGTGTGCATTATTTTTTAATACATGTGACTTTCCGATAAATGCGAGACGCACAGGACCGGTCGTTGTGGCGACGCTTGGGGGAGGCCTATGTCCAGCAGTGGACGTCTTTCGGCTGATATGATGATGATGAGACCTTCTGCTAAAAGTAATCAAAATGTTAGCAAATTGCTAGGCTAACTACCAATTGTTTGCTACTATTTTGCCGTAAATAATAATTTTAAATAAATGATAATTTTCTACTGCTGCTGACCTATTTTTGTATTCCTAAGTCGTGTCTTATTTGGTTAGACTTAGTCAACTGCCAAATTGATTCACACATTATGTTGTTTAAGGTTTTTAGAGTTCCGTACCCAAAGCCTGCGCTGTCCGTCCGTCTGTTCGTCTGTCCGTCTGCCAGCGGGCTGTATCTCAAGAACCGTAATAGGCAGACAGTTGAAATTTTTACAGATTTTGTATCTCTATTGCCGCTATAACAACAAATAATTAAAATTGCACTGACCGTTTATTTTACCTTCCATCTATTTTCAACCATGATATCAGGGTAAATCGCTCACAGATTTCACCGTTCGTTGGCACAGAACCTACGCTTGTAATCAGTTAATGCAATAGTCTGAGCCGCGGCGACCGCCTCGATACAATAAGCCACGTCTTGGGATCTAGGTTCTGTGGCGTGCTTTATCCTTTGGAACGTTATTAGATTTGTATCTAGTTGCTCATTTGAGCTAAGCTGAATTCTAGGCAATGTTCCTTTCATTTTTATTAATTGCGGCAAATAGATCGGCAATAATAACTTTACATACTTCGTGAGATGCTGTCCGCTGACTGATAAACAGATGCATGGACAAACAGCGGAGACTAAGTAATAGGGTTCCTTTGGTTAGCCTTCTAAGACAGAACCCTATTTACACAGTCAGTTTCCAAAAATATTTCTTATAATCTAATGATATTGTAGTACAAAAAATATTGTAGTAATAATCGGCCACCGATTACAGTTCGTTTACACAGGACCTACGCTTGTAATCAGTTAATGCAATAGTCTGAGCCGCGGCGACCGCCTCGATACAACGGGCCACGTCTTGGGAACTAGGTTCTGTGGCGTGCTTTGTCCTTTGGAACGTTATTAGATTTGTATCTAGTTGCTCATTTGAGCTAAGCTGAATTCTAGGCAATGTTGCCTTTAATTTTTATTAACTGCGGCAAATAGAAGCGGCAATAATAACTTTACATACTTCGTGAAAATTTTGCTTGTCTACCTATTACATTTCATGAGATGCTGTCCGCTGACTGATAAACAGTTGGATGGACAAACAGCGGAGGCTTAGTAAAAGGGTTCCTTTGGTTAGCCTTCTAAGACAGAACCCTATTTACACAGTCAGCTTCCAAAAATATTTCATATAATCTAATGATATTGTAGTACAAAAAATATTGTAGTAATAATCGCCCACCGATTCCAGTTCGTTTGCACAGGACCTACGCTTGTAATCCGTTAATGCAATAGTCTGAGCCGCGGCGACCGCCTCGATACAAAGGGCCACGTCTTGGGAACTAGGGTTCTGTGGCGTGCTCTGTCCTTTGCAAATGTTATTAGATTTGTATCTAGTTGCTCATTTGAGCTAAGACGTTTTGTGAAACAGAATTAATAAGCAACGATGTATTATCCAAGGCAATGTTGCCTTTAATTTTTATTAACTGCGGCAAATAAAAGCGTCTATAATAACTTTACATACTCGATGAAAATTTGCTTGTCTACCTATTACATTTCATGAGATGCTGTCCACTGATTGACAAACAGACGGACGGACAAATAGCGGAGGCTTAGTAATAGGGTTCTTTTGGTTACCCTTCTAAGACACAACCCTATTTACGGAGTCAGCGAATTAGGACACTAATATAAATACTTTGGAAATACCTCGACAGATGATGACACAGTGCAAACAGAATGAACAATATTCCTAGATTATTTCTAAATTATCAGCTGGATTAATATTAAGTGGACCAATTTCAACCTGGTACTATGTTCGGACACATGTGACGTTTCAGATTTATGTGAAAATTTGCGTGACCCAAGGGCTGGCTTTTACCTCGGACAGAGGATAGCATTGTCATACAACGTGGCAATGCCGCCAGTCTTTTGGGCTCACTTCCAGTCGACAGCGATGCGGACGAATTTTTTGACGCCTTATTATAAGGAGTTTTATTTTGCATTTTAAGTGTAAATAGTTTGTTATTTAAATAAAAATGTTACATATAATAAGATGTGAAAAAAAATATTTTAAATCATTTTACGACTGTGAAATAATAGTTTCCATAATCCAGGTACAAATCCAGATTACAGACTACTACCGAGAAATTCGTAATATTGGAAACATATAAAAACACTTACATGGAACAATTGCAAACAGTTATCTAGAAACACATTAATATTTTAACAAAGGTTACTATTAAATTGAACAGAGAGTTGAACGATCGTCAAATCCACCATTAGCAGAATATTCTATTCCATTTCACAATTCGGCTGGCTGTAAATTGGTATATAGGCTCGCAATTATTGTG
Source organism: Lacanobia wlatinum (assembly GCA_947578705.1). Classification (NCBI taxonomy): domain Eukaryota; kingdom Metazoa; phylum Arthropoda; class Insecta; order Lepidoptera; family Noctuidae; genus Lacanobia; species Lacanobia wlatinum. The sequence goes on along the minus strand of OX388046.1, from coordinate 3,241,256 downwards.
AAATATATGCTCAAAATGGTCGCCGACTTTAGTTTGTCTCTAATTACGTTCGATTTTATGGCATTTTCATGGCATTCGTGGTATTTTTTTATGATAAAATAGTGTAATAGGAAATACACTGTAATTTTTGGAAGATTGTAAGCTATTCGTAATCTGGAAACCCAATTATTTCGAACTGACACCAAATCTACATCCATAATTTATCATTTTACTAACAATATTTTGCCGTATGGTGTCGGCCGGTGCCGTATGGTGCCGTAAAAGAATATCCCATCACTTCCCGTGGGTGTCGTAAGAGGCGACTAAGGGACTCACCAGAGAATGGGCAGCAGCGTTCTCTGCGCAACACCATACACTGCAATCGCCAACCCGCCTGCCAAGCGTGGCGATTATGGCAAACCCACCCTCCCTTTGGGGGACGCCTATGACCAGCTGTGAACGTCTTCGGCTGTTATGATGATGATGAACAATATTTTGTCAGTACCTGTCGCGTCATAAAAAATAATGGTACCTACTTATTGGAAGCCGGCCCTTAAACAGTTGGAAAAGCCTACATGATAACGAAAAACGACAAAATTCTAGGAGTCCATAAGTTGCATCAAAGTAAAGAAGCGTTTATCTGGCGTCAAATCTCACATATTTTTCATCATATCAGCCGAAAGCCGTCCACTGCTGGCCGGCAGCCTCCCCCAATTGTCGCCACAACAACCGGTCCTGTGCGTTTCGCATCCATCGGCTACCCGCGATCCTCACCAGCTAGTCTATTCTGTAAATAACTATTTCGATATCGAGCTTCACCTGAGTGACAAAACTCACAAAATGAGCTTTATTGCACACGACATAAAGGTCTTAATTTGATACTAACCTCGGATTTCGCTGTCGAGATATGAAAATATTCTTACAGAATAGCACTACAGGTCATCAGTTCATCTCGTGGAAGGCCTTCCAACGTTACGTCTACCGATACGCGGTCGCCACTCCAGAGCTTTTCAACCCCATCAAACATCTGTTTTTCGAGCAATGTGCCCTGCCCACTGCCACTTTAGTTCGGCGATTCTTCAGGCTATGTCGGTAACCTTGTAACGTTCTCTTACGGATACCATCATTCACATATTTTTGCTGGATTTCAATCTTATGTACTTACTAATATATAAAGCTGAAGAGTTTGTTTGTTTGTTTGCTTGAAGGCGCTAATCTCAGGAACTACTGGTCCGATTTGACTAATTCTTCTAGTGTTAGATAGCCCATTTATCGAGGAAGACTATATGCTACTACATGGAGCAGACGAAGTTGCGCGGGTCAACTAGTTATTTTTATTTGGGAAAACTGATAATGAATTGTGATCATCATTTTTCATCTACAGTGCTTTTCATTTACAGCTAACTACCACATTTTCTACAATGCAATACAATTTAATAACATCACATCGCTGGATTCTATGCAGTACTTAATTTACAACGAGCTACACTGCAGTGATAATACTAAACCCGATTTAATATTAGCTCTAGTCATAAAGCAGCACATTTCAGACTCGGGCTTCCAAAAGGAATATTTCATGGAGTTTAATTTCATTGCTGCACATTCGTTATATTAAAATTTGATATGCTATTTGTACTGTACTTAAAGGATTGCTAATCATTTGGGTTTTCACAATAGTATTACATCATTTTTTATATTTTTTTTTTCTCTAGATAGGCATACGTTTGACCGCTATCTCACCTGATGGTAAGCGATAATGCGGTCGAAGATGGAGCACGTTTGCCTAGAAGCAACATATTCACTCTTGTCTTAAAGACTCCCAGGTCATCATTCGGTGTCAAGGTCTTTGTCAACCGATGTCTTCGTCGCATACTCGGTATATACTGGCCCGAAACTATCTCTAACGTAGAGCTGACAGAGAAATGCTACGAGAGCCCATTCGACCGCCAGATCAAGCGCCGTAAGTGGAGGTGGATTGGTCACACGCTCCGAAGGGATCCCGATCACATTCCTAAACAGGCTATGGACTGAAATCTTCAAAAGAAAAGGAAACGTGGCCGTCCCCGTCAAATCTGGCAACGCACCGTGTTGGCAGAAGCGACAAGCATCGGAATGACGTGGATCGAGGTGAAGCGTAAAGCTCAAGACCGTTCGCGATGGACGCCTACTGTGGACGCCCTCTGCCCCAGCTAGGGAACATTGGATCTTAAGTAAGTAAGTATTCGGTGTTACGTCACCCTTTACTTCATCATCATCAACAATGTGCCGTTTTTTTTTTCTTTTTTTGCGCTGAGAAAAAATACATTACGCATACCCTCCCATTGGGGGAATGGGGGGCTATGTGGGACTCCCCGGGCTGACCCGGTATACCCAGTAGTACGACCCAGTGGCATTCCCGCATCGTCTGAGTGGAGGGGGACTGGGAGATCGGCGCAGCCTTTACGTCCAGTCCTCCTCCGACGTCCGCCCGCCTTCACGGCGGGCCCTTCACACCGAGGGCCGGGAATGACGTGGCGAAGGTGGTGACGAGTGCAATGCGGGCGAAGGCGCCCCCGCGCCTGTCGCCCGCCCATCACCACCACGAGGAGGGAGAATGCGACGCCTTCTCCGACCTCTTCTTCGCCTACGGAGCGGCGCAGCGAGAGGGTCGTCCTCCCGCGCGCTTCGCCGCCTCCTTTTGCGAGATTACGGCCTCGCAAAAGGAGTCCACCGCTGCCCAGGCCCTCTCACTTTCCAGCATGGCGCTGACCACACCAGGAAGCGAGAGGTCCTGGCCGAACAATGTTCCTGCCTAACCTTTCCCCAATTATGCTGGGGTGGGCTTCCAGTGTTCCAGCGGAGTACCAGTTGTTTCATGGACCGACTGCCTATCTGACCTCTAAAACCCAGTAACTTGACAAGACAGCGGGTCTAAACAGGCCACTTTAGCAGAATCATATTAGAATCACAATATTAACCACACTTGTATAAACTCTTTGCCTCTTGCTTACTGGAAAAAATAAACGAAGACATAGAAAGTCACCAACCAATTGAACAAGCCGGATTTAGAAAAGGTTTTAGTACTATAGACCATATTCAAGTCCTGGAACAAATTATTGAAAAGTACGTCGAGTTCCGCAGACCACTCTACCTTGCATTCGTTGATTACACAAAAGCTTTCGATTCTATTTCACACAAAAGCATATGGTCATCTCTACAAAACCAGAGAATCAGTAGCAAATACATAAATATATTAAAAAATGTGTATGGAAACAGTACGAGCACAATAAAGCTTGAACGCTCCGGACAAAAAATCAAAATCGGTAGAGGCGTGAGGCAGGGCGACCCGTTATCCCCAAAATTATTCATAGCAGTACTGCAGAATATTATGAAAAATCTACCGTGGTCTAAAAAAGGTTTAAAAATAAACGAGAAACGCCTGACTCACCTACGTTTTGCTGACGACATAGTTATTTTTTCTGAAGATGCTCTAGAGCTTCAAGCAATGATGGTAGAACTTCACGACGCAAGTAAAGTAGTTGGCTTAGAAATGAATCTGTCAAAAACAAAATTGATGTCCAACCATTTCAAAATACCAATTACTCTGAATAACTCTCCGGTGGAGTACGTAAACGAATATATTTACCTAGGCAAACTAGTATCGTTCGGCAAGTGTAACAACACTGATGAAATAGACAGGCGAATAGCGACAACTTGGAAAAAATTCTGGTCATATAAAGAGATAATGAAATCGAAAATCCACATCCAATGGAAAAAGAAAATTATGGACTCCTGCCTGTTGCCCTGCCTTACATACGGATGCCAAACATGGATTTTTGATGCGGTGGCAAAGAGAAAACTTAACTCATGTCAAAGAGCGTTAGAAAGAAGCGCACTAAAAATAAAACTCTTAGACAAAATAAAACATACGACAATAAGAAATAAAACTAAGGTAATTGACGCAGTTTCCTTTGCTCAAAGCCTGAAGTGGAAATGGGCTGGACATGTTGCCAGGTACACTGATGGTAGATGGACTAAGGCCGTCACAACATGGAGAGGGCCTAGTGGCGACAGACGCAGAGGCAGACCAAAGGCACGTTGGAAAGACGAGTTAGAAACGGTCGCCGGCAAAAACTGGATTCTTACAGCAGCAGAGAGAGACAAATGGAAGGCTCTGGAGGAGGCCTTTACCCACAGAGGGGTTCATGCAACCAAATTTAATTCAATTTAATTTAATTTCTAATTTCTAATATATTTCTTATGATTATTTTGAATTCCATATTGTATATTTCATAATCTTAATTTCATATAATGTAACAATTTATGACATTCTACTGTATTATTTATAATTGATCGATTATTCAATCAAAAATATTATTTCATTTTCAGTCAAGTATGTAGAATTATTTTGCTATGGGATTATTTATTATTTCAAGTTATTTGAATTTGTGAACAATACACATAATGTTAGAATTCAGCAGAAAAATGCAAAACTACGATTGGAATTTCTTTTTTACCTTAACTTTGCATGTATTCTTTTAGGTTTGCATGAAATAAAGAGGCTTTTTTATTTTTATTTTTTTATTTTTATTTTTTATTTTTATTTTATTTTATTATTAACCACACAACAATCTGTTAAATTTCATTTTCATCTATATCGCTAACGCATTAGGTTCAAGGTTGATTGTGAAAATTTGACAGTGACGGGTAGCGTGATGTGCTTTCTGATTCTAATAAAGTGACATTTTTAGACCCCCTTTTTATCGATGGGAAATCATCAAATGACTCCTCCCGCTCTGGGCGAAGCAGAAGGGAGTGCCAGACTGTTACTGACTAAAACCCATCCGTGTTCCTCCTAGTGCTCTTTGCGTTCCAGGGCCGCGGTGACACTTTCGAAGGTTTTTAAAACCCATGGTGTCAAATTTTCCGTAACGACTATAAAAGATGACAGCCGGGACCAACGACTCAACGTGCTTTCCGAGGCACGGAGGAAACTCGGTATGAAAGTAATGGTCACAGGAAAAGAATCCACAGACTAATCTAGCTCAGTCGTATATAAGCACATACAATTTTTTTTTATGTGAAGCATCTAATACAGCGGGTCATGCGTCGCAACGCTATATGATAACATGAAACATCGAATTCGGTGTGGTGACTCATCGCCTTTTTTTTAATGTTTGGTAAATCATCAAATGACTCCTCCCACTCTGGGTGAAGCAGGAGGGAGTGTCAGACTCTTACTGACTAAAACCCATCCATGTTCCTCCAAATGCCTTTTGCGTTCTAGGGCCACGGTGACTCTATCGAACAAAGTCCGCAGCCCTAGCAGGCACTGGCCTAAGCGGGCCCCGCCTTTAATACTAACAGCTCTTTGAGGCGCGCGTGGATCACAGCGCGCCGTCGATCCGGAACTCATCGCTTATCGCAAGTATTAAATTAATATAAAGACAAACTCTTTGTTCGATGTTTTTTCCATTATGAAATCCGCAATACGCACTAGATATGATATAACTAAAAATATAACTGTATTTAATCTAAATAACAGATATAACTCAAACTCTGCGCCAAAATGGAAAACAGTTGTGCCAATATAACAACAACAATAAAAAAAAAAAACAAAAATTGAATTTAGAACCATAAACCAAATACTTATGCATATTTTTGAAACACAGTCTCAGTGACCACGACTTAATGTGACTAAATAAATAAACCTCATAGTCGGAAGCCATAACTAGAATTGTTTAAGAAAAGAAAACGAAAGTTTCCAAACGCTAACATGATTTAGTACTTATGTTACTTACAATATTGTTCTGTATTAAATCGCTGGACAGAAATATCCAATAGGTCCACTTCATACAATTTTGAAGTTAATATAACTTAATACAATACAATAACGCCTTGAGGATTCTAGTGAGGCTCCCTCGATTCTGCAGCGCATCGGGCATGTTTTCTGACGCAAGAGTTGATGACTTTTATGCCATTATGCGTAAGAAAACAGCTTCTCTGTTGCGCCGGATTCGGGGGAGCGCCAACGGAATCCTAAGAATGATTTCTGAGAGGCCAGAGTCTGCAGTGCTGGGGAGATTTATGCAGCTTCATGTGACGAGATGACAATGTATGTATGTTTAATGATTATTTTATTTGTTGACATTTATTATTTGAATGTATTTTTTACTTTTTGACATTTTTATTTTGGACATTACTGATTTTATTATTTTGAATTTAATTTTATTGATTGATTTGTTTTAATTTGTTTCTATTTGATTTTTACTATTGACTAACATAGTTTTAAGACCTCTGTTACTAACAATTATGGACATTATTAGTCTGAATTAATTAATAAACGAATTGAAAAACGAATTGAATAAGGTCGAAAGGAAATGACTTTGTAAGTGGAGAAATTGTACAATTTAATTTAAGTGGGCGAAGTACCGTGTTACCCAGTTAATGGGTTGTAGAGATCTTATAGGTAGCCGCTTCACGTAAAATACTGGTATTCAGCTTAATCCCGCTTGACTGGAAGCCGACCCCAATGTAGTTTGGAAAAGGCTAGGCAGATACTTAATTTAAGTGTTCGATGTTCGCTATTGCAGTCGAGGCAGTTTATTGTAGGTTTCACAAAGTTAATCAACTTTGTGAAACCTACAATAAACTGGCAAATGCTCACGTGTATCGATCGACGTTTTGTAACAAACTTGCAAGAAATAATCAATCATTACTATCTAATTACAATTTTGGAAGTAATAGTTTTATGGCTATCAGGTTTTTTGAGAGGAAAGCCAACAAATAGCTTTAATTTTAAAAATATAATCAACTGTATATTAAAAACGAACAATATACGTGAGTGCAAAGAAATGCACCGCATTGAGAACCTAAATGGAGTGCAATAAGAGCCAGTTTTGGAGCAAGAGTGTAAAAATAATAAAGATGCAGACGATGAATAAAAGTTGTTGTGGTGAATATTTTTTAAGAAATACGGAGAAATGAGCAAGACATCGAAAAACTTTTTAGTGATTTAGAGGGATGCGGAACAGAGAGTAAAGTCCTGCACACCTCCATTGTAAAGGGCGGATCCTCCGACCAGACAGTTGTTGTGTCTGGCAGGCAACTGCCCGATAGTTGATATTCGGGCTGATGTATATGTTCAAATCGCACGGTAAACTCTACTTGTACGATGCAGGATTTCAACCTAGTAGTTCGCTGCTAGTTGGATAGATGGCGTCGCGGTTCTTTTTATTGCGATGTAGATTTGCTCCGTTAGTTTTTCTTGTGGCAGCATTGATGCCGCTACAGTGATTAAGTTAATATGTGTCGTAGTTTAAATATGTCTTTAACAGGAAATCCAGACCAAGACAAGAAGTAATGGATTGTATCAAAGATAATACTGGTCTTGTAAGAGTAAGTACAGTTTCTGAATTAAATAACATAAGTGAAATAGTGGTCAAACGTGTCAATAGCAAAAAATTGGTCGAAAGCAAATTCAGAAACTATACTTCTGTCGTTATTTATATTGTAAAATCTTCCGTATTACCCTCAATACTACGCAAAGTTCAGTATAAACATCAAAACTTTGTTATTAAGATCATAAAAGTACATTATGGTGTTGTATAACTGTAGAAGCGCGTACATTTTCAGGGCTAAAGCGGCCCTCTCAATGACCGCTACGATAAGTAAGTAAAGAAGTTATTTATTTTTCAAAATTGGGGGAGGAGTTCGTGGCTAAACAATAACAGTTACATGGGTCGATCTTTCATTGCTTGCTGAGGTCACTTTGTGGATAAAAAGAAAGCAAAAGAGTTTTTTTTTTTATTCGTGATAGGTTTGCTCTTGAATCTAGTCTAGGTCAGAGATAACAGAGACAAAGTCTACGATGGAGCGAGCTTACCCAGAAGGAGCCTGTGCACTCTAACTTTGAAGAGACTAGGGTTGTAAGCGTTTGGAAATACAGATGCAGGCAGAGAGTTCCACTCCTTTGCTGTGCGCATTATAAAAGACGTTTGGAAACGCTTAGTGCGAATTGGTGGAATAGCAACAAGGTAGGGATGGTAAGATGCAGTGCGTCTGTATGTCCAATGGTAGAAGGGGGCCGGTGGGATGTGGTTGTCGACTTCTTGGAGTTTATTTGCCCCCGGCCATAACGTATACTAAAATAAAATAAAAAGGTTAATAACGATCATGATGATGGGTTACATACCAAGACTCTTACGGTCAAAGTAAAAGTCAAAATGATTATTCAAATTAGGCCATTAAATGGCAATTTTCAACGTCATTCAAATTTCAAATAATATAAAAGTACTAAAGTGACTGTACTGTCCATTCGGAAAGGTAGATTCTTATAGAGAAGAACGGACAAGAAACTCCCTAGTTACTCTTTTCAAATAAATATTTGGTATATAGTTTTCCGTGCAGTGTCTCGAAAAGCACATTAAACCTTTGTCTGACTGTCATTTTTAGGTCTTTAACCAGTTGTCAAGAATTATGAGATGCAGCTGAATCACTGCTGGTTGTGGCTCAGCAGCATCTTATAGTAGTGCACCGTCGCCAATACCAACTGTTTTATTCCGAGTACCACTGCAGTTGTAAACTTTTTACAACAGTTACAACTGCAGTGTAGAAAAGTATCGCTTATTATATAACTAGTGACTTAATAGAGAAAACTGGCCAAGTGCGAGCCGGACTCGCGTGCAAAGGGTCCCGAACCAATTTCATTTTTTTAACATGTTATTTTCACATTACAGACTGCTGATAAGTGTTCCTGTAATCTGTAGGGATAGAACTATTATCTGCATTTTTTTTTCTAAATTTCAGGCTCAGTAGTTTCGGAAATAACGGGCATGGTCATTTTTGATTCATTTTCTTGAATAACTTCAAAACTGCTTATTTTAATATTATGAAAAAAGTATAGTTAAAACCATTACAGTAAGCAAAAACAGATTGAAAAAATTTTTTTTTAGTTTTCTCGTTTGGCCCCCATTCTGAAAACTTATTTATTTACATAAAACGTCCGTGTGTGGGTCACGGAAGACCAAATTTCCACAGAATCGGTCCTGTAGATCCGAAAAAACTAACTGTGACAGACGGACAGACACCCGAGTGATCCTATAAGGGTTCCGTTTTTACGGATGTTCGGAACCCTTAAAATAGTTAGAAAAAATCGTAAAACCGAAATCAATTATTGTCGCTGTTTCAGGGCTCAAACGTGGTCATCGACCACTACTGGGGGTGCTACTTTAGTGGCCTTGATCCTGACCATAGAAATAGTCTATGACCCTAACGCCCCTAAATATCCACTCAATGATTCAGCTGGAGGCCGACAAAGCAAGAATAGATAAGATAAACGAAAATGATGTCATGCAAAAGTATCTAAAGATGCTCCCTAGTAAATTTTAAAAACATATAACTTCGAAGACGAAACCTATTAAGAGGATACATTGATCTTCCTTTACAGACCGTCAGGAAAGCAGACCAGAAAAGAAAGGACCCAGAATGCTGCCTTGGGGACTCCTCTGCGCAGATATTGGGATATTTAACACAATTTTTGTATTAGATTTATAATATGTATGTGTAATGGTAATTTGGTATTATCAGCTAATTAGGTTGACAGGTATTGTCCAGAGTAGTGTTTAAATATTTGTAATTTGTAGGTAGTTCAGTGTTGTACGAAATCAAACGCTTAACGTGACATAATTAGGTTATAACATATACAGGGTTAATTATGACGTGAATATTCATGACGCAGTATTTACTTATTTATTAACCGACTTCCAAAAAAGGAGGAGGATCTCAATTTTTTATTTATATACACCGATTAATCCGAGGTTTCTCATCCGATTTGTATGATTCTTTTTTAGTTTGACGCGGTATACTTGCCATTTGGTCCCGTAAAAATTCAGTTGATTCAGTTTGATTCATTAGTTTTTATTTTATGACCATTTCTGCTTATTTCAATTTCTACGTAGATGAAGACTTCGTCCAAGTATCACCACTTAAAAGTGAAAAATAAAAAACTTTTTACAAAAAGAAATTAACCGCCTTGCAAAAAAAACACTACAAAGTATAAAATAACCTTAATTTGTTAAAAACGAAAATACAAAACCAAAAACACCGACATCCAAAATTAAGGTTATTTTATACTTTGTAGTGTTTTTTTTTTTGGAAGTCGGTTATATTTTTTTGTAAAAATATTTTTCTTTAAATCAAGAAAAACCCAGCTGGTACCAACATTGCCGTTACATAAAAAAGGGAAACCTTAACAATCATTGAAGCCATTCACCATATTTCAAAAATGGCCTCTTCCCAATTTGACTACACTTCGCGGCGCTTCAAATTATGCAAATGGGAATCAAACTTGTAACCTCCTTACTGCTTCACGTTGAAGTTTCATCGATTTTAGACGGAAAAAGTTTTAAAACAACGATCGGGAACTCTCAACGCTCTACAAAATCTTGACGACTTTAAGATTTAGTTCTGAAATGAAGATTTTACAGACAATGTTCATCAAAACACCTGAGTGCCAATTCTTATATTCTTTAAGCAACGTTTGCATTTATATTTCAGTCGCAATCTGTCAAAAATGTATGAAAATTGAGAATGAGACAAGAATGCGGAGACTTTGCTTAAAAATTAATAGAATTTGCTCTTTAATTGTGACGAGTTTATTTAATGTGTTCGCTGACGAATGGAACTAAATTGTGTCTATAAGTCTGGAAGATCAAGCCATGTCCTATGCAATAGAGAAAAAATTTCATAAGGTTGTTATTTTTACGGATAGTAAAAGTGCATTGCACCACGTAGCTCGATGCGCCTCTGGATTTAGAGGTACATCGATAGCTTACGACATTTTAAAACTTATTTTCAAGTTTATTGAAAATAGCACAAAGTTGAAGTTGCAATGGGTTCCAGCGCATGTTGGTTTACAGGGTAATGAGGAAGCTGATTATTGATCTAAATTAGCAGCGAAGGAAGGAGTCGAGCTGAATTTTATACCTGATTACGTAGAATTTGTGTCAAAATTTAAAATAAAAAGTTTTAATAACTGGAAACAACATTTTAAGATTAAGTCATTAGACAAAGGAATATGGTACAAAACAGTTCAAAATGAGCTTCCTCAAGCGCCTGGTTTGACAGTAGCAGGTTAAATAGAAGTTATGTAAAGTTAGCTGTAAGATTACGGTCTGGACTCTATCCATCGGCAAAATTTGCATTTCTCATGAAGAAAGTAAGTTCTCCCAACTGCAACACATGTAATGTACTTGAGGATGTACATCATTTGCTGATGGATTGTGTCAACAACCAAGAGGAAAGGAGAAATTTAATCAATGAGTTTAATTTATATATAACACAGGTAGGCTTAATTCAGTCAATTTTAGCTCAACCGACGTCAGATGTGGCGAAAAGATTAAACGAGTTGGTGTACCATATTGATTGAGGTTCTTCTTTAGTTTAAGTTTAAAGCAATGTTTTGTAGTAGTCTGTATAAGGCATGATGGGGTTGACGTATCCATTGGGATAAAAACCCCCAATTAAATCAATCAATAAAGATGGAAAAAAAAGTCGGGAAGATGAGTGTTTGACTGCCGTGATATCTGGCGTTAGGTGTTATAATAAAAATTAAATCAATCGCGAAATGCAATTTTTTGAACTTCATAATATGCGCATGGAACTGGAAGTTGGTCGGACCGATTCAGGGTGGCAGTTAACCCTCTCAAGTGTCAGGCTATCATATTTGGGAGTCCCCATAGCTTGAGAAAGCTTAATAGCTTAACTGTACCACCTGTAATCTTTGACAACACAGTTATTCCATTTGGCTCCGAGGTTAAGGATCTTCGTCTGCATGTCGACACCAACTTGACTGGCGACAGCAGGTCACGAGTGTCAGTCGGAAAGTTACCGGAACGTTGCAGTCCCTGTATCGACTGAAAAATCTTTTCCAAGCTCACATAAAGGCCATGTTTGTACAGTCCCTAATTTTCCCCATGATTGACTATAGTGATGTGTGCTACTACGACCTGAATGCAGATCTCCTGAATAAACTTGACCGTCTTCTAAATAACTGCATTTGATTTGTCTTCAACCTCCGTTAGTATGATCACGTATCCGCGCATCGATCACTGTTAAAATGGCTACCCATCCGTCAGCGCAGAGCGCTAAGGGCCTTGACTAGCTTATTTCTTTTCTTAATAATCCTTCTTCTCCCTCTTATATTACTTCACAAATTCATTTCCTTTGCTCTGCCTACAGTAAAAATCTTCGCTCTACCAATAATCTTCTTCTACGATGTCCCTCACACCGCTCTGGATTTTTCCACTCTTCTTTCTTTGTCCAGGCGACCTTCCTTCTGAATGCGCTCCCTTTGAACATCAGGACGGCAACCAGTCGGCTGTCCTTTAAGGTGAAGGCACGTGAGCACATTCGCAAGAAGTTGGTAGAATCATCACAGCGTTAATTCGTTGGTTTCGTGATCTCTTAATAACGTTGTGAATTTTATTTATGTGTATGTATGTAACTATGTATTTATGGCTGTATTTTTTTTCTGTCTCTGTTTTTTTTTCTTATAATTTGCACCTGCCATATTTTCTCTGCACCACCCTAAGGTTGACTAGTAGAAAATGCCTAAGGCATTAAGTCCACCTTTGTACAGTGTTTTTTTACTTGTGCATAAAGTTTTAATAAATACATAAAATATTACTTATTACATAAATTTATACAACTTTAATATTAATTACACTAGGTCGTATTTCTCAATCATATGTTGCTTGTGATCGTACATACCATTTTACTTAAAATATATTTTCCCTTTTTTTTCTAAATACCTGCCTTGTTATTTCTCCACTGCTCTTGGTTGACTGTTACGGAATGCCTAAGGCATATAAAGTCCGCCTTTGTACCTTTGTGTTGCATGAAGTTTTATTAATACATAAATTAGTCAAACATCCTTTGCCTCCAACGAGCTCAAAACAAAATCCTAAGGAATATAAGTGGAGCAGCTTGGTTCACCCGTAACTCAAAGATAGACGAATACCTGAACATGAAAACTATTATGGAAGAAGCTAAACAGTACATAGACAAATACACAGACCGATTGAAACATCACCCTAACCCATTGACAAGTACGCTTCTAATTCGGAATCCAGTAAACCGCCTGAAAAGAGCAAATGTGCTACTTGAATAAGGAGAGTTAAGCCGATGGCCCTAACTCTTTAATAGTTTATTTACTTCAGCTTATCTGATTATAGTCCAATGACTGACCGCAGATTCAAATGGGAAAAAAAATAGATTACGAAAATTCTCTGACTAAAATTTAAGCTACATCATCGCTTAGTACCATAGACAACATCACGGATTCTAAAAGCGTTGATATTTTCAAAGTAGTATGAATAAATGACTTGATTTTGGTTTTGTAGTGTGGTGAAACAAAGATTAAAACAATATATACGTAAAGTCTTAGTTTAATTCAGAAGAAATTATTATGGTTGCAATTGCTCTTGATGAAGAGGAAAAAGAAGAGATTCAAGAGAGACAAGAAGTGGCTCATAAACGTGTACCAGAGTGGTGGCAGGATAAATAATAGGAATCACCGACCAGTAGTGCTATTCTCTAACAACATTTTCGTATCTCGACAGTAGAATTCGAGGTGAGTTTCAAATGAAGACCTTTATGTTGTGTGCAATAAAGCTCACTTTGTGAGTTTGATCACTCAGGTGAAGCTCGATATCGAAATAGTTTCTTACAGAATAGACTAGCTGATCTAGTTTAAATAGAGGTGTTGCGACGATAGGTCGTGTTGGAGTAAAAATGAAAGTGATATGAGTGGACTGTATAAAATGTATAATATGTAACATGTATTAAAACAAGCAAACAAGTAAATATGTAAAATGAACGCTAAAGACGCGCAAGCGCAGCCGTGCGTGGAGGCGTGCTACAGCTGACTAGTTGGAGTGGGGGCCTGCGACCGGCCGTCGACCGGCTGACTCCCCGCTGTCCCCGCACCCCTCGTTCACTGCCGCCGGCGCGCGGCGGTGTTGAGAGCAGCGGTCTCAACATACTCCCCCCGTTGAAGAGTCTTCAACCGTGGAAACCGGCAACGGGCAGATGGTGTTGAAGGCGCGCCTGATGACACCCTTTCTTGTACGGATATCGGCGACCCTTGCGACGCCATCTCTGCCTGGGAGAATGTGTGTGATGCGTCCTAGAAGCCACATAAGAGGAGGTAAGTTTTTGTCCTTTATGACGACCAATGTTCCTTCCTTGAGTTCGCCAGATGATCGGCACCATTTTGTTCTCTCCTGAAGCCACAGAATATACTCGTGTGAAAAGCGAGCCCAAAAGTGTTGCTTTAAATATTCGATGCGACGGAATCGTTGTAGGCTGTTGACGTTGGCGTTCTGGATCTGTGGATGAGGCAGCATAATTAGAGAACGACCAATAAGGAAGTGTGCCGGGGTTAAAGGAGCGAGGTCGGAAGGGTCGTTGGACAGTTGAGTTAAGGGCCTTGAATTTAGAATAGCCTCGACTTGAATTAAACAAGTAGCCATTTCTTCAAAGCTTAGCTTAGCTTAGGCGTCGGAGGAGGGCATACGCTGCCCTCTTCCGGCCCCCCTAACTGGGTCCAGGGGAGGCGGACTTGGGGACGTCCGTCGCCCCCCATTCATCTGGACCCGAGGTGGCGGCGCGTGGTGTTCCCGCGCGCCCCTCTTTGACGTCGCGGGGGGAGTCAAACACCTCACTCCCCCCGCTGACCCGAGGTGGCCCGCAGAGGCGGGCCGGCACCAGCCGGGGATCACGGAAGTCGCAAGTTCTCGCGATCCCCGGCGTAGTGAGAGATGGAACACCGGGGTGGTTTTAGTCAGTAAGAGTCTGACAGACCCCTCCGCCCGCCCCAGGGCGGAGGACATCCATGAGGATTTCCCCCCGTAAAAAAAAAAAAAAAAAAAAGGGTCGATGTTGTCGAAGTTTAAGTCTTGCGAAAGCAGCCTGGCCAACTCATTAAAAGCACCGACAAAGGTTGTGCCGTTGTCGGAAAAGACGTTACGGGGTTTTCCCCTTCGAGCAATAAAGCGGTTTATTGCAGCTAAGAAAGCTTCCTTTGTAAGATCCGACACAAGCTCGAGGTGGATGGCTCTCGTAGCTAAGCACACAAACACACAAATGAAGCATTTGATGAGTCTGCATCCCCTACCTTTCCGGTCAGCGATCATGATGGGACCGGCGTAGTCTACCCCTGTGTCTAAAAATGGAAACTCTAAATGTAGACGCTGCTCTGGAAGATTACCCATGATGGGCTGAATAGTGTTGGCCTTGACCCTGCAACATTTTACGCATTGATGTGTGATCTTTTTTGCCAGGTTCCTGCCTCCAATAGGGTAGTAGTGATGACGAACTGTGGCCAACAAAAGCTGTGGCCCAGCATGCAATAGACGTATGTGAAACATGTTGAACAAGAGAATGCAAATTGTATGAGAACTAGATAAAAGAATTGGATGCTTAACGTTATAATCATAAAATGAGTTAGTTAATCTGCCTCCAACACGAATTAGATTAGAAGATGTATCAAAGAAGGGAGACAAAGATAACAGTTTGTTCTTTGCTGGTAACTGTTTACCTGATTTAAGTAAGTGGTACTCTTCCGGGAAAGATTCCATTTGACTGAATTTTAATAGCAAATTTAAAGAATTATTGAGTTCAGTAGAAGTAAGTGAACCAGACTCAAGTGATTTTTTATTGCATTTGTAAACGAAGCGCATGACATATGCCGTTACACGCTGTAATGTGCTAAAGTTTGAAATTTTTGAAAATAACGCCGTAAAAGGATTTTCAATAGTTTGACTAAAAACAACATGATGAGAAGAGACTGTTTCCGGTAACACCGGGTTACTATGATGTGATTCAGGGAACTGAGGCCATGAAGACATGTCTTTGTTAAGAAATTGTGGTCCTGACCACCACAATGAAGATGATAGTAGCCTGTCAGTTCTAAGTCCACGCGAAGCGAGGTCTGCGGGGTTTTCAGCTGACGGAACATAGTGCCAAGCCTCTCCTCCTACAGTTTCCTGAATTTCAGACACTCGATGACGAACGAATGTTTTTAGCTGATTTGGTGAAGTTGATAACCATCCCAAGACGATGGTGGAATCACACCAACAATGGACTTCATCAAAATTTAAAGTAAGTGACTGACGAACCTTTGAGTATAACCGTGAACCCAACAACGCACCACACAACTCGAGTCGAGGTATGGTTGTGGATTTGATTGGAGGTACCTTGCTTTTGGCAGTAAGAAGATGTACGCGAACCTCGCCATCTCTCGAAACACTGCGAACATAAACACACGCCCCGTAAGCTTTTTCTGAAGCATCAGTGAATATATGCAGCTGCAAACAAGACGCAGATTCACATAATACCCACCGTGGTATCTTGAACTCATTCAAAAGGTGCGGGCTACTTTGAAAATCATTCCAGGCTTGCTGAATATGTGTGGGAACAAGCTCATCCCAAGAACATTTAGCTAGCCACAGATGCTGCATGATAATTTTTGCTTCCACTATGCATGGAACGACCAGGCCAATCGGATCAAAGATCTGTGCTATAGTTGACAGTATGTGACGCTTGGTTGCCTTGTCAATGGAGGTTAAATTTATAGAAAAAGAAAACGTATCACTCAAGCTCTTCCAAAGAAGCCCCAGAGTCTTCGACTGCTCGCTGTCGCTCAGGTCAACAACGTCAGAAACGTCGTGTTCACCGCTAAGCGCCTGCAGCACCTGACTGGAGTTGGACCGCCATTTTCTAAGGTTGTATTTTGCCGATCGAAGAACATCGTCAACCTTGTGACATTTCTCTAACGTCTCTGAAACAGATGATCCGCCTGACAAGTAGTCGTCCACGTAGAAGTCGCGTGCTATCGAAAATTTTGTTGAAGAATCTAAGCACTCTTCAGCTAGTTGAAGTAGACACCTGGTAGCTAAAAAAGGTGCTGATGCTGTGCCATACGTTACAGTATTGAGCGTGTACTCCTTTATTGGATGGTGTGGTTCTGCCCTCCAAAGAATCTTTTGCAAAGGACGATGATTATCGTGAACAAGAGTTTGACGGTACATTTTTTCAATGTCCGCACTTATGACAAATTTATGCTGACGGAATCGAAGCAATATTGACAACAAATCGTCTTGGAGAGTGGGACCGACCATTTGAATTTCATTGAAGGACTTACCTGATGCAGTTCTGGCGGAAGCATTAAAAACTACTCTCAATTTGGTGGTAGTTCTTGACTCCTTCAGAACACCATGATGCGGTAGATAATTAGAACATGTTGAGTCGAGTGGGCGCCTGGTAGATTCAGACATGTGCCCCAGCTCTATGTACTCATTAATAAAATCTACATACAGGTTCTTAAGGCGAGGATCTCTACCCAAACGACGTTCAAGAGATAGAAATCGCTGCTTAGCCATTATGTAAGAATCACCCAATACGTCCGGTGACTCTTTAAAAGGAATAGTTACCACAAATCGCCCATCAGAATTACGATGTGTGGTATCTTTAAAATGTTGTTCGCATGATCTCTCTTCACCAGAGTGTTTGTGTATGGACGACACAGAGTCTAACTCCCAAAACCGATCTAGATCTACTTGCAAGTTATTGGTGTGCATACAGACATGTGAAGAGGAATCTGACTGTTGATATGTACCTGAAATGAGCCAGCCAAATTTTGACTCAAGCAAAGTGGGCATGTGGGTACCTAACGTGATACGGCCAGTGCCTATGATACCCCAGAAGACTTCCGCACCGACAAGGACGTCGATCGAAGACGGAACATAGTAAGTGGGGTCGGCAAGACGCACGTTTGTAGGTATACGTATTTTGCTAGTATCAATATAGGTATTAGGAACTGAAGCTGATACTTTTGGCAATACGAGACAATCAACGTTCAGTTCATACTCGTTATCATCAATAGCCTTTAATGACAACGAGCATCCCTGTGTACAAGTGGAAATATGAGAGTTGATACCTGTTACCTTGGACTTGGTAGTGTAGGTAGGAACATGGAGCTTACGAACAAAGTCCTCCGAGATAAAATTTGTTGTGCTGCCACTGTCCAGCAAGACTCGTGCTGTATGATGGTTACCGCCAGCATCGGTGACCCTCACGAGCGCTGTGGAAAGCCAAATTACTCGGGATGTAACAGACTGATTTGCTGATAATGCAGTGTTGTGTGCACTAGGAAGAATGTTATCATTATCGACGTGTAACAAAGTATTGTGTTTTTGACGACAATATTTACAATGACCTAACTTACATTTGGAGTTGTCATGACCTGGACGAAGACAATTCATACACACATTTGAACCCTGTGCCTTTTTAATACGAGCTTGTACTGAGAGACCTTTAAATTGCTCACATGCAAAAATAAAATGGTTCTGATGACACATGGGACATGACAAAGGTTTTAATGTTTTCTCAAGCAGCACAGTGCTGCTTTTAGGTTTAGGCGCAGGTGCAACGGGTTCACCCTTTACTGTTGTTATGGGCTTAGACTCCTCAAGTGTCTCCAGTAAGTCAGCCCTGCTACTGATGAAGTTAATGAAAGTAGACAATGTTGGTGGTTCGGAACAAGTGTTTCTGTGCTCTTCCCACTGTCGATTTGTGACGTGGTCGAGTTTACTGGTCATTATGTAAATGATAAGAACATCAACGAAGGCATTTTGAACTGGTTGTCCAAGCGTGGCCAAAGCTCTTAGATTTTTATTTGTTGTATCAATTATGTAACGTAATGATTTACTTGATTCTCTATCTATAGGCTGAATGTTAAAGAGTGCTTGCACATGATTGTTGACAAGCAATCTTTTGTTGTCATACCTCTCACAGAGTAACTTCCAGGCAGCATCGTAGTTTTCTGACCTGAAGTCCAGGTTATCAATAACAAGAGAAGCGCTACCCTTTAAAGAAGCACGCAAATAGTGTAATTTATTTATTTTCTCCAAGGTTTTGTTATTATGCACTATAGAAACAAAGGTATCCCTAAATTCCAGCCAATCATGATAGTTGCCTGTAAACTTGGGTAAGTCAATTTTGGGTAAACGAATTGAATTGTGTGTGTGTGTGCCAGCAATACTAGAATCCACCTCGTTTGCAGAATCCCCCTCCAGAACCTTCCTTGCGCCGCTGATCAGCTGGCGTGCAGAAGCCACCAAGCTGTAGTACAGCTTCTCAAAATCCTCGCGCTCTGCATATTGCTCGCTGGGGTCATCCACCAACGCTTCCAATTCATCCTGTAATGCATCATATTTCTCGTATAAGCTTTCAAATATATTAAGTCGATATTCGATTTCGATGACTTGTACCTCACTCAACTTTTCGCAAGACTTAGAAATATTTAAATAAGAATTAAATTGCGTAAGCTTGGCCTTAATTGACGCTCGTTTCTTAATAAAGCTTTTTATGTCAGCCATGGCAATGAAAGTTTAGGAAGTTGCAGTAACAAGAGAAGTTAAATTTACTGATAGAAAACTATTAGCAATAAGTTGTGAAGTGGGTATTAGAGCTATAGGCAGTAAGAAATGGGATTGCTATTACAAAAGCGTTAGGCGTTTTCGATCAAATCTGCTGAGTAATGCTAAGCAAATGATGCAATGTCTTCTTTACACAAAAACAAATAAAATTCAATTCAGTCAATTGAAATAATGCAAATATATTGGTTGGCAAATGAAATAAGATATATGATGTTGAGTAAAAACGTCTCAAATAATGAAATTGTGGTTGGCACAATAGTATCAAAAAATGTTAAAATCACTATTGTAAATAAATGACTTGTTGTGACTATACCTTGGCACTGTATAAAAAAAGTACTGTTTAAACAAGTTGATAGGCTGAAATTTATGGATTGACGGAAAGGCTAACTGATGTGTAACTAATAAACTAGTTAAATTTAGTAAATAAGTTTGGATAGGCAAAATGACTAGGCAAGATGTTAAAACAAAGGAATTGGAACGTTCTCACGGTTTTATGCTGTCAACCTCTGATGATGAGCTGACGAACTGTGCCACCGATGAGTAGACCCTGAGATCTTCCTGGTGCCAGTTGACGAATGTTGACGCAAATGATGTCTTCAAAGTATTCTTGTTCTGAAGTCCCGCAGTATTTCCTTGCGCCGCCCTTTGGTTTGAACTCGATAAAGACGGCTGTTGCCGTATCGACGTTCACGATGACCAAATGCAGGCGATGACACGTGGAAAACGAAGACCGCTTGTTGAACTTGAACCCGAAGATGAAGTCCTTTGTTCTCCAACCGACGAACCGTTGATTTTTGAAATTTGAAGATTTCCGTTTTTTCTTTGTTCGGTTCAAACGTTAACGGTAGAAGGACCATATGTTGCGACGATAGGTCGTGTTGGAGTAAAAATGAAAGTGATATGAGTGGACTGTATAATATGTAACATGTATTAAAACAAGCAAACAAGTAAATATGTAAAATGAACGCTAAAGACGCGCAAGCGCAGCCGTGCGTGGAGGCGTGCTACAGCTGACTAGTTGGAGTGGGGGCCTGCGACCGGCCGTCGGCCGGCTGACTCCCCGCTGTCCCCGCACCCCTCGTTCACTGCCGCCGGCGCGCGGCGGTGTTGAGAGCAGCGGTCTCAACAAGAGGAGAAATAAAAACATATTTATGTTGAAAAATACTTTTATTATTATCTTTCCCTACCTTTACAGTAATTACCTAATTTTAAAACCAAAGCAAAGTAACAATCACACACATCAGATTTGAACATAAAGTCACACAAAAAAAGGCATCAATATTTATTTGCGATTAAAAACTTTAGAAAAACAAATCCCAGGTATTTATTGTTATTATCTTTTAAAAATCCTTTTCATCCTAGTCCAGTCCAGTACATAGTTTGTTTCAAGGTTATCTTGCCTATTTCAAAATCCTACTTAATATTATTAATGCGAAAGTTTTTGAGGATGAATGGATGTTATTCCAGACGGCGTTCTGACGTGAAGAACAAGAACAAACATCCATTGTTACTCTTTCACGTCAGAACGCCGTCTGGAATAACACATAGGCATTTTTGGCAGTAGCAGAAGCTAGTCTAAATAATAAAGATCTCATGTCTCAGTGTTTGCTGTCGAACTCCTCTGAAACAGCTTGACCGATTTTTATGAAATTTTTTGTTTATACTTGGTAGCTCTGCTTTTTTTTTAGTACGTGCTAGCTCCCACAGCATCCTCATTGTATTGTGTGATAAGTGGGACAGCCCCATGCTGGCTCACTGGATACGGCTGCACACGTAGGTGTCAGTTGTTTTAATTTTGTATGTTTTGTACTAACATTAGGTTTAGACTTTTACTAACAAGCTATGGATTTTATCTGCAATAAATCTTTATTATTATAAAGACGTTTGCCGGGTCAGCAGGTACATAATAAATTATTACATCTTGCTTTTTATTTAGTGGAGGTTTTGTGGTGTCTGGAAGTAAATGGTCAGAGTGATGCAATGCAGCACCGAAGTTGTGTAGTCGAAGGGGAAAATCTACATGTGAATTGTCAAATAGACACCAAGTCGCGTATAAACGCAAAATATAAATAAGTAATAAAAAAAAACGTCTTAAGGTTTTACATATTTATACAAAACTCTCTTTTTATATCTCCAAAAGACTGCAATATGTGAAGAATAAAATTGTTAGTACAGATGAAATTTTGTTACATAGTTTTATACTGAACGGATGAATTATTTCCGTCTCAGAAAGCAATCCAGTCGCCAGTTTAATGAAATGCCTTTTTAATTTCGTGTTGGAATAAATGAAATATAAAATAAATCGTAAATCTCTTGTAAAAATACTCATCAATAAGTCAGTTGTTATGTTTTCTTTTCATTTTAAAGTTTTAAAACCACCAATTTCTTAACTACAATATTTAAGCTAAATTTTCTTCTACTTTCTAGTTTTATATAATGCATGTTGTGAAACTCTGTAATAGGCTTCAGAACGCCATGTGCCATTGTTACCATATCTTGAATGTTGTAAAAAAAGCTGTTGAGTTTCCTATCAATAAATAAATAAATACAAATAAAGGAAATAAATGTGTGTGCTATGATGCTTTGTTGGTCGAAATAACGTCATTATTATTATTCTCTTTATTTAAATTGCTGCACATACATAATTACATTTTTAAATATTTCTTAACAATATAACATAAAAAAAAATATTTAAAAGTATAAAAAGTAGTATTCCGCTGGTGTCGGGAGCAGGGTCCAAGCTACCGGTGGTTAGGGCTCCAGAGAAAGGAAGCTCCTCACAATACGAGCCGTATCGAGGAAATAAATGTGTATGCTATGGTCCTTTGTTGGTCCTTTCTCGGCTAGTTGGGTAGCCGGCAAATGCTAATAGCACGGGCCTAAGAAAAGTGGTTATCAGCTGGGTTAAGAATTTAAGAGTATTATTATAAATCGCACTTGATGACGGGCAAACTAACTGAACATCCAAATACGGCTCTAGGTTTTATAGTGGTTTTTTGGTTACTTCCCGGCTTTTCATCTTTTTTTTACCATACCAGAGATACGATTTATCTGCGACCAAATGTTTAAACTTCTCTTTGTTCTTCTTGTGATTCAAGAGTATCGGACGGATATTGTTTACTATGTTAGCGTACTTATGGGCTCTAAATGAATCTATAGCTGTAACTGGTTTCCCGTAAGCATTGATGCTGTATTTTAGTGCTGCTTTGAAGGTTATTTCGACGTAGAAGTGTATCTGGATGAACTGAACTCCGGAGAAGCAAATGGCGCTGTTCGCGGGGCCGGCACAGTACCTCCTCAGTCGTATGGTAGGGATGTCGTTTCTGATGATGTCCTTATAGTTCGCCCTGAGGACTACGCAGCTATACTCAACATCGGCGATGATTGTTAACTGAAAAAGAACAATTATTATATATACGGTGCTATTTTAGTTGTCTTACAACGGCTGGTCACTTCATCAATCCAATAAAAACACATTCATGAAATAAATGATATTAAAATTTATAAATTATTAAAACATTTTAAATATTATGCATTATCATGACGTAGTTTGAAATATCCAGGAGCGAGCGCAGTCCGATCCTTGTGTTCCAAAGGCAGTGTGGAATGGAACGGTGTGTCATAATTCTAATGCCTTATTTATTTTTATTGTATTATATTATCTTAAAGAATTATTTAAAAAAAAAATTGCGCCTAGAGGTAGATTATGTCGGGTACATTAAGTCGACCCCCTCGCTCCCCCGATAAAGTCTGTTCTCGCAAAAAATATTGATCGCTCTGCTCTGACTAACAAAGTGACGGAGATAACCGACGACATTGACTGTCAAAACACCAAAATATTTTAGATAACCACATGACATTTCGGTGGCGCATGTCGATTCCACACTTTTATTCGTTATCTCTGAAATTAATTTTACACTTGTATTTTAAGGGAGTACTCACACTTTTTCAGCTATATTCAGCTTATGGCCATAGAAAACAACGATTTTGTATGGAGATGCGGCTGCATCCATTCAGCTTTCCGCGTCTTTTTAGCTTTCGCGGCAAACAAGTATAAAATGAGGACAAATGTGTTTTTATCATGCGAGTGCTATGTATGGAGTTCAGCGCTGTTCCGCCACATTCAGCGTCGAACGCGGCCTTACGCGGCGGAACAGCGCGGTGCACGGATGGTTCTCGACTCCTTGTGTGACTGACACTGGCATGGCCACCATCAGGGATTTTAATTTTGAAAATATAAAAAATGTCGCTAATTAGTCGCAAGTCTTCGCCAAGTCACAAATTTAATCGGGACTTTTTAGTTTAGAACTATACCTACCTTGACCATTATATAATGAATTCAATTTTTAAGGTAGGTATAGTTCAAGAGCTAGATCGAAGAGTAATCTCTTCGAAGAAATTGCCATTGCCATTAATATGTGAATAAAAGAAAAATACTTCTAGTTTTATCGGTCTAAAGTCCGTAGACTTATCAGAGAGAGAGATAAATTCTCAATCCTTCGATCTAGCTCTTGGACTGTACTTGTACTGGGTCGACCTACTGTCGTTTGCGTTTTAATTTTTTACGTTTCATTTTATCTTTTGTTCTCCAAGAAGCCAAACGATAAAAATATCGCACATAGAAATGTCCATTTTCAGAGCACAATAATGAATGAGTAAAGAGTGTGGAAACTTTCGCAGTTTTCGAGAAAATTGACTTTGAAGGCGGTCTGGCGTTAGTCACGCTCTTTACTCATTGAGAAAAACATTGAGAATTTATCTCTCTCTGGTACCAAGTTTGTTTTTCGAGTACTAATAATTAGTACCAATGGAGTATTAATTATTTACCAAATATGGAAGCGATTGGCGGCGGTGGTCCTGCGGTATTCACGGACATCTTACCGTCTTCGCCGCGTATTCAGCGCCTTTCTCATTCTTACGACGCTGTACGCGGCTGATAGAAGCAAAACTGTATAAGTGTGACCAAAATCGTTCAGCGAAACGCGAATGGAGCTGAATAAATGTGAGTAGTCCCTAAGTGACAGTCGATAGCAATTTCGAATGTCGAGACGTCAAACATAAAAGGGTTTGACATGCGCTGTCATATGAAAAATGCCAAACATTTTTAGAATATCGACGTCATGTGCCTAGATACCCTGCCCTGTAACTGACAATGCGAAAAATTTGTCACAAACTAACATGATTGTCCCAATTTCGCGACAGGTGTTGTTTAATAAAGCAGAGAATGTATAAACTTATAGTGCAGAACAATCAAGGAAATCAGAGCGAATAATTCGTGTAGTTTTGAAAATTGGTACAGTTGTTCTTTGAAGTGTCCAGATGAACATACTAGAAGTCCCCGAGGGTGGGAGGTGAGCCGGTGGTGGGGGAGGGGGGAATGGTTCCTTTTTTCAGTTTTTTGCTTGTATCTCCAAAACCATTGAAAATATGTCCTTACTCACTTCTACATTAATTATCTACACTAAATTTTCTATAAATTATGTCATTTACATTTAGATGTAAGATCAATACTTTAGGAGATAGAGGGTATCTAAATTTGATAAACTAAAAAAAAACATACAAAGACGAATGATATTTTCTGACCAAGAAGCCGACAGAGTTGAAACCTATCGTAGTTTTTTTGTCATCTAAAGTAAAGCAAGAATACCATATTTTATTTTTCGTTTTCGATGGCTAACTCATAAATACATGACCTTGAATATGTCTTCAGTAGGCGAAATCTCGAAAAGTTATTTTACACCCATTCTTACAAGTATGCCGGTCGTGTTTGAGGTCATATGAATTGTACAGATGGGTTATATGCATTGCAGCTAGTAACAATACTCTGATGATGGAAAACATAAAGGTGAGTAGTGGCTCACTTAGTTGACTACTCTTATACCCCTCGTGTTTGAGCTCATATGAATTGTACAGATGGTTTCTATCCATTGTAGCCAGTAACAATACTCTGATGATGGAAACCATGATGGTGAGTAGTGGCTTACTTAGTTGACTCCTCTTATACCCATTGTGTTTGGGCTCAAACGAATTGTACAGATGGGTTCTATTCATTGCAGCTAGTAACATCTGATAATAGAAACCATAAAGGTGAGTAGTGGCTCTTTTAGTTGACTACTCCTATGCCCATCGTGTTTGGGCTCACATGAATTGTACGAGGCGGTAATTCATTGCATGAATTTCATCGAAATCGGTTAGTAATTTGATTTTTAAATCAAAATAGCTGGAATTCGTTTACTTAAATGACGTATTTGGCTTGTCATCCAAGTAAACAAAATTGCGTATTTTGCTTTCCTGCGACTTTCCGGTGGTGTTGTTAGGTGAAAGATTAAGAAGTGATAAGTATAAAAAAAATTTCGGCAGTCGGTGTTTTTGGTTTGTTTCTTCGTATTATTACACCGACTTCCGAAATTAAAGTTATTTTATATACTTTGTAGTGTTTTTTTTTTACTTGGAAGTAGGGTGTTTTTTTTTAGTCAAAAAGTTGTTTTAACTTACGTTCAGATAATATGTCCCATCCCCATTCACCCCCTTTATGTCGACCAGTTCCGAGTAGAGCTCCGAGTGCACCTCGCCACCGTCACATTTACCAAATCTTTGGATATTGGAGGTTGCTGTGAACAATACGATACGATAATTTCACTATACACACTACACACACACACACACACACACTACACACACACACACACACACCACAAACTACACACTACTGTTTCCGTGAGTAAGAACTTTCTTACAACTATTTCTTTGACAAACTCTGAAACCTACACAGCCTCATAAATTTCCCAAATAAAATTATCCTTCATATATGACATTGAAATTTTAACTTACTTCTTCTCAACACGATGTGATTCGGCGCTAACTTGGTGACAGCAGGCCTGCCGATCCTCTCGATGCTGCGCTGCACCCACCCGTGGTACATGCTATAGTCCAGGAACCTGGCGGGGGCCTGGCACCCGGGCCCGTACACACCGAAGCCCAGCTGAAAAACATGTACTGAATAATCAGTTTGGAAGCAAATATTCCATTTCATCAGAATTTATGTACATCGTGATAAAATTTACGATAAAACATATAGTCCATTCTATGTACTCTGTCATTGACGCATCCAGCTAAGGGGCTCATTTCGTTGGTAGTCTACAAACTAACGAAGTCATTGAGGAATTTATAAAAAGTAATCCAAGGATGCTTGTTATGTGTTCATCATCATCATCATCATCATATCAGCCGAAAGACGTCCACTGCTGGACATAGGCCCCCAAGCGTCGCCACAGCGACCGGTCCTGTGCGTCTCGCATCCATCGGCTACCCGCGACCTTTACCAGGTCATCGGTCCACCTAGTGGTGGGCCTTCCAACGTTGCGTCTTCCGGTACGCGGTCGCCCCTCCAGAACTTTTCGGCCTCATAGACCATCTGTTCTGCGAGCAATGTGCCCTGTTAGCCAATGCTGCGCCAAATGTTATGCCAAGCAGAGCTGCCAATGAGCTGTGTGCCAATTGTTATGTGTTAAGTCAAATAAAATGAATGATCCTTTTTGTGTTTACATTGCTAAAATACACCCTCAACGGTGACAAGCCCCCCCTCCAAAAGACAATCCTGGATCCACCCCCGTATTCTGTGTCCTCAATAGTGGACGCAGTGATAGTGGTGCCATTCAGGTTCCCTATAATGGGACATAGTTCCTCTTTGCTTCTCTGTGTCGAAAGTGCATTCAAGTTTTACTGGCCCAAACTTCACCATTCCCATGGCATCGGTAGTTTCGCTTCAGCTGCTTACAGATTACAAAAAAATACTGATTACCAGACTCCAGCGTATGCCCGTTTTTGCCACGAGTATAGCTCCGCTACGCCAGACGCAGTCCCCTCCCGTTACACTCTTAGCACAAGAGGTGTACGTCGGCCATAACGTGTCTATATCCAGCTGGAAAAACACACTAGCTTTGGATCTTCCCAGATCATATCTCGAACATATTGGTGTAACGGATAGTTTACTTAAACCTTGATATTTTTGTACAAGCTTGCTATTGGCTTTATAATCATTCTGGGGAGGAACAAGTTGTCTGATAGGACCTAAGGATTACGAAACCGTTCGATAAAAGTGGGCCCGTTGCCACTCAGACGCACCGTCTGTTTGAACGGAAGACGGCGGCCGAACGTGCGTGTTCACACTAAAGCTACGGACATAAAGTCAGAGGGCGGGGAGCGGAGGCGGAGGCGGCGGCGGCGCGGTGAGCGGTGCGTTTCAATGCATAGAGTTATATGGAACTGTAATAACATTTTAGTGTCTCGACGGCGGAATCGGAGTTATCAAATTCGTTTATCCTATAAGACCTTTATGTTCTGTGTAATAAAGCTCACTTTGTGAGCTTTGTCACTCAAGTGAAACTCGATATAGAATGAGTTATTTACAGAATAGACTAGCTGGACTCGAAGGCAGTGGAACGGGGAATGGCGCGGCGGCGGCGCGTCTGCATTGACGTAGTGTTGTGCACTTTATTTTTTGCTTTTTAACGACCGACGTATCAAAATGCGTTTCAAAATTGGTTTCAAAACGCCGCCCCGCTCCCGCTGACCTCATGTCCGTAGCCTTAGACGGATCGTAGATTCGTTCACACTAAAGCCAATCCGGGCGTTTAGACGGATCTTCGCAATTGCAAAATGTATGTCTAAATGTGAACAGTGTCATATAAATTGTACAGCCACTGGCATACCCGTCTCTTTAGACAAACCGGGAAAACAGACGGTCCGTCTGAGTGGGATTTGGCACTATAAGCAGTTAGAACAAAACTGACAAGATCATTAAAGCCCAGGCTTTTCACAAGTGTTATTCTATAAGCGATAGCACCTGTTCAAAAGTCACGTGATACACCTGAAATATTTTGACAGAATCACACTTTTAGGGTTCCGTGCCTCAAAAGAAAAAAATAGAACCTTTATAGCATCACTTTGTTGTCCGTCCGTTTGTCTGTCAAGGCCCTTTATCTCGAAAACACGTTGAGGTATCGAGTTAAAATTAAAATCATATACTTAGGTCTACAGTCTCTTGAAGCTGTGAAACGCAAAAATAAGATATGGCCGTTTATGCCGCAAAAATTGTATTATCGAAATATACGATTTTTGCGGCATAAACGGCCGTATCTTATCTTAAGGGAATCAAAATGTAAAGGGTATTTACCGTTAACCTAGAACTATGAAATTTGGCAAGTAACTCCGTCTTATACTACAAGTGTAGGAAAAAAATTAAAAACTATACGTTTGTAATTGAATCATAAAAGAATATTATTTATTCAAAGTAATTTGTACCTACAAAGTACAGAACCCTCGGTGGGCGAGTCCGAATCGCACTTGGCCGGGTTTTTTTAAATTTTACTATAGCTTCAAGTTCCTCAACATTTTTTCCATCAAGATAAGTCTTAACTTGATACAACTTTGAGAAAAAATGCAATAAAATCGTAACTACGGCGACGCGACGACGTCATCTCCGAGGTCAAGACTACAGCTCGACTTACATTACCTACAGTTCGCTTTTAACGCCATCTATTGGTTGGAGTGGTAAATTAATTCAACCCGAGGCCACGGAGTTGTCGCTGCTAACACCATCTAGCGGGCAAAGTTGCATCAAGTTAAGGCTTATCTTGAAGAGGGTATCAAAAGAACTACAATGATTTACCTGCATCCGCCTGTAGAAGGTCTTACACTCTTCCGTTGATACGAACTGCATCTTGTGTATCGTCAAATTGGATTCATCACAATCTAGAAAAATTTAAATATCTTGAAAACCTCAGCATTCCTTATTTTTTGTCTGTCTGCATGAAATAGACTTTTCTTACTGACTTTGTACTCTGTCCCAATCCTGATATATAAAATTCTTCCGTTACTGACTGATTGAGTGAGTGACTGACAGACAACGCACAGCCGAAACTACAGGTCGTAGAAAGCTGAAAATTGGCATGTAGGTTCCTTGAGGAGCGTAGGGACACTAAGAGAGGATTTCCCGTAATTCCAACGGGAACGGGAAAAACGGAAACTGCGTGTACGAAGTCGCGGACAAAAGTTAGTTTTAACTATGTAATACCGACACCGACCTCATTTGTAGTCTGAATAAATAAATAAATTATTATTATTTATTATTATTAATACTATAAATGTGAAAGTGAGTTGGTTTGTAATGCTTTTTACTGAATTTAGGATCAGATTTAAGAGCTGCGGGAAAAAGCTAGTTTATTTAATACAGCTAAAAAGTTGAAACCGCGTACCGGATGACGAAGAGTTTAAATGCCGGCCCCACATCGAGAATCAGTGAACTAGTGAAGGCCTGGGGGATTTATAGAGGTAAGTGACACAGGGTGTAAAGTCCCACAAACCTCCGTTGAAAAGAGAGGATCCTCCGACCTGACAGGTGTTGTGTCTGATGGGCAACTGCACAATGGTTGATATTTGAGCTGTTGTATGTGTTCAAATCGCCCGGAAATCTCTGATACCGTGATGCAGGATTTGTTTGACGTAGTTCAAATCGGGCGGTATAGATGGCGCTAAGTAAGTTTTTGTAGTGGTTTCAATGCCAATTCATGGGATGCAAGTCGCACGTAACCGAGCGATGTTCCGACACTAGGGGGAGGCCTAGGTTCGCCTCCCAGCCAGTCGATCGGCAAGGGAAAGGCCAAGGGGAAAGGGATGGGAAAAGGACAACTCGTCCCCCCAAAGTCCGCAGCCGTCGTGGTGACGCTCACCGCGGAGGCTGTGGAGTGAGGGGAGACGTACGCGTCCATCCTCCTGCGGGCGCGTGCCAATGCCGATCCCACCCAACTGGGGATCGGCAAAGTGTCTTGCCGGTGGACCCAAGCTGGGGCTCGAATCTTAGAGCTCCCAGTCCTCCTCCACTCAGACGATGCGGGAATGCCGCTGGGATATTTTAGTGGGTATACCGGGTCAGCCCGGGGAGTCCCACTTAGCCCCCCAACCCCCGATGGGAGGGTATGCGTAATGCATTTTTTCCCAGCGCAAAAAAAAGGCCTAGGTTCAGCAGCGGATTTTATCAGCTAAAATGATGATAAATACCTACCTTCAGATAACACCATGGCATAAAAATTTTCGTTTTGATAGTATAGCGCTCTTGGAGGAGGACAAATGGGCCGCAACTCTGAAATCAAGTATTACAATATTACGTCTATAATTTAACATCAATTCGAAAGAATGACATATTTGACTAGCTAGTGCTGTCCAGCTTCTTGCAGTTTTCTCGAACAATTTTAACTTAATAGGTGACATAAAGTTACGTATATGGCGATACTATGATTTGTGATATGTATGGTACAATTTCGTTAAATTTAAAAAATATATTAAATGTCGCTACAGGGTGTTTCAAAAGTGTGTGGTCAAGTTTAAGGCTAAGCAACGCTTGCCAAGGTTGATCTTTGGATGGGTGACCATCAAAAGTCAAAGTCTAAACTTTTATTTCAATTAGGCCATTAAACGGCACTTTTAAACGACACCATTTACATTTAAAATAATATATAAAAATAATAAAGTGACTCTACTGTCCATTCGGAAAGGATTGTTGGCTCGTAGATTGTTATGGGGAAGAAAGGATAAGAAACTCCATACTTACTCTTTTCAAATAAATGATTTACAATATCTAGTATGCAAAAATTTAGTTAATATAAGTGAGGACCATGCGCCTAGAGTATACTACTTATAGAAGCAAAGTATTACTTGCAAAGGTAGACTTATTCATTTTCTAGATAAGTACATGGTACTCACATATTTACAAAACATCGTAACATACAGAGTTTCCTCCGTGCCTTGGAAAGCACATCAAGCCGTTAGTCCCGGCGGATATGTAGATCTTTGGTAATCGTTACAGATCGTCAGTAGCCAGTAATTCTGACTCCAGTCTTGCCAAGTACCACCGCGTTACCCCGTTAATAGGTTGTGGAAGTCTGGTAGGCAGCCGCTCCACGTAAAATACTGGTATCCGGTTTGACTGGAAGCCGACACCTTCTTCTTCTTGTCATATAATAGACTAAACGTAGGGCAGTTCGCTCAAGCCGAACATTTTTCTTACTTAGGTAGAGTATTTTTATACCCGTCGTAACTTTTAAACGAAAGGTCCAATTTGAATAATTTCGAGTGTAATTTATATCTACATAACCAACCTTAATAATTAAACAATTTAAATAAACAAGGATTAACATCATGATACTGAAATCACTACTACTCCATTTCACCCGGGTTTTTATTGAATAATTTGAACAAAAAGCGATCATTGTGACTTAACCTTAGTTTTTTTTTTTTTATTTGTGATGGGTTTGCTCTTGACTCCAGTCTAGGTTAAAGATGACTGAGACAAGGTCTACGATGGAGCGAGCTTACCCAGAAGGAGCCGGTTCACTGTAACTTTGAAGAGATTAGGGTTGTAAGCGTTTGGAAACACGGACGCAGGCAGAAAGTTCCACTCCTTTGCTGTGCGCATTATAAAAGACGTTTGGAAACGCTTAGTGCGAGTTGGTGGAATAGCAACAAGGTAGGGATGGTAAGATGCAGTGCGTCTGGATGTCCGATGGTAGAAGGGGGCCGGTGGGATGAGGTCGTGGAGTTCTTGGGCACACTCACCGAAGTACAATCTGTAGAAGACCGACAAGCAGGCAACCTTACGGCGATGAGCCAAGTTATGCAGCTCGCGGCAAGCTGATATTTAGCTGAGCCATCCCAAAGGTGGCTACAATACTCCATGCAGGATCGGACTTGCGCTTTGTATAGGGTTAAAAGCTGTCCAGGCCTGAAGTATCGCTTCACCCTATTTAGGATGCCCAGCTTTTTGGCCGCCGTTTGGGCTTTGTACTCGATGGTGGCGCCGAAGTTGAGACTGGATGTCAACTCCATGCCTAGGAGCTCGAGCCGATCAGTCACAGGAACAGATGCACTCCGAAAAGTAGGAGTTTGGTCAAAACGACTCCTTTTTGCGGTAAAAAGACACGCCTGTGTTTTGGTGGCGTTAAAAGTGACCACATTGTCATCACCCCACTAGGAGACAAGGCTTAAGGTCAAATTTGTCCGCTCTACCATGGCCTCTCTCAAGGAACGAACTTCATCCCCGCTGGTTGTTGCGCTGGACAAGTATCTCTCTGAAACCGTACTGTCATCTGCGTACCCAACAAGACCAAGCTGAAGTAAGTCATTGATGTGCAGCAGGAAAAGAGTTGCAGAGAGAACAGATCCCTGAGGAACTCCAGCATCAATAGCCATGAGGTCAGAAGAGCAGCCGTCAACGACTACTCGGATCGACCGTTCACTCAGGAAGTCTGATATCCAGCTACAAAAACCAGCTGGGATGCCATAAGCAGGAAGCTTGCTCAGTAGACCTGCGTGCCAAACCCTGTCAAAGGCCTTCGAGATGTCGAGCGACACGGCAAGTGCTTCGCCGTGTCTCTCGATGGCCTTGCCCCAGCAGTGCGTGACATACACAAGAAGATCGCCAGTTGACCGTCCCCGGCGAAAGCCATATTGACGGTCACTGAGGAGATCATTGTCTTCAAGGTAGGTCAGCAGCTTACTGTTCAGAACCCTTTCCATAACCTTGCAAAGGATGGAGGTTATGGCGATCGGACGGTAATGGGCAGGGTCAGCACGGTCTCCCTTTTTGGGCACCGGTTGCACATTCGCAAGCTTCCATGATTTCGGCACCGTTCTTTTTTCAAGAGAGAGGCAGTACAGGCGTGCCGTTAGATACTACCCTCGCGGACATTTTTGTAGATATTGACGTCTTCCATAAAACTGTAGCACGTCACTTTGCTCTATTGTCAATAGTTTCCGCAGCGTACGCGATGTAAAGATCTTTTTTAGTATTTTTTTCACACCTTGGGTTACATTATCGGAGTTTTCATACTGATCCCTAACTTTTTGAAAATATTCTATAGCCTGTGTCCATCAGGGATAATGTAGGATTCTAATGGTGAAAGAATTTTTCAACTAGTAGTTTCGGAGCCTATTCATTTCAAACAAACAAACAAATTTTTCATTTTTATAATATTAGTGTTGATGTAGATAATGAAATTCCTGTTTCGACCGGATCGGACGAAACTCAGCAGCCGAAATGCCTACTAAGCCATTCTTACCTATCGACACGTGGTCGGTTTCCAGCTGAATCAAAGCTAATGCACTAAAAGTATTGCTGGTGTAGTCGGGATGATAAGAATAATCGCGAATGCCAACACTCGACCCGGCGGCACTGCAGTTGCGGCCCATCACCACTCGGGCGCGCGCCCTGAAAGAGGCGAAGACGAATCATTATAATAAAAACTGGTCAAGTGCGAGTCGGACTCGCGGGCAAAGGGTTCCGACCCAATTCCATTTTTTAGGGTTCCGAAAAATAAAAAAACGGAGCCCTTATAGGATCACTCGGGTGTCTGTCTGTCCCTCTGTCACAGCCAGTTTTCTCCGGTTCCACTAGACCGATTCTGTAATAAAGACAACACGTCTGTTCCATCGACCGTCTGTCCGTCTGCAGACATGGCCGGCCCACTTCCACTTCAGCATGCTGATCCTACGCGCAATGTCAGACGTTTCTCTGACGAAAGACATCGTTGCGAATTCTATCCACTAGAGAAACCCCGAGCATTGCTCTCTCCATTACACGCTGACCAACCTTGAATTAGTGGACCAGGCCTATGGCGAGTGTTGTCCACGTTTCGGCTCCGTAAGCTATTACGGGTAGGACGCACTGGTTATAGACCCTGGTATTAAGGGATTGTGGGATCGACGATTCAAAGATATTTGGCCTAGATATTTATGTATTCTTCTGCAAAGATTCCGCCTTGATTTCAATGTCATCCGCAAATCGGAGGTGTGAGATATACTGACCGTTGATATTTATGCCCCATCCTTTCAATCAAGCGTCTTGAAAACGTCCTCCAACGCGTTCGTCAACAGTTTCGGAGAGATGACGTCTCTCTGTCTTACACCTCGACGCAGTTGGATTGATTTTGTGCTCTGTTCTTGTACTTGGACGGTAATTGTTGCGGCCTTGTACAGACATCTCATCACCTCTACGTAGTGGTAGTCGATAAGACATCTCTGCATGGACTCCAGGACAGTCCAGGTCTCGACGGTGTCGAAGGCTTCGTCGTAGTCCACATACGCTAGGCACAGAGGTGGATTATATTCCTCGGTATTTTGAATTATTTGCCTGAAGGTGTTTATGTGGTCTACGTTGCTGTAGCCTTTTCGAAACTCGGCCTGCTCTGACGGTTGGAAGTCATCGAACTTTTGGGCGAGACGATTCGAGATAACTCTCGAAAACAGCTTGTAGACGTGGCTCAGGAGTAAAATGGGGCGGTAGTTCTTGTGGAGCGTGTTATCGCTCTTCTTGAAGAATAATACCACCACGCTGTTGTGCTATTCCTCCGGTGTTATGCCAGTGTGGATGACGGAATTGAAGAGCTTTACAAGCTCTGTCAAGACAGGTGTTCCTCCTGCCTTGAGCAGCTTTGTGGTTATCCCGTCATCCCCCAGAGCTTTGTTGTTATGAAGTTGTCCGAGAGCTATCCTAATCTCACCCATGTGAATGTCGGGTAGCTCGTCTTTGAGATGGTGTGTAAGCCTAGCCCATGGATGATCCGCGCCGTGGGCCTGAGGTGGGCATGTTTTTTGAGCATACAAGTCTCCATAGAACTTTTCGACTTCAGCGAGTATCTTTGGCTTCGAGGTGACGGTGGTGCCTTGTGACGTTTTGAATTTCGGCAGGTGCCAACGAGAGGTATGGGGCTTGGCAAATACCTTCGAGCCCTTATTCCGCGCTATGACTTGCTCGATGTCTCGGGTATTTGGACTCCCGAGTGTCGCGTCTGATTAGCTTCTTGATCTCCCTGTTAAGTAACTGACGCTCAGACGGTGTAGCATTCGGGAGTTCTCGTCGTTTCCTCATCAATTCCAGAGTCTCGCTAGTGAGTACTGATTTACTTCCATAACTCATTGGTCGAAAGTGTTTATTACCTACCTCGCGGATGATACGTAAGCAGGCTTTCGGTGGCATCGTTAATGTCCTCAGTGGTTTCCAACATGGCAAATAGGGTCTGGAGGTCCTACTGGAAGCT
This sequence comes from Lacanobia wlatinum, assembly GCA_947578705.1. NCBI lineage: Eukaryota > Metazoa > Arthropoda > Insecta > Lepidoptera > Noctuidae > Lacanobia > Lacanobia wlatinum. The sequence goes on along the minus strand of OX388046.1, from coordinate 3,205,705 downwards.
TTCGCAACCAGCTTCGACCTGGGGCAGCGTTGGTCTGACGGTCGACCTCGGTAGGCGCACTGTTTTGATTTTAATATTAATATTCAGATTGCCTTTAACTAGTCGGTGATCACTTCCGGTATTGACCCTGTTGATCACAGAGAAATCTCTTAATATATGGCGCTTATCAGACATAACAAAGTCGATCTCATTCTTTGTCACGTTATCGGGGTTTCGCCAGGTCCACTTCCTTTGAGGATTCTTCTGGAAAAAAGAGTTCATCAGAAAAAGCCCCTGAGCCTCGAGGAAGTTTACCAGCATTCGCCCTCTGTGATTTCTGCGCCCATAGCCAAATGGACCTACTCTCGACTCATCACTCTCTTGTACTCCCACTTTAGCGTTGAAGTCACCCAAGACAACAGTGTAGAATGTTTTGGTACGAGACATGGCTCTCTCGTCATAGCTTCGTCTTCGGATCTCCGATAGTCCCACGATGTGCTAGTTAAAACGACTTAACTCTACTTCCAATTCAGCGAAGCGCTCGTTCAGCCGCAGAGAGCGTCCGTTGTACGTCGCCAGGTCAATTTTTTGGGATTGGTACCCTGCCATAGCCAGGGGATTCTAACACCGCACCGTTACCGTGGCCGGTACCATGGCCAGGAATAGTGCAGCTACCGGGAACTGGGGGCTGTGAATCTGGGTTTCTGGGTTGCTTCTCATAGTGAGAATTTGCCATAGTCACCACGCTTGGCAGGCGGGTTGGTGACCGCAGTTCCTGGAATGCTTTCTCTTAGTGTTGCTGCCCACTGTAAGGTTCGGCATTTGGGAGCATTCCAGCATGGTTCATGGATATACCGCCATGTTTCGGTTACCGGAGCCAAAAAACGGATGCGTTGTTGTCATTCCGGCTAATATCCCTTAGTCGCCTCATACGACACCCACGTGAGGAGATGGAGATGGGTTGGTCTATTCTTTTTACTTGCCGGATACCACACGGCAAAGTGTATGTTGTAGTACTTCTCTATTAAGCAAGGAATTTAGGGAGGTATTCTATCTGTGACAATGTCACAGCCGAGGCGAGGTGCTGTTCACCGATATTATGTATACGATGCATCAATTGACACAAGCAAATGTAATGCCATAACATAACTTGTAAAAAACCAAGTCTTCCAACTCAGTTCTTCTACCGTAAAAAGTTGTGAGATCCATGTAATATCAAGTCGGTTAATTTATTCAGTCCCTACTTAAGGATCTTTACTTGAGATACATTGTGTTTTCATGCGATGGCCAAGTCAATCTATGTAGTGTGTGTGTGTTTGGGTTTTTTAGTGTGGTATACTTACACAATTCAATTTAAATCAGCTATGATTCGTCATCATTCATTCGACACTATTGACAAATGTGATTTCGCTCTAGGTTAAAATAAGTGAAAGACTGTTTAGTGTTACAAATTTTAATAAATCTTATTAAACAAACCATATTTTAAAAAAATAATCGAGCCTAGGGGTAGTTTTTATCGGGTACATTAAGTGGACTGCCTTTGTAAGACGACTAAATGGCACCGTGTTTATGCACGTTAAATCATGCGCCGCTACTTTGAAAAAAAAAACTAAATGGCAGCGAGGGTGCTATGCCAAGCTCCCATAGAAAAACCAGCCAAGTGCGAGTCGGACTCGCGTGCAATCGTGTGACATATAAAATGTCCTTTCATTTACTTACTGTGAGAGTTTTAATTATATTTTTTTCCATAATTTTAAAATAAATGGTTTGTTTTGAAGTTATTCAAGAAATTAGACGAAAAATTACCATTCACTTATCTCCGAAACTACTGAGCCTAAAATATTGAAAAAATGGAGATAATAGATTTTTGTCTATAGATTACAGGAAAATCTATAAAAAGTCTATAGTGTTAAAATAACATGTTTTAAAAATGAAATTCGTACGGAACCCTTTGCACGCGAGTCTGACTCGCACTTGGCGAGTTTTTATTAAAATAAAAACATTGCGCGCGCGTCGCGTCGCTCGGCACTTTTTTTCACAACCGCCAGAGTTTGCATCGAACCAAATATACTATACCTACGAGTACACAGTTTAAAGTTTAAACCTATTAATATATATCATTGCCGCCTGTGCTAGCAATCGTACTCGGGAATTCGTCTTGATTATCTGTAAAAAGCGGCTGACTATATTCTTGGAATCGTACATTATCATCATCAGTATCGCTAGCGTCACCTGAAACACAATCAATCCTATTGGTAATAAAAATAAAAATATATGTTACTAAATAAATAATAAGTAGGTAAGTACCTACCTTGTAAGTACAAGGCCAAGTAATTCAGTTGTAACTTGTAACTTAACATAATTACAATCATTTTAAATAACAAATATAATTACACATCACAATATTAACATTAAGGTACCTAACTCAGTACTTTAAATAATAATCACTAACCTGTGTTACTCATTCTAATTATTAGCTCGCTAATCTGTCGACTTTCATCACTTGTTTTCAAATTCGTAATAAGTCAATAGAAATAGTTAGGCAATGAGGCGCCGCTCGGGTGCAAGTATCCCGCACCTACATGCAGCTCAAGTGTATTAGGTAAGTCAGGGTAACCCGAATAAAAGCTGTTCGTGAAGGTAACCTCTTCAAAGGCTTAAGCCATTGAAGGGGTTAACCCCTTCACGTGCTTACCATAATAAAGGTGGTAACCGTTTCGCTGGGTTTCGGAGATGTAACTCGATCAAAAGGTAACACTGCGATATGAGTTACCTAATGTACGGCTTACCCTATCAAAAGGCTTAACTCTTAAGCGGGGTTGTCCGGTCCCTGGTTAAAATAACACGTTAATAAAATTAAATTCGTTCGGAACCCTTTGCACGCGAGTCTGGCACGCACTTGCCCAGTTTTTACGCCTAGAATGCTGCGCTCCATTGGTCTTTAATAAACCCTAAGGTGGCAAGACAAATACATAAAAGGTAATTTTATTATTAATTTTGTCAAGCACAACACCAAGAACCCGAAAAACTCCAATATCAAAATTAAACAAAACTTTTTGAGACGGCGAGGCCGATGATGAGAAATGCAAGGACTATGTCCAGCAGTGATATGAGAACCACACTCCACAAACCAAGCTCTACCCTTAGTGAACCAATGGAATAGTCAATGATAACTAATATTCTACTTGCATTATTGACCGTTATGCTACAAACTTTAGTCATTGAAGATAGTAGTGTACTCTTACCTGAAGTCCTCTTTAGGTAGCCTGTCAATTTCTAGCGCCGTCGCCAATACCAACTGTTTCGTTACGAGTACCACTGCAGTTGTTAACTTTTTCTGATCTAAATCAATAGAAAAATATCGTTTATTATATTACTAGAGTCTACTCTCTTAGCCTAAAGTCCGCAGTTTAAGCTGCGGAGTTTGTTGGCCACTTCTTCTCCACAGCTAAAACACTAGGAACCTACTACCTATCGGGACTAATCAGTCCCGATCCCGAACTAAGAATGAAAAACGAATGAAGTTGACAGTAACAAATCGTATTGTCATTCATTCTTAGTGGTTAGGTGATACGGAGTAGAAAACGCCCTAACTAATGCCGAATCTACGGACTTCGGGCTTAGAGAGTAACCCACAAGAAGATCTACCGTAAAACCAAAGTAACGGACATGTCCCGATCAATGGCCTAGCAGAAACAGTATCAGGGTACTGCCTCAAGAACAGATAGCCAGGTTCACTGCATGTCTTACAGCTGATGCTGGACGGCGTAACTGATTCTTCTGCACTCATCGGTCTCCAGATGATAAAACCGACAGATGCGGAATCTACGGACTTCGGGCCTAGAGAGTAACCCACAAGAAGATCTACCGTAAAACCAAAGTAACGGACATGTCCCGATCAATGGCCTAGCACAGATGATAAAACCGACAGAACCGATCCTCCAAGAGTTGTTCCATATATCAAGAAGCTGAATGAGAGTTGCCGTATCGAGATTGAAGTGGCTTACGCCCAGCAGTGGCGGCTTAAGCTGATTGATAACGACGATGAACAGTGGTGAAACTTTTTTTTTTGGATTCTGTGGGTTTGCTGTAATTACTCTAGTCTAGGTCAGAGATGCCAGAGACAAAGTCTACGATGGAGCGAGCTTACCCAGAAGGAGCCTGTTCACTCTAACTTTGAAGAGATTAGGGTTGTAAGCGTTCGGAAACACAGACTTAGGCAGTTAACTTACGGTAAGGATAGTAGAGGATTCCAATCCATGGAAATGTCTCTATTTTGGCGACACCCTCGTTGACATGTTGCGCCGCAGTGTCATCGATACCGCAAGACAAGGACATAACTGAAAATTATCATAATTTCAGTTGGTTTAATACTGTAATTATACTATACGAAAAATTTTAATGTCATAGCTAAGCATTATGTACTTACCTTCAGTTAAAACTGACGAGAATTTAAACCAAATGCTAAATATAAGCATAGTGCTTCAAACATTTGTGATGTTATTCTGTACCTACTCAATTTAATTTTAATTTTACTGTTTTTTTTTTTCAGGTTCTTGTGATTTTTATGATTTAAATTTCATTTTATTTATTTTTTTGAGGTTATTGTTATTTTTATGATTTCGTTTTGATTTTATGATTGTATTTTGTAAATTTTTGTTAATTTTAATTTTATTTACTTAGGTAATATGCATACCTAAATCTGAAAAAACTATATTAACAATTTAAATCTAATAAATACTATTACAAACTATGGCACTTTGGTACACAACACAACTAACTGAACTTTAGTAATTATAGGGAACACCACATTGGCGACGAGGTTTACAGGCTGATTGATAAAATAAACTCGTTGACAATACTGTGCCTATATCGACCGCCGTCGGTTACAAATGCAATGAAAATTACGATGATTACCTAGTGTTTATTATACCAATAACTCTTTGGTTATTCAGTAAACATCCTTATTATACCTAAGTAATTTTAGCAAACTGTGGAGTGTTTTGTTATTGGTTGCGTTGTTACTGGAATGTATAATATTTTAACCGAGAACCTCCTCCTTTTTTTGGAAGTCAAAAAAAAGGAGGAGGTTCTCAATTTGGTGAGTATTTTTTTACATTCATGTGTTTCGTGCACAAAGAAGCGTCAAACTTAAGTGGTATTGGGCAGAGCAGATTTATTGCGTTCCGAGTGGCGACCGCGTCCGCGTATCCGGACCAAGATGACCAAAAAGCTGGTGATGGCAAGAGGAATCCACTGAATGCGAGACGAACAAGTTCCGGTTGATGTGCAGACATTTGGGGAAGGCCTATGTCCAGCAGTGGACGTGTTGATGAAGTTGTATTTTGATATGACACAAATTCGCGTTTTTGCCTTAACTTTGAAAAGAAAATAAACATTAGACGTGGCACCAAGTCTTAAAGCACTCTGTAAATTCAAATGGTCCCATCCGCTTGTTGCGGCTACGCTGACAGGCAGTACGAGTGGGGATAAAAAACCTACAAAATATTCATTACACATTGAACGTACCTACTTCATGCTCGTGACATGAAGTGAATAAATTTATCTTTGTAGCCTTTTCTGTGGATGGGAAATCATTAAATAACTCTTCCCGCTCTGGGCTGAGCGAGAGGTCGTGTCAGATTTTTACTAACTCAACTCAACTCAAAAAAAAAAATCAAATAAACCATTTACAGGCACTTTTGAATTGTCAAGGCGGGTCGGTCCAAAAAGATGAAGCTATTTGCACGTTCCAAAGCGTAGATCTCTATGGACAAGAACGTGCAGGAAACTCCAGGGACACTCTTTTAAAAATAATAAATTGATACAAAGTTTTGTTTACATCATGTTGAAATTATACATATGTGAGAACGATGTAAAAGACGAGCAGGATAACAGCGTCCGGAAAAAAAAACGAAGACTTCAATCCGCCTGTGTTCCTTCAAATGCCCTTTGCGTTCCAGGGGGGGGTGGGGGGGGGGTTGAAATAGGTAGCTTTAGTCAGAAATGTTAATACTAATTTGTTAAAAATGAGAGCTTTTCTTTAGTTTGCCATGTGTTATTACTTCCCAGAATTTGATCCTTATTCGCTACACTTTCGGATGGTGTTATAATACAGAATGTGTTTTTTTTTTCAATATTCGATTCGATTCGATTTCTGGGTAGGAACGTAATTTCTCAAAATTTTTCAAAAATCCAATGATGCAATTTTAGTTTTCATCAAAATAGTGTTTTTGGATATTCCTCATAGTTTCGGATTTAGCACACTTAAAAAAACATCCTGTACACTCATAAATAACGTGGCTTTCCATTGGTAAAAGAATTTTCAAAATCTGTTCAGTAGATCCAAAGATTACCCCCTACAACCTCACAAACTCACAAAAGTTACCTCTTTATCTATACATATACTAAAATACTAAATCTTGAGGAGTATGTTCCCGATTGGCGCAAAAATTGTATCTATACATATAATAAAATACTAAATCTTGAGGAGTATGTTCCCGATTGGCGCAAAAATTCATATATGTACGAAACTATGGAAAAAGTAGGTGTGGGTACGGGTCCAGCACTACCATCTCGGAACCTCTCTTCGCGAGTGCGTCTGTGCCGTTATTGCCTAGAGTTCCCCTTGATCAACTGGAGAAATAACTGGAAAATAGAAATCATGAAACTTAATAGGATGATGTGTATTATTTTCTTCCGTGGCCGTTTTCATGAAAATATATTCCTTATATTCTTACATTTGTCAATACTATACGTTTTGATGGTTGATGCTTGATCGGTGAGTTCCCCGTACACATGGCAGAAGAAATGAATTCATGCTGTGAAGCAACGGGATAGCACAGGCTATCTTCTAAAATAACCCAACAATCTTGATGAATCGAAACTACTTGATGAATCTTTTTTTTTAGCGCAATCGAAACAATACTAGGTATGTTTTTAAAACACAGAAATCCAATTTCAGCGGAGCTAATGCAATTCTTTCGACTCCTCTATCATGGGACTTCGCCACCTACTACTGGGTGATATTACGTGCCCCTTGGCTCCGAGGCCGTGTAGGCCCAGTATTGGGCAACTTTAGCAAAGCTTAGCAAATGTAAGCCTGCGCCTGTTGACCAATATTCTAATCTTAATATTGCGATTCAAAAAATGAGATCAAATGCATAACGCCGTCTATGGAATATGAAGTTGAACTGTTAAAATATAAGTTTGGAGTTTGTTTTAATTTTTATTAATTAATACCTAGGAATATTACGTGCATTCAGACCGATATTTTTTTAAGGTATTAAAATAATTACCTTTTTAAGCAGTTGTAAAAGTAATAAATAAAAAAAATATTTTCTAGTGTGATTCTCAAGCTGTCGATAGTAATATGTCGGTCAATAGATGGCACTGCGTGTATCTGAATTACGTAGAATAATACGTTGAATTATTCTAGAAAGTTGCTACAATTCCTATCAGGTTTATCTGTAAAACTTGTGTACGTTCGTTTTGTACTTTTTTTAAACGTCTCCTTTTAAATCCTCCATAGCACATAGCGTAATAAAATATAGCCTATATCCTGACCGTACCTATAAGGATTAATTATGAAAAATTCATCAATATTTACTATTTTATTATAATGTATAGACTAGCTGACCCGCTCAACTTCGTCTGCATCACATTTTTCATTACTGCCCCGCTCCTATTGGCATTAGCGTGATGATATATAGCCTATAGCCTTCCTCGATAAATGGGCTATCTAACACTGAAAGAATTTTTCAAATCGGACCAGTAGTTCTTGAGATTAGCGCGTTCAAGCAAACAAACAAACTCTTCAGCTTTATATGTTAGTATAGATATAGATAAAGAGGTAACTTTTTTGAGTTTGTGAGGTTGTACGGGGTAATCTCTGGATCTGCCGAACCGATTTTGAAAATTCTTTTACCAATAGAAAGCCACGTTATTTATGAGTGTACAGGATGTTTTTTTAAGTGTGCCAAATCCGAAAATATGAAGAATATCGAAAAACACTATTTTGATGAAAACTAAAATTGCATCATTGGAATTTTGAAAATTTTTGAGCAATAACGTTCCTACCCAGAAATCGAACCGGTAGATATTGAAAAAAAAAACACATACTGTATTATTACACCATCTGAAAGTGTGGATAAGTGTGGGTGTAAGGATCAAATTCTGGGAAGTAATAACACATGGCAAACTGAAGGAAAGCTCTCATTTTTAACAAATTAGTTTTAAAATTTCTGACTAAAGCTACCTATTTCAACAGTAATTGATATTTTTCAAAAATTCAATGATGTAGTCGTATACTCTCGGGTCTAATTTTGATGAAAACTAATACTGCATCATTGATTTAAAAACATAAGTTCAATAGACTTTTTTAATAAAAAAGTATTTTGTTAAAAATGAGCTCTTTTCTTTAGTTTGCCATGTGTTATTACTTCACAATATTTGATCCTTATTAGCTACACTTTCGGATGGTGTACCAATATAGAATGTGTTTTTTTTTTCAAAACCTCAACCTCAAAAAAATCTACCGGTTCGATTCCTGGGTAGGAATAACGATTTTCCGAAAATCGTTAATAATGATGCAGTTTTAGTTTGCATCAAAATCGGGCTCGAGGCTTCTTTCAGCGTTTTTCGATATTCCTTATACGGTGTGTCCGCCGGCAGATTTTATCCTTAAATAAACAAAATTAAATAAAAATATAAAGAATAACCAATTATTTATTTATCATCTTACAAAATAATTATGCGGATTTTAGGTTTTAAAAATCCTTCAGTCCTTCTAGCCGCAAACATTCTTGCAATCTTTCTGTCGTGTTGGCGAAAACTCGCTTGCCATGCCATTTCCAGAAATGGCGCACCAAACTGTGGTCTTCGGGCTGTGGAGAGGCTTTTCATGAATTTCTTTTGGATTGCTCGCACTCCAATAACGCATATTCTGTTTATTAACGTACCCTCCAATGTGAAAATGCGCCTCGTCACTGAAAAAGATGTTACATAACCGCGTAGGCTTAAAGAATCGTTCCAGAACGACTTTAGCATAATTCTGCTTTTTTATGAAGTCATCTTCTTTCAACTGTTAGATGATTTGGAGCTTATATGGATGGAGCTTCAATTTTTAGGGTTCCGAAAAAAAAACGTCTGTCTGTCCGTCTGTCACAGCCAGTTTTCTCCAGATCCACTGGACCGATTCTGTTGGACTTTTGTGACCCAAATACGGACGCGTTACGTAAATTATTAAATTTTTAGTATGGGGGTCACTTTTGGAGGTCAAACTTGAAAAATTCTAAAAAAAGTTTTTTGGACAATATCGTGTGATATATCAAATGAAAGGGCTTACTGTGAGAGTCTTAAATATATTTTTTTCAAAATTTTAAAATAACTGGTTTTGAAGTTATTAAAGAAACTAGACGAAAAATGACCATTACCCGCCCCTTATCTCCGAAACTAACTGCCTAAAATTTTGAAAAAAATGGAGATAATAGATCTTTGCCTATACATTACAGAAAAACCTATAAAAAGTCCATAGTGTTAAAATAACATGTCAAAAAAATAAAATTCGTTCGGAACGCGAGTCCGACTCGCACTTGGCCAGTTTTTTTTTAATAATTTTGTGAAACGATGTCTTTTTCAAACCCATTGATGCTGCAATCTTTCGGACAGACTTACGCGGATTTGTCAAAATTTCCCTTCTCACAAGTTCTGCGTTTACAGGAGTAGTAACAGACGTTGAAGGTCCAGGCCGAGGCTCATTTCCGACTGATCTAGTTTCTCTGTACCCACGTCCATATCAATTGGTTTGACGGACCATCCTTTAATCGTCGGATATCAAAGTGAGTACAAAACCGACGCCTCGCCACATTGATCGAATTATTGTTCGCAAAATACGCTTCAACCGCAAAAGCGCGGTGCGGTCCCGTCCACTGACTCATGGCTATTATTATTATTTATTTATTTCGAACACAAAATATTCATATTGTTGCTATTAAACAACCCGCAACACTCCCGCGCCGAATGATACCCCGCTGCCCCCGCTGACGATTTGCTAGTCGCCGTGATCTCTTTTCAAAGTGTAAAATCTGCCGGCGGACTCCCTGAGTTTCGGATTTGGCCATAAAGGCACACTTCAAAAATTGACCCTGTATATTAACCTGAAAAATACCACCCAACGAAGTGGGCACGAGCCAACTAGTAACAAATAGACATATGTAGTTCCAGTATATAGATTCCAGTAAGTGTCAGGAAGCCCTTCGTTCTGAAAACATCTCATAATGACTCGGTACTGTGCATGTCAATGTTATATATTAACCTAAGACATGTCTTCTGGAGAATTAATGACTGTAGATTGAGACACTAAAAAGCACAAAATTAACAAGGCGTCAAACTAACCCTTTTTAAAGCGTTCTGTGCATACACGCACCGAGCCTACAACGTCCTGCGTCCTGTGTAGTGTTTCAGGCATGTTCGCGGATGCTCGCACGGATGATTTCCATGCCATCATGCGAAAGAAAGCGGCATCCTTACTACAGCGCTTGCACGGTAGTGACAACAGCATCCTGAAAATGATAGCTGCCAGACTGGACTTTCCCTTTCAGGGACACTGGGTGGGGACAGTCATAGGTATAAATAAATGATAAAAACTAACAATACCTACTAACCTACTTACGTAAGCACCATTGCTACTAACACCAAAATACTAACAAAATGATCTAAGGACTGTAGTCTGAAATTTATATTTTTTATGGCTGTTCTTTTTAGGGTTCCGTAGTCAACAAGGAACCCTTCGCCATGACTGTCTGTCTGTCCGCGGTTTAGCTCCGAGACGCTTAGCACTAGAAAGTTAGAATTTGGTATGGGCATACATACCTATTAATCACCACGCCGACAAAGTGGTTAAATAAAAAAATTAAAAAAAGTGTTGGTACTACACGTAAAGTGGCGATGAATTTTTTATCGTCTATCCCATGCTGTGGGGTATCGTTGGATAGGTTGTTTAAAAATATTGAGGGTGTGCGAAAACCATTTTCCAACCAAGGATCCGTAAGCGAAATATTAAGCTTTAATGTGTAATTTTTTTTTTCAATTTAACTGACGGACAAAATAGAATTAATATTTTTCTATATAAATATTCTTTTGCCTGGCAGTATTTTACGTGGTTCGGCTAGGCAGCCGCAAAAAAAAACTGGTATTCATCTAAATCTGCTAGACTGGAAGCCGACCCTAATATAGTTGGAAAAAGGCTAGGTAGATGATGATGATGATATTAATACTCTCAAGTTTTTGGTACTTTCCAACTTCTGAATACCAGTAAATCTACTACAAAGGATCAGTTCCAAATTAGGCTAACAGTAACCAAAGCTATTGGATGTGTAAATTTTGAGACAAATTTCGTTTTTTTTTTAAACGTTTTTTTTAAACGTTTAAATTCCTAGTGTGGGGCAACCACACTAGGAATTTCTCCTGTATCGTAGATGTGTGATTCGCACTTCACCGGTTTTTTGTTTACCTGGCCTAAAAAGGCCACTTTAGATGAATCAGAAAGCACATCACGCTACCCGTCACTGTCAAATTTTCTCAATCAACCTTGAACCTAATGCGTTAGCGATAAAGCTGAAAACGAAATTTGACAGATTGTTGTATGACTAGCATATGAATCTGACCTTTTTTAAACACTCCTCCGCCATGTACCGCACACCGGCTAAGACGGACGCGAGTTCGTCGGTCTTAAAATTATGATTCTACTAAAGTGGCCTTTTTAAAAGGGTCCAATAATTTTTGGAAATCTATCTGAGACCTTTTTTTTAAAAAAACTTTGCCCCACACTAGGAATTTCTCCTGTATCGTGGGTGCGTTTACAAACATACAATTTCACATACACAAACAGCCAGACCCGGAACAACTATCTATAGGCCCTACAAATATTTGTTCCGTGCGGGAATTGAACCCGCGACACGCAGCGCAGCAGTCGATCGCTCCACCACTGCGCCAACCGTGTCGTATTACATTTTTTCAGTACAATACCCTATTATTAAAACCCCTTCTACACGGATTTAATCCAGCATTCTATCCAAGGTGACCTTGGTGGGAGCTTGATTTCCATCCGCGAATTTTGTATGAATTTGGATTACATCTGCCGTCTGCACGGATGCAATCCAGATATGTCACAATATTGTTCAAAAAACTTGTTTTAGAAATTTTCTAGTTTGACCTCCAAAAGTGAAACCAATACTAAAAATTTAATCAAAGTCAAGGATTTTTTTGCAAATAAATATGGTTACAAAAGTTCTTGCAATAGTAGTATGGTAGCTTAACATATTCAATCATAACATAATGACATGCAAATTTTGGTATAGGTACAATTAAATCATTTACCTACATTTAAACTGAAGGAATTATTTTACATTATAGAAGGAATTCTCAATTAACTACCTGTGTAAAGCTCTTTTGAAGCGGACCATTGGAAGTTCTTTAATCATTTACGTAACGCTTCCGTGTTTGGGTCACAGAAGTCCACGTGTGTACCAAATTTCAACAGAATCGGTCCAGTGAATCTGGAGAAAACTGGCTATGACAGACAGACAGACACCCGAGTGATCCTATAAGGGTTCCGGTTTTTGTTCGGAACCTTAAAAATGGATGCAGAAACCTACTGCTCGCACATGGAGTGCCGAAAAGCTCCACAAAATCTACCTTCATTCGACGAGCTTATGGCATTTTTAGAGGGCAAATTTACAGCTCGAGCCAGTCAACAGAAAAGATAACAAGATTGGTACAACGAAGTATGAGGCCAAGAACATGGACAACAGTGAGCACAAGGAATTTTCTTCCAAACACCTACCTAAGAAGTTCAACAACAGGCCGAAGACTTATCATGCACGATCTGAAAGAAAATGTCCATTATGCAAGTCGGACCACATATTGGTTTCTTGAAAAACATTCCAAATATGGCGCCAGAAGTAAAAATAAATACAATTACACAATTGAAGGTCTGTGAGAATTGTATGAGTACATACAATTCTCACAGGCCATAATGACAAACAATGCAATTCCACGAAAACATGTAAGGTGTGCAACAATAAGCATCATACGACGTTACACGATGCAATACAACAAAGGGCTCAACATACGATTCCTGCTAATAACATGACACCTAAAGGCGACTCGACATTAGCGCAACATAAATCACACCACATTGCTGGAACGAAGTTTTACTAGCCACGGTTGAACTTTAAGTTATGGCTGTTAATGGAATGCCTACAAAACTTAGGGCTCTACTTGATCAAGGTTCCCAAATCAATTTGATTACGGAATCTGCTGCTCAGCGATTGGGACTACACAGGCGTATACAAGATGCAATCGTCTCAGGAGTTGGCATGTCGGACAACAAAAGCAATGGAACCGTACTACTTACTTGCGAGTCCATATACCAGAACTACAACTTCACTATTGAGGCGTTGGTCATGACAAGAATGCTGAACAATTTACCCAATTACACGTTTGAGCGCCAACAGTGGCCACATTTAGAAAACATCAACCTCGCGGATCATAACTACAACATTTCCAGGCCAGTTGACATTTTGCTGGACGCTGGAATTTACGCTCAAATAATCATGGATGAGATTCAGCGAGGACTTATTCATGCGCCAATAGCTTAACAGACTTTAGTAGGATGGGTTCTATTGGGCAACACCACAACATTACAATTCCATGCAGTGCTTAACAACCAAGAAGACATTTCGCGTTTCTGGGGAATAGAAGAAATAACAGAACAGTCAACAACTCTGACGTCAGATGAACAATATTGCGAAACATTATACGCAAATACAACTACAAGGAAGTCTGATGGCAGATATGAAGTGAGAATACCCATGAAACAGGGAATCGAGAAACAATTAGGTTCTTCAAAGTCGCAGACATTAGCACAATTCCGACAATTGGAGAAACGACTAGACAGAGACCAGTCACTAGCTGAAAGTTACAAGACATTCATGGCTGACTATATACGTCTCAATCACATGAAACAAGGTATAATTACATTGGAACCGAGTTGCTATCTACCAAACCACGGTGTTATGAAATTGGACTCCACTACTACAAAACTCCGAGTTGTGTTTAATGCCTCAAACAAAACAACCTCGGGCCACAGTCTTAACGAGCTAATGGAGTGTGGGCCAAACCTTCAACAGGACTTACAGGCATTAATCCTACGGTGGAGGGGGTTCCTATTTGTTTATTCCGCCGACATTGAAAAGTTTTACAGACAGGTGAGAATACATGAACAAGATCAGCATTTACAGAACATTCTGTGGAGAGATTCCAAGGAAGACAAGATCCAAGACTACCAGCTGTGCACCGTAACATATGGCACTAAAGCTGCTCCCTTTTTATCGATGCGCACAATCAAACAACTAACTCACGACGATGGCGCTCAATACCCGCTTGCTGCTGAAATGTTGGACAGTCGACGATCTTCTCGGCGGAAACAATGATATACAAACGACGGCGTCCGACGTAGGTCATAGATCACGACTGGCGGCGGCGGATACCGAATGCGCACGAGTGTACGCGTCGTCACACAGCGTGCCGACGTCACACGCTAAGACAAAGGGCTCAGCAGGCGGTGCGTGTGTCCAGTGTACTGTTATTATAAGAATGTCGGATGAGCGTTACTATAGTTAAGTCATTCCGCGCCCGACGCCCGCTCGTGACGGACGTGCCGCTCCTCGCGCTATCTGTGTGTGTTCGCTCCGTCCCGCATTCCCCGTGACGTCATCAGTGGTCGCCGACCACTACACCTGATTCGAAGCCGCCTTTTTCAAGGCTGTGGACGATATCTATTTATTTTAGAAATAGTTCAAAAAACGTAGTGCCCTTTCAGGGAAAATCCACAGTTTCGTGGTACTTGGTGGGAAACCTTACGGTGCCAACGAAACCAAGTAGTGTGGACCCGACACACCTACCTAACCCTTTCAGGGCTTAGGTAAAGTCGGAAGGGCGTTGAACCCGCGGCCTTAGGGGGCCTCCTAGTCGCGACCAACCGCTTAACCCCGCTCTCTTGCAGCTACACACCTAGAGCTGGTCGGGTGTGTCTACCCTTTCACTCTAGACCCAGTTAGGGCCCAGTTCGCACAATAAGATTGGCGACCGGTTACAAGCTTAGGGCTCACCAGTAGGTACTCACCTCCCAGTCTATATCCGACTGGGAGGGTTACACATCCCTGGGCCCGTCCACCCGGGGAGCTAGGCATAGGAACTAGGAATAGGTCCCTCTCGGGGGAATTCCACCATTTCCCCTAAAATTCCCCCTTCATAATGACGGACGCCGTTATTATAGCGTTCATCAAAGAGGTCTTCTTGAAAGACCCTGAATTTCTTGCTAAATATGGCAAGAAATTCACGGAGATGCAACATGCATCTCCGGCCATCGAGCCGAGTGTTGCTGATTTTAGCGACGCTCTAGAAAGTCCGCTATCTCCCCCGCTTGTAGAAAGACAAGCCGCTTCAAGTTGGGTACCGAAACCGGTACCGCTTGTCGCCACCGTCCCTACCAAGAGGCCAGCCTTTGTTGCCGCCGCCGCTAAATCTTCTATTGTCTCAAAGACATTAGACACCGAGGCTCGCACCCCCGTTCCTTCTAAGAAACCGGCCTTTGTCGCCGCCGCCGCCAAACCCTCTACTGTCTCAAAGACAATAGACATCGCGGCTCTCGCCCCCGTCCCTTCCGAGAAACCGGCCTTTGTTGCCGCCGCCGCTAAACCCTCTATTGTCTCAAAGACAATAGACACCGCGGCTTCCGCCCCCGTTCCCACAAACTCTATTGTTCAGTCAACAATAGTCGCCAAACGACCCGATAGACATGAACACATCCGTGCCATGCTCGAACCTGCCTTCTGACTCAGAAGGCAGCTCTTCTGTTGCCTCTTCCTCTGAGGATGACTTTCAGCTAGTCACCTCAGGAGGAAAGAGGAAGAAGAAAGCCAAAACTTCCCAAGCCAACAAGGCCAAGAAGTCCGTGGCGTCTTCTAAGACCCCCACCCCCTCTACCTCCACTGCCCCAGCAGCGCAGGCAAGACGAGCGACCAGTCCCAATACCCCCGCCTCTGCTTCCCAAAAGAAGCAACGCCCCCCACCGCCTGTGTACATTCAAGACAAGGCGAAATGGACCGGTGTTTCGGAGATGTGTGTTGATCGCAAGATCAACTACACAAATGCGAAAGCCTGCCAAAATGGCATCAAAGTTGTTGTTCCGACAGCTAGTGATTACCGGGACCTAACCCGTGCCCTGCGTGAAAGGAACATTTCCTTTCACACGTATACCCTCCCAGAGTATACGCCCACCCGAGTAGTGATAAGACGTATCCCAAAGGAGATCTCTACTGACGACGTCAAAGAGGATCTCCTTGCACAGTCCGTCCCAGTGTCCGCCGTCCACCGCTTGCACAAAGCAAGGGGAGGTGATCTGTATGACATGGTGCTGGTCGTATGCGACCCCACCGAGGGCCACCACCCGATTTTTAAAATAAAATCGGTTTGCAACCTCTCCGGCATCCAAATTGAGAAGCCTTTCCACTCAACAGTAGTTGGCCAGTGTCACCGCTGCCAACTATATGGGCACTCGCAGAGTAACTGCTTCGCGAAACCCAGAAGCGTCAAGTGTCTGGATGAGCACAGCACCAGCGAGTGCCCTCGCCCCAAAGACCGCTCACAGTGCGCAGAGCCTCCCAGCTGCGTACTATGCGGCCAGTCCGGTCACCCGGCAAATTATCGTGGGTGTCCTAAAGCCCCAAAGATCTCCCCCAAACTCGCAAATCGTGCCAACGCCCGCCAGCTACGCAAAACAGGCCCAGAGAGAAAACCCTCCTCTCAGTTGCCCGACCGACTAGCTCCACAGAGGCCCTCTCCGTGGAACCAGCTCAACCACCAAAAGGCATTCCCAGCTTTGGTGGCCTCCTCCTCCCAGCGCTAATGGCTATGCCCATTCCAGCGCCGACCCCCGCGCCTGCGACCTCCGTTGTCCCAGCTGCTCCCCAGCCTGCGCCACAGCGCACTGCTGTTTCCCAGCCTGCGCCACAGCGCACTGCTTTTTCCCAGCCTGCGCCTCAGTGCACTGTTGCTCCCGCAACAGTGCAAGCGCGTCCCATTCCCCCGGTCAACACGGTCAAGAACCCTGGTGTGGGCCCCACAATCCTGGAGGCCTACAGCTTGTTCATGACCCGTGCTGCAAGGGCCATGTCCGACGAGTTAAATGCGACCAGAGGAAACGATGGTCAATTGAAACTCTCTACCAGAAAGGCGCATGAGATCTTCACCGCCTATAAGTCTATTACGGACGCTCTGGACGCCATGGATGCAATTGATGACTAATCAATGAATAAGTCACGCATTAACACCACCAGGCCCAGATCACTCAAACTAGGGTTTTTCAATGCCAATGGCATTAGCAACCAGCGCGATGAGATCGCAAAATTCCTCCGCGATCATCAGCTAGACATCCTCCTCTTACAGGAAACATTACTAAAACCCCACCGCAACGATCCTAAAATTGCCAACTACCGCTTAGTTCGCAACGATAGGTCGCGTTGTCACGGCGGCGGCACTCTCATTTATTACAAAAAGGAGCTGTATTGCATCCCCTTGACCCCTCCCACACCCCGTTCTCTGCTCGAATACTCAGCCTGTCGGCTGGGCATGAATGGTCATCAACCGATCACCATCATCTCCGCCTACTATCCACCGCCCTCGACCTCGTCTCCCACGCCTGACGACCCCATCGCTCTTGCTAGCGACTTAACCACCGTCTTTGGTTTGAGTGACTCCGTTATATTGGCGGGTGACCTCAATGCCAAGCATCCCGCGTGGAACTGCAACACTGCAAATTCCAGAGGCAGGGTAGTGTACAACCTAGGTGAAACCCTAAACTATGACGTCATCGCTCCGATGACTCCTACTCACTTCCCTCACGATCCCAACCAGAATCCCGATGTCCTCGATGTGGCGTTGCTGAAGAATGTAAACCTCCGTTTACAATCTATAGAAGCGCTACACGAGCTCAATTCTGATCACCGTCCATTGATCATGCACCCAGGCTCCCGCTCCCGCCAGCTCGATCTCGACCAGCCTCCCCCGTCTCAAGTGATCACCGACTGGAGGAAAGTAAGCGAAAGACTGAAATCCACCACGTCGCCTCACCTAGACGCCATCCCCGATCATATTGTCTCAGTCGCTGACACAACGGCGGCGATCGACTTGCTTACGGATCACGTACAATCCGTCCTGAACGAATGTTCAAGGGAGATTCCAGTGATGGAAGACCACCGCTGGAAGCTCCCGGACGATGTACGGAGTCTGATAACCGAGAAGAACGCAGCCATCCGTGCATACAGTTCTTTTCCCTGTGACGCAAACAAAGCTCACATGCGCAACTTGCAGCGTGCTGTGAGGAAACGCACTGCTGAGCTGCGTACCGCGCGCTGGGACAAGACGCTAAGCGAACTCAAGCCCACCCACCTCGCCTTTTGGCAACTTCAGAGGAAGTTACGATCCAAAGAAGAGGCCACAATGCCCCCTCTCATCCGCCCCGACAAGAGTGTCGCATTTGACAACTCTGATAAAGCGGAATGTCTAGCCGACAGTCTAGAGTCCCAATGTTCCCCCAGCTTTCAACCAGTAGACAAAGCTCACCTCGATATAGTGAATGCCGAAGTCGAACGTAGGGCTTCCCTCCCGTCGAAGATCCTGATGATCCTCTACTCCCCGTCACTCCTGAAGAGGTGGAGAATATCATCAAAAGGCTTCAGCCTAGGAAAGCCCCTGGCTCCGACGGCATCACCAACAAGATATTCAAACTCTTCCCCGCCCAACTCATAGTGCTAATGACTACTATCTTCAATGGCGCATTAAGCAATAACATCTTCCCCCAAGCATGGAAACAGGCCACCGTTATCAGTATCCCCAAACCAGGCAAGCCCAAGTCTGATCCCGCCAGTTACCGCCCCATCAGTCTACTCAACGTTCTCGGTAAAATCTACGAGAGGCTTATTTACAAGCGGCTCAAAGATTTTGCCGAAGCAAAGAGTCTTATCCCTGACGAGCAGTTTGGTTTTCGAACCGAACACTCGTGCATCCAACAAGTGCACCGCATCGTCGAACACCTAAGCGCTGGCTTCCAGCGTGGTTCGATGACGGGCGCCTTGTTCTTTGATATAGCGAAAGCATTTGACAAAGTCTGGCACAATGGCTTAATTTACAAGCTATACCAACTCGGCGTGCCAGACCGCCTCGTGCTCATATTGCGAGACTTTTTGTCAAACCGCACCTTTCGCTATCGAATCGAGGGTGCACTCTCGTCCCCTCATCCCATCCGAGCAGGAGTCCCTCAGGGCTCAGTGTTATCTCCCCTATTATTTACGCTGTTCACCAGCGATATCCCCAAAAGTAATAAGGCTCAGTTGGCCCTTTTCGCTGACGACACGGCCATGTACTATAGCGGTCGTGACCCTGACTCTATCGCTCGCACTCTCCAAACTTACGCAAACGTCTTGGGCAGATGGTTCAGAAAGTGGAGAATAGAAGTAAACCCTGATAAGAGTCAAGCGGTTCTGTTTTCAAAACCGCGGCTTAAACCCCCTTCCCCCCGTCCGATCACCATGTATGGCAAGCCGATCCCTTGGGAGAAGCAAGCCAAATACCTGGGGGTCATCCTGGACAGACACCTCACCTTCGCTGAGCACATAAGGCAGGCCCGTTCACGCGCCGCCTTCGCCCAGGGAAGGCTTCACTTTATCACGACCGCCCGCAGCAAATTGTCACTCAAGTGCAAATTGCAACTGTTCACCGCGGTCATCCGTCCCATCATGACGTACGCTTGCGCTGTCTTTGCACACGCAAAGCCTCATCACCTCCATAGGATGCAGACGCTCCAAAACCGTTTCCTCCGTAAGATCACGGGAGCCCCCTACTATGTCCGCAATGAGACTCTCCACGTAGATCTCAAATTGCCCACCATACAGCAGTTCATGAAACGCATTACGTCGAAATCGAGTTACGCCGAAATCGAGTCGATCCTATATGCATTCAAATAATTAGAAACATACATAGACCCCTCACCCACACACCATCACACACACACACACTCACACACACATACACACACACACACAGTGCGCGAACTGAGTGAGCTTAACTTTTTTTATTTTAAATATTTTTTATTGAAGTTTATAAATAAAATAAAATAAAAATAGCCTTTATTTCTTGCTACTACTGGAATCTAACATAAGATTAATCAATTTATAATATTGTATTATATTGAAGTTTAGTTTATTTTAAATACTTTTTTTTTACTATGCACTTAGTTTAAAATTGTCACTAGTTTTAAAATTTATGTACCGCTACTGTAAACAAGAGGAGCACTCTTTTTGCTTAAAAGGTAGTTCCTAATGTTGTAATGTTACTTACATAAGTTGATGAAATAAACATTTTTTTTTTATTACTAAGCGTTTCTTCGATACTGCTGTCAAACATCGCAACCCCCTTATCGCATCGGCCGCCCGATACGAACCCTCCCGCATCTCAAAGATCCGCCGTCCGAGGCACACCTTAACCATTCCTGATGACTCTACCACTCTTCTACAAGAAAGTCGTAAAGAAACTAGCACACTCAAAACAAGACCGCCGTCCTTTCGCCCTCGCCGCCGAGGCCCGCCGCGATCTTCCCTTCAATGTCCACCCCGACCTTTGCTCGAGGCAGCCCGCGCCCCTAGATAATCAATTCGCCCCTAAATAATCAATATTCGATCCAGCCCGTCCCTAGCTGTCCTTCCCCCAGCGACGCCCTAAGCCGAGGTCCGTACTATAGTTAAGTTAATGTTTATTATTTAAGTATTAGTTTTTAATGTTTAGTGTATTTGTGTGTTGGTGTGAGACTAAATGTTTTGTGTAAATATGTATAATATGAATGTGAGCCACCCACAAGTGAATCAAGGATAGACGACATTGCAAGCAAATACTTAACGTAATACTCAATACAATACAATATATACCAATTCAATAAGTATAATTAAAAACATATTATTATTAAATTAGATTGTTATATAAGATAAGGAATTAAATTATTATTGCAATAATACATTTAAAAATATATATATATTCTAGGTTACATAATTAATAGATTCAATAATCAAAAAAAAATAATTAAGAAACGATTGTAGTAAGTTTTTCCGTTTCGTCATATGTCAACTGCTGCAACCATTTGGAAAGTTTGATTTTAACTTCATGTTTGGTAAGAGGATATATGGAGATGATTTTATTAATTTTATTATAGAGTCGGGAGCTAGTTGCCACATACTGACGGCTGGCCCTGGTTTTTGCCACGTTCAAGGTTAGTAAGTTTTCTGAGAGCCACTCCATCACAAAACGAAGTGATTGTTCCGCTCTCTCCTTTGCTCTATCCCAGTCAATATCATAAACCACTAACACCGTGTCGTCAGCGTAGGTAAATATGTCACAGTTGGGAATGTGTGGTCGACACAGATCATTGATATAGAGCAAGAAGAGAGGAGGCCCAAGAATGCTGCCCTGCGGAACACCAAAACGGATACATTGTTCACCACTCGTTGTGCAGTCGATTTTAATACGTTGGGTTCGATTCGAGCGATAATCCTTGAATATGTCCAATGCCAGGCCGCGAATTCCAACATTTTTCATTTTTGTGATTAGGGTGGGAACAGAAACCGTGTCAAACGCCTTGGATAAGTCGAGAAAGATACCGTAGCATTTCATACCTTTGTCTAAGTGGTTAACTAGAGTTTTGGTAAGATTGTCCACAGCATCTTCCGTAGAGACTCCAGATCTAAATCCATACTGGTTGTCCGCAATGATTCTGTTTTTGGAGAGATATGCAGTGAGGCTGTTGTTAAGTATCCTTTCAAGAATCTTCGAGAGAGAGCTGAGTACGGAGATCGGATGATAGTTCGCTACATCGGTTCTATCCCCTCCCTTGAAAATCGGATGAACAACAGCTTTTTTAAAGCAGTTAGGAAAGGTTCCGGAATCAATAGCACGATTGAAAATGTGAGTGATGGGAGATGCTTCTTCATTGATCTTCATTGTGTTCATTAATGACATAGTAGACTGCATCAAACATAGCCGTTGTTCCTTGTTTGCCGATGACCTCAAGATCTACCGTCAAATAAAAAACCCAAGAAGACGTTGCTCTGCTCCAATGTGATTTAAACTCATTGCAGAACTGGTGTGTGGTTAATGGGATGACTTTGAATGTCAGCACATGTTATCACATCACATTTACACGGAAAAAGCAATCCATACTGTCTACTTACTCCCTGATAGAACAACACTGCAACAAGTTAAGAACATACGGGATTTGGGAGTAGTGCTTAGCAGCGACCTTTCGTTTACCACACACATAGATAATATAATTAAAAATGCTATGAAAGTGGTTGGATTCTTAAAAAGAATTCAGTTGGCAAAGAATTCAGGGAAACCTTGACTTTGAAAGTATTATATAACACCTTTGTGCGCAGTCTATTAGAATATGCATCTCCAGTCTGGAGCCCAACCTATAAAATTCACATAGATCGTATTGAACGTGTTCAAAAGAAATTTACTAGGTGTTTGCGATTTAAAGACCACAAATGCCCTTACAGGGCCGACTACGAAGAACGGCTAAGTTACTTCAAACTTGACTCATTGAAAAAACGAAGGGTTCTAAATGATCTGTTAACACTTCATAAAACAGTAAACGGGACATCTTCAACACCAGACCTACTTAGCAAAGTCAGACTAGACGTACCTCGTCATTCTCACTCCCGGTCCAAGCGAACCAATAGTACGTTTGCTACTAACGCTTGTCGTACAAACCTGGGCCGGCAAGCTCCCCTAAACAGGATGTTCACTCATTTCAATAGAGTCTGCGCTATCGATAGCAGTAGCGAAATATTCTTCGATAGTCTGCCAAAATTTAAAACCAAAATCTTTAAAATTGACCTGTGATCAGCCGCCTACATCTACTTCTACTACTATGTGTTCTCTATTGTATTTTATTTTATAATATTTTAATTTGACAGTGTAACAATAATTTTGAATAGTTTGTCTGAATGTAACAATTGGAATTGTGTTGTTAATAATGTAAACTAATGTAATGTAATTAATCCTACTAATATTATAAATGTGAATGTTTGTATGTTTGTATGTTTGTATGTTTGTATGTTTGTATGTTTGTATGTTTGTTTGTTTGTGCCTCAATCAGGCAAAAATGGCTGAACGGATTTGGATGAAATTTGGCACACATATAGTCCACATCCTGGAATCAAACATAGGCTACTTTTTATCCCGGTAAAAGGCATGACCTAATGGAGACAGAGGAGGAAGTGGAAACCCAGCGCTTCTGTTGCCTTAGTACTTTAGATTCACAAGTACCAGGAGAACAGAAACATGTCGTAATATTTTCGGGGCTGAAATTGGGAGCGTTAAAGATTCACAAGTACGAGGAGAACAGAACGATGTTATAGTATTTTTGGGCTCGAATATTTTTTTTTTTTTTACGTCGAACAGAAATATGTATTTTGAAGATTTTTCCGGGCTAGAATTGTAAACGCTAGATTCACATGTGACAGGAGACCAGAACATGTTGAAGAAGTATTTCTTTGGCTGAAATTATGAGCGCTAAAGATTCAGAAGTACCAAGAGACCATAAACATGTCAAATTATTTCCGGCACTGGAATTATAACCGGTTAGAATTCAAAATTACCAGGACACCAGAAACCTGTCGAAGTATTTTCGGAGTAAAGTATGTGAATCCTAAAGATTCATAAGTACCAGGAAGCCAGCAAGATGTCAAAATATTTCCGCGCTAGATATATGAGCGGAAAGGATTCAAAATTACCAAAACAACAGATTAATGTGATATTTTTTCCGGGGCGTTAAAGATTCATTATGTACCAGGAGACCACAAACATGACGAAGTATTTCTAGGGTTGGAATTTTGAGCAGTTAAGATTCTAAAGCACCAGGTGATCAGATATGTGTAGAAGTATTTTCGTGGCTGGAATAATGAGCGCTACAGATTCACAAGTACCAGGAGAACAGAACGATGGTATTTTTAGGCTTGAATTTTTCTTATTTAACTTTTTAACAGTCAAACAGAAATATGTATGTCGATGTTTTTTCCGGCCTGGAAATGTAAATACCATAGATTCACAAACAACAGGAGACTAGAAACATGTGAAAGTATTTTTTTCCCTGAAATTGTGATCGCTAAATATTCACAAGTACCAGGAGACCAGAAACATGTTGAAATATTTCCGGCGCTGGAATTGTGACCGGAAAGATTTCAAAAGTACCAGGAGACCAGAAACAAATTGAAGTATTTTCGGGGCTAGGATTGTGCATGCTAAAGATTCATAAGTACCAGGAGGCCATAAACATGTCGAAATATTTCCGCGCTTGAAAAAGGGGGCTGTTGTTCCCAGGCAGGAATTATGAGCGCTAAAGATTCATAATGTACCAGGAGACCAGAAACTAGCGGAAGTATTTTCGTGGCGAGGATTGTGAGTGTTAAAGATTCACAAGTACCAGGAAACCAGAAACATGTCGAAGTATTTCCGAAGCTGGCAGCATTTAAAAATACCAAGAGAATCGAAACATATCGAAGTTTGTCTGGGCTGGAGTTATGAGCGCTATAGACTAACAAGTACCAGAATACCAGAAACATGTCGAAGTAGTTCCGGAGCTGAAAGTACGGACAGTAAAGACTCACAAAATATCAGAATATAGAATCATGACGATGAATTTCCGAGAATGAGAATATGCGACAAGGAAGTTGCGCGCCACCTCTAAAGTCTACGCAGACGAAGTCGCGGGCGAAGTGCTAGTCATTTTATAATGTTGATAATGTAATTCAGTTTAGTTAATTTTATTTAAAATTAATATTTTGATTTCAATTTAATTTAAGTCTGGACATCTACATATTTATAAATTCTTAAAATATTTTTATTTTTTCATTGTTTCTTTATATTAATCAGACCTATTCTGACAATGATATGTATGTCTGTAAGTGACTTGTTTACAGAGGATCCTCTCGAAAATTATCTTATATGTTGATTTGTAAATAAGTCGTTGGTGTGCATATCCTACTAATGTGAAAGTTTGTATGTTTGTGCCTCAATCAGGCAAAAATAGCTGAAGGGTTTTGGATGAAATTTAGCACACATATAGTACACATCCTGGAATCAAATATAGGCTACTTTTTATCCCGGTAAAAGGCATGGCTTAATGGAGACTGAGGAAGAAGTGGAAATCCAGCGCTTCTGCTGCCTTAGTACTTCAGATTCACAGGTACCAGGAGAATAGAAACATGGCGTAGTATTTCCGGGGCTGAAATTTGGAGCGCTAAAGATTCATCTTTCGTTCTGTTCTCCTGGTACTTGACCAGGAGAACAGAGCGATGTAAAGTATTTTTGGGCTCGAATATTTTTGTTTTTTTTTTTCTAACCGTCGAACAGAAATATGTATGTTGAAGTTTTTTCCGGGCTGAAATTGTAAACGCGATAGATTCACATGTCAGACAGGAGATCAGAAACATAAAGAAGAAATATCTCTATGACTGAAATTAAGAGCGCTGAAGATTCACAAGGACCAGGAGACCATAAACATGTCAAAATATTTCCGTCGCTGAAATTGTGACCGGAAAGATTTCACAAGTACCAGGAGGCCAGAAACATGTCGAAATATTTCGGCCCTAGAAATATGAGCGGTAAGGATTCAAAAGTACCAAAACAACAGAAAAATGGGAAGGTTGTGCCTAGGCAGGAATTATTAGCGCTAAAGATTCCAGGAGGAGACCAGAAACATGTCGAAGTATTTCCAGGGTTGGAATTGTGAGCAGTTAGGATTCAAAAGCACCAACCAGGAGATCAGATACATGTAGAAGTATTTTCGGGGCTGAAATTATGAGTGCTACAGCTCCACAAGTACCTGGAGAACAGAACGATGTTAAAGTATTTTTGGGCTAGAACATTTTTTGATCTTTTTTTAACAGTCAAACAGAAATATGTATGTCGATGTTTTTTCCGGGCTGGAATTATAAATGCTATAGATTCACAAGTAACAGGAAACTAGAAAAACGTCGAAGTATTTTTTGGCCGAAATTGTGAGCGGTAAAGATTCACAAGTACCAGGAGACCAGAAGTATGTCGAATTATTTCCGGTGCTGGAATCGTGAGTGCCTAGGATTCAAAGGTATCATGAGAACACAAAAATGTTGAAGTATTTTCGGGCTGGAATTATGAGCGCTACAGATCCATTATGTACCAGGAGACCAAAAACATGTCGAAGTATTTTCGTGGCTAGGATTGTGAATGCTAAAGATTCACAAGTACCAGAATACCAGAAACATGTCGAAGTAGTTCAGTAGACTCACAAACTATCAGAATATAGAATCATGATGATGAATTTCCGAGAATGAGAATATGCGACAAGGAAGTTGCGCGCCACCTCTAAAGTCTACGCAGACGAAGTCGCGCGCGAAGTGCTAGTATTAAATAAATAAATAAATGCCAAAACGGACCTAGATTGTATAAGCACTTTTGCTGGTATGTTATCATAGCCAGTGGCGCAATCAGAACGCAAGGAACCGATCGACGTTTCTACCTGCATTTCATCAACTGGGAGTATGACTAGAGACTCGCATGGAGGTACTTGATACGGAATTTTTGCATCCTGGTTAGCTCTATAAAGGGGAGCGACTTGAGAGGCTAGTTCACGACCTATACTAGTGAAAAAACAATTGACATGGTTTACAGAAGCTATAGGATCGTCAGTGATTTGTAGAAGCTCTTTGGCGGGTAGCGGTTGAAAAGTAGAGCTTGTTATAGTCTTAATTGCCTTCCAAGTAGCTTTAGAGTTGTTCTTAGCCTTTTGTAGTACATTTTTATCGTGAACTCGCTTAAGTTTTTTTAATAAGGTGTTAAGGTAATTACGATATCTTCTGTAGGTAATTTGGAGAACCACATTATCAGGATTTCTTTTTAATTTGAGATGCATCCTGTCACGGTTTCGTATACATCTAACCAAGCCCTGAGTCATCCAGGGCTTGACAACATGAATCTTGTTTTGGAACCGAATTCTCAGGGTATGTGAAGCGATAGTTTGCTGAACTATTGTAATAAACAATTCCGCTGCTAAATTTGGGTTCATCTCATTCAAAACTGGACCAAAATCAGTACCGTCTAAGCTTTGTTTAATTGCTGTGTAATCATAGCGCACAGATGTAGAACAGCGAGTTTTGTTGCTCAAACCCCTGATCTTCAGGGCCAGAATCACTGGTAGGTGATCAGTGATGTATGTTTGAACTACTCGTTGAGTTTCTAGTCTTCAGTAAAACATGATCTAAGCAGTTTCCAGATCTAGTAGGGCGTAGGTGCGCTGGAAGCAGCCCAAGAGAGGCAGTTAGTGTAAGATACTGATCAGAATTCCTGTCGTGGTTACCACGTTTGATGTCGACATTTAGGTCACCAATAAGAACGACATTTTGAGAGTGATTCGAAGAACACACCAGACTGGTAAGGCTTTCGTAAAATAAGTCCAAGTTAGAGTACGAGGGGGAGCGATACAAGCAGATGATAATAGTATCACCTGTAGTGCAAACAAGGCAGTTAGCTTCAAGAAACGTCGGTTCATACACGGTACATTGTAGGGAAGTTCTAGTGTATACTACGACTCCGTCATTTTGTGAGTTATTATTAACACTGGCGTGACAGATATAGCCCTGCATAATAGGAATAGGTCCTAACAGTTTAAGCCAGCACTCGGTAAGCACTATGACATCAAAATCAATTCTTGACGTTCGCACTATGAAATTGTTCGACGTTCTTTTTAATACTTCTAATATTAATATGGATTATTTTTAAGTTATTGATGGGATTGGCTATAAACTCCGAGCATCGGTCGGGCGGGCATTCATACGATGATGCAATGGAAAAATCATCAAGTTCGTCGGTAATAGCATTTATGTCAGTCATTGAAAGTCAGGAGAGCTACAGAAACAATTGCAAAAGAAAAGATCAAACTGAATAACAAAAATCTCAATTTATCAATAAGATCTAGTTTACTATGTCTACTTATAAGTTGAAAAAATAAATGAATACTTGATTTGAAATTTATTGAACACTAGCTGACCCGCGCAACTACGTTTGCGTCATATTTTTAGTTACTGCCCCGCTCCTATTGGTCTCAGCGTGATGATATATAGCCTATAGCCTTCCTCGATAAATGGGCTATCTAACACTGAAATAATTTTTCAAATCGGACCAGTAGTTCCTGAGATTAGCGCGTTCAAGCAAACAAACAAACAAACTCTTCAGCTTTATATATTAGTATAGATATAGATAAGACTGGGTTGCGGTAGTTTATCTTATAACTATCATAAAGAGCATTTGGATTAAAAAATACTGTACGAGAATGAGTAGTTGTATTGCAATTTCGTGGCATGCATACTGTAGCTATGCATGCCACATATTGTTTTAATTTTTGTTGCGCTAAAACCCTTCTGTTATTTCTTTTATTTATGAAATTTTATAAAAATTCTCTACCTGCATTTCATCAACTGGGAGTATGACTAGCATACTCCCAGTTGATGAAATGCAGGTAGAAACGTCGATCGGTTCCTTGCGTTCTGATTGCGCCACTGGCTATGATAACATACCAGCAAAAGTGCTTATACAATCTAGGTCCGTTTTGGCATTTATTTATTCATTTAATATAGGCACACCAACGACTTATTTACAAATCAACATATAAGACAATTTTCGAGAGGATCCTCTGTAAACAAGTCACTTACAGGCATGCATATCATTGTCAGAATAGGTCTGATTAATATAAAGAAACATGGAAAAAATTAAAGTATTTTAAGAATTTATAAATATGTAGATGTCCAGACTTAAATACTAATTAATCACATTTTAATCTGTAATATCAGTAAGTTAACGATTTAATCAAACTGAACAGAATACTATGATTGAATAAGATAGAATACTAAATATATACACTTAAAATAAAATATCCTAACTAAGATAAGGCGTCAAAAAATTCGTCCGCATCGCTGTCCACCGGAAGTGAGCCCAAAAGACTGGCGGCATTGCCACGTTGTATGGCAATGCTTATCCTCTGTCCGAGGTAAAAGCCAGCCCTTGGGTCACGCGAAGTGTCAACTAAGCGTTTAGAAAGATCTTTAAATAAGGCATGAGCACTCGGACCCCACGGTCCAAGAGTTTCAACCCCAAACGGCTCAAAAATATAATTGCCAACAAGGTTATTATATTTCCGCCGCTTGAGGTTCTCAGCAGCCGCAGCGGCAGTACCAGCACAGCACGACGAGCTAGGAAGATGGGATGGCGCAAGAGTATCGACACAAGTAGCGTCCCACACTAAAGGCCTACCCATCTTCCATGGAAACAAAGACATACCGTCCGTAGACTTAAATTAAATTGAAATCAAAATATTAATTTTAAATAAAATAAAATAAAATTAACTAAACTGAATTACATTATCAACATTATAAAATTATTAATACAATTACATTACATTATTAACAACAGAATTCCAATTGTTACATTCAGACAAACTATTCAAAATTATTGTTACACTGTCAAATGGAAATGGAAAGACCACATAGACAATGTTAGCACTAGAATTAATAAATTTGTTTATGCATTAAAACAAGTAAAAAATGTTACTAATATAAAAACTGCTGTAATGTCATACCACGCGTACGTCGAGTCGTTGTTGCGTTATGGTCTAATAATGTGGGGTAACAGCACTGACTTCCAAAGAGCATTCATCGCTCAAAAAAAGTGCATGAGAGCAATTTGTGGACTTAAGCCCGACGACTCATGTCGACCAATATTTAATAAACTTGGTTTGTTACCGTTACCGTCGCTTTACATTTACGAAATATGTGTATTTGTTATAAAAAATAAGCAACTATTTAAGACTGCAAATGATGTCAATCCTCGGAACCGACGAGATCCATATAGACTGGTGTTAAATGATTTGCCTAGACTGTCTAAATACAATAGGAACTGCTTGGCAATGTGTGTGTGCATTTATAATAAAATACCAAGGCATTTCAAGGCTATAAATACAAAATTATTTAAAATTAAATTCCATAAGTGGTTACTCGAGTGTAGTTTTTATAGTTTAAAAGAATTTATAGATAAAAAATGTTGATGTTTTATGAATGATTGTTGTTGTTTAACTTGTCTTCAAAATTTTGCATGCTATGTCTTATCCTAGCTAAACATGCTTGTGCCTCAATTTGTATTTAACATCCTTGTATACCATGTTTTACGCAAATAAATATTCTATTCTATTCTATTCTAAAATTAAAATATTATAAAATAAAATACAATAGAGAACACATAGTAGTAGAAGTAGATGTAGGCGGCTGATCACAGGTCAATTTTAAAGATTTTGGTTTTAAATTTTGGCAGACTATCGAAGAATATATCGATACTGCTATCGATAGCGCAGACTCTATTGAAATGAGTGAACATCCTGTTTAGGAGACCTTGCCGGCCCAGGTTTGTACGACAAGCGTTAGTAGCAAACGTACTATTGGTTCGCTTGGACCGGGAGTGAGAATGACGAGGTACGTCTAGTCTGACTTTGCTAAGTAGGTCTGGTGTTGAAGATGTCACGTTTACTGTTTTATGAAGTGTTAACAGATCATTTAGAACCCTTCGTTTTTTCAATGAGTCAAGTTTGAAGTAACTTAGCCGTTCTTCGTAGTCGGCCCTGTAAGGGCATTTGTGGTCTTTAAATCGCAAACACCTAGTAAATTTCTTTTGAACACGTTCAATACGATCTTTGTGAATTTTATAGGTTGGGCTCCAGACTGGAGATGCATATTCTAATAGACTGCGCACAAAGGTGTTATATAACACTTTCAAAGTCAAGGCTTCCCTAAATTCTTTGCCAACTCTTTTTAAGAATCCAACCACTTTCATGGCATTTTTAATTATATTATCTATGTGTGTGGTAAACAAAAGGTTGCTGCTAAGCACTACTCCCAAATCCCGTATGTTCTTAACTTGTTGCAGTGTTATTCTATCAAGGGAGTAAGTAGACAGTATGGGATGCTTTTTCCGTGTAAATGTGATGTGATAACATTTCAAAGTCATCCCATTAACCACACACCAGTTCTGCAATGAGATCAAATCACATTGGAGCAGAGCAACGTCTTCTTGGGTTTTTTATTTGACGGTAGATCTTCAAGGGAGGGGATAGAACCGATGTAGCGAACTATCGTCCGATCTCCGTACTTAGCTCTCTCTCGAAGATTCTTGAAAGGATACTTAACAACAGCCTCACTGCATATCTCTCCAAACACAAAATCATTGCGGACAACCAGTATGGATTTAGATCTGGAGTCTCTACGGAAGATGCTGTGGATAATCTTACCAAAACTCTAGTTAACCACTTAGACAAAGGTATGAAATGCTACGGTATCTTTCTCGACTTATCCAAGACGTTTGACACGGTTTCTGTTCCCACCCAGCAAAGGCAATCCACAAGACAAACAACTTCATACAAACATGAAAAGTAAACTATTTAACACCTGTATATTACCCGTCCTTATGTACGGCTGTTAATCATGGCCTTTAACTCAGGAAATGACAAACAAACTCGCAACGTGCCAATAGGCTATGGAGAGGAGCATGCTGAATGTTCAGAAATCAAACAGACTGAAAAACAGTGTGATCAGGAATAAAACAAGAACTAAAGATGTAACTCTGAAAATTAAAAAACTAAAATAGAGATGGGCAGGGCACACACTAAGAGGTCATGATAAATAGAGTAAGAAAGTAACAAGGTAGTATTCAAGGGAAGATGAAAAGAAAAGAGGCAGACCGCATAAAAGGTGGGATAATGAAGTCAGAGAAGTGGCAAGAGTGATGTGGCACAAAGTGGCTCTAGAAAGATCCGAATGGAAAAGGTTGGAGAAGGCCTTTGACAATTGGCAAACAGATCTACAGAAAATAAAAAAGCAGCAAATACTAGAATATGTTTTGTTTGTTTTAGAATATTGTTATTAGGTTAAGTTGATCTGAATAAAGGCTATTATTACTTTATATAACATGGCTATGAACGTATTTTTTTATTGGGTATCTAAAAAGATCGCAATCGACTAAGTACTTGCGCTCGCACCTACAGCGGACTTTCAATGTGTCTGGCAAGATGTAAAAACCATTAAAACTGTCCGGCTATTGAGGTAACATTTTAATATAGGTCCTCAAGTAACATTTATAAAATTTAACTTTTATACTTTAACGAATGTTAAAGTATAAGAGTAGTTATAATTATAATTTATTAAAGTTTAGGGGTGTCTGGCAGGGGGTAGCAACTGTCATAAGTGTCCGGCAATGGATGACGAGATTTCTAAAGTTACCCCGATGAAAATATAAAAAAAAAATAGTTTTATATTTAAACGAATTTAAGGGACTATTTTATACATCTTTACTACCTTTTTTTTTGTTTTTTTTTTTTTATTGGCGTAGAAAATGCCTATCGCATACCACGTCATCCGGGGAGACGACGTGGTTATGTGGGACTTGCACCCACTATAATCTTCGCCTGTGCACCTACTTTCGCCTTGATGGATGGGTCGCGAGAACTGCTATGCATGACATTCGCGACCCATCTAGCGTGGCCCACTTCTGGGCTCACTCTTCTATGCCCGCCTCCGGGCTTCCTCTTCCTTCAGCGATGTCCGGATACACTGGGACATCACCACGACTCCAGGGACCTTACAGCGTGGACGATAGAGTCCCCGATCTATCATCTGCAGGCCCCTCTTATGGCGGCATCAAGTCGGCATTCCGCCGCCTGCGCCGTCCTGTCCTTCTTCGACGAATCGGGTCAGCGAGAGAGTCTTCTTCCCTGGCCCGCTCCGCCGCTTCCTTCTGCGAGATAACGTCCTCGCAAAAAGACGCAACCGCCTCCCATACCGTTTCGCTGCCGACCATACCCCTGACAACGACCGGCAGTGACAAATCTTCCCCAATTTCTGCCACCAGAACACGGCGCTGCGCTTCCCAGGCTGGGCACTCCACGAGAGTGTGAACAGCCGTGTCCTGGCTACAGCCGCACTGATGACACATGGGAGTCGCCTCCCGTCTTGCCACTGTATGCAAGTATTTGCCAAAACAGCCATGCGCCGACAAAACCTGCACTAAACGGAAGGACAACGTCCCGTGTCGCCTCCGTACCCACTCCTCTAGAATTGGCTGGATAGCCCCAACAGTCCAGTGTCCAGCACTAGGCGTCTCCATCCTCTCCGCCCATTGCCTCACGA
Organism: Lacanobia wlatinum; assembly: GCA_947578705.1. Classification (NCBI taxonomy): domain Eukaryota; kingdom Metazoa; phylum Arthropoda; class Insecta; order Lepidoptera; family Noctuidae; genus Lacanobia; species Lacanobia wlatinum. The sequence continues at coordinate 3,172,352 of OX388046.1, read as the reverse complement.
TAGCAGCCTGCGCCTCTCTCCGCCACCTCATCACCACTTCAGGCAGCGGACCATTGCCGCTCTCCGCCCGAACTTCCACACTTTGTTGGTAAACTTCGGCAAGCACTCGCGTCTCCAGATCCCAGGGGGGTGTTCCTGCCAATGCAAACGCCGCTTCAGCTGAGATTGTGCGGTATCCGCGTATTACCCTGATTGCCATGACTCTTTGCGGTCGCCGCAGATGAGCCTTGTTCTGGGCAGTCAGTGAGTCCGCTCACACTGGGGCGCCATACAGTGCCATCGAACGTACCACCCCCGTGTAAAGCCGTCGACAGCTCACACTCGCTCCACCCAGATTCGGCAATAGCCGACTTAGGGCGGAAGCTGTGCCGATTAGCTTTGGGGCAAGTCGGCAGAAGTGCTCGCCGAAGTTCCACCTGCGATCTAGGACGAGGCCCAGGTATTTCATGTGCGCGCGCACCATGATTTGCTCACTACCTATAGTAATGTGAGCACCCGCCGGTGGTCGACGTCGCGGCCCATAGAACACCAGGGACTCAGTCTTCTCGAGCGCCACCCTAAGACCTAGCGCTTCGATGCGACTGATGACCAGAGACGCTCCTTCAGTAGCCAAGCGCGCCGCTTCCTCAAAATTTCCTCCCCGAGCTGTGATGAGAGTGTCGTCAGCATAACAAATGACGCCCAGCCCGGGTGAGAGAGCAACGCGAAGGACCCAGTCATAAACCACGTCCCACAGTAGTGGTCCTAGGACTGACCCCTGTGGGACACCACACGTGATAGGCCTCCGTACGATTTCGCCATTGCGTCCCTGGTAACTTATACATCGCCCCCTCAAATAGTCTGCCACCAGCTGCCTTAAGTACACGGGCACCCCATGAAAACGGAGCGCCTCTGCGATGCAGCCGAATGGCAAAGTATTAAACGCATTGGCGATGTCTAATGACACCGCCAACATTACTTCCCGTTGTCTGACCGCATCTTTGGCTTGAGTCTTGAGACGCATAATGGCGTCCACGGTCGAACGCCCACCCTGGAAACCAAACTGGGCGTCCGACAAATTTGGGCCAACCGTATCCAAATGCCGGACGATGCGGGTAGCGAGAATCTTCTCTAGCATCTTCCCCACCTCATCCAACAGCATTATTGGCCTATAGGCCGAAGGAGACTCTGGAGGCCGTCCAACCTTTTGCAGTAAAACCAAACGACCCTCCTTCCAAGGCTTAGGGAACTGTCTTGACGTCAAACAATTGTCGAACAGTTTTCTGAGACTATCCTCCATCGCATCCATCGCAAGAGCCAGTACCTTTGCAGGCACCCCGTCCGGTCCCGGGGCGGTGGTTTTTGAACGCGCCCGTGAAATCACGGCCTCCATCTCCACATCTGTGATCGCAGGAGTCTCCTCTTCGATTACTACCTTTTACCTGCTCAAGTAACCACAACCCAAACTCTTATAGTCGCGGGTCGTTCTAACCTGTATAGGGGACATGCACAGAAAAACTTTAAGCTTTTATAAAATAACGAAGGTCTGGCCGTCGCGGGCTCTTGGGCTATAATTCCGGCCAAAAAAATACTTTGACATGTTTCTAGTCTCTTGTTACTTGTGAATCTATAGCATTTACAATTCCAGCCCGGAAAAAACAGCGACATACATATTTCAGTTTGACTGTTAAAAAAAGCAAAAAATATTCTAACACAAAAATATTTAAACATCGTTCTGTTCTACTGGTACTTGTGAACCTGCAGCGCTCATAATTCCAGCCACGAAAATACTTCTACGTGTTTCTGATCTCCTGGTACTTCTGAATCTTTAGCGCTCAACAATTCCAGGCCTGAAAATACTTTGACATGTTTTTGCTATCCTTGTGGTACTTGTGAATCTAGGTACAACGCTTTTAATTCCAGCCCCAAAAATACTTCAACATGCTTCTGCTCTCCTTGTACTAGTGAATCTATAGCGTTCACAATTCCAGACCGACAAAATCTTCGACATATATCAGCCGGTCGATTCTGAAACATGTTGATGTGAGGCTTGTGTGAAGTGACCACGAAGTGAGCTGTTATTATACCATCTTGATTACATGGATCCACAGGTCACTTTACGGTCACTTCACCCGAGCCTTCACTTCGACATGTTTACAGAATCGCACTGCTGTACTCTAGTGAAAAAAAAAATATTTTACTCAAAAATACTTTGACATATGTACATTCTATCTCTTGAAACTGGTGAATGTTTAGCGCTAACAATTTAAGGCCAAAAATACATCGACATGTTTCTGGTCTCCTGGTACTTGTAAATCTTTAGCGCTCACAGTCCCAGCCCCAAAAATATTTCGACATGTATCTGTTCTCCTCGTACTTTTGAATCTGAAGTACTAAGGCAGCAGCAACTCTAGATTTCCACTTCTTCCTCTGTCTCTATTAAGCCATGTAAGTTACCGGGATAAAAAGATAGCCTATGTTTGATTCCAGGCTGTGAACTATATGTGTGCCAAATTTCATCCAAATCTCTTAAGCCATTTTTGTTTGATTGAGGCACAAACATACAAACTTTCACATTTATAATATTAGTAGGATTAATTAATTAAATTATAATGTTATTAATTAATTAATATAGTAAGGATGTACCGAATCATAATGTATGATCTTAGTACTGCTCACACACAAAAAATTATACCATAAAAATAACTTAGCTAATAGCTTGTAATGAAACTGTGGCGGAACATGACCACCAAATCACTATTTCTTAGACGAAAGAGACTGAACCCCACGACACAGGGTATCCTAGTGTGGGGTTCAGTGTCATGTAAAAGATGGATATTATTTACTCTGTATGAACAGTAAATTTTTATTATTTTTATTATTATTATTAAATAAATCCCAATAAATCCGCCACCGCCTATGAAATAGCGCCAGATCCGAAGAATCGCGCCATCCTTTGTTCGCCGAGGGAGCAACGACCTCATCGTTACACGCGCCGCGCGCACCCAGCCAGCGCGTGATATTTGTACCGGCCGACGCGTCGCCGGCCTTCAGCTGCGCATGGACTCCGTGCACACGAGGCCGCCTGCGCGCGCTCCGACCTTCGAGCACCAGTCGTCTTCTGACTACCTAGCTTAACCGTCGCGCTAATAATATTACTCTGTATAATTTCTATCATTTGCTTCTGCCAGTCTTTGTATCTATATTTATTGCTTTCTTCCATAATATAATAACTTCATTGTTCAGTTATACTTGCGGCGATTGACTGGACTACTAGGCAACTACTTTTACTACTTGTAAAAGCGATACTGCTCATGCCTAGTGGTTAAATAATAGTCTTTATTTGGGTCTTGTGACGTTCCTTGATATCATCTCTTTATGACCATACAAATAGTTCACTGGATGTTCCTCTTTATATCTAGTTTTGTATTTCACATATCTCAAGAGTGTGAGACCCTGATTGGTAACTCGGTTAGTATATTTATGTGCTCTAAATGGATCTATAGCCTTAATAGGTCTTCCGTAAGCCTTGACGCTATATTTTAGCCCCATGAAGAAGGTTATTTCGACGAAAAAGTGTATCTGAACGAACTGGACTGAGCTGAAGCAAAAAGTTCCGTCTCCATGGCCGGCACAGAATCGCTGCAAACGGAGTGTCGGCTTACTATCTGTAATCTTATCCTTGTAGTCCGCCCTGAGGATTACGCAGCTGTATTCGATATCACCGACGATTGTTAACTGAAAAATAAAGAGATAAATAAAACACTACAAAGTATAAAATAACTTTAATTTCGGAAGTCGGTGTTAAAATACGAAGAAACAACCAAAACCACCGATTTCCGAAATTAAAGTTATTTTATACTTTGTAGTTTTTTTTTATTTGGAAGTTGGTTGTATTTTTTTGTTAAAATGTTTTTTATTTTTCACTTTTAAGTGTTGATACTTGGACGACGTCTTCGTCTACGCAGCAATTGAAATAAGCAAAAATGCTCATAAAATAAAAACTACTGAACCAAACTTAATTAAATTTTTACGGGACCAAATGGCAAGTATAGTACATCGAACTAAAAACGAATCACAGAAATCGGATCAAAAACCTCGGAGTAATCGGTGTACATACACAAAAAAATATACCCACCGAATTGAGAATGTCCTCCTTTTTTGGAGGTCGTTTAAAAACGGTGAAACATCTTTTTTTTACTCAAAGTGACATTGTAGCGACTGGGCGATAGCGTATGTCGCAATGCCATAATGGGATTGATCATGTATGTCAATCCCATACATTTTTATTTTGGACAATGAGGGCTACCGTTTTTGTACTCACCTTTGTACACGCTCTTGTGAACAAAGTTAAAAGGAAAATAAAAAAATAAAAATCTAAACAAATAAGTAAATAAACTCGCGTCAATAGCCAACCAACAGTGAAATTTGACATTTAAAACCAAACCGCTAGTAGCGCTACACTAGCGCCACTAGCGGTGAATTCAAACGCGATAGTCATTGCTATCGTTGCCGCGAACATTACATTTTCTAGAGGCTCTGGATTTGAATAAACATTTTAATGTCTGAGTGTAACACAAAAGCGACCATTTCCTTGAAATTTTATGGAAATTTTTAGTTCTTCTAAAAATGCCTGTCCTTCGCTTGGCTTATAAAAAGGGAATCGGCACCAATACTGTCCGAACGGTTGATGTTTAAGACTTACGTTAAGAACATATTTGCCCGCTTTTGCCCCTTTTATGTCAACCAGCTCCGTGTAGAGCTGTGTCAGCGCCTCCCCGTTGTCGCAAGGACCAAATCTTTGAATGTTGGATAGTGCTGAGAACAATAGGATACAATATTTTTCAGTTTCCTCCAAACCTCCTCATGGAAAACGGACTTTGTCTAGCCTCAGCAGCTTTACTTTGATCCCCGTCAGCGGGTGATAGACTGCTCTCATGACAGGTGATCACACTTTTCCAGCAACTCAAAGCTACCTCAGTTACCTTCTCAGATAAACGGCCCGCCCTTGTTCCTTCAAATGCCTCTTGGGTTCCAGGGCCGCGGTAACTGGTAAAGTTCGCGTTGGCAAGCACTGGCTCCAGCGGACCTCGTCAATAAACTGTCATCTCTTTGAGGCATGTGTAGAACACAACGCGACGTCAACCCAAAGATAAACGACCCTTAATAAAAAATTGTTCCAGCTCACATCTTCTCAATACGACGTAGTTCGGCGCTAACTTGGTGATGGCAGGTCTGCCGATCCTCTCCACGCTGCGCTGCACCCACCCGTGGTACATGCCATAGTCCAGAAACCTGGCGGGGGCCTGGCACCCGGGCCCGTACACGCCGAAGCCCAACTGTAAAGTATAAACGCATACGTTCAACACTGCAAACTCCGGCCAGATGCATGACTATATAAAAGTAGCATTATGTAAATACTATTCAGACTAAACTCTATCTCTGTGCAAAGCGGTTCGAAATTTTTTTTTATGGGAGCTGGCATAGCCAAGATTTAGTTTTTTTTTTTTTTTAATTGCGGCACACGATCTAACATGTATTTGTACACTCAGCGGCACGGAATGTGACCCAAACATAAACAGAGCGATAACAAGCTAATTTATCAATATTTCAAGTAGGAATTTGTCAATACGTTTGTTTATGTTTAATTAAAAGGGTAAGTACCAAAAAAAAATAGTTTATTACACTTGTGTGCCTCTTGAACCTCATTTCTGCGCTAGAACGCAAACGACACTGGTTAGTTAAAATTCGATATTTGAATGTTCACAGCATTTATTGTTTGACTTTTATTTTTAAATTAATCTGTAGTTATTCTCGCTTCCAGAAACGCAAAATAATGCGTCTTACTTCAGACTAAGTTGCTCAAGCTGTGTTGCTTAGGAGTCAAGGGCGAACTCAGCGAGAAATTGCTGAAACTTTAAGTGTACCGCGAACAACTCTGCTGTATGCCTTGAAACGGTACGACCAGACGGGCCTCTGTACAAGAAGACCAGGAAGTTGCGGAATCAGGTGCACGTCAGCCCGAGATGACCGCTTTATTAGTCTTGCGATTCTGAGAAATCGGTTCCTCACTGTCGTTGAGATACGACAGCGCCTACAAACGGCAAGAGGGGTCAACGTGAGTGAGCGAACAATAAGAAGGAGGATGGAGGAACGTAATTTAAGCGCTTAAAGACCAGCCCGAGGCCCAGAACTGCTCCGGCACCATCGCGTAAGTTGATTGCGGTTTGCTCGCGAACACACAAATTGGACTCACGAGCAGTGGAGCAAAGTTTTATGGACTGATGAATGTAGAGTAGGCTTAAGAGCTCCTGATGGCCGGGAACGTGTGTGGAGAAGGCGTGGAGAACGGTTTCTTCCAACCACTACAAGGCAAACGGTGAGTTTTCACGGAGGTTCTGTTATGGTTTGGGGAGGAATAAGTTCAGAGGGCCGTACCGAGTTACTGGTTATCGAAGGTCGTCTGACAGCAGTGCGATACATTGAAGACATCCTTCAAAATCATGTTTTGCCTCACATGTGGTTCATTGGAAGCGAAGATTTTGTTTTATTGTAAGATAATGCCCGACCTCACACAGCGCATTGCGTTTTTGATTACCTTTCGGAGGTCGACATTCGGAAAATGCAGTGGCCCGCAAAAAGCCCAGACATGAACCCCATAGAACATGTCTGGGACATGCTAAAAAGAAAAATAAAACGGAGTGTTAACCCTCCACAGACCCTCCGTGAATTAAAAACCGCTCTGGTGGCTGCCTGGTAAGAAATTCCACAAGTAGACATAAAAAATATCATCCACAGCATGCCAGATCGCATGCAAGCCGTCATCAGGGCCAGAGGTGGTAACACACGTGATTATTTTTTGTAAAAGTATGCATTTTACTTAATTAGCGTGATTTTCATTTTTTATTGGTTTCGTGTCTTATTTTTGTTTATTTTATAAAATTCATTAAATTCTTATTTTTTTAGTGATAATCAGTCACTGGTATTTGAAAAATAAATAAATAAACTAATTTTACCAAAAAATTCAACATTTTATGTTTTATTTTGATTACAAACCCTAAATTGCATTTGGGCCACATTCTGTACCGCTGAGTGTATATGGGTAGAGGACACGTAAACAAGTAAGAAAATGTTACATAGTGCCCTGAAGTGTCACGTTGCTGAGATATTTGAAGGTAAAGTCACCATATGCGAACAATGAAGATCATTAAAAAGTGTTCCTTATTTTTACTTTCTTCCAAAAAAATTATTAACTCAAGCTGGGAACTATTTTAAGTAATTTTAAATTATAGTCATGATATCACATGGTGACTTTACCTCGAAATATCTCGGCAATGTGACACTTTAGGGCTCCATGTTCCTAACATTTTTTGTTTCTTGAAGTGTCCTCTAACCATACATGTGTCGCAAATAAGTCAGTCAACTGAACAATCGGGATGCCAACGCCATCTAGTGGTGTTCGACGGAGTCTAGGACGTTGTGCTCGACAGAGGCTGAGCTCGGTCTACTGGTGGCGGTCGAGCAGTGCAGACGTGCACACGTCTAAAAACCACCGCGTGATCCGAATACTTGTTCAGTGTACCTATTATTGAGACTTTGAGAGTGAATAATAATTTAATTTAAAAGCAGACAGTGTTTCTATTGCGCAATAACCAACACTTCCCATAGTACGCCTACTATAGTTCCAATATCCTGGCTGATAGACGACGATTATTATTATTATTGATTTATCCGACGCGTTCGATTAACGCCTACGCGGTTGGGCTGCCGGTGCCAGCGCTATGACCAATATTTTCCTTTTTGCCTTTACGTAATTAGACCCCTGAAGAACCGCCATACTGGTACAAATGACCAAGTATTTTGTGTCACTATCTCCCGGTCTATGATGTAACCTCGAGTTGTACCTTCGCCGAAATATGCATGTTAAATTATGCGCCGCATTTTGAAAAAAAAAATGTCGGTGGGGGTTGCCACAATGGTTCTATGCCCTTTCATGCAGATCTGCTCAGCTGTTCCAGCGTGATTGAGTAACAAATATGCATCAAAACTTCAAAGACATACTGGTTTGTGAAAGTCAGATTAGGAGTCGTTCCATGTAAAATTTTAGGATTCAGCTGCACCTGATTAGCCTGTTACCCCTCTCCGATCATGCCAAAACTGCTAAACGGATAGTGAGACATATATAGACATAAAGGTGACGATACGTTACCAGATGCCAGCGTATGCCCACTTTCACCGCAAGTATAGCACCACTCCGCCAGATGCATTCACCTCCCGTCACACTCTTGGCACAAGCGGTGTACGCCGGCCATAATGTCTCTATATCCAGCTAGAAAAATAAAATAAACTTTATAAATTAATCGAGAACCTCTTGATCTTGGCTCAGTGGTCATCTTCCTGGCCAGGCACTAGACAAGGTATAAAGGACAAGGTAGAAATGCCAAAATACAAAGCCGCTGATAGACTTGAGCATTCACTTGTAATAAGCATACCAGCCAATGTTCTTTTGTTTAAAATAAACAGGAACGTTTCATCGAGAATTCTAGCGAGCGTTCTGGTAAGCGTTGTAGCGAACGACACAAAATTTGCTTCGAGCTTTCTGTTGAGCCGAGCAATTTGTCATTGTTGTTTGACATCTTCCCGAAGGATTGCTAAACTGAAGTGGCAGTGGGCAGGGCACATTGCTCGCAGAACCGGTGGTCGATGGGGCCGAAAATTTCTGGAGGGGCGACCGCGTACCGGAAGGCGCAGCGCTGGAATGCCTTCCACAAGGTGGACCTAGTGATGTTCGCGCGTAACATATGGATGCGAGACGCACCGGTTGTTGTGGCGACACAACGGGAAGGCCTATGTCCAGCAGTGGACGACTTTCGACTGATTTGATGTTGATAATGATTATGATCTTCGGGAAGAATACATTTTTCACGAGCTGTTGCTTATTACTGTGGGATGTTCGTAGCGATGTTTGACTCTTAGTTCGGCTCTGTTTGTTGTTCAGGATGATACATTTAAAAACGGCGAATGCTCGATGTTCTATTATTACAAATGAATGTTCAAGTCTACTGTCTATGGGATGAACACGTGACGTTTCGACAGCGTGTGTCAGTCCCAAATATTTGTCACGTTTTGACAATTGCCGTCGCCATGCTATCGCTTACAGAATGTCACTTGTCACTGGCCTCATTTCCTATGTTACTTGGCGTCAGAGCAACACGTTTTATTCTCCCATTCTCTCCTGTCAACCGTAGCGATATCACTTTCCTCTCATTTCAATTTTGACAAAATCCTTCCACCTTTTCTTTGTCCCTTCTCCCTCACCAACACTCCACCAAATCATGCTTTTTTATCGTGGATAATAAACTTTCTCTTGTTTTCCTCTAACCTTTTTTTATTTATTTTTTTATTTAAGAATGGGAAATCATCAATGACTCCCGCTCTGGGCACAGCAGAAGGGGGTGTTAGACTCTTTGCTTTGCTTCTTCTTTTGCGCTCTAGGGCTGCGGTGACTCTTCCGAACAAATTCCGCAACCCTGGCAGGCACTGGCCTTGCGGGACCCGACTACTATGCTAACACTTCGTAGCCGCTATTCTCTTAGGGAACTCTTTAAAAAGATTAATATTATGACAGTCCCTTGTCAATTCATTAATAAAAATATTATGCATGTAAGGAAAAATCGACATCTCTTTAGCAAAATTAGTGATAGACATAATTTTAATACTAGAAATAGAAATAAACTAGATCAACCATTTTTTAGATTATCCAAAGTACGAACATCTTTCATGGGGTACTGTATTAAATGTTACAACAAAATTCCTTGTAACATATTAGAATTAAATGAAAGAAAATTTAAAACGTGTGTAAAAAAGACACTTTGTGAACAAGCATATTACAAATTAGATGATTATATTCAAGATAAGAATGCTTGGAAACATGCTAGTCCTGCTCCATAGGACAATCTAGGGTGTAGTAGACATAGTGAAACTGTTTGATATGTTTGTGTTTATTATATTAATATTTACTATGTATACAGGTTTATTTACTGATTTTTATATTTAATTTAACTCACACACTGATCATATAAATCAATAGTTGCAAAATTTGTACGTATGTGAGTACTATGTCCCCTTACTAGCAAACTTATTAATTTTACCTCTGCTGGCATTTCTTTATTGTAACTATTAGTAGTATATAAGTGCTTTTTTGGAGCATCGTCCTTACATATAATCAATTGATTAATGTATGCAAATATTGTAAAGCTTATTTTTGAAGAGTAGTTATGGAGTTTCTTGTCCGTTCTTCTCCATAAGAATCTACCTTTTGCGAACGGACGACTAGAGTCACAATGTTTAATTTTCTTTTGACGTTCAAAAGTGCCTTTATTGGTCCAGTTGAAATAAATCATTTGACTTTGACATTGAACATATCTTTGAGGCTGCCTTCCTCTGACCCATGTCTAAATAACTAAAAGTATGTACCTGTGCCCGCCTGTAGTAAGTCTTGCACTCTTCCGTTGAAACGAACTTCATCTCGTGTATGGTCACCTTGGATCGATCGCAATCTACGAAATACATTTTGAAAATACATATCAGTCATAATTACGTATTAGGTTTCTTCCGTATGGTGTCGGCCGGTGCCGTATGGTGCCGTTAAAGAATAATACTATTCCATCACTTCCCGTGGGTGTCGTAAGAGGCGACTAAGGGACTCGCCGGAGAATGGGCAGCAGCGTTCTCTGTAAAAATCAACATCATACACTGCGATCGCCAACCCGCCTGCCAAGCGTGGCGATTATGGCAACCCGAGCCTTTGGGGGAGGCCTATGTCAGCAGTGGACGTCTTTCGGCTGATATGATGATGATGGTTTCTTCGCCAAAGAGGGTCCTTGAACAACAACGACGTTATTTTTCGCAGACTTTAATGCTTGATACGCATAGCATAATATCCAATATCCATAACAAAAGCTTATTTTTATTTTTGTATCAGTATTCAGCCTTGCGACAGCCCCATGCATAGGATCTGAGGACCTAGCACGAATGTTTTGACAATATCGTTAGGTACCAACCTTGCCTTACATTAATTTTGCTAGGCCTTCTAATTGAATTTGATTTTATTTTTAATGTCATATTCTAATTTAAGCAGTAATCAGCCATGAGCGCTCCCTATACATAAATCCGATACAAGGAGACCAGGTGACCTAAGCACAGGTTTTACTTAGTATGGGCTGCTGTCTCCCATCTTCGAACTGTTTTCTTCATAAACTGTATATAATTTGTTATTTGTGGGAGAAAATAAATAAATAATTGTATTGTATCGTATTGTAAACATAAGTGAATTTTATGCGACATACACAATTTGTTTCATACAAAAATATGAGTATAGAATCCAATCCTAATAAAAATAATGTGCGAAACGAATAAAATTTTACGTTACGTTAAAAACATTCGTGCTAGGCCCTCTGATCCTATGATTATTTATTGCCTATTCCATCCAAGAAAGGGAAGAAGGCTTTAGCCCTGCAGTGGGCAAAAACCTCCTTACCTTTCTTCCTTCCATTATTCCCGGCTTTGGGCAAAAACATACCAAGTGTCCAAGTGTCGATAGGTTATGTCTAAATCTCAGCTTGCCGGCGAAGTTGCTCTGTCGATCTTGCCGTGCCGCAAGTGTCATGACTCCTATGTGGTTGTGGTTCGCTAGGCGTTGTTTCACCTTCACTCTCTACGCACCCTGTATCACTCTGTTCGACAGGTAGTCGTGATAATTTGATGATAGGGCGTTTTAGAGTGCCATTTGTTTTCAGGGTCACCACTCGAACGTGTCCATCCTTACCAGGATGTGTCTCCATAACCCTTCCTAAGAGCCATTTAGAGGGCGGCAAGTGGTCATCTTTTATCAATACGATGTCGTTGATCTCAAGGTTCTTTGTTGCATAATGCCACTTGCTGCGTGTTTGAAGTGTTTGAAGGTGTTCAGATGACCATCTCTTCCAGAAATCTTTGCCCATTTTTTCTAGTAGCTGCCATCTAGTTTTAATGTTTCTGATGTCCTCGTCAGGTGAGAGTGGGATTGACAGTATTGGCTCTGCCACTAAGAAATGTGCAGGCGTTAGGCAGTCAAGATCATTAATGTTGTCTGTTAGAGGAACCAACGGCCTTGATTGAACGGCCGAGACATGCCTCAATTTGGGCTATCAGCGTGGAAAACTCTTCAAATGTCAGCTTTTGTTCGCCAATGACGCGTTGCAGGTGGTGCTTCACGCTTTTAACTGCGACCTCCCACAGTCCTCCTGCTGACGGCCAAACTGGAGCGTTGAACTGCCACTCAACTCCAAGGTTCCCTAACTCACTTAAGAGTTCTTCATTGATGTAGTGCTTTAGCGCCTCTTTGTGTTCCTGTATGAGTGTTTTGGCAGCGCCTACAAAATTCGTACCGTTGTCAGAGTACATACACTTCGGTGTTCCTCTCCGGGCACAGAAACGTTTGAAGGCGCCGAGAAAGGCTGCAGTACTCAAATCAGAGATTAATTCTAAATGGATGGCCTTTGTTGCTAGGCAGTCGAATATTGAAATGTAGGCCTTGGACGTCTTAATCCCTCTGCCCTTGTTGGACTTGACTTCCACTTGTCCCGTAAAATCAACGCCTGTGTGTGTAAATGGTCGCGATGGAGTGACTCGAGGCTTTGTTAAATTTCCCATCAGATGTTTGTTAGTAGATGTCTTGAAGCGATAACATATGATACATTTGAGAATGTGTTACTGTCCTCACGCCTCTGAGTATCCAATATTTGTACAGTTGAGGTTTGTAATCCACAGTCGTTGGAAAATAAGTTTGGCCTATATTGTAGTAGGTGAAAGCCAACCTAGTGGATCATATAGCTTCGAAAGATGAGATAGCAATGATCTATTTTTGATGATATCTCATGCGCTCGTAGTTTCCACTGGATGATGAAAAGTAAATTGATCCGTAGTGGGATTCCACTTTAACAGGTCTACTCAGCAAGCTTCCTGCTTACGGCATCCCAGCTGGTTTTTGAAGCTGGATATCAGACTTCCTGAGTGAACGGTCGACCCGAGTAGTCGTTGACGGCTGCTCCTCTGACCTCATGGCTATTGATGCCGGAGTTCCTCAGGGGTCTGTTCTCTCTGCAACTCTTTTCCTGCTGCACATCAATGACCTACTTCAGCCTGGTCTTGTTGGGTACGCAGATGACAGTACGGTTTCAGAGAGATACTTGTCCAGCGCAACAACCGGCGGGGATGAAGTTCTTTCCTTGAGAGAAGCCAAGGCAGAGCGGACAAATTTGACCTTAGGCCTTGTCTCCCAGTGGGGTGATGACAATGTGGTCACTTTTAACGCCACCAAAACGCAGGCGTGTCTTTTTACCGCAAAAAGGAGGCCTTTTTACCAAACTCCTACCTTTCGGGGTGCATCTGTTCCTGTGACTGATCGACTAGAGCTCCTAGGCATGGAGTTGACGTCTAGTCTCAACTTCGGCGCCACCATCGAGTACAAAGCCCAAACCGCGGACAAAAAGCTGGTCATCCTAAATAAGGTGAAGCGATACTTCAGGCCTGGACAGCTTTTAACCCTATACAAAGCACAAGTCCGATCCTGCATGGAGTATTGTAGCCACCTTTGGGATGGCTCAGCTAAGTATCAGCTTGCCGCGCTTGACTCGGTGGAACGCAGAGCTAAGAGGCTCATCGGTGACGTAAAACTGGTGGATGCCAAGCTACATAGCTTGGCTCATCGCCGTAAGGTTGCCTGCTTGTCGGTCTTCTACAGATTGTACTTCGGTGAGTGTCCCCAAGAACTCCACGACCTCATCCCGCCGGCCTCCTCCTACCATCGGACATCCAGACGCACTGCATCTTACCATCCCTACCTTGTTGCTATTCCACCAATTCGCACTAAGCGTTTCCAAAAGTCTTTTATAATGCGCACAGCAAAGGAGTGGAACTCTCTGCCTGCATCTGTGTTTTCAAACGCTTACAACCCTAATCTCTTCAAACTTAGAGTGCACAGGCTCCTTCTGGGTAAGCTCGCTCCATCGTAGACTTTGTCTCTGTCATCTCTGACCTAGACTAGAGTCAAGAGCAAACCCATCACAAATTAAAAAAAAAACTTCCAATGTCTTGTTTGTTTCAGCGTGCTTGAAGTCAATCATGTTTTGACTAATTTGATCGGGGTTCAGATCTTCTAATAGGAGTCCGTCGTTGCTCGCCCACTTGCTCAGGTTGAAACCACCTTGTTTAAGTAGGTCAATTAATTGCTGTTGAGTGGATTTGGTCTTTTGTATATCATTGTTTCCGCCGAGAAGATCGTCGACGTATAGTTGACTGTCCAACATTTCAGCAGCAAGCGGGTATTGAGCGCCATCGTCGTGAATTTGGTTTTGATTTTGATTTTGATTTGATTTTAATTAGTTGTTTGATTGTGCGCATCGCTTAAAAGGGAGCAGCTTTAGTGCCATATGTTACGGTGCACAGCTGGTAGTCTTGGATCTTGTCTTCCTTGGAATCTCTCCACAGAATCTTCTGTAAATGCTGATCTTGTTCATGTATTCTCACCTGTCTGTAAAACTTTTCAATGTCGGCGGAATAAACAAATTGGAACCCCCTCCACCATAGGATTAATGCCTGTAAGTCCTGTTGAAGGTTTGGGCCACACTCCATTAGCTCGTTAAGACTGTGGCCCGAGGTTTTTTTGTTTGAGGCATTAAACACAACTCGGAGTTTTGTAGTAGTGGAGTCCAATTTCATAATACCATGGTGTGGTAGATAGTAACTTGGTTCCAGTGTAATTATACCTTGTTTCATGTGATTGAGACGTATATAGTCAGCCATGAATGTCTTGTAACTTTCAGCTAGTGACTGGTCTCTGTCTAGTCGTTTCTCCAATTGTCTGCGACTTTGAAGAACCTAATTGTTTCTCGAATCCCTGTTTCATGGGTATTCTTACTTCATATCTGCCGTCAGACTTCCTTGTAGTTGTATTTGCGTATAATGTTTCGCAATATTGTTCATCTGACGTCAGAGTTGTTAACTGTTCTGTTATTTCTTCTATTCCCCAGAAACGCGAAATGTCTTCTTGGTTGTTAAGCACTGCATGGCATTGTAATGTTGTGGTGTTGCCCAATAGAACCCATCCTACTTTAGTCTGTTAAGCTATTGGCGCATGAATAAGTCCTCGCTGAATCCCATCCATGATTATTTGAGCGTAAACTCCAGCGTCCAGCAAAATGTCAACTGGCCTGGAAATGTTGTAGTTAGGATCCGCGAGGTTGATATTTTCTAAATGTGGCCACTGTTGGCGCTCAAACGTGTAATTGGGTAAATTGTTCAGCATTCTTGTCATGATAACGCCTCAATAGTGAAGTTGTAGTTTTGGTATATGGACTCGCAAGTAAGTAGTACGGTTCCATTGCTTTTGTTGTCCGACATGCCAACTCCTGAGACGATTGCATCTTGTATTTAAGCCTGTGTAGTCCCAATCGCTGAGCAGCAGATTCTGTAATCAAGTTGATTTGGGAACCTTGATCAAGTAGAGCCCTAAGTTTTGTAGGCATTCCATTTACAGCCATAACTTACAGTTCAACCGTGGCTAGTAAAACTTCGTTCACATTCCCAGCAATGTGGTGTGATTTGCACACGCGCACACAGATGGGTTTCACACTGTGCTGCGGCGCCGAATCGCTTCGCTGATGTTCCGCATGCGTGGGAGCGCCTATACCACCCTGAACATGCTCAGCCACAAGCTGGACAGCCCCCTTCTGGGGCACTGGGTTCAAGTACAAGTGCGTGTGTCCGGGGCAGTCTCAGAGGGCGGCAAATACTTAAATTAATTTTTAAATGTACCTAACATAGTTTTTAAGTCTTACTACTAACAATAATATGGACCAAGTATGTCTGAAATAAAAAGATTTTATTTTAATTTTTTTTTTTATTTATGTTGCGCTAATGTGTGTCATATTATTAGCAGGAATCGTATGTTGAGCCCTTTGTTGTATTGCAACATGTAACCCGCCAAACTCTTGACTACATGTGTCAGTCTATCTGGCAAGTCCCAACGAAATTTATCAACGGGTGACAGCTTTTCATAAAGACATTATTTTGTACCTAAAGAAAGTAAATAAGATATATTTTTAGCTCGATAGTTTTTGATTGAATGACTTTTTTATGAAGTGTCTAGCTAGCAGGCCCGTTCTTAAATATTACTATTTTATATGATACAATAGTGTTAGGAGCTTGATACTATTATGTACCTTACAAATACAAAATTTCGACTTTCTGTGAGCCATACTTCAGAACTCTTTTATATTATACAATAGTATTAGGAGGGGTGTACTATGCCAAATCAAATCTATATCTATACTTATATATAAAGCTGAAGAGTTTGTTTGTTTGTTTGTTTGCTTGAACGCGCTAATCTCAGGAACTACTGGTCCGATTTGAAAAATTCTTTCAGTGTTAGATAGCCCATTTATCGAGGAAGGGTATAGGCTATATATCATCACGCTAAGACCAATAGGAGCGAAGCAGTAATGAAAAATGTGACGCAGACGAAGTTGCGCGGGTCAGCTAGTGTCAAATAATTGAATACCAATTGATCAAACACTATAAATCTGTTCATAAATATGTTCATAATATTGAATGGTGAATAATTCGAACATTCATCATAACGTACACTCAATACATCGAGTGTTCAAAAAATTGAATGTTTCTCCGGATTAAATAACTAATATCTTCTGAAGTATAGCTCATAGAAAGTTGAAATTTTGTATTTTTAAGGTACATAATAGTACCAAACTCCTAACACTATTTTATGATATAAAAAAGTAATATTTAAAAAAGGGCCCGCTAGCTAAACACTTCAAAAAACCTTATTCAATAAAAAAAGAAGTCTGAGGAAGGAAGTCGGTTACATTTTTTGTTAAAAAGTTTTTTATTTTTCACTTTTTAGTGGTACCTGCGTACCCATTCACGGCGTACCGGCGTGATGTTATGTTATGAAAATAAAACTAAGTGCTTTCGGCGTTAAGGTCTCGTCAATACGAATGAAATAAGCCCAAACACTTGGTAGTTCCTACATACCGATGTGGAGTTCCCTTGACTCTCTGTCTTCTCCATCATCAGGTCTGATCCAAACTTTCATTCTTTTGTAGCATCACCCGATATACACACGAATATCAAGTTTTTACCAAATGCGTGCCTACAATTTTCGAGAGTTGCCCTCGATTTCTCAGGGTTTCCATCATCAGATCCTGACTTGGTGGCAATGGGACCACACGGGAAGCACCAGCTTTCAAATAAAAAAAAAGAATCATGAAAATCGGTTCACCCATTCCGTTAATTATGAGGTAACAAACATAAAAAAAATACATTCGAATTGATAACTTCCTCCTTTTTTTGAAGTCGGTTAAAAAGTGTTGAGGTACAAAATATGTCTTATTTATTTTCTTTAGGTACAATTAAATGTCTTTATGGAAAGTTATCACCTATTGATCAATCTCGTTGCGGCCTGCCAGATAGACTCACACCACATTAATTACTTCGTGATCTTTCAGAATACCTACTGTCAGATAACACCATAGCATAGAATGTCTGGTTCTGGATTTGCAACGCCTCTGGTGGTGGACAAATGGGCCGTAACTCTGAAAGGAAGTACGACAATGTCACCAAAGTACATAATATGAACCTTGAAAGTGCTTTTAGTTTTATTTTTTGTTGACATAAGTTCTTCAAAAGGCCACAATATTAATGTAGTAACCGTGCACGTGTATATGTGATGTGGCGGTACAGTTTAAATAAGTAAAAATGACTTAACTTCTGTTTCACCTTCATTAAAGAAGAGCAAGACAGGATATTTATAGACTTCTTTCTCATTGTCAGTTCTCAGTTTATGCATTAATAAACGAAATGTATGTAACCATGATGTTGGAACAATCCTCTGATTTGAAAGAGTGTCCGTAAAATATCTTGCTCGTTCTTCTCCATAGAGAACTACGCTTCGGAACGTCGAGCTTCATATTTTTGACTTACTGAGCTTGACAATTCAAAAGCGATTGTAAGTGATTCATTTGAAATAAATGTTTTTTTTTTTCTTGACATGAAGGTCGCGAGTAGCCGATGGACGCGACACGTTCAGCCACCATCATGTCATGTCGTGAGCCACTCTTATTTAAGATCTTGCATGCATGTATTATTTTAATTTTGTATGTATGCACATGTTTGAGTAAATAAAGTTTCTTATTCTTATTCAGGACCGGTTGTTGTGGCGACACTTGGGGGAGGCTCTTGTCCAGTAGGGGTCGTTCTTCGGCTGATGTGAAGATGACGATTTTGACTAAGTGAAGCGAAAATTCAGAGCCTCCCTTGCAACGTCTCCTTCGTATTCAATGAATTTCTTGTCTAAAATATTCTCACTCATTGTCACGTGGTCGGTTTCCAGCTGAATCAAAGCTATTGCACTGTAGGTGCTTCGACTGTAGTCGGGATGGTAAGAATAGTCTCGAATGCCCACACCAGAGCCGGCACTGCAGTTGTGGCCGACCACCACTCGCGCTTGTGTCCTGGGGATAGCGAAAACAAAAGCACCATGAAATATTCTACTACAGAAGTAGAAGACCGGGAAAACATTGCTTATATTAATACCAATAACTTGTTTGTGTGGTTTTTAACTGTAAATTCAAGTTGGTTACAATGAAAAAAATAATTAATTAATTAATAATAAATTAATGAATAAAATTGTAAGTGGTTAAAATTAACTAGATCAAGATGGTATACCAATAACTTGTTTGTGTGGTTTTTGACTGTAATTCAAGTTGGTTAGAATGAAAAAAATAATTAATTAATTAATAATAAATTAATAAATAAAATTGTAAGTGGTTAAAATTAACTAGATCAAGTTGGTATACCAATAAATTGTTTGTGTTGTTTTTAACTGTAATTCGAGTTGGTTACAATAAAAAAATAATTAATAATAAATAAAATTTTAAGTGGTTAAAATTAACTAGATCAAGTTGGTATTACAAGTTAACGAGTAATAGTCGATCAACTTATAAATCTAATCTAATTTAGCCCGTTGTGTCCCACAGCTGGGCAAAGGTCTCCCTCTCCCTTTTTCACACGTCTATCCTCTACCATTGTGAGCCAGTTCTTAAGGTAAGACTCGAGCTCGTCTCTCCACTCTTGTTTTTGTCTACTGCGATGTCGCCTAACATTGAAAGGGACCCAAATAATGGTTAATTTAGCCCACAGCTCATCTGATATATGATAGACGGCCCAATCCCACTTAAGACAAGCAGCTTACCGGGTAACATGAGTGATTTTAGTTTTGGCGCGCAATACTGTGGTGCTTACACGGTTCGAAATTCGAATTCCCAAAATTCAAATTGCCGATGAGCCATAGATACTGCGCTCCATGGCTCATCGGGAAACCTCGACTATGGACCTCTGCTGAAGTGTCATTGACCAGGTTTGTGCACCTTACGTGAGTTGCACGTGACCATAATTCTCCATTTGAGATTTAGGGGGAGGTATCCTTTGTGAAGTTCCTTCAGCAACTTATAAAATGTAAAATTAAAAAATGGGTTTGATATCAAATTCCAAGTTGGGGCCAGGGACGCACATTTTATACTCTTTACTGTATTATATGGTCGCTCACAATGGGCCTCATCAGAAGGTTCAAAGTCACTCAAAGGGCAATGGAGAGGGCAATGCTTGGAGTTTACTTGCGTGATTGAATCAGGAATGATGATATCCGCAAGAGAACCAAGGTTACCGACATATCCCGAAGGATCGCCAAACTAAGGTGGCAGTGGGCAGGGCACATTGCTCGCAGAACAGATGGTCGATGGGGCCGAAAAGTTCTGGAGTGGCGACCGCATACCGGAAGACGCAATGTTGGAAGGCCTCCCACAAGGTGGACCGATGACCTGGTGAAGGTCACGGGTAGCCAATGGATGCGAGACGCACAGGATCAGTCGATGTGGCAACGCTTGGGGGAGTCCTATGTCCAGCAGTGGACGTCTTTCGGCTGATATGATGATGTTGATGATGACTGTGTTTGGCCTGACACACACTTAGTCGACTTTTACCACAACATTATGAAATCAGAATTAGTTTTCTTTTACCTGAAATCCTTTTTAGGTAGCTTGTCAATTTCTAGCGCCGTCGCAACAACCAGCTGTTTCGTTATGAGTACCACTGCAGTTGTCAACCTTTTTCGCTCTAAATTAATAGAAATAAAATGTCTATTATTTTGAAGAAAGATAGTTTGAAAAGCAGTATGCTTTGACTTTACAAGAGACAGAATCACTTTTTTTTACTATTGATAAGCACGCGTTTGTCCACTATCTCACCAGATGGTAAGCGATGATGTGGTCGAAGATGGAGCACGCTTGCCTAGAAGTAACCTATTCACTCTTAACTTAAAGACTCCCAGGTTGTGGCTATCAGGAAATACAGACTCCGGCAGGGAATTCCACTCCGTAGCTGTACGTACTATGAATGTGTTCCCAAAACGATTTGTGCGTGTGGGTGGGATGTACACCATGTACTGCTGGCGCAAATCCGTTCGTCTTGTGGTCCGATGATGGAACGGAACCATGTCCCATAAAATTAAACCAAAATACAATGGGGTTGTAGTTTTTCACATTCAAAATTCACTTACGTTAACTTTACTGTACGTCAAGATATTCGTGCCAGGCCCTCTGGTCATGTGCGCCTTATAAATGACAAGCGGAATGTGGGTTTACTGCAGTGGCACCTTTTCCGCTGCCTCCCGTGGAATTCATCTATGATGCTGTATGTTTGTGTATTACAGAAAGCCGGTCAAGTGCGAGTCGGAAACACATACAAAGAGTCCCGTACAGTTTTTTTAAATAGTCTTGCATTTCATGAGTGTAGTCTGTTTGGAAAACGTTTTGGGAACACATTCATAGTGCGTACAGCTAAGGAGTGGAATTCCCTGCCAGAGTCTGTGTTTCCGGATAGCTACAACTTGGGAGTCTTTAAGACAAGAGTGAATAGGTTGCTTCTAGGCAAACGTGCTCCATCTTCGATCGCATCATCGCTTACCATCAGGTGAGATAGTGGTCAAACGTAATCCTATCTATAGAAGAAAAAAAAAAGTTAATATCATTCAAAATATGAATTCAAATAAATATTATATGCGAAACGAGTATTGCAGCTATGGTAAAATTTTACGCTACGTTACTATACGTCAAAAATATTCGTACAAGGCACTACAGGTTTTGAAAACTTACGGTAAGGATAGTACAGGACCCCAAGCCATGGATAGGTTTCTATTCTGGCGGCACTCTCTATGACATGTTGCTCTGGAGCATTGTCAATACCACAGGACAAGGACATAACTGAAAATAATAATTTCAGTCGGTAAAGTTGTGTTATTTTAACACTATACTATAGACTTCTTATAGGTTTTCCTGTAATCTATAGGTAAAGATCTATTATCTCCATTTATTTTTTCAAAATTTTAGGCTCATGTCAAATGGTCATTTTTGGTCTAATTGATTGAATAACTTTTTTTTTTCATTTTCTTGTTTGACCCCCAAAAGTGACCCCCCCTCCCCCCAAATGTAATGATTTACGTAACGCGTCCGTGTTTGGGTCACAAAAGTCCATATGTGTACCAAATTTCAACAGAATCGGTCCAGTGGATCCGGAGATAATCGGCTGTGACAGACAGACACCCCAGTGATCCTATAAGGGTTCCGTTTTTTGTTCGGAACCCTAAAAATTACAGCATCATAGTAAAATATTAATTATGGAACTCTTACCTCCAGTTAAAACTGATGAAACACCAAAAAAAATACTCAGGATAAGCATGGTGCTTTAAATGTTATCAAGATTATCACAAACTATTTCACTTTGGTACACAGAGCTCGTGGCTAGATAAAAACAGCCGCACAGGTCGATTTTCAAAGTTAAGCAGCGCTTGCCAAGGTTGGTCTGTGGATGGGTGACCATCTTAACATACCGAGTTTCCTTTGTGCCTCGGAAAGCACGTTAAGCCGTTGGTCCCGGCTGTCATTTGTTGATCTTTGGCAGTCGTTACGAATAGTCAGAAACCAGTAAATCTGACTCCAGTCTTGCCAAGATGTACCTTGTTACCCAGTTAATAGGTTTTGGAGGTCTGGTGGGCAGCTGCTCCACGTAGATTCAGCTGAATCCGGTTTGACTGGAAGCTGACCCCAATAAAGTTGGGAAAAGGCTAGGCAGATGATGATTTCACTTTGGTACACAACATGGTCAATCAATTTGACTAGACAACCCAGTAACTGAGTAATACAGTACCCCTTGGAAAGAATGCTGTCAGTTTCTGAGCCGTAACGGCTGTCAAGGATGGTCGAATAACAGCCAGGAGGATGGGCGAATAACACGGAGGAAACTCTGTTTATAATGGCCATCCATTACACGTTGATAGGTGACCATTCACCCATCCACAGATTGACCTCGTCAAGCGTAGCTTAACCTTGAAGTTCGATCCATGCGGCTTTTATTATTTAGCCTAGCATGAATTGCCTCCATGGTCGAGTGGTTTAGGCGTTTGGCTTGTGACCCGGTGGTCGTGGGTTCGATTCCCACGGGAAAGCATACTTTGTAAAGTTGATTTCCAGTTTGGTCAGGACATTGCAGGCTTGAATCACCTGATTGTCTGATAAATAAGATGACTCCGTGCTTCGGAAGGTACGTATAAGTCGGTGGTCCCCCCGGCCGCCAAATGGGGGTCGTCAAATAAACCATGTCAGAGGCCCTTGAGGCGGTTTAGAAACTCTGACACTGTGTGGGGTCGTTAGACCTTACTGCCCACACGATAAGAAGAAAATTTATTTATTTAAAATTAATTTAGAAAAAAAACGCGTTACGCCGACGACCCCAAGTAATATGGGATAAGCGCAGGAAGATGTTAAGAAATTTATCCCGAAAAAAAGTCTACAGACGTCAAAACTAGTGTCTCCAATGTCAAACACGGCTGCAATGAAAACCACCGGGCTTGCTAATGTAGTTAAGTAAACAAGTCTTTTGTTTTTAATATTATGTAAATAATTATTTAGTTGTTGTTAAATGATATTGAAATAAAAACAAACAGTTGATTTTGTTTATTTGTTGTGGTGTCAGTGGAATGTCTGTATTATATTTTAAACTAGCTGACCCGCGCAACTTCGTCTGCGTCACAATTTTCATTACTGCTCCGCTCCTATTGGTCTTAGCGAGATGATATATAGCCTATAAGCCTTCCTCGATAAATGGGCTATCTAACCCTGAAAGAATTTTTCAAATCGGACCAGTACTTCCTGAGATTAGCGCGTTCAAGCAAACAAACAAACAAACAAACTTTAGCTTCATACATTAGTTTAGATTCATTTGTTTTCGCATAGATCATGTTCGATTTCTTTTGCTGGTCACTCTTTTTCTGACTCTCCGTCCGTCCGTCTGTCTGTCTGTCCGGCTGTATCTCTAGAACCGTAACAGGTAAACAGTTGAAATTTCCACAGATTGTGTATTTCTATTGCTGCTATATAAAATTAAGGTTTAAGGTACGGCACTCTTCGTGTGCGAGTCCAACACGCTCTTGGCTGGTTTTTTTATTGATGTACTATTTGACCCGCGCAACTTCATCTGCACCGCTCTTATTGGTCTTAACGTGATGGTATATAGCCTATAGCCTTCCTCGATAAATGGACTATGTAACACTGAAAGAATTTTTCAAATCGGACCAGTAGTTCCTGAGATTAGCGCGTTCAAGCAAACAAACTCTTCGCTTTATATATTACTAGCTGACCCACGAAATTTCGTCTGCGTCACAATTTTCATTACTGCTCCGCTCCTATTGGTCTTAGCGTGATAGTATATAGCCTATATTCTTCCTCGATAAATGGGCTATCTAACACTGAAAGAATTTTTCAAATCGGACCAGCAGTTCCTGAGATTTGCGCGTTCAAGCAAACAACCAAACTCTTCAGCTTTATATATTAAGTACTAGCTGAACCGTGCAGCTTCGTCTGCCTCACAATGTTCATTACTGCTCCGCTCCTATTGGTCTTAACGTGATGGTATATGCCTATAGCCTTCCTATAGCCTATAGCTTTCCTCGATAAATGGGCTATCTAACACTGAAAGAATTTTTCAAATCGGAACAGTAGTTCCTGAGATTAGCGCGTTCAAGCAAACTAACAAACTCTTCAGCTTTATATATTAGAATAGATAGATATATGATGGGCTTGCTCTTGACCACAATCAGGCCTGATGGAAAGCCATGGATGAGATCTATGATGGAGCGAGCGTGCTCAGCAGATGCCTGTTCACCCTTGCTTTGAAATCAGACGGGTTATAAATGTGGAAAGGAACACAGACGCTGGCAGAGAGTTCCACACTTTGGCTGACCACTCACCGAAAACATTCGCATAATGTACCAGCCAGCCTATTCTGTCCACATCTCATCCTGATTGAGGGACTGAGTGACTGACAGACAGCACACAGTCGAAACTACTGTTTTTTAGGGTTCCGAACAAAAAACGGAACCCTTATAGGATCACTCGGGTGTCTGTCTGTCTGTCCGTCTGTCTGTCTATCTGTCTTTCCGTCTGTCACGACCAGTTTTCTCCGGTGCCATATGGACTTCTGCGACCCAAACACGGAAACGTCACGTAAATTATTGAATGTTTAGTATGGAAGTCACTTTTGGGGGTCAAACTAGAAAATGTCAAAAAATCGTTTTTTTTTTAACAATATCGTGGGACATACCAAAATATGATGGGGCTTACTGTGAGGATTTTAATTATATTTTTTTTTCATAATTTAAAAATTTTATTTTAAGATTTTAAGTTATTCAAGAAATCAGACGAAAAATGACTATTCCCCCGCTTATCTCCTGAGCCTAAAATTTTGAAAAAAAAATGGAGATAATTGATCTTTATCTATACATTATAGAAAAATTTATAATAATTCTATAGTTAAAAAGACATGTTAAAAAAAAGAAATTCGTTCGTTCGTTCGTTCGTCCCTTTGCACGCGAGTCCGACTCGCACTTGGCCAGTTTTTTTTTATTTGCTATAGTTAATCGAATTATGAACCATATCATCAATATATATAAAATTATTCCGTTACTGACTGATTGACTGACTGACAGACAACGCACAGCCGAAACTACTGGTCGTAGAAAGCTGAAAGGAGATTGCTCTGCGCCCATACATTGTTCGCCCTGGAGCCAGGAGCATCGGAAAATTATGTGTTGTATTGTTGATCATTAGTAAACTCCTATAAGATCTTGTTTTCATAGCGGACTAGCTGCAGAAAAGATATATGTCCAAAAAAGTATCAGATTTTGAGGTTATAATCTAACCATAACAACGAATATTAGATATAGTTTTTCATAGCTCCGAGTGATCTTTAAGAAACTGATTAACAAAATCATAATACATTTAGCTATTTTCAGTATCTACCTATATAATTAGGTACCTTTGCAGTTTTTTTTAAAGCCTAAATGTAAGTAAATAGGTAAGTGGAACGTTTAAATGCATAGAATCTAATTAACATAGGTAGATAGTGGATACCCATATTCTTAGCATTGGTTTTGGAGTGAGATTAAATGTTTGTGTATATTAATGTATAATTATATAAAACATTGCGCGCTGTTCAAACGCGTGACTATGAAACCAGCCTTACCAATTAGATAGCCGGTAAGTTGTGTTAAACCTACAGTCCTACTTTAACTAACTGATTATGTTTGAATAAGAAATAAAACACAGATTTTAATTTCATGTTTTTATTGATCATCTAAATTGGCAATTAAAATATAGTCTAAAAACTGTGCAGGGGTCGATATTATTTTGATGTCTTGCATAGCTTTAATACCAAATAATGATCACAACATGGGCGCAGCACCGTGCGCAGCAATAATGTACGATTGCTTGTCGACCAATTTGAGCTGAATCAATTACTATGTAAACAAAATATGTTTTATTGCTGATATGGCGGCTGTGAATTTTGCCTCGTAATTTCCATATGGTTTCGGAATTATTTCATTGTAGTTCATTCAAATCCGATGGCTGAATCTACAACAAAAAAATATATTGTTGGTTACACATTGCATTTATAGTACAATAAATAAAACAATTTACACTACAAATGTTGCATGACTATAACTGACCAGAAAAGATCTATTAGCTTAACAAAATAGCACATCAGGCAAGTTTAAGCATACTATGGTAGGCACCAGATAAACATGCAATAAAGTACATAGATTTTTCCATAATATCCCTTCGTGGATACTCAAACAATAAATTATGAACAGTTTTTCACTACTAGAAAACCTAAAGGATCACGATAGAAGTTGATTCAGGACAGCTTTATGTCATTATTTCTGTTTTTGTTATTTGGAAAGTCAATAAATGTATGAGGGTCAATGACCGTTATTGCATGGGTATCTGATGTTTACCATAGCCTAATTTCTTGTAAGAGTTAACCAATCAAAAACGTCACTCACCTCTCAGGGTTGAACTCAATTTCGCACAATTTCTAAAATGTGGCTGATACTTTCTGCTTATACGGAGTAACATTGGATTCGTGCCAGTGAACAACCACATACCACACGTTGATCATGTTGATGACCAACCATTGATACTTCTTGCAAATCTTGTGATGTTGTGGTAACTCTATTAACAAAAATAATGTATGACATGCATCACATATGTAATCATTTGCAGTCACCTGTAATATAAAAACATGTTATAAGTATAAAATAAACATTTTTATTTTATATTTTCTCTTCTATACAGAGCCATTATAAATATAAATAGTTACAAATGGAAGTTAAAGCTTACTATTTGTGGTGCAACTCATTGCTGTGTTTGCACAAGAATGGCATAATTATGGAGAATATGCCGTCTTTGTCTATTGAAATGAATACCACAATTGGCACAACCCGGATGATTGCTTGTTGTAGGAGTATCCCTTGATGAAGATGGTGCTGAATAATGCCTGGCAGCACGATCACATATTTGCCAAAAAGGATGGCAAATATAATGTGATGCACGTATCTTAAACAAAAAAAATAGCAAGTCAGATCAATGGCACCCACTGCAAATCCAATGTCAAAAATGGCCCAATAATAATAGTTGATACGACAGAGGGGCTTTCCTTTAAACTGCCTATACTAGGTACCATTTCCAAGCTCTGTACCAAAAATCAATTAAATAGGAGCAGTAGTTTAGTCGCAAATATTTTTTTAAGTTTTTGCCTCAATTGAACACGATGTATCTTTTTCCTAACAGCTGATTATGCCTACGCATCGGTCATGCACCTTAAAACGATAAATCGAGTATAACCTACGATGCGTTGTTGCCGCTCCGACGCAATTCATAAGTACAACCAAATTTTCACTAAAAAGATGGCACGCCAAAAAAGGAAGCAATAAACACACACTTGCACTTTCATTACGAGAGTGACAATCATAGCAAAACATACCGCGCGTAAAAGAAATAGAAATAGGTCAGTGTGTTGTTATTGCATTCTAGATATTTGCGATCGGTAAGTGGGGCCTCAGTGTGCCTATGTCTTCCTTCCGGAACGTATGTTACGTAACACGGAAGCGCGGCGCGCGGGCGCAGCAGCAAACAATTGATTTTGTTTTGTTATTGTGATAAGATACTAAATAAGTTTAAGACAGTATTTCTTTTTTTATTGTGACAGGACACGTAACTTGGGATTATTATTATTAGTGTTAGTGTTTTTTTTTTTGTGATCGACTGTTTTTTATTGTGATAGGACACGTAATTAAACTTTGGTTGTGTGTGCGTGTAATTAAAGTGTTCAACAATGCCTCGTGTAACTAACACGGCGGCAGACTACACGGACATGATTTTAATTGTGAATTAGGTATGTTTGTGATTTTTTTTTTGTGAATTGTGAATTTTTAAATTGTCGATGTGTCCTCCACACATCGAGAATTTAAAAATTTTGTGTTTTTGTTGTGATTGTTGTTGTGTGCGTACCTACTTCAAAACCTTACCTATCATAAAAGCGGGCGCGAGCGGAGGCCTAAGCTCGCGCCTGCGCCACCGCCGGCCGCCCGCCCGACCACAATTTTATTAAACCTACCCACACCGCGCTCAGGCGCGTGCGCGACGTTGCCGCTTTTCCCTAGGTCAGTTGAATTTATTTGCACAGGGTGGTTGCGTTTTACTCTGATTTGTAAGCTATTTAGTTTGTTTGAAAGAAAAAAAATCTCAATTTTGTAGCTTTTTATTTTTATACCGTATCGGATTAATACTAAACACGTATAGTATACGTAGTGTAATTTAATGCCCCTCTGTCGTATCAACGTTGTATAATAGTACCTGCAATGGCATAAGTCTTTCTATGATGATATTTCTGATATTCACATTATATTGAGTGTCAGTTTTCAGAGCAATCAGATGATGTGAGCGTGCCCGAGGTGCCAACGTTCTATTGCAGAGTGCACAGTTTCTACCAACATTACTTGTTACTGAAGTGTTAGTCATCTCTTGAGCTCTTGTCCAAAAAGTGGTGCATATGAGATCATGAGCTAGAACCTAAAAAAAAAACATACTTAATTCAATTGTATTTTTACAGAGTATTTACCTATCAGATTGTTTCTATTATAATGAATATACCAAAATACTTTATAAATTGTTTCTTTTTGTTTTTCGTGAAAACGATAATTGCAAACATAATGTGTAAGGTCAAGTATAGAAACTTATTCGTAAAGAAAGTCTGAGAGATCGCAAACAGAATAATATAGGTACAACAAAAAATAATATAATTACCAAAAGAGGTGCAGTCCATTGTTGTACTCAATGACGAATCTGTTCGTCTTCCAACAACATGGAACCATCAGCAGAGCCGCAATTTACACAAAATACACTTTCCATAGCGTATGCGTTAGTCCATTTATGACTGCCAAGTTATCGTTTGAGCGGTACTCCGAAAATCACAGCCAGGTAAGTCGTTTTTGAAAGCAATCCATTATAATAGCCAAGTCAGAATGTTAGTAGTCCCGAAAGTCACCAAAACACACCGACACAATTACAAAGAGCAAGCGACGCTAATGTAAACAGTGAAAGCACAGACAGTCAGTCAGTCAAGTGACAATTTAGTGACGTCAAAAATTGGAGTGTGTGTAAAAATACGATACAACTTATCGACATTCCCTAAGATTTTGTCACAAGGATGACAATGTCCTACTTTACTTATAAAAACACTCTTCGATACTTTTTATAATATTAATACTTAATAACATTTGTATAACATAACAAAAACATTTATAGTACCTACCTACTTAATGTATTCAGTAACGATAAGTATTTTTATATTAACTGTCGTAAATACCTAATCGTTTAGTTAGAAGTAAACCACACACATTCTTAAACGATCATAAGGAAACCCTGAATAATGATCATGGTGAAATACGAAGATTTTGATCACTTTAGCATTATTCTTACTATCTATTTAAAATCGAGTATGACCTCTTGCACAAAGTACCTATACTCAGTAGGTTTTTTTGAATTAAGTATACATTTAGGGAATAATATATGGAATGGTAATTGAATGCTTTTATTGTATCTTCTGTTTGCTCTTTATTCGAAATAAATTCAGAATATGATTCATATTAAAAATAATTCCACTACAGTTCTTTAAAAATTAAATCGATTGATTACAATCGATTGGACATCCCTAATCTTTTTTGACATGCATGACGTTTGGTGAAGATGGCGGCGATTCATGTTATTATTCGCGAAAATACTTTTTATGTTCGTTTTGGCATGCAGCTAGTCCGTGTTACAAAAGTATTTGCAACTGATATAATAAAATAGAACATGAATTATCGTGTATGTCCGATACTTTTGTTGCACAGGGCGAATTTGGACATTGTCTTTTGGCATGTAGGTTCCTTGGGGAGTGCACTAAGCGATGACTTCCTAAAATTGCTACGGGAACGGAAAAAAGACGGGATATGCGCGTACGAAGTCGCGGGCAGCTAGTACATCGATATCCTTACTTCCTTACTAATATTATAAATGCGAAAGTAACTCTGTCGGTCTGTATGTCTGTCTGTCGTGCTTTCACGACAAAACTACTGTACCGATTTAAATGAAATTTGATACACAGATAGTCTAGAGCCTGAGAAAGAACATAGGCTACTTTTTATACCGGGAGTATATTCCCTAGGATCCACGCGGGCGAAGCCGCTGGCAGCAGCTAGTCCTTACTTCCTTACTAATATTATAAATGCG
This sequence comes from Lacanobia wlatinum, assembly GCA_947578705.1. Taxonomy (NCBI): domain Eukaryota; kingdom Metazoa; phylum Arthropoda; class Insecta; order Lepidoptera; family Noctuidae; genus Lacanobia; species Lacanobia wlatinum. The sequence goes on along the minus strand of OX388046.1, from coordinate 3,142,095 downwards.
AAAGTAACTCTGTCGGACTGTATGTCTGTCTGTCGCGCTTTCGCGCCAAAACTACTGAACCGATTTAAATGAAATTTGATACACAGATAGTCTAGAGCCTGAGAAAGAACATAGGCTACTTTTTATCCCGGGAGTATGTTCCCTAGGATCCACGCGGGCGAAGCCGCTGGCAGCAGCTAGTCCTTACTTCCTTACTAATATTATAAATGCGAAAGTAACTCTGTCGGACTGTATGTCTGTCTGTCCGTCTGTCTGTCTGTCACGCTTTCACGCCAAAACTACTGAACCGATTTAAATGAAATTTGGTACACACATAGTCTAGAGCCTGAGAAAGGACAAAGGCTACTTTTTATCCCGGAAGTATATTCCCTAGGGACCACGCGGGCGAAGCCGCTGGCAGAAGCTAGTCATAATATAAAAGCGAAAAGTCATTCATTCATTCACTCATTAATTACGATATCTCGAAACTTACTGGACCAACGAAAATAAAATTTGGCTCAAAGGTAGATTATGAGTAGAAACGTCAGCTATGAAAGGATTTTTGGAAACTCTCCTCGTAAAGGGCTGGAGTAGGGGGTTGAAGTTAGTTTAAAAATCTGATTCCTTGAGCCAATTTACTTGAAACTTGGTACGAAGACATAACTAATTGAATTATAAAGCTCAAGTGGCGACAAAGAAGTTGGGGATCCTAGCAAAGGTGAGACGGTACTTCACGCCGGAACAGCTGCTAACCTCTATCAAGCGCAAGTTCGATCGTGTATGGAGTACTGCTCTCATCTTTGGGACGGATCTACCAGATACCAGCTTGATGCCCTTGAGTCAATTGAAAAAGAGCCAAGAGGATCATCGGCAATGAAAGGCTCGTCGCGACGAAGCTCCAAAGTCTTGAGCATCGACGACGAATTGCTAGCCGTCGGTTTTCTACCGGATGCATTTTGGGGAATTGCATAATTTAATTCCGCCTAGCCAGTTTCATCATCGGACCATAACACGAACGGCGATGCGCCACCGGTACATGGTGGACATCCCACCCACACGCACAAAACGTTTTGGGAACACATTAATAGTGCGTACAGCTAAGGTGTGGAATTCTCTGCCGGAGTCTGTGTTTCCTGATAGCTACAACCTGGTAGTATTTAAGTCAAGAGTGAATAGGTTGCTTCTAGGCAAGCGTGCTCCATCTTCGACCACATCATCGCTTAACATCAGGTGAGATAGTGGTCAAACGCGAGCCTATCAATAGTAAAAAAAAAATTATGTATAAGACATTCAGACCTAAAATCGTATTTTAGGGGTAGCTCTGAACATCTAATACTTAAAGTTTGTTTGGAAAAATCTTATTCCTTGGGTTCATAAATAGTAACATAATAAATTCAAAGAAACTAAAATTAGGTTTTCTTTATTCAAACAATTTAATAACATCAGTGTCTTTATTTACTTTGAATTCATATTCCTCATACTCTGCTCCATACGCACCCATTTGGAAAGTACACATATGCCTAAAATTTATTTTTACATAGTAGTTAACACTTCTGCTGCTGAACTGGGCACAGGAAGAACCAGTGCACCAGCGACGTATCTTGATGGTAGGCGTGTCATGCGAGCCCATTGTGTTCCAGACGTGCAAGACTAGGCACTGATAATCCAGTAGTGTCACCTGAAATTACAGTAATCTGTAAATGCTGGTGACATAATCAAAATGACTAAAAAAAAACCGGCCAAGTGATGCTCACACGAAAGGATCCGTACCATTATTATGGAAATAACCATAGACCTTCCTTTAGTTCTAAGTTTTACATCAATGATATCCAAATGGTTGATTACAATCGGTAGCCTATGCCATGGGTTCTTATTTTAATAATCACCTAAACCAGGGATGGCGAACCTTTATTAGTAACCGTGCTATTGTTAATATAAAAACTGGCCAAGTGCGAGTCGGACTCGCACGTCAAAGGGTTCCGAACCAATTTCATTTTTTTAACACTACATGCTATTTTAACACTACAGACTTCTTATAGGTTTTAGGCTCAGTAGTTTCGGAGATAAGGAGGGGAAGGGTCATTTTAGTCTAATTTCTTGAATATGTGTATGGTGCAGTTGATTATTTTTTCGTGTATATCGAGTCGCATAAAGCGACCGATTGTTTGACTTGAACTAACGGGAAGATTCATGGTGGTGTAAACTGACTTATAAAATAAATGACTGATTAGCAACTTACATTAAAATAAGCAGACACGACCTCTTCCGATTCGCCATAATCTTCAGACTGTGGCACTATAGTGGTTTTCTCTGAATATATCTCCACTCTCGATTCCTCTGGATCACATCGACCGTATCTTGGAATGTTCCTTGTTGCTGAAATCCATTTCACATATTTTTTATTTTATTTATTCATTATACTCAGAAATCATACAGCACAATGACGCTTTCAGGGTGCTGATGGGATTGCCCCAATACTGCAGTTCATCGGGGATGTTTGCTGAAGCTCACGTTGACTGCTTTTACACTGTGATGCGGAAGCGATGCGCATCCCTGGTCAGATGGTGTGGGGCAGCGCCAACAGCATCCTGTCCATGATAGCAAGCAGGCTAGATTGTGCGTTTGTGAACCAATGTTCCAGGGTATCAGCTGGGCCTGTCACCTTGCAGCAGTGATTTCGCAAACTGTTTTGGTTTTTGTTTTTGTATTGTTTTGTGTTTTACTAACATAGTTTTTAAGTACCTATATTATTACTAACACTATGAGTCTTGTTATTTGACTTAAATATAAATTATTATTATTATTGAAACTATGCACAAGTAAAAAACCACTGCACAAAGGCGGACTTAATGCCTTAGGCATTTTCTACCAGTCGACCTTAGGGTGGTGCAGAGAAGTGCAATATAGCAGTGCAGTATAATGATACAATATAGGTAGACAGCTGAAACTTTCACAGATTGTGAATATTTAGCGCCGCTATAACAACAAATAATAAAAATTAAGGTTCATGGTACGGAACCCTTCGTGTGCCAGTCCGACTCGCACTTGGCAATTATTATTTTTTTCACTTTTTAACCTGGATGACAATTTTTCCAGCTATTTTGATTTAAAAACCAAACTACTAAACTGATTTTGATGAAATTTCTATGGGACCAATAGGAAAGTATTACCTACAAGAATACTTTTTCAAAGCTAGTAAACGATAAAAAAGTTTGGGGTTACGTGACATTTTTGTAACGCAAGTCATTTAGAGTTTTTTTACAATTCATCATCGCTATTAGAATGCCACTGTTTCGACACCTTACCTGGACCGAAGTTATCTGCCATCTAAGAAAAAAGTTGCCAAGCCAAGAAAAGTACACTCACTTCTCCTTAATACAAGCTGGTTGGGTGCAATCCTGGAGATGGTCGGCTGACCAATCCCGGCGATGGAGCGAACGACCCAAGAGTGGTACATGCCATAGTCCAGGAACCTGGATGGAGACCGGCAGCCTGGGCCGGAGATACCTATACCCAGCTTAATGAACAAAACAAATTTTATTATGGAAATTAGTTTTAAAATGCTCCGTGGTCGAGTGGTTTAGGCGTTTGCCTTGTGACCCGGTGGTCGGTCGACCCGGTTCGATTCCCACGGGAAGCATACTTTATGAAGTTGTTTCCAGTTTGGCTAGGACATTGCAGGCTTGAATCACCTGATTGTCTGATAAAAAGATGATTCCGTGCTTCGGAAGGCACGCATAAGCCGATGGTCTCAGCCGCTAAATGGCGGTCGTCAAATAAATCATGTCAGAGGCCCTTGAGGCGGTTTAGAAACTCTGACACTAGGGTGTGTGGGGTCGTTAGACCTTACTACCCACACGATAAGAAGAAGTTTTAAAATACACTTATCAACCACCAGGTTAATGGATATCAAGAGTGATAAATGATTCCTAGCTTTTGATGATGAAAATTATGTTGATTGATTAGCCTGACTGTACAGTGGAGCGGAGCGGAGAAATATCAACCAATGGAATTGCATAAAACCTCCGCTCCGCATCAGGCACTGAGATTTAATACAATTCACTCACTCATAACGGCCGAAAGACGTCCATTGCTGGACATAGGCCTGCCCCAAATGGGGGAGGGGGGGGGGTTGCCATAATCGCCACGCTTGGCAGGCGGGTTGGCGATCGCAGTGTATGGTGTCGCGTTTTACAGAGAACGCTGCTGCCCATTCTCTGGCGAGTCCCTTAGTCGCCTCTTACGATACCCACGGGAAGTGATGGGATGGTATTATTCTTTTACGGCACCATACGGCACCGGCCGACACCATACGGCATAATACAATTCCGGAATACAATTCCATTGGTTAAATTACTCCGGTTCTCCGCTCCGCTACCTCGCTCCGCGTCAATGGACAGGCGGTCTAACACAGGCTGAGTTGCTACCATTACAAGACCCGCTTGCACAAACTGTCTTTTTCCCTCCGAGTTAGTTGTTAAAAAATAAAAGGCCCGTTTTGACAGCAGGATACAACATTGTTTTACCAATAAGTATGAAAGAGACATAAAAATAAATCTATTTCGCACTTTGGTACTTTCTGGCTCCTGAAATACAGGTATTCTACCTAGCTCAGGAGTAAGGGTTTCACTATTTTGTTAACTGTTTTTGTACCAATAAAGAATTATTATTATTATAGTGGTAAAGCAATCTTCTATCCCTCTCTACTCAGCTGTCAAATCGGACTTCTTAGATTTTGGTGACTTTAACCGAGGTACGTCTTTGAAGTATTTGTTATTTAATCTCAGTGCAGTTTAGGCAACGTTCACAGTCACAATCTGTTAAAAAAAACCTCAATTTCTATACATTTTTGACAGATTGCGACTGACATGCGAATGCACACGTTGCTAAAAAACTGGCCAAGTGCGAGTCGGACTCGCGTGCAAAGGGTTCCGAACGAATTTCATTTTTTTAAGTTATTTGAATACTGTAGACTTCTTATAGGTTTTTCTGTAATCTATAGGTAAAGATCTATTATCTCCATTTTTTTTTTAATTTTAGGCTCAGTACTTTCGGAGATAAGCGGGGGAATGGTCATTTTTCGTTAAATTTCAGGAATAACTTCAAAACTATTTATTTTAAAATTATGATAAAAATATAATTAAAACCCTCCCAGTAAGCCTTTTCATTTGATATGTCACACGATATTGTTCAAAAAGCTTTTTTTTTTTATTTTCTAGTTTGACCTCAAAAGTGACACCCACACTAAAAATTTAATAATTTACGTAACACGTCCGTGTATGATTCACAGAAAACCATATGTGTACCAAATTTCAACAGAATCGGTCCTGTGGATCCGGAGAAAACTGGCTGTGACAGACGGACTGACAGACAGACACCCGAGTGATCCTATAAGGGTTCCGTTCAGAACCCCTCAAAATTTGTAGAATTTGCCCTCTCGTGTTAGCAACAAATTCGGAGTTAAGTTTTTGCTGCAATTGGGCCATAGAGAATTAGCAGTACAGGTTAAGATTGTTTACAAATTGGTAAAAACGGCATTTGTTTCCACTTACCAGCTTCCATTGATCATTGTGTCGTATGACAAGAGCAGTCCCACTGCGCCAGACACATGGCTGTCTTTTACGACTCCGAGCACACGCCCAGTGAGTTGGCCATATGCTCTTGATGTCCAGCTGTGGGCAAAGCCAGAAAATTAATAAAAAAAGCTTTTAAGCTGTGGGTTTTACAGTGCACTAACACAAAAACCTTCTTTCGTGTGCGTTCTCCGTTTAATTTTGACGTTGTTACAAATTAAACGTGAGTCAAGTGATGGGCTTCTCTGTAGAAAACTCTTTCAGCTACAGCTACATAACGCGACTTTGACAATTTTTCACAATAATCTTGAGAAACTGGACGAGAACTCTTAAAGGTTAATCCAGACATATCCACAGATATACGAGCCGTGGTCCGCCCGAAATTCAAGAAAATATCACTGCACACACACATACACACACACACACCACACACACACGCACACACGCACACACACACACACACATACACATCACACACACGCACACACACACCACACACAAGAAGAGATCACATTTTATATGAACTCCTTCACTACTACAGCTGAACAAGAATTATTTGTAAATCCTCAACATTTCAATAACTTTCCCCTACTTATCAAGCTGACCAGACACCCAATGAAAATCGTCGCTCCACCAGACCGATTTTTGGCAACGGGGTGTAAATCTCGTAAGTCCTGGGGCGGATTGGGGCGGATGGAGGGGACTCCTACTGAAACCATCTCGCGATCCCACGCACACTTGCACTGGGGCCTACGGAAGCACTTAAGCAATAATCAACGCATGCTTCCACCAAACCTAAGATATCCTATGTCCACGTAAAATGGTTACGGTTATAACCGCGGATAACACACACTATGACTGAATCACGGGCTCCACTCAAGAATGAGGTTGTAGTATGGGTACAGAAATAGCTCGAAATTTAAAAAAAATAGATCAATAATCCTTTATTCCAAACTCAAACGTTTCAGTTGGCACTGACCTCCATTCTCCTGTAGAAATTGCCACAGTGCGTCGAGTTCACATGCTCCATCTTATACGCTGCCACCGTAGAGCTGTTGTAGCAATCTAAAAGGTATCAAAGAACCCGTCAGTAAACCGCTAAAGTGGACCACATTTCACCAGTTAAATTTATATAGCTTCTACCAGCGGTTTCGCCGGCAGAAAGTTGTTAATTATTTCAAGATTACATACTCCCGATACAAAACGTATGTCTAAGTCTGCCCGCATGTCTTCTTTCAAGACATGGTGTACCCCTGTGCCAAATTGCATCCAAATCTATTTCACCGCTAAGCCCTCTGAGGTAACAGACAGACATACAGAGAGTTATTTTCGCATTTATAATATTCCCACGACTTTGTACGCTCATATCCCGTTTTTCCCGTTCCCGTGAGAAATTCGGAAAATCCTTTCTTACACTCTCCAAGGAACCATGCCTAATTTCAGCTTTCTACGACCAGCAGTTTCGGTTGTGCGTTGTGTGTCAGTCACGCAGTAACAGAAGAGTTGTATATAGAGGAATATTAATGATTGATTGATTGATAAGTACGGATTTTATGAGCATACCATTTGCCACAACCATAGCGTAGATCTCGTCCCCATTAGTAAAATCTTCTGGTGGTGCACAGATGGGAAATACTTCTGCAAAGAAAATAACAAATCTATAAAATACTAGTTTCTGAGCGGCTTCACCCGCTTGATCCCTAAGGAACATATTCCCGGGATAAGAAGTATGTTATTCCAGACTATAATCTACCTCTGTGCCAAAACTCATGAAGTTCCTTTCAGGCGTTCTGATGTGAAAGAGTAACAAACATCCATCCATCCTAACAAACTTTTTAATTTATAATATTAAGTAGGAAAATTATGTTTGATTAGTCTTATTTTTTAATAAATAATATGACATTATCATCATCATCCATAGCCCGACTCGTCCACTGCTTGGCAAAGGCTTCATGTTATGTCATTCCCCACAGTCCTGTGCCAGCCTACCCGCGATGTCAACAATATCGCCCAATAAGAGATTGCCACCCTTCATCATCATCATATCAGCCGAAGACGTCCACTGCTGGGCAAAGCTTCGCCACAAAAACCGGTCTGTGTTGCTACCCTTAATTTTTCTAAGTCTTACGCAATCCTGAGCCCCTGGTGTCTAGCTGCAAGAGAGCTAGTGTGCTGAAGGTACCCCGAGTGAATTCAGGGTGGAAGGCATAGTCTATGACGCGGATGAGAGGACCCGTGCAGCTGTTACCCAGGACCACACGGGAGCGAGCCCTGGGAAAGAAAAGAAGAGTACAGATCCTCGTTCAAGAGTGCTAGCAATTGTGTGTTCCCATCCCATGCATATCAATGCTGCCAAGCGTATTTTGGTTATGATGAAGGGGAAAGAGCTCATAAGGCAAGTGTTGAATCGTCGCCATTGTTCTAGAAGGAAAAGATCCCAAACTTCTGCCAGCATTGACAACGGGTGTTAAATAACTTCAAAGTTTATCGTTCAGCCAACGGGCCAATCACATGCCAAAGAAATTAGATGAGACATCAAATTATTCATGCGGTGAAAATCTAAGAGATCCTAATCTAAACGGTATCAATTAGGTTTTAATCTCTCTAGCCTTTTCGTTAGTGTTGGCTTCCAGTCCAATCATCATATCAGCCAATTGCCGTCCACTGCTGAACGTAAGCCTCCCCCAAAGAGCGCCACTCACCCCGGTCTTGAGCAGTCCGCATCCAACCGCTGCCAGCCACCTTCTTCAAATTATCGATCCATCGTGTCGCAGGGCACCCTACACTTCGTTTGCGTAACGTTGTCTCCTCTCTAACACATGTCTGCTACTCCGACCGACTAATCGAATGCAGTTAAATACCAGTATTTTACATGAGATGACTGCTTACGATTTCCAAATTACAGTGACAGGGTAACACAGCATTTGAGAAGCAATTATAATAGGAAATACCTACAATTCGTTCTTATTTACCTGAAATCTTCTTTGGGGTAAGAATCGATTTCTAGGGCCGTGGCTAAAACGATCTCGTTGGAGATCAAAATTACTTTTGACGTTGTGGGAGAAAAACTATCTGTAAAAAAATTGGGCATGATAAATAAAGCAGACTGAAGTCACAAACTATAGGGAGATGGAACATCAGTGATTCTCGCTAACCCACAGGATAAGCTAGCTGAAGTGGTAATGCGACATCCATTTTAGCAGTAAAACCGGTGACAGTCGAGGTAGACGTGGTCTTTAGTGATGACCTTGAATCGACAAACGTAAAGGTAAGCCTTCTCGCTGATTGCACGAAGACCCTCGCGACATAATATTACATTTATTTTATTGGTATACTGGCGTTTGACAAGCTCACCTGATGGCAAGCCATGATGCGGTTAATAATGCAGCGCGCTTGTTTAGAAGTGAGTTATTCACTCTTTACTTAGAGACCCTGAGGTTGTAGCTATCAGAAAAGACACACTCGGGCAGGGAATTCCACTTTACTTCTTTCAGCTTCTTGGTACGTTTCTAAATCTGCATCTTACCATCCCTACCTTGTTGCTATTCCACCAATTCGTACTAAGCGTTTCCAAACGTCTTTTATAATGCGCACAGCAAAGGAGTAGAACTCTCTGCCTGCGTCTGTGTTTCCAAACGCTTACAACGATAATCTCTTCAAAGTTAAGAGTCCACAGGCTCCTTCTGGGTAAGCTCAATCCATCGTAGACTTTGTCTCTGTCATCTCTGACCTAGACTAGAGTCAAGAGCAAACCCATCACAAATTAAAAAAAATCGACTCACGCGCATCGAGCTGGTATTTGACAGAGCCGTTCCAGAGATGAAAGAAGTACTCCATACATGACTGAACTTGCGCTTGATAAAGTTTCAACAGCTTTGTAGATGGATCAGTGCAGTAAGCAGTTAGGTAACCTGCTCTTTGAAAAGTACTTCATTAAGAAGATCAAAAGGTTCTTACCAACAGGATATAGGAGCAAACCAAGCCAGGGAAAGCTATCGATAAAAGCCAGCCCTTCCTGGACCTCATCGTGTAGTCTGTCATCCCCGCAATTTGAATAAGGTGAGGGTCTTGGGCCATATCTGTCGTGAGATATTGCGCCTGTAAATTATCAAAAAGTTGATAGAAAAATGAATGACTACTATCGTCTGATGCTCAGCCTTTACCTGTGTTGGGGTTAAACTATCAGGTTTGAGAACCGATTTCAGCAGATCAAAAAGGCTAAGCAAAGGGGTTCGAACTTTTTTGTATGGGAGCTCGCATAGCACCCCTCAAAAAAAATAAATGGAACCCCACATAAAATCTAAATGGAGGCCCATTTTGATTTTTTCAAAGTAGCGGTGCGTGATCTAACATGCAGAGATGAGTAGAGGACACTTAAACAAACAAAATATGTTAGCAATATGGTGCCCTAAAGTGTCACGTAATTTAAAAAAATTATGTTAAGTGTTCTCGACTCACATATGCACAATAGATACTGCCCCGCGACTTTAAAAAACTGGCCAAGTGCGAGTCGGACTCGCATGCAAAGGGTTCCGAACGAATTTCATTTTTTTTAAACATGTTATTTTAACACTATAGACTTCTTATACTTAGACTTTTCCTGTAATCTATAATAAACTAGTGGACGTCACGCGGTTTCACCCGCGTAGTTCCCGTTCCCGTGGGAATACGGGGATAATATATAGCCTATGTTACTCCCTAATAATGTAGCTATCCAATGCAGAAAGAATTTTTCAAATCGGTCCAGTAGTTTCGGAGCCTATTCTATTCAAACAAACAAACAAACATACAAACAAATCTTTCCTCTTTATAATATTAGTGTAGATAAACTATTTATTGTAAAATTATGAAAAAAATATAATTAAAACCCTCACAATAAGCCCATTCATTTGATATTTCACACAATATTTTTTTATAAAAGGTTTCTGATCCGATTTATGTGATTCTTTTTTATTTCGATGCAGTATACTTGCCATTTGGTCCCATAAAAATTTGATTCAGTTTGGTTCAGTAGTTTTTATTTTATGAGCATTTTTGCTTATTTCAATTTCTGCGTTGACGAAGACTTCGTCCAAGTATCACCACTTAAAAGTGAAAAATAAAAAACTTTTTATAAAAAGTATAACCGACTTCCAAACAAAACACTACAAAGAATAAAATAACCTTAATTTCGGAAGTCGGTGTTAAAAAAAACAAAGAAACAAAACCAAAAACACCAACTTCCGAAATTAAGGTTATTTAATTCTTTGTAATGTTTTGTTTGAAAGTCGGTTATACTTTTTTGTAAAAAGTTTTAATCCATGCCTTTTTTAACAGAATCCTTAAGGCTTGTATACATGCCAATGACCTTGTGCATATAAACGGAACTAACTACTCCTCTACGTGCCACTCCGCTACCCGCATTTTTAATTTATAAAAAAAAAAATAACACATATTATAAAAAAGTAACAAAACCAAATTATTTTCGTTTGTATTGCAAAGTAGTAGATATTTTTTTTTTACTTTTGTTAAAAAATAAAGGAGTAAAATGGTTTCATCTCTACGATTTGGAGGTGATTTTGTTTTTTTTTCTCATTATGTGATACCGATGCATAAATTCTGGCTAAACCAAATTACGTACCATATTATGTAGATTACTGCCTATTTTTTCAGATGTAATTTCTCGAGAGCATTTCTCGATGTAAAAGCATTTCTCGAGAGAGCAGCCTTAAGACTAAAAGCAATTTTTCGCAAAACACGCACTTTTGCAATATAGACATTTTCGTTATTTACGTCTATTAATTATAAAAAAAATAACAAAAATATAGCTCCACTCACTTGAAAACCCACTCACGTACAAAACAACAAGTAAAGTTGAAACTAACATAAATTTGAAACAACTCCACTTGTTTTAACTAACTTCATCTATAAATTGTTATAAATAAATTTATATTTTTTATTAACACGCATAAATACACAAAACTTTTGTAATTTTTACACCGTATTGGAAGCAATACTATTTTATACTCTCTACTGAAAATCTCTAATGACACACAAAAATATTCTAAGAATGCTCTAAGAATTCTCACAGTATGGTATTGTTTATTTTGATTAATAGTAGAAACAATAGAAATCCGTCATGCATCATACTTCATTCCTTCGCACATTTCATGCATCAATCAAGACTAAAACTAATGTTATCGTAGCGACATCTGTACCGTCACATTCGAACTAAAAAATGGAACTGACGTCACACAAATTCTACATCACGCTATCAAAGTTCTTCGCGTCATTTGAACAAAACAACACATCAGTTCCACGTCAACCATCGAGCAGTTGCCCACCAGACATCCGACTCTCGTCTTTTCAGAGGATCCTACTTTTTCAATGGATTGCGGGACTGAACACTTTGTTCCGCATCACTACATAGTATAAAACAAAGTAGTTTCCCGTGTCTGTCTGTCCCCATGTATGCTTAGATCTTTAAAACTACGCAACGGATTTTGATGCGGTTTTTAATAGATATAGTGATTCAAGAGGAAGGTTTATACGTATATAACATGCATAACATCGTAGAGCAAAACTGATAATTTTAGAGGTTTCTAATGTGCTGTCGTAAATAAACACATTTTTTTACGCTTACATTGCAAACGCTGGCTGAACCCTACGAGATAGATCAAAACAATGTACTACAGTATTGTACACCTTAAAAAGGTCTACAAAAAAGTCCAGGTTGGTATATGTATATCTCTAAAGGAAAACCCACAATACCCATTTTTATCCTTTACTTTTTACGAAAAATAATGGCTTATTTACGAAGCGATTTTAAGCAATACAGCGTTAATCCTTATCCAATAGAAAGAACAGGGTAGTTTTTAGTCAGTAAGTCTGACAGTCCCTTCCGCTCCACCCAGGGCGGGAGGACTCATTTGATGATTTTACCACCCAAAAAAAAATTGAATTATCGTAAACTAAAGGCATCCGCGTTACAAAATAATTTAACAGTAAGCGTACTTCTTTTTTTGTTCTAAATTTTTCCCGAGCGAAGCCGGGGCATGTCGCTAGTACTCTCTATATTGAAGAGGCTTTTGATTATTTGATCATAATTTGGAGGTAATCTCTGGAAGTACTGAATTTGAACAAAGCTACACAAAAGTCAGACGAACTATCGCGAAGTTACCCACCACACACAACCTCCTCCTTTTTTCAATATAATTAGCCGGACTTTGTACCTTGTTCCGCATACCTCTATATTGTAATAAAGAAGTTTTTGATTATTAGATCGTAATTTTGAGGTAATCTCTGGAAGTACTGATCCGAATATGAAAATTCCTTAACTAATAGAGAGCTACACCAACATTGAGTGACAAACATCACAATTGCCTCCTCAACCGGGTGCAGCTGAATACCAGTATTTTTCGAAGAGCTGCTGCTTACCAGATCCACAGAACCCATTAACCGGGTAACTCGGTACTTCTTGGCAAGACTAGTGTCAGATTTTCTGGCTTCTGACTTCCCATAACGACTGTCAAAGCTTCAAATGACAGCCGGGACCAACGACTTAACGTGCTTTCCCAGGCACGGATGAAACTCGGAATATCAGGGATGGTCACATATCCTCGCTCGGGCTGTTATTATCTAGCCACGAACTATATTAAAAATAAAAGCCACAGCATAAAAACTCCACGACCTCATTCCACCGGCCCTCTTCTACCATCGGACATCCAGACACACTGCAAGTTACCATCCCTACCTTGTTGCTATTCCACCAATTCGCATTAAGCATTTCCAAAAGTCTTTTATGAAGAGCACAGCTAAGGAGTGGAACTCTCTGCCTGCGTCTGTTTCCGAACGCTTACAACCCTCATCTCTTTAAAGTCAGAGTGAACAGGCTCCTTCTGGCCACAGTACAAATATCTACGGGTAAGCTCGCTCCATCCTAGACTTTGTCTCTGTCATCTCTGTCAAAAACAAACCCATCTCAAATAAAAAAAATAAAAACTATAGCTACAGTGATGCGATCGCGATAGAGCATAACAGTCGCGGATCGCGCACTCTGTGGCTTATCCGCCATCGGAACGTGCTCGCCCGGCGGTCTGTCATCAGATAAGTCACTTATGACATAAGTGCACACTTCTATTGTCTCAGTTCAACCGATCGGGAAGAGGTTGCCTTTATAGACCGCGAGCCAGGCTCAAATTTTGTCATACATTTCCTCCCGGACGAAAACTTGTAAGATGGTTAAGAAAGCTTTATTATGGACCTCTTCGTGTGACCAGCTGACAACCTTTCCATCTCGGTGGAAAGGTTGTCAGCTGGTCAGCCAGCTGACGTTTTGTTTTCTGCAAGATATTGGGTTGGCTATAATCTGACCCTATTTTCATGCGGGAGGAAATGACTGAAAAAAAAATATAATCGTGTTTGGGAGGCTGCCGCTGCTTAACCCACCCATTGTATCGCAGGTGACTTTCACAGAACTCCATTAAAAGCTCTCTTAACCATTTTACAAGTTTTCATCCGGGAGGAACTTGGTCATGGAAATCTGTTACTGGCTCGCGGACCATTATGAGGTAAAGATTACTTACGAATTAAGTTCTTTTTAGGGTTCAATACCAAAATGGTTAAAAGTTACCCTTATGGTGAGTCTGACTGACTCACCGTAAGGGTAACTTTTAACCTTTTAACATATAACTTTTAACGTCAGCTGGTCAGCCAGCTGACGTTTTGTTTTCTGCAAGATATTGGGTTGGCTATAATCTGACCCTATTTTCATATGGGAGGAAATGACTGAAAAAAAAAATTTTTTTACGTGTTCGGGAGGCTGCCGCTGCTTAACCCACCTACCGTATCGCAGGTGACGTTCACAGAACTCCATTAAAAGCTCTCTTAACCATTTTACAAGTTTTCATCCGGTAGGAACTTGGTCATGGAAATCTGTTACTGGCTCGCGGACCATTATGAGGTAAAGATTACGAACGAATTAAGTTATTTTTAGGGTTCAGTACCAAAATGGTTAAAAGTTACCCTTATGGTGAGTCTGCCTGTCCGTCTGTCACAGCTGGATATTTCAAGAACTACTAATCCTATCAACTTGAAATTTGGAATAGTTTTAGGTGATGTTTGCTCAACTATTTTGCAAATAAGAAAAAATATAAAATGTCAGTTTTTTGCTTGTATCTCGAAAACCATTAAAAATATCTCCTTGCTGACTTCTACATTAATTATCTATATTAAATTTTCTACACATAATGTCGTTTAAATTTAACTGTAGATCAATACTTTAGAAGATAGAGGGTATCTAAAATTGATAAAACATTTTTTTCATAAATCATACAAAGACGAATGGAATTTCTGACCCAGAAGTCGACAGAGTTGAGACCTATCGTAGTTTTTTTGTCATATAAAGTAGAGCAAGAATTTTTTTTTTCAATGTCGATGGCTAACGCATAAATATATGACCTCGAATATGTCTTCAGCAGACAAAATCTCGAAAAGTGGTGATTTAGCTCATTTTTTTTTTATAAAAAACGTTGCCCCGCACTAGGATTTCTCCTGTATTGAGGGTGCGTTCACAAACAAACAAACTACACAAATAGCCATTCCTGCCAACTATCTGTAGGTCATACAAATATTTGTTCTGTGCGGGAATCGAACCCGTGATACGCAACACAGCAGCCAATCGCTTAACCACTGCGCCAACCTTGTCGTCATTAGAATCGTCCCGATGGGTCCCGAAGGGTCTGATGATGAAGATCAGAAACGTGGAAAGCGGTCAAACGTGTTCGTCGCCATTTCTTACCCAGAGTCCGACAGAACTGAGACCTTATCGTATTTTTTCGTCATTTGAAATAGAGCAAGAATATGTATTTTTTTTTCGATTTCGATGGCTTACACATAGATATTATTATGTAAGCCTGAGTATTTCTTTAGACATAGTATAGAAAAGTAATTCTTTATCCACTCTTACAAGTATGCCTATGAATCGTACTGCTGGGTACCATTCACTGGAGTTTTTAAATGTTTTGGAGGTAAAAGAAAAAAGCTGAAAAAGGTACCTTTCCACCCTCCCCCACCCTCGGGGACTTTTAGTATGTTCATCTGGACACCTCAAAGAACATCTGTACCACTTTCAAAACTACACGAATTATTCACTCTGATTTCCTTAATTTTCCTGCACTAGCTATACCACACTTTTTCAAAAATCTACAACAAAAGTTACATTACTTCCACTATCGGTCAAGAGATGGCGCTGATCTAAAACTGCAATATACACCGCAGTGTTAAAACTCTCTGACTTATAAAGGCCTCGACGATGAAAATTTAAAAACATTTCACGTTTTATAAGATGTTACGCAACCCTCAGTGCGCGTGTTCGACTCGCTCTTGGCCGGTTTTTATTAACAACAATGATGATTAAAATAAAATAAAACTGAACTTACAAAAAGAGCTCGTAGCTAAATAATAACAGCCGCATGGGTAACTTGAAATTCAGTTCCATCATCGGACCACAAGACGAATGGCGATGCGCCACCGGTACACGGTGGACATCCCACCCACACGCACAAAACGTTTTGGGAACACATTCATAGTGCGTACAGCTAAGGAGTCGAATTCCCTGCCGGAGTCTGTGTTTCCTGATAGCTACAACCTGGTAGTCTTTAAGACAAGAGTGAATAGGTTGTCTCTAGGCAAACGTGCTCCATCTTCAACAGCATTATCGCTTATCATCAGATTTTGGTTGTATTTTGTCGTCGAGCAATGCTAATTGGGCTACTGAGTTTCTCATTAATACTATTATGTCTATAATACAAAAAAATACTGAAACTATCTGCGTTCCCTCTAAGCAGAGAATAATAAAGCCTTGGATCACTCCGGGACTACTAAGATGTATCAAGAATAGGGATAGCATGCACAGAGAACTGAAAAAGACTCCGGATAATTACACTTTAAAATTGACCTATTTACGCTACCGCAACTTTTGCAATAAACTTCTGCACAGACTAAAAGTAATTATGAAAAAAATGTATTGGAGAATGCCAAAAATAACCCTAAAGTGACTTGGAAGGTAATCAACACTATAATAAACAAACAAACCACTCGATCTTCTGCAGGGAATTTGTTGTCTATATCTGGCCCTGACTGTAAGCCGTCATTGAATGTAGTCAACAACTTTTTTGCAAACATTGGCAAAGAGCTCGCGGCTAAGCATGCAAATTGTGATACGAAACATGAGGCATTTGTTAAGGATTCTGCGCAGGTGAACTCAATGGTCCTGCTCCCTCCCGACCATGCCGAAATTGATAATATTATTATGGGTCTTCGTGCTGATTCTGCCCCGGGATGGGATGGTATCACTTCAAAACTACTAAAATTGAGCAGATAAACTTTTGTACCTCTCGTCACTCACATATGTGATCTCTGCACAGCAGGAGATTGCAGCTCTCCATGAACGCATTGCAATCATAATGCAAAGTAGTTACAATATCTGTGAACCTGCCGTAAGTCAAGAACTGAAGCGAGACACTGTGACCACCGCCAGTGCTCAGACATGTGTTGCCACAGACGGGAATAATATCCCCAAAAGGAAGATATTTATCTTTGGTACTCAGCGTTGCGTCGGACTAGCAGCAGCCATCTCACACTCGAGGACTAATACGCAGTATGAAAAATACAAACTCGTTGCTGTAACAAAGCCAAATGCGCCTAGCAACGAAATAATAGCAAACTGCAGAAATACTAAATTGACTACTGAAGACAAACTTGTGATATGCTTAGGTGAAAATGACAACAACTCTAACCTGTTGTTGTCTCAATTGCGAATTGTATTAAATACATTTATAAATAACACTATTATTGTGTTAAATGTCGTCAATAACATGTACCTCAGTGCCCGTAAGTTAAACTACTCTATAAAAAATGTTTGTAATAGTTATAAAAATTGTCACTTCGTAAATCAAACATCCACGAATCTATCCGATGTGTGTAAATCGATAAATTATCTTATAGATTGTTGTGATTATAGTGATAAGTATTTGAATCCGAGCGAAATACGGAAAATAATAGCGAGTAACAAATCAAGTTCCAAACGAAACGTTCCTACAGATAAACCCAAAAAAGGGACAATCCCTTACTACTTTGGTCGTATTGAGAAAACAACGCCCCACGAACATAGTTCCTCTTTGCAACACAACTCAAAAGGTCAAATAGGGACTATACCTTATTACTTTCCTGTGTTAAATAAGCGTGACTCTTTTTTTCGTATCTCAAAGTAATAAAACACACCAGTTTAGAATACTCCATCAAAATATAGCGAGTTTATTATCTAAACAAGAACTACTAGAAATTACTATTCAGGAGTTAAAAGAAGCGAATAATGATCCAGATGTTATATGTCTATCTGAAACCTTTGTAAAAAAAGGTTATGAAAATTATGTGAAAATCTGCAACTATCACTTGGCTACCAGCTACTGTAGAGAAAAGCAAAGAGGTGGCACATGCATATTAGTGAAAACGGGTTTACTTTACAAAGAGCTATCATTTGTGAAAAACTACGCAACTCAAAACACGTTTGAAGCTTGTGGCATAGAAATTATAAATATTAAATTAATAGTAATGTGTGTTTATAGAACACCACAATCTGATCCAAATCTGTTTTTGACAAAATTACACAATTTTTTGCACGATTTGTCAAATAAATATAAGTCAAAAATTAATATAATTGTGGCCGGTGATATAAACATAAATACTCTTAAAAAAGGTAATATCACAAATGCATTGCAAGATTTATCTAACAATCATAATTTAAAAATCCACATCACGGTACCAACTCGCAAATTGACTTGTATTGACCATATTTTAAGCAACATTGCCAACGCAACTGCCACTGTACTGCCCCTGTATCTGTCTGATCACGACACAGCACAAATGTTAAGCTTTCCAATTAAAAAGAAACCACAGAAATCAACAATATACTATATTTATAAAAGAGACTATAACGTAAACAACATCCGAAAATTTTAAGAATATCTGGAAAATCTTTCTTGGTCCGATATTTATCTCAAAACTGACACTAACTGTGCATTCAATGATTTTCATGAGCTATTGTGTCTGTTGTATGGTCTCTGTTTTCCTAAAGTAAGAGTTAGAATCAATAGTAATAAGGAAAACAAACAAAAGTGGATAAGTAAAGGTTTGAGACAAAGTTGTAAAACTAAACGGAAGCTACGGTATGGATATTATAAAAATAAAAATATAATTAATAAAACTAAATATAAAAACTACTCCAGTCTGCTAAATAAATGCATTTATAATTCAAAAAAGAATGCAAATATAAAATATATTCATAATCATGACAATAAGTGTAAAGCTACATGGAATGTCATTAAAACCGAAATAAACAGTAACACTCACAAAGACAACATAGAAAGTATTAAATTCAATGGAACAATAACTACAGACCCTGTACAAATGGCTACTATATTTAATAACAATTATGTTAAATTAACGCATGTACAAGGGGAAAAAAGGACAAATCAAAACCGCTTCAAAAGTACGTGTGTCAACTCTATGTTTCTTAGACCAATGGAGGTTAACGAGGTAAGACAGGAAATAATGTCTCTATCCAACACTAGGTCGGAAGGCTATGATGAGATCAATACAAAAATCGTCAAAGCATGCTGCAACGAACTGAGTGGTATTCTGACGTATTTAATAAACATGTCATTTTCACAAGGCAACTTTCCTGAAAAATTAAAACTGTCTTTAATAAAGCCCTTATTCAAGAAGGGAGATAAATGTGACATCAACAATTACCGACCTATAACTCTTATACCCATATTGTCTAAAATTTTTGAAAAATGTATGTTTAAAAGGTTAACTGACTTTTGCAATAAATTTCATACTATAAGTGACCAGCAATTTGGATTCCAAAAGAACAAGTCCACATCATTAGCTATTTTTTCCCTCATGAAAGCTATACTTTCAAATATTAATAATAATTATATAACTACAGGCCTCTTTTTTGATCTATCGAAAGCCTTCGATCTGGTGTCACATGAAATATTGCTACAAAAACTGGAAGCTGTTGGTATTAGAGGACCGGCACTCCAGTGGATGTCGTCCTATTTAAGCAATAGAAAACAATGTGTCATCATTAATAAAAAAAATGAAAATAATGTAATAATATCCTATTCATCGGAATATAAACACAATAAATATGGCATTCCACAGGGAAGTGTGCTAGGCCCAATATTATTCCTCATTTATATAAATGACATCATAAACATAACTAACCATAAATGCGTATTATTTGCTGACGATATTTCTATTATAGTGGCATCTAATAAAAAACTAAATACCATTTCAGAACATGAACTTGACATTAATAATACAATTGACAAATTATTGCATTGGCTTGACACTAACCATTTGATGATAAATTTAGACAAATCCGTTTACATCCAATTTAATCGATCAAATAATTCCAAAAATGACATTAAACTCAATATTAATAAAATCAATGAAGTGTCACGTACCAGATTTTTAGGTGTAATAATAGATAAAGACATTAACTGGAAAGACCACATAGACAATGTTAGCACTAAAATTAATAAATTTGTTTATGCATTAAAACAAGTAAAAAATGTTACTAATATAAAAACTGCTGTAATGTCATACCACGCGTACGTCGAGTCGTTGTTGCGTTATGGTCTAATAATGTGGGGTAACAGCACTGACTTCCAAAGAGCATTCATCGCTCAAAAAAAGTGCATGAGAGCAATTTGTGGACTTAAGCCCGACGACTCATGTCGACCAATATTTAATAAACTTGGTTTGTTACCGTTACCGTCGCTTTACATGTACGAAATATGTGTATTTGTTATAAAAAATAAGCAACTATTTAAGACTGCAAATGATGTCAATCCTCGGAACCGACGAGATCCATATAGACTGGTGTTAAATGATTTGCCTAGACTGTCTAAATACAATAGGAACTGCTTGGCAATGTGTGTGTGCATTTATAATAAAATACCAAGGCATTTCAAGGCTTTAAATACAAAATTATTTAAAATTAAATTCCATAAGTGGTTACTCGAGTGTAGTTTATATAGTTTAAAAGAATTTATAGATAAAAAATGTTGATGTTTTATGAATGATTGTTGTTGTTTAACTTGTCTTCAAAATTTTGCATGTTATGTTTTATCCTAGCTAAACATGCTTGTGCCTCAATTAGTATTTAACATCCTTGTATACCATATTTTACGCAAATAAATATTCTATTCTATTCTATTCTATTCTATTCTGTATCGCGGAGGGTGTATTCCCGAAAGTTTTGAAGAGAGCTGTTGTGCATCTTATCCACAAAGCAGATGGCAGAGACAGTGTCAACAATTATAGACCAATTTCCGTCCTGCCGGCATTATCTAAGGTACTTGAGAGGGTCCTCAACAATCGTCTTGTATCTTTTTTGGAAAAAAATAATATCATCTCCGACAATCAATCTCTCGGCCCTGATAGACGATGTTGTTGAGACACTTGATAAAAAGTCAAAGTGCTTGGGAATGTTCTTGGACCTTTCCAAGGCATTCGACACTGTCTCTGTCCCTATCCTTCTAAAAAAGTTGGAGCACATAGGAGTTAGAGGTCCTGCTCTAGCTATCTTTGCAAGTTATCTGACTGAACGCATGCAGTGTGTTAAAATTGATACATATGTCAGTGATGAGAGTGAATTATCCTATGGAGTGCCTCAAGGTTCCATCTTAGGGCCTACACTTTTTTTGGTGTACGTAAATAGCCTCTGTGATTTAGCACTCCCAAACTGTTCTGTTCACACATACGCAGATGATACTGCCCTTCTGGTACATGCTGAAAATTGGGATGAAGCCCGTAACAGAGCAGAATATGTTCTTAGCATTGTTATGTCTTGGCTTACAGCGAATAGTTTGACCTTAAATGTGGCAAAAACAAATTACATGACTTTTTCGTTAAAATCTTCTACGAAACCTGACACTTCTTTTTCAGTTAAAGCCCATACGTGTAATAATAACTCGAACCGTTGCTCCTGCCTACCCCTAACAAGAACAAATGTTAAATTCCTGGGCATACTAATAGATAATCATATTTCATGTAATGCCCAGGTTAGGGTTTTGTCTGGCAGAGTTAGAAAACTAATAACAGTGTTTAAAGGGTTGAGAAACAGTGCTGATATAGACACATTACGGATGGTCTACTTTTCACTTTGCCAGTCAATATTAACATTTGGCATAACAGTCTGGGGTGGCGCTCCAAAGACATTAATGATACAGCTGGAAAGGGCACAAAGAGCTGTTCTCAAGGTCATGACTTTTAAACATTTTCGCTATAGTACTGCACAATTGTATAAAGAATGTCAAGTCCTGACAGTGCGACAGCTCTTTGTGCTGAACTGTACGTTACGCAAACACACTCTCTTGCAATTTGATCTTGATCTCTTGACTAAACGTAGGGCCACGAATGTGTGTCCCATAGAGAGACACAGAAGTAAACTTGCAAAACGCCATTTTAAAATTCTAGGTAGTCGTGTCTACAACTGTGTCAATACAAAATGTAACATTTATAAATTGAACAAATTGACTGCAAAGCCCAAGTCAGCAAATGGATCTTCACCCTTGGTTATGAAGAGGTTGAAAGAATAATTGCTAATACGTAGTAGCTACATACCTCTCCCGCTGTTTAACTTTCCCCAGTCCCACTCATCCCTCAACACACACACACACACACCACACACACACACACACACCACACACACACACACACACACACACCACACCTTCACATATTTTATCAAAAAACATAAACACAACACCTATACATTTGGTTAACTTTGCATGAATTAATTAATTTTTATTATTATTTTTCTTTTTTCTTTATTTAAGTTTTGCCCTAAACCCTTTGTTTTCTGTATAGTATACTGAAACTCCGGACATACATGTTTTTGTCTTTATCAACCTGGAGAGCCCTGACACCCATACCACAAGTTCAATCTTAGCTTGGGTGTCAGAGGTGTATAATTATGTTGTAACTTAACAACTTGGTATAATAATTTATGTTTTGTTAACAACATAGTGATTACTAATTGTAAGTTTGGGAAATAAAATTATTATTATTATTATTAGGTGAGGTTGCGGTCAAACGTATGCCTATACATAGTAAAAAAAGAAAAAGAAATGCTACTTACAAGTAGAGATAAAGAAAAAGGCAGAGGATAAGTAGCATTTCAAGTTACCCATGCGGCAAAATTAAGATAGAGCTCTTTATTTTGCTGTACACGACAGGGTCCATACTGATCTTTTATCTTGTTTATACCATCTATTTATTTATTTATTGGTTTACCAAACAATTGTTACACCAATAAATACATCGTTAATATAATACAGCACATAACACTACTAGATGTACAATATTAAGCGGTAAACACTACATGCTATACAATATAGGTACTGTGTTATACCATCTATGTAATACATATGTCACCGGAAAATTGCAGACTCCGTAAGATTGTAATAAATCTTGATTAGATTATAATTTCTCTATATATTATGAAAAAATCGTTTTGTCACCCAAATTCAATAGTTACCAATATATCCGTGTCTTATTTAGAAAAAATAGTTAACAATTTCACGCGATATTTTACAATCTTACGGCGTTTGCCTTTTACCGGTGACACAATGAAATGCAATAAAGTATTGGGTCGAACTTCAGAGTTGAGCTACGCTTTTCGAGGTCGGTCTGTTGAGACCCCTCCATACCGTCCACGCCATCCATAAAATACCGATTTTTCTCCGTGCCTCGGAAAAGTTGAAAGGGAACCGCTTGTTTTAGCATGGTCATGTGAAGAGAGTGATGAAACGCATGTAACTAAAATAGTTATGAGCATATGTTGATGAATAGAGATGGAGAGAGTGGCCAAAGAAAAGCTAGATGGATTGTGTAAAGAGTGATATAAAAGAAAAGGTAATTAACGATAGCGGATAGAAAAGGTTTCTCTGGCATTTAGCGTACTCATCAGGAATTGCCAAAAAAAAAGATCATATTCAGCTAGGCTAGGCTCTAGAGAAACGTAGAAATATAATTGATTCCAGTTTCTTAATCAAAATCTTGAGAAACAAAGTAGACTGCCCTCATTTATTAGGTAAAATCAGATTCCGAGCTCCAGCTAGATATCCCCGTGCTCCTATAACTCCTTTTTACCCTCCACCACGTAGAACCGTTCTCGGTGCTAATTCGGCTGTTCCTCGGCTATGTAAATTTGTCAATAGCTGCAGCGATCTTGTGGACGTACATGCAGACTCACTTACCAAGTTCCGCAAATTGACGTATAATGTGATGTGCCTGGCCTGTTGTGTATTGTTTTGATTTTTATTTATTTACTAGCTGACCCGCGCAACTTCGTCTGCGTCACAATTTTCATCTATAATATAACTCCTACCCTACTCCTACCCTACTCCTACCCTACTCCTGCCCTACTCCTACCCTACTCCTACCCTACTCCTACCCTACTCCTACCCTACTCCTACTCTACTCCTACCCTACTCCTACCCTACTTCTACCCTACTCCTACCCTATTCCTACCCTACTCCTACCCTACTCCTACCCTACTCCTACCCTACTCCTACCCTACTCCTACCCTACTCCTACCCTACTCCTACCCTACTCCTACCCTACTCCTACCCTACTCCTACCCTACTCCTACCCTACTCCTACCCTACTCCTACCCTACTCCTACCCTACTCCTACCCTACTCCTACCCTACTCCTACCCTACTCCTACCCTACTCCTACCCTACTCCTACCCTACTCCTACCCTACTCCTACCCTACTCCTACCCTACTCCTACCCTACTCCTACCCTACTCCTACCCTACTCCTACCCTACTCCTACCCTACTCCTACCCTACTCCTACCCTACTCCTACCCTACTCCTACCCTACTCCTACCCTACTCCTACCCTACTCCTACCCTACTCCTACCCTACTCCTACCCTACTCCTACCCTACTCCTACCCTACTCCTACCCTACTCCTACCCTACTCCTACCCTACTCCTACCCTACTCCTACCCTACTCCTACCCTACTCCTACCCTACTCCTACCCTACTCTTTAGGGGGATGAAAAATAGATGTTGGCCGATTCTCAGACCTACTCAGTATGCTCACAAAATTTCATCAAAATCGGTCAAGCCGTTTCGGAGAAGTATGGCAACGAAAACTGTGACACGAAAATTTTATATATTAGATTGTATTACTTAGAATTTTTATCTCCTCTATTAATTAAGCACATTATTGTTTTGCTTACCTGTAAGAAATTACACCTATTTTAAGTTAAGTATTTTTGTAATATTTTTGGTGCTAAGAATTATTGGTGAGCTTAATAAATAAATAGCCTAGTAATAGTAATAATAGTAGACTGCTGATAGGACAGAATGGAAGAAAAATACGTGTTGCGCCGACCCCAAGTAACGTGGGATAAGGGCAGGAAGATTTTGGTCCCGACTGTCATTTGAACATCTTTGACAGTTGTTACGGAGAGTCAGAAGCAACGCACTGGCGGTCCGAGGCAACATGTTGGCTCGTAGATTCTTGCGTTGTGCGGACCAAGTCGAAATCACCTTGTTCAAGGCATTTTGTCAAGGTCTGTACGCGGGGGTCTGTGGGTCAGCTACACCAAAAGGTCGTTAGATGTCTTGCGCGTCCAGTACAATAATGTTTTTAGGATGTTGTTGAAACTGCCCCGTTCCTGTAGTGCATCGGAGATGTTTGCTCAGAACCGAACTGATGGCTTTCAGGCAGTAGTTCGAACAAAAGTCGCATCACTGATTCGTAGAACGCGGGACAGTGACAATAGCATCCTGAAAACAGTTGTGGAGAGTCCTAACGCACCTTTTCTGAGGCACTATGTGGGGAGAATGGTCAGGTAGCTATTCCTCACTCTATCGCTCTCTGCACATACTGCCTTAGACACCTACTTTGTGGTTTGTTTTTTGTCCTTGTTTGTTTACTACTAACACTAGTTGTAAGATACATATATTTTACTAACAAAATGGACAAATTGTGGTCCGAAATTGATAAATAAATTAATTAAAAACCTTGCCAAGGGGTATCGTAAAATAGGGGTATCGTATTCAGGGTCAGATAGGCATTCGCTGCACAGAAAATACTGTTACCAAACCCCACCATATTTAATTTGGAGAAAAGGCTCGACAGACGGATGGCTTGTGCTTTCATTAACCATATATGACCTACATACAACTTAATTTGGCATTGTATCACATTTATTTCCATATTATAACGAGAAGCCCCTCAGAATAAAGCCGCTCGCTGAATGCAACAGTAATTCGCTGCAATTTGTCCGAATACAACTTAAATGAACGGAAATTCCTTTATCCAAGATTCAGAATTAAACGCTTTTAAGTTAATAGCGAAAAAACTTTATAATCTGCGACCACTCAATTATTAAACATCGGATTTTCAAAAGGTATTAAACGGAGAACAAGGTATTGGAAAATAGACCTTGGGCAGCAAGGTTTGAGGTTGTATTTTAAATGTACTTATGGCAGAATTAATCAGCTTTTTTTGTTATGCTTGCAAAATACTCATTCTGTTTTTTTTTGTTTGGTTGTTCAATTAAAGTCTTTGTTTGTAGTTTATATTTAAAATGCCTTCGTTTAAATGTTATAATTACTTACCTCCTAATAGAGACATCAAATAAGTAGCTAGGTACTTTGTATAACGTTAATTTGCGCCCATTTTCACCAAAGCAAATCAAAGTATTGTTAGATTAGCAGTGTCCTACGGATTAGCAACCAATACCTCAGTTGGTAACTCACTAAATCTACATTTTTCCCATGAACCCTTATAGGATCACTTTGTTGTCCGTCCGTCTGTCTGTCAAGACCGTTTCTCTCGGGAACGCGTGCAGGTATCGAGTTGAAAATAAAACCATATACTCAAGTCTTTGGCCCCTTGCAGCTATAAAAAATCAAACTTCTAAGTTGACGTTAAAAAGGTAAGTACAGTCGTTTATGCCACAATAAAACGTATATTTCGACCATTTCGACACTCTCAAGGGAATTACAATGTGTAGGGTATTTCCCGTTGACCTAGAACTATGAAATTTGGCAAGTAATACCGTTTTATACTACAAGTATAGGAAAAAGTCTGAAAACTATACATTTGTAATTCAATCATAAAAAATATAGTCTTCATTTATAGTAATTTGTAGCTACAAACTTGTACGGAACCCTCGATGGGCGAGTCCGACTCGCACTTCGCCGTTTTTTTTAGATAGATTTGCTCTTGACTCTAGTCTAGTTCAGAGGTTACCTACATAGACAATCGACGATGGAGAGAGCTTGCCCAGAAGAAGCTTGTTCAGTCTAACTTTGAAGAGATTAGGGTTGTAAGCGTTTGGAAACACAGACGCAGGCAGAGAGTTCCACTCCTTTGCTGTGCGCATTATAAAATACGTTTGGAAACGCTTAGTGCGAATTGGTGGAATAGCAACAAGGTAGGTGGTAAGATGCAGTGCGTCTGGATGTCCGATGGTAGAAGGGGGCCGGAGGGATGAGGTCGTGGAGTTGGTATTTTGTATATTTTAATTTTGTGTATTTATTTTATCTATGGGCCTCAGCTGCCTGATAATAAAATGATTATTATTCCATTTATTCACTTAAATACATACAAATTACATTTTTTAATATTTCTATAAAAAATAAAACATTTAAAAATATAAAAAATAGTAGCCCACCGGTATCGAGAACAGGGTCCAAGCTACCGGTGATCAGGGCTCCCGAGAGAGAAGCCTCCTCACATACACGCCGTGTCCAGAAGTAGGTACTGCTTTCTGGATCAAGCCCTTGATCCAACTGCCCAATAAGCGCCTCTTGAGATGTTGGTCGAGACTCTTGGCAATTATGCCATTGGCTGTCACAACTATCGGTACAATGGCTGCTTGTTTACATCCCACATGGCGACAACCTCGCGAGCCAAGTCAAGATACTATAATTATTACTATGATTATTATTATTAGTTGTTGGGCACACTCACGAATCATCAATTCCCGAAAAGTACAATTCAAAATTGCAGTAATCCCCGAAAATTCTACTGATGCTTTCTATACGACACAACAATCGTCAACTCGAAAGTTTGCTCAAAACCTCTTGAGTGTCAAATCTTCTGTGGAGAAGAACGATAATGGTCGACGCCTAACGACGTCGAGTGCACTCGTTGGCTCTGAACGCTGATAATGTGGCGCTATAGACGCTGCGGCTGACGACGCTCAAGGGCCTGGGGTTCGATCCGAAGTCAGGCTTTGAAACGTTTTTGTGGGATAATTCTTTGGTTATATTGAGGAAGTCTTTGATTAGCTGTTGAAAGGCAGAAGTTTTTTTTTGTGATTTTAGTTGCAACTACATTTTGGCGTCTTGGTTGTTTTAAGGTTTAAAAAGTTTTTTTTTAATATTTTCTAAGGTTACAGATGGTAAATTGTCAAATATAATGAGCACTATGTTTTTCCAATATATGGCGTTCAAAATTAATACAAAGAATAAGGAATTACAATTAAGGTGGCATTTCAATATATTAATTTAAAAAAATAATTCAATTTAAAATATGTCAGTTAAGTAAACATGTCAGTACAATTTATATACTTAAATAAACACATTCATAGTCAATCTATATCTATATACTAATATATAAAGCTGAAGAGTTTGTTTGTTTGCTTGAACGCGCTAATCTCGGGAACTACTGGTCCGATTTGAAAAATTCTTTCAGTGTTAGATAGTCCATTTATCGAGGAAGGCTCACATGATATCATCACGCTAAGACTAACAGGAGCGGAGCAGTAATAAAAAATGTGTAAAATGTGTGCATAAGTTTAGAGTTAGTAGATAAGTCGGAATCGTCATATCTTTGTTTATCAGTAGTAAACTCAGTGGTGGAGTAGTAACATCTATCTATCCATCAGGAATTTAAACAAAGACCTCTTAAAGGATCCCAGACACTCTTTATGTCTAATAGCTGCTGGTATACTATTATAAAGCGTCTTTCAATAAGGACGGGTCGATGTTGAAATTAAATAAAATATTAAAGAAATTATGTTTTTTATTTGAAAGGCTCATTTATGCCATTTATCTA
The DNA here is from genome assembly GCA_947578705.1 of Lacanobia wlatinum. Classification (NCBI taxonomy): domain Eukaryota; kingdom Metazoa; phylum Arthropoda; class Insecta; order Lepidoptera; family Noctuidae; genus Lacanobia; species Lacanobia wlatinum. The sequence continues at coordinate 3,113,396 of OX388046.1, read as the reverse complement.
TGAAATATGACAAAATTTTAAATGTCCACCGCGGCTTCAAACGGTGGCACGGATCCGAGAGGTCCAATTTTCGACTACTCTACTGCATAGATCCGGCTGAATCTAAGCGATGGTCTGCGTTTTGTTGACTTTCAGGGCATCAGTTGATTGCGGATTATTGGCATAGACCTGCGATTTGAGAAAAACCCCACAAGAAAAAGTCTAGCAGGGTCAAATCGCACGATCTTGGTGGCCAATTCACGTCACCTCTGCGAGAGATCTTACCCTCGAACCGTTCATGCAGAATGTACATTGTGTTTAATAATAAAGTTTTATTATTTGGTGCTGCTCAATCGTGTAACTTACCATGGTGATTTGGCATCAGTAACTGAAGAAATAACAACGCATTTGACAGATGCCGCCAAAACAACATGGCGGCCACAAACTGTCAACATCGACCCGCCCTATTTGAAAACCCTATATATTAGTAAGTCAATTAATTTCTCAATCTGTTCCAAACTATGTTGGGATAGGCTTCTAATCTAATCGTACGCAGACACAACAACACATTTGAGACCCTAACAATAAGCCCTTTCAATTGATATGTTACGCGACATCATCTTCCTGCCCTTATCCCATGTTACTTGGGGTCGGTGCAATACGTTTTGTTCTTCCATTCTGTCCTATCAGCTGTCACGCTATCACTAACTCCCTTTTCTTTCATATCGCTCCTCACACAATCTATCCATCTTTTTTACGGCCTTCCTCTCCCTCTCCATCCTTCTACATTTATATTCATAACTCTTCTAGTTACTTGCGTTTCATCCCTCCTCTTCACATGACCATACCAAGACAAGCGATTCCCTTTAAATTGTTCCATCACTGGCACCACTTTTAAACTACCTCTAATGTACTCATTTCTCACTTTATTTATAGTATACGTAAAAAAACTTTTTTTATATTTTTTTCAACCATAACTTACTTTATTTACGTTCCATATTCTTCTTTGGGTCACAGACGTTATGTAAACCTAATTTAAATTGAATCTGTCCAGTAAATTCGTTACAAATTTGTTTTGACAGACAGACACACCAGTGTACCTTTCATTCGGACCTATGTGAAACCATAAAAAATATTTTTGATTCATGCTTAAATCTAAAGTACCTATTTACCAACTGTACTTACCAACCTAAAGAAAATGACAAAGCCGTGAGGAGTGCACTCGAACATCGCGGCATCTTCGATAATGTACGTGCGTTGTCCCGATGGTTACAGAGGGTAGAGTACCTAGTAGTGGGCTCTTAAGAGGTCGGTGAAATTGTTTCGTAGATGTTGTGTGTTGTGCTGGGAATATTATTATATGGGAGTGTAATTTTGTTCAAAATCAAAAAGCCATTTATTCAAATCGGGCTGAGCTTCGGCAATTTTTGAACGTCAACGTTTACAAAAAGACAGTCCCCCTGAACTCCGCGCCCGTCACCACTTCCTACTGTTTCAGCTGGGAAGAAGAAGTGGCCAACAAACTCCCCAGCAACACAACTGTCTGTTGCTATTGATAACTATTACTAAGGTCTATAAATACTTGTAAAGTCCTTATTTATTCTCCTGAAAGTACTTACACACCTAAAGAGAATGACAAAGCCGTGAGGAGTACACTCGAAAATCGCGGCATCTTCGATAATATACGTGCGATGCCGAGCGGTTACAGAGGGTAGGTATAGTATCTAGTACTGTGCTCTTAAGAGGTCGGTAAAATTGCTTCGTAGATTTTGTTGTGTTGTGCAGGGAATATAGGGCAGACATTTTTAGGGTTCCGAAAAATGGAACCCTTAGATATAAGATCAGTCGTATGTTTGTCCGTCCGTCTGTTACAGCTAATTTGCTCGAAATCTGGACCGATTCAGTTTGTTATACATATGAAGTTCTTCGACCCAAACAGGGAAGCGTAGCGTATTATCGCTTTTAAGAGACTTAATGTGAACTTAATGTACCAAATATACCTACCTAGTTTTTAAAATAATCAATTTTATTGGCAATGGAATCAACATCATGAAGCTGTCAGTAGGTATCTTACTATTGCATGCGAAGCATTGCTAAACTGCTTTTGATCATTTTGATTCTCTTTATAATTTTGATTTTCTTTATAAGCTGTATTCTTATTCATTAGGCATGAAAAGAAGCTTAATCTACCCTACCTTGTTACTATTCCACCAATTCGCACTAAGCGTTTCCAAGCGTCTTTTATAATGCGCACAGCAAAGGAGTGGAACTCTCTGCCTGCGTCTGTGTTTCCAAACGCTTACAACCCTAATCTCTTCAAAGTTAGAGTGAACAGGCTCCTTCTGGGTAAGCTCGCTCCATCGTAGACTTTGTCTCTGTCATCTCTGACCTAGACTAGAGTCAAGAGCAAACCCATCACAAATAAAAAAAAAAAAAAAACATGCAGGTTTCAATTAAAAGTTAAGTTTGCGTTCAATTCGATGAAATTATTGTTTACGTGATTTCAAGTTTGTTCCCGTATTATAAATACGTAGATACATACTATAAAAGTAGTTCATTTAGATGTGTAAAATTACCTTTTTAAAAGACTTTGGTTACATGTCTTGTGATGATGTCAGGAGCCGATGCACCACTACTCTTGTTCGTTATTCCTACAAATATAATAATGAAGCCATATCTGAAATCTTCAGCAACTTCCCCTCTCCTCCCCCCCTTGGGGCCTCTCCGCGGCGGCTGCGAGTGCTGCCCAAACTGTCGCGATGCTTCAAACGAAGCCAACTACCGTCAGGGCTGGCAGTTTTACGAATATTCAAATCCTTATAAAGTATGTAGTTTTGCCGTAGTGGCAAATTGTCATTTAAAACATCGGGTTTTGATGCTAAATTTTAGTTTGTTGATAGTTTAGTGTATTCTATTTATTAATTTTAGTATTTATAAAATTGTACGAATGTGGACATGAATAAATATTTTTAGTTTGAAAATAGAAAAAAAAACATCGGTCACAATAAATTTCTTAAAATGGTAAAAGATTTTTTATTTAAAGGTCTATCTCAATGCAGAGAACGAGTGTTATTTGATGTCTAAATAAAAATTAATGCTTCAATTTTAAAATTAATCTCAAACACCCCGAAACAGTGAACCGAACCAAACTTTTACATAATTCTGCTGTGAATTATATCTAAGCTAGGTCACCGTTTATGTCACTTGATCACAACGTTTGCGACTGTATTTTACTTTCGCCGTCACTCAATAGTATGATATTACTTTTAAACATATCAAAATCAAACTCAAATCGTATATTTCAAATAAACCATTTACAGACACTTTTGAATTGTCAAGGTCGGTCGGTCCAAAAAGATGAAGCTATTTGCACGTGCCAAAGCGTAGATCTCTATAGAGAAGAACGTGCAAGAAACTCCACGGACACTCTTTAAAACCATTTGATGTATTACAAAATCCTGTTAACATTATCTTTGATTGCTTCTATATATGAGGACAAGAAAGAACAAGAAAATAAATAAACAATTCAAAATGTAGGTACAGATAAAAATAAGCCAGTGGCAGGTAAGAGATGACTAGTCTCAACTGACGGTGCCCGTTCACGAACATGACGCGTGCATCAGCACCATCTAACTCAACCATTTTGAAGGGAACCAAATGATCCAGAACACGCGCCACCATCAGCAAAACCTTTGTGTGAGCATGACAAGCTCTCAACTGCCACGCTCGTTCATGTCAAACTAATTTAATAACAAAATCTATCACTAATTACATATGTAAATGGCTCCATAGTACTCACATTTACAAAAAAAATAATCTCTTTTATAAGATTCATATGTTTAAAGTAGGAATATCCATTTATTCCTGAAGTATAAATAGAAATACAGGAAAGTCATTGTAATGTTTCTGTAAGACAAGAGAACAGAATAATAATTTTTAAATAAAAGTCTATATTTCTCTATAAAGATTACAACATTGCCGTGACAGCCCTATGTTCAAATCATTAGCGACTTGAAAGCTTCCGTCGATAGTTTACGTTCTCTCTTTAACGACGCGCCATCGGCGCGACATCGCTACGACATTGGGACGACATCGGCACGGTAATGCTACAGCAAAGAGGCTGGGAACAAATTGTTTATCTCGAGTTCTTTGAAGTGCCTTTTATTTGGTTATTTTTGGGACAACTTGACGGGCCTAGTTGTGTGTAAAAGTGTTTATATTTAAAATACTATTTGTAACACTATTCTGTATTCCTCAAAGGGTTTAGCCAAGATATATCTATAGTCCATGTACCGAAAAAACTCATGGAAGTCTCAATATTCCTAGCCAGTAATCAAATCCATTGATTTTGAAAAAAATACACACACACCATACGAAAGTATTGCTGATAAGGATCTTTGGAGAAGTATCTTACAATAACACACGGCAAACTACAGGAGCAAAAATACGCATTTTTATCAATATACTTATTTTCCGTTACCGGGTATAAAACTGCATCTGATTAATTTTTCAAAGTCCAACGATGCAGTTCTAGTTCTCATCAAAGTCTGCTCTGAGACTTCGTTAAGTATATTGCATATTCCTCAGACACGGATTTGATCATCCACGCCTACTTTTTAAATTCACCTAGTAGTGGGTATATGGACTGTTTACGGTTCAATAATCTACCAATGGGTGCGAGACGCACAGGACCTTCCTAGGAACCGTAAAACAACCCACAGCAAAACCTCCCAGTCAGACGGAAACAGCTCCAATCAATAAAACTGATGCTCCTAATGTACTTGAGTTACGTATATCACACAGTAGAACTAGACTCAGTGCTCCCAGATATACAAACAAGTTGTGTTCGTCCGTACAGTTCTGTAAGTACGGCACACTGTTACACCGGACTGTAATTCCCTTATTTTTAAGACATTCGCTCCATCTGTCGAAAATAGCCTTTCTTTTTTTCACCAGTGCTTGAGTAGTTTTTGAGATCGATTGTTGCTGAAATATGCTTTTTTATTTTTATTTATTACAGACATTCATACAGCTATCCTGACAGTATAAGTAGTTCCTCTTTTCATCTTCTTCTTCTTCGTCGTTCCGTCACTGCTGAGGATCGCGACAACAGCGTCTCCAAATTTTACGATCTTCTGCAAAGCGCTTTGCATATGCAATACTTTATTGCATTCGACAATGTAGACTTAGGTGGTAGTTGGTTGTCGGGCACAGCAAAAGTAAGATGTGGAGATGAGGACTTAATATTTAACTTATTATCTAACTTATTCTAAAATGATTTTTTTTCTATTCTATGCAAGTTTCAAAGATTTATCGTATGCTGCCTCCAATAGCCTTCTTAATTGTCTGTGTCCATCTTGCCAGAGCTCTGAGAGCATTTTCCTTACACCTGGCCGTGGCTAGACTAGACTATGTTTGGGTGAGCACAAAAGCTGAGGGCACTCTCCTGGCATATTATCGATAACCTTGGTGATATGTTGCTGGGGAGTTTGTTGGCCACTTCTTCTCTACAGCTAAAACTCTAGGAAGTGGTGACGGGCGGGCGTTTTGGGGGACTGTCTATTTGTAAACGTTGACGTTCAAAAAGTGCTGGTACTCAGCCTAATTTGAATAAATGAGTTTTGACGTTTTTTTTACTTTGACTTTGAGATTGAGGTCCTCCAGTTCGCCTCTTTACTTATACAAAGATATTATTAAATACAGAATAAAAATTCCATATGGCACAGCTAGGTGAAATAAAGCCTTGAAACGGTAAAGGTCAACATGACGATAGTTATTCGATTGCACGTTTCGGTGTCAGAAAAACAAGACAAACTACGTTTTAAGATTCCGTAGGACAGCTTAAAACTTTCGCTACAATGTTGCGAGATGAGGAAAAATGTATGTGTATGTGATAGAAAATGTATTTAGTTGAGTTCAGATGTTATATGAGGATATAAAGTTATAAAAAATTTATCTACACTATAATAATATTATAAAGAGGAAAGATTTGTTTGTTTGTTTGTAATAGTAATATAATTATATAATATTATAAAGAGGAAAGATTTGTTTGTTTGTTTGGATTGAATAGGCTCCGAAACTACTGGACCGATTTGAAAAAATATTTTAGCATTGGATAGCTACATTATCAGGGAGTAACATAGGCTTATATTATCCCCGTACTCCCACGGGAACGGAAACTACGCGGGTGAAACCGCGTGACATCCACTAGTTAAAAATAATGAGATATAAAGACATAGTAAGCACAATATAAGTCTAAAAGCACCAAGATTGAATTGAAGAACTTTGAGTTCAATTGAGTAACCCTAGACCCCACACTAGGATACCCTGTGTCGTGGGATCTAGTATCCTCGTGGTTGATGACACATAAGAGTGCATATAGTAGTTTACATTTGAGTTCTAATAAGGTAACATACACGCAAAGGTAACAAATTAAATACTTATAAATTAAAACTTAACTTATAAGATTACGTTCATGAAAGTTGTGAGTATGTGTGGTGTGATGGTGTGTGTGTGTGTTTAGATGTTCGAAAAGGGTATGAGTTAGTATGTGATATACCGTAGGTGTGTGATGTAAGAGAATGTAAAGTGATGTGTATTTGTGTCTGTAAGGGTGTTACAGACGTATTTATGTGTAGGACATGGGTGTGGATGAGTTAGCGCAGATGATTTACATGAAGGGGTATCAGGAGAACTTCAGTTTTCCCTTAGTCCTGAGCTGATAGCCACTTCGTAATTTTAGTTTTAGAGGAGATACAATCATTCTTAGGATTTGGCAGTCTAAGAATGATTGTATGTATCTCAGCAGATACTTTAGGCAAAATACCATTCTATCAGCGAATGTGACTATCAAAATCAATATATATCACTTCCGTTACTGGTGACTGACTGAGTGACTGATAGACAACGCACAGCCGAAACTACTGGTTTTAGAAAGCATATAGGTTCCTTGGGGAGTGTAGGGAAGCACTAAGAGAGGATTTCCCGAAATCCTTACGGGAACGGGAAAACGAGGGATATGCGCGTACAAAGTCACGGGCAAAAGCTAGCTAGTGTCTAAATATAAGAATGATCACGTGACATTATAAAGGGTCTTTCAACAAGGACGGGTCGATGTTGAAATTAAATAAAACAAGCTGTGAGATATTAAAGAAATTATTTTTTTATTTGAAAGGCTCATTTATGCCATTGTTTATGAAATATAACATCGTTTAAATGTCCACCGCGGCTTCGAACGGTGGTACGGATCCAAGAGGTCCAATTTTCAATTACTGCATACGTAGATCCGGCTGAATCTGAGCGATGGCCTGCGTTGTGTTGACTTTCAGGGCATCGGTTGAATGCGGATTATTGGCATAATAATAATAATAATAATCATTTATTTTCAAGTTTCATAGACTCATTACAATAATATTCCATAAACACAGTCACTTTAAATTGCCATTATCAATTATATACCTAATTATAGACCTGCGACTTGAGAAAACCCCACAAGAAAAAGTCAAGCGGGGTCAAATCGCACGATCTTGGTGGCCAATTCACGTCACCTCTGCGAGAGATAACCCTACCCTCGAACCGTTCATGCAGAATGTCCATTGTGTTTAATAATAAAGTTTTATCATTTTGAAGTGCTGCTCAATCGCGTAACTTGCCATGATGATTTGGCATCAGTAACTGAAGAAATAACAACGCATTTGAGAGATGCCGCCAAAACAACATGGCCTCCACAAACTGTCAACATCGACCCGCCCTATTTGAAAGACCCTATAATAGGTTTTGTCAATCCCATACATTTTTGACGTTTTAACGATCGTCTTCGTCACGCTACCGTGACAGAATGACACTTGTCTAGAGCCTCAGGTACTTAATTCTTTCATAAAAAGTTAATTTGTAAAAAAAAACCGGCCAAGTTCGAGTCGAACTCGCACACGAAGGGTTCCGTACCATAAACCTTAACGTTTATTATTTTTTATTATAGCAGTGAAGTGGGTGTGTCGAGAAATAAAAGTCTTATTTCACTTACGGTGTTTACTGTTAGTCCACACATACACACACAAACAGTTGGAAGAATAGAAGGAGAAAGTTCACAGTTGCAGAAGCACAAAGGAGAGGAAGACAAGCAGAAGCAATGAGCAGATAAGCTTCGGTAAGCAAGCGCGCGAGGGTATTTTTGAGGGATAGCGGCGAAAGCAAGCTGCATGCTCCGCGTCGTTCAGCGTACTACCGGCCGGTGAGGCAAGACGCGAGGGGCGGGAGAGAGCGCGCTCGATGCGCCGACGCCGCCGGGCCGACCGAACTGGCCAGTTAATGACTCACGCGCTTGTTCACCACGCTTTAACTATACAAAACAGAATTTGGTTGTCCGCGAGTTTACATTTATTTTTATGTGAATTTAAATTTATATAATATTAGGCTAATTAGGCTAATTTAATATTTGGTTTACAACATATTAATATTTAATTCACACACTAGTGACGCTACAGCAGCAATAGAAATACTCAATATGTGAAAATTTCAACTGTCTACCTATTAAGGTTCTTGAGATATAGCCCACTGACAGACAGACAGGCGGACGGACGGACGGACAGCGGAGGCTTAGTAATAGGGTTCCGTTGGTTACCCTTTGGGTACGGAACCCTAAAAACTATGCAAGAAAGTTTCAAAGATTTCTAAACTGATAAAATGTGAAGAATTGACGATAGATTTCATAACTAGCTTCTGCCAGCGGCTTCGCCCGCGTGGTCCCTAGGGAATGTTTCCTCCCGGGATAAAAAGTGCCAAGCCAATGTCCTTTCTCAGGCTCTAGACTACCTCTGTACCAAATTTCATTTAAATCGGTTCAGTAGTTTTGGCGTGAAAGCGAGACAGACAGACAGACAGACAGAGTTACTTTCGCATTTATAATATTATAGTAAATATAGTAAATAGTAAGGATTAGTAAGGATTGTCTAGCAATTTGCGTACTTTGTGCGGCCTACCCAAGTGTCCTTATTTGACACTGTTCGTCAGATCGTTGAGCTCCCTGAAGTTTTGAGTTGAGCGACACGATAACTGACAAATGCTTGCACTTTCTGGACAGGCAGAGTGTGTACAGCAAGCTTACGTAGTGTGTGTTTGTTGGCAACTGGGCTTAACCCAGTTATTTATGTCTCTTGTTGCCTAACTCTGTTTAATATCCTGCTTGATAAGGAGGGAAATAGAAATTATATTTTTCCCTACTCTATCGCTGTTATTTTCTGTTTAATTTCGTTGAGGGATCTATCGTTGCTCCGGGACACATCGAGCTTCATTGACTCGGCTTTTTCCTGGTGGTCGCCAGTGTTGATTCTGTTTTCAGGAGTTTCAGTGGTTGGGAATGTGCAGCGAGCTTGTCCCAAGCTTATGCTACTATCTTACCCTCACATTTTGGAACTGACACAATTGAATATAAAGGTTTTTTGTACCCATTTCACCCATAAACCATTCGTTTATTTTCATTTCTAAACTCAATGGAACTAGAAATTGTCCAGCAAGTCACGTCATCGGCTGCATTTCTCAACAAACCAGCAGCTGACGTTACACAAATTAGTATTCCGTGTCGCAAGTAGTGTAGCCACGGCGCAGGTATGCAGGCCTGAATAAATTAATACTTTCTTCGGATTTTCTGCTAAATTCTGCAGCTCCAGGTTATGACACGTTGCGCAGTGGAATCTAGTAGAATGTGTCTGATTTATTTATGTAGTGGTTTAGTGATATGCTGTGCTCGTAGGTTAAATCCTGATATGGAACTTATTTTAGTTAGAGTAACTACATTGTGTGCTGAAGTTTAATTCTGTAAATCTCACTCAAGTTACTTTGGTCCCCTTCAGTACATTCGACCTCAGGTCAGCATAACTGTATAAGTATAACCAGTATAAGCTAGACTTTTATCCTACAGAAACTCCGTACTACGCTAGGCCAGTTCACGGTTTGACGTGCGATCGACAATCCTTTTATCTATACTAGACAGGTTAAATAAAGAATAGAATAGAACAGAATACTCTTTATTATGTACACCATATGAATCTCATTATTTAAAAATCAGCTTAAAAATAAAATTCGGCTAAAATCTTTTTCTAAATCAATTGAACCATTTTAACCAGTGTTTATTTGTTTAATATGTGTTTGTGTAAAAATTCACATCAAAATTGTATACTTTTATTGAACTAACTAAACCTTTCTAGTTTAGTTATATTTTATGACAAAACATTTTATTATTTGGTCCGCGTAGCACTTTCGTAGGCGCTCGTAGACCGCATAGCACTTTCGCAGCGCCCTCTACGAATGTGCTACGCAATTGACAATAAAGAATTTATTATTTATTTATTTGTGGCGGCATTGATGCCGCTACATCACTCCCCTCTGGCGACCGGAGGTCGATAGTGGATGAGTCGTCCATACATCTTGAGATGCTTGCCAGGCCAGTGGAAGGTTGATTCCAGTGAGTCGGAATCGGAAGTCGCAGAGTTCTCGGTGATTCGGAACTGTCTGCGGTGCCCCAGTGAGTCGGGGTGATGAAATCCCAGTGAGTCGGGATGATGCTGCAGGCTCCAGTGAGTCGGAGTGGTGCTGCTGCTGGCTCCAGTGAGTCGGAGCGGTGCTGTGCGACGTAGTGACGTGACTGCTGGGGTCGACCAGGAGAGGTTCTTCATGGCTCTTCATGTGACTGGTCGAAGGTGCAGTGTGCTTTCCAAGGTCGCTGATGAGGTTGATAGAGGTTGAGGATGCTGACCAGGAATGCGCGGCTGCTGCATGCTGGTGGTAAGGCTACCCGTAGAAGCCGTGGGTACTGGCTGGCTATATGACTCGCTGCTCGAGAGCTTGAGGTCATGATGAGGAGAAGTGATGATGACGTCACGCTGAAGTAGTTGCACGAAGGCTGCGCTGGCGTTGTTTGTCGAGGGTCACCAGTTTAGAGGGAATGCGGTACAGAGAGTAAAGTCCCGCATATCCCCATTGAAAAGGGAGGATCCTTCTACCATCTCCTTTATTGAACCAACTAAACCTTTCTAGTATAGTTATATTTTATGAAAAAACATTTAATTATTTGGTCCGCGTAGCACTTTCGTAGGCGCTCGTAGACCGCGTAGCACTTTCGTAGCGCCCTCTACGAATGTGCTACGCAATTGACTTTTTGTATCTGTCGCCTACGTTTACATGCCAACACTAATGAAAATAGAAATGAAAATTAACGAATGAATTTAAGAATTTTATTGTGTAGTTCATCATTCATCGCCAGCTTGCCTTAAAGAAAGAGTACTCTTCTATTTCTTTCTCCGTGTACGAACAAGGCCTATGCCAAAATGCAGCAATGGGACCATTACATCCGACCCGAGGTTGTTCAATGGTTGGGTGTCCATGCAATACATACCACGACTTCTTCGTGTGTCGGAAATCAACTCAAGCCGTTGGTCACAACATTTATTTATAGATTTCTGACAGTTGTTACAGAGAGAAGCCAAAAATTTGTCACCAGTCCTGACGATGGGGAACAATGTTACCCAGTTACTGGGTTTCGGAGGTCAGATAGGCTGTGGCTTCACATAAAATATTGGTATTCAGTTGCAACATGCTGCTTGATGACATATGGAAATGATCGCTCACAATGGGCCTCATCAGAAGGCTCAAAGTCACTCAAAGGGCAATGCTTGGAGTTTCCTTGCGTGATCGAATCAGGACTGATGACATCCGCGAGAGAACCAAAGTTACCGACATAGCTCGCAGGATCGCCAAACTAAAGTGGCCGAAAAGTTCTGGAGTGGCGACCGCGTACCGAAAGACGCAACGTTGGAAAGCCTCCCACAAGGTGGACCGATGACCTGATGAAGGTCGCGGGTAGCCGATGGATGCGAGACGCGCAGGACCGGTCGTTGTGGCGACGCTTGGGGGAGGCCTATGTCCAGCAGTGGACGTCTTTCGGCTGATATGATGATGATGACTCAGCTGCATCCGGTTAGGCTGGAAGCCGAAACCAACATAATTGGGAAATGGCTAGACATCTTGACTATTATTTATTAGATCATCGTACAACTCTCGGCAATCGTTGACAATTTTATCCCCACACCCTAAATCCTTGCCTTCTTCAGCAAATCCTCTCATACAGCAGAGTGCCCTCATACAGCAGAGAGCCCTGCCGCTGCGAGTATCTGAAAGCGCCGGGACCACAATCGGGCGGCAACTCAACACTTTAGAGCACCATGTTACTTATGTTTTTTTGTTTGTTGAAGTTCCTCTACCCATATATGCTTGTCAGATTTTTTTTTTATTTTATTTATTCATCAAAAAGGGGTTTTTCCTTAAACTTACAAAAGGCACACAATTAGACCCCTGGGGTCTGTCTTACCATGCCATGACCTGACCACTTGATCAACGCGCTATAAAAAGTTAACTTATAATCAAGTTGATGTGATGTTCTTTCAGCTTGCGCCACAACTGTTAAAAAATGGTGGCAGGGGGCGGAGGCTATGCCACAAACCACAAAGGATCAATCCCCATTCATTTCCAAAAAAAGAACTTGCCAGTTTGTATAAATACCGATAATCACCCAAACACTTGACAATCGTTGTGAATATTCTCAAACCGGAATCGTGAATAGCCAAAGGAGCCCTGCCTCCTTTCAGCGCATCCCCTCATACGGCAGAGTGCCCTGGCGCGCTGCGTGTATTTGAATGCGCCCGGACCACAATCGAGGGCGGGTATAAATAATCGAATAGATCGACGAACCCGCTCCGTTTTGAGAGCAGCGTACACTTCGGGACGCTCATATTTTAGGTGGGTACTAAGGGAGGGGCGGGAGCGGTTTTGTGACTAATATTTTGAGGAATACAAACGGCATAGTTGTAGAAATAAATATCAAATTTAGTAAGCTTAAGTGACAATAGGCTATTAGCTGTAGAACCCAGCGGGCCCCGTCCCTTAGTGGAGTTTTCGAATCCCCTTCTGGTTTTCGCGTGAAACACTAGGCGCTGCCATCTCGGAGCTTGATTGATGTGGCGACAGATATACCATTATCCGTCGTCCCGGTCCCTCGGCTGTAAAACGGCGTTATTCGCCCTTCTCCGACGCCTAATGCGGGACAGGAGAGCATTGGTATCTATCCCTTTCTGCAGCCTTTTTGCGCGAGATACCATTCTCACCGAAGATCATTGCATACCAGGACTCTACACTGTCGACTATTGAACGACCCACCAGCAGTGGTTTCCCACTTCTGGAGCAGTTAGCCTGCCCAAGTCATCAGTAAGCCTGCTGCAAATGGTATTCAATCGTATCAAATAAAAGTAATGGCCAGAAATTAGTTACAAGCGAAATTAAATAGGTAAGTATGGACTAACCTAAAAATATTTAATGTTTCATTCTTTTCTATTCCTTTTTATCCCGTTTTAGGGTTTTATTTTTGTCTTCTTCTGTCTTATTGAACCTGGCTTTTTATTTATCCTGTCGCAATAATACCGCCCCGCCTATGCCTATAACTAGCTCCGCCGCCGTGCCCCGCTCGCCCCGTATTATGATTTTACTCGACTGCGCTTATTGAGAGCACTACCTCCACTCCAGCTCGTTGTCTCCAGCGTCAGCAGAATCACTCGCTTCGGATTAAAACTGAATTTTAAATACTATGCGACGGCGGACTGCTTGCTAAATTAACGAGGTTTTAGGAAAGTTCTTACAGAAGTCGTGACTTGTGTAGAGTTGCATGTTCTTCGCAGTTTTGACTTGTACAGAGTTTATTTTTATTTTTATTGTGGTTATTCGTTGTGAAGATAAATTAGTGCTTAGTATTTAAATTGTTAGTGGTGTAATTTATATATGTAATATATGTATTGTACTCACCTGTTTTGTGTTATTTATTTATGTTTACGCACCCGGGGGGACGCCATAATGTCACTCAAACGGTAGTTGCTGAAAATCAGCGCTGTCGATTGCTGGACTTGTCCAGAGTCGCGGCATACGCTGAGTTATAAAGTTATTTATTTGGAAACAACCGATTCTTGCTCGGATGCGACGCACAACTTCGATTTATATATATGACGGCGCTACGTCATCGTACAGTTGTACACGGCACGTGCACCGGACCGATCAGGTGATGTCGCCATCCCCACCTCCCCCACTACTCGACTTGCTTGTGCTCGGACGTAAAAGGAGACCGCGCGGAGCGATCGGGGCATTCTATTCTAGACCTCGGTCCGATGCACGTGTTGTCATAGCGCCTAGATTTGCTAATATCGTGTTAAAACCTTTTAGTTAATAATTATGATATGATAATTAATTGAGTTCACAGTTATTATTAATTAAGTGAGTTAATCGAATAAAATTGATTAATAAGTAAACTACCTACTTTTTACTTTAAAATATCCAATCCTGATAATACGCCTACATATATTTAAGAGGTTATTTGTACCTACATCGTTCATTTCTGTATTATTATTATTGTTTGTTTTGTTTTTGTGTTGTCAACTTGTCACTGTCAGTCAGTGCCGGACGACACACCATAAACAACTATTGAACTGTGTTCGGTTTTGTCTGTGGTGTGACCAGTGCCTCGTGGTAGGTTATGTCCGGTCCTGACATAGTTGATATTGCAAATGGATTTAGTTTTTAGTTTGTAACTGGTTTTATTTATATTGGTGATTATTTGCGTCATTTCTGGCGGAATTAAAGTATTTTCTTTCTTTCTTCTTTTTTCATTTTTGGGTGTCGGTCAAAAACCCAGATACTGGGTTGTGGTGGTTATATAGGCAGTCGCCCCTGTAAAATACTGGTATTCAGGTGCCTCCGGAAACTGGTAGTCGACCCCAATATATCAGCGTTTCGCTTTCACGCCTATTCGCTGAACCATTTTTTATGAATTTGATGGAATCTTGGAGACTGTTATAGGCACCTCTTTTTAAGTGAAAATTTATATTAACACGAGTGAGAAAAAAGAAAAATTAATACATCAGTGATGGCCCAGTGGTAACGCTTTTGACTGCCAGAGCGTAAATGCATTGGCGTCCCTCCCACGCCAAGCACAAATTCAGCGCAAATATCTAAAAACAAAACTGGCCAAGTGCGAGTCGGACTCGCGTGCAACGGGTTCCGAACCAATTTAATTTTTTTTACATGTTATTTTAACACTACAGACTTCTTCTAAGTTTTTCTGTAATCTTTAGGTACAGTTTTTTCAAAATTGTAGGCTCAGTAGTTTTGGAGATAAGGGTGGGAATGGTCATTTTTCGTCTAATTTCTTAAATAACTTCAAAACTGTGTATTTAAAATTATGAAAAAAAAATATGATTAAAACCCACATATTAAGCCCTTTCATTTGACATGTCACACGACATTGTTCAAAAAACTTTTATTTTTATTTTCTAGTTTGACCCCAAAAGTGACCCCCATACTAAAAATTTAATAATTTACGTAACACGTCCGTATTTGGGTCACAAAAATCCATATGTGTAACAAATTTCAATAGAATCGGTCCAATGGATCCGGAAAAAACTGGCTGCGACAGATGGACAGACAGACAAACACCCGAGTGATCTTATAAGGGTTCCGTTTTTTTGTTTTTTGGAATCCTAAAAATACGGATTCCAAATTCTTAGAAAACCAATTAATCATTGCGTTTCGTACCGTTCGTATATTTTTTAACCGACTTCTTCAAAAAGGAGGAGGTTCTATGTTTGGCTGTATGTATTTTTTTGATGTATGTTCACCGATTTCTCAGCCAATTGTGGACCGATTTTAAAAATTCTTTTTATTTCGAAAGCCTATACTTCTGAGGTGGTCCCATTGTCACCAAGTCAGAATCGGATGAAGGGATCCCATGAAAATCGAAGGAAACCCTAAAATTTTATAGGCACTTAAAATGTTTTTCATAAACTTTCTAATGCAATTTGTGCCTGGTAATCATCATCTCATATTGCTGAGCTGTTAATGGAAGGTATAAGTTAGGATCTGATGATGGGATCACATGAAAAATGTTTGTCCAATGATACTTTCGCCAATTGTCAACCGATTTGGATGATTCTTTTTTTGTGTGGAAGAGTATTTTCCCGGACTGGTCCAATTTCAATTTGGTGAAGATCTGATGAAGAACTTCGGAGGTGGGCAACGAAACTCTTCAATAAATGATAGAAAATGGATCGGGATTGCTGAAACCGCATGTCTGTTTATTGTTTACATCAGTTCATAACATAACATCACGCCGGTACGCTGTGAATGGGTACGCAGGTGCCACTAAATAGTGAAAAATAAAAAACGTTTTTTACAAAAAAAATACAACCGACTTCCAAACACAAAACACTACAAAGTATAAAATAACTTTAATTTTGGATGTCGATGTCAAAAAACGAAAAAATTACCAAAAACACCGACTTCCAAAATTAAAGTTATTTTATACTTTGTAGTGTTTTGTTTTTGGAAGTCGGCTATATTTTTAAAAAAAAATTGATTATCTTAAGACTAATGTTAGTAATAATTTATGTAGGTAGTCCAGATATAATACGAATTAAAATTAAATGCACTTGATTGACTAATGCATATAAATTAAATTGAATTGAATTGAAAAGTTTTTAAACAGTCTTGGAAAACAATAATTAAGTTAGCACACAGCCAGCAAACAGCACTGTTCTGCTGTCTCTACGGCCAGTAAGTCTGCGCATCGTGAACGAGATCTCTTTACGTCCTGCGTCGATGTCCAGTTGTCCCCATGTCCAGCTCTCGACCTGCTTGCTATTGAGCATCTGTAGATATGACCCCTTTTGTGCATCCTCCATCCTGGTGGTCTTTGATGACATTGCAACGATCGGTGCACCACTGATAGCCTGAAAACCTGTAAGTTTGGCATTAAAGCAAGGTAGAACACGCTCTTATAAAACTTGTAACAGAATAAATGCTCTTAAGGGGTAATTGTACTCATAATTATGAACAGCTTTCACGATGGGACCAACACTGAAATCGTGAAAAAAATCGATTGCCCCATACATTTACGTATGTGCGCATAACTCGACAAAATGTACTGAGCAGTTGATTTTTTTCGTGATTTCTGGGTTGTTTATTTATTTATTTAACAATTTATGTACACACATTAAATAGAAAAATAAAAAGAAGGAAACAGAAAAATAGGTACAAAGGTAATGCTTATTTCAAAAGAAATCTCTTCCAGCATACCTGCGAAAGGAGAGTAGAATAAAAGATATGTTGACACCGTGTGTAAAAGGTATAAGTACTTACAAATAAAACAATAAACTTTAATATAACATACAATACATAAATATTACTAAAATAAATATATACTAATACATACTAAACCATATTATAAGATAAATATTAACACAAACTTATATGCAACTATGACGGTAAAGAAAGGTAGAGGTATTTCACTCTTCTTTTAAAAACTGAAAGAGATTCATAATTATGAGTACAGTGACCCCTTAAGAAGTATTGCGTTTATTCTGTAACACTTTGTATAATTACAAATTCGATGTTCTGATACCGGGTGTAAGAATCTAGGTCGTTCTGTAGAGTTTACTTGGAACCTCATTCAAGTAACGAAAACCAATCAAAAGCGAGTTCATATTTTCAAATGGTTCTTATATTTTCCATCATATTCATATCTGAGCGGATGTAAACGAGTCAAAATATTACGAGCAATAAGAAAATCTGCGACTTTTTAAAATCAGCAATGACATTCATAAAAATAGCTGCCTAAAAACATGTGAGAAGCCATATAAATCAGCTTCCTCGCTCCGACGCTCGCTTGATTTACTTTAATCAACTTTATTGCAATTTCCTTGAACATAATTTGGTTCAATCAACTTGATTTAGATACGTTTCCCTGCCCCGGGTCGTGTGGAAAGGGTAATTCTTCAAACGGAGTCATAGACTAAGGAATACGGATTATTTTTATGATGTGAGTTGAGTTTTTAAAGCCAATAGCAGAGAATTATATATCATTAATTCATTAAAAGCTCAAAAACGGTGAATAAGATCTATGTCAAGTCTTAAATGCATAGACAGCTGTGAACCTGTGTTTCGGTCTCTGAAAGTACTCACTTTTCCATGTTTGTACATATTGGAGGTGGCTATTTTTGTGAAAACAAATTTAAACTAATTCCCGTCACTCGCTAACAGAAGAGCACGTCCAGGCCCTTTGAGATCTCAATACAAAAACGTGTTGGACTCAGGTCATTACAAAACAGCACTGCTAAGAAAAACTATCATGACAATGGGACCTGTTATTTATAATACAATACCTCATAGTTTTAAGGAATATTCTGTTCACATTTTTAGATCAAATCAAATCGTATATTTCAAATAAACCATTTACAGGCACTTTTGAATTGTCAAAGTCAGTCAGTCAAAAATATGAAGCTATTTGCACGTTCCAAAGCGTAGATCTCTATGGAGAAGAACGTGCAAGAAACTCCACGGACACTCTTTTAGATTTAAGGTAACTGCGCTACTTTTAACAAAATGTTATTACAATGTGAAAGACTTTTTAAATGATGCAACTTTATAAAAATGACTTTTATAATTACTTAGGACATATTATTGCGAATTTTTAATTTAGACACTTGACATTGAATGAATTTGTTAATGACTGTGATAATTTTATTTTTTTACTTTTGTTTGTTTTTTTATTATTATAATTAATTCTATTTGCATTGCTGACATTTTCTATTTATTTTATTATTCTACCTAACGATTTGCATGCCGTAAGGTAAAATGTAGCTGATGTATGTGTTTGTGTAAGTTATCTTATATTGTACCTACATTTTGAGCAAATAAACATCTGATTCTGATCTGATTCTGATTAATTCAATCATTCATTCATTCAATTACCGGCTCCGATGTGCAAATGGGCACTTTTCTAGATATAAAAATAATAATTCTATGTAGGCCGTGTGTGTGTTTGTTTGTGTGTAGTTCTAAACGAGAAAAAGTTATAAAGATAAAGCGCATCAAAGTTCAAAGTGGGGGCTGGTGACGTCACATTCTAGAAAAAACAGTACTTACATGTGACGTCACGCGAGTTTTTTTACACACTGTATCGTCTTAAGTTTTTTGTTATCGTGAAAAAAGAAAAAAATAACAGCCAAGTGCGAGTCGGACCCGCCCACTGAGGGTTCCGTACAAATTTGTAGCTATAAATTACTTTAAATAAAGACTATATTTTTTATGATTTAATTCAAATGTATAGTTTTCAGACTTTTCCCTATACTTGTAGTATAAGACGGTATTATTTGCCAAGTTTCATAGTTCGAGGTCAACGGGAAATACCCTATACATTTTGTTTCCCTTGAGAGTGTCAAAATATACATTTTTGCGGCATAAACGACCGTATCTTTTTTTACGTTAACTTAGAAGTTTGATTTTTGCAAGGGGCCATATACTTGAGTATATGGTTTTAATTTCAACTCGATACCTCCACGCGTTCCAGAGATAAACGGTGTTGACAGACATACGGATGGACAACAAAGTGATCCTATAAGGGTTCCGTTTTTTCCTTTTGAGGTACGGAACCCTAAAATACGTGTCCAATATCTATCTGACAGACTTCTTCTTCTTATCGTATGGGCAGTAAGGTCCAACGACCCCACACACCCTAGTGTCAGAGTTTGTAAACGGCGGTTTAGAAACAAGGGCATCTGACATGGTTTATTTGGCAACTGCCGTTTGGCGGCCGGGACCACCGACTTATACGTGCCTTCCAAAGCACGGAATCATCTTTCATCAATATCAGACAATCAGGTAATTCAAGCCTGCAATGTCCTACCCAAGCAAGAAACGACTTTACAAAGTGCTTCCCGTGGGAAACGAACCCACGACCACCGGGTCACAAGGCAAACACCTAAACCACTCGAGCATGGAGAAATCTGACGTACTAATTAGATTTTATCAGGAAAGTAGCCAATATTTTTTTTTACCTTTGATAGGCACGCGTTTGACCAATATCTCACCTGTTGGTAAACGATGATGTGGTCGAAAATGGAGCACGTTTGCCTAGAAGCAACCTATTCACTCTTGTCTTAAAGACTCCCAGGTTGTAGCTATCTGGAAACACAGATTCTGGCATGGAATTCCACTCCTTAGCTGTACGTACTATGAATGTGTACCCAATTGTTTATTGTTTATTTATGTTTATGTTTACTGGACATAATGTAATTTAGTGTGAACTGTTATATCTTGACATTTGTATATAAATTCAAAATGACTATATTGTTATACTTACAAAATTTGTACGCCACTATTGGCAAAATATGGACGCGCACAATACGATATTAATACCTTGCATGTCTGATTCGACAGTCCATGTAAACGCATATTTGACAAATAAATTATCTTTCTTTCTTTCTTTCTTTCTTTCTTTCTTTCTTATACCTATTTAATGCATCATCATCGTTTCAAAATTGCTTCCACTGCCGAGCTATACGGTTTTAACCTATGAAATTGTAATTTTGTTATACAGACCACTTTAAACTATCATCATCATCATCATATCAGCTGAAAGACGTCCACTGCTGGACATAGGCCTCCCCCAAACCAACAGACTAAACTAACTTACTTTAAACTATGATAACTTGGAATCTTAAGAGGAAATGCTGGCGGCGAGACTTTGTATGTAAAAAGTCATAATTCGAGTTTTGGCTTTCGACTGTTTTCTCCTCCAATATTGGACTGATATAAGAGATAATTCACAAACTGAATAAAAAGGATGTATACTGTGTCTCTATGTTTTCCTTTTTTGATTAATAATTGTACACTAGGGCTCTGTTGACAGCGATTTATCGGACAATTTTAAGCATTTTGTGAGAGTGCTTATACGGTTAATAAATCATCAAAAAGGAAAACATAGGGACACAGTATGAATCCTTCTTATTCAGTTTGTGAAATTCTCTTAAATCGGTCCAATATTGGAGGAGAATTTTCTCCTCCAATATTGAGTCGAGCACCACCCTCGAATTATGACTTTTACAAATTCTCGCCGCCAGCATTTGTTCGAACACTTATAACTCGAGAACGGCTAGACTGATTTTCATGGTTTTTGTGTTTTTGGGTTAGTCCTCGTCCGGAATAGCATTATAAGCATCAAAATATTAAAAAAAAAGAAAAAATTTATAGGTAGGGTAGAGTAGGGTAGGTAGGTAGGGTAGCCAGTTGACGGGAGCGAAGCCACGCGGGTCTGCTAGTTATATATAAATTACTAACGTTATATTAAACCATATCACTGCTTCTTCGTAAGTTACAGTTGTTTCTTTGTTTCAGTGGGTGTAATATTGTCATATTTATAACGTTTTTAAACTTTAAAAAAATCATGTTAGTTTTGAAGATGGCTCCGTGATCACCCGTGAATTACGCAGGCGAGCGCCATGGGATTTATTATGTCACCCCCCCCCCCTAAAGAAATTAATTAGGGGGATATTTTGTAAATAAATCCGATATATTTGATCATGGGAAACCCCATCAGGCACACTAAAATATATTCGTAAAGTTTAAAAAAGAGCTGTTTTATTTGTAGGTTTCAACCATAATGGAAGTGAGACTATTCAAATAATGAAACAATTTTGGATGATGATTAAAAACATTTAAGAGAAAATTAACATAACAATAATAATAAAGCATCGGTGTTTTCATCAATACAGAATTCACATTTATTGAAGTCTCAATTTAAATGACTATGAATAAACATGACATGTTATTGTAATTAATATTTATTGACACGCGATCGGAATTTATTTGCAAAATACATCTTTAATAATAATAAAATAACCGAATAGTGAGGCGTGCAATGATTACAGACATAACCGTCCCGCATGACGAGAACCTCGTGAAAGCCGAGAAAGATAAACAAATCAAGTATATTGACTTGGCTTGCGATGTTGTCGACATGTGGGATATGGATTCCGCAATCATTTTACCGATTCGTGTCGGCCAATGGATTTATAGCCACGAGCCTCGACCAACACCTCAGGAGGCTCTCGTTGGGCAGCTGGATCAAGGGCTTGATTCAGAAAGCGGTACTTCAGGACACGGCTCCCATTGTAAGGAGATTCCTCTCTCTGGAGCCCTGGCCGGTAGCTTGGACCCTGTTCCCGATACCGGTGGGCTACTATTTTTTTTATATATTTAAATGTTTTCATAATTTTTTTTTAAATATTTAAAAATGTAAATTATAGGAATATTAAATGAATAAAATAATAATAATCATTTTATTTCAGAAAATCCAGAAAAAAATCCATAAGTTCCACCAAATATTTTTATGGTTTCGTACCCGAATGGTATATTATTAAGCCTCCGCCGTTCGTCCGACCGTCCGTCCGTCCGTCTATCTGCCAGAGGGCTGTATCTCAAGAACCGTTATTTTATTTTTTATATTATTTTATTAAGGACAACAAACAGCAGTATATAATACTAGTGGACGTCACGCGGTTTCACCCGCGTAGTTCCCGTTCCCGTGGGAGTACGGGGATAAAATATAGCCCATGTTACTCGCTGATAATGTAACTATCCATTGCTGAAAGAATTTTTCAAATAGGTCCAGTAGTTTCGGAGCGTATTCATTTCAAACAAACAAACAAATCTTTCCTCTTTATAGTATTATATATTTTTTTTCACTTTCTCGGGTCCCTGGAGACCCGGTCCTTTGATAGACGTACGTATTATTATTATAGTGTAGACAAAAATCTCAACAATTAGTCAATAGGAGTAGCATATACACTGCTAACGACGTTATCCACAGATTATTATACAAAACAGCTAGCTGTTAAAAGACGATATCGATACAACTTAATCTAGTGTAAATTTATAGTTACATAATATAATATTATAGTTATTATTAGGTTGGAAGAGAAAGATAGACATAAATTCAAGAACTCTGTAGTACCGTAATATTAATATGTAGGTACTGTTAGCACAATAGGTCAGAGGTAGGCAGTTGAAATTTTCCCCGATTGTGTATTTCTATTGCCGCTATAACAACAAAAGTAATAAAAATTAAGGTTTACGCAGGTTTACGGTACGGAACCCTTCGTGTGCGAGTCCGACATGCACTTGGCCGGTTTTTTTTAATCCGGCTTCATTAAATCTCTAGCAGAGTTAATAATTAAATAACAGTAACAAGTTCGATCATGTATGGAGTACGGCTCTCATCTTTGGGACGGATCTGCCGGATACCAGCTTGATGCCCTTGAGCCAAGAGGATCATCGGCGATGATAGGCTCGTCGCGACGAAGCTCCAGAGTCTTGAGCATCGACGACGAGTTGCTAGCCTGTCGGTTTTCTACCGGTTGCATTTTGGGGAATGTGCGACGGAATTGCATAATTTGATTCCGCCAAGCCCGTTCCATCATCGGACCACAAGACGAACGGCAATGCGCCACCGGTACATGGTGGACATCCCACCCACGCGCACAAAACGTTTTGGGAACACATTCATAGTGCGTGCAGCTAAGGAGTGGAATTCCCTGCCGGAGTCTGTGTTTCCTGATAGCTATAACCTGGGAGTATTTAAGTCAAGAGTGAATAAGTTACTTCTATGCAAGCGTGCTCCATCTTCGACCACATCATCGCGGATATATTGGAGTTCACAGACTAAATGAAGTCGAGGTTCGGTTCAAAATTCCATTCACCTCACATTCACTTGTTCAGCCAAAGAATTACCATTGCCATTGAACGTTGCAATGCTGCTCGTTTTCTGGACAATTTTCCCATTGTTAGTGACGTGGCCAATATTTTTTACACATGTACAATTTTTGAAGTTCAATCATTTGTATCTACATAATCATTATTATCAGTTGGTACATACTCAGTATTTTTTTAAGTGTAGCTGTTTATCTGTATATTGTAGCAACATTCTATTGATGTTTATATATACTAGGTTCATAATACAACTACAGGGAGGGTATTGGCCGCCATTGAGGACGTTGCACGTCTCACGTCAAGCCTTTGAGAGGGCTTTGTGCCCTCTCTTGTCACGTCCGAGTTGCCTCACAAAAGACTCCACTGTGGAAGGAGGCAGAGGCGGCGCATGGCGTGGGCGACGTGGGCCACCGCCTACGGCCTCGCGGTCCGAAGGGCCTCGCAGCTTTGACTTTTTGAACTCAGAAAAATCTTAGCTAGGGCCATAAAAAAATGTAACTCATCCGAGCGTATTCGCAGTTTTGTAGCTCGCTTTTCTTGCTGTTGCTATTTGAATTCTTTTATTGTTAAGTATTGACAAAATATTAGCCGAAGCAAATGAGAGACTATGATTAATCAATCGTACAAGCTACAAGCGAGCGTAGTGTCATAATCATGGGTAATTTTAGTTCTTTCTAGAATTTTCCCATATTCGTCAAATATTCACTATTTTTGCACAAAAAGTCAAAAGAAAATCCAAACTATTCGTGGCGGGATGCGATTGAGTTCGCCGCATCTCACCCTCTATTTGTCGAATCCAACCTCTGAAAACCTCCTCAAAAATCACTATTGATCACTATTGATTGTTTTCTGTTGTTTTTTTTTTGCGAGGACCTAGAGTTCCTCGCTAAATGCCAATCTTGCCCACATCAAATTTTAGTCTTGCGCCGCCACTGGGAGGAGGATACTAGCTATGTACTATGTGTATACCTGGAAGATAGTATTGGTCTGTTCAATGGAAGGCTGGGTCTTTACTCTAAATGATTTGGATCAATTGTATTGTAACAGCAGCATAGTGACCAGATGGACAATTCTCGTATTCGTATATTTAAGCCACATTTCGAAGTGCCCCAAGTACCCATACAACTGTAGTATGGAGGATTTGATGAATGTCACTGATGCTGCAATGAGAGCTATCGCGTTTGAATGCTAGAGGCGCTAGTGTAGCGTGAGGTCCTCGTAATGTCAAATTTCACTGTTGGTTGGCTATTGACTGGAGTTTATTCACTTATTTGTTTCGATTTTTGTGAATATTTTACTAAAACAGCCTGACTATAGCAGATTAAGTTACGTTTCTACCAACCACAGCTTGAAATTTCGTTTTTTTGTTGGAAATATGTATATTATCACCTTATTTTTTCCACTGTGATAAGTCCACGTAACACTGCGACACTATTTATGTTGTATTAAATCGCACGTTTACGGATTCATACATATTTTTTCTTCTAACTTTGTTCACATGCTTTAATGCGATGATTCAGGACCATACTCGACAGTGGCGCCAACTGGTGAGTACAAAAACGGTAGCCTTCATTAACGTAGCCACCTACTGAGCCCAAACGATCTAGGGAGTTGCACATCGATTCGAAAAGAAGAAGAAGGAGAATTCGCAATAGAATCGCAGTCACAATCTTTCAAAACTTTCCACATTTTGACAAGTTTTCGACATTTACTGTCGCTGATCATCTTAGTGATAATATAATTTATAACGACTTAAATATGAACGATTTTTAAGAGGATGGAACGAGGATAGGCCTTATGCATTTTTCCCTATAGTTTATTACTCTGAGACCGTACTTTACAATCTATACTTCATATATAAAGCTGAAGAGTTTGTTTGTTTGCTTAAACGGGCTAATCTCAGGAATTACTGGTCCGATTTGTAAAATTCGTTCCGTGTTAATTAGCCCATTTATCGAGGAAGGCTATAGGCTATATCATCACGCTAAGACCAATAGGAGCGTAGCAGGCGAATTTGCGCGGGTCAACTAGTTTTAATATAAATGTGAATATTACAATTTTATTGGGAATTGTAATTATTTTTGAGCCGTTTAGGGTTGAAACACCAGGACAATGAGGTTCAAGTGCTCGTAGAGTTTTTCATGACATCAACAAGCAGTAGTTAGTTGACTCTTCACGTGACGAGAAGACTGTTCGACTAAAAAATCAGCCATTCAACGTGACAATACTGCTAATGTTTTCGGCAGTTTGTCCATTGACAGCGATGTGGACGAATTTTCCGTTGCCCACTTAGTTCTTTCCCCATTTTATCCCGCTTGTACTCTGTTTTTTTATTAGTCTATATTCTACTATTACCAAAAACCGGTCAAGTTTGAGTCGGACTCGCACACGAAGGGTACGGAACCCTTCGTGTGCGAGTAACCTAGTACCATAAACCTTAATTTTTATTATTTGTTGTTATAGCGGCAATAGAAATACACAATCTGTGAAAATGTCATCTGTCTACCTATTACGATTCTTGAGATACAGCCCGCTGACAGACAGACAGACAGATGGACGGACAGCGGAGGCTTAATAATAGGGTTCCGTTGGTTGCCATTTGGGTACGGAATCCTAATAAAATTAAATATGTAAAGTGTTTGTAAGGCTGTCATGCTTACATCGCTGAACGGATTTAATGAATTTCGGCACAAGATAAATAGGACCCTGGAGACGGTTATAGATTACGAGCGAAGAAGCGGACAAAAGATAGCTTTTTATTTATTTATTTATTATGGCACTCCAACAACAAAGTCAGAGAAACATTCTTACATAAAAAATTTCTTAAATTAGTACTATTGTGACCTTGTCACTTATAGGTGTGCACAGCTTTTACATTCAATGTTAATAGATAAATGTGAAAATTGAACACAAAGTATTGTAGGATCGTAAGTTAGGTTAAATCAAGTTATATTAGATGATTACATTACCATTGCATTTCGTTTAGAACCTGGCAGCAATTTGGATGATTTATCTATTCATCATCATCATCATATCAGCCGAAAGACGTCCACTGCTGGACAAAGGCCTCCCCCAAGCGTCGCCACAACGACCGGTCCTGTGCGTCTCGCATCCATCGGCTACCCGCGACCTCCCCCAGGTCATCGGTCCACCTTGTGTCTCGGCCGCACCAACGTTACGTCTTCCGGTACGCGGTCGCCACTCCAGAACGTTTCGGCCCCATCGACCATCTGTTCTGCAAGCAATGTGCCCTGCCCACTGCCACTTTAGTTTGGCGATCCTTCGGGCTATGCCGGTAACCTTGGTTCCCTTGCGGATATCATCATTCCTGATTCGATCACGCAAGGAAACTCCAAGCATTGCCCTTTGAGTGACTTTGAGCCTTCTGATGAGGCCCATTGTAAGCGACCACGTTTCAGTTCCGTATGTCATCACTGGCAACACGCACTGATCATAGACTGTATCTATTTGACAGTGAAAAAAGAAAAGCATGGAAAACATTTTTTTATTGTTCAAATATAAAAAAAAGAAAAATAAATTTAAAAAAAAAGAGAAATTAATAGTTACAGAAACAGAAACCAAAAACAAACAAAGCCTAAAACTTTTTTAATAATTTCTCACATTAACTAGTGTATTTGAGTCCCAGCGCATTAGCGCAGTGTGTACAGATTCGATTAGAGGTGACCACATGACGGCCGCGCCTCGAATCAGCGGTAAATGTGATTATTTGATAAATTTGCCCGACGACCGTGTTTACACGTATTTGATGCAATCAGGGAAACTGCTGGTTTCGCGCTGCGGTTTTAGTCAATATTCATGCACTTTATTTTTACCGCGGGTTCACTCCCGTGGCTGTAACTTACAAACCTACATGCAAAACATGTCGATTTATCGATAAAAACTGTCCAAGTGCGAGTCGGACTCGCGTGCAAAGGGTTACGAACGAATTTAATTTTTCTAGCATGTTATTTCAACACTACAGACTTCTTATAGGTAAAAGATCTATTATCTCCATCATCTCATTTGATATGTCACACAATATTGTTCAAAAAACTTTTTTTTTTAATTTTCTAGTTTGACCCCCAAAAGTGACCCATATACTAAAAATTTAATGATCTACGTAACGCGTCCGTGTTTGGATCATAGAAGTCCATATGTATACCAAATTTCAACAGAATCGGTCCAGTGGATCCGGAGAAAACTGGCTGTGACAGACGGACAGACAGGCAGACACTCGAGTGATCCTATAAGGGTTCCTTTTTTTCAGAACCCCAAAAACCGGTCAAGTGCGAGTCGGACTCGCCCACCGAGGGTTCCGTAAAAATTTGTAGCTACAAATTACTTTAAATAAATACTATATTTTTTATGATTTAATTACAAGTGTTTAGTTTCCAGACTTTTCCCTATGCTTGTAGTATAAAACGATATTATTTGCCAAATTTCATAGTTCTAGGTCAACGGGAAATACCCTATACATTTTGATTCCCTTGAGAGTGTCGAAATATACGTTTTTTGCGGCATAAACGGCCGTATCTTTTTTTCCCGTTAACATAAAAGTTTGATTTTTTTCACATCTTCAAGGGACTTTAAATCTGAGTATATGGTTTTATTTTCAACTCGATACCTTCCCGCGTTCCCGAGATAAAGGGTATTGACAGACAGACGGACAGACGGACAACAAAGTGATCTTATAAGGGTTCCTTTTGAGGTACGGAACCATAAAAAACATCTTTGTCGAATCACAGCACTCAATCAAAATGCTGTGGAGTTTCACCATTCTTCACTCATTCTTCCCAGCACTAGGAAGTTATGACGGGCGGGTGTTTTGAATGACTGTCAGTATGTTAAGACTCTAGTCGGTAACTCTTGGGCCTTTCTCCATACAAACGCATTCCGCTGTTTTCTTCGTGGATAATGCTGCTAGAGCAATGACTTTTTCCAAAATATCTAGAAAAATTAATACGTGCCTCCATAATTTTCTTTTTTTTCCAAACATAATCACTTAAAGAATTATGACAATCCAAAAACCCGAAAAAACAGCCCGTTTTCACCGCCATGTTCAGACGACTACCAGACAAATTTGATAAGTTTTTAACAAAATAGAAAATAATGAAAGCCTATATATAGTCTTCCTCTAATTTTTGATGTATAATTTTTATAGATCAGTCTAGTTTTATAGAATGATCAGTCCAGTTTTGAAGAAGAAAACAGCGGAATACAAAACGTCTTTTGGTCAAGGTTTTTATAAGTAAAATCAGCCTCTGCTGCAGTTGTTCGCAATTTGCTTGATAGGGCGCAGCGCGACGGTATCGGCATTAATTTCTTCAAATACCTATTTTTCAAATTCCTCGGGACTAGAGTCCCCTCTTAACGTTGATGTTCAAAAAGTGCTAGCACGCGGCCTAATTTGAATAAATGACTCTTGGTTTTGAATCAATCAAAGTCTAAGAGACCTCGTGCACTACACGGCCACGACCACGACCACGACCACGACCAGTGGCCGCAACGACCAGGGCCCCAGATTTTATGCCAATTCTTTCAATGGAGTGTCAGTAGTTGACCACTGGATATAAAAGCGTCATTATGACTTTCTCAACCACTGACACTCCATTGAAAGAAATGGCATAGAATCTTATCAAAATCAACCATTATGAAATCAATGGTAGGCCATTCTGACACTATTGTAGTAGCAGACTTGGGACCCACCTGCCGGTGTTGCGGAATCTGTTCGAAAGAGTTGCCGCGGCCCTGGTACACAAAGGGCGTTGGGAGGAACACGGATGGGTTTTAGTCAGTAAGAGTCTGACACTCCCTTCTGCTTCACCCAGAGCGGGAGGAGTCATTTGATGATTTCACATCCTTAAAAAAAAAAAAAAAGACTTGGGGCCCAGATTAACTAAAGAAACCATATGAACGTCGCGCACGTGGCCGCAACGGTCAACTGCGCGACGTTAATGATAATCATATGCGTTAAATATTCATATTGACGATTCATGAACCTTACCGAATGTAGCTGAGAACCAGTATTTTACATGGAGGGACTGCTTATCAGACCACCAAAACTTAGTACCAGGGTAACACGGTACCTTTTGGCAAGACAGCTGTGAAAGGGGTTCGAACTTTTTTCTATGGGATCTGGCATATCCCCCCCGCCGTCATTGTATTTTTATAAGTGGCGGCGCACGATGTAACATGCATATATGGGTAGAGTACACTTAAAGATCTCTGAAGACTCTGGTCGCCGTATGGTGTCGGCCGATGCCGTATGGTGCCGTAAAAGAATAGTACCATCCTATCACTTCCCGTGGGTGTCGTAAAAGGCGACTAAGGGACTTGCCACAGAATGGGCAGTAGCGTTCTCTGTAAAACGCAACACCATACACTGCGATCGCCAACCCGCCTGCGAAGCGAGACGATTATAGCAACCCCCCTCCCTTCGGGGGAGGCCTATGTCCAGCAGTGGACGTCTTTCGGCTGCTAGCAACATGATGCCCTAAAGTATCACGTTGCCGAGATATTTGAAGGTAAAGTCGCCATGTTTATTGGCTCAAAGATATACAAATGACAGCCGGAAGTGACAACATAACGTGTTTAGATATCTCGGTATGTTAAGATGATCATCCATCGACGAACCAACCTTGGCAAGCATCGCTTAACATTGGCTATAGCTATTAATATTTCACTAATATTGTCTACATATTTTTGTCCGTAACTCACAACAACTAACAGGTTATGGGTCCAAAACCTCACATGTAGTGAAGTTTTGGACCCATAACCTGTTACATCTCAAACGGGTACGAAACCGCTTCAATCTTATATTAAAGGTACAACAACATTGAGAGCAGTAAAAGCAATAAGAAACGAAATTGTTTTTCGCAATATTTCGAGAAAATTTCACCTCATATTTTTCTATAAAAACGCGAATTCTGTATCGACAAAGAAAGTATTCCGCGATAAGAAATAACTCGAATCATTATGTTTATGTTTTTTTTTTCTCTCCTCGCTTCGAATTTATTAAGAAATATTTTCTTTTTACTGTTTTCGGAGTGGTATTCGAAACATGTTGCTCGATTTTTTTTTTCATAAATTTATTGTTGGAATAAGTAAACAGTTTTTCTTTCAAATGTTACATAAAGTTCGTTTTTGGGAAAAATCTGGCTACGAATTCTAGAATCATGACCGCTACAGGTTCAGAAAACCGAAAAGAACTTCAAACCTAATCCTGAGGGCCTTGGCATAGCCAAAGTGATCTTCTATCATCAATAAATTAAGTATCACGTGATCAATCATACACATACTCGTACATTTTGTACTTTGACCATCGTTTTGTGACTTTTTCTAGAGCACCAATAGTTGGTTTATTTTCTTCATCTATACTTTATATACTAATACTAGCTGACTCGGCAAACGTTGTTTTGGCAAATAAAAAAAAATAACCTACCACCTTTTCTCATACCTACCGAATATACACACAAAATTTCATGAAAATCAGTCGAGCCGTTTCGGAGGAGTTCGGTAACAAACACCGTGACACGAGATTTTTATATATTAGATTATAAAGAGGAAATATTTATATTTTTGTAAGTAACTTAAAGACTCCTGGACCGATTTGAAAAATTCTTTCAGCAGTGGATAGCTACATTATCAGCGAGTAACATAGGCTATATTTTATCCTCCGTACTACCACGGGAACGGGAACTACGCGGGTGAAACCCCGTGACGTCCGCTAGTATTATAATAAAATATGCCACATACCACTCGTATGCCCTGATTGGGTAAATTGAGTTTCATATTAGCCTATTTAGTTAACATAATTAGTCCTATTCAAATCAAAATCAAATCAATTCACTTATTCATTTGCAAACACGTTTCATTTATAATAAGTCCTCCATATTCTACCGTCATATGGGCATGCAAATAACATTAAATTTCAAATTAAAATTAATTAAATATTGACATTAAAAATAATAACAATAATGTCAAATGGAATTGTCAAAACACTTTTGCTACTTCATGAATGTAGTAATCAACAGTCAGGATGGCCGAGCGGTCTAACGCCAGACTCAAGGGAACCCTGCTCACTGCACGTGGGTACGAGATGTTCTGATCCTCACTGAGGATGTGAGTTGGGTTCGAATCCCATTTCTGACAAATACTTTTTACTCATATGAACATTTGATGCATTTCTTACAACAAACACCGAACTTGCATGTCGTATGTATGTGTGGAAATCGGGCTGGTTTCCGCAACTCCACGACTAAGCGCGTATTTTGCGTGCAGGTGGGACAAATTTGTCATTCGATCCACCCCAGCTCCCCAAGGAAGGCCAGCAACGCCTTTGTGTTACAAACTATCTCACAGAGGGTACCTGGGTTCCCGAAGTACTTGGCCCTGTAATCCGCGACTACCGGGCAGCTTAGAAGCAGGTGTGCTGCTGTCTCATTCTCCTCCATGCAGGCTCTGCATAGCGGGCTGTCAGTGACTCCTATAGCATAGAGGTGTTTATTAAAAGACCCGTGGCCTGTTGTTACGGCTGTGACTGTACGCAACTGTTGTTTAGTCA
This sequence comes from Lacanobia wlatinum, assembly GCA_947578705.1. Classification (NCBI taxonomy): domain Eukaryota; kingdom Metazoa; phylum Arthropoda; class Insecta; order Lepidoptera; family Noctuidae; genus Lacanobia; species Lacanobia wlatinum. The sequence goes on along the minus strand of OX388046.1, from coordinate 3,081,220 downwards.
GTCTTAGGGCTTGTTTAGTGAATCGGCCATCTATAGAGGGAAGTGCCTCTTTGGCCTGCCTACACTCACCATGGTCAACCCATAGCTTGTGATGTTAAGCGTGAGTACCCGAAAGGCAGAGGCACGATGGGTTCGGGTCCCATCGCTGCCATACTCGAACCCCTTCTGGCGAGTTTATCCGCTGTTAGACTGATTAAGCATTTATTTAAATTGTAACTAAACCATTTGGAATAAATTTCTCTCTGAGAATACCAGTAAATCAACGGGTCTAAAGGGGCCACTTTAGCGGCATCATATCAGAATCATAATATTAGGTCATTAAATATGAAATTGGCGTTTTGTGTTCCTCCCTTACGGAGGAACACAAACTCGTTATTTTTTTTAATATATTATATTTATTTAATCAAAGTATGTACCATTGCTACCATGTTGCCTAGCAATATGAAAGAAAAGGGACTTAGTGATAGAGTGACGACTGATAGAACAGAATGGAAGAAAAAAACGTGTTGCGCTGACCCCAAGTAACATGGGATGAGGGCAGGAAGATGATGATGATGTACCATTGCTATCTATGCACTTGTAGTTCTTCGACCCCTTTACTATAAAAACGGACGGGAATCAATAAAATCTTTGAACGCGGTTTGGACTGCCCCATTGGAGTTGAATTTTTTCCCTTGCAAGAAGTTATCCAAATTTTCGAAAAAAATGGTTATCTGTTGGAGCAAGGTCCGGGGAGTACGTTGGATGTCTTTGACATTCCAATTGAAGCTCCTCTAATTTGGTAGCCGTCTGTTGTGCAGTGTGTGGTCTAGCGTTGTCCTGAAGCAGCAGTGGCCTAGAGCGATTGACCAGCCACGTCTGTTTAGCATCATGGTTTGCAGTTGCTGACAATAGACATCCGCCGTAATCGTCTGGCCAGATTTAAGAAAACTGTAGTGAAAGACACCGGCACTAGTCCACCAAACGCTCACAAGTAATTTTTTTTTAATAGCCTTCAATTCTTCATAATTAACTTTGGTCTCCGGCCGTCCACGAGGCTTGTTCTGCAGGTCGAAATTACCAGAACGAAAACGTTGGAACCAAAAACGCACTGTGTTTTCTTTTGCGACACCGTCGCCATACACATCATTAATCCTTCGAGCTGTTTCTGCAGCACTGGTGTCACGATGGAACTCGTACACGTAAATAACGCGATATTTCAAGTTTTCCATTTTGTAAACTGACTGACGCAAAGAAAAAACCAGAAGAGGAAAAAACAAATGAATTACAGTTTTCGAAACACAAAAACATGATTAAATAGCTGTATAAATTTGAAATTGGAATTCCAAACCAAAGAGGAGATATTTGAGATCAAAGTGGCCAGTACGACAAAACGCCAATTTCATATAACGACCTTTAATCACATTACAATCTGTCAAATTTCATTTTCATCTTTAACGCCAACGTATTAGGTTCAAGTTTGATTGGGAAAATTTAGTAAGTAAATAAGAAAGTCGGTAAGCGCAGGTGGGTAAATAAACGCTATTGCAAATTTATTAGGCGCCTACCATTATAGTTCTACCACAACAAGCATTAAGAGGGGACTCTAGTCCCGAGGAATTTATAAAATAGGTATTTCAAAAACTATTGCCGATTCCATAGCCGATGCCGTCGCGCTGCGCCCTAACCAGTAAAGTCCGAAAGCGACAACTGCAGCAGACCTTTTTTACCTATAAAAACTAGATTTTACGTATAAAACCTTGACCAAAAGAAGTTTTGTATTACGCTGTTTTCTTCATCAAAACTGGACTGATCTATTAATCAAATGAAATCATTTTGTAATGTCATAATTCTTTAAGTAATTATGTTTTGGAAAAAAGAAAATGATAGAGGCACGCATTAATTTGATCTAGATTTTTTGGAAAAAATCATTCCTTTAGCAGCCATTTTCCACGAAGAAAACAGCGGAATACGTTTGTATGGAGTAAGGCCCAGAGTTACCGACCCGAGTCCCCTCTTAAGAAAAATCTTTCCGCGATTTTCTTTCAAAAATTGACATCTCAAGAAAGTAATCTTCATTACTCCGCAGCCATGCATGTGGGCACACGACCCTCTATGGCAGCACTGCGTCAGCGCGTGACGTCACACGCCTCATTATTCCACCGCGCATTCGGGTCAAGAGCACCCTCTAATATGTACGTTAGCGCCACAAAAGAAATACGGCGACGGGAAAGAAAGAGGCTTGTCATATGCAACATTGAAGAGCATATTTTGGTTCTACAAAGGGCCTATTTCACAAATTAAAAGAAAGAAAACAAGTTTATTTGACACACACAGATACACACAATGTAGGTAATCCTGTATGGTTTCGGCCGGTGACGTATAGTGCCGTAAAAGAATAATACCTTCCCATCACTTCCCGTGGGTGTCGTAAAAGGCGACTAAGGGACTCGCCAGAGAATGGGCAGCAGCGTTCTCTGTAAAACTCAACATCATAAACTGCGATCGCCAACACGCCTGCCAAGCGTGGCGATTATGGCAAACCCCCCCTTTGGGGGTGGCCTATGTGGACGTCTTTCGGCTGATATGATGATGATGATGATGGGAAATTCCATTGTACCATACCTTGGTTTCCCATTAGATCCCAATGTGAAACCAAGGTAAAGTCAAAATGATTCCCGTGACCCAAGAGCTTTTACTAATTTAATTTTCAAAACCTATTGAGTGGGGTATCAAGATAAAGGGCTCGAGGAGACGATTCCAAAAATGTAACTCACTAAAATGTATTTAATAAAAAATAGACTTTGTCAAAAAATCACTGATCTGATGCCACCAACTGCATCAGACTGCTGGAAAAGCAACTTGTTTCGAACTTTTTAGTTGTTTTTAGCGGTCGGGTTTTTTGACACAGGCAATTTTTTTAATGTGACCTTATATAATTTTTATGACGTGTGAAAAAATATTTCATTCATCGTTTCCGAGTAACTATAAAGACTGGAGACTATGAATCGGTGTCATCATTCACATGTCTTATTTTTCGATTTTTTATACACAAAAAGAATATGTCAGAAGTGGGATTCGAACCCACGCCCTCAGAGAGGACCAGAACAGCTCGCACTCACGTTCAGTGAGCAAGTTCCCTTGAGTCTGGCGCCTTAGACCGCTCGGCCATCCTGACTGATGACATGCAGTGCGAAGTTATCTACTACTTGGTTAGAATTACCCGCATTCAACAAACATGCAATGTGACGCTCTTGATTCAGAATATGTTTTTTTTGTAGTTGCGTATTGAATTGCGTTAGTGCTTCCAAGTTACTTTCACATCTATACTAATATATAAAGCTGAAGAGTTTGTTTGTTTGCTTGAACGCGCTAATCTCAGGGACTACTGGTCCGATTTGAAAATTTTTTTAGTGTTAGATAGCCCATTTATCGAGGAAGGCTATAGGCTATATATCATTACGCTAAGACTAATAGGAGCGGAGCAGAAATGTGACGCAAATGAAGTTGCGCGGATCAGCTAGTTAATAATATTAGCAAATGTGTAGGAATCGTCTAAATAGGCAGTATATTTTTTCGTTTAGCCATTAATAAAAAGATACCATAATAAGTGATACTGATACTTTAAAAAGGCCCAAAACTAGGTGGTTTAAAATATATTAGCGATGACAAGGCAGGTTACCTTTACAAGAAAAAAAATAATGTTTTGTGACAAAAACCGAAGCACCTAAGAAAAACAAGCCAGAAAACTTACAAAAAGAAAATATTATAGTTTCAAACATTTCAAAAGAAAACTCAGCACTCGACGTGCTAATCAATAATCCAAGCTGAGAAACACTGAAAAAGCAATTTCCCGCTAAATAGAATAATAAAACTTAGGTAAAAAGTGTCGGCGCCACGCCTCAGGGAACACTACGGATATACACGGAAGAAATAAACACAGAAGTATAAACAACCATTTGTGTTGATATTTCCATGATCTCCAAAAAAAACAGTACTCGTGCCTGTACGAGTCAAAACAGCTTTATGCTTTCTCGTTCCTAATAGGCCGTATGGTGTCGGCTGGTGCCGTAAAAGAATAATACCATCACATCACTTCCCGTGGCTGTCGTAAGAGGCGACTAAGGGACTAGAGAATGGGCAGCAGCGTTCTCTGTAAAACTCAACACCATACACTGCGATCGCCAACCCGCCTGCCAAGCGTGGCGATTATGACAACCCCCCCCCCTTTTTGGGGGAGGCCTATGTCCAGCAGTGGACGTCTTTCGACTGATATGATGATGATGTTCCTAATATCTTCTTAAACGTCTGTTTTGGCGTCACAGAAGTTCATATGTGTACCTTTCAACTAAATCGGTCTAGTAGATTCGGAGATAATTGACAGTAGCAGACAGATAGACAAACAAGTGATCCTAAAAGGGCTCTTATTTTCAAACAGACGTTCGGAGCCTTAAAAACTAAAGAAGGTAGTTGTACTGATACGAGATAAAACATTACACTGACTTTATCCTTCCCTTCCCTGTATCTACGTTTGAAACATAACACTGCAGCGTACCGTTTCAGGGGGGCAACTCCCGAAGTCCGTAGTTTCGGGCTTAGTTGCGGGAGTATTCTACTCCGTATCACCTACGGACTTACGATTAGAGTCCCGAACGATTGACACGATTTGACAGTAACCGTCTAATCGTGTTGTCATTATTTTTAGTAGTTAGGTGATACGAAGTAGAATACGCCCGCAACTAAGCCCGAAACTACGGACTTCGGGCTTAGAGAGTAGCCCCCCAGTATTTTAATTGACATTTCAGTTGTATCTCTGGATGAACGATGAATTTGACAGTGACAGTGTAATCTTTTTAACCCAAAGGTTGACTGGTAGAGAATACCTTGTTCCATTAAGTCCGCCCATGTACCACTATTGTCTATAAAGTATAAATAAATAAATCAGTGTTTCACATGTTCACAGACGTTGTTGGCTTGTGAACCTTTTCAGCGACTGCTTTCGTTTGAACTACGTCGACATCGGTGTCAATTTTCTGGTTGATTTAAAAACAAATTAGTTCACATTAGAATCACATACGCGTATGTGTGTCACGTAGTTAAAGCGCTTATTACACTACACGGTATAGAGAGCCCGGTGGCAAGGGTGGGCGTGGCCCCTAACTAGGGAGCCGCTTATTTCACTAGCCGGGCGATTCGGCCCTAACTCAGTTGTGAAGTGACCAGCGTTGCCAACGTGTGGGGAATTCCCCAAACTGCGAGGAATCTCAAATTAATTGGGGATTTATTGGGGACGGGCAAGATGTGGGGAAAATGCGGGGATTCCAAATATCGATTTTATTCTTCTGATATTATTCTAAATATCGAATTTGTGGGGAATCAATACATTTTTTGTCGCCAAATTGGGGAAATTGACTTACATTTTCGGGGAATTTATGAAATTGGTGTTGGCAACACTGCTCCCTAACTCCCTAAACGCTATTACACTGCCCGGTAGTAACGGAGTTCGGGAGCTAACTAGGCCGGGCCGCTCCGGTCACCCTGATTAGGGTCCCTAACTCCCTAACTCTTATTACACCATCCTAAATCGGAACTTAGGGCCCTGAATACAGTGTAGTGTAATAAGCGCTTAAATACGAACTTATTTGTTTTACCCACATAATTATCATCTGACGGTTCAAAGTGTATTTTTACAGCGGCCGATTCTATAAACATCTCACTAACTTAGGTGAAGTGAACATGACGGTATGACAGTTCACTTCACTCGCCGTATAGGTGAGATGTTGACCGTGTAGACGGGCGGAATGGCACTACTGCATTGCGCTGTATATTGGCGCCTGCGTAAAATACACTAGAGTTTTTCTAACAAATTATTATTTCCCGTGATTTTTTCTGACGCAGCGAAATGTTTAGTTGTTGTATAATAATAAATCAAGTGTTGTTGTTTTGTTTGGACGGAAAAGATTACTTCATCAGCCTTTTTCCCAGCTGAAATCATGAAGGGTGAGACATAGACGTTACCTCTGGCAAAGGTAAACAGTAGCGATGCCTCTGTAGTGCGAATCGTCACCAACAGCATAATCTATGAAAATAGTAGTATCATTATCATCGTGTCAGCTGTAGGACCTCCACTAGCTAGCTAACTGGACACAGGCTTTCCCCAACCGTTGCTTTTTCGACCGCTCTCCTGTGATTCTCATATCTAGCGGATTCTGATGGGACCCCAGTTTACTGTCCGAAGTGTCCATACGTCTTCATTTCAGAGGACCGAAAAACATAAAAAGAAAATACGTTTATTTCGCCAGAAATGACGCACAAAACACGTATCATCATCATCATGTCAGCCGAAAAACGTCCACTGCTGGACATAGGCCTCCCCCAGAGGGTTGCCATAATCGCCACGCTTGGCAGGCGGGTTGGCGATCGTAGTGTATGGTGTTACGTTTTACAGAGAACGCTGCTGCCCATTCTTTGGTGAGTCCCTTACCTCTTCCGACACTCACAGGAAGTGATGGGATGGTATTATTATTTTACGGCATCATACGGCACCGGCCTTCACCATACGGCAAACCTGTTTCATTATGGCAAATTTCAAGTTATGCCACTGTTCAACAGTCACAACTGGTTCTTTGATTGACGTACACCTACTAGGTTCTTCATGCATTCAATTATCCGGAATTTCGATTATCCTTCTTCTTCTTCTTATCGTGTGGGTCTAACGACCCCACACACCCTAGTGTCAGAGTTCCTAAACCGCTTCAAGGGCCTCTGGCATGGTTTATTTATTTATTTATTAAAATTTTATGCACATGTAAAAAAACACTGTACAAAGGCGGACTTAATGCCTTAGGCATTTTTTAACAGTCGACCTTAGATTATAATAACTATAACTATAAATAGCTTACGACAGCAATTAAGAGTCCAGTGAATCGAGTCACCATTTTAATAAAATATTGTGTAACGTGCATTTACAGAATACTTATAATGTTTATAGGACTTCAGCCTTCTGATACATACTCGTGCAAACTAATGTTATTGGCCCAGTGCGTAGGGCCTACCATAACTCTAGCGGTATAAGTTACACAGCTCGAAACTGTAACTTGTCGCCGCCCATACATACTGACACGTCACACCTATGTACTGGCGCGTACGGAAGTGTTGATTGCGACAGAACATAATTCTAGTATAGCATGACCTGATCAATTTGCTATAAGAGATTTCAGCCAAGGGCATCGGCGCGAGAGATGTTATAGTGTTGAAGTGTGTGCGCAAACAAATGTGGACTCTCTGTTTCTTTATATTACTCCAAATGACCGGGGAGAGACACAAGACCAGCAGCGCTACGTCTTTTCCGAAGGTCGGGTGTTTTTTTTTTAAGGATGGGAAATCATCAAATGACTCCTCCCGCTCTGGGTGAAGCAGGAGGGAGTGTCAGACTCTTACTGACTAAAACCCATCCGTGTTCCTCCTAGTGCCCTTTACGTTCCAAGGCCGCTGTGACTATTTCGAACAAAGTCCCCAGCCCCAGCAGCGGGTGATACACCCGAGCCTTCAGACCAGCCACTTCTACAAATCCATCCAAAGATGATTTGTAAAAGATCGTTCTTAGCGATAAGATTATTACACCAAACTATTGTATTTTTTAGCTCCTATTGTAATTTGCTATATTGGGTCCACACCCAATATAGTAAAAACACACCAACCACCACTGGTTGGTGTGTTTTGTGGGTAGTGTGTGTGTGGTTAGTGGGGGTTTGTGTAGTAGTGTGTAGTGTGTGTGGTGTGTGTAGAGTATTTCTGTTCTGGGATAGCCAATGAATCTAAGTGGACCGTGTATGACTTTACTTATATTTTCAAGAATGGGAAATCGAAACGCGTTGCGCCGACCCCAAGTAACATGGAATAAGGGCAGAAAGATGATGAGTGGGAAACAATCAAATGACGCCTCCCCCTCTGGGCGGAGCGGAAGGGAGTGTCAGACTCTTACTGACTAAAACCCATCCGTGTACCTCCTAATGCCCTTTGCGTTCCAGGGCCGCGGTGACCCTTTCGAACAAATTCCGCAACCCTGGCAACCGTGTATGACCTGCTGGTCTATTCTGCGGGTCTAAAAAGGCCACTTTAGCAGAATCATATTAGAATCATAATATTAACCCCACAACAATCTGTCAAATTACATTTTCATCTTTATCACTAACGCATTAGGTTCAAGGTTGATTGGAAAAATTTGACAGTGACGGGTAGCGTGATGTGCTGATTCTGCTAAAGTTGCCTTTTTAGACCCGCTGTAAACACTTCACCCTGAAAATAATGATGGACTAGTTTTTTTTTTTTTGAGATGTGTTTGCTCTTGACTCTAGTCTAGGTCAGAGATGACAGAGACAAAGTCTACGATGGAGCGAGCTTACCCAGATGGAGCCTGTTCACTCTAACTTTGAAGGGATTAGGGTTGTAAGCGTTTGGAAACACAGACGCAGGCAGAGAGTTCCACTCCTTTGCTGTGCGCATTATAAAAGACGTTTGGAAGCGCTTAGTGCGAATTGGTGGAATAGCAACAAGGTAGGGATGGTAAGATGCAGTGCGTCTGGATGTCCGACGGTAGAAGGGGGCCGGTGGGATGAGGTCGTAGAGTTCTTGGGCACACTCACCGAAGTACAATCTGTAGAAGACCGACAAGCACGCAACCTTACGGCGATGAGCCAAGCTTGGCATCCACCAGTTTTACGTCACCGATGAGCCTCTTAGCTCCGCGTTCCACCGAGTCAAGCGCGGCAAGCTGATACTTAGCTGAGCCATCCCAAAGCTTGAAGTGAACTGTCATTCCGTCTCAATGAGGCCAATCGCGTTTGAAATCGCCACTAGAGGCGCTAGTATAGCGTGAGGTCTTTGAAATGATAAACATATCGGTTGGCTTTTACCGTATGGTGTCGGCCGGTGCCGTATGGTGCCGTAATAAAATAATATCATCCCATCACTTCCCGTGGGTGTCATAAGAGGCGACTAAGGGACTCGCCAGAGAATGCGCAGCAGCGTTGTCTGTAAAACGCAACACCATACACTGCGATCGCCAACCCGCCTGCCAAGCGTGGCGATTATGGCAACCCGGGGGGGTCCCCCTTTGGGCGGCCTATGTCCAGCAGTGGACGTCTTTCGGCTGATGTGATGATGTTGATGAGTTTATTTACTTATTTGTGAATAATTTAGTAAAACGGCCTATCTGTGGCATATTAAGTTGTGATTCTACTACTGCTCTGAATTTTCTTTATCTGTCGGAAATATGTAGTATGTTCTTTCTTTTTTTTTCGACAATATGACTCTGCGCAACACTGCGGCATTAAATATGTTGTATTTAATCGCGTGTTTACGCTATTATAATTATCTTACTTCTAACTTTGCTCCCGTGCGCGTAAGAAAATCTTATAATGCTATACGAAAAACGGCCTCATCTATATCTATATCTATATATACATATAATAAATCTGTTGAAGAGTCGTTTTTGTACATTCAAAATAAAAAATTAAAAAATAGCTAGGGAGATAAAGGGTAACTTACAGAACCCATTTCCATCATTTTTGGAATTTTTGTCTGTTTGTCTGTTTATCTGTTTGGATGTGCAGGCATCACGTAAAAAGTACAGAAATAACGTAGATAAATTTCACGCATTAAAATTGTACGTAACTGGAGGTATAACTTAGTTTTTGTTTCATCGCAATCGGTTCACTCTATCAAAAGATATTTGTATTTAAAGGTTTCGTTTAAAGTTTCATTACGTGAAGCACATACACGCACCGCCATCTATTGAGATAATTAAATAGTAACAGTTTAGAACTGTTTCATGATGAATGAATGCGTATATTATTTGTGAAACTCTTAATACTAAAGGAAAAAAAAATAACATTTAGTCATTTGAAGATCTTTGGCAGTCGTTACGGATTGTCAGAAGCCAGTAAATCTGGCTCCAGTCTTGCCAAGAACTACCGTGTTACCCAATTAATGGGTTGTGGAAGTCTGGTAGGCAGCCGCTTCACGTAAAAACGTCAGTCTGTGGATGGGTGGCCCTTTTAACATATCGAGATTCCTACGTACCACGGAATATAATAGCCGCCCGGGTCGATCTTCAAGGTTAAGCAACGCTTGCCAAGGTCAATCTGTGGATGGGTGACCATTTTAACATACCGAGATTCCTACGTACCTCGGAATATAATAGCCGCCCGGGTCGATATTCAAGGTTAAGCAACGCTTGCCAAGGTCAGTCTGTGGATGGGTGACCATTTTAACATACCGAGATTCCTACGTACCACGGAATATAATAGCCGGTCGGGTCGATCTTCAAGGTTAAGCAACGCTTGCCAAGGTCAGTCTTTGGACGGGTGACCATTTTAACATACCGAGATTCCTACGTACCTCGGAATATAATAGCCGCCCGGGTCGATCTTCAAGGTTAAGCAACGCTTGCCAAGGTCAGTCTGTGGATGGGTGACCATTTTAACATACCGAGATTCCTATGTACCACGGAATATAATAGGCGCCCGGGTCGATCTTCAAGGTTAAGCAACGCTTGCCAAGGTCAGTCTGTGGATGGGTGACCAGTTTAACATACCTACCGAGAAGAGATCTCAGGCAGTCTTTACGGATTGTCAGAAGCCGACAAATCTGACACCTACAGTCTTGCCAAGAAGTATCGTGTTACCCAGTATTGCAGGGTTGTCCAAAAAATAAATAATTTCATAATTATATTTTCGTCACACATTTACCTACCCTATTCATAGACGGCCTAAACATCTGCCAGCCTGTTAATTAAATATTGTCACATAACAGACCCATTTGACATATTTGCGCACTGGGGATCATTTAGGCCGCCATTCAATGAAAAGGACATAAAACGGCAGAGTTACTCTCTCAAGGACCGTCAGCCCCAATTGGGGCCAAATGGTATTGTCTGTCTTTTCTAATATATGCTTAACCTTTTCCCTACTATATTCGGATCAGCTTCCGATCAACACGGCGAAGTCGCGGTATGTTAAATAATATGGTCACCTATTCACAGAGACACCTAGGCAAGAGTTGGTAAACCATGAAGATCGACCCGTGCGACTGTTATTATTTAGCTACGAGCTCCTCATTTAAAAAGTCTCCTCTTTCAGTACCTACTAAATATCGATTTAAAAAATTCGATTATTCTTACACAGTAAATCGATTCTATAAACCCGGTAGAACTAATTAACATAAAATGTAAAAAAAATATCGGTGTTCTGTAATCTGCAATTGTCAGGGAAAATCAAAGAAACTGTTTCTTTTTGCTTTTTTTTTAAGGATGGGAAATAATCAAATGACTCCTCCCGCTCTGGGTGAAGCAGAAGGGAGTGTCAGACTCTTACTGACTAAAACCCATCCGTGTTCCTCCTAATGCCCTTTGCGTTCCAGGGCCGCGGTGACTCTTTCGAATAAATCCCGCAACCCCGGCAGGAATTGGCCCTAGCGGGCCCCGTCTTTAATGCTGACAGCTCTTTGAGGCGCGCGTGGAACACAGCGCGCCGTTGACCTGGGCCTGGTTCTGATCAGACGGCGAGCCACCCAATGCTCGCCGTCCGCAGCCCCCCGCCTACGGTGGCCGAGAATCGCCCTGCGACTCCCGACGCCCGGGGCATCTTCTTCTGTTGCGGCGGCTGGGGCGTGAGGTTTCCCTCTCTCTCACGCGTTCGGCTTCCTCCTTCGCTAACATTACTGCTTCGCAGAAGGAGGTGACCGCTTCCCAAATCTCCTCGCTCCGGACCATGGCTTGAAACAGGGCCGACCACGACAGGTCGCCGTCGCCGATCGCCTCGACGAGGACACGGCGGTGCTCCGCCTAAGCAGGGCAGACCTCCACCGTATGCTCCACCGTGTCCTCAGGGCGATCCTCGCAGTGTTGACATCTGGTCGTATCCTCCCGCCGTATTCGAAACAGGTACCTCCCGAAACAACCGTGTCCGGTGAGCACCTGCGTCAAACGGAAGGTAAGGACGCCGTGGCGCTGCTCTAGCCACTCCTCATAGAGGAGACTTATCGCCGCAATTGTGGCGTGCCCAGCGCTGGGTTGCGACAGTCGTTGTCTCCATACTGCCATGAGATCCCGCCGGAGCTCCGTCCGCCGTGCTGCGATTTGCCGAGGCAGAGGAGTCTCGCCCCGGCGTAGCACCTCCCCGCGCCATTCGTAAGTGAGCGCGAGGGCTCTCGCCTCTAGATCCCATGGCGGCAGTCCGGCAAGGAGGCTCGCCGCCTCGCCAGATACAAAATTAAGGCTCGACAAAATTAAGAATCAACTCTATTCATCAGTTTCTTTGTTTCGTAGATTGAAGACTACCTACCACCGTTCATTCGATAGTCGATTTTGTTGATTTTGATACCTAGCTCGAGGTAGGTATGTACCAGGAGATTACCCGGGCTAATCGGCATTTCAACCGGAAGAGATGGTAGAGTGCCCTGCATTACCCTCTTCCTATTTTCTTAATTTTGAGATCAGGATACGCAAGGTATTAACTTAAAGTGGATTTTATCTATGCAACAGATATTTTTCGACATCCATGCGAACGAAGAACGAAGAGCGTTTTAACGTATCTTGTTAGGAATAGGTATGTGAGATTCCAGTATATGCTTTTTGACTATATGATCTAGTATCCAACTGAAGGAATACACGATACGAAGAAATTTTCTCGATAGAAAAAAATCACAAAGTTCGAAACATCTTTTTAGTTTTTTTAGCTACAAGACGCAGGGCTTTAGATTGATCCTATGAGAATTACTTTAAAGCGTATAGAATTACCTTATCGAGTTTTCAACGGAACAGATTTCCATTTAATAATACTTTTATGTTATCAAATCCTTGCTTAACCTTACTCGACAGTGGCGCCAACTGGTGAGCACGAAAACGGTAGCCCCATTGCATTGATTGGTAGCTCACTTAAAGCTTCTTCACCTAACTTTACCCGATGAGATGTTACAGAACAGCACCACTGTTCAAGAGGAAATGCTGGTGGAGAACCATGTATTTAAAAAGTCATAATTAGGTTTGGCTCTCGACTGTTTTCTCCCCCAATATTGAACCGATTTAAATGGTATTTCACAAACTGAATAAGAAGGATATATACTGTGTCCCTATGTTTTCCTTTTTTGATTAATAGTTGCCAAATTTTTACACTCTGTTGACAGCGATTTATCGGAAAATTTAGAGCATTTTGTGAGGGTTCTAGTGCTTATACAGTTAATAAATCATCAAAAAGGGCAAATAGGGACACAGTACACATCTTTCTTATTCATTTTGTGAAATACGAGTATCTCTTAAATCGGTCCAATATTGGAGGAGAGTTATCTTCTTTTTTACATACAATGTCTCGCCGCCAGCATTTCCTCTTATATAAATCAAATTCGGGTTTATTTTATATTCATAGAGACACAGTATATATCCTTGTTTTTTTTTTATTACTATTTATAGGCATACGTTTGACCACAATCTCACCTGATGGTAAGCGATGATGCGGTCGAAGATGGAGCACGTTTGCCTAGAAGCAACCTATTCACTCTTGTCTTAAAGACTCCCAGGTTGTAGCTATCTGGAAACACAGACTCTGGCAGGGAATTCCACTCCTTAGCTGTACGCACTATGAATGTGTTCCCAAAACGTTTAGTGCGTGTGGGTGGGATGTCCACCATGCACCGGTGGCGCATCGCCGTTCGTCTTGTGGTCCGATGATGGAACGGGCTTGGCGGAATTAAATCATGCAATTCCGTCGCACACTCCCCAAAATGCAAGCGATAGAAAACCGACAGGCCAGCAACTTGGCGTCGATGCTCAAGGCTTTGGAGCTTCGACTCGACGAGCCTGTCATTACCGATGATCCTCTTGGCTCGTTTCTCAATTGACTCAAGGGCATCAATGTTATTCAGTTTACGAAATATCTCTTAAATCGGTTCAATATTGGAGGAGAAAACAGTCGAGAGCCAAACCTCGAATTATGACTTTTTACATACAAAGTCTCGCCGCCAGCATTTCCTCTTAAGTTTGTGTTGACAACAGTACCGAGCGCAAATCTGTCTATATTATTCCGGACATGGGCGTGGAGCGATCATCAGTTTAGTTCGTGTTACTAACGCCCGGCCACTGGCACACTGGGTATCTATGCAGATACAGAGCGCATGGGCCTGCGACAGTTAAAAAGTCTAATCCAGGTTAAAGTAAACGACACACGACACGACAGTCCCAGCGCGGCACGGCGCGGGCGAGTGACGATCTCTGTCATCTCTGACCTAGACAAGAGTCAAGAGCAAACCCACCTCAAATAAAAAAACTAGCCAAGTGCGAGTCAGACTCGCGTGCAAAGGGTTCCGAACGATTTTAATTTTTTTCAACAAGTTATTTTATTATTATAAACTTTTCATAGGTTTTGCTGTAATCAATTGGTAAAGATCTATTATCTCCATTTTTTTTTTTCAAAATTGTAGGCTCAGTTTTTTCGGAGATAAGGGAGAATAATAGTAATTTTTCGTCTAATTTCTTGAATAACTTCAAAACCATTTATTTTAAAATTATGAAAGAAATATAATTAAAACCCTCACAGTAAGCCCTTTCATTTGATATGTCACACGATATTATTCAAAAAACTTTTTTTTAATTTTCTAGTTTGACCCCCAAAAATGACCCCCATACTAAAAATTTAATCATTTACGTAACACGTTCGTGTTTGGGTCACAGAAATCCACAGAAACATGTGTACCAAATTTCAACAGAATCGGTCCAGTGGATTCGAAGATAACTGGCAGACGGACAGACAGACAGACACCCGAGTGAGAGTTCCGTTTTTTGTTCAGACCCTAAAACAAAAACGACAAATCTCTTTTATTTATTTTTATGACTATTCTCGGGACACTGGGGTTTCGGACCTTTGGAAGGCGTAGATACGAGGGGCCGAAGCCAACTCGCAGATACATTTCAAATGGGATCATTCTAACTCGTTCAGTGAGCCAACACTGATAAATTAAAACAATAAAAAACACAACAGATTTAAAAGTCGCTGAATAGATATAATTTCAGGTTTTCAATAATTTATCTTTTCATAGTGTTTCCCACATACGTAGCCACACCGACCAGCCCAGTGTTTTTTTTTTTCTATCCATAGAATCCAGTGGCTTTCTCTAGCCCGTCGCGCGTCGGTTAGATTATCAAAAATATTGGAGACGTAGGTATTTTTCCTTTGGCTCATAAAATAAGACAAAACAGTGCGTTGAACCGCGTGATGTCACGTCACGTCTACGTGTCGGTTACTCTCCTGCGGATCTCTTCATTTCATTTTCTGATTTGACAACGCAAGAAAACTTTGTATACGTTCTTCTGTAAGCGTCTTATCGTTTAAACTTAAGCTGTCAATGGAATGACAATTTATTTCATGCTCACTCCACCTAAGCTAACACGGTTGTTTTCCAGTTTGGCTAGGACATTGCAGGCTTGAATCACCTGATTGTCTGATAAAAAGATGATTCCGTGCTTCGGAAGGCACGTATAAGCCGGTGGTCCCGGCCGCCAAAATGGCGGTCGTCAAATAAACCATGACAGAGGCCCTTGAGGCGGTTTAGAAACTCTGACACTAGGGTGTGTGGGGTCGTTAGACCGTACTGCCCACACGACAATAAGAAGAACACGGTAAGATATTTATAGAATCCCACTGCAGTTCTCTCAAACCTCGCCTAATCGCAATGAACTTGTCTTGACATTATCTTCTCCATACCCCGTGGCACCGGAGAGAGCCGTACACCACCGGATGGCTTCGGATAGCCGTTCCGGACCGGAATGACGGTGATTTACACGACTGAGTGTCGATCGGGTGACTGAGTGATGGCAGCGACTGCTGGCTGATGCATTGTACTGACAAGCTTTGGTTTCCAACAGAGAGGCTTCATTTTTCTTGACAATGGAATGGAACTAGTTGAGTTTTCGCTAATGTTTATTTGAAAGGACATTACTAGTATTGGCCAGCTGTTGATTACCTACATTCTTATGGACATTGGATAAAAATATTAATGAGCTCGTAGCTATAAATAACAGACGAGGACGGTCGTGTTGAGATTTTGACTAGTTTTTGCCCGCAGCTTATACAACGTGTAAAATAATAAACGCAACACCTCTTAAGGGGTCATTGTACTCATCATTATGAACAACTTTTACTATGGGACCAAACCCGAAATCGCAGAAAAAAAATCAGCTGTTCAGTACATTTTGTTGAGTTATGCGCACAAAAATGTATGGGGGAGTCGGTTTATTTTTCACGATTTCAGTATTGGTCCCATAGTGAAAGTTGTTCATAATGATGAGTACAAAGACCCCTTAAGAGGTATTGCGTTTATTCTGTAACGCGTTGTATAGTCTTCGACCAACTCATAATACACCAGATACTGATTTAGTTCCGCAAAAAAACTTTGTTTTTACTAGTCCCTCCGACCAGATCTCAATATCAAAGTTCATCTAACTGCGATAAACGCTTACCTTTCCACGCCATGTCCTTAAATCCGTGTAAAAAAGACGATCACTGCTGGTCATAGGCCATAGCTTTCGGTGGCAAAAAGCTTCACCAGTGCCGTAAAAAGCTTTTTCTGCGCCCTGTGCGAACTTCTATAACTGTGCCCTTGTTTTTTTTTAGATATTATAGGTGCCCTAGCTAGAGCAATGCTATATAAAGGCCTACTTTTTTATTTCATTCGGGTGATATAATAAAGAACAAGGACCTTGGTGTTGGTGGACTAATTATCTAATATTTGTCCACCACCAGTGTAGCCGGCCGGACAAATACGCTCGTGTGCTGACCAAAAAATTAGCGCGATGTTTTGTCTAATTTAAAAGATATTTTTGATGATACTGGCATGTTGGTACGTATGTGTTGGAATCGAGCACTAGGGGCACAGCGCGAACTTATCAGGAACAAACCGAAATATAGTCCTGCCTGGTCTGGCCATTCTTGCGCCCCCCAGAGTCTGCCCTGCGCGCACCGGTGGCACCGCCCTATTTACGGCACTAAGCTTACTGAGTGTCATTTGCTTCTGTTATCACGAAAAAATGCATGCATGATTTCTGTGAGATAAGCCACGAGAACAAAGCCACAGAAAAAAACTAGTCTAAAACGTGAATGGTGTGAACATCCTACCCTGCGCCGTCTGTGCCAACAATTACGGGGTGTCGCGCCCGCATGACAACGGAATTCAATAGCACACTGCCCAATCTGGGCAAACATAACCACCTGTATTCTGAGGGACGATACCTAGTTACACTGGAAAAACTGGCCAAGTGCGAGTCGGACTCGCGTGCAAAGGGTTCCGAACCAATTTCAATTTTGTAATATGTTGTTTTAACACTATAGCTTCTTATAGATTTTCCTGTAGTATGTAGGTAAAGAACTATTAGACGCATTTTTGATTTTTCAAAATTTTAGGCTGAGTAGTTTCGGAGATACGGGCTCATTTTTGGTTTAATGTCTTGAATAACTTCTAAATCATTTATTTTAAAATGATGAAAAAGTATAATTTAAACCCTCACAGTAAGCCCTTTCGTTTGATATATCACACGATATTCTCTATCTTTTTTTTTAATTTTCTAGTTTGACCCCAAAAGTGACCCCCATACTAAAAATATAATAATTTACGTAACGCGTCCGTGTTTGGGTCATAGAAGCCCATATGTGTACTAAATTTCAACAGAATCAGTCCAGTGGATCCGGAGAAAACTGGCTGTGACAGACGGACAGACAGACGGACAGACAGACACCCGAGTGATCCTATTAGGGTTCCTTTTTTTTCGGAACCCTAAAAATCTGTGAAAATTTCAACTGTCTACCTGTTACGGTTCTTGAAATACAGCCCGCTGACAGACAGACGGATAAACGAACAGCGGAGGCTTAGTAATATGGTTCCGTTGATTACCCTTTAAATTAAGTTAAGTTAAAGTTATTTATTTGGAACATAAACAGTTGACTCAATACAAGTAAAACAATGAACGGATACGGAAGCCTTAAAAATCATAGAACCTCCAAGATATCGTTTAATTCTCACAATAACTTTGTTCCTCCCAATCCTCCCCACGCGGCGACCATCAATATTCTGCCTGTAGTTTATGCAAAACACGGCGCCCGGAGCGGTCAAACTTTGTGGCGTGTAACGTGACCACTTCGCTTCTAATGCCCGCGCAATTGTACCCGATATGTTCCACTGTAGTTAACAGAACACAGATAATGCTAACTGTTGTATCCCCCAATTTCTGAATTACAAATTTGATGTAAGGTACATTCTACTTTTGTTTTTTTTTTTACTGTAGGTAGGCATACGTTTGACCACTATCTCACCTGATGGTAAGCGATGATGCGGTCGAAGATGGAGCACGTTTGCCTAGAAGTAACCTATTCACTCTTGTCTTAAAGACTCCCAGGTTTTAGCTATCTGGAAACACTGACTCTGGCAGGGAATTCCACTTCTTAGCTGTACGCACTATGAATGTGTTCCCAAATCGTTGTGTGCGTGAGGGAGGGATGTCCACCATGTACCGTTGGCGCATCGCTGTTCGTCTTGTGGTCCGATGATGGAACGGGCTTGGCGGAATTTAATCATGCAATTCCGTCGCACACTCCCCAAAATGCAACCGGTAGAAAACCGACAGGCCAGCCTCTCGGCGTCGATGCTCAAGATTTTGGAGCTTCGACTCGACGAGCCTGTCATTACCGATGATACTCTTGGCTCGTTTCTCAATTGACTCAAGGCCATCAAGCTGGTATCTGGCTGATCCGTCCCAAAGATGAGAGCAGAACTCCATACACGATTGAACTTGTTTATTTTATACTAGCTGACCCGTGCCTACTTCGTTCCACTTCGTTGAGCGGAATTTTTCGGGTTAATATATACACTTACAAAAAACGGCTTTCTATTGGTAAACTCTCAAACTTTAGCTCTTTATAATATTAGTATAGATTAAGATAGAGTTTAACACATAAATACTCAATTTGGCCTGGTAATTAACCCATTGAGCTAATTACCAGTCCAGGGTGGAGGTTCGCAATCCTCACAGGAGGTTACCGATGAGGTGCACCGATAAGATAAAATTCGCGGTTGACAGCACTTCTTTTGTGGTTTGTCTTCTCCCGCTCTGGGGGAAGAAAGGGGATTGTCCGACTTAAGAGGGGACTCGGGTCGGTAACTCTTGGGCCTTTCTCCATACAACATCATTACGCTGTTTTCTTCGTGGATAATGCTGCTAGAGCAATGATTTTT
Source organism: Lacanobia wlatinum (assembly GCA_947578705.1). Classification (NCBI taxonomy): domain Eukaryota; kingdom Metazoa; phylum Arthropoda; class Insecta; order Lepidoptera; family Noctuidae; genus Lacanobia; species Lacanobia wlatinum. The sequence goes on along the minus strand of OX388046.1, from coordinate 3,061,966 downwards.
TTCCAAAAATCTAGTTCCGATTAATACGTGCCTCTATCATTTTTTTTTCCAAAACATAATTAGTTAAAGAATTATGACTATCCAAAAACCCGAAAAAATTGCCCATTTTTACCGCCATGTTCACACGACTATCAGACTAATTTGATAACTTTTTAACAAAATAAAAAATAATAGAAGCAAAGATAGAAAAAAATCATATATCAAAAGTTTAGAGGAAGACTATTCCTCTAAACTTTTGATATATGATTTTTTTAGATCAGTCTAGTTTTGAAGAAGAAAACAGCGGAATGGAAAACGTCTTTTGGTCAAAGTTTTTATAGGTAAAATCAGCCTGAGCTGCAGTTGTCGCTTTCGCACTTTACTTGGTAGGGCACAGTGCGACGCATCGGCAATAGTTTTTTTAAATAATTATTTTTTAAATTCCTCGGGACTGGAGTCCCCTCTTAAACCCACCAGTGTTCCTTTAAATGCCCTTTGTGTTCCAGGGCCGCGGTCACTCTAGCGGTCTCTCTGCGGTCGTTTCGATTTGCCGTCCCATCGGAATATGAAAGTGATGTAAGAGGGAGTGCACCTGTGTTTGCGCACACACGCTTGCACTATAATAATTATGTAAAATATTCCGATTATACTTTTTGCCAATTAAACATAAAATATAAAAACATTCAACATTAAGAAATAAGAAATAAAATCAATTATACCAATAGAAAAAAAAAAGAAATTCATCGTCACATAATCATTACTTTTAGATTAATTAAAATAAAAAATAAAAATTAACCAAATAACACAAAATTAAATCAAGTTGAATTAAACTTCAAATTAAATTAAACAATGAAATTATAATTACAATTTGTCTTCCAGGTACTCATTGACTGTATAGTAAGCTTTCTAGCCCAACAAATTTAGAAGAGCCCTTCTGAAATGGTGTATGCTGTCAAGATCTTTAATTGTAATGGGTAACTTATTATATAACTTGGGTGCCCCTCCTCTCTTTACCGTTGTTCCTCTTTTCTAGAAAGCTGGAAAAAGCGTTTCCTGTTCCATTCGCCAATCCAAGTCGCGTGCCATCACAGTATTGCTATTCTTTTCCGAGCATAAATTCGTTACGTATCCTTTGTGTCATCTATGTGGCCAGTACGTGTGTTCAGTGTTCTCATAACTAACTTTTCTTATTTCTAGGGATAAAACTAAATATTGAAGTGAAAAATGGTGCAGTGTGGGAACAAAATGATGACTGATGCCGTAATACTAAAGGATTTCATGGGCGCTGGGAGGGGGGTGTAAGGGGGTGCTTATACCGCCCAGGCTTTCAATAAAACATACGAAAACATTAAAAAAAATAGACAAGCGGAATGTAGTAAAAAGAGACTTAGCATATCTGGGGGGCTAAAAAGGCCACTTACTATAAGAATCATAATATTTATCGCACAACAATCTGTCAAATTTCATTTTCATCTTTATCGCTAACACATTAGGTTCAAGGTCGATTGGGAAAATTTGACAGTGACGGTTAGCGTGATTTGCTTTCTTAATCTGCTAAAGTGGCATTTTTAGACTCGCTGAGGTTAAGTTATGGAGGTCCTAGACATGGAGTTGACTTCCGTCTCAACTTCGGTGCCACCATCGAGTACCTACAAAGCTCAAACCGCGGCCAAAAAGCTGGGCATCCTAAATAGGGTGAAGCGATACTTCAGGCCTGGGCAACTTTTAAACATATACAAAGCGCAAGTTCGATCCTGCATGGAGTATTGTAGCCACCTTTGGAATGGGTCAGCTAAGTATCAGCTTGCCGCGCTTGACTCGGTGGAACGCAGAGCTAAGAGGCTCATTGGTGACGTAAAACTGGTGGATGTCAAGCTTCATAGCTTGGCTCATCGCCGTAAAGTTGCCTGTTTGTCGGTCTTCTACAGATTGAAATTCGGTGAGTGTGTCCAAGAACTCCACGACCTCATCCCACCGGCCCCCTTCTACCATCGGACATCCAGATGCACTACATCTTACCATCCCTACCTTGTTGCTATTCCACCAATTTGCACTAAGCGTTTCCAAACGTCTTTTATAATGCGCACAGCAAAGGAGTGGAACTCTCTGCCTGCGTCTGTGTTTCCAAACGCTTACAACCCTAATCTCTTCAAAGTTAGACTGAACAGGCTCCATCTGGGTAAGCTCGCTCCATCGTAGACTTTGTCTCTGTCATCTCTGACCTAGACTAGAGTCAAGAGCAAACCCATTTCAAATAAATAAGAGTACTTCGAGCTCCCTCGCGTTCGGTCTTGTGTCCGTCTTCTTTGGTTCTGGACAAAAGAAAACCTTTCCTATTCGAGAAGGAAAGTTGAACCCCCCGTAAATAGTCCTTCCATCGCCCATTTCATGATGAGGCCGAGGTTAGGTTTGGTTAGGTTTTAGGGATCTTAGGGCACCCTGGTTATGTTAGGTTCCTTTAAACCCTGCAGACATAGGAGTCCCGAAGTTAGGTTTGCCATTTCATGAAATGGACAACTAGTTTATGAAATGGCTTGACATTTGTACCTTCTACTTTCATTTTAATTTGATATAATTTAATAATGTGACTTCATCATATCAGCTGAAAGACGTCCACTGCTTGAAACACAACCGATCCTGTGCGTCTCGAATCCATCGGCGATCCGCGACTCTCACCAGGTCTTCGGTCCACCTTGTGGGAGGCCTTCCAACGCCGCGTCTTCCGGTACGCGGTCGCGACTCCAGAACTATTCGGCCTCATCAACCAACTGTCCTACGAGTGATATGGGCCTGCCCATTGCCACTTAAATTTGGCGTTAATTATTATTATCCTACTTTCAATTCAACGAGTGCTTACCTATTTTTCACCTCGTTATATGCATACTGTGGTATCCTATCACTGAAGGAGCATACTTAAACAAACAATTTGTATTATAGTGATTTATGTTTTGTTTTATTATGGCAACCCCCCCCCCCCTGTGGGGGAGGCCTATGTCCAGCAGTGGACGTCTTTCGGCTGATGATGTTTTAACATATATCCCATGTTGGAGCTCGAAAACAATAAACTCACAACCTAAGCCGCTGGGTCTACACTACATTAAACATAGAGATTTGCAAAAAGTTTCTCACATAAAGAAAATGAGTAATATGGCACGATTTTAGAAAATTCCTCCCCCAATGAGTTCTATTTTAATATGTAAGTTCGTATTTGCCTTGTATAACCCCTTCTACTAGCTTTTGCCCCCTCGCTCGCGACAAAGTAGCCTAGAACCGTATCCAAGGTCACATCTATCCAGGGTCGACGGCGCGCTGTGTTCCACGCGCGCCTCAAAGAGCTGTCAGTATAGAAGACGGGGCCCGCTAGGGCCAGTGCCTGCCGGGGTTGCGGAATTAATTTGAAAGTGTCACCGCGGCCCTGGAACGCAAATGGCATTAGGAGGAACACGGATGGGTTTTAGTCAGTAAGAGTCTGACACTCCCTTCTGCTCCGCCCAGAGCGGGAGGAGTCATTTGAAGATTTCCCATCCTTAAAAAAAAGCGTCGCATCTATCTCTGTACTAAAAATGCAACAACATATTATGTTCGGTGGTTTAGGAGTGCAAATGTAACAAACAAACAAAGTCACTTACACAGTTATATTATTTATTTATTATTATTTATTATATACTTTATTGTACACCTCATAACAAGCACAGGAACATCGCTTATAAAACTAGTGTACAATGGGCGGTCTTATCGCACAAGGCAATCTCTTACAGCAAGGCAATCTTTTATATTTTTAGGCAACCTATATTTGTCCAATTCCTTGGGGATATTGCATCAGCTGATGCTCGACTTTTATAAATAACAAATGAGGGAAGTTGGTAAAAAATAAATAAATAAACAGGCACGTGATTTAGCTAGGCAACCCATTTCCGACGTATCAACATAAATATTATCTAGCATAAATTATATATTATAACTAGCTGACTCGGCGACCGTTGTTTTTCCAAATAAATAAAAAAAATAGCCTACCACCTATTCTCATACCTACCGAGTATACACACAAAATTTCATGAAAATCGGTAGAGCCGTTTCGGAGGAGTTCAGTAACAAACACCATGACACGAGATTTTTATAAATTAGAAGATTAAATAATATGTGATATATATACAACGTGTAACAGAATTAACACAATACCTCTTAAGGGGTCATTGTACTCATCATTATGAACAACTTTTACTATGGGACCAATCCCGAAATCGCGAAAAAAAACATCAGCTGTTCAGTACATTTTGTCGAGTTATGCGCACATGAATGTATAGGTGCGTCGATTTTTTTTTTCACGATTTCAGGGTTGGTCCCATAGTGAAAATTGTTCATAATGATGAGTTCAATGACCCCTTAAGAGTTATTGCGTTCATTCTGTTACTTCTGTTACAGGTTGTATTTCTTATATCGGATCTAAGACCATAGGTCAGAGTTGACAGAGACAGTCTACGATGGGGCGTAGTAATGATGAATAATTTTGTCTTTTCTTTTGTAATAAAAGGCGAGCTTATTCTAAATAATGTTGTTAACAAAACTAAGCATTATAATAAAATACCGTAATACCCGATCATCACATTCACAGCTAAACTGAGCAGACACAATGTCATCAATAAAGACATTCGCGACACCACAGCGCGAAAAAAGATGAAATATCTGAGAAGTTTGTAAGCAAATGTGCCCGAGTTTCCCTGAATTTGCCTGAGTTATGCCCGTTTTGCTCGTAAAGCCCGTCGGGCCGAACATTTGTCAACAACATTGCCGGATTGCTATAAGCTTGCCTCACGGGAGCACTCGGCGAATGTAGTTTAGGACACATGTTTCTTCTAAAAGTATCTTTATTGCGTTAAATAATAAAGAAAGAAAATACGTTTATTCCGCCAGAAATCACGCACAAAATCACCACACCAAATTAAATAAAACCACTTACAAACTAATAACTAAATTAGCAAAACCAAAACCAGTAACAATATAAACTATGTCAGGACCGAACATTACCTACCACGAGGAGCTGGTCACACCACAGACAAAACCGAACACAGTTCAATAGTTGTCTACGGCGTGACGTCCGGCACTGACTGACAATGACAAGTTGACAACACAAAAACAAAACAAACAATAATAATAAAACAGAAATGGACGGTTTAAGAGTCGCATGGGTCGAGTAATGCTTGCCGAAGTTATTTCATAGGTGACCATCTAATGTATACTAAGACTCCTCCGTTTGGCGGAAAGCACGTTAAGCCGTTGGTTCCGGCTGTCATTTGTACATCTTTGATAATTGTAACGAGTAGTCAAAAGTCAGAAAATCTGGCATCAGTCTTGCCAAGGGGTATCGTTTATCCCAGTTATATGCCTTTTCATAACTATGTTAGACTAGCTTCTGCCAGCGGCTTCGCCCGCGTGGTCGCTAGGGAACATACTCCCGGGATAAAAAGTAGCCTGTACCAAATTTCATTTAAATCGGTTCAGTAGTTTTGGCGTGAAAGCGAGACAGACAGACAGACAGAGTTACTTTCGCATTTATAATATTATAAGTAAGGATTAGTAAGGTTCACGGATGCAGTTGAATACCAGCCATTAGTGAGAATCTCTCTGACCTGCACTACTCACTTACCCAGTACTGCGCAATACGCTCGACTAGACTGTTAAAGATCTACGAATAACAGCTGGGACCAACTGCTTAACGTACTTTCCGAGGTAAGGAATGGTCATGGTTTGTAATGGATCATCATCATCATTACAGCCAATATCCGTCCACTGCTGAACGTAAGCGTCCCCAAGACCGCCAACCATCCCAGTTTTGTGCAGTCCGCATCCATCCTCTGCCAGCCACCATCTTTAAATCATCGATCCATCGTGCCGCAGGGCGTCCCACACTACGTTTGCCCATACGCGGTCTCCACTCTAACACATGTCTGCTCCATCGACCGTCTGTCCGTCTGCAGACATGGCCGGCCCACTTCCACTTCAGCATGCTGATTCTACGCGGACTTGAAATGGATGGTCACCTCTTATCACCTATACTATTTTTTTTACTATTGATTGCACGCGGTCGAAGATGGAGCACACTTTCCTAGAAGTAACCTATTCACTCTTGACTTAAATACTCCCAGGATGTAGCTCCTTAGATGTACGCACAATGAATGTGTTCTTAAAACTTTTTGTGCGTGTGTGTGGGATGCCCACCATGTACCATGTACTATATTTCTAGGCAAACGTGCTCCATCGTCGACCACATTATTACTGTCCATCAGATAAGAATGTGGTCAAAAGAGCTTTTTTTAGGGTTCCGTACCTCAAAAGGAAAAAACGGAACCCTTATAGGATCATTATGTTGCCCGTCCGTCTGTCTGTCAAGACCCTTTATCTCGGGAACGCGTGTAGGTATCGAGTTGAAATTAAAACCATATACTCAAATCTAAAGCTCTTTAAATCTGTGAAAAAATCAGACTTCTATGTTAACGTGAAAAAAGATACAGTCGTTTATGCCGCAAAAAACGTATATTTCGACACTATCAAGGGAATCAAAATGTATAGGGTATTTCCCGTTGACCTAGAACTATGAAATTTGGCAAATAATACCGTCTTATACTTCTTGTTAAGGGAAAAGTCTGAAAACTATACATTTGTAATTAAATCATAAAAAATATAGTCTTTATTTAAAGTAACTTGTGGCTACAAATTTGTACGGAACCCGCGGTGGGCGAGTACGAGTCGCACTTTGCCAGTTTTTTTATTGGAGTAAACCGTCTCTGATCGTGTAAGTAATAACGCTACAAGCTCCTAAACTAAGTTACCGAAAGCCCCCGAAACAAATTGATAAAAATTCTTGCACATTACCTCTCCTGAGTGTCATACTTCGTTAGTTATAAATATTACGACTTCGCCCACAGTTTCATTCAGATGTTTAAAGAACGTTTGCTGATTTTGGCGAGCTACTATGTGGATGCTTATAAAAGAGCCTAGTGCGAGTTCATTGTTTATCTGCATTGCATAACACAGATTACCTACTATAAATACTATATTGGGTACTATGCAGATTGGCTGAAAGGTTCCTAACAAGAAAAATCGCCAAAGTTTAGTGGCAGTGGGCTGGACACTGGTGTGCTCGCAAAACAGATGGTCGTTGGGGCTGAAAGGTTGGAAGACCACCGCACGAAGGGCATGGCAAGGTGGGCCAATGACCTTGTGAATCAAGCTCTACAGCCATCTGACAAGCAAGAAGCCTTCTTATAGACCTCTCAGAATCAACGTTATTTCACCAACTCCTTCTACTTCTTCAGGCCTAACGACGTCTAATAGAATCAATAAACAAGACTCCTTGCTCATCGCAAAAAAAAAACATAAAATCGCGCCATTCATAACTAGTACCTTCCCATATTCTATCAAGTGTGAAAAATAAAATAAATTCGGGCCGTAATAAAATTTGCGAGGCGCTTCTAGACGCGAGGCGAGGCGAAGCACTCTGTACGAGGCAGGGCACGAGGCGTGTCAAAGCTTAGGAATACACTACACTTGATTTAGCGAGACGCTCTGCGTTTGGCTAATTTGGCTTCGTACCGCTTCTTGGGACAAAGATGTGCTAGCTTTGGATGAGACAGCAAAAATGTTTGTTATTACTCGACTACCCCAGAACGAAAGTAATGCTTTTCGAGGTTATGAGAGTACGTCTATTCCTTTGGTATCACGGTGGTTGTGACTGATACGAATATAACTTTTCTGGGAATCATCTAAGTATCATCATCATCATCATCGTCATATCAGCCGAAAGACGTCCACTGCTGGACATAGGCTCCCCAAGCGTCGCTACAACGAACGGTCCTGCGCGTCTCGCATCCATCTAAGTATACTTTAGCATTATTATAAAGCCGAAGAATTAGTTTGGTTAAACGCACTAATCTTAGGACCTACTGGTTCGCCCATAAATCGAGTAAAGATATCCTAATATACAAAATTCTTCCGATACTGAGTAAGTGACTGACAGACATCGCACAGCTGAAACTACTGGTCGCAGAAAGCTGAAATTTGGCATGTAGGTTCCTTAAGGAGTGTAGAGGAGCACTAAGAGAGGATTTCCCGAAATTCCTACGGGAACGGGAAAAAACGAGATATGCGCGTACGAAGTCGCGGGCAAAAGCTAGAAGACTATATAACATCACGCTACGACCAATAGGAGCGGAGCATGAATGAAAACTGGCCAAATACGAGTCGGACTCGCGAGGGTTCCGTTTTTTGTTCGGAACCCTATAAATGTGACGCGCGGGTCAGCTTGTCACCAATAAAGTCTGTTTATTAGGGCATCCTCTTTCGGTAAACTGTGAACTATCTCAGTCTATAAACCTAGCCTTTTCCTAGCTATAAGAATCGGCTTCCAGTCAAACCACTGGTATTCTTCAAGCTAATTACCAGTTTTTTAAATGGAGCGTCTACTTATATGCCCTCCACATTTTAACCCAATAATGGGGTACCTAACATGATACTTCTTGCCAAGACTGGTGTCAGATTGCCCGTAGTCTCTTGAGGAGAAAATTGACTGAGTGGTTGAAATCATTGTCATTTGATGCAACTTCTGCTTCTTCTTATCGTGTGGGCAGTAAGGTCTAGCGTCCCCACACACGCTAGTGCCAGAGTTTCTAAACCGCCTCAAGGGCCTCTGACATGCACGATACAACTCTAAGAATTATGGAAACTTAACTACCAGAAACTATGACACACACCCAAACTCTCACTCACATACACCCCCACACTCCATTCACGCACACACTAACACTCGCTAACACACACCCCTCACACACACCCTCTCCTACACACCCCCTCTTTTACACTAAAGTTTTATGTTATATAATGATGTACAGTACAAATAGTCTGGAACAATTGTATTCTTGTTTAGATGGGCATTGATAGCTGCGACACATTTATAAACTTTTGTAGCTACCATCGTTTTATTTGTGTTGAGCCAACTGTTTATGTTCCATATAAATAACTTTACGTTAAAAGATTTTCTCGCTCCTTACTACCCGTAACGACCGTCAAAGATGTTCAAATGACAGGCGGAACCAACCGCTCTACTTGCAGTACTTGCTTTCCGAGACACGGAGTAATCTCAGTTTGTACGCCGGAACAGCTGCTCAAACTCTATCAAGCGCAAGTTTGATCGTGCATGGAGTACTACTCTCATCTTTGGGACGGATCAGCCAGATACCAGCCTAATGCCCTTGAGTCAATTGAGGACTGAGCCAAGAGTATCATCGGCAATAATAGGCTCGTCGCGACGAAGCTCCAAAGTCTTGAGTATCGACGCTGAGTTGCTAGCCTATCGGTTTTCTACCGGTTGCATTTTGGGAAATGTGCGACAGAATTGCATGATTTAATTCCGCCAAGCCCGTTCCATCATCGGACCATCGAACGGCGATGCGCCACCGGTACATGGTGGACATCCCACCCACACGCACAAAATGTTTTAGGAACACATTCATAGTGCGCACAGTTAATGAGTGGAATTCCCTGCCGGAGTATGTGTTTCCTGATAGCTACAACCTGGGAGTCTTTATGTCAAGAGTGAATAGGTTACTTCTAGGCAAGCGAGCTGCATCTTCGACCACATCATCGCTTACCATCAGGTGAGATAGTGGTCAAACGCGTGCCTATCAATAGTAAAAAAAATGTACCTAATGATTGAATGGTCACTCGTCCGGAGGAAGACCTTTAGCGTTGCTGAAAATTGTGTGCCTCATCCAGTAACAATTTTCATTGTACCTCGGTGTCAGCAGAGCCCAGGAGACGGCTGATTGCCAAGCTCTTATATTTATCAAATAAATATTGAATCGTTTCATTTGCTTCATTCTGCGGCCAGACTCTGTTTTTACGATTACAAGATTTCTTATATTTTGGCGACAATTTATAGACTTACCTTAGACTTGTAGGTACAGATTTGGGTTGTGTTCGACTAGCTCGTGGCAGAGCGAACTATATCTTTGAATATGGGCTGGTATATTTCCGTCTAAATTTACAATATGTAACTGTGTCGGACAAACATTTAATTTAGTGAACACAAGCACAAATTCAGTGCAAATACCTAAAATAAAATACGGATTCCAACATCTTATCGAGAACCAATTAATCATTGCTTTTCGTTCCATATTTTTTAAATAAATTATTACTCGTAACGACGTTATCACAGAAAACTTGATTTAGTATATTTATTTTGTACTTAAAAATGTTGTTTGCTTGTTGGCTACAGCCGACAGTGGCGTGTTGGGCACTTTTTCGTTTGTCATCTATAGCCGATCGTGGCGGTCAAAAGGTTAATAAACCACAAAGGGGATAAAACCGTTGTGACATAGGCTACCATTTTAATGTTTTTCAAAGTTGCAGCGCACCATATGAGGACACTCCAACAAACGAAAAAAGATCGATGATTTTACGTGATAACGTCATAAGAAAACAATTGAATTCTAAACGAACAAACCGAACGCTTAGGCTGATCGTGCCTCTCTATCGTTTGTTTCGCGCTCTCGCTTGCACGCTCGGCTCAGGCGGAACGTGACACCTTTACGTGCGTGCAGCCGGCGTTCATCGATTAACAAGACGTTATCACGTCAAAATGCTAGGAACATGGTGCCCTAAAGTGTCACGTCACCGAGATATTTCGAGGTAAAGTCACCACTTTGGAAACAATGATATATCGCCCTACAAAATGTCGCAATGTGTCCTAAGCACTAATAGCAATAATATACTGCGACCAACAGTATCGAACAGGGAATTGAAACTCGAACATTAGCCGTCCCTCTCCCCCACACGATGGCATTGTATCTCCGTCCCGCTCTTTAATTAACTCGCTGTCAGTTTAGATGGAAGACACTTGACGCGGCCGCAGTGACTCTGCCAATTGGCGGGAAACTCGTGAAGAGCTTGAGGGTCTTATTACGTGAGTTATGCGGAATAATGGCTATTGTTTGGAGGTTTTTATTAGGCAAAAGTAGATAGAATACCTCTCACGGCCATGTTCAGCCATGCCATGGTCGTCAAGAGTTTTCATACAAACGATTTTACTGTTTTATTGAGTAGCAATCTAGGGATAATAGGATACTTGCGTGAAAAGCCCTTACCCGAACTCTCACGGTATGACTAACAGGTTATACTAAAAAAAAGAGGTCTAAAAATAATCCAAGATGCAAATTTCAAACGTTTGCCATGGTTGTCCTTTTTATGGTTTTCGGGGGCGGCAATAACGAAACCGCGGTCAAAAGCCAAAACCAAGCCCGCCATCTTGGATTTGAGTTCTGACCTTTATTTGGATTTTTATATGGACGCCATTTATTTTAAGCATGAACCCAAAAAACAACGTGAGTGTTCGCGCAAAAGTCCATTCCCACAAGTGTCTTAGGGTACCCTAACACGGATGGTTAAGAAGTTCGAATGGGACGACGGTAACTAGAGTGAGCGAGAAAAGCGAGCGAACTAAGTTCACGTCACCCCGTTAGATTCCTTTAAAACCTGCAGACCGAAATCCCTTTCAAGAAATGACCAAGTTCTACGATTTGTGGCGACATAGATATTTGAATACTAATACGTAATACTTGAACGCTCCCTGCGTTCTTGAGTATTACGTAGGTAACGAATTTGGGGGGGTCTGTAAAACGTTACGATGCGTTACAGGGGCGGGACACCCCCGTGTTTGAATTACGCGTTACGTAACATTAACAAAGGTATTTTAGCGACTTTCCGGTACTTTACGCCACATACCTAATCGTGACTTTTGGTAAAAATGGTCACGTGGTGGTTCCGAAACGTTTTCTTCAAAAATCTCCAAAAATTGCGTTACGTAATACTTGAACGCTCCCTAAAGACAATGAACGAATGTCCATTGCCATTGAGACACGTATTAGGCGAGCACGGCTTTTGAAGTTTGTTGTGCACTTTGAGCAGCAGTCCATAGGTAGACAGGAGGCACCTGCCACCCCGGAGATGCTGCATCATTAGTTCATTATGATACCCTGACTCACTAAATAGGATGAGGTAAGTACCCACTTAAGTAATTAGTTACCTACAGTATAGGCGAGGGCGTAGAGGGGGTGGCAGCTCATACCTGTTTCGGGACGGTCGGGTATAATAATTATTTCCTATCTAATAGGTACATAAAACAAAAAAAAAAGATGTTTATCTTCGAACAACTTCATTTTGTACAAAGAAACACACGTTTTTAACTCTCACATTCTAGTTCCGGTAATGGAATTGCCAAGAAAGTTGAAGTTTATTTTTTTTTCAACTTAATGAAAAGGGTACGTCCTTGAGCACGGGGCATCCTACCCTTTTTATTAAGTTTTACTTATACACTTAATTTCAACTGTCCATTGGTTACGGTTCACGAGGTACTGCCCGCCGATAAACAGACAGATATTGTATATATTTTTTTCTGAACAATAAAGATTATTATTCCATGTATTATTTTATTTACATATTAATTACATTTTTAAATCTATTACTAATATATAAAGCTGAAGAGTTTGTTTGTTTGCTTGAACGCACTAATCTCAAGAACTACTGGTCCGATTTGAAAAATTCTTTCAGTGCTAGATAGCCCATTTATCGAGGAAGGCTATAGGCTATTTATCAAGGAAGGCTATGGGCTATATATCATCACGCTAAGACCAATAGGAGCGGAGCAGAGGAAGTTGCGCGGGTCAACTAGTATATCTATAAAAAAAAACATTTAAAAATATAGCAAAATAGTAGCCCACCGGTATCGGGTACAGGGTCCAAGCTACCGGTAGTCAGGCCCCTGAGAGAGGAACTTCCTAACTATGCGCGCCGTATCCAAAATAACCGCTTTCTGGACCAAGCCTTTGATCCAGCTGCCCAACGAGAGCCTCTTGAGATGTTGGTCGAGGCTCATGGCAATTATGCCATTGGGCGTCACGACTATCGGCTAATCGGCATGAATGCCGTGTTCACATCCCAAATGTCGACAACCTCGCGACCCAAGTCAAGATACTTCGTTTGTTTATCTTTCTCAGACTTCACGAGGTTCTCGTCATGAGGGACTGTTATATCAACAATCATTGCGCGACGCTCTAGTCGGTCTATCACCACTATGTCAGGTTTATTGGCAACAATAGTCCTGTCAGTGATGATAGACCGATCCAAATACAACGTGCATTTGCCATTTTCGAGAACTGGGTCGGGCACATACCTATAGTACGGTACTTCCGATTCCACAAGATTGTATTTAAGAGCAAGTTGCTGGTGGATAACCCTGGCTAAAAGGTTGTGCCTGTACAAATAGTCTCCGTTAACCAGACTAGAACACCCGGAATTAATGTGGCGGACAGATTCCCCGGGCCAGTGACATGCCCGACATATGTCAACCGTGCCGTCCTTCACAATGTCATTCCGGTAGATCAACTACGTCATCATAACTTCGTCCATAATCGCACAGACAAAACTTTCGGTTTCCCCAAAGAGGTCACCAAAACGCAGCCAGGTTACGGACGCTAAGAAGTCTACATCGGGCCCATATAGGACCCGATAAAAGCGTTCGTGAAGCTCCTTGCTCTGCCATACCTCCCTGCGGTCATTAAGGCTATCCTAAGGCTGCATACTTCGCGGTTGTGCAGGGTTTTAGCATTTAAGAAGCCACGTCTCCCGTACTTCTGCGGGATATACAGTCACGGAATCCGAGAGTTGGGTTCCCACGGATTCCATAATCTCCCCTCGCTTTATGTACATGCATGACCGCACATTTGTCCATACCAAATTCCATCCTGATGGCGCTACTGAAGGTTTCTGTTATTGTTTATATTGTTTATTGTTTATATTGTGTTTATATTGTTACCTTCAGTAGCTTCATCAGTTGCAAGTTGTTAGAAGCAAAGAATTTCAAGTCATCCATGTAAAGGAGGTGCGATTTGACCTGACCACCTCTTCTCAACCGGTAGCCTTGGCCCGAACCCTCCAGCAATGTACTGAGAGGGTTGAGAGCCAGACAAAACCACAGTGGACTCAGACTGTCGCCCTGAAATATGCCACGCTCGATCGCTCGCTTATAGGGTCGCTGTTCGCTGTCGACATCCTGGATAGTGAAGGGCCGTCCTCCACTGCCCCATACACGATATCAGGAAGGTGCGTAGAACTGCATCAACTTTATACAGCTCCAGCACCCTCATGAGCCATGTATGTGGGTGGCATTGAGTCATAGGCCTTATTATATCCAGCATGTCGACAGATCCCTTCAGGAACGACGAACCTGTTGGCTAATGGCAATATCAATGAGGAGCAGCTCCTTAATACCGCGGAACCCGTTAATACATCCATTATGAGAAGCAGACATTATTTATATACTATCAATATGATGGTTAATCTTTACTCTCAAAATGGATGTAAGAACTTTATAGACCGTTGGTAAACACGTGATTAGTCTATAATTTTCAGGCTCCGCGGTACTACTTGATTTATGAAGCAGGTGGGTTATTCCTGTAGTTAATCCAAGTAGTGAATTCCCCACTTTAAGAGGAAACGCTGGCGGCGAGACTTTGTATGTAAAAAGTCATAATTCGGGGTTTGGCTCTCGACTGTTTTCTCCTCCAATATTGGACCAACATAAGAGATACTTCACAAACTGAATAAGGAGAATGAATACTGTGTCTCTATGTTTTCCTTTTTTGATAAATAGTTGCCAAATTTGTACACTAGGGCTCTGTTGACGGCGATTTATCGGACAATTTTGAGCATTTTGTGAGAGTTCTAGTGCTTGTACGGTTAATAAATCATCAAAAAGGAAAACATAGAGACACAGTAAATATTCCTCTTAACAACAGTAGCTATCACGAGACTTTTATCATAATTACATTCAACAATAGCATAAGTAAATATGTAGAACAATGGACGAATCAAGTGTTGTTCACTACAGGGTTATCGCGCTAATTGTATCGAGTACCTACATTGCACCTACTGTTATCAAAGGTCTGCATTGACGACGTTAAAAATGTGCAGTATGATTCTGTTTTGTACTCTTTCGTTAACGCTTGGACTAGTTTTAGGATTCCGTACCTTAAAAGGAAGAAACGGAACCCTCATAGGATCACTTTGTTATCCGTCCGTCTGCCTGTCAAGACACTTAATCTCGGAAACGCGTGGAGGTATCGAGTTGAAATTAAAACCTATTATGGTTTTAATTTCTTGACTTAGGTCTACAGTTCCTTGAAGCTGTGAAAAAATCAAACTTCTAAGTTGACGTAAAAAAGACACGGCCGTTTATGCCGCAAAAAACGTAGGTATATTTCGACACTCTCAAGGGAATCAAAATGTATAGGGTATGTCCCGTTGACCTAGAACTATGAAATTTGGCAAGTAATACCGTCTTATACTACAATAATAGGAAAAAGTCTGAAAACTACACATTTGTAATTAAATCATGAAGAAATAAAGTCTTTATTTAAACTGTCATATGTACCTACAAATTTGTACGGAACGGTGGGCGAGTCCGACTCGCACTTGGCCGGTTTTTTTTTATTAGCGACCAACGGGTCTGAAAAGTCCACTTTAGCAGAATCATATTAGAATCAGAATCATATTAACCATACAACAATCTGTCTAATTTCATTTTCATCTTTATCGCTAACGCATTAGGTTCAAGATTGATTGGTAAAATTTGTCAGTTTCCACACATTCCCAACCACTGCAACTCCTGAAAGCCAGAATCAACAGTGGCGGCCACCAGAAAAACGCCGAGCCAATGAAGCCCGACGAGTCCCGGAGAAACGATTCAACTTTCTTGGATCCTACAAAGAATTTAATCAGAAAAGTGCAGCGAAGCAGTAGGAAAAAAATATAACATAATTTCCACTTCCCTCCTTATCAAGCAGAAGACAGAATAGAGCTAAGCCAATAGGCACTAAGGGACATATATAACTGGGTTAAGCCCAGTTGTCAAGCACCACTGATTATATATTAACACTAAAAACTAATGGGTCCTAAATTGTGAGCTACTTTTGATTCCAGTAATAGGTATGGCAAAATCGCTTGAACGCACGGAAATTTGTGTAACCTGAATACTATCTAACATAATATTGCGTTCAGTTTGCCAAAGAATACACTCCCATAAGATGTGGTGTGCGGATTGTTCGTATTCATGGTCAGCTGTAGAACATTGACATAAAGGCGAGGCCATAAGCCTAAAGGAAAATAATTTACTTTTAAAGTTGCCATGACCTGTGAGAAATTGGACAACACAATGATCCACCTCCAGCCATGACCTATTCAGCCACTCACGAACGGATGGAAAAAACTGGTGGAGGTGTCGGCCTTTAATGGCATTTTCCCACCTACATTGCCATTCGGATAAAAGTTCCTCCCAGACGTCAATCTGGGGTTTTAGTACCTAATCTAGAGATCTTAGCACGGTCGCGTTTCGGTAAAAACTCTGGGTCCGTGATCTTTCTAGCGTAGTAGTACATTGCAGCACGCCGCTGCACCTCTAGATCGACTGGGATAACACCCGCCAGCACCGGTAAGGCTTCAGTACTAACACTACTAACGCATACGCCTACGCCTTGCATAAGAATATCAAAGCCAAACGCTGGCTTTGTAGCAATTTACGGCGTACCGCCCCTATGGTGGCCCTGTCAGCCCAGACAGATGCCCCGTAGCACATACAACCCAAGTAAGTAGCCCCATAAATAGTTTTTTAAGGTTTGAAATGATAGACCCCAAGTAGCTTTGGATATTCTCGTCAAGGCGTAGAAGTTCTTTTTTGCTTTGATCGTTATGTGCTAGCTGATTCCACTTAAGTGGACCTTAGACCCACGGTGTCGTTAAACAGTGCTTTATACCAGTAGTGTACCTTTTACAATACACGCCCAAACTAAATAAGAAGCCATCAAGTTACTTGCAGGCTTATTATTTCATGTTACTAACTTGACCCCAGTTTTTTTTATGGGACAAGCCCGCCACACATTCCCAACCACTGCAACTCCTGAAAGCCAGAATCAACAGTGGCGACCACCACGCCGAGCCAATGAAGCCCGACGAGTCCCGGAGAAACGATTCAGCTGTCTTGGATCCTGCAACGAAATTAATCAGAAAAGCACAGCGGAGGACTCAAGTAAGTCTCAGTTACATCTACCTACCATTTTTAGAGACGCTGTGCCCTCCCTAGTGTCTCTTCAAGTACCCCTCCCCCCCCCCCTTTATAATAACTATAGGCAGATGTGACGTCATTCTGGTGAAGAAGGCATATCTCGACCTTCTTAGAAACATATGAAAACCCTTTTTTTTCAAAAAGTCTGTGGTAAAAACCTTTCAAGTGTGTTCGCAATGAAAAATTTTTCGCCACTCGAAAAATCTATCTGGCGGTAGGGATCCCGCGTATGCGAGTTCGACTCGCACTTGACGAGATTTTCCTTTTTCTTGCTGTCTGAAAAAAATATCGGATAAAGAATTTAAAGAAACAATTAAATATTACACTTATTTATTTATTTAAACGTGTATAATTGATTACAACTTAAATAAAACGTAGATATGTGTAAAATTAAATACTGGATTAATAATAATATAATTTCTAATACAAAATATTGACATTGAAATAAAATATTTTACTACTTAAATAATATTGTCACATCTGTTAAAAGGAACTCACATTGTTAATCATAAATATTCATCCTAATTATATTTTTCTAGGTTTTGCCCGCGACTCCGCCCGCGTGAATATCGGAAATTATCCCAAGGGATAAAAAGCTCATCGTTATTCCAAACTATAATCTATATCTCTTTTGGTATGAGTCATGCTTGGCGCAAATAAACGCTTTTTTTTTCTCTGCCAAAGAGCATAGAACCATCGTGGCATAGCCCCCCCCCCATCCCCGCCGCCATTTTGATAATTTGTCAAAGTTCACACGATCTGACATGCATATATGGGTAGAGGAAACTTCAACAAACAAAAAATGTTTGGAACATGGTGCGCTAAAGTGTCACGTTGCCGAGATATTTCGAGGTAAAGTGGTAAGGTGTAAAGCAGAGGTTATGCCAGGTCCCATAGAAAAAAGCTCGAACCCTTTTCATACACATCCGTTCTGCCAATCCGGCGTGATTGAGTAACATACAACCATCCATCCATCCAAACTTACGCATTCATAATAGAGTCAGATGCTGGAGATGATGGATGACGGAGAAGGAGGAGGCTGGACAAGGCAAGCCCCCTCTCTGTGAGTGTGTGTGTGTGATATGTATATGTGTGTGTGTGTGTGTGTGTGATGTGTGTGTGTGTGTGATGCGTGTGTGTGTGTGTGTGTGTGTGTGTGTGTGTGATGCGTGTGTGTGTGTGTGTGTGTGTGTGTGTGTGTGTGTGTGGGTGTCACCACGCAAGCGCAGTGCGGATTGGTAGATGTCACATGTTTTCGAATTGTTGGTCCTAAGTCATGCCGGTTTCCCCACGATGTTTTCTTACATCATTTTCAATATTGGAGTATAAAGTACTAAATAAGAGAAAAACTAAATCTATCAGAATATAGAACTGGGACGGAGGATTTCATAATTTTATGAATTTAAAGCCAATTTGAGCCAGTGCTAATGAGCAGTTGCAGTATTATGAAGTTTAAATGCCATGATGATTACATTGCGAAAGAGAGACAGAGCTATACATGACAGTTAGCACCATCCCTTTTAAGAATGAAATCATGTTAGCAGGGAAACTACACAAAAAAGTCGCAAAGGATGACTTAAAATATCGCTGAACATACAAAAAAATACTTACAGACGAACACAGAACCTTCTTTTTGAATTCGGTTAACAAATGTGTAATACAAAATATATCAATGGTTCGGATTGATGAATTTATAACTATTTAAAAAGTTTTCGTCGACGTAAATAGCTTGGGAGTTTTTTTTCAATATTGCATTTCATTGATCAAGGGGAGGGGGTCATTTTTAAGCAATGTCCGCATTCTCATCTCGGCGTAATCTCTCAAAATGTAGGGAAATTAAGAGGATTATTACAGGTAGCGACTGAGCGAACGTCACTTTGTAGAACTGGTCCTCTGGATTGCAACCAGTGGCGTAGCTAGTCAAAGGGGCATGTATGAAACATTTTGGGTGCCCATTTTAGGGGTATTGCTTTTTTAAACAAGCAAAATAGGCCCTTCTAGCTCCGAACTGTTTTGGCAGGCCACGAAGAAGCTGGCAGGACTAAATGTATAACTTTGCGTCCGCACGTCGGGGCGCTTCTAGTCCGGGTGGTAGCTACGCCCCTGAATGCGACAAATTATTTCCTGAAGTGTTATGTCTATCATGATAGTCGTTCTATTACTGAGTAACATTAATATTCGAGATAACACATACATAGCACCATACATACCTGTATTCCTCGAGGGTTTAGTCAGAAGCATACCTATGTATAGTCTACAGGTCAAATTGCATATTTGTTTGTGTGTATGTCAAGGGTAATCTCTTGAAGGAAAGATCCGATAACGAAAATTCTTAGAAAGCTATATCATCGGTGAGTGTCATAGGCTTTTAAAACAACCCTATATTCGAATTCCCTCTCAGAGCTTGATTGTTTTTTTGACAGTAAATATAATTCCATTTAGGCAATATCTTAGATTTCTAGTCTATACATAAACGTAAATTATACTATACAAAAATATGTCATTGTATACTTATAATATTATATAAAGGAAAGATTTGTATTTTTGTATGTAACAAATAAACTTAAAAACTACTGGACCGATTTGAAAAATTCTTTCTGCAATGGATAGCTACATTATCAGCGAGTAACATAGGCTATATTTTATCCCCGTACTCCCACGGGAACGTGAACTACGCGGGTGAAACCCCGTGACGTCAGCTAGTTGTATAATAATATAAGGTATCTAAGGATTGAATTTCCAATCGTTAGATATGTCACCAGAAAATTGCAGACTCCGTAAGATTGTAATAAATCTTATAGATTATAATTTCTCCATATATTATGAAAAAATTGTTTCGTATACAATAAATCCCACCCAGATTCAATAGTTTCCAATATGTTATTGGCTTATCCTTACTAATATTATAAATGCGAAAGTAACTCTGTCTGTCTGTCTGTCGCGCTTTCACGCCAAAACTACTGAACCGATTTAAATGAAATTTGGTACAGAGATAGTCTAGACCCTGAGAAAGGACATAGGCTACTTTTTATCCCGGGAGTATGTTCCCTATGGACCACGCGGGCGAAGCCGCTGGCAGAAGCTAGTTAAGAATATTTTTTACAATTTCACGCGATATTTTACAATTCTACGACGGACGTTTGCAATTTTCCGGTGACAGATATATTTCATCTAAAGAATAAATCGTGCGGTTTCACATAATTATATTCCATACAAAAGCTTTCAAACTACAAAATATTCCTTGGCTATAAAGCCTCTTAAGAAGAAATGCGGGCGGTTAGACTTTGTATGGATAAATTAATCATTCGAGGTTTGGCTCTCGCCTGTTTTCTCCTCCAATATTGAACCGATTTGAGAGATATTTCAAAAACTGGATAAGAAAGATGTATACTGTGTCTCTATGTTTTCCTTTTTTTTATTAATAGTTGTCAAATTTGTACACTAGGGCTTTGTTGACAGCGATTTATCGAACAATTTTGACCATTTTGTGAGAGTTCTAGTGCTTATACGTTTAATAAATCATCAAAAAAGAAAACATAAGGACACAATATATATCCATCTTATTTAGTTTGTGAAATATCTCTTAAATCGGTCTAATATTGGAGGAGAAAACAGTCGAAAGCCAAACCTCGAATCTTTAATAACCACATTAACTGCTCCGATATTTTGTCAAAATTCTATTTCAACACCCCCAGGAAGTCTAAACGTTATAATCCACCTTTGCGTGTGCCATTTGCCTCAACGAATTATAGGCAGAACTCATACATTGTGCGTGCAAGCAGAAATTTAAACAGGCTTTGCAAGCAGCACGATTTAGATCCCTTCACAATTAGTGTGTCCTCAGCCAGGAGGTGCTTAAGCCGAAACTTTTTCATATGAGCTGTTAAGCATTGATAATTATAGTGATCGTTTAGCAGTACGAGCTACATTGTACTATAAGTACTAGTTATTGGGTACATAACTTGGTGTGAATGTCCATAGAAACTAGTAACTTTTTCTGTATCTTATAAGTGGAGACTTGTAATTGGCTGACAGTCTTATTTATTGATCTCGACCTGTTTGTTTTAGCTGTAAGTCTTCCATAATGCTCAAATAAATAAATTATAACTTTTTACATACAATGTCTATCCACATTTTCTCTTAAGTGTGGTTTTAATAATACTACAAAATAATTTTAATACTACTTACTCATACTAAAACTATTTGTGCGTTAACGTCATGGCAAGATCATTATCGGATGGTGGAATGCTATTATCACTATTTTCATACTGTTATTTGAGTGGCTATTGAGATTTAAGTGTCATTGAAATAACTGAAACACCCTGAGTACTTAATTATAATTATTGTTATGAACATTTACTTTGGGATAAATAAAAAAAAAAACTGGCCAAGTGCGAGTCGGACTCGCGTGCAAAGGGTTCCGAACGAATTTCATTTTTTTAAACATGTTATTTTAACACTAAAGACTTCTTATAGGTTTTCCTGTAATCTTTAGGTAAAGATCTATTATATCCATTTTTTTTTTCAAAATTTTAGGCTCAGTAGTTTCGGAGATAAGGGGGGGAATTGTCATTTTTCGTGTAATTTCTTGAATAACTTCTAAACCGTTTATTTTAAAATTATGAAAAAAATATAATTAAAACCCTCACAGTAAGCCCTTTCATTTGATATGTCACACGATATTGTTCAAAAACTTTTTTTTTAATTTTAAAGTTTGACCCCTAAAAGTGTCCCCATACTAAAAATTTAATGATTTACGTAACGCGTCCGTGTTTGGGTCACAGAAGTCCATATGTGTACCAAATTTCAACAGAATCGGTCCAGTGGATCCGGAGAAAACTGGCTGTGACAGACGGACAGACAGACAGACAGACACCCGAGTGATCCTATAAGGGTTCCTTTTTTTTTGGAACCCTAAAAATCATTTTTAAATGTCAAAAAAAGCATGCGGACGATTGCATTCGTGCAGTGGTGACGGACGAGCGTCTTGGGGCACTGTCCTTATGTAGAACTTTGATTTCAAAATTTGTTGGCGCTCAGCCTAATTTGAATACGTGACTTTTGCTTGATTCATTGTTAGGGTTCTGTACCAAAAGAGTAACCAACAAAACCCTATTACTAAGCATCCGCTGTCCGTCCGTCTGTCAGCGGGCTGTATCTCAAGAACCGTAATAGGTAGACAGTTAAAATGTTCACATATTATGTATTTCTATTGCCGCTATAGCAAAAACATTAATAAAAATTAAGGTTTATGGTGCGGAACCCTTCGTGTGCGAGACCAATTCGCACTTGGCCGGTTTATTTAAGTAAACATTTGTATAAAAATCATGAAATAGCGCGGGTGGCAATGGAATTTCAACTTTGACGTGTATGACATAGAGTTTGTTGTTCCATAATTTGGCAATGTCTCAAATTCGAAATTCAAACCTGAGGAGCTATTCTCGTATTTTTAAGGAGCGGTATTAATAAGTTCGTGGAACAAGTTTGGCCTCCAATGGAATTTCAACCTTGTCAGGTATGACATAAAGTTTGTTGCTGCGTAATTTGACAATTATCTCGAATTCGGAATTCAAATATACAAACCAAAGGATCAACTCTGGTACAGTGTCACCCAACTGATAAGGCGCGTCGTGAATCTTCGTTCGCACAGAAAAGAAAGTATGGCCCCGAAGATTAACGAAAGAAAGCAAACTTACAATCAACATTAGATCACAACTATAAGGTTCATAATACACTGCAGCTGTTAGTTCCGTCTCACTCGCGCGTCTCGTGCATGCCACGCGGCGCTAACATGGCGGCAGCTGCCGACCAATAGCGGTACAGGAAAGAAAAGCGCGTTGCGTGGAGCGCCGCGAACCAGCGTGCCGATTGGTCAATAGCATTTCCCGCGCTTTGAAAATTAATCTTCTGCGCAGGTACATCGGTAAGCCATATCAGTTGGGTACTACTGTATTTTAAGAAGCGTTCACAAACTGTCAAAACCACTCGTAATTTCCCTACATTTTAACATGTTTTTGATATTGGTTGTCGCTGAGATATTGCTACTTTTGAACGCTTTTTAAGAACAAGAATTGGTCTACAGTTGAAACGATATTTATATCATATGTATCCCATGTCGACGCAATGTTTCACATTGTTCGCCTCCCTCAGCCTGCCTTCCTTGGTTTTGAAAGGACCTATCTGCCACACGTCTTCTATGTTCATCCCTTTGTCGCCCTGTAACAGAATATCAAGATATTTTAGAGAAATATGCATCGTATTAAGTAAAACTAATGTTCTAGGCGACTAAGGGACTCGCCAGAGAATGGGCAGCAGCGTTCTCTGTAAAACTCAATACCATACACTGCGAACGCCAACCCGCCTGCCAAGCGTGGCGATTATGGCAAATCCCCCCCTTTTGGGGGAGGCCTATGTTCAGCAGTGGACGTCTTTCGGCTGATATGATGATGATGAAGGTTCTCGGCTTCTAAACGGATGCAACTTTCCTTTATTGACAAGCCATGCCCGATAGGATTTTCCAGTTTCAAATTTTGATCTTTTGTGAAATTATTTTTACAATTCTATATTGTCTTTCTAGGGCCTTTTTTCCGTACCCAAAGGGTAATCCACGGAACCATATTACTAAGCCTACGCTGTCCGTCCGTCCGTCCATCCATCCGTCCGTCAGCGGGCTGTATCTCAAGAACCGTAATAGGAAGACAGTTGAAATTTTCACAGATTGTGTATTTCTATTGCCGCTATAACAACAAATAATAAAAACTGGCCAAACGCGAGTCGGACTCGCGTGCAAAGGGTTCCGAACGAATTTAATTTTTTTAACACGTTATTTTAACACTACAGACACAAACTTCTAATAGGTTTTCCTGTAATCTTTAGGTAAAGATCTATTATCTCCATATTTTTTAAAATTTTAGGCTCAACTTCAAAACCATTTATTTTAAAATTATGAAAAACTAGTGGACGTCACGCGGTTTCACCCGCGTAGTTCCCGTTCCCGTGGGAATACGGGGATAATATATAGCCTATGTTACTCCCTGATAATGTAGCTATCCAATGCTAAAAGAATTTTTCAAATCGGTCCAGTAGTTTCGGAGCCTATTCAATTCAAACAAACAAACAAATCTTTCCTCTTTATAATATTAGTGTAGAAAATATAATTAAAACCCTCACAGTAAGCCCTTTCATTTGATATGTCACACGATATTGTTCAAAAACCTTTTTTTATTTTCTAGTTTGACCCCCAAAAGTGACCCCCATACTAAAAATTTAATGATTTACGTAACGCGTCCGTGTTTGGGTCATAGAAGTCCATAAGTGTACCAAATTTCAACAGAATCGATCCTGTGGATCCGGAGAAACAGACACCCGAGTTATCCTGTAAGGGTTCCTTTTTTTTCGGAACCCTAATAATAAAAATTAAGGTTTATAACACGGAACCCTTCGTGTGCGAGGAGTCCGACTCGCTCTTGGCCGGTTTTTCCTAATGTACCTGTATAAAGGCGATTAGACATACATACAAAAACAAATCTGTGAAATCGCTATTTTTATTCCTCGGTGGAAGTTTTAAGAACAATTTTATGTTGCGATAATGTAGGCTGAGTGTTTTCTGTTAATTTTTAACCGACGAAAAAACGGAGGAGGTTCTCAAGTAGACGCATAAATTTTTACAGAGTAGTCCGATTTTGATAATTCTTTTTTATTGGATAGGGTCTCAAAGTGGTCAAAATGGTGGTAGGGTCTCGAAAGTGGTCCCATATAAATTGGTAAAAAAATTCTACCCTAAGGGAGGGGGGGAAATAGGGGTAATTTATTGTTCACTGACAGATTTTAGTGCACAGTTGTGAAGCATTTTTTGTAGGCCTACCCATGTGGGTATATAAAGCCTGTTTTTTTTTAAGTATTTATATTATACAACAAGTTAATAGCTAAAGTAAGATAGGTAGCTATTTTAAAAGGAATAAAAAATTAAACATGTATTAATTAGTACATTATAGCCACAAAAAATTATAAAATAAAAACTTAAAAAAAAAAATAATAATAACTTTAGGTAATTACGGAAGTCGGTGTTTTGGATAAAAAGGTTTATTATTTTATGCTTTTCAGTTTTTTCGGAGGTTTAATTTTTTTGTTAAAAAGTTTTTTACTGTAATTAATCATATTGAGAAGACTAGCTCTGCCCAGGCTTCGTGGAGATGGGTAGCAGAGCATGCCCAGTCACCAAGATTTTTCTTACACCTTCAATAATCACCGTCATATTTCAGTTAATTAAAAAAAAACCTTAATTAATAATACACCTTTTTTTAACGGGGGGAAGTCCTCATGGATGTCCTCCGCCCTGGGGCGGGCAGAGGGGTCTGTCAGACTCTTACTGACTAAAACCACCCCGGTGTTCCATCTCTCACCTACGCCGGGGATCGCGAGAACTTATTTGGCTTCCGTAATCCCCGGCTGGTGCCGCACCTTGGGTCAGCGGGGGGACTGAGGTGTTTGACTCCCCCCACGACGTCAAAGAGGGGCGCACGGGAACACCACGCGCCGCTTCCTCGGAATTAATAATACACCTAAACTATCCTCATGAGCCACTGAACCTACATGTGAAAACCGTATGAAAATACATGCGGTAGATCGCGTACAGAGAGACGGAAAGTCCCGCCACGTCTTGATGCGGTAATGAAGTGGAAATATTTTTTTATTTTCAAGGATGGGAAATCATCAAATGTCTCCCGCTCTGGGCGGAGCAGAAGGGAGTGTCAGACTCTTACTGACTAAAACCCATCCGTGTTCCTCCTAGTGCTCGCCGCGTTCGAGGGCCGTGGTGACTCTTTCGAACAAATCCCGCAACCCTGGCAGGCACTGACCCTAGCGGGCCCCGTCTTCGTAGTGACAAAGATAGTGATGTAGTGATAAGAGAATAATATCAAATCTTCACCTCCATCTCCATATTGACAGCATCTTCGGGCGCCAGCACAATGAACGGCGTGGACTCGAAGCTGAACGCCAGTCCAAAGTACGAGTACTTCTTTATTTCACTCTTGAACAACTCCCAGGAGTACACCTTGTCTGGGTCGCTGCCAAGCGCCCTGATCTGTGTCGACAGCACCTTGAAGTTAATGAAATATAATTATTTGTAGACATAAGTACGAGTAAAGTGGGGCAAATTTGTAACGTGGTGTCTTTATGTCCAGCCACTGGCACAAACCAGGGATATCTTTTAACTAGCTGAC
Organism: Lacanobia wlatinum; assembly: GCA_947578705.1. Lineage (NCBI taxonomy): Eukaryota > Metazoa > Arthropoda > Insecta > Lepidoptera > Noctuidae > Lacanobia > Lacanobia wlatinum. The sequence continues at coordinate 3,035,596 of OX388046.1, read as the reverse complement.
CCGCGCCACTTCGTCGGCGTCACATTTTTCATTAACGCTCCGATACTATTGGTCTTAGCGTGATGGTATATAGCCTATAGCCTTCCGATAAATGGGATATCTAACACTGAAAGAATTTTTCAAATCGGACCAGTAGTCCCTGAGATTAGCGCGTTCAAGCAAACAAACAAACTCTACAGCTTTATATATTAGTATAGATTCCGAGTTAGTTCTAACGCAGGGTCATTACGTATGAAATATTTGTTATTTAACCTCGTTTTATCAAGAAACTCTTGAGTTGAGAGATAAGTCTGATTTGCGCAAGTGGGCCTTAGTTGGCCTAGTCTTTTTCCAACCTACACAAGCCGTTAGAATCTTTGACAGTAGTTACGGGTAGTCGGAAGCCAGAAAATCTAACACTAGTCTAACCAAGGTGTACCATGTCACCATGGGCATACCCAGCTTCTGGCCTGGGGGGGGGGGGAGGCAAGTCAGATTTTTTAGGTCAGATCGTCCGCGGCTGTTTTGTCATACACACTACACAAAGACCTAGTACCTAGTCGAAGTTAAATAAATAAAAGTATTGACTATGCATTTTTATTTCATACTAGTTGAAGTGAAAACTTCTTTAGCGGCGTTGAGCACTTTTTCTGTAATGGGTATAAAATCTTAAACTCGCGTCGGGACACGTGACCTGATCGAAAAAACGTAAGACGGACTCGCGTCAGGGTTACGTGATGCTGATCGAAAAAGCGTAAGACGGACTCGCGTCAGGGTCACGTGATGCTGATCGAAAAAGCGTAAGATCGAGGGGAAGGGATGAAAGTTGATTTTTCTAAGAGATAAAAATTAATGTAATATATAAATAAATAACGATATAATATTATGAATAATTACATGTAAATTGTCATATTTGTGTACGATAGCGCAATAAATAAACATTGTATTCTACCTCATAAATGATAGTATTTTTGTACTTATAATTAAACACAACGTTAATACTAAAGTTTTCACTTCTGCCGGCACTCCCGGAGTGCTACCGGTGTTTTTTTTTATTTTATATTGTTTAATTCGACTTCTACTCTAAAAGTAACTTTCGAGGATCTTCAGCAAAACGGTTAATGACGTCTTCCGTGAAAGAGTCGCCCATACTGTTAACAAGTTTTTTAAGTACACAGAGCATACAAAGTCTATTGAATCTGTCTTCGATCATGCATTTTGCCAACGTCTACTGCGCAGTTTTTTCAAAAGATTTTTTCTAAGAAACAAACTGGCCAAATGCAAACCAATTTCATTTTTTTAACATGTTATTTTAACACTACAGACTTCATGGTTTTTCTATAATCTTTAGGTATCGAACTATCATCAGCATTTTTTTCAAAATTTTAGGCTCAGTAGTTTCGGAGATAAGAGGTGAACAGTCATTTCTGGTCTAATTTCTTGAATTACTTCAAAACTATTTATTTAAACTTATGAAAAAATATAATTAAAACCCTCACAGTAAGCCCTTTTATTTGATATGTCACACGATACAGTTTGTAACTTTTTTTTTAATTTTCTAGTTAGACCCCCAAAAAATACTAAAAATGTATTTATTTACGTAACGCGTCCGTATTTGGGTCACAGAATTCCATATGTATCTATATATACCTTTCAACCGAGTCGGTCCAGTAGATCCGGAGAAAACTGACTGTGAGTATGACTGACGGACAGACAGACAGCTAGACACCCGAGTGATCCTATAAGGGTTTCGTTTTTTACGGATGTTCGGAAATTAATAATTAAATATTATAATAATTACCTCATAGTAATACTTCAGCAGCTCATCATAATATTTCTCCCTCAAGTCCTGGGACGTGCACGCATATATCATGAAGGACAAGTCCAACACCGGCGAGGCGCACCGAGTCAGTTGGAAGTCAATGATCTTCGCGTCAACGGGCCTGCCGTCCACGTACTTATACAGGAAATTATTCGTCCAAGAATCTCCATGAGATATAACACCATTTTCGCCCGTCCCCGTAGCAGCGGCCACCATGTCCTTATACCTCTCAGGGACGGCAAACTCTTTAATCTTCTCCACGTATATTGAATCTGGATACTCTTTTTCTACAGCATCTATTGCTATCCCTGAGATTCGCTTCCAAAATCGTTCATACCAGCCCCATAGGCGGTCGTGGTAGTACAACTCTGTCACTTGGTTTTTTATGGTGTTGAATTCTTGAGGTTTCTGGTCTCTCATGGCGAAGGAGAGGGCATGGAACTGCGCTAAAACTTTAAAAGTCAGCTTGCAATGTTCTAAGTCTATACCTTCCTGCCTTACAGCGCTTCCAAAACTCTCTACATTCGCATCTTCTAGACATATCACATCATTGGTTCCATCGGAGTATGTCAGGAAGAGTTTAGCATACTTATCAAAAGGATCCTTGACATCCTTAGCAGACTGGAAGGCCAGTAACGCCGGTAGAACTTTCTCGTAGAAATTAATCTCGTTTGCAAAGAACTCGTGGCTTCGGAAGGTAAGTCTTCTGGAGACGCTTTTAGGTATGTTTTTGAGTATCACTTGGATGTAGTTGGGGTCTTTGTTCTGCTTGATCCCGTGTATACGAATGCGGATCAGTTCGCTCAGGTAGGAGTCACCCTTGCCTGTTTCGCTTACGTACTGAAACAAGTAGTTTGACTCTTATTTTAATTCAGAAATTGGGTATTTTTCTACATAGAAAAAAAACTTGAGAGGTGTCAAGGGACACCGAGATGAAACGAAGTTCCTTTCGATTAATTAGTGAAGAAATTGTAAAAAAAAAAATATAAAAAAAAAATATTAAAACAAAATAATTAAAAATTATTTTTTTTAAGTTATAATAATATTTTTTTTATTATGAACAAATATAATGTAATATATGTTTAATCAGTAGGCTCATTTTTTTTTATCTATGGCCTAGCCTTTACCCAACTATATTGGGGTCAGCTTCCAGTCAAGCCGGATTTAGCTGAATACTAGTATTTTACGTAGAGCGGCTGCCTACCAGACCTCCACAACCCATTAACTGGGTAACACGGTACTTCACGGCAAGACTGGAGTCAGATTTATTGGCTTCTGACTATCCGTAACAACTGCCAAAGACCTACAAATGACAGCCGGGACCAACGGCTTAGCGTGCTTTCCGAGGCACGGAGGAAACTCGGTATGTTGAGACGGTCACCCATCCACAGACCAACCTTGGCAAGTGTTGCTTAACCTTGAAGATCGACCCATGTGGCTGTTATTATCGAGCCACGAGCTCCTCACATAGAAAACTAATATATTATATAATTCTATTAAATCCAAACACGAAACGTGCCAACATCTTCCTGCCCTTATTATCCCATGTTAGTTGGGATAACATTAACATTTTTTATCTTTTGCCATATCAAATCAATAAAGATAAAGCGCTTCAAAGTTCAAGAATGGGGGCTGGTGACGTCACGTTTTAGTATTATCGCATGACGTCACGCCGTTTGCTATTTTTCAACGCACTATATGTAAAACGTGATAAAAGAAAAATACGTTTACAATATTTTTTCAAAATCTATCTATCTGACGGTCTACACAGATTTTTTCAGTAAAATACGGTATCACATACCTTTTCTTTTTTTTAATATTAATAGGCATACGTTTGACCACTATCTCACCTGATGATAAGCGATGATGTCGAATGGTCGAAGATGGAGCACGTTTGCCTAGAAGTAACCTATTCACTCTTGTCTTAAAGACTCCCAGGTTGTAGCTATCTAGAAACACAGACTCTGGCAGGGAATTTCACTCCTTAGCTGTACGCACCATGAATGTGTTCCCAAAACGTTTTGTGCGTGTGGGTAGGATGTCCACCATGTACCGGTGGCGCATTTTCTATACAAACTGGTATGTTGAAGGGGGGGGGGGGGGGGGCTCACTGAGAGAGAAATATCCTGAATATTGATGCTACCAATTTTTACTGAAATGCAACATTCGACACTATCCTTTAGATGTCGCAGTCAAACATTTTTGAAAAATCTATTGCTTGCAACTCGAAATGCATAAAATATATAATATAGTAAGTATTGTAGAACAGTTAGAGTTTTCAAAGAAACTATAGACAGACTGAGTAAAAAATGATTCTTTCTTGAAGAGGAGTTACTACTGAGACGATGACTAATGCAGAAGTACTGAAGAAGACCCCAAATAATAATTGGCGTAGCTGTGTAGCTACGCCACTGGAGACGCTCATGATGGATGAGTTATGATGATATGAGCGAAAGTTTTGTGCGAGTAGTGCAAAACTTCCACTTTGGAAAAAAGAAACAACCCTGCAAACCCTGCCCCTTAAGATACTTTGCTTACCTTAAGGGACCCTGAATCAAACCGAGTGCAAAAATGCCCAAAAGGGTTGTTAGGGTTCCGAAAAACAAACGGAACCCTTATAGGATCACTCGGGTGTCTGTCTGTCTGTCCGTCTGTCACAGCCAGTTTTCTCCGGATCCACTAGACCGATTCTGTTGAAATTTGGTACACATATGGACTTCTATGACCCAAACACGGACGCGTTACGTAAATCATAAAATTTTTAGTATGGGTGTCACTTTTGGGGGTCAAACAAGAAAGTTAAAAAAAAAGTTTTTTGGACAACATCGTGTGACATAGCTAATGAAAGGGCTTACTGTGAGGGTTTTAATTATATTTTTTTCATAATTTTAAAATAAATGGTTTAGAAGTTATTCAAGAAATTAGACGAAAAATGACCATTCCCGCCCTTATCTCCGAAACTACTGAACCTAAAATTTTGAAAAAAATGGATATAATAGATCTAAAGATTACAGGAAAATTAGAAGTCTGTAGTGTTAAAATAACATGTTAAAAAAATTAAATTCATTCGGAACCCTTTGCACGCGAGTCCGACTCGCACTTGACCAGTTTTTTTTTTCAAATTGGCACCACTCGCTCATAACTTTCGCTCTCATCAATCATCAATCATCATTACTCATCCATCACGGGCGTCTTATTACTAAGAATAATTTGAAGTCGCAGACAGTATTTTATTCTTGCTACCATACATCGGGGCCCATGTGGTCCCCCCCGGGCCCCGACCCGTATAATAGGGAACATGCATGCGATTTTTTTATTTGAAAATTAAATACTTATTAGCTCTAATAAACAATTATGAAATTATTTTTTAAATACCTTCATCAATGATGAAGTTATAAAGCTTCAAAGTTTACAATTAGAAAGAGAAGTCCGATATGAATTGTGACGTCAAAGTTCTTGGCGCGTATACAGCAGCCATAGAAAACAGAGTTTTCGCGAGAGGGACAGATATATTTGTTTAAAATAATTATATCTCGTTTGTTTTTCGAGCAATTTTGATTCTATTTTCACTGTTAGTATTATATTTGTGTATACTTTTAGATAAACTGTATAGATAATAAATATTTTTTTCGTGCATATTCCCTATTGATACGGCAAATGTGACGGTAGCTACGCCCTGAATGGAACACACAACATACATTATGGTACCCAAGTAAGGTGAAAAGAAGGAATGGAAAACCATTCCGAAGATGGGAAAATGATATAGTTAATGTTTTTATGACAATTTGAATTGTAATAATCTTATTTATTGAATGTAATAATGAAATCAAAGTTGTAATGAGAATTTTAATTTTAACAATTTTGTGTAATGAAAATGTTTGCATGCCGAATGGTGAAATATGGCAGGATTCTGATGTATACCTACTACTACCTACTTATGTATTACCCATATTTGCAAATAAATGTTATTCTATTCTATTCAGCCCTTTATGTTTAAATTTAAGTTTTATTATTTGTTGTTATAGCGGCAATAGAAATACACACTGTGTGAAATTGTCTTTTGTCTACCTATTATGGTTCTAGAGAATAAGATACAGCCTGCTGACAGACGGACGGGCGGTCGGACAGACGGTCGGGCGGTCGGACAGACGGTCGGGCGGACTGGCCGACTGACCGAAGGACGGACGGACGGCGGAGGCTTAGTAATAAGGTTTCGTAGGTACGAACGGTAACGGGCGGGCGGACAGACGGTCGGGCGGACTGGCCGACTGACCGAAGGACGGACGGACGGCGGAGGCTTAGTAATAAGGTTTCGTAGGTACGGACGGTAACGGGCGGGCGGACAGACGGTCGGGCGGACTGGCCGACTGACCGAAGGACGGACGGACGGCGGAGGCTTAGTAATAAGGTTTCGTAGGTACGAACGGTACTTCGGGTACGGAACCCTAAGAAAATAGGAACGCAAGAAGTAATAGAATCTTAACATGATTGTATTTAAAAATAGGCTATAAAATAAAATAAAAAACTGGCCAAGTGCGAGTCGGACTCGCGTGCAAAGGGTTCCGAACCAATTTTTTTTTAACATGTTATTTTAAAACTACAGACTTCTAATAGGTTTCCTCTAATCTTTAGGTAAAGATCTATTATCTCCATTTTTTTTCAAAATTTTATGCTCAGTAGTTTCGGAGATAAGAGGGGGAATGGTCATTTTTCTTCTAATTTCTTTGAATAACTTCCAAACCTTTTTTTTTTTAATTATGAAACAAATATAATTAAAACCCTCACAGTAAGCCCTTTCATTTGATATGTCACACGATATTGTTCAAAAAACTTTTTTTTTTAATTTTCTTGTTTGACCCCCAAAAGCGACACCCATACTAAAAATTTAATGGTTTACGTAAAGCGTCCGTGTTTGGGTCACAGAAGTCCATATGTGTACCAAATTTCAACAGAATCGGTCCAGTGGATCCGGAGAAAACTGGCTGTGACAGACGGACAGACAGACAGACACCCGAGTGATCCAATAAGGGTTCCGTTTTTTTTATTCGGAACCCTAACAAAAGGGCAAGAGAATGATGAGTTTCAACGCTTACCTCCCAATGTGTGAACGAGTACGGTTCTTTGAACCATTGTGTGAGCGCCTCACTTAGCTTATCATTGGTAAGTGCCGGCGACACATGCGTCAACGTACAGAAATCGTCCGTCATGGTGCGTTACTTCTGAAAACAGTGATATTTTTGTGATTACATCCACCATTTTATTTAGATCGAGAACAAAAAGCACAGTACATGCACACTTATAAAAATATCATCATCATTATTTCAGCCTATTTCCGTCCACTGCTGAACGTAAGCCTCCCCCAAAGAGCGCCAACCATCCCGGTCCTGAGCAGTCCGCATCCATCCGCTGCCAGCCACCTTCTTTAAATCATCGATCCATCGTGCCGCAGGGCGTCCCACACTACGTTTGCCCATACGCAGTCTCCACTCTAACACATGGCTGCTCCATCGACCGTCTGTCCGTCTGCAGACATGGCCGGCCCACTTCCACTTCAGCATGTTGATTCTACGCGCAATGTCGGTGACTTTAGTGCTCTGGCGAATGACTTCGTTGCGAATTCTATCCACCAGAGAAACCCCGAGCATTGCTCTTTCCATTGCACGCTGAGCAACCTTGAATTAGTGGACCAGGCCTACGATGAGTGTTGTCCACGTTTCGGCTCCGTAAGTCATTACGGGTAGGACGCATTGGTTATAGACCCTGGTCTTAAGAGATTGTGGGATCGACGATTCAAAGATATCACGTAGTAAAAAAATAACTCGTTTTTAAAATTTTATGTACATCTTTTTTTTTTTTTTTTAGTTAGCCTGCTTTTGTGTCCCACTGCTGGGCAAAGGCCTCCCCTTTCTCCTTCCAAATCTCTCGGTCTTGAGCGATATCTGGCCAAGTTTGTCCCGCAAACATGATGAGATCGTCACACCACCTTCGCCGAGGTCGACCTCGACGACGACGTCCTTCTTCAGGCGTCCAGTGAGTGACGATCCTCGCCCACCTCTCCGGGTTCATTCGTGCAACGTGGCCAGCCCACTCCCACTTCAGCCTGGCTGTTTGTTCTCCGACATCCATGACTTTAGTTATGGAGCGCAGGGTGGTGTTTCTAACGCGATCTGTTCGCTTAACACCTTCCTGCGCTCCATTGCCCGTTGGCAAATTTTGAGTCTTGACTTTTGTTGTTCTGTAAGTGACCAACTTTGTGAACCGTAGGTTAGGACGGGCAGTATGCACATGTCAATGAGTTTCCTTTTCAGTGTTATCGGAAGACTTGTTGACTTTGTCTTTGTCTTTTGTCTTTGTTCTTTTTGTGTTTCTTTTTTTTATTTTTTTTTTCTCTTAATTTTGTTTCACTGCATGATAAAGAATGTTTACTGGACATAATGTAATTTAGTGTGAACTGTTATATCTTGACATTTGTTTCTTATATAAATTCAAAATGACTATATTGTTATACTTACAAAATTTGTACGCCACTATTGGCAAATAAGGACGAGCACAATACGCTATTAATCAAAATCAAAATCAAAATCAAATCGTATATTTCAAATAAACCATTTACAGGCACTTTTGAATTGTCAACGTCGGTCAGTCAAAAACATGAAGCTATTTGCACGTTCCAAAGCGTAGATCTCTATGGAGAAGAACGTGCAAGAAACTCCACGGACACTCTTTTAAACCATGTGATGTGTTACAAAAATCTTGTTAACATTAACATTGATTGCTTCTATATGTGAGGACAATGCAAAGAACAAGAAACAATTCAAAATGCAGGTACAGATTAAAATAAGCCAGTGGCAGGTAAGAGATGACCAGTTTCAACTGACGGCGCCCGTTCACGAACATGACGCGTGCATCAGCACCATCTAACTCAACCATTTTGAAGGGAATCAAATGATCCAAAACACGCGCCACCATCAGCAAAACATTTGTGTGAGCATGACAAGCTCTCAACTGCCACGCTCGTTCATGTCAAACTAATTTAATAACGAAATCTATAATTACATATGTAAATGGCTCCATAGTGCTCACATTTACAAAAAAATTGAAAATATGCTTCTACGTTATACAAAACTATGGTTTCAAGTAACTAAGAAAAGAATACCTTGCATGTCTGATTCGACAGTTCATGTAAACGCATATTTGACAAATAAATTATCTTTCTTTCTTTCTTTCTTTCCTTTCAAATTAATCTTTATGTATATCTACACTAATATTATAAACCTCTAAACCTTTACGTATATCTACACTAATATTATAAAGAAGAAAGATTTGTTTGTTTGAATTGAATAGGCTCCGAAACTACTGGACCGATTTGAAAAATTCTTTCAGCAATGGATAGCTACATTATCAGGGAGTAACATAGGCTATATATTATCCCCGTACTCCCACGGGAACGGGAACTACGCGGGTGAAACCGCCTGACGTCCGTCCGGTGCCTTATGGTACCGTAAAAGAATAATACCATCACATCACTTCCCGTGGGTGTCATAAGAGGCGACTAAGGGACTCGCCAGTGAATAGGCAGCAGCGTTCTCTGTAAAAATCAACACCATACACTGCGATCGCCAACCCGCCTGCCAAGCGTGGCGATTATTATAAACCCTCCGTTGCTTGGGGGAGGCCTATGTCTAGCAGTGGACGTCTTTCGGCTGATATGATGATGATGACATGATAATATCAGTATACCAAATTGATGGCGTTTACTTCTTAGTAAATGCTAAGTTGGTTTAAAAGGTTGGTATAAAAATGTTTGATAACAGTAACAAGATTAAAAGTACTAGTCCTTAGGTTTAGTCTATGAAAGAGAAAATAGTTATTGGATATCACACTAGCTGTGTCGCAGCTTTGCTCAAGTTAAATTTAAAAAACAACCGGCCAAGTGCGACTCGGACTCGCACACAAAGGGTTCCGTACCATATACCTTACTTTTTAATATTTGTTGTTAACTTGTTATAGCGGCACTAGAAATACACAATGTGTGAAAATTTCAACTGTCTACCTATTACAGTTCATGGTATACAGCTTGCTGACAGACAGATGGAGGGACGGACGGACAGCGAGGGAAGTGAACCCTAAAGAGTCTCCAGTATCATTTATTATAAAAAATTATCAGAATCGGAAAGAATTGGTGTGAAACAAACTCAGTTTCACATATTTATAGTACAGTGGATCCTTCCCTTGTCTAATCGTGCACCCCTTGTAGTCCAAAATGCCTATTACTACACACTAATACTCACATTTTCAGTACATTTGTTTGTACATAATTATTTTCATAATAAGTTAGTTATTGTGATTGTTTTTGTAAGATCTATAGCATAAATGATGTTAATTTTCAAAAATAAAATGTTAGCTTTCTATTGTGTTGTTTAATTTACTAAATTCCACATACATATCTTATCACTTTGAGTTAATTTGTCGATATACAAGGTTCGCTTTGTCAAAAATTCCGGACCATAGGGGTACTCTGTAACTTGACAAATTTAATAGTATGACACGCTCTGCAAAACGTTTGTTGGATTACTGGGGTTCCACTGTACACCTAAAGTTGGTGCCAGATAAAAGTTTGACTGGTAGAAAATTCCTAAGGCATTAAGTCCACCTTTGTACAGTGTTTTTTTACTTGTGCATAAAATTTTAATAAAAAATAAACAGTAATTGACCCACATACAAACAGTGACTTTATTAAAATAAAAAACACAGAAATAAGGACATAAAGCTGTCCTCAATCAACTTCTATCGTGATCCTTTATGTTCTCCAGTAATGAAAAATAGTTCATAATTTATTGTTCAACTATCTATGAAGGGATATTAGGGAAAGGTCAACATACTTTTTTGCAAGTTTATCTGGCGCTAACATAGTCAGGATTAGCTTTTTTCCACAACTTCCTATCCCACAGGATCTGTGAATTTTTACTGATATATTATATTGAGATTTCTCACAGTTCTCACTGATAGAAAGCTCAACCATTGTTGTGTGCCACAGGATACATTACATTTAGTCCCATAAATTCTACCTTACTTTTATAACCATCTGCAACCACAATCTCACCTGATGGTAAGCAGCGATATGACTGATGATGGATCTTAATAGGTAAATATTAAGGCCCTTGCTTAATGTCAGTGATAGCATCATATTTAATACAGGCAATAGAATACCTCTACGAGTAATTTTAAGAAACTAAGACAAAAAATATAATATACCTAGACCAGTACCTAGTTGTAAATTAGTCATACGGGTATGTAATAAATATTGTCACATATTATGATAACAGTATTAGAACTTAGAACCTAATGTAAAACACATGCGGTTGAACCATGCAAAAAAGCGGTGTTTTAGTACATTAGGTTTTCGTTTATTATCCTTTGCTGCTTTGTTTTTACTCTAAGATGATCCACTGATCGAATTCTGTAGAATATTAATAACAATGAACAATACTTACCGATAAATTGTTGATATTCTAAAACACCGCATACAATTCTATTATTCCTTTACTGTTTACGTTTTTAAAGTTTTGAAATCGCGCGTTTTTTGATGATGCGGGAAGAGAATACGAGATAACAATATTTAAGCTCAGCGATTCGCGTGCGGGTGCATAAAGATAAACAAGAATGTGATATTGCGGGAGGATAACGAATGTTTTTATTCGACTACGTGTTTTAGCGTGACGTGACAGTTGTTGACAGTAGTGATGGGTCGGTAGGTCCGTTTGGAAATGGATCCGCGGAGCCGTTGACTCGCAAGGCTATCATTGTATAATATGGATACAAGTCCGAAAGACGAGCACCTAATGTAGAGTTAAGTCTTCGAAATACCAATGTCACGTTTTGACCTTGGTTTTGGCGTTTTGTAGATTAAGATCCGGTTCTCCTTTTCTCATAGGCTTATATGGGGGGGGGAGGGGGTGGCTGGGCCGTGAAATCTGATCTCGCTTCGCTCACTCATACATTTCCGGTTTTCTTTAGGCTTAAGTTGTTCAGCAAAAGTCGCCACCTTAACCCGCGCGGTTTTGCCCGCGAGAACAGAAGAAAAGGTATTGTTGGCCGGGGCGTCATAATTTTTGTAAAGGTCTCTTTTTTAGGACTGCAATGGTATACATTAGTACCCATCGATCATGAACTAGATCGTAGCCCCATTTTCTCGACTTTATATTTTATAATTAGAAACCTACAATTAACATGACCTCCCCGTCCTCCTCCCAAAGTTTTAGACCGCGATGGGCGACGGGCCTAAAATTCAATTTTATATCATGATTACGGAATGTGGTGTAGGCGTGTGGGCGTCGCATCTCAGGTTAGGGGCCAGGCCCCTCCCTGGTCCCTACAATTTCCACTTTCGCGGCTTTAGAAGTACTTTTAAACGGTCAACGTATGAACTAAAATAATAAGTCGACAGTCTCTATCACTCCACGCAGTTCCACTAACCGACCGTGCATCTTAACCGCGGCTCCGGTCCGTCGTCTGTCGATTTAGTTCCTTTGTGTGATACTTATTGGCGGGCGGCGCGACTGGTACCAGTTTTTCTTGCTCAACGGTCGGTGCTATTTCCAATTATTTGTACAATCCCAAACCTACCTGCATCACATAACCTATAATGTAAGATAATGTGAATTCGATTTTATAAACCTTAAAAGAAATTAGACTGCTTGTAATACACAAAACAACAAACAAACAAATGAATCTTAAATACTGAAATCACAGACTAATAGTGGTTATCTCTCTTTGACAGGGGTTCGTGTAGTGGTGGCGCCATCTGAGACCAGCTTTCACTTGCCAACCCCATTAAATAAACATTTCGATCTCGTCGGACATCGTGATTTTCCAGCTTTTGAAAAAAAAAAACTCCGACAAAACGCGCGTCCACTTTGACCGTCGCGGTCTAACAGCTTTTGTGTGTGTACGATTCTTAACCACCGCATACATTATCGATCGGACGCGACGGTCTGACTCCGAAGTGTTACGGATCCAGATCTAGATCTGCATACTCGTCGGACGTTCCCATCTCTATTTAAGATGTCAGTGACAGACATACACTGCTACCAACTTCTACAAATTTACCCACATCCAGCTGTTTTCATAAAGGGAAAAAGAATTGGTATCTACTGATAAACTACTCTATCAAGAAAGTACCGGGAAATGACCAATAATACACAAAATGTTAGTAATTATTCATTCAAATTTATTTTATCACCTTCAAAGTATACTCCTTCAGAAACGATAAGCTTACGCCAACGAATAAGTACCTTATCCAGTCATCAAAATATCTTTAAACGCTTTTTCCGGAATCGAATTCAGTTCTCGCCGCGAATTCTTCTTTAAGTTTTCTACCGAATGAAAACGGGTGCCAAAAAATGGTAATTTGAGTTTAGAAAAAAGAAAGAAGTCAGCTGGAGCCATAGTGACGACACGGTTGGCGCAGTGGTTGATCGATTGGCTGCTGCGCTGCGTGTCGCGGGTTCGATTCCCGCACGGAACTAATATTTGTATGGCCTACTACATATAGTTGTTCCGGGTCTGGCTGTTTGTGTATGTGAATTTGTATGTTTGTGAAAGCACCCACGATACAGGAGAAATTCCTAGAGTGGGGAAACGTTTCTATTTAAAAAAAAAAAAAAGAAATATATTCTTGGAAACTAAACGATTAATTACTTTTTTAAAAACAAAAACTTTACAGCTACAATAGAAATTTAATAAAACAAAACAAATGTACACTTCCACACGATATTAAAATTAAAAAGTAAAAATGTCGGTCGCAAAGACGTGTTGCTTGGCCGGTGGTTCTCGAACGAAAAGGGACGCGCTGCGGTCGTCACTCCCTTTTATACCAACTGATGTCTTCTATTTCTCCGGCTCACAACACGGCCTCTCCTGACAGGAGGCCGTCCCGGGCTCCTTGATGTCTTCAGCTCTGGTAGTCAGTCTCCAGCACGGGCATCGATGGTCCTTCCTCCGCTGAAGATCCCTCAGGCTCGACGTGAAGCTGCTGTGACTCAGGCTGGACCTGATGTTGCAGTGGCTCAGCCTCGGTGGAGCAACGCAGCGTCTCAGCCTGGATCCCAGAGGTACCAGGTTGTGGATCGGGAACAGCCTGATCAGCTGACGAACCCAGCTCAGCTCTAGCCAGTGTAGACTCCTCTTCATGGTCTGCATCTGCACAGAACATAAAAAGCGTATGCCTAACACACGACAATACACACACAAGCGTATACACACGCTTGCTTTCAGATACATGGTAAGCCATCGAGATAGAGGCACTACGTGAAGCTTGTCTCGATGCAAACACACAAACCATCAGGGAAAGAGGCACTACGTGAAGCTTATCCCAGTAAAAACACATGTGGGAAAGAGGCACTACGTGAAGCTTATCCCAGTAAAAACACATATGGGAAAGAGGCACTACGTGAAGCTTATCCCAGTAAAAACACATATGGGAAAGAGGCACTACGTGAAGCTTATCCCAGTAAAAACACATATGGGAAAGAGGCACTACGTGAAGCTTATCCCAGTAAAAACACATATGGGAAAGAGGCACTACGTGAAGCTTATCCCAGTAAACACACATATGAAGCTTCATACTTAAAAGAGCCATGAGGCACTCACCATCAAAGTAAGCAGCACATACTTCAGGAGTCCACTCTCCACGCCAAGGAATCATGTATTCCGCGGCCGCCTGCGTATACTTTCCATACGAGCCGGTCAAAAGTTGGAGCTCATAGCGTCCTTGTGGCAGCGTTTTCACGATGCGGTAGGGTCCACGCATACAGGAGTCCAACTTGCCAGTTGATTGAGCCTGCTTTCGAACAAAAACTAAACCATTTAGTTCAAACACCCGGGGAGGTTTCCTCCCTTGATTGATGTACACATCTTGTTGGTGCTGATTCTGTTTAAGTCGTTCCGCTGCTCGCTGTCTACTCATTTCACGTAGAGTTTCTCTGTTAGGACTGGAACCATCGAGCGCAACATCACGTACCAGGCTTCTTATAAGTGGAGTTGCTGCTTCAATACCCGCCAGCAGATTTAGGGCAGAGTATTGCGTAGTTCTATGCTTGGTGATGTTCAGTACTAACTGAATTTTCCAGACAACAGTCGGCCATGCGTTTTGTCGGTAATTAGTTTCGACACGAATCATATTCAAAACCGTTCGACAATAACGCTCGACTTGCCCATTTGATTGATGCATCTCGGGCGTTATAAAATGCGTATCACATCCCATATTCTTAACCCAATTAAGAAATTCCGCGCTTTGGAACATGCGGCCTCTGTCGGCTACTATTAATTTAGGCGCCCCAAATAGCGATACCACATTAGTAAAATATTGCTTTAGCTCATTTGCGTCCTGCCGATACATTGGGTAAAGGAGACAAAACTTGGAAAAGGCATCAATAACTATTAGGACATGACGGTACCCATCGGCTTCAGGAAGCGGTCCTAAGACATCCATGTGAATGGTTTCAAAGGGTAAGTCTGGCTTTTCCCAAGACTTAATAGGTTGTAGTGGGGCTCGTGCAACTTTCTTATGTGTGATGCACACCAGGCAATGTGAAATGTACTTTAAAACAAAATTTCGTAACCCAGGAAACCAAAAGTGCTTAAGAATTAAATCAACCGTTTTATCGACCCCAACATGGTTGTGTTCGTCATGAAACACACGCAAGAGACTGAGTCGATGACCCTTAGGAATGTAACAAAGAAAACGGGAAGACTCACCAGTAGGGGAGTGCTTTACATAGAGAATATCGTTCTTGAGAACATATCGCGTGGCATCTAGTTGCCCGTCATTTAGCTTTTGTATTAGAACTTGAGTTTCTTCGTCGGCAGCCTGTGCAACCTGTGCCCTATTCTGAGGTTTCTGAACTGAACACACGTTGACAGGATTCCGACTTAGATAATCAGCGTGAGACATAAGAGTGCCTTTGCGATAGTCCAGGCCAAAATCGAAGTCCTGCAGGTAGACCCACCATCGAGCTACCCTGGGTAATAAATCCCTCTTGCGCTGTGTGAGCTTCAACGCGTTACAGTCTGTAACGACAGTGAAGTGCACACCCACAAGGTAAGGTCTAAAATGCTGTAGAGCTTTAACCACAGCAAGGGTTTCTAGCTCATACGAGTGGTACCTACTCTCAGCGCCCTGTGTAAGTCTGCTAAAGTAGGCAACCACTTGCTTGTGATTACCATCATGCACTTGGAACAAGACAGCTCCATAACCAATAGAACTAGCGTCTGTATGAACTTCTATCGGCAAGGTAGGGTCATATATTGCTAGCACCGGTTCCCTTGTGAGGCACTCAAGTATTAATTTACGAGCAGCCTGATGTTCTTTTCCCCAAATAAACGCTACACCTTTCTTAGTGAGAGCAGCAATACAAGCTGTCTTCTGAGCGAAACCTGATATATATCTACGGAAGTAGCTGGCTAAGCCTAAGAACTGGCGAACCTGTTTCACATTTTTTGGTTCAGGGGAATCAATTAAAGCCTTTATTTTGTTAAGGCTCGGTCGTACCTGACCTTGACTAATTCTACGTCCTAGATACTCGATTTCAGTCGTTAAAAAGGAACATTTTTTCAAATTGACCGAAAATCCTGATTTTGTTAGAGCTTTAAGTACCTGGTACAAAAGGTCGAACCCCTGGTCTATTGTCTGACTCAAAATCAATATGTCATCGATATAGACCAGTACATCACCAGAATCAATAAATTTGCGGAGAGTTTTTGATATAATTCGTTGATACACCACCGGGGCGTTCGCTAATCCATAAGGCATCTTTAGGTATTCAAAATGGCCCTCTGGCGTTACGAACCCGGTAAGTGGAACGGACTCCTCGTGAAGGGGTATCTGATGGAACCCAGTTGCCATATCGAGACTGGTGAAGTACCTGTTACGTCCCAGTCGGTCTATGTAATCGTCAATTCGCGGTAGTGGGAAACGATCTTTGACTGTGATTTCGTTTAACTTGCGGAAATCTACGCACATCCTGTCGGATCCGTCTTTTTTCTTGACCAACAGAACCGGACTTGCGTAATTGGACTCGGATTCGCGAATAATACATTTGTCGATTAAGTCTTTTATTATTTCGCGAACGCGAAGCGTTTCCGTATGAGACATTCGGTAAGGTCTGTAATGGACAGGATTATCATTGCTCAGTCTAATCGTCATACACCCTGTATTCACAGTTGAAGTCGCGGTACCGGATATGAAATTTGCTGAAAACTCGTTTATCATATTGAGTAGTCGTTGTAATTGTTCACCTACAAGAGGCGTATTAATTGGTATCGGCTCATCGTTCCGAACAATCATTACATCTTCTACGCTGTCGATCTTTCTAGTGAGAGATTGAAATTTACGCGTACGAATGTACCGAACACCCTCCCTATTGAGTACGTCGGTTCCCACAATAATTGGTGTATTCATGAATTCGGGTGCCACAACAAACAAGTCCACTTCAAGTGTTAAACCGTCGAATTCAATCGGTAGGGTGACATATGACGTGCTTTCGATTTCCTGACTTCCCAATCCCCGTAACACGCGAAAAGCTGGCTTATGCGAACAATTGAAATGTTTCAGCAGCGATGATGATATAAGCGATATGGTCGATCCACTATCGATTAACACATCTACCGGTATTCCCTGAATAACGGCTACTACGACATCATTATTGCGGGTAGTCATATTTTCTCGACAAAAATTAACATTATTTTTGTTGCGCGACTCTGTTTTCTGTTTTGCGAAACAATTATCTACTTTGTGACCAGGCTTTTTGCAAAAAGAACAAGGTTCAGATTTGGGCGGCACGAACATTGGTTTGGAGACGGAATTATTTGATTCATTTGAATCGACTTTAGGTTTTTTGTTGCAAGAAGCCTGTCTATGACCCGTCGCTCCACACGAAAAACACTTGCCCTCCTCAAGTCTACGTTTTCTTGTCAAATTATTCGCGTGATTACTTTTAGCAGAATTATTTTGGAGGGTAGAACGTGAACTTTGTGTCTTAGGCGTAGGTGGTTTTACATAAATAGATAAAAATTCAACAATGTCATTTGGCGACAACTTAGCATTGGTAGCCGATGCTCTAATATGAGGATCCATGATACCGCGAACGACAATCGCAGAAATGAGCTCGTCACTGAGTCCACGTACTATGCGCAATCTAAGTAATGAACGTCGGGCGTAATCCGCGTAGGTGGAATAATTATCTGAATTTGTATTCATTACATCAAATAAAATATTTGCAATATCTGGCGTTTTCGGACACAACGGCGTAAATTCCCTTTTAAAACTACTCCAGGTACGATCACTCGAAACCCATTCGCGTAGCCATGTACGAGCATCACCTCTTAAACAGTTGCCTATTCGCGACAGACACTCATAATCATTCCAATTATTTAAAAGTTTTGCCCGATCGACTTCGTCACACCAATCACTAATATTATTGAGACTAGGGTCAAAACTAGAAATAAAAAAATGTTGGTCAGATCTCACCCGGTTTCCAATGGAACGGATGGCGTCGACTATGCGGTCCGTTGCGGTGACATCACTAGCAGCGCCGGCCTGTTCCGACAAACACTCCGCCATTGGGCCAGCATGGACCACACTGGACGGCACAGACGCCAGCGGTGGCGTGCGTGAACACGGCGTGTGCGCCGATCGCCTCGGCAACGGAGACTCGACAACACGCTCGGCATGGCGCCGCGATGTCGGGGTCGTCTGGCGCCGGGCTGGCGGCGGCGATGCGCCGCGCTCCGATCGTGATGATTTTTGTGGAGATACCCTCTTTTCGCGGGAGCGCTTCGGCTGTGCCACTGATGCCTGCTTCTCCATTTCCTCTAAACGTGCTCGCATTACCTTTAGTTCACGCGGTATGTCTCGTTCTGGGGTCTGCGTATGATCCCGTCGTCTGCTGTGTCGCTGACCTAGCTCACGGCTGTGGCGACGACTTCGAGAGCGATCCGACATTTTTACCACACAGAACTAATTTAAATAACAGAAACAGAAATTGGATTGAATCCCACTTCTGATCTTGGAAACTAAACGATTAATTATTTTTTTAAAAACAAAAACTTTACAGCTACAATAGAAATTTAATAAAACAAAACAAATGTACACTTCCACACGATATTAAAATTAAAAAGTAAAAATGTCGGTCGCAAAGACGTGTTGCTTGGCCGGTGGTTCTCGAACGAAAAGGGACGCGCTGCGGTCGTCACTCCCTTTTATACCAACTGATGTCTTCTATTTCTCCGGCTCACAACAATATGTATATTTGGTGATTAAGGTGGTTGCTCGATGGTATTTGTTGAGTTTTTGGTAACGCCGCGTAACGCTCAAATAATATTCTTTATTTACCGTTTGACCTTCCGGCAAAAATTCTGAGTGCACAACACCGCGATAGTCAGAAAAATCATGACTTTGACTTTTGATGGACTTTGGCGTGGTTTTTTCGGTTTCGGTTCAGTTGAAAGGCGCCACTCCGAAGTTTGTTGACTAGTTTGCATGTCAAACTCGTAAACCTACGTCTCATAACCAGTAACAATGCATTTCATGAATGCTGGATCGGAATTGACTCATTCTAGCATGTCCTCAGCGACTCTTATGCGATTGAGTTTTTGCAGAAAATTCAGGTCTTTTGGGACTAGCCGAGCCACAACAACATGTTGTGGCTCGGCTCATACCCAAGTGATAATTTTAAATGGTACGAACCGTGGCCATCTCCCTCAAACTTGAATGAGGATTTTCAGTCACAATTTTCTTCACTTTTGCGATGTTAACTTCAGTTGCAGACGTTGATGGCCAACCAGAGCGAGGCAAATCTTCCATCACATCTCAACCGCTTTAGAACGCTTTGTACCACTCATAAGTACGTGTTTTTGGTAAAGTCAATTCACCGTAAGCCCTCTGTAACATTTTCAGTGACTCCGAACACAAAATTCCATTGGCGATGCAAAATAGAAGACAAACTGTTCGATGTTTTTGTCCATTATGAAATTCGCAATACGCACTAGATAATGATACAACTAAAAATAACAATTTAATTATCAGATGTAACTCAAAGTCCGCGCCAAAATGGAAAGCAGTTGTGCCAATGAACAAGAAAAAAAAAAACAAAAAAAATAATTTGGAACCATAAACAAATCATTCAATTCCAAAACTTTTTTGTCTGAATGTATGTGTCTATAATGAGGCTAAACGTAATTTTGTGCCGTTTTCCCAAGAGCCTTAGGCTTATCGCACAAAACATGGCTAACGATCTAGTCCAAGGCTAACTTTATTTTGCAGAATGGTCTTACATCCAGTTATCACTAGGGAAAATCTGTATTTTAAGTCATTTCACCAGCCTTTCAAAAACATTCATGTTATGCCATTCTTACATAAGTCAAATTGTCATCGTTAAGAATGGCATAACTTTTAATGGACTTAAATCCCAGAGCTCCCAGTTCTTACGCAGTTTCTCAGTAACACAATGTGTGGGATAGATTTGTGTTAGTATATGTAGTATTCAGTAGCGGCTTTAGGGCCGGGCGACCCGGACGGCCGCCCGGGGCGCCGACAACTGGAGGGCGCCAGGACATCAGGGTTCTGCGCGCTAGCTTGACTTAACCACTAAATTTGCATCCCTACCTATTCTTATCTTTCGATATGAAGAAAAACTTAAATTATTATTACTAAATTCTCCGTACCTATTGACTTTTATAACCTTATTTCGTAGGAGTGACTGAGTATGATCAGGGTCGTAGCTAGGGTCCTGAGCGCCCCTGGGAAAATTCTAATTTTGCGCCCCCCAATACCTATTTTTACCCGACCGCCCCAGGAGGGTTGCTAATATTTTTCGAGAGCATTGTATACTTCTCGCGCACTCAAGATTTCCAAATAAATTCCTTTTCAAGCAGTCTGTGATTGAACTACAGAAAATGCTCCAATCTTGCTGATGCTAAACCAAAGCTTTGGCTCTGGAAAAGGCACCTCAGTGTTAAAAATAAAGGAAATCGAGGTTTGTGGTGTATGGCGCCTTTGGGGCACAGTCTAGGTCAGAGATGGCAGAGACAAAGTCTACGATGGAGCGAGCTTACCCAGAAGGAGCCTGTTCACTCTAACCTTGAAGAGATTAGGGTTGTAAGCGTTTGGAAACACAGACGCAGGCAGAGAGTTCCACTCCTTTGCTGTGCGCATTATAAAAGACGTTTGGAAACGCTAAGTGCGAATTGGTGGAATAGTAACAAGGTAGGGATGTTAAGATGCAGTGCGTCTGGAAGTCCGATGGTAGAAGGGAGCCGGTGGGATGAGGTCGAGGAGTTCTTGGGCACACTCACCGAAGTACAATCTGTAGAAGACCGACAAGCAGGCAACCTTATGGCGATGAGCCAAGCTATGTAGCTTGGCATCCACCAGTTTTACGTCACTGATGAGCCTCTTAGCTCTGCGTTCCACCGAGTCAAGCGAGTCAAGCTGATACTTAGCGGAGCCATCCCAAAGGTGGCTACAATACTCCATGCAGGATCGGACTTTCGCTTTATATAGGGTTAAAGGACAGCTTCTAACCTTTAGGCTTGAAGTATCGCTTCAACCTATTTAGGATGCCCAGCTTTTTATTTATTTATTTATTTATTTATTTGGAAAACAAACAACTATACATTTTATCTTAACCTAATTATATAAACTTTACAAATATATTAATGTACAGTCAACTGCGTTTTCACGTATTACAAAACGATGTACAGTGACACATAATTATTGTGTTGGATGGTTTGTTAAATTTTATATACATTTTTTTTTCTTCTTATGGCTAATACTAAGTTATATTTATCAACAAAATAATAATAATACATAAACTTGTAACAGCTAAACCTAAATGTTAGTTGTAATTGGCTCGTTTTGCAAAATGGATCTTGACTCCCTTAAGAAACCAGAACGAGTTGAGGCAAATATATCCACTTTTAAAAAGTACTTATTATAAGTTTTGACCATTCTGTGCAGAGGCGCCCGCTGTCCTGCATTCGTACGACAGATATTGGTGGCAAAAAGAGGATATGCACGTGACTCCCGCTTAATTACAGTTCTAGGCACTATGTAAAATACATTAGATACCAGTTCTGGGCAGTTAATAGTATGGTGAATGAGTCCATAAAGCAACATAACTTGTAAGAGAAGACGTCTTGATTGCAAGGAAAGCAACTTAAACTTTTGAAGTGATTCAACATAAGAGGAACGTTGCAAGTGGCACTTAAATTGCATTCCCTTCAGATATTTACGCTGAACTCTTTCAACGGCCTTAATGTATTTATCGTAGTGTGGATCCCATATCACGCTGGCATATTCAACCTGAGGACGGACTAGAAAGTTGAAAAGATGAAGAAATGTAGCAGGGCGTTTAAAATCCGTTGAAGCTCTCATGACAAGACTGTGCATTTGCTGCGCTTTGGTTGTTATTTTATCTATATGTAGATTCAGATGTAATTTATTATCTAAAAGAACGCCGAGGTCACAAATACATGTTTCCCTTATTAACAACTCATTGCAAAGAGAATAATTGAACTTGATTATGTTTTTGTTTTTAGTGAAGTTCATGAATTTACATTTGGGTATGCTTAACTTAAGTTTATTTTTTACGCAATATGCAGATACTCTGTTTAAGTCTTCTTGAAGTAGAGAGCAGTCATTAGAGGTAGTTATAGTTTTAAATACTTTTAGGTCGTCGGCGTATAACAGGCATTTACTGTGAAAAAAACAGTTGGCTATGTCGTTAATATATATTATAAACAAAAGGGGACCCAAAATTGACCTCTGCGGGACTCCTGAAGTAGCATGAAATGTATCTGAGCTATATCCGTTATACACCACAGTTTGGTTTCGATTAGAAATATACGACCAAAACCAGCGCAGCAAATTTTCTCGTATTCCGTTGAATGCAATTTTATTTAGCAGAATTTCATGATCGACTCTGTCGAAGGCTTTCTGGAAGTCCGTGTACACAGCGTCTGTTTGCTTTTGTTTATCCATATTTTCAAAGATATAGTTGGTAAAAATGATAAGATTGGTAACAGTAGATTTCGCTCTAACGAAACCGTGCTGCTGAGATATTATATTGTTTTGGATAAAAGGATAGAGAGCCTGGTGTACCATTTTTTCAAAGAGTTTAGCGAGGGTATTTAAAATAGAAATTGGTCGGTAATTTTCGATATCTTGTTTAGAACCGTTCTTAAATACTGGTATGATATTTGCGTTTTTCCAGATTGTAGGGAATATGCCGCTATCTAGACATCTATTAAATAATATATGTAATGGTTTACAAATAGTCTTAGCCGTATATTTTAGAAAGTATGGAGGAATACCATCAGGCCCAGGTCCTTTGGTTATATCAAGTGCTGTCAATTGTTTATATATAGAATCCTGGCTGAAGAGCAAGCTACTTAGGAGATTGTTGTTGGTATTACTATCACCAAGACTTGGGCTCCAATTGTTCGAAAGAGTAGAGGGTTCGTACACAGATTCAAAAAACGATGAAAACAAATTACAGATTGTGCGGGGGTCACTGGCAGTATTATTTTTATAATACATACGAGATGGGATGCCCGACTTACCTTGGCGGTTGGCAATGTAAGACCAGAAGTATTTAACATTTTTTGGAATACTCTCTTCAACGCTTTGTATGTACTTGCGATAGCTTTTTGGCCGCGGTTTGGACTTTGTACTCGATGGTGGCGCCAAAGTTGAGACTGGATGTCAACTCCATGCCTAGGAGCTCGAGCCGATCAGTCACAGGAACAGATGCACCCCGAAAAGTAGGAGTTTGGTCAAAACGACTTCTTTTTGCGGTAAAAAGACACGCGTGTGTTTTGGTGGCGTTAAAAGTTACCACATTGTCATCACCCCACAGCGGACAAATTTGACCTTTAGCCTTGTCTCCACAAGGCTTAAGGTCTCAAGGAACGAACTTCATCCCCGCTGGTTGTTGCGCTGGACAAGTATCTCTCTGAAACCGTACTGTCATCTGCGTACCCAACAAGACCAAGCTGAAGTAGGTCATTGATGTGCAGCAGGAAAAGAGTTACAGAGAGGACAGACCCCTGAGGAACTCCGGCATCAATAGCCATGAGGTCAGAGGAGCAGCCGTCAACGACTACTCGGATCGACCGTTCACTCAGGAAGTCTGATATCCAGCTACAAAAACCAGCTGGGATGCCATAAGCAGGAAGCTTGCTGAGTAGACCTGCGTGCCAGACCCTGTCAAAGGCCCTCGAGATATCGAGCGACATGGCAAGTGCTTCGCCGTGTCTCTCGATGGCCTCGCCCCAGCAGTGCGTGACATACACAAGAAGATCGCCAGTTGACCGTCCCCGGCGAAAGCCATATTGACGGTCACTGAGGAGATCATTGTCTTTAAGGTAGGTCAGCAGCTTACTGTTAAGAACCCTTTCCATAACGTTACATAGGATGGAGGTAATGGCGATCGGACGGTAATGTGCAGGGTCAGCACGGTCTCCCTTTTTGGGCACCGTTTGTACATTCGCAAGCTTCCATGATTTCGGCACCGTTCTTTTTTCAAGAGAGAGGCGGTAAGGCGGTACAGGCGTGCCAACACAGGAGACAGTTCAGGTGCACATTGCCTCAACACTCTCGCTGGAATTCCGTCAGGCCCGCTGGCCTTTTAAACGTCTAGACTGCACAATACTCTTCGGACCTTTTTAATGTGAACTGTGATCTCCGGCATCGAAGAGTCACAACGAGGTAAAGTTGGTGGTTGCTTGGAGTCAGCGTCCAGACGCGAATTGCTTGCAAAGAGAGTTGCAAATAAATTTGCTTTCTCACTTGCAGAGTGAGCTAGCGAGCCATCAGGTTTCAACAATGGAGGCAAAGTGGGTCGACAGAAATTCGTTTCAACCGCTTTCGACAGGGACCAAAACTGCTTACTACCTGGAGGGTGCAATGCTAGTTTGGCCCCGATACGTCCGACATGGTCAAAACGTGCCCTACGTAAAACCCGCTTGCAGTACTTAGCGGCAGAATTAAAGGCTCTTTTCCTCGCGCGAACCCTACGTGCTTTAACCTTTCGGTCGCGGGCCTTGATCCACGGTTGGTACGCAGACTCTTTACGGGCCGAAGCGTGGGCGCATTCTGCATTATACCAAGGCCGGGATTTGTGACCGAGCTGGATGTCGGAGAATGGAATAAAATACTCCATCCCCTGCCGAATCACGTCCTCAATCATGTCAGAACAGCACGAGGGGTCACCCGAGGAGAAGCACACTTGCCGCCATGGATAAGATGCAAAAAAGTGCCGCATCTCATCCCAATCTGCTGACTCGTATCGCCATACTCGTCTCGTGCCTCTAGGACTCTTATCTGGGGGAGAGCACGTCAATACGGATTTCACCAGGCAGTGGTCAGACGTTCCCACCGGGGCTGAGACCGATACTGAATGACTGCCCGGATCAGTTTTCAGCAGAAGGTCCAAGCAATTGGGTGTATGGGCGTCAACATTTTAATTAATGTCTGGCTCTACTTTGCTGCCAGTGCAGTGCTACGTGAGTAGTCGTTGTTTTTAGTGTTTTTGCAATTAATTTACTGGCCTCAGCAGGCCCTTTGAGGTGAACGCGGGTCTGACACGCACTCGGCCGATTTTTCTTAATTTTAAAGCACAGTAGCGCTCACCAGCCGTTGAGTCAACTGCTCGCGCCTTACCGTTGCAGGTATTAATAATTAATAATAATAAATACCTACATGTTTGTAGTTTTTTATTAACTCAATCATAAATATGGAACAAAACTGAAAATAAGTTATTTTACTTATAATGAAAAATAAAAGGGCGCCAAATGCGTGGCTCGCCCGGGGCGCTTAGATGGTTAAGGCCGGCCCTGGTAGTATTTAATTTGTACCCCCACTGCGCACGTTCCGTTCTGCGTCCATACACGCGCACACTGCGAGCGGTCTAAAAATCTGGAGTTCTAATCGAAAAATTTATAAAATACTAGCTGACCCGCGCAACTTTGTCTGCGTTTCAATTTTCATTACTGCTCCGCTCCTATTGGTCTTAGCGTGATGATGTATAGCCTATAGCCTTCCTCGATAAATGGGCTATCCAACACTGAAAGAATTTTTCAAATCGGACCAGTATTTCCTGAGATTAGCGCGTTCAAGCAAACAAACAAACTCTTCAGCTTTATATATTACTAGCACTTCGCCCGCGACTTCGTCTGCGTAGACATTAGAGGTGGCGCGCAATTTCTTTGTCCCATATTCTCATTCTCGGATATTCACCTTCATGATTCTTTTCCGCTAGTTTGCGAGTCTTTACTGTCCGTACTTTCAGCTCCAGAACTACTTCGACAAGTTTCTGGAAAAAAAACTTCGATATGTTTCGGTAATCTTGGTATTTTTAAATCTTAAGCGCTCACAATTTCGGCCAAAAAAATACTTTGACATGTTTCTAGTCTCCTGTGACTTGTGAATCTATAGCATTTACAATACCAGCCCGGAAAAACATCTACAAACATATATCTGTATAACTGTTAATAAAAAAACAAAAAATATTCTAGCCCAAAAATACTTAAACATCGTTTTGTTCTCCTGGTACTTGTGAATCTGTAGCGCTCATAATTCCAGCCCCGAAAATACTTCTGCATGTTTCTGATCTTCTGGTGCTTTTGAATTCTTTACGCTCACAATTCCAACCCTGAAAATACTTTGACATGTTTCTGGTCTCCTGGTACATAAAGAATCTTTAGCGCTCATAATTCCTGCCTGGAAATACTTCCACATTTTTATGTTGTTTTGGTACTTTTGAATCCTTACCGCTCATATTTCTAGTGCGGAAATATTTCGACAAATTTCTGGCCTCCTGTGAATCTTTAGCATTCACAATCCTAGCTCCGAAAATACTTCGACATGTTTCTTATCTCCTGGTACTTTTGAATTCTAACAGGTCACCGTTACAGCGCCGGAAAAATTTCGAAATGTTTATGGTCTCCTGGTACTTGTGAATCTTTAGCGCTCATAATTTCAGCCAAAGAAATACTTTAACATGTTTCTGTTCACCTGTCACATGTGAATCTATAGCGTTTACAATTCCAGCCTGGAAAAAACTTCAACATACATATTTCTGTACGACGGTAAAAAAAAATTCTTGCCCAAAAATACTTTAACATCGTTCTGTTCTCCTGGTACTTGTGAATCTTAAGCGCTCCCAATTTCAGCCCCGGAAATACTAAGACATGTTTCTGTTCTCCTGGTACTTTTGAATCTGAAGTACTAAGGCAGCAGAAGCGCTGGGTTTCCACTTCCTCCTCAGTCTTCGTTAAGCGTTGCCTTTTACCGGGATAAAAAGTAGCCTATGTTTGATTCCAGGATGTGAACTATATGTGTGCCAAATTTCATCCAAATCCCTTCAGCCATTTTTGCCTGATTGAGGCACAAACATACAAACATACAAACATACAAACATTCACATTTATAATATTAGTAGGACTAGCTGTGCCCGCGACTTCGTTCGCGTGGATGTCGAAAAATATATGTTGCATAGATAAAATTTACTTTAAGTTAATACCTTGCGTACCCTGATCTGTCTCAAAATTAAGAAAATAGGAAGAGTGTACCTAATGCAGGGCACTCTATCATCTCTTCCGGTTGAAATGCCGATTAGCCCGGGTAATCTCCTGGTACATACCTACCTCAAGGTAGGTATCAAAATCAACAAAACCGACTATCGAACGAACGGTGGTAGGTAGTCTTCAAACTACGAAACAAAGAAACTGATGAATAAAGTTGATTCTTAATTTGGTCCAGCCAGCAATAACAAACAGTTTCTTTGATTTTCCCTGACAATTGCAGATTACAGAACACCGATTAATTTTCACATTTTATGTTAAACAGTTCTACCGGGTTTATAGAATCGATTAACTGTGTAAGAATAATCGAATTTTTTAAATCGATATTTAGTAGGTACTGAAAGAGGAGACTTATTAAATGAGGAGCTCGTAGCTAAATAATAACAGTCGCACGGGTCGATTTTCATGGTTTACCAACTCTTGCCTAGGTGGCTCTGTGAATAGTTGGCCATATTATTTAACATACCGCGACTTCGCCGTGTTGATCGGAAGCTGATCCGAATATAGTTGGGAAAAGGTTAAGCATATATTAAAAAAGACAGAAAATACCATTTGGCCCCAATTGGGGCTGACGGTCCTTGAGAGAGTATCTCTGCCGTTTTATTGTCCTTTTCATTGAATGGCGGTTAATCAGCGGCCTAAATGATCCCCAAAGCGCAAATGTGTCAAAGTGGCGAATGGGTCTGTCATGTGACAACATTTAGTGAACAGGCTGGCAGATGCTTAGGCCGTCTATGGATAGGGTAGGTATGACGAAAATATAAATATGAATTTATTTATTTTTTGGGAATCCTAAATTCTATTAAATGCCGGGATGTCACTTAGACCGTCTCCCTAGTGGATAAAGGAAATTGAAACAAAATTACGTTTGTAATCTGTGCCCAGTTTTGTCAACTGTAGATTGTGTTTTTCGCAAATCATTTCAGTTTTTTACCATGAAGCATCATCTGCCTAGCCTTTTCCCAGCTATATTGGAGTTAGCTTCCAGTTAAAAGGGGTTGGAGCGGCTGCCTACCAGACCTCTACAACCCTACAATACTGGGTAACACGATACTTCTTGGCAAGACTGTAGGTGTCAGATTTGTCGGCTTCTGACAATCCGTAGACTGCCGGAGATCTCTTCTCGGTAGGTATGTTAAAATGGTCACCCATCCAGAGACTGACCTTGGCAAACCTTGAAGATCGACCCGGGCGGCTATTATATTCTGTGGTACGTAGGAATCTCGGTATGTTAAAATGGTCACCCATCCACAGACTGACCTTGGCAACCGTTGCTTAACCTTGAAGATCGACCCGGACGGCTATTATATTCCGAGGTATGTAGGAATCGCGGTATGTTAAAATGGTCACCCATCCACAGACTGACCTTGGCAACCGTTGCTTAACCTTGAAGATCGACCCGGACGGCTATTATATTCCGAGGTATGTAGGAATCGCGGTATGTTAAAATGGCCACCCATCCACAGACTGACCTTGGCAAGCGTTGCTTAACCTTGAAGATCAACCCGGACGGCTATTATATTCCGTGGTACGTAGGAATCTCGGTATGTTAAAATGGTCACCCATCCACAGACTGACCTTGGCAAGCGTTGCTTAACCTTGAAGATCGACCCGGACGGCTATTATATTCCGTGGTACGTAGGAATCTCGGTATGTTAAAATGATCACCCATCCACAGACTGACCTTGGCAACCGTTGCTTAACCTTGAAGATCGACCCGGGCGGCTATTACATATATTCCGAGGTACGTAGGAATCTCGGTATATTAAAAAGGTCACCCATCCACAGACTGACCTTGGCAAGCGTTGCTTAACCTTGAAGATCGACCCGGGCGGTTATTATATTCCGTGGTACGTAGGAATCTCGGTATGTTAAAATGGTCACCCATCCACAGACTGACCTTGGCAAGCGTTGCTTAACCTAGAAGATCGACCCGGGCGGCTATTATATTCCGTGGTACGTAGGAATCTCGGTATGTTAAAATGGTCACCCATCCACAGACTGACCTTGGCGAGCGTTGCTTAACCTTGAAGATCGACCCGGGCGGCTATTATATGCCGAGGTACGTAGGAATCTCGGTAAGTTAAAATGGTCACCCATCCACAGACCGATCTCGGAAAGCGTAGCTTAATCTTGAAGACTCGTGCAACTCATCATCTGCCTAACCTTTTCCCAACTATATTGGGGTCGGCTTCCAGTCAAACCGGATTTAGCTGAATACCAGTATTTTACGTGAAGCGGCTGCCTACCAGACCTCCACAACCCATTATTTGGGTAACACGGTAGTTCTTGGCAAGACTGGAGCCAGATTTACTGGCTTCTGACAATCCGTAACGACTGCCAAAGATCTTCAAATGACAGCCGGGACCAACGGCTTAACGTGCTTTCCGAGGCACGGAGGAAACTCGGTATGTTATGATGGTCTGCCATCTACATACCAAACTTGGCAAGCGTTGCTTAACCCTGAAGATCGACCCGTGCGGCTGATATAGATTAATACATTGACCAAACTGCTGTTAACACCGCAATTCAGAAAAACGCGTCATCAGTACATCGCCATCAATCGACAATGTAGTTGAACTGTCAAAATATAAGTTCAAACTTAGAAGCTCGCATGTTACGATAAATGAAACGATATGACTAAATGTTTTTTTTTTTTTTTCTTTGGTATTAAGAGTTTCACAAAATAATAATATACGCATTCATTCATGAAACAGTTCTAAACTGTTACTATTGAATCTCAATAGATGGCGGTGCATGTATGTGCTTCACGTTATGAAACTTTAAACGAAACCTTTAAATACAAATATCTTTTGATAGAGTGAACCGATTGCGATGAAACAAAACTAAGTTATACCTCCAGTTACGTACAATTTTAATGCGTGAAAGTTATCTACGTTATTTCTGTACTTTTGACGTGATGCCTGCACATCCAAACAGATAAACAGACAAACAGACAAAAATTCCAAAAATGATGGAAATGGGTTCTGTAAGTTACCCTTTATCTCCCTAGCTATTTTTATTTTTATTATTTTGAATGTACAAAAACGACTCTTCAACAGATTTATTATATGTATATAGAGTATAGATATAGATTAAGTTTAAGTATAGATAAATAAACAGTGATAACACGTCACACGCTCTTTTTACTGCAACCCAATTATGACTCTCAACCAAATGTCTCGCAAATCATAAAGAAAACTTTTTTCTCTCACTAATTCAATAAAGTTTTCGATCTCGTTAGACATCGTGAACTACCATGCTATTGCAAAAAATAGAGCTCCGACAGAACTCGTGTTCGCTTTGACCGTCGCGGTCTAACTGCTTTTGTGTGTGTAGGATTCTAAGCCACCGCATAGATTACAGTGAACGCGGAACGCTGAACACGGAACTCTGACCGCTAGACCTCGCGCAGTGGGGCCGGCGGCGCCATAGCCATGACTGGGGGCCTTAAATTCGTTGGAGGTCACCACAGGATAGTCCGATTAAACAGTAACCAACCCTAGTGTGTTGAACTGCGAGTAGCATCGTCAATAAACAAAGGAACTGCATTAGTGTATGGGGCGGTGCAGTTAAAACGACTTTTCTTAGAGTGGAGAGAGCCCAGAGAGCAATACTTAAAGTGATGCTGCGAAAACCCTATCGCTATCCAACAACTCAGCTCTACTCGGATTGTAAGGTACTAACCGTTCGTCAGCTCTTCGTGTTGCAATCCGTTCTCAGAAGACACTCCAGCGTTCCACCCTCTGATCCCAACAAACGAACTAATGTTCCTCCAGGTACACGACACAAAACCTCTTTTGCGAAACACCTTCACATCAAGTACACTAATTCACAAGAAAATTCATAAAGAACTAAATATACTAGACTGCAACAAATTTTAATTAAAAGCCAACGTGATTAAATGACTACTCCAACAGGACTATGCACAAACTGAATAAAACCAAATACCTACATTGCCTAATACTGCATTATTCTACACTATTATTTTTTCACATATAACACTTAACACTCACTACTCTTACACAAAAATTCACCACACATACACCATAAACACATCCCCACACACATTCACCCATTTACTATTACATAGGAGTTTAATTGTTATTCTGTACCATGTCTTTTCTTTTTAGAATATATGTGTATAAAAGTAAATCTGATCTGTTAACAAGTACTTACAATAAGTTGGTACAGTCCGCAGATGTATAATCCCTATTTTATGAAACCTAACAGCTGAACACTGTCTCTTAAAATACAGGTTATCCAAGTTTGAGAGGCAGAGCTCACAATATCTGTATACAGGCTTCTGTAGCGTATTTAGCATCTTGGTAATTAATCAGTGTATACTAATGTATGTTTTTTTTGTGACAATAAACTTAATATTATTACTATAACTCATCCTTTTCGTAGGGTGCCGCGGCGCGCGGCGTCGTCGAGTGAAGATGTCTGCGTGCGTGAAGAACTGCGTCGCCGCGTCCACTGCTGTCTCGAAGACTCGTCGTGATTTCTTCACGAAACCACTTTTTTCAGTGTGGCGTTATCGATGTCCATGCCGCGTCGACGCTATCGAAACGGGTTTCTTGAACAGATGTGTCATAACGTAAACGTGATACGGTAAAAGTGAATGTTAAGGTTCTATGGTGGTGCCGATTGTGAAGGAGGTAATGCGTGAAACAGCTGGTTGATTCTGTGAACATGTCGAAGTGAATGCTTGGGTGAAGTGATCACGAAGTGGGCTATCATTCCATCTTGATTACTAGGTTTGACAGCTCACTTCGAGATCACTTCATCCAAGCCTTCACTTCGACATGTTATCAGAATCACACTGCAGTACTGTGTCACTATGGGCACGCTACAATTGCGGCGATAAGTCCCTTCTTTGAGGAGTGGCTGGAGCGGCTTCCTTACCTTCCGTTTGACGCAGGTACTCACCGGACACGGTTGTTTCGGGAGGTACCTGTTTCGAATTCGGCGGGAGGATACGCTCGGGTGTCAACACTGCGAGGATCGCCCGGAGGACACGGCAAAACTCACTCCTCAGGTGCTAGTGTCGTTCCAGTGGCGTAGCGCGGGTGTCAGCCGCCCGAGGCGGAAGAAAAGACCACTTACATTGAAATAACAGATATAGAACACTTATGATTGACAAATGACAAGATTTTTATTAGCGAATCCTAAATACATATAAAATTCTCCCGTTACTGAGTGACTGATTGACTAACAGACAACGCACAGCCAGAACTGGTCGAAGAAAGCTGAAATCCGCCGGGGCGTCGCATCTCAGGTCAGGGCCCGACACCATTTTTGCGAGTCCTAGTTTTTCGCCTAGGTGTTCTTTTTGTTGCTTTCGTGGACGCGGTCGACCTCGACGGTCGCAGTCGAGACACTGGAACAACAAAATATAATAAATGTCGGTGAAGGTACAACTGTCTAGGTTACATCAGCCAGGATATTGGAAATAAATACAGTATTAAGGGAAGTGTGCGCAATAGAAAAACCATTTGCTTTTAAAAGGCCTATTAGAATTTGACTGTGTTTTTGGCGTAAAATGGCCAACTTTGGCTTTCTGGGTAGTTGAGAATAGTTTTATAGTTAGTTTTATAGCGGCCTCACTTTTCCCATTTTTCTCTTATCTATTTGTAAAAAGAAAAAGTTCGAAGTACCTAAGTTTCTCATAAAATGCGCGACGCATTTTTTTGAGCTCGTGGATTGAACTACTGTAGGTACTAAGCAAATGAAATGAAAAATATGTCATAACATTCCTTATACAGCGGTTTAGTTCACAGCAGCCTCACAAAGGAGATGGGGAGAAAATGTATGGCTCTGGTCCAAGAAGCTATTGAGATTCTACTATACTCAAATGTACTGTCGTGTATGGTGCTTTTCAAAAACCAAAGCTCATGGAAATGGCTACATAAAAAAGGTTAAAATATTGGTTTTTGTAAAGAGTTCTTCCGCTTACTTCTAAGTAAAACAGCAAAGGCTTTGACTGTATAAAGATTATGCAAAAGATATTCACTAGGTACTCTACGAGTACTATAACTACTATACTTATAACCTTCGCGACTATAAACCTTAAAGGGGTAAGCAGACTTTTGCTGTTGTAGGATAAAGTTCACAGTTGGTTGCAATAGTCCTTATGAGATGAAAGCAGTCTTCGCCAAGTTCTTTTCACACGGAACCTTCGCGACTATAATCCTTAAAGGGGTATACAAACATGTGCGCCAATCTTTTTACTCGAGTGGCCTGTGGGTAAAATATTCGGAGCGAGCCTATAGAATCCTGCGCACCCAGTATAACAATGCCTTCAGAATGCCGTTGAGGCTGCCGTGACGCTGCAGTGCCTCAGGCATGTTTGCGGAGGCCCACGTCGACGGGTTTCAAGTCATTATTCGCAATAAAACAGCCTCCTTGATACAGCGCCTCCGAAGCAGCGGCAACAGCATAGTTAGTTAGTTCTGCACTGCACGTTATGACTGCCCTTTCCAGAATAATTGGATCGATCAGACACGATATAATATTTTTTTATTATATACCTATGTTTAAGTTAATTTTTAGTATACGTAGGTTAAATCTTATTTATTATTATCTATGGTTAAATAGGTTTCGTCGAGCATTTTCGTCGTTTGGCTCCCAGACTGGGGCTGGCCGGGGCTGCCTTCAAGCGGCTTCTGCCCAATCTAGGGGGTCCAAACGCGCTCTACGCGGGGGTCGTGTGGTCTATGGCCCTTTATGGGGCGCTGGTGTGGGTGCCTACTTTGAGGAAGCGACCTGCCCGTTACCTCAATGCGTCCCAGAGGGTCATGGCTATTCGGCTGGCCCGGGAATACCGCACAATCTCTGGCGAGGCGGCGAGTCTCCTTGCCGGACTGCCGCCATGGGATCTGAGGGCGAGAGCACTCGTGCTCATTTACGAATGGCGCGTGGAGGCGCAACGCCGGGGCGAGACTCCCCTGCCGCGGCAAATCGCAGCACGGCGGGCGGAGCTCCGGCAGGATGAGGAGTAGCTAGAGCGCGCCATGGCGTCCTCACCTTCCGCTTGACGCAGGTACTCACCGGAAACGATTGTTTTTGAACGTATACAAGAAAGCTCATTAATTAAGAGAAGGCAGAACACAAGAGCGAGTGTAGCCAGCTCGAAAATTTATCATCTTTTGATCATTGATTTCACACTTAAATAGAAATAACTTTATGGACTGATGCAAGAGAGTTCATTAACTGAGATAGGGCAGAACACAAGAGCGAGCGAAGCGAGCTCGAAATTTCATGCACCCTAACTCGGAAAGGTCTTATTTTCTTTTGATCATTTCATACATAAACATAGTCATTTTGTTAAGTTGTACAGAAACGCTCGAGAAGAAAGTTAGTGCAGAAGCGAGCTCGTAATTTTTTACACCCCACCACGGACGGGTTTCATCACGTCGCCCGTTAAGGGGTGACAACCGATCGTGACAAAATGGCAACGAACTAGAATCACCCCTAAATGCAGAAAACCTCAAGACATTAATAAATTTTTGCACCTCATCTCGGAAGGGTGTTATTGCATTTCGATCATTCATACTGAAATTATAAGTTTTTTGTTGATTTATGCAGAAAATCTCAGGACGTTACAGAGCGCAAAACGCAAAAGGGCGAAGCGAGCTCAAAAAAAATTGCACCCTATTCCCGACAGGATTCATTGCGTCAAACGTTTAGGGGTGCCACCCGATAGTGCCATCGAGCGGTCGGGTGTCACTCCTAAACGGGTGTCACCTGGTGCGGGCCCTCCCGCCCCCCCTAGTAGATGCGAGTATTTCGAGGACAATGGTGTGATTGTTACTCGTGGTCTATGGTGACCGTAGTGGGTGAAAGTCCCACAATGCTCCACACACATAGTGGATGCGCGTGTTTGTGAGGTGGTCCTCGTGTATGTGGATATGGGTTGAAATAGTTGTTCCAATGCAGGCAGACCAACCAGGCTTGCGCTGACATGGGCGTATCGGGAGACTAGTCGCGGAGGGTAGCGGGATCCGAGGCACGGTGCGCCGCTGGCCGACCGCAGGTAGTTGGGGGCCCAAGTAGTGTGCTAGCCACACATGAAAGGCTGCCCCGCCAACTGTCAAAAAATCCCTGAATGCACCATCGTGCTGGTTGGCGACCAGACGAGAGGGCCCAATGGACATTCCAGGGGGGGCTCGGGCGTCCCCGCAGTCTCCAGGCTAGTCCCCCAATGATGCCGTCCTACCAGAGCATGCCTGAAGGTTAGCAGCATGGAACCTCATTTCACTTCCTTCTCCTCCCCTTCCTTCACTCAAATAACAGAATGAACAGGAAAAATAAGAGAAAAGCTGTACAGCGGCAGCACTCCCTCTCGCACAAAGTGCATCTCTCGAACATACGAGGTCTGCACTCAAATCTCGCCGCAGTCCATCACCACCTCGAGACGTAGAAACCAGCGCTCTTATTTCTGTCGGAGACGCAGATCGGATGTCCGTCACACGTGTCATATCTGTCTTACCCAGGGTTTACCCTGGAGCACCACTTTAGACCACGCGCGGGCGTACGTGTGTACGCCCGGGACGACATCTGCTATCGGAGTCTCCGAAACCTTGAAGACTCCAGGTTCTCAACGCTGTGGGTTATAGTGGACACAGGCCTGGACCGCCACGGCACTGTCTACGCCTGTGTCTACCGTTCGCACAGCGGTGATTTGGAGACAACTGGGCTCACACAGCACCTGAGTGAGGCGGCGGTTGCGGCTCAGCAGCGGTACCCTTCTGCCCAATTGGTGTTACTGGGGGATTTCAATGCCCACCATCAGGAGTGGCTCTTCCCATACCAGTGCACAGACCATGCTGGACGTGAGACGCGAAAGCTAGCGCTAGCGTTAACTCTTACCCAGCTGGTCCAGAGGGGAACGAGGGTGCCGGATGTTGATTCGCACACTGCCAATTGCTTGGACCTTTTGCTGACAACTGATCCAGACCGCTACTCGGTGACGATTTCTTCACCACTGGGTAGTTCGGACCACTGTCTGGTGAAGTCTGTGTCCGTCTAATCCCCGCCCGATCCTAGCCCAAGAGGCACCCGGCGGGTATGGCGATACAGGTCAGCAGATTGGGATGGCATGCGATCTTTCTTCGCATGTTACCCTTGGCAGCCTACTTGCTTTTCTTCGACTGATGCTTCGTCGTGCGCGGAGGCCGTGACGGATGTGTTGCGGAGGGGAATGGAGTACTACATTCCGTTCTCTGACGTGACAATGTCTGGCGAAGCTCGTCCATTGTTTGGTGCCGAGTGCCACCGCGCTGATGCGCTTAAGCACGCGGCGTACCTAGCATGGGTCGACGCTCGTACGCGCAAAGCAAATGATGTGAGTCGGAAGAAGAGAGCCTTCAACAGGGCTGCCAAGTCCTGCAAGAAGGTGTTGCGGAAGGCTCGATTTGACCACATTAGCCGAATAGGGAACAAACTTTCTTCATACCCAGCAGGTAGCAAGGCTTTTTGGTCCCTGGCTAAGTCGGTCGAATCGAACTTCTGCCGCCCCTCACTACCACCACTGCTGAAACCCGACGGGACGCTGGCCCACTCCGCTGAGGAGAAAGCGAACCTGTTTGCTTCTTTGTTTGCGGAATCTTCACGTCTGGATCCTGGTGGCGCGGAGCCCCCTGCTTCTCCTGCTGGATGCGAGTCGAGTATGTCGAACATCCGCATTCATCAGAGAGACGTCTGTAGGGTACTGCGTAACCTAGACGTGAACAAGGCTAGTGGCCCCGACGGGATACCGGCAGTTGTGCTGAAGACTTGTGCGCCTGAGTTGTCTCCGATCTTGACACGCCTATTTCGCCTTTCGTTTGAGACTGGAAAAGTGCCAAAGGCTTGGAAGCAAGCTAACGTGCAGCCCGTGCCCAAGAAAGGTAGTCGAGCTGACCCGTCGAATTATAGACCTATCTCAGTAACGTACAATACAATACGGATTCCGACGAAATCGGTCTACTGGGGATCTTCTTGCATATGCCATTCACATCTGGAGTGAGGCCATAGAGAAGCACGGGGAGGCACTAGCGGTCTCCCTTGACATCTCGAAGTCCTTCGACAGGGTCTGGCACGATAGCCCTATTAGTAAGCTTCCTTCCTTCGGTCTGCCCGCCGGATTGTGTGATTGGATCGCGGATTTCCTGAGGGATCGGTCTATACGAGTGGTCACTGATGGTTGCTCGTCTGGACTGCTGGATATTAATGCCGGGGTTCCTCAGGGGTCGGTGCTTTCGGCAACACTGTTCTTGCTGCATATTAATGATCTGCTTAAACCTGGTACCTTTGGGTATGCAGACGACAGCACTGTTGCTGAAAGATACGTGTCCGATGCACGAGCTGGTGGGTCGCAGATCCGGTCTCTCCGGGAGGCTATGGTTGAGCGCTTGAACGTGTCCTTACAGGCTGTCTCAGAATCGGTCGATGCCAATCTGGTCAAGTTCAATGCTGCTAAGACCCAAGCGTGTCTATTTTCCGCTAAACGGAGCCAATTCCACCCAGCTCCATCTTTCCAAGGTGCAACCGTGCCGATAACCGACCAACTTGAGCTTCTTGGGGTTACATTAACATCTACCCTCAATTTTGGCCCTTTCAGAGAGGCAAAAGCTCAAGTCGCTGCAAAGAAGTTGGGGATCTTAGCAAAGGTGAGACGGTACTTTACGCCGGAACAGCTGCTCAGACTCTATCAAGCGCAAGTTCGATCATGTATGGAGTACTGCTCTCATCTTTGGGACGGATCTGCCAGATACCAGCTTGATGCCCTTGAGTCAATTGAGAAACGAGCCAAGAGGATCATCGGCGATGATAGGCTCATCGCGACGAAGCTTCAAAGTCTTGAGCATCGACGACGAGTTGCTAGCCTGTCGGTTTTCTACCGGTTGCATTTTGGGGAATAATCATAATCATAATAACGGAATTGCATAATTTGATTCCGCCAAGCCCGTTCCGTCATCGGACCACAAGACGAACGGCGATGCGCCACCGGTACATGGTGGACATCCCACCCACGCGCACAAAACGTTTTGGGAACACATTCATAGAGCGTGCAGCTAAGGAGTGGACTTCCCTGCCGGAGTCTGTGTTTCCTGATAGCTATAACCTGGGAGTATTTAAGTCAAGAGTGAATAGGTTACTTCTAGGCAAGCGTGCTCCATCTTCGACCACATCATCGCTTACCATAAGGTAGTAAAAAAAAAAAAGTTTTTCGAGAGCCATGGTGTGATTGCTGCTCGTGGTCAATGGTGACCGTAGCGGGTGAAATTCCAACAATGATTCACACACATGGTGGATGCGCGTGTTTGAGAGGTGGTGCTCGTGTATGTGGATATAGGTATTTCGAGAGCAATGGTGTGATTGCTACTCGTGGTCAATGGTGACCGTAGTGGGTGAAATTCCCACAATGCTTCACACACATGGTGGATGCGCGTGTTTGAGGGGTGGTCCTCGTGTATGTGGATGTAGGTATTTCGAGTGCAATGGTGTGATTGCTACTCGTGGTCTATGGTGACCGTAGTGGATGAAATTCCCACAATGCTTCACACACATGGTGGATGCGCGTGGTTGAGAGGTGGTCCTCGTGTATGTGGATGTAGGTATTTCGAGTGTAATGGTGTGATTGCTACTCGGGGTCTATGGTGACCGTAGTGGGTGAAAGTCCCACAATGCTCCACATACAGCGAGGATGCACTTAGTTAGGCTATGAGAGCCGTGGCGCTAGAGTTATTTACTTGTGTGAATGGTTCCCCGAGGTTTTGTTGCAATACAGTTGTTTTTTTATGTGAATAACGATGGTACATGGCCCTGGGTGATGACTTCAATGTTTTACAAGATTTCAGAGTTTTTTTTATGTATGGTGTTAACTGGAAAGTAATGTTTTGTAAAAACAATTAAATTATTGAGGATAAAGTTTTTCTGAGCCATATTGTGGTCAGGATTGGCCGAGTCGAACAGAGTACTGTTGTTGAGTTTTGGTTGCAGGTTAACACACGAGGCCGTGTGATAACAGGATGGCCGCGTCGGAAATAAGATAGTCATTGAATAATCGGAACGCCAACGCCATCTAGTGGCGTTCGACAGAGTCTAGGACGTTGTGCTTTGCGTAGGTCGTTGTGGCGGTCGAGCAGTGCAGACGTGCACACGTCTAGAAACCGCCGCGTGTTCCGAATACTTGTTCAGTGTACCTATTGTGTGAGACTATTGATATTGAGACTTTCGAGTGTGAATAATAATTTGATTTAAAAGCCAACGGTGTTTCTATTGCGCAATAACCAAGACTTCCCATAGTACGCCCACTGTAGTTCCAATATCTTGGCTGATGTAACCTCGAGAGTTGTTTGTACCTTCGCTGACGTATATATATATATATACAACCTGTAACTAAAATCGCGAAAAAAATATTGACTCCCCCATACATTTATGTGCACATAACTCGACAAAATTTACTGAACAGCTGATTTTTTTTGTCCTTGTTTGGGTCACAGAAGTACGAACATAATATGTTCATTAGATTCGGGCTGTGACAGACGACAGACGAGAGACACAGACTACTGATCCTATAAGGGTACAAATTTTCATGCATTCGGACGTTCCCTGAAAAACCTGGCCGGCCGAAATGCGAGTCGGACTCGCGTGCAAAGGGTTCCGAACGAATTTATTTTTTTTTTACGTGTTATTTTAACACTATAGACATCTTATTTTCCTGTAATCTATAGGTAAAAATCTATTATCTCTATTTTTTTTTTTAATTTTTGGCGGAGTAGTTTCGGAGATAAGGGGGGATGGTCATTTTTCGTCTAATTTCTTGAATAACTTCAAAACCATTTATTTTAAAATTATGAAAAAAATATATTTAAAACTCTTACAGTAAGCCCTTTCATTCTTTCATTTGATATATCATACGATATTGTTCAAAAAACTTTTCATTGAAATTTTCTAGATTGACCTCAAAAGTGACGCCCATACTAAAAATTTAATGATTTACGCAATGCGTCCTTGTTTGGGTCACAGAATTCCATATGTGTACCAAATTTCAACAGAATCGGTCCAGTGGATCCGGAGAAAACTGGCTGTGACAGACAGACAGACAGACAGACACCCGAGAGATCCTATAAGGGTTACGATTTTTGTTCGGAACCCTAAAAAGAGTATTTGAGAATATTTTACCGTTAATAGGTATTGGAGTTGTTGTCGTTCGGTTGTAGGGTTCCGTAGTTGTCCAGATATCGTACTCCGGCACCCACATCCCTATATCCAGAGGTTCGTAGCCAAAGTCCGTCATATACGTCTGACCCCGGTACTCCACTCTCTGCATAGTGAAGTCCTCGTAGTAGGTCCCCTCTTCCCACTTCCACTCCTGGATGTCCAGTAGAGTCATGTTCTTCTTAAAGCCCCACGCGAACAGCTCGAAGAGGCATTTGTCGGAGAACATTAAGTGGACTGAGACGTCGAACACCGTACCTGTTTAACAACGTTATGGAGATGTGAATCTTCGAAAAAAAATCGTAAATTAAAGAATTTAATTCCACAAAGCCGTTTTTATTTCAGAAGCTATTGCAAGGTTCCAATTCTATTCGGTGTTGGATCGGCAAGAAACTCCACCGATCACTTTAAAAAAAAATTGATTGAATAGTTTCCTGAGTAAACAAATATAATTGTATTTAGTCCCTCAGTTAGATTATCGAAAAATATTGGATACGTACTTTTGCTTTATCGAATCAACAAAAATTTACAAAGATAAAACGCATCAAAGATCTGCTAGTCTATTCTGTAAACAACCATTTCGATATCGAGCTTCACCTGAGTGACAAAACTCACAAAATGAGCTTTATTGCACACAACATAAAGGTCTTAATTTGAAACTCACCTCGGATTCCACTGTCGAGATACGAAAATGTTGTTACAGAATAGCACTACAGGAGTGGGGCCTTGTGACGTCACCGGAAAAAAGTGCATCGGAATGTGACGTGACACGAATTGTCAACGCACTGAATCGACTTCATTGTTTTTGTTTAGGTACGTGAAAAAAGAAAAAATACAAAATTTGCAAATACAATTATTATCATCATCATATCAGCAGAAAGACGTCCACCGCTGGACATAGGCCTCCCCCAAATGAGGGTTTGCCATAATCGCCACGCTTGGCAGGCGGGTGGCGATCGCAGTGTATGGTGTTGAGTTTTACAGAGAACGCTGCTGCCTATTCTCTGGTGAGTCCCTTAGTCGCCTCTTACGACACCCACGGGAAGTGATGGAATGGTATTATTCTTTTACGGCACCGGCCGACACAATGCGGCTGGCAAATACAATATGACACAAAAAATACAATATGTGTGCAATATTTTTTGGAAACCCAAGGAAATCTGACGGACTAATTAGAATTTTTTAATCGACTACCCTATTGTTGAGTGATCGGTTTTACACAGGAGTCAAGGCAGAAAGTATTGACGTACCCCTGTAGCGGTAACAGGCTGGTCCGTAGTTGGTCCGGGGACAGTAGTGCTTAACTCTCATCTCCGACACTGCCGACGCGTTTATCAGTTCCATTGTGAGACACGTGTACTCCACTCTATCTATTATTGTGATCTGGTGACAGTATACACGGTGATTTATAATGACGTCACGGAATCTTTAATCATTATTTGCCAAGGTTTTTCCTAACTATATTGGGGTTCCATACTTCCA
This sequence comes from Lacanobia wlatinum, assembly GCA_947578705.1. Lineage (NCBI taxonomy): Eukaryota > Metazoa > Arthropoda > Insecta > Lepidoptera > Noctuidae > Lacanobia > Lacanobia wlatinum. Next base: position 2,993,460 of record OX388046.1, on the reverse strand, counting down.
TTCAAACCAGGGGGCTACTCTAACGAAATCCGTAGTTTCGGGCTTAATTGCGGGCGGGCATTTTCTACTCCGTATCACCTAACCACTGAGAAGTAATGATAACACGATTTGAGAGTTACTGTGAAATCGTGTTGTCATTCATTCTCAGTTCGGGTTCGGGACTAATTGTAAGTCTGTAGGTGATACGGAGTAGAATACGCCCGCCCGCAACTAAGCCCGAAACTACGGATTTCGTCAGAGATTTCGCCCCTGATTCAGCTGAATACCAGTAATTTATGGCCACTTTACCTTCACAATTATCTGGGCAACGTGAAACTTTAGGGCACCATGTTGCTAACATTTTTTGTTTTTTTGGCTCTAGACAGACGGACCGCATTTCAACTGCACCATACCCACCCACCCGCACGCTCCGCCCCCCCCCCCCCGCGCATAGAATCAGTAGTAGAAACAAGGTTAAAGTGAGCACACGCGTTGTCTGTCCGTAAATTAAACACGGGGGGCCGGGTGGGTATGGTGCAGTTCGGATGCAGTTGACACGACTGCAATCGGACTGCACGTTTGGTTTGCAGTCGTGTCATTTGCATTCAAACTGCACTTGAACTGCAATTTGCGGTTGGATTGCAGTTGAAATGCGGTCCGTCTGTCTAGAACCTATGTGTCCTCTACCCATCTACCTCTATGCATGTTGGATCGTGCGCCGCAACTTCGAAGAGGCGGCGGGGGTAGCTACGCCAGCTCCCATAGAAGAAAGTTCCAACTCATTTATTTCATTATTTTTTTTTTCTTTTTGTTTCAATTATGTTTTATTTAAACTTTCACAACATATAAGGCCCCAATTAAAAGGTACTTATCCTGGTGACATCAATAAAATTAACCCTAAAGCACCTGAAGGTGTACAGGTTGCAAGATTTTTGCCAAAATTATTTAAATAACTAGGTATGCTTACATTGTAATTCAAGAACTGGTACTGATTGTTGTCGGTTCTCAATACAATCGCCTCTCTGTATACCAAGTTGAGCTTCTCTTCTGGATCGCAAGCACCAAACTTCTGGTACGCGGTGCTAGCTAAAATATACAATATCACATTACACAGGGTAAATTGTGACGTCTTAATACACGAATTTTTATGTTTTGTCACGTTAACAAAACAAATGCGGGCGGCGAGACTTTGTATGTAAAATGTTCTTTTTTTGATTAATAGTTGCCAAATTTGTACACTAGGGCTCTGTTGACAGCGATTTATCGGACAATTTTGAGTATTTTGTGATAGTTCTAGTGCTTATACGGTTACTAAATCATCATAAAGGAACACAGGGACACAGTATATATTCTTCTTATTCAGTTTGTTAAATATCTCTTAAATCGGTTCAATATTGGGAGAAGAAAACAGTCGAGAGCCAAACCTCAAATTATGACTTTTTACATACAAAGTCTCGCCGCCAGCATTTCCTCTTAAGACGGTGCATTGAATTTTCAACGACACGCCTCGGCTTACTTTTATCAACAAGTGATACCACACACCCCACTCCAGCCGGTCTATTCTGTAGACATGGGCAAAATGTACACTAAAAAGATAAGATTGAAATGTATCTTTCGATCACTGGGATATGTATCACTCTTTTGTATCTTTATATCCTTATGTATCAGTGGCTCACGCTGTTCAGCGTGGCTCGCTTAATCCCTTCGCTCAACTCAATCCACTGTATCAGTGAGAGCGATAGATAATGTCAAAGCGCGACAGAACATTTTAAATACGGAAGTGCGAAAGAGACGCTAGAATTTGACGTTGGAAGTGTAAAAGAACAAGTGCATAGATGTGCGCTAGCTAATACGGTTACGAGACAGATAGAAAAAGACGCTGTGAGTGAATGAGTTGTAAAGAGATACACTGATAGGTACATTCGGATATGAACGGATACAAAAAGTGATTGATGGAAGCGGATTGATTCATTTCTTTTTATCTATCACTCCTGTGTTACCCATCTCTACTATTCTGTCAACATCTCACCGTGTACACTTAGGTTGAGTGAACGATAGTGAGCTGCCATTTCATCTTGTTTGTATAGTTTGACAGCTCACTTGTCGTTCACTTCGACATGTTTACAGCCGGTCTGTTCTGTCAACATCTCACCGTGTACACTTAGGAGGAGTGAACGATAGTGAGCTGCTAGTCTATTCTGTAAGAAACTATTTCGATATCGAGCTTCACCTGAGTGATAAAACTCACAAAGTGAGCTTTATTGCACACAACATAAAGGTCTTCATTTGAAACTCACCTCGAATTCTACTGTCGAGATACGAAATTGTTGTTAGAGAATAGCACTACTGACATTTCATCTTGTTTGTATAGTTTGACAGCTCACTTGTCGTTCACTTCGACATGTTTACAGCCGGTCTGTTCTGTCAACACCTCACCGTGTACACTTAGGTAGAGTAAACGATAGTGAGCTGCCATTACATCTTGTTTGTATAGTTTGACAGCTCACTTGTCGTTTAATTCGACACGTTTACAGCCGGTCTGTTCTGTCAACATCTCACCGTGTACAATTAGGAGGAGTGAACGATAGTGAGCTGCCATTTCATCTTGTTTGTATAGTTTGACAGCTCACTTGTCGTCCACTTCGACATGTTTATAGAATCGCACTGCAGAATATTGATACGCTTTAATGTTGTCCGTCCGTCTGTCTGTCAAGACCCCTTATCTCGGGAACCCTTGAAGCTGTGAAAATCAAACTTCTAAGTTAACGTAAAAAAAAATACGGCCGTTTATGCCGCAAAAAACGTATATTTCGACACTCTCAATGGAATTAAAATGTATAGAGCATTTCCCGTTGACCTAGAACTATGAAATTTGGCAAATAATACCGACTTATACTACAAGTATAGGGAAAAGTCTGGAAACTATACATTTGTAATTAAATCATAAAAAATTGTCTTAATTTAAAATAATTTGTAGCTACAAATTTGTACAGAACCCTTGTTGAGCGAGTAGGACCGCACTTGGCCGGTTTTTTATTTTTATTTGGAAAGTCAAAACTATTACTACTATTTTTTATTCGGGAAAACACCACGGGACACTATCGTTGGGGTACACTCACCGCGCAGTACATATTTCTGTTTGGAGATCTTGGAGATAGTGATCCGGTTGAACTTCGCAAGGCTCTGCTCCACCCAGGGGTAGTAGCTCATCATATCCAGGTAGCGGGACGGCGCGCCGCAGCCGGGGCCGCGTACACCCAGGCCCAGCTGGACAATGAGGCAAACTCTAAATACGCAATGTGTAACAGAAATTTAAGGGTATGTGTGTTTGAAATCAGCATGCAAGGATTGTGACAGATCGGTTGCAAGTGGCGGAAATATAATAACCTCAATGGTAGTTACTAATTTCGAGTCGTTTGGGGTTGAAGCTCTCGGGTCGTGGGGTTCGAGAGCTGCTGGTTTAAAGATCTGTCAAGACGCCTAGTTGGAACTTCGCGCACCCCAAGGACTGGCTTTTACCTCGAACAAACCCGACAGTGACAAAACCAGTCATCGAACGGTCGGGTCCCCTTCGCTACGCTGCTGACTATACAATAACGTACCAGTTGCCACCGTCCCCAGACGTCGCGCGACACGAGCGCAGAGCCCGCTCCCCACACACACACGCCGTCCGACTTCACCGACACGGCGCACGCGACGTAGGGGGGACGCATCTTACGGCTGTATAGCTGGGGAATACCATCATATTCATTTAAATTGAGTAGGTAGGTATGAATCGTAGCATTAGGAGGAGCTCGTGGCTAAATAATACCATTCGCACAGGTCGAACATCGAGGTTAAGCTTCTTCGCCTCTTCGGTCCGTGGTTGGGCGACCGTCCGTTACATACTGAGTTTCCTCCGTGCCTTCGGTCTTTGACAGTCGTTACGGACAGTCAGATCCCAGAAAATCTGACACGAGTCTTGTCGTTGACGAAAACTAGAAATCAATATCGGACCCATATGAGAGCCTTGAAGAACTCCAGAAGTGAGTATTAAAGAGAAGAGTGGAGTATTAAAAAGAAGATTGCTGCCCCTTCACGACTTTTTTGTTTCCTTTCAGTCTGAAGAACAAAACTTTCAATAAAGTTGGCCGAATATGGTGGTTTAAGTTTTCGGATCTACCTTGGATCGGTCTACCTTGTCGAAGGCACTGATAAAATCTATGTAAATGGAATTTCGTTATGACCCGGTGGTCGTGGGTTCGATTCCCATGGGAAGAGCAAACTTTGTAAAGTTGTTTTCCAGTTTGGCTAAGACATTGCAGGCTTGAATCATCTGATTGTCTGATAAAAAGATGATTCCGTGCTTAAGAAGGCACGTATAAGCGAGTGGTCCCGGCCCCCAAATGGCGGTCGTTAAATAAACCATGTCAGAGGCCCTTGAGGCGGTTTAAAAACTCTGTCACTAGGGTGTGTGGGGTCGTTAGACTTGACTGCCCACACGATTAGAAGAAGAATGGAATTTTGGGTGCGAAAGTCTGCTAGGATCGTTGACATAAAGGGCTAAGTTGGTTGTGATGGATCTTTGCATGCGAAATCCGTGCTGTTGGGAAGCAAGCTAGTACCTGCGTAAGGTCGTATTAGGCAGTTGCTGGCTTGCTGTGGGTTGTGCAGGTCAGGAAGGCAGTCGATCCATATAAAATACTAGTACTCAGCAGCATCCCGTTAGACAGCCAGCCTGATCGATTTCATGTAAGGATCATAGCAAGTTGCGTTTTGTAGTATGTATCTCCATGTGAAAAAGAAGTGAGGAAAATAATATGATTGAATTTTTTAGAAAATAATGAACACGTATTTTTTACTTTATTTAATTTCAGGACATGGGTCTTGTAACGTTACTTCTAGGTAGAAATAATTTCAATAACCTTGTATTGCGTTAATCATTATTGTATTATACATATTTGATTACGAGAAGCGGGAATTTTAAATGGTGTATGTACACATAAACTGTACCAAATGTTCCCTTAGAAAGAAAGAAAGAAAGAAAGATAATTTATTTGTCAAATATGCGTTTACATGAACTGTCGAATCAGACATGCAAGGTATTAACAGTATATTGTGAGCGTCCATATTTTGCCAATAGTGGCGTACAAATTTTGTAGGTATAACAATAATAATAATTTTAACAATAATTTTGAATTTACACAAGAAACAAATGTCAAGATATAACAGTCCACACTAAATTATATTATGTCCAGTATATATTCTTTATCATGCAGTCAAATAACTAGACTAGACTTGGACTTTACAACTTTGGTTTGCTACAAAAAACTCGTCTAAATTAGTGCATTTTTGAGGATTTTTTGGCAGATCGAAGAGTAAGTTTCGTTTCTGTATGTATACAAACCTAAATGCCGTATGGTCTCGGCCGATGCCGTATGGTGCCGTCAAAGAATAATACCATCCCATCACTTCCCGTGGGTGTCGTAAGAGGCGACTAAGGGACTCGCCGGAGAATGGACAGCAGCGTACTCTGTAAAACTCAACACCATACACTGCGAACGCTAACCCGCCTGCCAAGCGTGGCGATTATGGCAAACCTCCCCCCCTTTTGAGGGAGGCCTATGTCCAGCAGTGGACGTCTTTCGGCTGATATGATGATGATGGTAAACCTAAATAGCAAATCTACCGCACAGGTTTTGGTGTAGCCGAGAAAGAAAATGTGAACTCACATTTGCTGCCATGTAGAACTCTCTGCACATCTTACCAGGGATATGCATTACGTCGACCACTTCCTTTTCCAAGACGTCCACATCTGAAAGACAAGTGAAGTCAGGAACATTCATTGCTTACACAAAACTAGTAAAAAAGTAGTAACATTGATATATAAAAAACCCAAGATGCACAGTCTCGAACAAATGCAACACTCGAAACTGTCGGTCGTCAAAAACTGACATGTATAAACTGACATGAGTGAATTGTTATACTATAGTTACACTGAGTTATACTATAAACATTTTGTTTTGCAAATTCAACCTTACACGGATCGCTTAAAGTTGTTTTTACAAAGCAGTGCAGTATGGAGAGCGATGCGAGACTGTTTGAAACTTGCGCACAATTATACATATTGCGCTTGTTTTTTGCGGACGTTTTGAGATGCTAACCGATGGTAGCCGATGAATGCGAGACGTACAGTGCCGGTTGTTGTGGCGACGCTTAGGGGAGGCCTATGTCCAGCAGTGGACGTCTTTCGGCTGATATGATGATAAGATAAGATAACATAAGATAAGATTTCTTTATTTGTTTAAAGCATGCAAGATATTACATCATTTGAATCCAATCATGTTTAGCCTTGAGTAGCGGCGTACAAATATTTCTATAAAACATGAAAGCATTAACAATTAGAAAAGAACGAAAATTTACCTAGAATAGGCATTTACAAAGTTTATAATTTTAGAACTTTATAAATTATGTTAAAATGTAAAAAAATATTATTATGTTATAATGTCAAAAAATATTACTTATTATGTTACAATGTCAAAAATATTATGTTGTAATGTCAAAAGTATTATTATTTCATAATGTCAAAACTGTGATAATGTCAAAATTCCATAAAAAATAAAAATAGTATTTATGTCAGCAGACAGATAAAATTATTCAATCCTTTTAGGCTAGAAATTCGGAGACACTATAATATGCTTTTTGCAAAAGAAACATTTTCAAGTGACGCTTGAGTGCCTCGCCATTTAGCTCTTTCCAACTTTTAGGCAATATATTAAATATCGTAGGCGCCATGCAGACGATACTTTTGCGCGTGAGAGCCGTTTTTGCTGGATAGACTCGAAGAACGGTCATATCCCGTCTGTTACGCGGTACCACGTCCTGTACGTCTACCATGAGTTTTATCAATCTATACTCACTAGCGACTGTAGTTAAAAATATATATGAAAACCTTTAAAAAACAAGTTTCTAATTTATTTTTTTAGTTGTTAACTAAAGTTTTACTTGCAACTTGATTGTTTGTTAGTTAACAACTTAAACAAATAAATTAGAAACTTGTTTTTTTTAAGTTTTCATACATTTTTTTAACTACAGTCGCTAGCAAGTGTAGTTTGATAAAACTCATGGTAGACGTACTGTAGACGTTGAAACAAATTGGGGTTTGTTTTAACAAACATTGCTGTTTCGAGTATATATAGACAAGGAAGAGTTAATAGCTTGTACTTTATGAAATATGGCTTACATGTATGAATGATGATGATTTGATGAAATTTATGGGGAAGTCGATTTTTTTTCGCGATTTCAGTGTTGGTCCCATAGTAAAAGTTGCTCATAATTTTACGCGCCAGAATTAATTCTAGGTACATAACGACATTTACGTGCTGCTAACGCCATCTAGTATCAAGTAGCAGACATTTACGTGCTAGAACATTCTCGATGTTTCGACACCTGGTCAATCGGGACCGGTATGTACCCGAAGTTTCCATACCAGAAGGTTCTATAAATGACTGTCGGTATATAAAGGGCGGACATCCGGCGACTGGGGTCAGTATTGAATTGGCGATACAAACGATAACTTCGAGAGCGATATTCAACTGCGAATTATAGTGAAGTGAAGTGATCAGTAGTGCGATTGTGTGTTATGATTAGTGTGTTTTAAAGTGCTAATTAGTGTTGTAAATTAAAGTGTCAGTTTTGGTTGTTCAATCGGCTGTTTTTATTGTAAGGAACCCCGAGCTCGTAACAATAATGATGAGTAGATACAATTACCTCTTAAGAGTTATTGCGTTTATTTTGTTACAGGTAGTATAAAGGTAAAACAATCTTGATGTCTTTTTATTTAAACTCCGTTTAAAAATAAAATTCAACTAAAAACCGATGTAAATACAATGCGTAAATACAACAATAACGATGGCTAAATGAATTGAACACTTTAAGCAGTAGTTAATTGTTTAATATGTGTTTGTGTAAGAAGTCACATCAAGATTCATCATCTGTCTAGCCTTTTCCCAACTACATTGGGGTCGGCTTCCAGTCAAGCCAGATTCAGCTGAATACCAGTATTTTACATGGAGCGGCTGCCTACCAGACCTCAACAACCCATTAACTGGGTAACACGGTACTTCATGGCAAGACTGGAGTCAGATTTACTGGCTTCTGACTATCCACGACTGCCAAAGTCACATCAAGATTGTTTACCTTTATTTATTCTTTGTTAAAATAACGGTTCACTCTACAGTAACCCATATTATTTGAAAGACAAAATAAGAAATTAATTACCTTCTTTAATTTTAATGACGTAAAACACTGGATTTCTTAGTAGGTCAGGAGGCGGACATACTGGCTTGATTGTTGCTGTAAAAAGAGAGAAAGAAAAATGCAGCACAAAAAACCCACGTCAAAATTCATTCAAATCTTTAAACAACGGGTTCCCTACTCGAAAACGATTGCTCGATAAATTATGAGCGTGACAGTTCAATACCTCGATGCATCAAAATCTCGAAAAACTGATTCGAACTGACTCGAAAAGTTGATTTATATTTCTACGCATATATTGTTTTATTTAATTCGTAGGTACCCAAATAAAAACCTTAAAACTATTCTGTAAATTAGTCGGTCGAGAAATAATGTTTCAAGGTAGGTAATGGGCCTTCGTGCTGCCGATGATTCGAGCTTATAGATGTGCGAGATTTTGATGCATTGAGGTAGTGAACTGTCGCGCTCATAATTTATCGAGCAATTCTTATTCGATCTCACGTCATTCGATTTCGAGTAGGGAACCCCCAAAGGGGGTGGGGGGTCTTTACTATGCTTATTTTTGACTAGTGGACGTCACGCGGTTTTACCCGTGTAGTTCCCGTTCCCGTGGGAGTACGGGGATATAATATAGCCTATGTTACTCCCAGATAATCTAGCTATCCATTGCTTGAAGAATTTTTCAAATCGGTCCAGTAGTTTCGGAGCCTATTCATTTCAAACAAACAAACAAATCTTTCCTCTTTATTAGTGTAGACAAACAAACAAATCTTTCCTCTTTATTAGTGTCGACAAACAAACAAATCTTTCCTCTTTATTAGTGTAGATAGATGACATGGGGAACGAGGGGGTTAGAATGTAGATTACGTCAGAAATATTTAGGTTACTTTTTTGTATGCAAATCTAAGTAAACTTTGAATTGAAATAATTATCACTAATTATGCAGTTGGTTTTACTCTCATGCGATGTTTCATAGTTATAACAAAAGTGGGGGAAATAGATATCGCGCGAGTAAGAACTATTTCAATGCTTACGTAAGCACAGGAGGGAGGGGTAAGAGCTTTGTTTACTATCGCTGACAAGGGGAGGGGGGCTGGTTCAAAATGAGTTAAGTTCTGCTTACGTAATACTTAAACAGCCCCTGTGTCATTGGATTATTCTAAGGTCATAGAACGGTTCGTGGACGAAGAAGAAGCAGTCACTCACTGTCTCTGACTGGGGAGCTGAGTTGCACGAGCGCCACCGTGTTGTACGTCTCGCCGTACTCTGGGTGTATCACGTAGTTGCGCACGCGCCGCCCCGGCCGGTCCCACCCCTCGCCCAGTAGGACGCGACTGTTCTTGCTACCGATAACGAAAGTAAGGTAAGCATCAAAATCAAGTTCATTTAATTTTTGTATTAACTTTTTGAACTTAAGGCACTTGTCTCACCGCCGGCGAGGAAGAGATTGGCTATGGACTATTTGCTCGCTGAGGAAAGGGATAAAAGATATAGATCTCGTGTGGGTAAAAGAGACACATACATTCATAGTCGATAGCTGGCCGTTCACACTGCCGGCGAGCGGCTCTTACCACCAGTTGATCGCAGTGACAAAGATTGTACTTGCACAGCCACACTCGCTCGGCTATGCTCGCTTGGCGGTCAGAACTCACCAACCAGCGTTATTTTCTATCTACAGTGCGGGCCAGAGCGAGTATTTCGAGTAATCGCCCGCCGCACAAAAGCACTCGCAGCCGAGCGTCAAATCTATCGAAACTTTTCACTCGCTACTCGCTGCTCGCCAACTCGTTTCGAGTTTCAAGCTTTACTTGCTACTCGCTGATCGCCGGCGGTGAGACAAGTGCCCAAAGACAGTGGACAAACGCCCGACCGTCCCCAGTTTCTAGTGTTTTAGTTGTAAAGAAGCGACGTAACGTGTTTATTTCAGACTGGCGTTTACACTACGCACCGTAAGGCCACGGACACGAACTCAGCGGCGCGACAAGTTACATTATACATCTCTGCAGTTGAACGCGCCGCTGCAGCGCTGGTCGCGTCAAATGCAGAGATTTATAATGTAACTTGCCGCGCCGCCCGCCGCGCCGCTGAGTTAGTGTCCGCGGCCCAAGAGTGCCATACCATATATATGTATATATTTTTAGGGATGGAAATGACTCCTCCCGCTCTGGGCGGAGCAGAAAGGAGTGTCAGACTGTTACTGACTAAAACCCATCCATGTTCCTCCTAATGCCCTTTGCGTTCCAGGGCCGCGGTGACTCTTCTAATTAACTTCCATTTTGATCGGTTTTCATTTTATGTTAGGATTTGACAAGTTCTCAAATGAAAATTCTTAATTTAGACTCCGGGAGAAACAGTGCGAGTCTGAATTGTTCATTTGCCGGTTTTTAACTTGATTTCGCAACATTATAGTTACCGGAAGTTATGCTTCGGCATGGGGCCAATGTCTGCCGCGGCGGCTATGACAAACTCCTTCTGTATCAGGACCACAGTCGTTACAGAACGGCTGTCTCCTTCCACGCCGCCTGAAAAAGAACATTTGAGCATAAATCTTATTTTCTTTGCATTTGGGCATATCATCTATACTAATATATAAAGCTGAAGAGTTTGTTTGTTTGCTTGAACGCGCTAATCTCAGGAACTACTGGTCCGATTTGAAAAATTAATTCATATATTTGGCTATTTAATATATAAAATTCTTCCGTTACTGGTGACCGATTGAGTGACTGACAGACAACGCACAGCCGAAACTACTGGTCACAGAAAGCAGAAATTTGACATGTAGGTCCCTTTGGAAGTGCAGTGCATAGAGAGGATGTCCTGAAATTGCCATGGGAAATGGATCTGGAAAAAACGGGATATGCGCGTACGAAGTTGCAAGCAAAAGCTAGTTAAGATGAAACATGGGCGGCAAGACTTTGTACCTATGTAAAAACTCATAATTCAAGGTTTGGCTCTCGACTGTGTTCTCCTCCAATATTGGACCGATTTAAGAGATATTTCACTAAATGAATAAGTTGCCAAATTTATACACTAGAGCTCCGTTGACAGCGATTTATCGAACCACTAGCTTCTGCCGGCGGCTTCGCCCGCGTGGTCCCTAGGGAACATACTCCCGGGATAAAAAGTAGCCTATGTCCTTTCTCAGGCTCTAGACTATCTGTGTACCAAATTTCATTTAAATCGGTTCAGTAGTTTTGGCGTGAAAGCGAGACAGACAGTTACTTTCGCATTTATAATATTTATAAGGATTTTGAGCATTTTGTGAGTGTTCTAGAGCTTATACGGTTAGTAAATCATCAAAAAAGATAACATAGGGACACAGTATATGTCCTTCTTATTCAGTTTGGGAAATATCTCCTAAATCGGTCCAATATTGGAGGAGAAAACAGTCGATAGCCAAACCTCGAATTATGACTTTATACATACAAAGTCTCGCCGCCCATGTTTCCTCATAAATATAAAAACATTTTTACAAAAAATATAACCGACTTCCAAAACATAACACTACAAAGTATAAAATAACTTTAATTTCGGAAGTCGGTGTTTTAGGTTATTTCGTTTTTTGACACGAACCACAAGATGAACGGCGATACGCCACCCGGTACATGGTGGACATCCCACCCACACGCACGAAACGTTTTGGGAACACATTCATAGTGCGTGCAGCTAAGGAGTGGAATTCCCTGCCGAAGTCTGTGTTTCCTGATAGCTATAACCTGGGAGTATTTAAGTCAAGAGTGAATAGTTTACTTCTAGGCAAGCGTGCTCCATCTTCGACCACATCATCGCTTACCATCAGGTGAGATAGTGGTCAAACGCCAGCCTATAAAAAGTAAAAAAAAAACTTCTGAAATTAAAGTTATGTTTTGTTTTGGAAGTCGGTTATATTTTTTGTAAAAAAGTTTTTTATTTCTCACTTTTTAGTGGTACCTGCGTACCCATTCACAGCGTACCGGCGTGATGTTATGTTATGAAAATAAATCTTACTAAGTGCGTTCGGTGTAAAGGTCTCGTCAATACGAATGAAATATGCCCAAACGCTTGGTAGTTCCTACATACCGATGTGGAATTCCCTTGACTCTCTGTCGTCTCCATCATCAGGTCTGATCCAAACCTTCATTCTTTCGTAGTATCACCCGATATACACACGAATGTCAAGTTTTTATCAGATGCGTGCCTACAATTTTCGAGAGTTGCCCTCGATTTCTCAGGGTTTCCATCATCAGATCCTGACGTGGTGGCAATGGGACCATCTCGGAAGCATACCCTTTCATATAAAAAAAAGATTCATCGAAATCGGATTATAAACGACGAAGTTATCCGCGAAAACACATAAAAAAAAATATAATTATACTATATACCTATACGCTGTCGAATTGAGAACCTCCTTCTTTTTTAGAAGTCGGTTAACGCCGAGGTCATTCCGTGGACGACCATACTAGATTCCTCTGTGTCTCTGTCATTGCATGTCATTTGCAGACATTACGGTAATCAAAAGCCAGAAAATGAGGCACCAGCTTTGCCAAGGGGAGTCAGATAGACAGTAATTCCATATTAAGTCTTCTTTAACCGACTTCCAAAAAAGGAGGAGGTTCTCAATTCGGTGGGTCCTTTTTTTCTGTGATTCTTTTTTAGTTCGATGCGGTATACTTGCCATTTGGTCCCGTAAAAATTTTATTCAGTTCGGTTCAGTGGTTTTTATTTTATGAGCATGGTTGCTGATTTCAATTTCTGCGTAAACGAAGACGTCGTCCAAGTATCACCACTTAAAAGTGAAAAATAAAAAGTTTTTACAAAAAAATATAACCGACTTCCAAACAAAACACTACAAAGAATAATATAACCTTAATTTCGGAATTCGGTGTTAAAAAACAAAGAAACAAAACCAAAAACACCGACTTCCGAAATTATGGTTATTTTATACTTTTCTTTTTTTCGAATCGATGGACAACTCCCTAGACCGTTTGGGCCCAGTAGGTGGCTACGTTAGTTGCAGTATCGGTGGCATTCATTAAATCCCCCAAAGTACAGGTGTATGGTCACTTCAACATGTGGCTCATTGGGGCACCGCACTCACATTGAGTATCCAACGACTCTATGAAACCCCATTTCGCCAAGTTATGTTTGCAGCGGCCTACCTGGGTGTGCAAACGGTTCAAAGCTTTCCCAACAGACCACTGCAATTCACTCCCTGGAAGCAACTGCTCTTTACGTTTTATAAAATCGTGAGGCGGTGGATGCATTTTTTCCCAGTTTGCCTGTCTTTTTGGTGGCTTTATACATTACCACCGTACCATATAAAGTAAGAGTACGTTTTGTCCCCTGTTTTGAAGGTTAGAACTAGATACAAGACTCACAGTAGCTGTAGAAGAGTATAATATATACCAAGGGATATTGCTTGACATCCACTTCCAGCGCGTACTAACAGTGCTCCGGCTCTTAGCGACACCTGGCGTAGACTGGGTGAGGTAGGTAACACTCACTGTAACTGTAGAAGAGTATGCCGACCCAGGGATACTGCTTGACGTCCGCGTCTCCCTCTGCCACGTCCAACGCGTGATCGATGCCGCAGTCGATTATGTCCATTTCTACGGACCATGTTCTGCTTGCTGGAACAAAGCAAGTTGCCGAATAATAGGACAATCGACTGAAAAACTGCGTGCAAACGCATATGCTAGCCTCTTTGTATAACATGGTGACCTAATCCTACAACTGTACGTATTTTCCTACCTTTATTAGGCTTGTTTCATACTTACCACAACCACAACACGTGGCTAATGTGTTTGAAAATTATTAGTTAAATTCACACGGACCACATTTTACCGTCATAATCGACGGCATGTGTGATACCGACCACATCACAGCCACGTCGCAACCACCAGCGACACCACGAACTAGCGGCCGGCCACAAACAAATCCACATTTTGCACAACGCAACCGCAAGAAGGCGTAGCGACACTATTCACACGTAACCACAGCTTGACCACTTTTAGTCGCGATGGGGTGTAGTGCGGTTGTGGTACGAGTGAAACGCCTTAGGGCGCTTTCAAATTTGTCGCAAAGTGCTGCGCTGCTTAGTTAATCCATCCCTACTTATATTATAAATGCGAAAGTAACTCTGTCTGCCTGTCTGTCTGTCTGTCTCGCTTTCACGCCAAAACTACTGATCCGATTTAAATGAAATTTGGTACAGAGATAGTCTAGAGCTTGAGAAAGGACATAGGCTACTTTTTATCCCGGGAGTATGTTCCCTAGGGACCACGCGGGCGAAGCCGCTGGCAGAAGCTAGTACAAATATAAACGCGCGGTCGCAGCGCGGCTGCAGCGCTGCCGCCGCGCGTTTATTATTTATTTTTATTGTATGGACTAACAAAGCAGCGCGGCAGCCTCGCTCCTGCCACGCGGCACTTTGCGAAGGCATTTAATTGAACATTATTTTTTCTTTTCTTTTTCTTTTTTATCTTTTTAATTTCTATCAGTACCTGTAGGTCGGCAAACCTAAATGAATCTATCTATACTAATATATAAAGCTGAAGAGTTTGTTTGTTTGTTTGCTTGAACGCGCTAATCTCAGGAACTACTGGTCCGATTTGAAAAATTCTTTCAGTGTTGGATACCCCATTTATCGAAGAAGGCTATAGGCTATATATCATCACGCTAAGACCAGAGCAGTAATGAAAAATGTGACGCAGACGAAGTTGCGCGGGTCAGCTAGTTTAATATATAAAATTCTTTCGTTACTGGTGCGGGAACCGGGGTTCCGTATACGGGAATGGGAAAATCCTACGGGAACGAAAAAAAAACGGGATATGCGCGTACGAAGTCGCGGGCAAAAGGTAGTGACTACATAAAAGCCCAATGTTGAGTAAGTTTGTTGAAAAATGTCGTGTGTGGGCTTTTAAATTGCCATTGCAGTTTTTCGCCTTCAGCTCGGGCGTCTATTCCGCTGCGACTGTAATGACAAACTTTCCCCACTTGCAACAAAATGTACTACATATTTCCGGACTGTATGGAGGAGACTGGAGATAGAACTAAGTTTAATAAAACCGGCCAAGTGCGAGGACTCTCACACGAAGGGTTGAATGGGACATTATTTTTAAGATAATTAGATTTTTATTATTTCTTGTTATAGCGGCAATAGAAAAAATTTCAACTCTACCTATTTCGGTTTTTCAGATACAGCCCTCTGACAGACATACATACGGACGGATAGCAGAGGCTTAGTAATAGGGTTCCGTTCGTTAGGTATCCTTCGGATACAGAACCCTTAAAATAACAAAAAAGTAGATACATACCTTGAAGCAATATAATTCAACTGTCTACCTATTATGGTTTTTGAGATACAGCCCTCTGACAGACATACATACGGACGGACAACAGAGGCTTAGTAATAGGGTTCCGTTCGTTAGGCACCTTTCGGATACAGAACCCCAAATATAACAAAAAAGTAGAAACATACCTTGCAGCAATATAATTAATGCTACCAACATTTTAACCCAACTTCTACGATGTAGACACTCACAGTCGCTCACTTCAGACGAACGATCACACCATTACCAAAGACAACTACTTTTATACAACTGAATGTTGTTGTTTTACAAACTAATCCGCTATTTGTTTATTATGCTTCACTACTAAAACGGATGAAATAGACATGACATCCCTAGACTTGTTTTTTAGGTATTTTCTTAAGAATAAATAATCCGTAGTAGATGGTAAACAGGCGAAATTTCGTTAACTGCTTGCCAATTGATACAAGTAAGATACGCTCGGGCGGACTGGTAGGATACAGTTGCCCGTAATCCGTAAACCTTGTTATCATTAAATAAAAAAAAAACAGGAGAAGTTGCAAAGGGGCAATGTATGTTGTTTTGAAATAAATGACTTATAACTTATGGGCGTGTCCGTGTCCGCGCGACATGCTCAAGTTGAGCATGTCATAGGCAAGTGGTCGTCTCGGCGAACTAGTTTGCTTCCAACCGCGATCGTGACAATTTATAAGAATTCTGTGTTGTTCAGTGGTTTCTTGAAGAAACCGCAGCCTAAACCAAGACTTTGTAAATCAAGGAATCACTAACACTTCTAAATATAAGTAATTTACTGTATTTGTCTTTAAAATCATGAAAAACAACAAATCGTAAAATATGTCTTGCTCTTACCATATTATTCTTGTTTTCAAATATCACAGCGACTGTATTATTTTTGCAATAAATACATTGTATCTTATCCACTACCTAAGTTTTTCACTAAGTCACTGGACAAGCAATGTAAATAAACTTCTCATCAGAAAAATCGAAACATCTTGCAAGTTTATGTTTTGTAAGGATTATCAGAAAAATGTGTATACTAAGGAATATAATGTCAAATGTAGTTTAACACATTCGGTGCCCAGAACTCAGCATATGGATCGTCATATGGGTCGACGACGCGGATGAGAGTACACGAACAAATTGTTTCGACCCATATGCTGAGTGATGGTCACTGATGGGCACTAAAAGTGTCAATAGTATATGAGGTTTTCAAATCTTAACGTTAATGTTCTAAATTCAAATTAAATTTTCATAGGTTTCTTATTTTGTTTATCAAGTCATTTTTACCCTGTATGGAGTATGAAGGAAATTGAACATTCAACATAAATTAGAAACAGTCAATGATTTTACTCTTCTGGGTTTGACAATAGACACGCACATAAACTGGAAAGCACATGTAGGTACAGAAAGTTAAATAAAAAATTTCAAAGTTTTCATATGCCCTCGGCGAAATAAAAAGGCCCACAAGCCTTGAAACGCACTAGTCACATACTACGCATATGCCCACGCATGGTTTACCTATGGCATTATCCTATGGGGAAATAGCACAGACGCTCCCTCCGTATTTATCCTACAAAAAAAACTACTACGAATAATTGCCAATATAGAACAGACAGATAGTTGCAAGCCTCATTTTCAAAAACACAAGATTCTTACATTAGTCAGTATCTATGTCTTGGAGTTATGTAAACTGGTCCGCAAATTCCCTGAATCCTACAGCACACGGGGGGACATACAAACGAGCCATTCACTGCGCCATAAAAACAGGCTAAATTTGCCTCCGTCCCGCCTTAAGTTACATGCTTCTAGTCTCTATTCTATGTTGATTAAAATATATAATAAATTACCGGAAAACATAAAGCAGGAAAACAAAACCAGTATATTTTTAAATAAGTTAAAACAATTATTAATTAAAAAAGCTATTACACGGTGGAAGGATACCTTACGGATAAATTAAATAACAAAAAGATAGATATTTAAACTTAATAATAATTAGTAAATGAAATTCTTTTCTATTAATTATCATAAATAAATGACATCCTTTATTGATAATAATAAATAAATGAGATTATATTATTATATAAATAATAATAATATATAAATGACATCCAATTCTTTTAATAATTATTAATAAATAATATATTATTCTAAAAATAAAAAAAAAAAACAAAATAAATAAATATACTTATACCAATGCAGAAAATGCAAGAAATTTGAACCTAATAATAATGAATAAATGAAATCCTACCCTATTAAATATAATAAGTAAATGACATAGTATTCTTCTGACAATAATAAATAAATTAATTTTTTTTTCTATTAATAATAATAAATAAATGACATTCTGTTCTATTGGTAATAATAATAAATAAATAGCATTCTATTCTATTAACAATAATAACTAAATGACATTAAATTCTATAAATAATAATAATAAATAAATAGTATAAGTACTATTTTAATAATAATAATAAAAAAGTTAAATATAGGTACTAATACCAATACAGAAAATGCAAGTGAATAAATAAATAAACTACAAATGTATTTTTATCTAACAATAAATATGTAGATAATAATAATAATATGTAAAAAATATTTTATAATAGGTACAAGTTGGACAAGAAATAATTAAAAACAAGGTTTACAAGAAAAGAATCAAAACGCTTCCTCTCTCCTAGTCTCCTTATTATTAAACATATTTGCTGTGCCCGACAGGGTCCATAATTGTTTCTGTTTATTTCTTTTTACCACCTGTATGTGTACATTATGGATTGCAATAAACAATTTGAGATTTGATAAAACAACACACGTAAATGAAAAAAAAAAGCTAAGAAACGTTTTTTAATAACTTGTATTCCCTCCCCGAGCTCTTAATACTGCTTCCATACGGTTCTTCATCGATCGGGATCGAGAGCCACGATCAAATGTTGTGGCATTCCATTCCATTCCTCTGAGATTGCATTTTGCAGCTGGCTAAGTGTTTCTGGGGCAGGATCTCTTGCACGAATTCGTCTCTTTAATTCATCCCATAGATATTCAATCGAGATCATAGATTCATATCCGGGCTTCTTGCTGGCCATTCCATAATGGAGATACCGACTTCGGTAACATAATCTCGTACGACGCTCGCGGTGTGAGCCCTAGCATTTTCGTGCATGAATATGAAACCGTTGCCAATGAAATGTGCAAAGGCCATCACGTGAGGCTCAAGACACTGTTCGATGTACCGATGACTGTTTAGTGCAGGCAGACGTGGCCCAGACATAAAGACAAGCTCTGTCTTACCGTCGGCGCTGATTCCTCCCTAAACCGTAAACGAACCGTCACCATAGCTGACCTTTTCTTCAATGCATCATTATGCAAAGCGTTCTCCACCTCTTCTGTAGACCTTGTTCCTTCCGTCGTTATCATACAGCATAATTTTACACTCATCAGAAAAGAGGACTTTGTTCCACTGGAGGTATGACCAATTTAGGTGCTCACGTGCAAAGTTAAGGAGCGCTCTTCGATGCTCTTTTTAATTTGCAGTTAATTTCGGCCCATTTGCTGGCTTGTGCGATACCAGTCCACGTTCCTTCATCATCATCATATCAGCCGGAAGACGTCCACTGCTGGACATAGGCCTCCCCCAAGCGTCACCACAACGACCGGTCCTGTGCGTCTCGCATCCATCGGCTACCAGCGACCTTCACTTTCATTCAACCTTCTTCTAATTGTTGAGTCACTTACAGCCACCCTACGTACAACATGAAGCTGCTGCTGCAGTTGAAAAGCATTAAGGCGCCGATTTCGTAAAGAAGTTGTTACAATAAATCGATCATCTCGCTCAGAAGTGACCCGATTCCTGCCAGATCCTGAACGGCGCGTGAACAAACCAGTCTCCCGATAGCGTTTGTAGACTCTACGAACAGACGACAGGCTTAGATGCAATCTTTCAGCCACAACACGCTGGCTAAGTCCAGAATCCAGCAATACCACTACTTGGGCGGCTTCTGCAGGCGAAGTATCCATTTGTTTTAGAAAAAAAAACTTTTTCAGACGTCCCAAAGTCACAGTAAACAAATAAAAAACAAAATGTTTTAAGATAAGCGCTAATTTTTAGTTTTCAAAGTTGAAATGTACTCCAACTTAAACACACATTGGTCACAAAACAGTGAATCATTTTCATTTATAGGATAAACAAATGAAATTCTAATTTTGAATTTTCGTTTATCACTGTAATGGCCTAACTGCCAGCTATACAATCATGTGATTTTTTCATGGAATGAAAACTCTGTCGTAAATTAGGACAGAAACCATAAACCCGGAAGTGTTTCGATTTTTTAACCGAGTTCTAAAAAAGAAGGAGGTTCTCAATTCGACCGCGTATATCCTTACTAATATTATAAATGCGAAAGTAACTCTGTCTGTCTGTCGGTCTGTCTGTCTGTCTCGCTTTCACGCCACAACTACTGAACCGATTAAAATGAAATTTTGTACACAGATAGTCTAGATCCTGGGAAAGGACATAGGCTACTTTTTATCCCGGCAGTATGTTCCCTAGGGACCACGCGGGCGAAGCCGCTGGCAGAAGCTAGGATATATATAATTTTTAGGGTTCCGAAAAAAAAACGGAACCCTTATAGGATCACTCGGGTGTCTGTCTGTCTGTCTGTCCGTCTGTCACAGCCAGTTTTCTCCAGATCCACTGGACCGATTCTGTTGAAATTTGGTACACATATGGACTTCTATGACCCAAACACGGACGCGTTACGTAAATCATTATTTTTTTAGTATGGGGGTCACTTCTGGGGGTCAAACTAGAAAATTAAAAAAGAAGTTTTTTGAAGAATATCGTGTGACATATCAAATTAAAGGGCTTACTGTGAGGATTTTAATTACATTTTTTTTCATAATTTCATAATGAATGGTTTAGAAGTTATTCAAGAAATTAGACGAAAAATTACCATTCCCCCCCCTTATCTCCGAAACTACTAAGCCTAAAATTTTGAAAAAAAAATGGAGATAATAGACCTTTACCTAAAGATTACAGGAAAACCTATTAGAAGTCTGTAGTGTTAAAATAACATATTAAAATAAATAAATTCGTTCGGAACCCTTTGCACGCGAGTCTGACTCGCACTTGGCCAGTTTTTTTTATGTGTGTTCGCAGATAACTTCGTCGTTTATGAACCGATTTCAATGATTTTTTTTTATATGAAAGGGTATGCTGTCGAGGTGTTCCCATTGCCACCACGTCAGGATCTGATGATGGAAAACCTGAGAAATCGTTTGGATCAGACCTGATGATGGAGATGACAGAGAGTCAAGGGAACTCCACATCGGTATGTAGGAACTACCAAGTGTTTGGGCTTATTTCATTCGTATTGACGAGACCTTTACAACGAAAGCACTTAGTAAGTTTTATTTTCATAACATAACATCACGCCGCCGCGCCGCCGGTACGCTGTGAATGGGGACTCAGGTGCCACTAAAAAGTGAAAAATAAAAAACTTTATACAAAAAATATAACCGACTTCCAAAACAAAACACTACAAAGTATAAAATAACTTTAATTTCGGAAGTCGGTGTCAAAAAACGAAATAACCAAAAACACCGACTTCCGAAATTAAAGTTATTTTATACCTACGAGTATGGCGATACGGGTCAGCAGATTGGGATGAGATGCAACACTTTTTGCCTCTTATCCATGGCGGCAAGTGTGCTTCTCCTAGGGTGACCCTTCGTGCTGTGCTGACGTGATTCGGCAGGGGATGGAATATTTTATTCCATTCTCCGACATCCCGCTCGGTCACAAATCCCGGTCTTGGTATAATGCAGAATGCGCCCACGCTGAGGCCTTTAACGAGTCTGCATACCAAGCGTGGATCAAGGCCCGCGACCGAAAGGTTAAAGCACGTAGGGTTCGCGCGAGGAAAAGAGCCTTTAATTCTGCCGCTAAGTTCTGCAAGCGGGTTTTACGTAGGGCACGTTTTGACCATGTCGGACGTATCGGGGCCAAACTAGCATTGCACCCTCCAGGTAGTAAGCAGTTTTGGTCCCTGTCGAAAGCGGTTGAAACGAATTTCCGTCGACCCACTTTGCCTCTAATGTTGAAACCTGATGGCTCGCTGACTCACTCTGCAAGTGAGAAAGCAAATTTATTTGCAACTCTCTTTGCAAGCAATTTGCGGCTGACGCTGGCTCCAAGCAACCACCAACTTTAACTCGTTGTGATTCTCGATGCCGGAATTCACAGTTCACATTAAAGAGGTCCGAAGAGTATTGTGCAGTCTAGACGTGAATAAGGCCAGCGGGCCTGACGGAATTCCAGCGAGAGTGCTGAAGCAATGTGCACCTGAACTGTCTCCTGTGTTGGCACGCCTGTACCGCCTCTCTCTTGAAAACAGAACGGTGCCGAAATCATGGAAGCTTGCGAATGTGCAACCGGTGCCCAAAAAAGGAGACCGTGCTGACCCTGCACATTACCGTCCGATCGCCATTACCTCCATCCTATGCAAGGTTATGGAAAGGGTTCTTAACAGTAAGCTGCTGACCTACCTTGAAGACAATGATCTCCTCAGTGACCGTCAATATGGCTTTCGCCGGGGACGGTCAACTGGCGATCTTCTTGTGTATGTCACGCACTGCTGGGGCGAGGCCATCGAGAGACACGGAGAAGCACTTGCCGTGTCGCTCGATATCTCGAAGGCCTTTGACAGGGTTTGGCACGCAGGTCTACTCAGCAAGCTTCCTGCTTATGGCATCCCAGCTGGTTTTTGTAGCTGGATATCAGACTTCCTGAGTGAACGATCGATCCGAGTAGTCGTTGACGGCTGCTCCTCTGACCTCATGGCTATTGATGCCGTTCCTCAGGGGTCTGTTCTCTCTGCAACTCTTTTCCTGCTGCACATCAATGACCTACTTCAGCTTGGTCTTGTTGGGTACGCAGATGACAGTACGGTTTCAGAGAGATACTTGTCCAGCGCAACAACCAGCGGGGATGAAGTTCGTTCCTTGAGAGAGGCCATGGTAGAGCGGACAAATTTGACCTTAAGCCTTGTCTCCCAGTGGGGTGATGACAATGTGGTCACTTTTAACGCCACCAAAACACAGGCGTGTCGTTTTACCGCAAAAAGGATTCGTTGTTTTGACCAAACTCCTACTTTTCGGGGTGCATATGTTCCTGTGACTGATCGGCTGGAGCTCCTAGGCATGGAGTTGACATCCAGTCTCAACTTCGGCGCCACCATCGAGTACAAAGCCCAAACCGCTGCCAAAAAGCTGGGCATCCTAAATAGGGTGAAGCGATACTTCAAGCCTGGACAGCTTTTAACCCTATATAAAGCGCAAGTCCGATCCTGCATGGAGTGTTGTAACCACCTTTAGGATGGCTCAGCTAAGTATCAGCTTGCCGCGCTTGACTCGGTGGAACGCAGAGCTAAGAGGCTCACCGGTGACGAAAAACTGGTGGATGCCAAGCTGCATAGCTTGGCTCATCGCCGTAAGGTTGCCTGCTTGTCGGTCTTCTACAGATTGTACTTCGGTGAGTGTGCCCAAGAACTCCACGACCTCATCCCACCGGCCCCCTTCTACCATCGGACATCCAGACGCACTGCATCTTACCATCCCTACCTTGTTACTATTCCACCAATTCGCACTAAGCGTTTCCAAACGTCTTTTATAATGCGCACAGCAAAGGAGTGGAACTCTCTGCCTGCGTCTGTGTTTCCAAACGCTTACAACCGTAATCTCTTCAAAGTTAGAGTGAACAGGCTCCTTCTGGGTAAGCTCGCTCCATCGTAGACTTTGTCTCTGTCATCTCTGACCTAGACTAGAGTCAAGAGCAAACCCATCACAAATAAAAAAAAAACCTACTTTGTAGTGTTTTGTTTTGGAAGTCGGTTATATTTTTTGTAAAAAAAAAATCTGATGAGAAGTCTATTACAAAACGATACTTTATTAAGCGGTTGCAACGCGTAATACGGCTGCTGCTTCTTGCGACGAGAATGATGTGCATGTGCAGATCCACTTACGTAGGTTATCGACACAATGTCGATTGACGAATGAAATCTTGCTATAAAAGTTTATTTTCTATTTGTCAACCGTTTTAATCCGGTTATAAGATCGATGTAAAAATAACGCTTTTTACTTATTTACAGCGTAATAGAGAAATGCGTAACTAACTTTCGTAAAGTGAGTTAACTAAATTGTAGGTTAATAATCGGTGGAGTAATATTTTCTGGACATGCCGTTTTTTATTTATTTTATTTATAGGCCCCAAAAATGTTTTTGTCCAATAATAAATGGAAGATTCGATGGCTCCGATTTAGTCAATCACTAGCATATCTATACATCTATACATATAATAAAACAGGAGAGACCGTGATTTCTGTACATTAAACAAAAATACCAAAAATCGAGTAGGGGTGATCAAAAAAGCTATAGAACACAAAGAGAGCATTCTTTTGTCTGTCTTTCTGTCTGTTCACGCTAATCTCTGCTAATACTGAACAGATTTTGTTGGGGTTTGCAAAGTTAGATTAAACTTATTCCTGAGCAACATTTAGTATATGTTTCATTCAAATTGGTGGTTGGAAAAAATTACGTACCAACGTTTTTCGACAAGTTTTGTTCAATTTTCAACTATTCGTTCAGTTTAGCATAAAATTAGCCTTTAAAAACATATCCTTAGAAATTGTTATCATCGCGCTATATCTTCGAGGTCAATAACCATAACTTATTATAATATATCGGGTATTTAAGTCAAGTGTCAACTGAATTCGTAGACCGTACGATGACTGGCTGCCGAATCATTCGGTGTAAGTTCAAACCCCAGTTTTCGCAACATTTTTTAAATTATTGTTGACTTACTTTTTACTTTTTTATTCCTGCTCTAATATTTTCGTTGGCTGTGACTTCGTTTGCCTGTACGTTTAAAAATGTGTGGAACTGGATGTGACGAAATACTGAAATTCCGAATTAGTTATAGGATAATTAACAGAACTTATTTTCTGATTTTCTGTATTTTTTTTCCGCATCACGATAAAAATTATTAAACCAAAGTATGTAGACACAGATAATATAATACTAGCGTATGTAGATAACATTTGACAATGTAGATGAAATCAATTTACTACGTAAAAAAGATACCTGCAATGCCATCTATTGACTCAAATAGTACTTTCGACGGCGTGAGATTACACCAAAACATTTTTTTTGTATTATTAGTGGTACATTTAAAACGTCTTAAAAAAGGTGATTCTTTTAGTACCTTAAAAAATATCGTTATGATTGAATGTAATATTCAGAACTCCAAACTTATCTTTTGATAGTTCAACTTCATATTCCATAGATGGCGCATATGCATTTGATCTCATTTTCGCGGTGCGCGGTGTTAAGATAACAATATTTGTCAACTTGAGTGCGCTTACATTTGCTAAGCTAAATAAGCTAAAGCTGTTAGCCAGTACTTGTCAGGATTTAATTAATGTTACCGATTTTACAAGTAACGTACCTACTGGCCCAAAACCGTTTAAAGAATTAACCATCGACTCGAAATGAAGACCTTTACAGGCCCGAAGCCAGGGGTCATATCATACCACCCGCGAACAGGTGGCGAAGTCCCATGATAGAGGAGTCGCAATATGTTCCTGGTTCAAGATAAATAAGGAATCAAACTTTATTCATAGTTTCTTACTTCGTACTTTGAATAATAGCACCATTAATTTAGCGCAATATAATATCACTATGTAAAAGTTCAATGAAAAGTTCAAATATGCAAACATATGGTCTTCTTTATGGTCCGAAACCATAAAGAAGGCTGTTGGAGGTAGCATTACAGAACGATCCACACTGCAGCAGAGCGAATGGCTTGGAGACGCGACGTATGTGATCGCGATTCTCAGCAGTGAGGAAACGACGACGAAGAAGAAGAAGGCCATTCAAATGCGCATAATTTTTCGATTACCACAATTAAGAAGGTTGTTAGGTTATTTAAGAAGATAGCCTTTATTGTCCCGTTGCTTCAGCATTAATTCATTTCTTCTGTGTACGGGGAACCCACCGATCAATACGCATAATATTGATAAATGTTTGTGGGGAAAATATTTCCATGAAAACGGGTATGGATGAAATGGTACATCCTATTAAGTTTTATGATTTTATTTACATATTCAATTTCGATTAAATTTTGCAAAGCCACTCGGCAAAAAGTCACACATATCCAACAAACTGTTATAGTAGCTGAAATAAGATTTTGGCTGATTGCTCCGGTGACGATGTGATCATTCCCAATTATTTTCCATTTACTTTCTAAATTGTTTCATTTCATTTCATTTATTTATTGTTCTTACATGTAGGTACGTATATAGGTTCTTAAAATAAGCATTAATTGTATCACTGTAACATACCCATGGTGTGTACAATATTTATAATTATGTATGTCAATGGCTATGTTCAAAATAATTAATAATAATACAATACACTCTAATTTGTTAGATTCTCAGTGAGCCTATGACAGGTACGTCATGACCAGTAGTGCTATTCTGTAAGAACATTTTCGTGTCTCGACAGCGGAATCCGAGGTGAGTATCAAATTCGTATAAACATAAGACCTTTATGTTGTGTGTAATAAAGCTCACTTTGTGAGCTTTGTCACTCAGGTGAAGCTCAATATCGAAATGGTTATTTACAGAATAGACCAGCAGCTCAGGGCCAGAAATTATCCGTTGCGGGCTTCACCCTCCAGTGGATCATGGGGAACTGTGAACCCTAGGCAATGACGCCACAAACGAACTCGCGAAGAGTTTCCAAGGTGGTAATACTGGACCCATACCCACTCTTCCTGCTACCTTTCTCACAGTTCGTACATAAATTTGCCAGAGATCAACTAATGGTGACGGGCTACACATTGCAGGCATTAAATAATTCCAATTTCAAACCTATCCACGCGGCTAATTTTTCTACTTCTCAGCCTAAGTAGAAATACTTTCCGAATAATAATAGGTGTAATCACGGATCATTGCCCTCTAAATAAACATATCTACAACAAAGGCGCCATAGACAGGACAATTTGCAGAGGTTGCTTCGACGCCGAGAAATCAGTCGCCCACTTCATCCTGGAAATGAGATCGTTGCTTACCGACGTGAAAAAATCCTCGGAACGATGAGGTCGCTCCGTGAAGTGTGGAGCACCCAGGAGGCTTCTGTGCATTTAGGTGGAGTTAGGCTAGCTAACTTATCCAAAACACTTACGCGCAATGGACCGAATGGAAGTCTAAATGCGGATTACGGAGTCTCTACTCGATTCGGTGCGGGGGTAGACTTCTTTTCTGGTTGGTATACCCATGGCCAACTTTATGTAGCTCTATCGCGTGTTAACAACCCTCGCAACTTTCATCAACATCGTGTACCTACAGAAGTTTCTCATTGCGAACATTACGAAAAGTTACTAGGGCTGAACGGCATTTTCAACAGAAGAGATGATACAACCAGTGCCTTGCATAACATTCTTCCAAATTCCTTAATCTAAGAGGGGTCTAGCAATGCTAGATATTGACTGTTTGTTTATCTTATCTTAGCGATCTTAAATAGCGACATTATTTTACTTTTCGACATACACGCGAACGAAGTCGCGGGCAACAGCTAGTATTTAATAAGTATGTCGCGGGCAACAGCTAGTATTTAATAAGTATGTGGCGGTATAGATGACAGTTAAAAAGCAATATATATTAAAAAATATTTATTAAATAATATCTTACAACTACTGCACTAGCACACGTCAGCTACGCACTCCGCATGCCCGTGATCTTCCTGTACGCACTGAAGTGTTCTAGGTACTGGTAGATAGTGTCTATGGGAGTGTAGATGTCGTTCATCCTGCTGACCAGGTGCGCCGGCGGCTGCACTGGCACTGAGGGTCCCAGCAACCCTTGGAGGAACTCCCGCAATAAGTTCCAGACGGCGTTCGCTGTTACACATGGGCGGTATTCCACCTGAAATAGAAATGTAAGTTTTGAAATTTAATAAATCGGGACGGACTCCACAGAAATCGGAACGAACACAAGTAGGGTTCAGTGGCCTAAGGCCTGACGTATTTCTATAACAACTCTATGAACGTGTCTCCACACGGCGATATTATCGCGGCGATTCGACGAGCGGAAAAACGTCAACTCGCGGCGATTCTTTCGCTCGTGGAGACGGCCCCATGTGTGAGTTTTTTCTATTCTATATTATAATATGGCAAGCAAAGCCGATGTCGACTACTCAGCCAATGTCTAAAGTAGATTGGAGGAGCAAGTGTGTGTGTGATAGATGAACGATAGACAAGGACTTAATTCTTTGATTGGTTTGTACAGTTGAAAACTTTTTGGGTTAATAAGGGACAAACAGAAAATAGAAATACATGTGAGTTTTTTAATGTTCTCGATTGCGGTAACATAAACGTCAATCTGTATTGACACTGAATAAGCGCCGTCTGGTGAAAATAACGGAAAATCTTTTTTTTCCATACAATTTGTCATAAACGAACGTTTACGTTAACGCGATCGAGTAGGTACATTCAAAACTCGCACGAACGGTTCCGTACCATTTAGAAGCTCGTTATTCGCCCGAAATTTAGGTGAAAAGCTAGCAGCATTGCGACCTATTTGTGGTTATTATTGTTGTTACGCTTTTGTATTAGCACTATACAAGGTTTGTTGCTTTAATTTATTTAAATTTTTACTATAGAACGAAATAGTGCATCACTGCAGCGGCCAGCAAAAGAGGCATTGATGAAGGAACGTGTGCCTCGGCTTCGCCTCGGCCCACATATGTAAGTCCATCAATGCCTACTTGTGGCCAAGGCTTGTATAGTACTTTTCTCAAATAATGCGCGGAAATTAAAATACAATTACTTTTCAAAATCAATGACGAAAAACGAACAACAATAATTTTTTCCACTTTTTAAAGTGCTCATTTGTTTTTTTTTTTTTTTCAATAAACAGCTTTCTTATTGCAAGCCAGTTCGAAATTTAAATAAAACCTTTGATAAGTTACCTCCTTGGTTGCCATGGTTCGGAGTAGACGATCGTTCCATTTTTAAATTACACGACAGATTATGAGTTTACTATGTAATTTATTGGGCCGCCAAACCACGACAGATATGGATTTTCGTACAACTTTTGCCGGCCGCTGCTCGCATGTTTTTGGCCAGTACAGCAATTTCGATTTATCTCGAAGAAAGTTGTCAAAATAATACTCAAATTTCCAAGCATGTTTGAGAAAAAAAGTTTATCGCACTTTCATTATAAAGTAGCCGGCACGAGTCGTGAGCACAGATGAATGCAGCAGGGTGATCTCGCCAATGTACAGTGGGCGAACAAAACTTGCACGCCCAATAGTCGATGAGCATTGACTGACGAACCAATAACGTGAAGCGTCAGAGGCTCAGAGCTGTCGTCGTCAAACCGACGGAAATGGAGAATGGAGAGTATGCACACGACTCGTGCCGGATATATGTATGCCATATTTCAAAAAATTTAAACTAACACTGCCATGTATATACATTTTTGAGACAGCAGTATTTGTCAAATCCAACTTCCATCTGCTTGAAACATTGAGATCTAAAAGACGCAACAGAGAGATATGCGCTAAGCCACATGCCACAGCTCTTTTAAAAAAGTTTTTTAGGAATGGTACCTAGGATCTATAATAAGATCCTTAGACAAATTGCAGAAATTAAAAACTTTTAAAAGGCTTTTCTGAAAATATTACTTGACAAAGCGTATTATACGGTGAACGAATACCTGACTGACACACTATGACTACCTTTTTTTTTCCTTTGTTTACAATTTATACAAGAATTTATTATTTTTTATATTATTGTAATGTTTTTATTTTATTTTTTGTGTATTTTTTCACAAATTATAATAATATTAGTTATTATTATAATATATTAAGTTTCTTTTTATACTCTTTGACATTTTTTTATAATCAGAATAATTAGAAAACCAAGGTTACCGACATAGCCGGAAGGATGAAGTGGCAGTGGGCAGGGCACATTTCTCTCGGAACAGATGGTCGCCACTCCAAAACTTTTCAGCCCCATGGCTGAAAAGTTTTGGAGTGGCGACCGCGAACCAGAGTACGCGCTTGCCACTCCAGAAATTTTCGCAGCGTTGGCATGACCTCCCACAAGGTGGACCGATGACCGTGACAGTCAGGATGACTGGACCAAACAAGATATCTACATGAGACTATGTGCACTATTTAATACCTATTTGCTACTATTTACTACCTATAATGAGATATTTGCTACCTTTGCATTCAAAAATATATCAAATAAATAAAGTGGTCAGCCATTCTGACTTCAAGTTGGCTGACCACGTCCAAGTTCTGTCTAAATTATTTACATCTTTCCTTCTTCTCAAAATAATTGCTGACAATGTTTTAGCAGGCGCTTAGTGACTTATGAACAACTTGTTCCAGGATATCCATGGTAAAGTTTTATCTATATTAATATTATAAAGCTGAAGAGTTTGTGTTTTTGTTTGTTTGGTGGAACTTATCTCAGGAACTATTGGTTTGAATGGAAAAAATCATATTATAGCTTAGTGACTTATGAACAACTTGTTCCAGGATATCCATGGTAAAGTTTTATCTATATTAATATTATAAAGCTGAAGAGTTTGTGTTTTTGTTTGTTTGGTGGAACTTATCTCAGGAACTATTGGTTTGAATGGAAAAAATCATATTCTGAGAAGAAGGAAAGATATAAATCATTTTTGTACAGCTGTTTTAATGGTTTTTATCAATAACTTTTTATAGGAGCTTCTTAAAATTGTGTAAAAAATATGTTAAGGTAGCAAAAAGGTACTAAATATTTACATTAACAACGCTAAAACTATGAGAACTTGGAAGTGGTCAGCCAACCTGACGTCAGAATGGCTGACCACTTTATTTTTTTGATATTTTTTTAAACAGAAAAGCAGCAATTATCTCATTATAGGTAGTAAATAGTAGCAAATAGGTATTAAATAGTGCACATAGTCTTATATATATCTCGTTTGGTCCAGTCGTCCTGACGGTCACCCGATGACCTGGCTCGGGTCGCGGGTAACCGATGAATACGAGACGCACAGGACCGGTTGTTGCGGCGACACTTGGAGGAGGCCTATGTCCAGCAGTGGACGTCTTTCGGCCGATATGATGATGGTTATGAAGTATGAATAAGAACACTAACCTCCACAAGTATCCCTTTAAAGCTCTGATTCATGGTCACAGAACCAAGTTTGATGCAGAAGTCTCCAAGCTCAAACCTCGGTCCCTTACTCTCGATCTTGGTCTGCTTCTTAGAAGTATAGTGTTGGGACAGCTTCATCATCAGCAAGTCGAACAGACCATCCGCTATAACGTGGATGTTCTTGGTACCGGTGTCCAGGATTGAGAATACCGATGCTGGCTGCTCAGAGTTGTGGAAGATGTGGACTGTTTTTGTTGTTCCTGGAATTTAATTTTGGAATATATTTATATGGCTTATACGAGCTGAGCTCGTGGCTAAAAATAACAGCCGCAATGGTCGATCTTCAAGGTTAAGCAATGCTTGCCAAGGTTGGTCTGTGTATGGGTGACCATCATAACATACTAATTTCCTTCTTGCCTCGGAAAGCTCCAGAGCTTTAACCGAGCTGTGTTCTGTTGCAAATGACAGCCGGGAAGTTGTCTTCTGCAACCGAAGAAGACGCCCCCGGGCGTCGGGAGTCGAAGGGCGATTCCCAGCCACCGTAGGCGCGGGCCTGCCTGCCGATCAGAACCAGGGGGGCTACTCTCTAACGAAATCCGTAGTTTCGGGCTTAGTTTCGGGCGGGCATTTTCTACTTCGTATCACCTAACCACTGAGAACTAATGATAACACGATTTGACAGTTACTGTAAAATCGTGTTGTAATTCATTCTCAGTTCGGGCTCGGGACTAATCGTAAGTCTGTAGGTGATACGGAGTAGAATACGAATGCCCGAAACTAAGCCCGAAACTACGGATTTCGTTAGAGAGTAGCCCCCCCCCCCTGGCCTGGATCGACAGCGCGTTTTGTTCCACGCGCGCCTCAACGAGATGTTATGCTTAGTAGACGGGCCCACTAAGGCCAGCGCCTGTCTGGTTTGCGGAATTTGTTCATTGAGGAGTCATTTGATTATTTCCCATCCTTAAAACAATAACTGGCCAAGTGCGAGTCGGACTCGCGTGCAAAGGGTTACGAACGAATTTAATTTTTTTAACATGTTATTTTAACACTACAGACTTCTAATAGGTTTTCCTGTAATCTTTAGGTAAAGATATATTATCTCCATTACACTTGGCAGTACAGTAACTTGACAGTATTACCAAACCTAGGCCAAAATTCGAATAGTTGACACAGCGCCTCAGCACTTTTTTTTTTACTATTGGTAGGCACGCGTTTGACCACTATCTCACCTGATGGTAAGCGATGATGTGGTCAAAGATGGAGCACTCTTGCCTAGAAGTGACCCTTGACTTAAAGACTTCCACATTTGCTACAATAAACTTATCAGTTTTTCCGCTCTACTGTAAAATTGAGTCAAAATTACTTGAGCAGTACTGTAAGCTTCCATATGTTAAGAAGATAAATCGCAAGTTTGTCTTGACCAACTTAAAATATCAAGCACATACTAACCCATCTGTGGATGTGACAAGTAGCTCTCACAGTCGACAAGGAACTGCCCCTGCTGCGAGGCTCCTAAGGCAAGGATCCGTTTGGTCAGCAGCTCTATCACGTAAGTGCCTGTTTTGTTCTCAGGAACCGGATATTGCTGCAATCTGAAAAAGTAAATAAAAAATATTAAAAAAAAAAACTCACTAAATTATATTTTTCATGCAAAAACATAGTGAGAAATATACATTAGTTGATTAAGCAGCCCCAGTGGTTAATGTGAAACTGCAATTTTTTGTAATATGTTTGCCGAAATACGACAGATACAGACTGTTAAGCATTTTAAAAGTAAGTTGTTTTTAAGCAAACGACAAAGCCGATGGCATCTAGAGTGTGCCAATAGCCAAAGCGAACTGTTTAAATGTCTACTTAATCAAAATAAAAACAATGTAGACTACACAGAAACGATTGGCTACAATTTTTTCTTACAATATTTACTTATACCTAGTTACAATTTACTACTAGGCTTACAATTTAATTCTAGTTTGTACCAGTCCACCGGAGAGACATTAAAAAAAGCTACGAATTAAACTTAAATAATTCTAAACACAACTTACACAGTAACACCCATGATAACGATTTGTTTATAATCAAACTTTTTTCAGGTTACAATATCTGCATTATAATTTATACCACTTTTACGCACTAACACTACCTATTTCATTTACCACGCAAAACTCATTTTGTTTTATTATGAAATACTACTATCTATGATGCTAGATGCGTTTATTTGCATCAACATTTATCTGTGATTTTTGTTGACAACAATTTGACGAACAACGAAAAAGCACACCGTTTGACGCTTCTGTCTTTTTTCAGTCGCTGGTCGGCTGATTTTTGGATAGCTGTCTTTTTACACGAGTGACCAAGCGCGAATCGGATTCGCACACGAAGGATTCCGTACCATAAAACCTTAATTTTTATTATTTTTTGCTATAGCGGCAATAGAAATACACAATCTGTGATCAACTGTCTATCTATTATGGTTCTTGAGATACAGCCCGCTGACAGACAGACGGACGGACGGACGGGCAGCAGAGCTGTTAGTTACTCTTCGGGTACGGAACCCTAAAAAAGGATTGTCGCGTTTTTGATGAAAAGTTTTAGTTGATGAAAACTTATTGGCCACGGAAATATTAGGTACATTTTCCAAAGTTCGTTTTCCACTAGTTAAAACTTTGTATAGCACAATTTTTGATGGAGTACGTGTAGTTTCATCGGTACGGAATCTTTATTAGTCCTCTTCGCACCGAGCCGGTGTTTTTTTCTTATCAATGTTACATAATTAAGTAGGGGTAAGTTTGCTTCGAATGCAGGTTATATCCCACCGTTGAGTTTCAGAACTGATTGCAAGCGTAGAAAGAAACGTTTTCCGAATCCAATGTTGTCACACTACTGACCATTTTTAGATTAAGTTTAATTGGTTGTATCCGTAAGTTTAGTATAATCGGCCAATAATATTACGCCGTGCGACATTTGTAGGTATCGAGATAAGTGTCAAACGCGAAATAGTAATTGGAAACAATATTCAATATTTTGACGTCACAATCGTACGCTGGACCAATGGAGTAACGACAGATAATTTCATGGGCAAATTGACAAGTGCCGAGCCCCATTTATCTAAGTATTTATTTACATCAGAACCGTTTTATTTGGTCATTACGTATTCGGAAGACAGACTTGATAAATAAAAAAGAGCTTATGTGGTTTTATTGCGTCAGCGTAAAATTCTTGTGTTTTTATCTGTAGTGATTTGAAAAGATATTTTCCTGAATTGGTTGCTTGTGTTAAAATCACGGGTTTTTAAAGTGTTATCTAATAGCGTAGTGCAATTGGATGATTGAAGATGATACCGAACAACGTGACTTTGATTGTTAAGGCGCCGAATCAACAGATTGAGGATCAAAATATCGAATGCGAATCGTCATGGACGGTGCGACAGTTGAAGGGACACCTCTCCGAAGTTTACCCCAGTAAACCTGTGAGTATTGTCATTAAAATGTTATGATTAGATTATTACGTAGCCGCTAAAAGTACTAAGTTTTATTAACGTGCTACTTAGGTTTTGAAGCAGTTTCTTAGAACAAACCACTCATGGAATTAAAATGGTTCATAAACCACAAGACTTGCTATAGAGCTATAATAAATTAAATGATCAATGCCCTGCTTTCGAATTCCTATAAACCATATTTATACTGAACTTCTGCCTAATAAGAATCTGTTAAGAAGTGTAGGTAATGGGTCAAGATAATGAACTAATATCAAAGAATACAGCAGAAGATTGGCATTATTTATCAACTAGTGGACGTCACGCGGTTTCACCCGCGTAGTTCCCGTTCCCGTGGGAGCACGGGGATAAAATATAGCCTATGTTACTCCCTGATAATGTAGCTATCCATTGCTGAAAGAATTTTTCAAATCGGTCCAGTAGTTACGGAGCCTGTTCATTTCAAACAAACAAACAAATCTTTCCTCTTTATAATATTAGTGTAGATAAATATAAAATTCTTCCATTACTGACTGACTGGCAGACAATGCACAGCCGAAACTACTGGTAGAACGTTGAAATTTAGCATGTAGGTTTCTTGGGGAGTACTAAGAGAGGGTTTCCTGAAATTCTTGTAAGGACGAGATATGCACGTACGCAGTCGCGGCCAAAAACTAGTTAAATATAAAGTTGAAGAATATTATTTTAGAGTTGATCATCTTAACAGCTAAAAAATCTGCATAAAATCTTTGTTTTTAATTTTATTGTAATATTAAAAACAAAGATTTTATGCAGACTAGTAGTTCATCTCCAAGAACAATGACATTATGACTATCAATGATTAATAAAACTATTGTCTGGTGTTGAATGTTTATGTTAACTATCTCATCTAGACATATGCTATGCTACGACTCTTACATTCATTCCTTCCTTTTCCTCTTTCTTTTGCTAACTATGGTATTAATATCTAATTGGAATAAACTTTATAGCGTGCTCTATCTTCAAGCACGTTATTGCTAACAATCAGGTGAGATAGTGGTCAAAGGCATGCCTACCCATAGAAAAAAAAAATAGGTTTTCAAGTTACAACTTTTTTCCGTAATCACTCTTTCTTTGCTTCTCGAATAATGAGACCTACTCTATGATAGTGAATAGGTTACTTCCAGGTTAGTGTACTTCATTGTCTCTCACCTAACACATTATGCCTATCAATAATAATAATAAAAAACAAGTCAAGTGCGAGTTGGACTCGCGTGCAAATGGTTCCAAAAGAATCTCATTTTTGTAACATGTTATTCTAACACTAAAGACTTCCTGTGATCTACGAACTGTACAAGTTAGGAACTGTTATGTATATATTTTTTTTTTTTTTTCAAATAATTCAGTTATTTCAGAGATTATGAGCCCCCTCTTAATCTCAGAAACTACTGAGCTTAAAATGGTTATTTTTCATCTAATTTTTTAAATAATGGACAGACCGGTGACCCAAGTGATCCTATAAGGCTTCTGTTTTTTACAGAGGTTCAGAAAATTAACTAGTAACTTTTCGCCGTTTCCAATAAATTCTTTTAACTGCAGGCAAACTGCACCACAATTGCGTAACTTGTCATGACAATTTGAAGGAATTTTGTGATTCGTAGCCCCATTTGTCAGTTCAACAATGCAAATTGAACAACACAATGAATGTCTATGTATTTGTGTTGACGTAATTTTGCAAACTCGTTAAAATGGTTTTTGTGCTTATCATAGTAAATTTCAATAATGACGGTTGATAAACGATTGGAACATTCCAGCCATATTTTAGCATACCTACTATCCTTGTTTATTAATTTCAAAGCAAATGGTATTTTTTTTAGGTAAACATGTACAGATAAAAATGTTTATTATACACATGAGAAATAAAGTATTTTGATTTATAAAATTTTATTGACATCTACCTATCCACACATAGCGGATTATGGCAAAATCCCTCTCATGAAGACTGTGTTCAAAAAGGAACTTTATGGGCTGAGTATGATATTTATACCAATATTAAAAAGCTGAAGAGTTTGCGTGTTTGTTTGATCGCGCCAATCTCAGGAACTCCTGGAACCAATTTAAAAAAAAAAATAAGTGTTGGAAAGCCTAGCTAAAGCGACGACCAATAGGAGCGGAGTATTAGTGAAAAACTGGTCAAGTGCGAGTCGGACTCGCGTGCAAAGGGTTCCGAACGAATTTCATGTTTTTTAACATGTCATTTTAACACTACAGACTTAGTTTTCCTGTAATCTTTAGGTAAAGATCTATTATCGACATTTTTTTCAAAATTTTAGTTTTTAGAGATAAGGGTGAGGAATGGTCATTTTTCGTCTAATTTCTTGAATAAGTTCAAAACCATTTATTTTAAAATTACGAAAAGAATATAATTAAAACCCTCACAGTAAGACTTTTCATTTGATATATCATACAATATTTTTCAAAAACTTTTTTTTTGAAATTTTCTTGTTTGACCCCCAAAAGTGACCGCCACACTGAATATTTTATGATTTACGTAACGCGTCTGTGTTTGGGTCACAGAAGTCCATATGTGTACCCAATTTCAACAGAATCGGTTCAGTGGATCCGGAGAAAACTGGCTGTGACAGACGTACAGACACCCGAGTGATCCTATAAGGGTTCCGTTTTTTGTTCGGAACCCTAAAAATGTGACGCAGAAGACGTTACGCGGGTCAGCTTACATAAATTCAAGTTGAAAGATTGATCAAAAATAAAAGCCAAATCTAAATAAATTGGGTGAGGCTTTCGCCCAGCTGGTGAAATCTTCTGGCTGAAATTATGATAAAGATTAATTATTATTGCATTAAAATAAACATTCAAACCCTTGTGTTATGTATTTCCCTATTATAGACCGATAGCTCGTTCAATGCAATTAATATCTTGCGATAGTTTTAATTGCACTCACAATCTGAACCTGTACGTAACGCAGTAATAAACGCCGATTTTATGGCATAAAGTAATGGCAAGTGTGTCAACGAATACTCTACTTTTATAGAAGGCTTGATAGCTTTTTTAAATTAGCCTATAGTGACCCACTGATAGGATCAGGTCTCCCCCATATCGTCGACGCGCTTGACAAATCTGATATGTGTTTTTCATCAAGTTGACAAGGGTGGCAATAATCTGTTTTATTTAATTATTAGCTTCTGCCAGCGGCTTCGCCCGCGTGGTCTCTTGGGAACATACTCCCGGGTAAAAAAGTAGCTTATGTTCTTTCTCAGGCCCTAGACTACCTCTGTACTAAATTAAATTTAAATCGGTTCAGTAGTTTTGGCGTGAAAGCGCGACAGACAGACAGACAGAGTAGCAGGCATTTATAATATTAGTAAGGATAAGGAAGTAAGGATTAATTGACTAATTCATAATTCCAAATTGCCGTATGAGCTGAGATACAAGTGAAAATGATAAAATGTACTGTTAATGTACTTGATTTTAAGGATATTCAAGAAAAATATCATAGAAATGCACATATCAGATTTGGCAAGCGCACCGACGATATGCTTCCTGACGCTCTTTTCTTGCGCCACCTCGAACCAGCCTTCGTGTTGCGCGACCAAGTCATTTCCCGTAGGTATCGCGATTGAAAAATAACACGTAAAAATTCACATAAAAATACATTATTCCGACTATAACCATTTTACATTAAAAATAACAACCGAATTGAGAACCTCAATACTCAATATATCGACACCTCCATGCAATAACATCGTAACTCACTTTTTTCCAAAAATTATGTTATAACGGCATTGTTATGAAAAAAAAAAATGCATTTTTTCTGTACTATCATTGTAATTCTATTCCCTTTCGTTTCTAAAATAAACCAACGTCAAAGTATTGTAACTAATCCAAAAAATATTTTTTGTCAACAATATAATTGCAACTTGATTTAAAATGTATAGAAAATATTATGAGTAGCTTGTTTATCAAGTACAACAAAATTGTAATATTAGATACAATCTATGTACATGATAAAATTACGGTTTATGATCATAAAATGTACTATTACTGCATTGTAAGTTGAATTACAATGATGTTGCACGGATCTTTTCGTTAGTTTTTAGTGCATTACGACAGGTTAAGACGAGTTGCGATGTTCTATTTAGTAGTTTACTCCCGCTCATAGAATTTCGGTGTTGTTACGTTGCTTGGTAAATAGAAGTGAGAAGGTGTACAAGTGACTATTGCGGTGTTTATAGTGTAAAACCATAATAAAATGAAGCGTAACCAAAATATCTTAAATTTGGCATTATCATTAAGTGGAATTTCAACTGAAACACAAAAAAACAGAAAGTATTGACTACACCCCAATTTGAAGTTTCGCTCTTTTACTACAAAAGGAAGTTTGCGGTATATAATTTTACTATATATGATATAGGAAAGGCCAAAGGATACTCGTACGTCTGGAATGAGACAATTGGCAAGAAAGGATCCTCAGAAATTAGTAGCGCTGGGTTTCTTTTTATTAAAAATAAATACGAAGAAGGATTCCGTATATTTAATTTCTTTTCCGATTGCTGTGGCGGACAAAAACCGCAATCGAATGATAATAGCTATGTACTCGCATGCATGTAAACTATCTGGAAGAACAATTACACAACTATTTTGAAGTAGGACACTCACAATCTGAAGGGGATGCTATGCACGCGTTGATAGAGCTCCGGAAGAAAAATCAGATTATTTTTGTACCAGAACAATGGATCACCCTGATCAGATGTGCTAAAACTACGGGGACTCCTTATGATGTTACTGAATTAGATCAAAACCTGATTCTTGATTATAAATGTCTTATAAAGAAAAAACTAAACTGGGACTGGAATAGTTCTGGAAAAAAGATGACATGGACTAAATTTAAAATAGAAAAGGAAAACCCTGATATAATTTATTTTCATCACGATTTTCTCAGTAATCAGCACTTATCTATTAACCTTGCTATGAAACCTACTTCACGAATCACACGAACGAAAGGAGCACAAGAGACTGTTCAGCGTGAACAGTTAAACGAAGGACAAAGTATTCCTTTATTGTACAATAAAGTGCTCCCAATATCAACAGCAAAGTATAAGGACCTTGTAAGCTTGTGTCAATGTAAGGCAATACCAGATATTTATCATAGTTTTTATTTAAATCTTCCACATTCCACTCAGCTAGCTACAGACAATGACAGTGATGAAGAAAATTAATATTTTTAATAAGTTTTTTTTGTTTTTTTAATATGTTTAAAAAATTGTTACTTACGTTTAAAAGATACATACTTAGTGTCTTAATTTTATGTGGAATAATATAAGAAGGTATTCAGTTAAGTTCTGCTATTTTGTAATTTCTGATTCTGATTTTGTGATCTCATTAAGTAATATTTAAGTACTACAAAATGTTTCTTTTATCTTTCAAATTAATAAGACAACATAATAACAAACACAAAAATAGGTATAATAATAATACATTATCGCATTATGAGATGTGTATTTACAGATTTGTTTTGGATTGCATGAATTAACTTAATTTTTACTATATAAAAACATTTTATGTAACTTAACACCTTGGAGTTACAATTATCTGACCACAAAAATAAATTAAACTACAAAAAAAACTAAATTGTAACTCAGACATACAATGTTTGTCCTCGCAACTTA
This sequence comes from Lacanobia wlatinum, assembly GCA_947578705.1. NCBI lineage: Eukaryota > Metazoa > Arthropoda > Insecta > Lepidoptera > Noctuidae > Lacanobia > Lacanobia wlatinum. The sequence continues at coordinate 2,953,593 of OX388046.1, read as the reverse complement.
TATGTCATTTCACTGTTTTGTTTTTCACGTAAGTCATGAATACCCATGAAAACAATTTTTCTTTTACAACTTAACCATACCTATTTATAGTCCGCCTAAACTATATTAAATAGAGCCAGCTTCAAAAATTGTATGGGGTGTTTTGAGTTTGCTACAATTTTTCAAACTTTAAAATCGCTCTCCTGTAAAATCACAAAAAGTGAGTTACGATGTTATTGCATGGAGGTGTCGATATTATTATAGCTTTAAAAAAAGGCAGAAATTAAGATATAATAAAATATATTTATGAATTCAGACAACTGTTTTAATAAACCACAACATTAAGGGTGGGTGGGGTCGTTATACCTTAGCGCCCACACGATAAGAAGAAGAAGAACAGAAGTTTGAGAGTTGTTTTGTAATTTTAATTACATTTTGTAAACTACGTCAGGCAAAGGCTCAAGTGGCTGCCATAAGGTTGGGGGACCTAGCAAAGGTGAGACGGTACTTCACACCGGAACAGCTGCTCAAGCTCTATCAAGCGCAAGTTCGATCGTGTTTGGAGTACTGGGGCCCTACTATGACGTGCCAATGCGATCAAGATTAAGCTGAGGAAAAGGAAGTGTTATGCGTCTTGTATAACTCTGTCTCCTTCCCACACCTTATACACGATCGTTTTAAGACGTCATAGTAGGCCAGCAGCTCTCATCTTTGGGACGAATCTGCCAAATACCAACTTGATGCTCTTGAGTCAATTGAGAAACGAGCCAAGAGGATCATCGGTAATGACAGGCTCGTCGAGTCGAAGCTCCAAAGTCTTGCATCGACGCCGAGTTGCTGGCCTGTCGGTTTTCTATCGGTTGCATTTTGGGGAGTGTGCGACCGAATTGCCAGATTTAATTCCGCCAAGCCCGTTCCATCATCGGACCACAAGACGAACGGCGATGCGCCACCGGTACATGGTGGACATTCCACCCACACGCACAAAACGTTTTAGGAACACATTCATAGTGCGTACAGTTAAGGAGTGGAATTCCCTGCCGGAGTCTGTGTTTCCGGATAGCTACAACCTGGGAGTCTTTAAGACAAGAGTGAATAGGTTGCTTCTAGGCAAAGGTGAGATAGTGGTCAAACGTACGCCTATCTATAAAAAAAAAACTTCTTGAAACATTTTTTTTTAAAGAAAAAGTGGAAGTGGTGTTACTTTAACTCAAAGTCCTAAGATGAAAACTACACGCCAAAAAAACACTATCATTTTATATAACTGGTAAAGTGTTCAACAACAGCTCACCTGTTTTAATTAATTGAATATTTAATTGGCATTACCTACCTAAGAAATTTACATATTATATCCATGTGGCATGGAATATCGCCATCACAACTGTATTATTTTAAAAGAATGAGAGGTGCTAATGACAATCAGCCTACAATCAGGTCACTCTTGATGTCTTTGGGTATTAGAACCTATGTGTTAAATAGATAGAAGGTAGAGTGAACATAACAGGCACAGTAGGTCACGTCATACCCTATCTGTCTTCAGTCCGAATCATACTTGGCCGGCCCATGCCGAAATGTGGAAACGACGAAAGCCGTTGGACCTGCGCGTGCGACTGATCTCTCCTCGATCATGACTTATGTCGAAATGCTCTCCCAGGAGCCAGAAAGTGCACCTACGTTTTTGCACTCTACCTGTCTGTCTCCTGCGTACTTGGAAAATCTCCGTAAAGATAAAGATAATTTTATTTGTCAAAACATGCGTATACATGCGAATTAAGCGTGCAGAACATGACGCATGCCGTTGAAATTAATACTGTGATTGAACTTCGGTTGAGGGGTTTATTATTAGCGGGCAACGCCGCAATCCGTATGCTAAGGGAGCCTACTCTCTAAGCCCGAAGTCCGTAGCTTCGGGCTTAGTTACAGGCGTTTTCTAATCCGTATCACCTAACCAATAAGAATGAATGACAAGACGATAAATTAGTCCGGAACTGTCAAATCGTATTGTCATTCATTCTTAGTTCGGGTTCGGGACTAATCGCAAGTCTGTAGGTGATACGGATAAGAAAACGCCTGTAATTAAGACCGAAATTACGGGCTTCGGGCTTAGTCCGCTCTCTGATTTGTTCCTATAATCCTATCCCAGGAATGCCGTCATTCAGTTTAACCGTGTGTATCACTTTAATATTATCAAGCAAACGTGTAGCTGGTATGTAAAACATAACAACGAAATTCCTTTATTATTCACATCCCACAGTTGTTTAAAATTGACGGCCTTGTATCATCAATTCATAATAGCTATTCATTTTTGTCAGCCATTTTCTAGTTTAGACATTCCAAAGTTTAGTTGACTCGTTGGTCTAGGGGGTATGATTTTGGCGGTGCAAGAGGGACATTTCAAAACCCTGGCTTAGCGAAGTTGCCTATGATCTAAGTATGTGGACTTAGGGTTTTGTTGCAAGACGTGTGTCACCAGAACCGCAAGACCTGGTGCAGTAACGAGGTTAATACAAAACAAAACTGGCCAAGTGCGAGTCAGACTCGCGTGCTTTTTTGGGCGACTTAAGTATAAATAATATTTTATTTTCATTTGACGTTCAAAAGTGCCTTTAATAATAAATCATTTGACTGATTTTCCGTGTTCCGAACGAATTTAATTTTTGAAACATGTTATTTTAACACTATAGACTTCTTATAGGTTTTCCTGTAATCTATAGGTAAAGAACTACTATCCGCATTTTTTTTTTTTGAAAATGTTTGTCGCCCAAAATTCCAGAAGTGACTCACATACTCAAAATTTATTTATTTACGTAACGCGGCCGTGTTTGGGTCACAGAAGTTCATATGTGTACCAAAATCCAACAGAATCGGTCCAGTATATTCGGAGTAAATTGGATGTGATTGTGACAGACAGGCAAACAGAAAGCCAGCCAGCCAGACAGACAACTGAGTGATCCTTTGTTATTAATCAGTTTAATTCAGATAATAATCAATCCATACAATTACAAATTTAAAATAATTACAGAAATAAACACAATTAAAATACTCATTAAAATTACAATTATCAAATATTGTCGGTACCGTTTATTATCGGTTCGTTCGATATTATGGGTTCCGTTTCTTACGGATGTTTCGTACCCTAAAAATCGTAGGCCGTATTGTTACCAAAACCACAGCTAATCGCTTATAGTTCGTGCCGATACGCTAGAAGACAGATGGGTCTATTTTTAAAAAGCGAAACTTATTGGCAAACTTCTATTTCTCGCGAAAGAAATGCCCAGATTTGTTTGGCAAACAGTTGATTGTCAAAAGACGTCACCAACTCTAGATTATACTGATTAACTATAACCTTGGACACGGAATTAGGAAACCCACGGAATGTTGCTACACGTTCACTCAGGACAAAAAAATAATTACTTACCTAGTTATTTTGCTGACTTAAGCTGACTTTAATATTTTTATTTATTTCATCAGCCTCTCATCGCGCGTGAATGTAGGAAATCATCCCAAGGGAACTTTCTGCCGGGATAAAAAGTATCATCATCATCCGAAAGACGTCCACTGCTGGACATAGGCCTCCCCGCCCGTGTCTCCACAACAACCGGTCCTGGGGGGCTACTCTCTAAGACCGATGTCCGTAGCTTCGGGCTTAGTTGCGGGCGTATTCTACTCCGTATCATCTACAGACTTACGATTAGTCCCGATTCAGATTTTAAAGTAACTGTCAAATCGAGTTGTCATTAATTCTTAGTGGTTAGGTGATAAGGAGTAGAATACGTCGGGCGTATTCTACGTACTGCGGGCTTAGAGAGTAGCCCCCCTGGTCATTGGTCCACCTTGCGGAAGGCATGATAAAAAGAGACCACGGTACTGATAAAAAGTATGCCTATGTGCTATTCCAGACCATAATCGATCATTATGCCAAATTTCATTCAGATCCGTACAGCCCAACAGACATTTATCCAAACTCTCGTATTTGTAATAGTTGGTTCTGGATCTTTCTCCTTTAAAGTTTTACCTCCATACCAACGCTTGAAGAATTTTGTTATGTGTATTATTTATGCATTAAATGAAGCATGTATTGGATATTATTTTTGTTGATAAGAATTAAAGATAACGTGGTATAGAGGTCTTATCATGTGCACGTGTTTATACGAGAATATTTTATTAGGTTACTACCGACTACGGCAAGTTTTTATACGTAAAAACCAGTGTTTTTGCCCGCGATATCGCTTGGTTTCCGTTCCAGCTTTGAATTCGATGGTTCGAGATCTGAGCTGCGGAGGATAATTAAAAATGCTAATCAGATTCAATATTATCATTATAATCTAATCATCAATTGTGTACCTATCATTTTGTTTTTATTGGAATTTAACGGCTATAAAACTTATGACTACTCAAATAAGGTTGCTATTCCAATAGAATGCTAACTCAGGAAATCAAAAACATTTATTTTCAAATAGACCATTTACAGGCACTTATTGTCAAGGTCGGTCAGTCAAATACATGAACATAGTTCTGCCACGCTAGCGAATAGAGCAGCATGTATGTTCTGCAGCAAAACTCACTCACTGCTTCTATCACCAGCGCAGCAGCACGTTTCGAAGCGTAGGTCTCTATGGAGAAGAACGTGAAAGAAACTCCATGTACACTTTTTTGAATCATCATCATCAGCTATGTGCATCTCCCAAGTGCCAGTGTGGAGCCCCTTCACAGGACATGCGTCACCATCCAAGTTTTGAATGAGGCCAAAATGATAAAACTGTACAGTGTAAAGGTGGCTCTATACAACTTGTAACTGAATAAACGCAATACAATACCTCTTAAGGGGTCAATGTACCTACTCATCATTATGAACAACTACTTTCGGGGTGGTCTCCACAGTAAACTGTGGGAACCACCCCGAAATCGCGAAAAAAACAGCTTTTGAGTACATTTTGTCGAGTTATGCGCACATAAATCTATAGAGTAGTCGATTTTGCAGCCCAGCAAATTTTGGAGCGTGCAGAATCTATACGTGGCAGCAAAGAAATGTCACTGTCAAGTATGTTTCAATTGATTGATTTGATGTTCGAAATAGCTACGCTAGTTGGCAGTCTACTTCGCGCACGTTCCCCTAAACTGAGCGTGCAGGAACCGCAGGTGGCAGCACAGAAGCGTCAATGTCAAGTATTCTGACCCTTAAAACTTCGAATATGCGACACTAGATGGCATAGTCTACGCCGTGCACGGTGCCTACCTTAAGAGGTATTGAGTTTGTTCTGTAAGACGTACTGGTCGGACATAATTTAACATGACTCAATCGACACGAAACGAAGAAGAATATGTGCACCTCGCCCTCGCCCTGAACATATGTCCTTCAAAATTCTAAGATACACATTAATTTCTTTTCCAGGGCACTGATGAACAAAAAATAATCTACTCCGGTCAACTCCTGGACGACAACACGATACTGAAAGACGTTCTCCGGACGTACGAGAGTCAGATCGCTCATACGATGCATCTGGTATGCACGCCAACTAGGAGGATAGAGCCCCAGCCCGCCCCCGAGTCGAACACTGACGGAATTCGCCGAAGGTGAGTGATCTCAAATCCCGAATCATCATCTGCCTAGCTTTTTCCCCGCAATATTGGGGTCGGCTTCTAGTCACCCGGTTTCAGCTGAATACCAGTATTTTACGTGGAGCGGCTGACCCAGAAACTGGGAAACTCAGTAGGTACTTCTTGGCAAGACTGAAAATCTGACACCAGTCTTGTAACGGGTACTTATAGTGTACGCTAGTTACTGGGTTGTATTCACGGTGCCATTTAGTCGTGTTACAACGGCAGCCGTGCGTGTTGCCAGTGATGACTTATGAAACTGAAACGATGTCACTCACATTGGGCCTCATCAGAAGGCTTTAAGTGGCTCAAAGAGCAATAGAGAGGGTAGTGCTTGGAGTTTCCTTGCTTAATCGAATCAGAAATGATGATATCCGCAAGAAAACCAAGATTACCGACATAGCCCGAAGTATCGCCAACCTAAAGTGGCAGTGGGCAGGGCACATTGCTCGCAGAACATGTGGTCGATGAGGCCGAAAAGTTCAGGACTGTCAACCGCGTACCGGAAGACGTAACGTTGCCTCCTATAAGGTGGACCGATGACCTGGTGCAGGTCGCGGGTAGCCGATGGATGCGAGACGCACAGGACCGGTCGTTGTGGCGACACTTGGGGGAGGCCTTTGTCCAGCAGTGGACGTCTTTCGGCCGATATGATGATGAATATAATGATCAGAGGGCGAATCCAGTCACGTCATATCCGAATAAAACAGTACTATACATACATATATTTTGTTAAACACAACACAACACGGAAGACAAAGTATAGAATATTATATCCCTAGCATAGTTTATTATCTGTCTTGGGCCAGACATCAGGAAGCAACAGACGCACCCGCTGCCTTTTTAAATGATCTTATGCTTGATTTGGATCAAATTTACTAAAAAATATTTTAATGAATTAGCATATTATTCATCTTCCCTATATCAGTTTATAACACTTGAATTTTCCGTGATACCCGTGGTTCACATTAATTTGACTAAAGCCATAGTAAATCATAGTCATATAACAATACACTCTGCTAAATTTCGTTTGTGTCCGCCATGGGTATGGTTCCCATACTAAGGTCCCAATGATCTTTATTTAGTTATTTAATTAATCAGTCATCTAAAATTTGGAGACACCGGAGAGTTAATGACTTTCCATTTCTCATCTATCTTTTTTTCTTTCTATTGTATTTTCCAACTTGTATTGGATATATTAAATACATTTTCTAGTATTTGGTTTAAAATTACACTATGGTGATTTTACCATTATTAAGAAATAGCTACCACTTTTACTTTGTAAACATCAACAAACAAATAACATCCAATTCTCTTTGTAGAATTGTCACCGAGCCCCCGCCCGCCACCGAGCGCGTGACAGAGCCGCCGCGACCAGAGACAAGGCAGAACGATCAGAACCATAACGTAGAGATGCAGAACTACCTGACCTCCTTCGTCAACAACTACGGCAGGGTGCCGCCGTATCCCAACTACAACTACCTGCCGGTCCCCAATGATCCGGCGCAGTTGGCCAACCATATGATGATGATGCAGCAGGCTTATCTGCAGTATATGCAGCAGTATGCTAACATGTAAGTATGTTTTTTTTTTACTATTTTTAAACTTAGACTTCCAAAAAAGGAGGAGGTTCTCAATTCGGTGGGTAATTTTTTTCTCTGATTACTCCGAGTTTTCTGATCCGATATCTGTGATTCTTTTTTAGTTCGATGCGGTATACTTGCCCTTTGGTCCCGTAAAAAATTTAATTCAGTTTGGTTCGGTAGTTTTTATTTTATGAGCATTTTTGCTTATTTCAATTTCTGCGTAGACGAAGACGTCGTCCAAGTATCACCACTTAAAAGTGAAAAATAAAAAAAATATTTACAAAAAAATATAACCGACTTCCAAACAAAACACTACAAAGTATAAAATAACCTTAATTTCGGAAATCGGTGTTAAAAAAAAACAAAGAAACAAAACCAGAAATACCGACTTCCGAAATTAACCCGTCAAGCCCCGCAAAATTAAAAGACAATTCAAACTCAAACCATCTATTTCAAATAAACCATTTACAGGCACTTTTGAATTGTCAAGGTCGGTCAGTCCAAAAAGATGAAACTATTTGCACGTTCCAAAGCGTAGATCTCTATGGAGAAGAACGTGCAAGAAACTCCACGGACACTCTTTTAAAAATAATAGTAAGACAATTGACTGCGTCCCACATGAGAGTCGGCCGGGGCCTGACGGGAACAATCATGATTAAGGTGTAGGTGGGAGACAGAAGTATACAAGACACATAATCCTTTTTCTCAGCTTTATCATGATCGCATTGCCACGTCGTAGTATGAGCTGTACGCTCAATTAAAGTATTCCCTAACGACTTGCTTTACTTTCTAGTTTAAAGCGGCGTAGTTTAATCTTAATAATGACTTTCTCCGTGTTATCGTAACCTAGTTACATAATAAAATAAAACAGACGTAGGTACACGAGTATCAATAAAATAGTAAAAGTATTATTTCTGCCAAACATTATTGGTTCAGTCAATTCTGAAATGTTCTTTCGTTGAAAACAGTTGGATAAACAAACTCTGGACCAATGGATTTTGAACGAATGTTACAATATAAAATATGATGTCATATTGTGACTGTCTTTCATCGTAAATATGAGATCAGAAGGTCATCCAAACCAATCCTAAATTCAATTTTATTTTCACACTACCTTTTGCCTGCGCTTCGTACGCGTATATCCCGTTTCCCTGTATGCTCCCCTACACTCCCCAAGGAACCTACATGCCAAATTTCAGCTTCCTACGACCAGTAGTATCGGCTGTGCGTTGTCTGTCAGTCAGTCATCAGTCACGGAAGAGTTTTATATATTAGGATAGGGGTCTGCATGGGCACTTATCAGAAGCTAGTGCACGATTGGAACTTGAAGCCGGCACGAAATTCTAGGGTTATGTTATGTGAACCATACATTTATGTTTATCTTTCTGGGGCATACCTACAAGCGTGAATTAGCCCGTAGATGATAGTCACTGTAACTAAACTACTAGCTGCTCTGTGGATTAGAATAAAACCTGTTAGGAATGGAATTTCTGCGGAAACTTACGTTGCGGCGCTCACCGGACCTTGAAATATTTGGATTTGGCCGCTTCGCTATTAAATTCATTGTTACTTCCTGTATACTTATGTTAGTTGTGTTTTGTCATCTCTCTTAAATTATCTTTGTTATTAACTGGTTTAGGCGTCTGCCTTGTGACCCGGTGGTGGTGGGTTCGATTCCCACGGGAAGCATACTTTGTAAAGTTGTTTCCAGTTTGGCTTGGACATTGCAGGCTTGAATCACCTGGTTGTCTGATAAAAAGATGATTCCGTGCTTCGAAAGGCACGTATAGGTTGGTGGTCCCGGCCGCCAAATGGCGGTCGTCAAATAAACCATGTCAGAAGCCCTTGAGGCGGTTTAGACACTCTGACTCTAGGGTATGTGGGGTCGTTAGACCTTACTGCCCATACGAGAAGAAGAAAAAGAACTTACTAAGAATGTTAGGTCCATAAGTTTATAAAAGACTAGCTTTTGCCCGCGACTTCGTACGCGCATATCCTGTTCTTCCCGTGCTCGTAATAATTTCGGGAAATCCTCCCTTAGATCCCCTTCACTCCCCAAGGAACCTGTATACCGAATTTCGGTTTTCCTAAGGTCCGTAGTTTTGGCTGTGCATTGTCTGTCAGTCACTCGGTCAGTCACTCAATCAATCACTCAATCTGACTGATTGAAATTAGTGGTCATAGATAGCTGAATTTTGGCATGTAGGTTCCTTGGGGAGTTTAGGGGAGCACTAAGAAAGGATTTCCCAGAATTCCCACGGGAACGGGAAGCAACGGGATAGGCGCGAACGAAGTCGCGAGCAAGATAGGCAGTGGCTCCGTGTAATTTATTGAAAGCAGGGGCTACTCTCTAAGCCCGACGTCCGTAGTTTCGGGCTTAGCTGCGGGCGTATTCTACTCCGTATCACCTAATTACTAAGAATGAACGACAACACGATTTGACAATTACTGTCCCCTGTTCCCAACATAGTTGGGAGTGGCTAGGTAGAGTGGGGCGAGCCAATTGCCTTTAACCTTTCACAAATCCATACTCCGGGCTGCTGCCGAGAAGTTCCAGGCAGAAAAAACAAAACATCATTTTTTTCGATCTAGTAATTATAATAATTATATATTGATCCAATAACTTTGAAATTACACACAAGAGCTAAATAATCTAGAATTATATGGATACATAGTAAATCTTGAGTGCAAACTGGGTGTGTATTTTAGTCTATGGATATGGTTTTACTTTTAAGACCATAGAGCCCCAAACTACGCAAAGAATGCCTGTATTTTGGGGGTCTATTGGTTCCTCCCAAAATAGCCATGTCTTACGCTAATTCACAACATTAGGGTATATTGTACACGTTGGATCGTATAACTAGTGTTTTTCTTATTTTATTCGTAAATTTACTGCAAAAAAGCGATTAAGTTAATTGATCAGTAAGAAGATCTTCAGTCGCTTCATATGTTAACTGCTGCAACCACTTGCTAATCCTAGTTTTTAAATGGAATTTGGTGAGGGTATAAATATCCAGTGGTCGAAGCCAAGACCTGGGGGGTTACTCTCTAAGCCCGAAGTCCATAGTTTCGGGCTTAGTTGCGGGCGTATTCTACCCCGTATCACCTAACCACTAAGAATTAATGACAACACAATTTGACAGTTACTGTTAAATCGTGTTGTCATTCATTCTTAGTTCAGGGGGGCTAAAAAGGCCACTTTAGAAGAATCATAATATTAACCACATAACAATCTGTCAAATTTAATTTTCATCTTTATCGCTAACGCATTAGGTTCAAGGTTGATTGGGAATATTTGACAGTGACGGGTAACGTGATATGCTTTCTTACCTGTGGCCTTAAAAAGGCCACAGGTTCGGGACTAATCGTAAGTCTGTAGGTGATACGGAGTAGAATACCGCAAATAAGCCCGAAACTACGGACTTCGGGCGTAGAGAATCCTGACTCAGCAGTCGTCTACTACCCACTTAGACCTCGACCACCATGTGAGTCTACGTCAAACATTCAGCCCGAATAGTAAACAAATGCTACTAAAACTTGGCTAGTTGCCTACTACGCTTATTTTTGTTCTGATGTCACAGAACTGCTATTACAACATGCGTGGTAGGATGAGTACCTACTTCCGACATAATGAGTAATAATTGTTTAACTATACTAAGCTACATCGAAATGAATGTTTAAATTGTCGTGTGTTATCGCCCTAACATAGTTGGAAAAACTGGTCAAGTGCGAGTCGGACTCTCACACGAAGGCTTCCGTAATAAACTGAAAAAAAAAACTCGTTTCTTGTATGGAAGCCCTCTTTAATATTTGTTGTTTTAGCGGCAATAGAAATACTCGTACACTGAAAATTTCAACTGTGTACCTATTACGGTTCTTGAGATACAGTCCGCTGACAGACAGACGCACGGACGGACAGACAGCGGAGGCTTAGTTATATGGTTTCGTTGGTGCTTTCCTGAAAAGGCCATCTCAGACGTTAAGCTATATGGTTTTTCATATGTTATTGGCGACTGTATGGACTTCAAAAGAGACTATGATCTCTGAGTTTGTTTCGGTGTTTCTTCTCAGGGTAGTCAGCTAGGAAATACCTGCCTCATCTAGATTAATATGACAAAAAAATGACGTGTAAAAGAGTTACTTGTAACCTATTTGCAAAATAAATATCATTTATCCCCTTCGGTACGGAACCCTATTCAGTTTACGCACTCAAATGTAGAGATGTGGACTTAAGCCATAGGCAAAAAATACATTTGACGATACGGCCAATGGCATGATGGAAAAAACCTTCGACGACCATCTGTCGAAGCTGGCGTTACGCGGTTGTGTAAAGGGTAATAGGGCTGATACAGAAGGCAGTACTCCTCGATACGGCTCGTATAGTGAGGAGGTTCCTCTCTCTGGAGCCCTAACCACCGGTAGCTTTGACCCTGCTCCCGACATCGGCGGACTACTACTTTTTGTATTTTAAATATTTAAACTTCCCATTTAAAATATTAGTATGGATTAGTTATTTTTCTAACAAAACGGATTATCTAACTTTCTAATATATAAAAATCTCGTGTCACGGTGTTTGTTACCGAACTCCTCCGAAATGGCTCGACTGATTTTCATGATATTTTTTGTGTATTTTCGGTAGGTATGAGAGTAGGTGGTAGGGTATTTTTTTTTTGTATGGCATAACAACTTCTGCCGAGTCAGCTAGTATTGTATGATATGAACAGAGTAATAAGTCCCGCCTGTTGCAGGTGGCAGGCCGCCGGCGCAGCGCCCGCAGCGCCGGCGCCGGCCGAGCCGCCCGCGCCGGCCGCCGAGGCGCCCGCGGCCGCGGACGAGCCCGACGACGCCGTGGCGGCGAGGGACTGGCTCGACCACCTGTATGCGGCGTCGCGGCTGGCCATCCTGTTCTCTCTGGTCTACTTGTATGGCAGTCCCGCGAGGTTACTGCTGGTGTTGCTCTTAGCTGCTGCTGGCTACCTGTGAGTATTCTTTTTTATTATTGACTAGCACTTCGCCCGCGACTTTGTCCGCATTTTCTTGAGGATCCTTAATTGTTTCTAGTAATAAAAGTAGCCTATGTTACTCAGGGATAATGTAGCATTCTAATGTTGAAAGAATTTTTGAAATCGGTCCAGTAGTTTTTGTGTTTATTCATTACAAACATACAAATCTTTCCTTTTTATAATATTAGTGAAGAAAGGCTCGCGCTTGACCACACTTGGTGAGCCATGATCTGGTGGACGATAGAGCACGCTTGCCTAGAAGATACCTATTCACTCTTGTCTTAAAGACCCCCAGGTTGCACCTATCAGGCAACACAGACACCGGCAGGGAATTCCACTCCTTAGCTGTACGTACAAATTGGCGACTCCTTGTCAAAGAACCCTGAGTGGCTGTGTCTAACCCAGTAATAGGAATATTTTTGCTGATTATAATAAACTCGAAAAGTAGCCAGTAACACTACGCTGTATACATATTGTTACGAGTTTGAGGTTCGTGACAATAAAAACAGCCAAAAATGACACTTTAATTTACAACACTAATTAGCACTTTTAAACACACTAATAACACACAATCGCACTACTGAACACTTCACTTCAGTATAATTCTCAGTTGAAGATCGCTCTCGAAGTTATCGCTTGTATCGCCAATTCAATACTGACCCCAGTCGCCGGATGTCCGCCCTTTATATACCGACAGTCATTTCTAGAACCTTCTAGTGTGGAAACTTCTGGAAAGTTCGGGCACTTTCAGGCCTCGACCGACCAGGTGTCGAAACATCGAGAATGCTCTAGCATAGAAAAGTCTAGAAATATCTTGACTCCACTAATTCCGCTACTCGATACTAGATGGCGCCACTAACACCTAAATGTCGTTATGTACCCAGCATTCATTCTGGCGCGTAACAATATGTATAGCTATGATTTTGCTAAACTTATTGACATGGCCAGTTATATTCACAAACTAGTTGAACCGCGCAACTTCGTCTGCTCCGCTCCTTTTGGTCTTAGCGTGATGATATATATATAGCCTATAGCCTTCCTCGATAAGTGGACTATCTAACACTGAAAGTTTTTTTCAAATCGGACCAGAAGTTCCGGAGATTAGCGCGTTCAAGCAAACAAACAAACTCTTCAGCTTTATATATTAGTATAGATATTCTATCGTTAATTATTATTTTATTCCATTTCAGCCACCAGATCGGTTTCTTCCGCGACTTACACGTCAACGTGGCAGACAACCAGCAAGCCAACGCCGCCAACCCACCGAACCAACCCAACGCGGGCAACCAACCGAACCAACCCAACGCGGGCAACCAACCGAACCAACCCAATCAGGGCAACCAACCGGCCGACCAACCGCCCCAGCCCCCTCAGCCGGCCACGAACAACACGCAACAATCCCTTCTAGCCGTCACTTGGATGATCTTCACGTCATTCTTTGCCTCCCTCATCCCTGATACGAATTAATTATAAAGCTAGGAATAGACGGACGTTACTCAGTCTTCAAGACGTAAAAATATAGAGAAACGCTGAAAGCTAAAAATAGGGCGGTTACGGTTGTCAGGATAGGGAATTTTGGGGTCGAGGGGGAAACGAGTGTAATTCGTGGTTAATTTGATAAATTGTGCCTCTTCTGCAGTTACACGTTTTGAGCACACGGGTTTTTGGTACTTGAATCAACAAATCTGGACTAAAGCAAGAATGAAGGCAGAGACAAATAAACGTCTGTGATTGGATGATTGCTGGCATTGCGTCATAGAGCTTGCTTCTGATTGGCGGACGGCATCAGTTTGGTCGCAACGTTTACCCTTTTTTATTATTTCGTGATAATAACTGTATCTTTGAAGAGCAAAGAGTTATCATCTTCATTTTACAAAAGTAATGTTTTTTTTTTGTTTACTAAACGCAGTTTTGCGGTAGTCGTGGTCATAAAAAGTGCGACTAGGACAGCTTCTAAGAACGCTCGTGTCTTCTCGCTTTCTCGTTCTGACCACGTCTGCTACGAATGCTAGCGTTCATTTTTAATACGAAACTAATACAAATGGGGCTTCACTAAGGCTTAGTTTAGTTAAATATTAAAGGTTGATTTCAATAAAAATGTTTTTAAAATCATCAGGATGTTAACATATGAACCGTAACGTAGGGTAGTTACAAAAAATTAAAAACAAGTGTAAAATATAACTTTTTTCTTTATATGCCTTATTTGGTGAACAAATTATGGTGTCTGCTCGATTTTACAAAAATCTAAATAATTCATTTGAATAGTTTGGTAATTTATGTGTTTACTCGCGCACGGCGCTGTAAATGACCAAAAAGCAGTATTGTCTGCGTTTGAATTTCGTTTAAAGCGCGTTAGCGCGCGTCGTCTGCGCGTTAAAAAACGTCGTGTGCAAAAAAAATGCATTAGTAGATCCACCACTGAGTAAACTGGAAGAATATACCAGCAAGGATAAATCTGATTGTAAATAATAGAATGTCTTTACGGGTCACTTACACGGGAGAGTTCCTCGACTGGAATAGGCGATTATCAGAAATTTATTTAAACTGAGAGCCAGCACTTTTTGAACGTCAATGTTGTACATAAAACAGTCTCTCAAAATAGCTTGTTATGAGGTGTACGATAAAGTATATAATAATAAATAAATAAATAAATAATAGACAGCCTGCCCGTCACCACTTCCCAGTGTAAAATCCCGTCACCACTTCTTAGTGTGAAAAGTGTGTCGTGAAAAAAGCGATGTCAGTGTTAAATAATAAAGAATCCAAAGTTACATGTGTTAAGGTTGGAAGTTGTGAAATTGTGACCAATTGATAAAATCGTCTGATGAGTCTTGCATGGGCATTTCCTCCATTCTGCTTTTTAGCAAAAAAAACAGCGATATTTATAAAACAATCTAACCAAATGATTATTTTAAAACTTGATTAGCACATTATTGTTTTTAATTCCCTATGGAGGATTTGAATTTAGAATCTGCGAATTACTTTTAAAACTAATCATGTGGCTATTGTTTTACAAGTCAAGTTTTCAAACATGTTTGTATTGAAAAAGTAACTTAAACACCAACCAATAAAGTTCAGTTTGCGCTACAACTGCAAACTTTTAAATTGTCATTCCGAAATCAATTCAATTAACACCACGATAAAGTTGTTATTCAATTCCAAACAAGAATTTGGATATAATATTCTAGCTAGCCGGTTGAGATATTCTCCCTTGTAAATGAGCCTTTCACGAGTTACTCGTAACCGTAATTTATTAGGTTATTTATTAGTGAGATATTTAAATTTTATTTTATAGTGTATATCGTGTAATGATTGTTACGAGTTACTGTACACATTTTACGGAGAGCACGTTATCCGTGACCCGGCTGTCATGTGACCTGAGGGGGCTACTCTCTAAGCCCGAAGTCCGTAGTTTCGGGCTTAGTTGCGGGCGTATTCTACTCCGTATCACCTACGGACCCCAACCCCAATATAGTCGGGAAAAGGTTAGGCAGATCGATTTATGGTAAACGCCAGATAAACTCGCAATACAATACATTGACCTTTTTTAATATCCCTTCGTAGATACCCGAACAATAAATTGTGAATGTTTTTCATTACTAGAGTACGTAAAGGATCACGATAGAAGTCGATTCAGGATAGCTATGTCTTTATTTCTGTTTTTGATATTAAGAATGCCAATAAACGTGTGGGTCAGTGACCTTTATTGCACATTTATCTGGTGCCTACCATAGCATAGCGTTGTCACCAGGCGGCGCTTATCCAATTTCAATACAAAGGTGAGATAGTGGTCCAGAGTATTTTAAAAAAAATCCCTTTAAAAAAATGTGTACAGTAATTCTGAAGAAAAGAAGGTAGTTTTAAAATAAAATTCGGTGTACTGATGTGAAACCAAATATTATTTTGTATATACTCTTGGTAATTTTAGTGAATTGTAACATAGATTTAATATTCATTCAGAATAGTTGTAACAAGTTTACGCTTTTTGGCGAAGACGATAAGAACGCTAATCGCAAGACCAGTTAATTTAAATTGTTGAAAATTAAATTTTAAACCTGGAATAGCAATTTTTACTAAAAAATAAACGAATAAACTTTGTAAGCGTGAATTGTATGCGAAATGTACAAAATCATCATTAAATTATCATTTTTGTGACAGATCATAGCCAGGGGGGCTACTCTCTAAACCCGAAGTCCGTAGTTTCGGGCTTATTTGCGGGCATATTCTACTCCGTATCACCTAACCACTGAGAACTAATGATAACACAATTTGACAGTTACTGTGAAATCGTGTTGTCATTCATTCTTAGTTCGGGTTCGGGACTAATCGTAAGTCTGTAGGTGATACGGAGTAGAATACGTCCGCAACTAAGCCCGAAACTACGGACTTCGTACTTAGAGAGTAGCCCCCCTGATCAGGGGGGGCTAAAAAGGCCACTTTAGGAGAATCATAATATTAATCACACAACGATCTGTCAAATTTCATTTTCATCTTTATCGCTAACGCATTAGGTTTAGGGTTGATTGGGAAAATTTTACAGTGACGGTTAGCGTGATGTGCTTTCTGTTTCTGCTAAAGAGGCCTTTTTAGACCCGCTGGTAACTATTATAGGGATTGATTTAAGGTGTTTATGAAATAATTCATTATCATCATATCAGCCTACAGACGTCCACTGCTGGACATAGGCCTCCCCGCGCGTGTCGCCACAACTACCGGCTCTGTGCGTCTTGCATCCATCGGCTACCCGCGACCTTCACCAGGTCATCGGTCCACCTTGTGGGAGGCCTAATTAATTAACAGACTGAAACTATAAGGGTTCGATAATACGACGAAACGCTTCGAGGTAGGCAGTACCCCGCTTTCCTTGGCTCGTCTTATCAGATAAAAAAAATACTAGTAAAAATGCCCTGCCCACTGCCACTTTAGTTTGGCGATCCTTCGGGCTATTTCGGTAACCTTGGTTCTCTTGCGGATATCATCATTCCTGACTCGACCACGCAAGGAAACTCCAACCATTGCCATTTGAGTGACTTTGAGCCTTCTGATGAGGCTCATGCATTAAAAACCAATTAAAAGGGGGTTAAATAACTAACAAAAATATTTCTTCCTGGGGCTATGATCTATCACAATACTCATCAAATTCATTAAGTAAATTATTTACTAAAATAACTACCTACAAACGGTTTGAAACATACTATTCTTGTAGATATATTAGAAAATAGTATAAGAACTCATTGTTATTTTAAGTTATTCGGAAAGTTGTTGGCATATAAATATTGTTTAGGTAGATGGAACGACCAGGCAAATTTTTATTTGTATATAAAATAGGGTATTTTACAAAAAAAAAAAAAACAAATGGAGTAATTAGATTGTCAGAAAGATTTACAAACAATATTGGACACTTTTTTCACGTAAACAAAACATGAAGACGATACTATGCGTTAAAAACTCGCGTGACATCACGCGATGATACATTTTTTACTGTAACGTGACGTCACTAGTCCCACTCTTGATCTATGATGCACTTTATAATTTATTTATCTATTTGAAATGGAAAAAAATACGTGTCCAATATTTTTTGAAAATCTAGGGGTGTTCTAAATAAAATTATTATTTTCCTATCTAGTAAAATACCTTATTGATGAATCTCTGATAATTCGATGATATCGAGGTTGTTACTGTTTTAATATCGATATTATTATATCAGAACTTAAAACCTGTGCATCACTTGAGGAGCTCGTGGCTAAATAGTTACAGCCGCACGGTTCGATCTTCAAGGTTAAGCAACGCTTGCCGAGATCGGTCTATGGATGGGTGTCAATCTTAACATATCCAGATTCCTCCGTGCCTCGGAAAGCTCGCAAAGCCGTTGGTCCCGGCTGTCATTTGTAGATCTTTGGCAGTCGTTACAGATTGTCTGAACCCAGAAAATCTGATACCAGTCTTGCCAAGAACTACCCCGTTAATGGGTTGTGGAGGTCAAGTAGGCAGCCGCTCCACGTCAAATACTGGTATTCAGCTGAATCCGGTTTGACTGGAAGCCGACCCCAATATAGTTGGGAAAAGGCTAGGCAGATGATGAATCTGTGAAAAAAGAACTCAAAATATAAATAAAATAAGTTGGTCGTTTCACATCTTTGTGATTTACCTGCATTTCATTATTATTCTCTGTTTAGCATTTCACCCTGTATCATTAGTTTAGTTATAGACAAGAACGACGTGTGCATTCTATGTAAAGTTTGTAAGGATTTTATTTTATTCTGCCGAGTACGATATAATAGAACTTTTCGTCAAAATTAACGTCTCACATGGTAGTTACATGAATTATGTTGATATTTCGTTATTTGTTGCTTTTTTTAAAACCAAGAATTTGCATCTTCGATCTTATTTACGTGCTAGTAACCTGTATGCAAGACTTGCATATGAAAACATAGACTTATGCAGTTACCGACTTTATTTCCACTGCGACTTTTCAATCAACTATGACGTGCCAATGCCATGATTACGTTGTAAAAAGGAGATAGCACTATGCATCTTGTATAGCTCCGTCTTTCTCCCACACCGGTATCATGATTGTCCTAGTAAAGCCTCTGTAGGTGTTCGTTATCACACTATTCAGGCTGATCCACTGGTTTCTTACACAATGGAAACGACTTTATAAGCTTAAAGACAAACGCCGACCAGTGTATGTATCATACTTGCATGAACGCATCTTTTTAATCGAATGAGTTTCGCAACATCTGAAATGTTTCACAGTCGAGTAGACTAAGATAAGGTTTAGATATTGATAAGAACCGGGTTTTAGTTTCAATTCAATTCAATGTATTATAATCGCATGGATTTCAATAAAATGTAGACGGTTAATTTTGAAGCTTATATCTGTGATTTTAAAATAAATAATTGTACTAAATTTTGTGGTTTTTTATTTTATTGTTGTATAGCACTAATCCTTCTTGAAAGTACTGGATTTATTTCAATGATCTATACATATAAAATGCTTTTTCCTGAATAACTTGCGGATCAACACACAGCCTAAACCGCTGATCGTAGAGACTTGAAACTTGGAGTGTGTGTTTTTTGTATAGCGTAGGCATCCGATAATAAAGGATTTTCTGATATTCTACCCCAAAGGGGGGGGAAGTTTGTATGGAACACCGTCATTTTCAAAGTCAGAAGCATGAAAATTCATACACAAGTTTCTGGTTAGAAATAAATAAGAACGTAAGTAAGTTTTTTTGTTTGAAAATCTACCCTTTGAGTGGGTGAAATAGGGGGGGGGGGGGTTTAAGTACGTAATTATTTTCATCGCATTTTGTTATTATCAATTTATTTTATTTTTTGTCAAAACAATACCCAAATAGCTTATTTCGTTTCCGTCAGTGATATTATTTATGAACACATTACACGCACAAGCACAATCATAAACATTCGTATAATATCTTCATCACTTTTATTATTATTATTTTTTGTAATTTATACCATGTTTTAACTATGTTTAAGTACTCTTATATCTACTTTATGACTATAACATTAACTATATTATAATATCGTAACAAATGAACCGTCACTCGTCCTTTAAAAGGTTCATTTGAAAACCAGCGTCAGACAGCATTAGTCAGTCTGACACATCGCTGAAATGGACCTTTTTAGCGCAACCGTGAGACACACTAGTTTCTGGTATACCCACCCTTTTTGTTTTTTATTTCTAATTCTATGTACCGTGCGTGTTTCATATATGTGCTAAATAAATTTTATTCTTTCTTTTCTCTTTCTTTCTTTTTGAAATGAGAAGAATGCAATATGATATTAAAGCTGAATCTGAGCATAAAATAAATGAATACGTGTTTCGTCGTTTTTGGAAATTCGACCCTTAACGGGAGAAATAGGGTGGAAACATTAGTAAAACTGAAAAAAAATCTCAAAAACTGCTTGACCTTTGAAGATAAAATTGAAGGTAAAGAAGGCAGTTTATGAGTACGAGACATCAGTTAAAAAAGGATTTTTGTAAACTTCCCCCATTAAGGGCTGAAATAGGGGTTGGAAGTTTGTATGCAAAACATTATTAGTTTTTCTGAAGTACCCCCAAAACACTATTTAGGGAATGTTAAAGTTTGTATGGAAGAATCTTATTTTTCAGGTATATAAACTTGATATTTGGTACAAACACAACTAAATAAAAAAAAAAACAATTATTTTTTCAAAACTACCCTCCAATGGAGGCTTAGGTGGTGTTAAAGTTTAGTTTAGTTACTGCTTGCTTCAATTTACTTGGGAATTGGTATAGAACAATCTTAAAGTGAGATAATTATTTTAACACTTTTAGTGCCAAGCACTCAACATATGGGTCGAACAATAATTCGTTGGTCTGCCCACAACCCGCGCAAGAACACAAGTCATCTATAGCTACTTAAACGGTAGATCCGTTTCTTTATTATTAACCCCCAACGAGTTTAAAAGGGGTAAAACGGATTCCACAAAAAATCTCATTCCATGAATTTTAAATCATGGAACTTGATACTTGTCTAGGGAAATAATAAAGAATTATGTTCAACCACATTTCATACAACCTGGTGGAGGTGTGTTGTATTTATGTATAAGGAGAAATTTCATGACTTTAATGAACTCATGGTGCCACCTACACCCATGATGTGGGGTCATTATGATCAATTAAAATAATAGCCAAAGATCGAATCAGTCGCTTTTCTTAAACAACGAACCCTACAGAGGGATCGGAGGGGTCGTTTATGTTCGTAGACTAGTGTCTGCTAAATCAGCGCGGACGAAATCGTGGGCGTAGTGCTAGTTCTCTTTTATCTAAAAAGGACCAAGAAAGAATCCGATTCCCGACATCCTTACCTACGATCACACTACAGTCCCGGGTAGGCTTAATCAATCAATCAATCAATCTTTATTTGTGAACACAGGTGAATATTTTAGTCGAACCGGAAGTTTCCTTCGTTGCACAGGGGCCATCTAAGACCCACCTAATGTGGGAACCAAGCTGTGGGAACACCACCACCCGTCTACTTGCAAGCGCAGTGGCCTGGAAAGCACTGAATCGGTTGCGCACCCAGGTAGGCCGCTGCTGACACAACCTGACAAAATGTGGTTTCATAGACCCGTCGGATACACAATGTGAGTGCGGTGCTCCTGTTCAGGACCTGAGCCACACGTTGGAGTGCCCCAAGTGCTCGTGCTCTTGTACTTAGGTTTTGATGAATGCCACCGACGACGCAATTGACGTGGCCACCTACTGGGCCCAAAAAATCTAAGGGGTTAACCATCTCCCAATAATCAATGACATCACGCCATGATTTCCCAAAGGTTTAAACAGGGGTGAACCAATCGCTACCAACCAGACACGTAAAATCGAACCTACAAAGGGGCTCAAGCTCCCCCAGACCCCTCAGCGGGGTAAAAACAAACGACAATCCTAGATTCGCCCCTGGAGGCCTGTTTCCCAGCAG
Organism: Lacanobia wlatinum; assembly: GCA_947578705.1. Classification (NCBI taxonomy): domain Eukaryota; kingdom Metazoa; phylum Arthropoda; class Insecta; order Lepidoptera; family Noctuidae; genus Lacanobia; species Lacanobia wlatinum. The sequence goes on along the minus strand of OX388046.1, from coordinate 2,931,960 downwards.
TGGGGGCTTTATTTATAGGTTGTGTACAAATATTCAAATACCTGAAGAAAAATATTCAAATAAATACCGGCTTTATTAACAAATAACATGATCATCATCTTTCCATCTTCATCGCGCAACACGATTTCTTCTACCATTTTCCCCAGTCAACTGTCATGCTACTCCCTTTTCATTCATATCATTCCTCACACAATCCAGCTGTCATTTATTACAAAGAAAATACTTATTTTAGTTAGAAATCATCACTGAAATCAACATCCATGATATCTTCGACTTCTCCTTCCACTATTTTATCATCCTTTTCCAAATAACTAGCATCTTTACTATTATTCGTCGAGTTAAAATCCTTTGCGCCATCTTGAACTTCTTCCGCTACATCTTTTTGAGTGGAATTATTATTATCAATAGATTTACTTTGATTTTCAGAAACGTTTTCACTAACACTACTGCTAATTTCTACTTCAGGAGCTCTGTCAGTAGAATTTACATCAACTTTTGTAGTATCGTCATTTTCCTTTACAAATTCGGTATCATTACTGATTCTACTTTCCTTGTGAGTTACATCTTCCACAATTTCAACAACATCATCAAGTATTTTATCTCCCAGTTTGTTATTATCAATAACTTCAGTAGTGCCTTGATTACTTTCATCATCTATGTCAACAACACCATCTACCACTTTTGTTTGTTCATTTCTTTCGATGGTTTGATCAGTCGGATCATTGATCTCAATAATTTCAACAGGTGTATCTGTTTCTTCTATTACTCTTGTATTTCTAACAATGTTTGTATCAGCAACATCTATTATGTCGACGACATCCTGGTTAACTTCTTGAGCATCATTTTTATCCTCCATTTCTATATCATTGAGGTTCTCTCCGGCCTCTAAGACAGCTTCATCATTGTGGTTACCTTCTATACTCTTCTTAGTACCATTATGAATATCAACAGTCACAGACTGGTTAACAGAATTAACATCACACTCATCATCTGAACTGTCAATGACATGTGACCTGTTTGGTTTCTTTGCTATAACATTAGTTTCAACCTCTTCATCTACCTCTATAATAACACTGTCTTGTTTTGTACTGCTGTCCATAGAACTCTGTTTGAGTCTAGCGAGGCGTCTTTCTTCGGCTAGTTTCCTGTTTCTGATCATCCTTTCCTTTTGATCATCACTTATGGATGGTGAGGACGTCGCTTTCGGCATTGTGAAGGGGGATCTGGAAAAAAAGTGGATAAGTGGTAAATTAAATGTGATTTTGCCATAATCAATGCGTGAAAAAATTCGTGATTGAAATAATGTTATGAGAAGGCGGAAATATACTGCAGTCATTATTTTATCTGAGTCTACTTTTGTGATTTATTGTTTGTAGGAGATGAAACAAATAAAATAAACCTGAGGGCCAAAAACACGTCATGACATTGCAATGTCGTGACGTGAAAATCTACGATGTGCATCATAGGTTTTTACGTAAAAAATTACGTTGTCGTATACACACGATACGGCACGACGTCGCGTCGTGTCGTGAAAACTGACGAAGCAAACCTACATCAGTCCATTCTTGGTGAAAATAGATGTATGGAGCCAGTATCTTCTTACTGCTTAACTCTTTAAGTCAAATCCATCCAGAGGTTGTCTGCAAAAGATCGCTTTTTTAGCGATAAGACCGCCCTTTTACACGTTACTATTTTTAAGCTCCTATTGTAATTTGTTATGTTATAAAATAAAAAGTAAGTATTTCTATTTTATTCTTAAGCTTTATCATATCAGCCTGCAGACGTCCACTGCTGGACATAGGCCTCCCCGCGCGTGTCGCCACAAAAACCGGCACTGTGCGTCTCGCATCCATCGGCTACCCGCGACCCTCACCAGGTCATCGGTCCACTTTGTGGGAGGCCGCGCCAACGTTTTGTCTTCCAGTACGCGGTCACCACTCCAGAACTTTTCGGCCCTGTCGACCACCTGTTCTGCGAGCAAAGTGCCTTGCCCACTGCCACTTCAGTTTGGCGGCAATCCTTCGGGCTATGTCGGTAACCTTGGGTTCTTAAGCTTATACTAACCATTACTACCCATTAAATATCACCCACCTATCTTTCATCGGCGTAGCCAAGACCTTCTTCACAGAGCCCGGCGCTGGCGTAGCCCTGGCCAGGTCGATCTGCTGCTGCAGTAGCTTGTCAAACTCGTCCGGTTCCTGTGCAGGCTGCGTCTCTTCGTCACTTGAGTCCTTCTGGTTGACTGTCTCTTCGGATATGAACTGGTCAGTGCGGATCTTTTGGAGGTGCACCTGGTTAATTAGAGTATTCGTTAGATTATCGTGCCTGAATTCACTGGACTTGGAGATAGTGTTTAGTTGATTGAGTTAGTACAAGTTTAGCTACTGAGAATATTAAGTTTAATTAATTTACTAGCAGTACACAAACACAAAATCTTTATTTCTGAACCAAAAAGTTTTATATTAGTTGGTGATTGGAGCCTCCTATAAGCAAGTAAGTACAGTACACTGCAGACTAACTTTTTTACTTTAAGTTCTTTCAGTGTATCCAAAGGTGGTAAATAGATATTCCTATCAGAAATCAGGCCACCATTGTACCTATACAATTAAGTTTGTGTAACTACATATTTTTGTTGTACATTAAAGTATATTCTGTCTCTATCCAGCTTATGCACATAGCATACACACATGTATTTTGGAATTTTGAAAGTTTTGGAATTTTGAAAATTGAAAGCAGTATAATGACATCCTTCAGGTACAGCTTATTTATCTGAAATCTAAACAAAATAAAATCCTACCCATACTTCAGGTGTTTTTTCTTAAAGACCCTGGATTCTCCTTCCAAATACCTCTGCTTCTATTTTCTATCCCAAAACTCCACTGGAGTGCATAAAATCAAATCTAATAGAGGCTCGTAATACTCCGCGAGATGTGACAGCGAGGATGAGGGGTGGGTACTGCAGCTGAACTTCACAGATGTCATTAAGTTTGAATCAATCTAATTATTTAACTTCCAAACTTACCATGACTGGCCTCTTCTTGCCAAGGCTTTCAATCTTCTTGAGACAGTCCTCGAACTGAAACTTGGGGTACAACCTGTACGCCCAATGTTCTAGCTTCTTTAGCACCATGTCTAAGTCTTCCTTCTCATGACCTTTGCCTGGAGAAATCAGATATCATTTTAAGATCCCATTCAGTATACTTTCAGTATCTACTTCCACAAAGCCTATGAAGACCTGAAGTTGTAGACAACTTATACCACACCGCTCGAACGGCAAAATAATGTTCATTGAAATGCGAGCTTCAGGGGGTCCTCTGGAGACATACTTTAAATTGACAACACAAATTACCGACATCATCGTACCACTCGATAATTGACGTCTCGCTTACCGCATGCTTACCACGCACTTCATGCGGGCGACCCACGTGGTGAACGCACGTAAACTGTTCGCTTGAAGTAGTGCTGAATTGCCTAATGCTTCCCAGTCAAAATCTTCGTCTTCTGTTGTTTACCGAGCTATTCTCTTCATCGTCAAGTGCACTAACAATGATCGCCAGATCGCGGGCATAGCGAAAAAAAATACGAGTTATTTCAATTGAGACTGATCACTAACTGTGTCTGTTTGAAATGACTGAATATGATAGAAGGTAATTGTGGAGTTCTGGTAGGCAGCTGAATCCCGTTTGACTGGGAGCCGAACCCAATATAGTTGGGAAAAAGCTAAGCAGATGATGATGATAGAACCCCATAACAAAAGCAATCAATGACCGGGTACCCAAGCAATTTATCTTTGATAAAAAACACAAAATCCAATTGCATGAGGATCATCGTTTGATAGGCATGTATCAAAAACAGGTACAGATAAATATTGTTTGTTTGTTTGTTTGTTTGTTTGTTTGTACAGGTACTGGTGCGGGAATCTTCTCAGAGGATCTCAACATCCACATAGCCACACGATTGGGGGTCCACAACACAGTGTTCCAAGCTGAACGCATGGGCATTTTTCTGGCGGCATCAGCCATCCTAACCAGGGAAGTTAAGAACCACTCAATACGCATACTCTCGGACAGCATGGCCGTCCTGCAAGCTCTGAACAGCCACACGGTCAACTCTGGGCTGATTTTCGAGTGTCACCAACGTCTTAATCAGGTTGGTAGACATAATAAAGTAACCATTCAATGGATCAAGGGACACAGCGAAGCCCGAGGCAACGATGCAGCGGATGAACTCGCCAGGAGTTCGAGTATGGCAGCGATGGAACCCGAACCCATCGTGCCTCTGCCTTACGCAATCTGGTAAGGAAACGCACCGGAGAAAAACATCATGAGCTATGGGTTGACCATGGTGAGTGTAGGCAGGCCAAAGAGGCAGTTCCCTCTATAGATGGTCGATTTACAAAACAAGCCCTAAGACTGACTAAACAACAGTTGCATACAGTCACAGCCGTAACAACTGGCCATGGGTCTTTTAATAAACACCTCTATGCTAAAGGAGTCACTGACAGCCCGCTATGCAGAGCCTGCATGAAGGAGAATGAGACAGCAGCACACCTGCTTCTAAGCTGCCTGGTAGTCGCGGATTACAGGGCCAAGTACTTCGGTAACCCAGGTACCCTCAGTGAAATAGTTGGTAACACCAAGGCGTTGCTGGCCTTCCTTGGGGAGCTGGGGTGGATCGAATGACACATTTGTCCCACCTGCACGCAAAATACGCGCTTAGTTGTGGAGTTGTGGAAACCAGCCCGATTTACATACATGATGATAGAAGGCAGTTCTGGTGGATCATATATATACATGTGCGATGTTCATAAGGATCCACTGAAGGTGGGCCTTACTGGATTGGTCAGCTAGTCACTTAGTATTTTGGGAAACAGTTCAAAACTAGGTGAAAGCATCTTACTAAGTTAAAAAATTGTGTCCCAGTATGGTAAACCTGGAAACACAAGTCCCAGCATTATGCTGAGTGATGTCTGTTTAGCGCAAATGTGACGTGTATCTTCCCAACTCGCATAACCTAATTAATTAACGTAATTTTGTTTATTTTTAGGGTTACAAACAAAAAACAGAACCCTTATAGGATCACTCAGGTGTCTGTCTGTCTGTCTGTCTGTCACAGCCAGTTTTCTCCGAATCCACTGGACCTATTCTGTTGAAATTTGGTACACATATGGACTTCTGTGACCCAAACACGGGCATGTTACGTAAATTATTTATTTTTTTAGTATGGAGTCACTTTTGGTGGTCAAACTAGAAAATTTCAAAAAACAAGTGCGAGTCGGACTCGCGTGCAAAGGGTTCCGAACGAATTTAATTTTTTTGACATGTTATTTTAACACTACAGACTTCTAATAGGTTTTCCTGTAAACTTTAGGTAAAGATCTATTATCTCCATTTTTTTCAAAATTTTAGGCTCAGTAGTTTCGGAGATAAAGGGGGGGGGGGAATGGTAATTTTTCGTCTAATTTCTTGAATAACTTCAAAACCATTTATTTAAAATTATGAAAAAAATATAATTAAAACCCTCACAGTAAGCCCTTTCATTTGATATGTCACACGATATTGTTCAAAATACTTTTTTTTTAATTTTCTAGTTTGACCCCCAAAAGTGACCCCCATACTAAAAAAATAATAATTTACGTAACGCATTCGTGTTTGGGTCACAGAAGTCCATATGCGTACCAAATTTCAACAGAATCGGTCCAGTGGATCCGGAGAAAACTGGCTTTGACAGACGGACAGACAGACAGACAGACAGACACCCGAGTGATCCTATAAGGGTTCCTTTTTTTTTCGGAACCCTAAAAAAAAGTTTTTTGAACAATAATGTGTGACATATCAAATGAAAGAGCTTACTGTGAGGGGTTTAATTATATTTTTGTCATAATTTTAATATTGAAGGTTTTGAAGTTATTCAAGAAATTAGACGAAAATTACCATTCCCCCCCTTATCTCCAAAACTACTGAGCCTTAAATTTTGAAAAAAATGGAGATAATAGATCTTTACCTATAGATTACAGGAAAACTATAAAGAAAACTATAAGAAGTCTATAGTATTAAAATAACAAGTTGAAAAAAAAAAAACATTTGGAACCCTTTGCACATGAGTCCGACTCACACCTGGCCAGTTTTTTTTTTTGGATGCATCATGCTTGGTACAAACTCTTTTTCTTTCTTTCTTTCTAACTGTAACTTACCCTTAAACTTGAAATCCTTGAAGTGGTCAGGTAAAATCTGAATGCCCCTTGGGCCAGTAAGTCGAGCCGGGTTCAATATGAACCGAGGATTCTTTGTCACCCTCTTAGTTTTGGTGGATGATGGGTCCACACGTCTCTTGTCTTCTTCTGTAATATCAGAACATTAAAATAGGTAATTTTCTTCCTTTCATAGTTTGAAATAGTTTCAAATTGATTTAGATAGGGTAGTTAAATGTTGTGAAGTAAGTTGAAGTATAGAACCAAGCATCCTATAGATAAAGTCATATTATTGCAATGATTAAAGGTATGTTGCTGTGGAGAGAACTTGATCACTAAGTTTGACTAGGAGGCCCAAGGCCAAAACACTAGCTCCCGATGCAAGCTATTACTCAAACTGCTTGGCTCCTTCCAATTCCATGGACGCTGGCAAGACTATTTACAGAGAGGTGCATCTTCAAAACCCCGCCTCAAATAGGAAAGGTTCTTTCTTTTGCCCTTTTACACAGAGATAGAACTGACTGTGTTGACTTATTCAGAGAAGCTTTGAGAACTAAAGACTCATACAAAGGTCGAGGGTGGGGTGGTTCGAAGTACCTTACTTTGGATTCGCTAGGTTCTCTTTTACTATATTCCGCTTTTCTAATATTTTTTAAATTTCTTCATGTTTTCTTATGTTTTATTGAAACCCGGGGGGTATCACTAAGCTTACCTTTGATAAGAGCAAACCAAAGCATTATAACTAGTGGAAGACCAGTGCAATATCTCATCATTGTGCCATTCATGTCTCATTTGCTTTAGGTTATGGAGCCGGCAAAATAATAGGGTATTAATAAGGTTAGGCCGGACAAACACATTTTAAGGGACATATTTAATTTGTGATACATAAACCAGTGAAACATAAATTACGTACCTGCTTCATCATCTTTGGGTTCATTTTCGTCACTATTGTCTGGAGAACCGGATCGAGAACGAGGTCTTTCGTCAAACTCATCACCTTCAATCACTCTCTCCAACTCCTGCGCCTCGTCCGCCTCATCTTGTAAGAATATGTCTTCGAGGAGAGACATTTTTTTGCATGAATAACAAGAAAAACCAATCAAACAACAATATTTTGTAAAAGCACTTTGACGTAAGATTTAGCGGGAATTTTTCTGCCTGTCTTTTCGTTTCGTTCTAAATCTTTGGCAACATTTTGAAAGTTTTCATAACCTTTTATTATTTTTATATTAAACATAAATAAACAGCAAAGATATTTTTAAATTAAATCTAAGAAATTTCACAGCAAATTTTTAAAAAAGGATAACCAAATGAATGAATAGTTGTTATACCAGTTTTTTTAGTTAAAATAAACGAACGCAAATATTTTTGAACGAAAATTTTTACCTGTGGAACGCCCTAAAACAATGCGGGGCTTCCGTTTATCGGTTGAATTCGGTCAAATATTATTTTACGGTTTTTGTTGTTCCAGCTTTTGTAATTTTAATTCTACATAGTATTTCCCACAGTGATTTGACTAGACTGCTAAGGTTAAAAGCGAGGAAGGACGCTAGGGCATCGAGAGTAACTATAGTCCCACACAGCAATGGCAGTGTCGGTTAATTTTCTTTCAGGCACCCCTCCTGAGAGCTCGGTTAGACGCCGAAGTAGTTGAGAGATAAGTTATACTATCCGACGCAGTGTTGTATAAAGCTATGAACTTCTCTCTGCAATCATACAGAAATAGGAAGTCTATTTACTCCTACGTACATAACGAATGGTTGGACAGAAGAAACTATAATATTTATGTCCTAAGCTGGGTATAAATTATAGTACCTACTATGTTAAACATTACGTTTTTGAATGACATCATCTAAAATGCACCTTGGCTTTGGCTCTTATACCGTATTTAACCCGTACATAGGATAAGTGGCAGAGGCCGGGAGTAAGTCACCCATAGTCTGTTTTTTAATCCCGGAGAATAAATTGACTAGTGCAAATAGCAAACTGACGCAGATTACAATAGTATTTTAGTTAGTTTTGACATGTGTACTTGTCAATTTAGTCTCCGGGATTAAAAAACAGACTATGATTGCGGCGTTTGCAGTTTCTCACAGAAGAAATAAATTTTATCGACAAAAAGAAAAACTGTATACATAACAATGATTGTCTTTCAGGACAAAACAGATTTTAGAAAAAAGAAAAAATGTAGAAGACTTGTTCTATAATAGAGCATGCATTCGTGCGGTGTCGGTTTTTCGCCGCTTTTCTAAAATAATTTTAGAGTAAAATATAAATTAAAAAATAGTTTTTTTCCAATAAAATATACAAAGTTTCACTTGCTACACCTAACTACACCGTAAACGAATAATTTTGGCAATAAAACTGGCCGTTGTTTAAACGGTTCCGTAATTTTACATCCTTGTCCCATCCCTAGAAAGTCACGTGATCAGCTTGCGTTTGAGCGCACTAACAGGTATGGAAATTAGTAAATTTTATTAGAAATTTAGTTATATTTTGGATATTATTGTAGAAATAAGGTAAATAATATTGTTGCGCTAAAATTGAGTGATCATGTGCGTGCAAATGAGGTGTTAAATGGTGCTGTGCACGGTTATTTCGTCAACAAAGACTGTCATTTTGATACCAAGAAAGGTGCTTCAAGAATGGCGTCCCCCACATGTGCCGCTGGCCTATTGAGTTTCGCCTTGGCGGTGCTTGAATCTGATGACGTGAGCTGTTGAAATGGCGTGGAAATGCAACTGCTTCAGGTTTCCGTCGATGTTCCGGTAGAATTATGTCGAAAATTTCATAGATCGTTGGGTGCCCTTGCGCTGCCACTCTCAATGATTCATTGTTCCGATTTTTGCGAAAAATTACATAAAAATTCGCCTGAAATCATTGTTTTAGACATCATGGAAGCTAGATTGTGCGTTCCAATTAGCATTTTCGTGCGTTTTGTGTGGTAAATTGGTGAATTTTCCGCGATCCGCCCATTTGTTTTGTTTACTATTTTACCGCTTACACGACAGCCGGGCTAGGTATGGTAACTTTCTTTTATCTTTGATAGCATTGTTTTATTTATACGTGTTAGTTGTAATGAGTTGGACAAGTTGTTATGCATCAAGTCGTTATCGTATCGTGATCAGTGATGCCGGTAGTTTGGTTTCTTATACCTAGAGTTATCGAAGCGCCCATTACTTGTTTATCGGGGAATCCGGTCTCTCAACATTACGTTTATCATTTTAATACCTAAATAACACAGAATACTAGGTAATCATGCCTAGTTGAATTAGTTCACCTATATTTATGTGATCAATTCATGGGCAGTAGTTTCCTTTACTTTATTTTACATAGAACACTGCTGAGGTCAAAACTATGATAACATTTACCTGCTCAATTAAAACCTTTATGCAATCAGTGCAACATAATTTGTTTTGTACCATCTTTGAAAAATTTCATCACAGTCAAGTTCATTGACCTCCTAAATATTTTGTAACAGTCAGAAGTTTTTGCTAATGTTCATACATAATTGATTGATTTACATTTCATGTGAGTAAAGTTCACATTATTATAAGATATTTTCTTCAGTTTCTATCAAATTAAACATTTGTATTTCAGTACTTAAAAGGTACTTCACTTTTTTTTTCATAATTTGAATTCCACTACGACTTCTAGCATTGTTAGCTAAAAACTCACAAACATATGTGAACCCTGAAAACATAATACTCATTTTTTGGGTAGTTGTGTAAAAATACTCTAGGATTAATAAAAAGTACACTTCAATTAGAGAGGAATTCCCTTATTTATAAAATACATTACTGACTCATCACCCTTGACCTAGCTATTCAGTCAATTGAAAGTGAGTTAACTGAAGAAGTAACTGTCCAAATAAAACACTTGTACACACACTGTAAACAAACTTGACTTTTAATGTCTTCAGTTTATTTTACAATTACAATATTTAGTTTTTGTTAAGTGCATCCAGGTATGCAGAATACATGTCCTCTTTCAAACATTTGATTTAAATACTTAATATTATTCATCAGTTATTGGTTTGTGGAGGTCTGATAGCCAGCCGCTCTTCGTAAAATACTGGTACTCAGCTGAATTGGGTTTGACTGTAAGCAGACCCCAATATAGTTGGGAAAATGCTAGGCAAAAGACTTTGATCAAGAATTTCCTCACCTTTGCAGGCAAATTCTTGATGCTTAAGACGCTACTGTGTTGGGTTCAGCTTCCTCTCTAACCAGATGAATCTGAGTATGATCAGTTACTGTTAGATTTTCTGGCTTCTGACTGTCTGTAACAACTGTCAAAGATCAAACAAACAATCAAATTTACAAATAGACAGACATTTGCGTTTATAATAAAAGTAGGAACAAATAGTAGTATGGATTTAACTCTCGCTGCTGGTGGAAAGCCTACCCAAGCAATTATGAAAAACAAATACTTTCTATAAAGGTTCATTGACAAATACAATATTATCGTAACAAGACCTCCTTGACTAAATTGGTTGCATTTGATTCTGCATTGGCCTGCATCGCTGCACAAATTATGTCTATCAATCTATTAGCAACCACTCTGTGTGACGTCTTGTCCGTTAACTCAATCTGTTGGGTAACCGTAAGAATTACTGCGATGCAGGTCAAAGTCTATTTGCTAGGGGATATTATTTATTTGCTGAAACTTTATCCACAAGTGAAAATAACTGTATAAAATTGGTCTTCAAGTTTTAGGCATTTTGCAACAGTTACACTTAGAGTGAGGCAGTGACAAAACATGGCAAGTTCAAAACAATAGCAACACTGATTAAAACTTTTTTTTATGATATTCATAAAAAAAAAACGGACTATTGAAGCACACTGTGAAATTTTGCTTCAATTGCGGTCACCTATATTTTATCCCTTCATCTTATAGATCCAGGGAAGAACTAAAACTTTCGGGAAGGAACCATGATTTTTTTATGTTTAGTTTAGAAGTTATTTTAAAACTCGAGAAAACTTCATAGAAACCATAGAAATGCATTATTTCGTCTCAGATATATGATTTTGCATTTTTTATAGATGAGGTCTTAAAAAGGACTGCTTATATCTACTAGGTGAGCAGAAACCAAAAAAAAAATTGTTGTAATTAGAAGAAAAAGGCCTTTTTTTTGTAAAATTAAAAATATTGGACTTTATCAAATCTCTTCAAAGATGTGCAGTGGGGGCTTGTGATGTCACTACTAGGTAAAATTGTACTGAAATGTGATGTCACCATTGATATATAAAAAAAAAACCCAAGATGCACAGTCTCGAACAAATGCAACACTCGAAACTGTCGTCAAAAACTGACATGTATCACGTGTCATGTGTGAGTTGTGTGTAGTTATACTATAAACAATTTTCTGCAAATTCAACCTTACATGGATCGCTTAAAGTTGTTTTTACAAAGCAGTGCAGTATGCACACAATTTTAAATTGTGTGTTTGTTTTATGCGGACGTTTTTGAGATGCTGAGTGTGTATCTTGGGTTTTTATATATCAATGGATGTCACACGTGTTTTCAACGCACTATATTGTTTAGTAAAATATGTGTCCGAAATTTGGAAAACTTTCTGCCGGACTAATTAGATTTTTTTAGTCATCTACCCTATTGTCTCAAGGCATTGGTGATCAATAAACTAGTGGCTTACCATGACCTTTTATATGTGACAGTGAATAGTTTATGTGAACCAAGGTTTTACTATGAAGGAAAATTAATTTTTAAGGAAATTAATGTTGCCAGCATGTAACAGTTAGATTTTCAACTTCTGGGAAGTTCCTTAATTTTCTGAATATTGCTGTCAATTATTATTATTTTTTTTTTCAATATTCTGTCTGCTAAGGTTGATCATATTGGGGTCTGGACTCCTTAGTCTTTTTCCCTTGTAATATCAGGTTACCAAGGACAGGCTGTCGTTTTAATCTTCTTGTTGGGCTGTTTGAGTTCTGGATAAAGTCATGTGCAAGTGAAATGGCCTGATGTCTGGTCTCCACCTGAAGTACAGATCCAAGTAGAGGTTTTCCTGACTTTATGTCCTCATATTTTATCAAGTAATTAATTTTCCAGACTTGACATCCATACACTAGCTCATTTATGTTTTTCAAGAGGGTAGACGAACTGGAACTGCTAAACCTCTAACAAGCGATGACTTTGACTCTAACATATTGCCATATGCTTAGTTTACAAATCAAATCAAATCGTATATTTCAAATAAACCATTTACAGGCATTTTTGAATTGTCAAGATCAGTCAGTCCAAAAAGATGAAGCTATTTGCACGTTCCAAAGCGTAGATCTCTATGGAGAAGAACGTGCAAGAAACTCCACGGACACTCTTTTAAAAAAATACAATCATGCATTATCAACTACTCTATTCCTTGCAATTCACAAGTGTGCGAGTTGTAACTCTTATGCCATTTAAACAAGGTATAAATTGCAATGATTGACGCATGCTGCTTCTACTATCAGTATAATTCCTAAGTACCATTCTCAAGTGAGGAAAGCCTTTCTGAATATGTTGCTATGAAGCCACTAAGAACAACAATTGAACAGTTGTGTCATTTATAGCAGAAAGACATTGGCACTACTTCAAATTAATTAACGAACTGTTTGCTAGCCAAACTTGGCAACATACCCTTATCTGTTTCCTCCATTGATATAAGCTCCTATGTTTTTGGTAGATACTCGATCCCTGAATCATCATTAAATAGGCTACTTATCATCATCATGTCAGCCGAAAGACATCCACTGCTGGACATAGTTCTCCAAGTGTCGCCACAACAACCGGTCCTGTGCGTCTCGCATCCATCAGCTATCCGCGAATCTCACCTGGTAATAGGCTACTGGTTTATTGATATTGTCGTATCTATTTAAATCGTTCAATATGTCAGTCTTTATGGATACTCAGAAGGCAGAAAATCTGAGAACAGTCTGGCAGGGGGTATTGATTCATCCAGTTACTGGGTTGTGGAGGACAGCCAGTCGCTCAGTGTAAAATACTAGTACTCAGCTGTAAGACTGGAAGCCGACCCTCAATATAGTTGGGAAATAGCTAGACAGATTGATTGATCTGTACATGGTGCTATTTTAGTTGTACGTAAACAATATTAACAAGGTGTTTCATAATTCTAATGCATTATTTATTTTGCATACCTATTATCTTAATGTTTTTTTTTAATAATTGCGCCTGGTGGTAGTTTATGTCGTGTACGTTAACTGAGCCGCCTTTGTAAGATGATTAAAATGGCACCATGTATATTTATTTGGTTTCCTCACTTGTTATTACGGTGCACCATTGTGCAAGGGCCCTGACGGCCGTCGTTTCAACCAGACTACCTCCCCCCAGAAGCAGATTAGGCCTCCCAGTTTATTAAGGATGTCTGTAAGGGAATTCGGTGATCCGAGAGTTCGTTTCTGTATTTCGGTAACGCCTGTACACTCAAGGAGCATGTTTCTTCGGCCTCCATGCATTCCCTGCACAGAAGACTGTCCATTACACCTTGAAAAATGTTTGTGTCCTGTGATGGGGCGCGCCACCGGGCCTAGCCTGCTCATTGTGATTCTCCTGTCCTTATCTAAATTTATTTGGATTTGATGCAGCTATGCAGCATGTCTCCTTCTTCTATACATCTCTGACAGTGGACATCTCAGTATTCTATGGCTATTGTTCAGCATGGGACCCATGGTTTTTGATGACCTAGTAGTGTCAAGTGGTACTGGCTTTTTCCAACTGGAATATCCCAGTACAATAGCAGCCTGGTGTGCCAAGTTCATGGCAATAGGCTCGCCGTCAATTACATGGAACTTAACAAAAATGTGTGTGTACTATAAGGGTACACCAGCTCTGCCTCATCCTTCGGGGAATACAGGCGTCATTACGCCTGTATTATTTAAATTCATACGACAGAGGATCAAGATGACCATTTATCATTATAAATGGTCATCTTGATCCTCTGTCGTATGAATTTGGGGGGTTAAAATTCCAATTAAATCAATTCAAGTTCCTCTGCAATAACAAACGAGATCTTCAACATTGTTCTAATTTTTCTTATCACATTTGATAACAGTTCGTAAACAGAACTTTTTGTAAACATTGTGTTGGTCACAGCAATCTTTTCTCGAGAATAACTGGACAATTTGACCCTTGCAGTTCAATACACTAACTTATGAATGATTGTTACCATGATTCACGCATCTTGTATTAATTTGTCAATGCAAACAATATGTTAGGGCTCATTATCTTGAAACCATTTTATTGTTTCTTAGGATTTGTAAAAGGACCTTGACCTCTCGTGGTCTTTTAGAAAACTGTCCTTATTGTGACTTGCTCGCCATAAAATAGAATACAATTTTTCGGCATTTATAATTCGGCGGAATTTATAATTGGCTCTCGACGTCTCATCAGCCTGTCTAGCCTTTTTTCAACTATGTTAGGGTCGCCTTCCAGAGTGTGGATGCAACTGAGTACCAGTATTTTACATGAAGCGACTGCTTCTCTACCCTCCACAACTCTCAACATCTCTTACAAGTTTTAATTTGAGGTAAAATGCCCCTTATTAACAAAACACTCATGTTTTAACCCCCAAGGATTCAAAACTGCCTTTTCTACCACAACATCACATAAGGCATAATTCCCTCAATACAGCAGCTGCCATTTTCGTTACAATGGACGAACCCCAGAGCCTGATCTACACATTATTCTTTGACACTAATAACAGGGCTCGAAGAAAATGACAGACTACCTACCAGTGTGTATTGACATTTTAGGCTGAACGACTTTGTACCTTGTGCATGTTTCGATAGATAGAAATGTAAGTTGTCTTTGGTCGATAATGAAGAGGTAAGAGGAATGCGGTTTTGCTGTGAATCATAGATAGCAAATTTTATGTTACGTGGTTTTACCTTGGCGTGTCTTGGTCATGGTTAGGGTCTGTCGTTAATTGCTTCTAAACGAATTGTGGTTTATCTGTTATCGTATTAGAATGTTGTCGTGGATTAATGAAATCATGTGCAGCTCGTTTATTCTTCGGCCTTTGACCTAATGTTAATAGTCAAATGTTTGATATTAAGTGGAGAGTTGATTAGAATGAATGTCAATAAGTGTTTGTTTATCTATCGCCGTGCATAGTTATGCTGTTATCGCTCTTAGGGCAGAGAATCTATAGTTGATATGACTTCGATCATCATTACAATCACCCACAGCCCGTCTTAGACCACTGCTTGGCACAGACCTCTCTTGGTCCAATACCCTCGCTCCTGTGTCCGTCATGAGGCTGAAGCATGAACACGTCAGAGGGCGTTCACAGCAGTCCATCTTCGTGAACGGTCTTGAGCTTTACTCTTCATGTCGTTCCTATGTTCTTCGTTTCTGCCAACACTCTGTTCTGTTTTTAGGGTTCTGAACAAAAAACGGAACCCTAAAAACAGAAAGTGGACTTCTGTGACCCAAACACAGACGCGTTACGTAAATAAGTAATTTTTCACTTTTGGGGGTCAAAATAGAAATAAACAAAAAAAAGTTTTTCAATCTATATCGTGTGACATATCAAACGAAAGGGGTTACTGTGAGGGTATTAATTATATTTTTTTCATAATTTTAAAATAAATAGTTTTGAAGTTATTTAAGAAATTGGATCAAACATGACCGTTCCCCTCTTTTCTCCGAAAGTACTGAGCTTAAAATTTTGATTTAGATTACAGGAAAACCTATAAGAAGTCTTTAGTGTTAAAATAACATGTAAAAAAAAATGAAATTGTTTCGGAACCCTTTGCACGCGAGTCCGATTCGCACTTGGCCAGTTTTCTTTGTCGGTTACATTCATAAGAAAGTTATTCACTTTGGTGCAATACAAACATCTAAAAAATCACACAGCAACGAGAATGTCGCTCGAATGTTCAATCTTTCTTTGCAAAGCATGAACTGTAAGATTACCTTGATCCCACGCTAGACAGCCATCTCTGTCTCGTGTATATTATTTTTTACGTCGCGTAAACGTAAACACGCCGATGTTTCTAGTGGTTACGGCAATCTCCACCGTTTACTCTGATGCTTACTATTTTATTTGCATTCACACCTTTTGTTCTTGCCATGTGGATTTCTGAGTCACCATAGACCATCTTTCAACTTACAATCAAGACCAACCAGACAGAGATGAGTACTGCGGGTCTAAAAAAGCCACATTAGCAGAATCATAATATTAACTACACAACAATCTGTTACATTTCATTTTCATCTTTATCGCTAACGCATTAGGTACAAGGTTGATTGGGAAAATTTGACAGTGACGGGTAGCGTGATTTGCTTTCTGATTCTGCTAAAGTGACCTTTTTAGACCCCCTGATCTACCATGCACTTCTCCACCTTTCCTGATCCCTCCAGTAGTGTTGGATTGTCATCCTATTGGCCTATGAGTGAGAGAAGAGAGCGTACACTTGTGTTTATGCCCAGACTTGTACCATAATATTTATATCCTGCGTCGATGGAATTCGGTCAGCACCTTTGGAACTTAAAACTTTCAGGTCGTATTTAATGTTGTCGCTAAATGCCCCCCTCTGATCGTATACCTGTCCCTGATCACTTGGCTCATTTACAGGACAATCCTGTTTAGGGTAGGGTCGCTTATATTTTCGTAAAAATCTTTTTATTTTATGACAATTCAATAAAATGAATGCGTTGTCGAGCAGACGATGTTTTCCAAAGTATCGAGCATTAGATTATTTTCCTTCAAAATCATTGGATTGTGATAGAAGTATGTTTTTACGCAATTTGGTTGCCGGTTCCGCTTTAAGGAGGCGAGACTTTGTATGTAATAAGTCATAATTCGAGGTTTGGCTCTCGACTGTTTTCTTCTCCAATTTTGGACCGATTTAAGATATATTTCACAAACTGAATAAGAAGGATATATACTGTGTCCCAATGTTTTCCTTTTTGATAATTTATTAACCGTATAAGCACTAGAACTCTCACAAAACGCTTAAAATTGTCCGACAAATTAAGTCGTTATTTTCGTCAATCAATAAAAAAACTGGTATAATTATAATCGAGTAGGTTGTCCGGGAAAATCTTTTGATTTGCAAACACTCTAAGATAAGGTACCGAAGGCTTTTGTCCTTGAGGTATTTTTAGTTAGCTTTTGACCTCTTATTGAACGCTTATTGTTTTCGTATAGCCCATACATTTTAATTAGGGAGAGTAAGGATTCTGGGCGGGTCGTATTAGTAGATTGTATAGATCCTTCGTGAATTTTTTGTTCATTAAAAAGAATATCCTAGGAACTGACAATAGACTGAATGATAGACTGTAGAAGGAATGTTAGTTGTCCGGCAGCGACGTTTTGTCTTAGCGTATTGAACCGGGCACTGGGTGGCACAGGAGCGTGGGGATTGACACTGCAAAGGAGAGGCTTAAGACTTAAAGTAGGCGGACTGTGAATATGATAATGATGAACTTACAATAGATATAAGATTGTCTGTTAATCTTCCATCGAAGAAATAAGTACCGTCAACTAAGTATCTTTTGTTTTGTCATCAATCACGCCTGCTGCAGGATATAGGCCTCCTCATTCTTCTGCCTCATTTCCCTGTTCCATGCTTCCCTCATTCAGGTGTTTTCCGTGAATAAGCCAACACGCTCATGGTCAGCCCTGATTTGTTTGGGTTACTACTTTTGTATTTTTGCATTAAGAACTCTTTCTGCTAAACCAGCCATTGGATTTTCAATGGCCTCTTTCGACGGTCGAAAAGTTCGTCAGAGTTAAAGCTATGTTGGTCCTGTACTCCTGCTTACCTCCCAACGACTTTAGGTTCCATGATATTTACAAGGAGTCAAAGAAACCTTTCAGGGCTCCCTTCACGGGTATTGCCTAATCAATGAACAGAAAATTCTTTCATAATTATTTTCCTCATTTGAGCGCCCGCTCCGGAGGGATTTGGTCGTTATCGCCGTGTTTGTACGAGTATACAATATTTTTTGAGATTGTTTTTGGCTGACTCAGAACTAAATCGGTGGAATTGTGTCATTCGGTTTTAGTGTTGAGTATTATTGTGACCCGAAAATGTGAGTTCAACCTCGACTTGCTTTTCTTCACTTTGTTTCCGGGATCTGGGAAAAAGAAACTTACTTTGAACATGATTGGATCCTCCTGGATAACCTTAAATCCAAGTAAAACGCCTTAACAACGCCGAGTGTATTATTATACGTTCCTGTTGATGAAATAACCGGAAGCGCCCGCACATTAATCTTCCAAGTTTTTAAGAAGCTTTGCTTAGGATCTTGCACGTCGGCAATTACCCATTAATTTTCGTGCAAACCTTTTGAATACTAAACTTAGTCAAGTAAGCGCTATTTTTGCCTTTAAAATCATCATAATGAAAAAATCAAATCGGATTATTTGTTTAGTTCATGGAGGACTTACAGCTAATAAACAAACAAAATTATGCTAAAGAATGCAAGCTTCTTAATGCTAAACTCTTGAATGGTCCTTTTCAAGAAACTTGTCATGATTTCGATTTAGAAATAGAAAAAAATCATCAAGACGTTTTTCTAAATACACACCTTTGAGCCGGGATACTTTCCAAGTTACCCTCATCATCAACCCGCATTGGGCCCGCGTAGTGGATCATAGGCTTACAGCCCGCTCTGTCATCACGACAAAGAGGCCTGTCTGTGTCCCAATACTGGGAAAATTATAGGTTGATTGTCTCATTGCTTTGTACCACTATCACTAATATTACATTACCTTTGTTTCAGCTGCTTGTAAATAGAGGCTGTAAATATAACGTATATAGTTTAAAGATGAGTTTGGGTGCGCGCGCCACCAAGGGTGGTGCGAAGGGAGGCGCCAAGGACGGCAAGCATGCACAGGACACCCGGAAGAGCACAGAAAAAACGCAGAATAAGGAGAAGGTTAAACCACAGGTGAGGAGCGTTTTTTATGATTACGAGGATCCAAGACAGTTGAATCGCTTCTCCGAGACTCGTCCAGCTTCATTTACTTGGCGTTTTTCGGCTGGTTGCCACTGGTGATTCTGGCTTTCAGGAGGTGCGCTGTTTGGGAATAGTGTGGCGGGCTATGCCTGTAACTTGCACAAAAGTATCTTGCATGCCATTGTACAATAAAAGTTCTGTTTCGTGCATGTCGTTATGGCATGCTACTTGAAAAACTTGTGCAAGTAACAGGCATGTGTATAATGGTCTTAATGTGAGTTTGTAAAATAACCGGGGACGTACCATCATACATATTTTTTGCGCCATGCAGCGTTGCTTTATTCCGGTTTGATAAACACGAACCCAGCGTGTTATTTAGATATCCGTAGTAAAACAAAAAGGAACCCTTAGTTTCGACGTTCCAAAAACCACTTTACAACTTATACAACGTGTGTCAGAATAAAACGCAATACCTCTTAAGGGATCATTGTACTCATCATTATAATCAACTTTTACTATGGGTCCAACCGGTCACATGGGTCGTGAAAAAAAGTCAGCTGTTCAGTACATTTTGTCGAGTTATGCGCACAGAAATGTACGGGCAGTCGATTTTTTTAGCGATTTCAGTGTTTGTGTGTTGGTATCTTATCTTTATGATGAGTACAATAACCCCTTAAAAGGTATTGCGTTTATTCTGTCACACGTTGTATAACAGACTGAGGGTAGATTGCCAAGAGGTTTAAAATGAGCTCAAAATATTAAAATCTAAAGAAATTTGCAATTTTTCTTTGAGATTGCCATTGAGTAATGAAAAGGGGCTGTAATTTTCATGGTTATAGGAGCAACTACGGAACCCTATACTGGGCGCCACATGCCACCACTTCTTATGGTGGCGTCTGACATGGTGGTGGTGTTCAGCACTCTGGCATTAGAATCAAACAGGAGTCCCCAGGGCCCCACCTTCTCAAGCCGTACGTTTTTTAGTCCACGGGGGTAGCTCGTGCATGTGCAGTCCATTCTCCGTGACCACGTTCTCACACCCGGTCAACGAAGAATCATAAGCACAGCGAAATTCCTCAATAATTTCCATATGAGTGTATTGATATCGCGAACAGATAAGCTGGTACCGATCATAGATATGACAATAACACTGGCCGACCTTGGCGAGTGTCGGCGCGACCTCCGCCGTGTCAATGACACTGGACCGAGTGACGCGCCCAATTTTACGATTGAACTGCGTGGCTCTTTCTAATATGCCGTGTGCTAGGATTTGTATGCGGCAAAAAATATTGACTTCTATACAAATTCGAGCCGAATGGTGTGGGCCGGTGCCGTATGGTGCCGTAAAAGAATAATACCATCCCATCACTTCCCAAGGGTGTCGTAAGAAGCGAATAAGACACTCGCCAGAGAATGAGCAGCAGCGTTCTCTGTAAAACTCAACACCATACACTGCGATCGCCAACTCGCCTGCCAAGCGCGGCGATTATGGCAAACCCCGGGTTTTGGGGGAGGCCTTTGTCCAGCAGTGGACGTCTTTCGGCTGATATGATGATGATAAAAATTGCCCCCCCCACCCCCTTGAATATTGATGAATGCACCTTCGTTGGATTAGAAGTCTTGTGCAATTTTCCATACTTCTAGATAGAACCATCGGTTTACGCAGGGCGCTGTCTGTTCGAAAATGTGTAATTTAAGTTTTTTTTTAATTAGTTCATAGGATTCATTAGTCTTTGGATAACACACGCCCTGCATGAAAATGTCAAATTATATATCATGCGATACTCACCTACAGTCGTTATTGTCGGGCGGGTTATAATGAACTACCTTCTGCCAGCGGCTTCGCCCGCGTGGTCCCTACGGAACATACTCCCGGGATAAAAAGTAGTCTATGTTCTTTCTCAGGCTCTAGACTATCTGTGTACCAAATTTCATTTAAATCGGTTCAGTAGTTTTGGCGTGAAAGCGCGACAGACAGACAGACAAGAGTTACTTTCGCTTTTATAATAATAGTACGGAAGTAAGGATTTCAGTAGTTTTGTATAAAATAAGTACCGCGCGGCCTGCACTCAGCAGCAAGCCACCTCCTGGTGATCTGACGCCACTACTCGTGGCTTTCTTTAAAAATTAGTAGTACACTACTTTATGTCATCAGTGCATAATAAACTATAAGAGATAGACAAGATATACTTTTTAGGGTTCCGAAAAAAAAAACCTAACCCTTATAGGATCACTCTGTCTGTCTGTCTATCTGTCTGTTCGTCTGCCACAGCCAGTTTTCTCCGGATCCACTGGACCGTTTCTGTTGAAATTTGGTACACATATGGACTTCTATGACCCAAACACGGGCGCGTTACGTAAATCATTAAATTTTTAGTATGGGGGTCACTTTCTGGCGGAACTTCAAACTAGAAAATAAAAAAAAAGTTTTTTGAACAATATTTGTGACATATCAAATGAAAGGGCTTACTGGGAGGGTTTTAATTATATTTTTTTCATAATTTTAAAATAAATGGTTATGAAGATATCAAGAAATTAGACGAAAAATGACCATTCCCCCCTTATCTCCGAAACTACTGAGCCAAAAATTTTGAAAAAAATGGAGATAATAGATCTTTACCTAAAGATTACAGGAAAATTACCTATTAGAAGTCTATAGTGTTAAAATAACATGTTAAAAAAATTAAATTCGTTCGGAACCCTTTGCACGCGAGTCCGACTCGCACTTGGCCAGTTTTTTTTTTTTTACTTTTTATAGGCACGCGATTGACCACTATCTCACTTGTTGGTAAGCGATGATATTAAATGTGAAGAAAAAATATGGAGTCTTAGCCAAGAAGACACCACCTATTACTGATTCGTTGTTTTATATCTAAGTTAGGCATAGCGAAACCCAGTTGTACACAATTTAATGATTGGTGTCTTTCTGAAACTGGGGGTTAACTGGCAATGCGCCAGTACATAATAAAACCAAGCCATAAGAAGCGTGTTTGGCTTCAACTAATGCAAATATAAATCAAGCGAGCCTTGAGAAGAAATAAGAAAGTAAAAGCTTTTATTTGTGAGCAAAATATTATTTTTATGATTTGACTAGCTGACCCGCGTAACTTCGTCTGCGTCACAATTTTCATTACTGCTCCGCTCCTATTGGTCTTAGCGTGATGATATATAGCCTATAGGCTATAGGCCCTTCCTCGATAAATGGGCTATCCAACACTGAAAGAATTTTTCAAATCGGACCAGTAGTTCCTGAGATTAGTGCGTTCAAGCAAGCAAACAAACAAACTCTTCAGCTTTATATATTAGTATAGATGTTTTGAGTGTGTTGAAAAACGTCGTTTAAGGCTGCTCTCTCGAAAAAAGCTTAAAATAGCGTGCAGATGAAGCAGCTTTTCGTCGGCACTAACAGAGAAATTACATCTGAAAAAAATTGTTAGTAATCTACATGATATGATTCGTAATCTGACTTAGACAGAGTTTGTCTATCTGTATCACCTAATAAGAAAAAAAATACCAAATCACCTCCAAATCGTTGAGATGAAACCATTTTACTCCTTCATTTTTTATCAAAAATGTAAAAAAAAAATATTTACTGCTTTGCAATACAAACAAAAAAGATTTGGTTTTGTTACTTTTTAAAAACATGTATTATTTTCATTATAAAAAATTAAAAACGCGGGTGTGGCGCGTAGATGGGTAGTTAGCTTCATTTGTATGCACAAGGTCATTGGCTTGAATACAAGCCTTAACGCACGTGGGCATTTGTCTTTGCAGTGTCTCGGCACCATAAACATGCGCCAACTTAACTGTACTTACACACAGCTCTTGAATCAAACTCAAACTCAAAAATATTAATTTCAAATAAACCATTGACAGGTACTTTTGAACTGTCAAAGTTGGTCGGTCCAAAAAGATGAAGCTATTTACACGTTCCAAAGCGTAGATCTCTATGGAGAAGAACGTGCAAGAAACTCCACGGATACTCTTTTGAAAATAATAAATTGTTACAAAGTTTTGTTTACATCAAGTTGAAATAATAAATACATGTGAGAACGATGTAAAAGACGTGCAGGATAAAATCGTCCGAAAAAAAAAAGAATAAAACTACTTACACTAACTACGTCAAACGTAGTATCGATTTCATTTTAAAGTTCATTCATAAGGAAACGAATACATTGTGTATCGCAATGTCGTCATACAAATGAAAACAAAATAAATAAAAATCTATACTCTATACTAATTGTATAAAGCTGAAGAGTTTGTTTGTTTGCTTGAACGCGCTAATCTCAGAAACTACTGGTCCGATTTGAAAACAATCTTTCAGTGTTAGATAGCCCATTTATCGAGGAAGGCTATAGGCTATATATTATCACGCTATGACCAATAGGAGCGGAGCAGACTAAGTTGCGCGGGTCAACTAGTTTAACGATAACTCAATCTGTCGGTGATTCAACAATACAAGCTTTATTCAGAAAAATAATCACTTTAAATATTAAAGAAATAAAATAAATAAACTGTTACAAACCGTACAATATTGTTGTTTGTTTATGCTTTCTATATGGTCGGGTATTACTCGGTTTTCATAATAATACGAACATGATACCGGTGGCTACCGCTTGCTCTCCGTGCCGGTGAAATAAGGGTGTGGCTAGGGTTGCCAAACACGGAGTTTTTTTGGACATTATGTAAATTATTAGAAGATGAAATAATCAACTAATTGTAAAAAAAATATAAGTCAACGTTGGTAAGCGATAAAGCTAATAAAACTCAGGACATATTCCCACGGTTTATTTTACAGGAACAGCGCAGTTTCCCGGACTAACATTTTTTTCTTCAGTCTTTCTATTAGTGAAAGATTGTTCGCAATCGGATCAGAGATTACCTCCTACAATCTTTCATCATCATCATATCGGCCGAAAGACGTCCACTGCTGGACATAGGCCAACCCACGCGCGTCGCCACAACGACCGATCCTGTGCGTCTCGCATCTATCGGCTACCCGCGACCCTCACCTGGGGGGCTACTCTCTAACGAAATCCGTAGTTTCGGACTTAGTTGCGGGCGGGCATTTTCTACTCCGTATCACCTAACCACTGAGAACTAGTGATAACACGATTTGACAGTTACTGTGAAATCGTGTTGTCATTCATTCTCAGTTCGGGTTCGGGACTAATCGTAAGTCTGTAGGTGATACGGAGTAGAATACGCCCGCCCGCAACTAAGCCCGAAACTACGGATTTCGTTAGAGAGTAGCCCGCCAGGTCATCGGTCCATCTCGGCCGTTTGGGCCGTGAGGGGGTTTGCCATAATCGCCACGCTTGGCACAGGCGTGTTGGCGATCGCAGTGTATGTGTTGAGTTTTTCAGAGAACGCTGCTGCCCATTCTCTGGCAAGTCCCTAAGTCGCCTCTTACGACACCCACGGGATGTGATGGGATGGTATTATTCTTTTACGGCACCATACGGCACGACTGCAATCTTTCCCCCCCTCTAAATGGTTAATTTATTTAACAAAATCAAACTACATATCTTTATTACGGGCTGCCCTAATACGATGTTCAATAAAAATGTACACAACATAGTTCTATCTAATACTAGTAACAAATGTAACAATGACACATAAATACTATTTATTTCCTAAAACATACATTACCTTAATTAATTACTTCAGATGTGTGCAATTTGCAGACAAATAATTCAGATCATCGTTGTACACTTACAATTTATATTACGTGAGACAACCCCAGTTGTTAGTAAGTGCGTGGGTGAGCACTTGTATCGCCACGTGTTGATATACCTACGTTGTTATAACTTTAATCTACATGATTAAAAGTTATATTACTAATGCAGTAGATATTACGTAGTAGGTTATGTATTTTAATATTTGCACACTTTATTTGGTTTTCTACTTCGTTCTCACATGTTAAATAAAATAAAATAATAAATCTCTTTATTTTCAGGCTACTTTGGCCCATAGACCTTACAAAATAACATATATATAATTTATATCTACATAACCAACCTTAATAATTTGAACAAAAAGCGGTCTTTGTGACTTAACCATAACAGTTAGACATATACCTTCGCGGACTTTTTGTAGATATTGATATCTTCTATAAAACTGTGGTACATCACTTTGCTCTATTGTCAATAGTTTCCGCAGCGTACGCGATGTAAGGATCTTTTTTTGGTATTTTTTCACAGCTTGGGCTACATTATCGAAGTTTTCATACGGATCCCTTTTTGAAAATATTATATAACCTATGTGCATCAGGGATAATTTAGGATTCTAATGGTGAAAGAATTTTTCAAATCGGTCCAGTAGTTTCGGAGCCTATTCATTTCAAACAAACAAACAAATCTTTTCTCTTTATAACATTATGTAGAAGTGTAGATAATATACAGATTGTGTTAGTAGATAGAAACTTAAAACCTATGTAAACCTATGTAAAATATTGGCAAGCTCGCCACACCATTCCCAACCACTACAACTTCTGATAGCCAGAATCAAAAGTGGTGACCATCAGAAAAACACCGAGTCAATGATGCTCGACGAATCCCGGCAAAATCTTGGCAGTGTAATAGCATACCCACACCTGGCATATTGTTCGGTTACTAATTGTTTGTCGCTACCTAATTTCTTCATCTCAATCTCTGCCTAGTCTATCACCCTACCCTCAGGAAGTTAAGTCTGATAACTTCTCCACCCCAAACCCCCTTTTAGAGTAATTTTCTTCTGGAACGGTGCGGAGACGGGTGGGAATCGACCATTTGACCAATAACAGGCGATCCGAGAGATGCGAATTTTAACCAGTATCATTGGTCTTCGTCTCCGCCTTTTCAGTGGAAACGCATATTTAGGAAGAACACTTAAAAATTTGGTCACCCATGAAACTGTTGTAATAACGTAATGTAACCCATATGTTTGTTTGTTCACAGGCTACTACAGAACAGCTCCGAATGGCACACATGATCGATCGTAAAAGCGAAGACGCGTCTGACGTTCGAAGAATGGTGAGTTTATCAAACCAATACTAATTAGTAATTAAAAATATTGCGCTCGTTTGTCCTCGCCCTTAAAGTCCATACAGTGTATATCATCAACCCATAGTATTTTAAAGAAACCTGGGAAAAAAAAACTAGTGAATGCCAAGCTACACAGCTTGGCTCATCGCCGCAAGGTTGCCTGCTTGACGGTCTTCTACAGGTACTTCGGTGAGTGTGCCCAAGAACTCCACGACCTCATCCCACCGGCTCCCTTATACCATCGGATATCCAGACGCACTGCAACTTACCATTCCTACGTTGTTGCTATTCCGCCTATTCGCACTAAGCGTTCCCAAACGTCTTTTATAATGCGCACAGCAAAGGAGCGGAGTTCTCTGCCTGCGTCTGTGTTTCCAAACGCTTACAACCCTAATCCCTTCAAAGTTAGAGTGAACAGGCTCCTTCTGGGTAAGCTCGCTCCATCGTAGACTTTGTCTCTGTCATCTCTGACCTAGACTAGAGACAAGAGTAAACCCATCACAAATAAAAAAACAAGTATTCGTTTTATAACATTGAGCAACTGAGATATTATAAATATCATTACCAAAAATAACACCCGTAGTTTCTGTCGCAATTATTGACGTAAAATAACAATAATAGTCTGTTTTTAGCCTGTTTGTAAAAGTTAGAGTGTGATAAAAATATCCTAAAGTAATCTAAATCACCCTAACCGTCGCGTTGCAAGAATTGCTACACAGCTGCCTTGTACAATTCAGGTGCCTCCTACGTCACCTTGTAAAACTCCCAAGGTATAGCATTACAAGGAAAATAACACCCTTTGTTTCTGTCGAATTAATGGCGTAAAAAGTTACGCCTCCGTATCAAAATGTCCTATTAGCAAATCGTCCTATTCGCAAAATGACCTACTAGCAGAACGTCTGATTGTCAAAGTACAGTTATTCTAAAAAAATTCTATCGGTTTTTCGTCATGGTTCATTGCATAGTTTATTTTAAAACTAGTTGAACCGCGCAACGTCGTCTGCTCCGCTCCTGTTGGTATTCGCGTGATGATATATAGCGTATAGCCTTCCTCGATAAATAGGCTATCTAACACTGAAATAATTTTTCAAATCGTACTAGTAGTTCCTGAGATTAGCGCGTTCAAGAAAACAAACACTTCAGCTTTATATATTAGTACTAGCTGACCCGCGCAGCTTCGTCTGCGTCACATTTTTCATTACTGCTCCGCTCCTGTTGGTCTTAGCGTGATGATATATAGCCTGTAGCCTTCCTCGATAAATGGGCTATCTAACACTGAAATAATTTTTTAAATCGGACCAATAGTTCCTGATATTAGCGCGTTCAACTAAGCAAACAAACACACTCTTCAGCTTTATATGTAAAGTATAGATAGATTACAATTCAAACGAAAATGAGATATAACCTCTGGCGTGGACAAAACCTGTGTCGGGTTATTATGTACAATCTCATGTTCTAAGTAAAGAGGCTTTAGGAGACTGATAGAAGCAGGAGCTCGGAGACGGGCTGAAATCTATAGCGGCAATGACTCACTAATTACCAGGAGCCCAGGAATCATGAAGAAGTATTTTCGGAGCTGTAAACTAAAGACTTACAAACTACCAGGAGACCAGAATGATGAATAAGTATTTCCGGGGCTGGAACCATCATGAGTGGTAAAGACTCACAAACTACCACAGGATCAGAATCACTTCCGGAAAAATAATTTCCGGATGGAGCCGCTGGCAACTTTAATTTTACTCTAAACCCTGTTCTAAAGATTTCAGACGAAGTCGCGGGTAGAAGCTAGTATTGAATACGTCCCTATTTTATGAATTGATCGCGAAAACAAATCTGTCGGTATGTACTTGCAAAATTTAAAGATTTTATATTAATGTGTTGACTGTACTTTCCCATTCTCTTGTTATTAGGACGTATTGGTACGGAGGCAAAATTACAATGCTTTATTTTTAACCTGTTCTTAAAAGTTAGTTAAATGTTTTAAAAATATCCGTACCGTGACGTGACGGCAGGGGTGATATAAACCTTGCCGTCACGTTGCAAGAGTTGATGTTCCCGAATCTTATACAAGCTTATAAAAACTTTTATTTATACTTAAAAATAAACATCGCAAACATAAAGGAGTATTGCGTATACCCTTTCGAAGAATCAGCGCAAAGGCAAGTTCCGAACAGGAGAAGTTTCCAAACAAGTATACGCAACAAAATTCAGAGGAGCATTTTTAGGTTTTCCTGTACAAAGCGCTGGAAATATCGCGTTCTTGGAACGAGGATAAAAAGGTGGCTGCAATTATACCGATAGGTTTATAAGTTGTGATGACTTGTGTGTTGTGATTGGTGTATAACTTAGTGATATAGCCACATATTAGCGCCCCAAGTGCCCATTCACCTGTACTTTGGAGAATTCTATGAATGCCACCGATGCTGCGATTAACGTAGCCACTTACTGGGCCAAAACAATATACCGGAGTTAACCATCGACTCGAAAAGAAGAAGTGATATAGCCACTAATGTTAGTATAGTAGATTATGCACCGAGGGAATAAAGCAGTGTCTTATGGCACGGATGTCATATTGTATTGCCCCGAATCTAAAGAAAAATTCGAAAGTTAACACAAGAATTCTAAATGCAGCCAGGGATTTATGCTAGTCCAAGGCAAACACACCTTTGACCCTGAGTAGTATACCATACTCTACTTTTCACACCTACTACGAGAAAATTATTCGCAAGTCACGAAGAGAGGTGGCTGGCCGCGAGCGGTTCCTGTCGGTCTCCAAGTTGAGTTCCAATTTCAAATCACATTATTGACCTCCGGACACTACTATTGTACTGAATTTCAGTAAAACCCGCCGGGCAATAATGACAGGTACAGGTTGAGGTTGCATGACATATAATGACGTGTTCGTGCAGGTGGTGTGAAAATACTTTAGTAGTTCTAATAACTACCTCTTACGGTCTAAATAAGAGTTATGGTAATGCGCGATAACTAGTCTGTGGGAGCCAGATATGGAGTTCATTATCATCATCATATCAGCCGAAAGACGTCCACAGCTGGACATATGCCTCCCCCAAGCGTCGCCACAACGACCGGTCCTACGCGTCTCGCATCCATGGGCTACCCGCGACCATCACCAGGTCATCGGTCCACCTTGTGGGAGGCCGCGCCAACGCTGCGTCTTGCGGTACGCGGTCGCCACTCCAGAACTTTTCGGCTCCATCGACCATCTGTTCCGCGAGCAATGTGCCCTGCCCACTGCCACTTTAGTTTGGCGATTTTCGATATGGAGTTGCTTCATGTAAAATACCCTCGTTCAGTTGCACCTGGCTATACTGGAATATGACCCCAATACGTTTAGAAAACGACTGTGTAAGCCTGATGTCCACATGGTGATATTTTCACACCATTCAGTTTTGAAGTCCGATTTTTGTAATAAAAGCTTTCAAATTCAAGTCCGGAACTTTTTTTTTACTATTGATAGGCACGCGTTTGACTACTATCTCACCAGATGGTAAGCGATGATGCGGTCGAAGATGGACCACGCTTGCCTAGAAGTAACCTATTCACTCTTGACTTAGACTCCCAGGTTGTAGCTATCAGGAAACACAGACTCCGGCAGGGAATTTCACTCCTTAGCTGTACGCACTATGAATGTGTTCCCAAAACGTTTTTTGCGTTAGGGTGGGATGTCCATCATGTACCTCATCTTAGTAATAAACAATGTCAAAATAATGTGGATAAAATAGTGTATTCTTTTTAAAGGTTGACTGGTAGAGAATGCCTTGTTGTATTAAGTCCGCCTATACCACTATTGTACATAAAGTTTAAATAAATAAATTGAGCTTCTTTGGTACATTGTGAGTACTTTAGAACATTATCAAACACATGGAATTTCCTTACATGCTCCACTAGATCACCATAAATTAGTGAAGATCTTTTACGTGGAAAGTTACCTTAAGAAAAACACTCTCAATAAGTAAACATGATTTAAATCAGTACTCCATACAAGAATATACCAGTTTCACACACAATCATAGATTTGATATGCGTTTTCCTAGCGCCTCGGCGTGGGAAAGCGTATGTAACGGTGTCGAACCGTCAGTTGTCGACGGGTAACTGTTCACGGGTAGGAGTGCTGGTTGCGACAGTGCAGTGGTCTCATTATGTCGAGTTAGCGAAGCCCTTAAGAGGAAATGCTGGCGGAGAGACTTTGTATTTAAAAATCCATAATTCGAGGTTTGGCTCTCGACTGTTTTCTCCTCCAATATTGAACCGATTCAAGAGATATTTCACAACCTGAATAAGAAGGTATATACTGTGTCCCTATGTTTTTCTTTTTGTTGATTTATTAACCTTATAAGCACTAGAACCCTCACAAAATGCTCAACATTTTCCGAATAATTGCTGTAGTAGTGTACAAATATGGCAACTATTAATAAAAAAAAAAGGAAAACATAGGGACACAGTATATATCCTTCTTATTCAGTTTGTGAAATATCTCTTAAATCGGAAGTGGCGCAACAAATTCTCCAGCGACATTTTTCAGCAAGAACTTGAATTTATTCAATAGTATGCAAAGCATAGTAATGCCATACCTATGTTTCCATCCACGTATCAGATAATAATCTCATCCATTGAGAACCAACATTGTACGAGGTAAGCCACGCAAATTGCAAGTGCCCGTGTATATTGCCAACTTCCGGCGCGCTCAGGGGAATAAAGACTGCAGATACAATGTACGAATCAGCTGTTAGTGCAAGATGCAAGGCTGTGGGTTACAATGTTGTAAGTAGGTTGGCCAGCGAAATAACGCCGCAATAGCATCATGATTTTTTTTAGATCTTCACTGTTCATGACTAAACATCATGTCTCACATCTTTATTGCCATGTTATAATTACATTGACCCTTAATTCAATACCAAAACAAGTTATACTAACTACAGTTTATGTACAAAGGCGATCTTAACTGAAAGATGAGGGTTCTCTCGGCTAACGGTATAAGTTTAAAAGTGTCCATGGAGTTTCTTGCACGTTCTTCTCCATAGAGATATACGCTTTGGAATGGAACGTGCAACTAACTAGCTTCATGTTTTTGACTGACAGACCTTGACAGTTCAAAAGTGCCTTTAAATGGCTTATTTGAAACTAGTTGACCCGAGCAACTTCGTCTGCTCTGCTCCTATTGGTCTTAGCGTGATGATAAATCCTTACTTAATATTATATATGCGAAAGTAACTCTGTCTGTCTGTCTGTCGCGCTTTCACGCCAATACTTCTGAACCGATTTAAATGAAATTTGGTACACAGGTAGTCTGAGAAAGGACATTTTATCCCGGGAGTATGTTTCCTGGGGACCACGCGGGCGAAGCCGCTGGCAGAAGCTAGTAGCATTATAGCCTTCCTCGATAAATGGACTATCAAAAACTGATAGAATTTTTCAAATCGGACCAGTAGTTCCTGAGATTAGCGCGTTCAAGCAAACAAACTCTTCAGCTTTACATATTAAGTACAGATATAAACTTTGATTTGAAGTGAATTTTACAAGTTGACTTTTTGCCAGTAGACCATTTGCTGGTCAAAAAAATAACCTAGCAAGGATGGTCCTTGAAATATATATTTTTTTAAATCAACACTGATATGTACTATTTAGGAATGTTAAGATCTTGTAAAGCTTATAAATT
Organism: Lacanobia wlatinum; assembly: GCA_947578705.1. Lineage (NCBI taxonomy): Eukaryota > Metazoa > Arthropoda > Insecta > Lepidoptera > Noctuidae > Lacanobia > Lacanobia wlatinum. Next base: position 2,900,138 of record OX388046.1, on the reverse strand, counting down.
AACCTGATGTTTCGTTACGCTTCTGACACGGATTATGAACTGTTAGTAATACATGACTTGGTACAGCATAACAACAGTTATAGTTACTGCGGATGATTCGATTATTATGTCGGTAACAGGTGAATGTATGTATTTTTGAAATTCTGATTACAAAATACAGACATTGCCATGTAAAACCATGATATAACTGTTCATTGATGAATTCTAACAGAGCTCCAGTAACATTTTCCACATCACAGTATATGAGAATTGTAATACTTTTGGTTAGGATTGTTCTTGTTGTTGTGCATAAAGGTAAAAAATTAAACACCTTATTACCCCAATATTCTAGGAATACTACCAGTGTACGCTCGATAAAATAGGCTAGACCACTGGGCCCCAAGTCTGCTATTACAATAGTGTCAGAATGGTCTCATAATGATTTCATAATGGTCGATTTTGACAAGTTTGGTAATCTACTAATATAAAAGCGTCATTATTATTTTCCAATGGTCAACCACTGACACTCCATTGAAAGAAATGGCATAGAATGGTAATCTCGTACATAATGACAAATTAATAAATAATATTTAAAAACATATATAAAAGAAATCTGGCATAACTTGTCAAAATCGACCATTATGAAATTATTATGAGACCATTCTGACACTATTGTAATAGCAGACTTGGGGCCCTGGTCTTGTGAAGCGTCACTCAACTATCAACTTACCAACTGATTTGATCGCTTGCCATGCCCAAGTATAACCAGTGAAGTAGAATGTATACCGCCACAAAAACTAACGTAGCGTCATCAATACGTACAAATCTTGCATCGCGGTATCAGAGTATTTCGTGCGATTTGTACTTATAAAACAGCCCAAATATCATCACGTAGTTGCCCACCAGATCTGGTCGGCCTTTTGTATGGACTTGCTTTGCGGGCCTATACATCTTGTACCGCATACCGATATGATGTTCATGTTATAACAATTTATTACTTGTTACAGGTGCAAGAGCTAATGGAGATGACGTGCCGCACCGAGGAGGAGGTGTGCTCGGCGCTGCACGACTCTGACAACGACATGGTGGCCGCCTGCAACCTGCTGCTGGAGGAGAGTCAGCGGATACAGGTACACTACACTATAACATTCTTACATGTAATATGATGGAAGCATGGTCTTGCCTGCTGGTTGACAGTATTGCTGCCTTGTCAGGAAAGCTATACTAATAAAAGTCACCTAATCTACCAACAAGCTTTTTATGGGCAAAAGCTTACTGGTAAATTATGAAGGTAGATATTGTTTAGTTCGATTTAGCAACAGTTTGATGAATAAAAACAGAAGTACTGAGTTTGGCATTGATAAAATAGATAGCAAAGGTTGGTCACATTAGTCACATATTACCCGGATTTTATAAGACAGCAAGCTTTAATTTGGAATGCTCCAAGTGTCCATGCACCTGTACTTTGAGGGATTTGATAAATGCTACCGACACATCTATCAAATTTTCTGACATTTCGTCGGTGCGCTTGCCAAATCTGATATGTGCATTTCTATGATATTTTCTTGTTACTGTTGAGTGATTAAAATCAAGTATATTAACAGTACATTTTATCATTTTCACTTGTATCTTAGTTCATACGGCGTTTTGAAATTATGAATTAGTCAATTAATCATCATTTAATAAAACAGATTATTGTCTTCCTTGTCTACTTGATGAGAAACATCAGATTTGGCAAGCGCACCAGTGATTTGTTAAGATCAATTTGACAAATGTCACAAAACAAGCAGTTTGTTAGGTGTTTGGACCTGACTTCTCATTGACGTGGCCATCTACTGGGCCGAAAATATTTAAGGAGTTAACCATTGATTTGAAAAGAAGAAGCAGCAAGCTTTTGAGACTATGTGGAAGATAAAATAAGATAATTAAGTAATAAAGTCTGAAATGGTGTCGTTTGGTTTCCAGGGCGAGTGGCGGACAAGCGAGAAGAAGAAAAAGAAGCCCCCCGCCCCCGCCGGCAACGGCGAGCTCGACCCGCCGCGCGACACGCGCGACCCGCGCGACCCGCGCGACCCGCGCAGTCGCTCCGGCCCGCGCCCACGTGCGTAATGCGTCACTGTGCAACTTGCCTTGCGAGAACACACTAATTGCCTATTTTTGCCAAGCGTTTTAAAGTTTTTTCGTTTCAAAATGTTATTCTAAACTTTTGCAGTACAGGTATTTTTGTTCTGGGTTGGTTTTGTAGTATATCTTTTGATTTGAGCCCGCATCGACTGAATAGCGTTGTATTCCCAATGATTAATCAGTAGCTGCTTCAAGCTCTGGGTACAGTGAGGTGAATTAGTTAGTTGCTAAAAGTAATGTGTTCGTTACAGGTCGCGGGTCAGGCGAGCGCGGACAGGCGGGCGAGCGCGGGCAGGGGGGCGAGCGCGGGGGGCGCGGCGAGGGCGGCTGGAGGGGGCGCGGAGCCACGCGGGGGCGCGGCGGCGCGCGGGGGGCGCGCGGCGGCCCGCGGCGCCCGCGCGGGCCCGAGCGCGAGCCCGCGCTGTGGAGCGAGCACGCGCAGCCTGCCAGTACGTACGCAGGCGACCCACACCTCGTTGACCCGCCTACATTTTTTAATGTCCTTCATTTCAAAAAGACTAATCAATGCCCACTTACATCGTAAGAATTAAACTAAAGTGCAGCTTGAAAATTATTATAAAACTAGCGACCCGCAACGAAGTCAATAATATTGTGAATCAGGCCAAAATATAAAATAAAATAGAGTTTGCTCTCAGGTACCAGTTCAAAATTTGTTTTATAGGGGATCTCTACCTACGTAAACAAGCATTATTAAAACAAAATAAACTTACGTATTTCGTACTGCCCGTTAAAAGTTACCAACCAAACAAACTTTTCAGCTTCATAATATTGTATAGATAGATTAATGACCATAACAGTCAGGCTCTGTGATAAATCCTTAATGCCTAACATCTGTTTCCATTGCCCCCTAGGTGGCAGCAACATCGTCGACACATTCCCCACAACAGAAGACTGGGACAACGAGGAGTGGTCCGGATCTCTATCAGACACCAAGGTGAATATTTATTTATTTCCTATACCAGAAAGCTTACACACTAATGAAAACATAAAAATCACTTGAAAATTTGCCAATCACATGTAAACTTGTCAACAAAATGTTTTAACATGTAAAATAAACTACTGCCATCTGAGTACAGTACTGAATTGCTTCCGTGGTCAAGTAGTTTCCGTTTGGCTTGTAACCCGGTGATCCTGTGTTCAATTTCCACAGGAAGAGTATACTTTGTAAAGTTGTTTTCCAGTTTGGCTAGAACATTGCAGGTTTGAATCGATAAAAAGATGATTCCGTGCTTCGGAAGGCACGTACAGTTCGCATCACCGTTGTTTACCCCTCCGAAGTTAGGTTTTAGTGACGACCGCGCAGGTGCAGTCGCGTAAACAAGTGTTACGTTTTTAGAATATTTTTTTGTTTATACGCATTATATCCTTACTAATATTATAAATGCGAAAGTAACTGTCTGTCTGTCGTGCTTTCACGCCAAAACTACTGAATCGATTTAAATAAAATTTGGTACACAGATAGTCTAGAGCCTGAGAAAAGACATAGGCTACTTTTTATCCCGGGAATATGTAATAAGGATAAGGATATAAGGATCGCTGGTAGAAGCTAGTTATAAATAAGTAACAAAGACTACCAGTAACAATAAAAATATCAAAAAGTAGCACCACAAAAACACACAAAAAACAAATGAAATAGTAAGAAATAACCAAAACAATTAATTATAAACAATAACAACGTGTAACACTTTTCGCATCAACAGTCGTATTGCATTGAGCGCGCGGGTCACACGTATGCCTCGAACGTATACGAGCGAGTGAGATGCCATTACAGCCGCCATCTTGCGCAAACACGCGCATGCGCGACCTGCCCGCGCATGCGCTGTATTATGTTTTGTCAAATTGACATCCTGCGCAGTCGATTGCGACGTACTTCGGGGAGGTAAAGTTGCGTGACGGGAACTGTATAAGTCGGTGGTCCCGGCCGCCACATGGCGCTCGTCTGATAAACCATGTCAGAGGCCCTTGAGGCGGATTAGACACTCTGACACTAGGGTGTGTGGGGTCGTTAGACCTTACTGCCCACACGATAAGAAGATCTGAGTACAGTCAGAGAATTTTTTTTAATGAAATTGACACATTGCCATTGTTATTTTGCTGCTTCATATAAATGTTAAACAGTGGTAGTTTTGATATCATACTGGCTGAAACTTTCCGAAAACTGACTAATTGTATTCTTCCTACTGAACATTTAATACACTATACGTTTTTACTATTTTGCAAATTTACTTTTAATTATTTTTTTTTTTTTAAAGAAGAGTTGTTTTAAAAGTTTCTGATCACGAAGATTGTACACGATGTCGCATTATCTACACGTTTTATCATTTTATTCCAGTACACACTTTCTATGTAGTGGCACACTAAATCGCACTAAGACTTACGCTAGCCAAGTCACACACTTACGATTCCTTCAACACAAAACACATTCATAAAGAAGGAAGTACACTACACAGGCCGGACACGGTTATTTTACCTCTTGCATAGTTACCTTTATTCTCGTAACCATAAGATTGCTGTGCCAGGGTTGTGGAATTGTTCGAAAGAGTCACCGCGGCCCTGGAACACAAAAGGCACTTGAAAGAACATGGCTGAGTTTTAGTCAGTAAGAGTCTGACACTCCCTTCCGTTCCGCCCAGAGCGAGAGAAGTAATTTGATGATCTCCCCCATCCACAGAAAAAGCCAAACGGTTGCTGTGTCAGAGGTAAAATGAGAGTGAAGGCATTGTAGTAAAGTAGTGTATGTCCCTGGTGCAGCGTCGTGACATAATGCTAAAGCTTGGCGTGTTGCAGGTGTTCACGCCCAGCGCCGCCGCGCCGCCGCCGGACTCGGCCGTGAGTAGCTTACTGACCTACGCACGCTACCTGCCTTTGCTACGCCATCGACGACCAGAGACACCTTTTACCTGCCAGTACAGGTTTCGGCTGTCCCGCATATTGTTCGAATAGTCTCGAGCCTGACAGTTTTTATAAATATTTCGTTAGTGTCCCTCTCACTGACATGCTTGGGTTAAAATAAACAAAGTGTCGAAAATGTCGTATTTAGTAGCATGTGCTGAGGTGTCTCCATGCTCTGTGCTCTTAAGGCTGTATTGACCGTCTGACGTGACCAAAATAAGTACCGCTTCTAGCTGTTAAGGCCTCAAGGTCTAGTTGCTAAGGCACATTGACAGCTCAATTCAGACTATTAGGAGTAAATCCGAACAGTCTGATTTGCTACAGATTCGTTGGTTCAGATTGATCTCAATGAACCGTAATAATGAAATAATATTTACCTTACTCAATTTAGATTCATATTTGTAGAAAAACAAACTATGGTACGATTTTCAAATCATTATGTATTAACTTTGCCTTTTTCTGCCATGCCTCAGAATACGGAAGCTAAAGTAAGTATTCCACGCCAAAATGGTGTCCACCATTAAGGCGTACATAAATATTAATAATAGAATAGTCGTAGAAATGTTAGTAAATGTTTGTTTGTCGCAGGAATGGGACGGCGCGGAGGCCAACGGTCCGCTGGAGGCGCACATCCCCACGTACACGTACCACAACTCCGCACACATCGCGCAGCCGCACCTGGCGCTCAGAGATGTGAGTAGCACCTCACATATATTAACTGTGGGACGGCGCGGAGGTCCGCTGGAGGCGCACATCCCCACGTACACGTACCACAACTCCGCACACATCGCGCAGCCGCACCTGGCGCTCAGAGATGTGAGTAGCACCTCACATATATTAACTGTGGGACGGCGCGGAGGTCCGCTGGAGGCGCACATCCCCACGTACACGTACCACAACTCCGCACACATCGCGCAGCCGCACCTGGCGCTCAGAGATGTGAGTAGCACCTCACATATATTAACTGTGGGACGGCGCGGAGGTCCGCTGGAGGCGCACATCCCCACGTACACGTACCACAACTCCGCACACATCGCGCAGCCGCACCTGGCGCTCAGAGATGTGAGTAGCACCTCACATATATTAACTACATAAACATTACCCGCACGAAATACGAACACAAAATTGAGGTGACTGTCGCGACCATACCCCGCGCCCGCGTACTCTTTCTACCCATTAAGTGCTTGCGTTGTTTTTTAGAGTTGTGATGTTGGTGCACGATGCGTCCATATATCATTGTGTACCACCCTAACAAATCACTACGATATAACTCACTAACTGCTGGGTTGTGGAGTTAAAATAGGCAGTCAAAATTAATCTCTTTTTTCAACTATCTGTCAGTCTGCTTCCAGCGAAATCTGATGCAGCTGAATACCAGTATTTTACACAGAGCGACCTATTTGACCTCCACAACTTATAACTGCGCGTGTGTATTGTCGTTTAGCCAGCTACATCAAGTGGTTGAAGGAAAATTCTTCCATTTCGTATTGTCAGCCAGCACAGAAATTGGAAGTTGGTGGTATCACACCGCCGTGTCTCGAAACGCACTTGGAACTCCCTCAGCGATTTTCGTATGCTGTTCTATGGGAGCGTTTAAGTATTACGGAACGAATTTAGGTGTGGGGGGAGGGTCTTGTTAAAGGTTATAATGCGTTACAGGGGCGGGAAGGGGAGTTTTTGAAAAGTATTTTAGCAACTTTCCGGTACTTTACGCCACATAATTGTGACTTTTAGGTAAAAATGGTCAGTTGGTGGTTACGTAACGTTTTACTAGGGGCATAGATATGATAAATAAGGAGATATGCCCGTTACACGAAAATGTACCGGGACCCTGTGTCTCCAGTCTTTCCCTTCCATACGGCAACTACTATATATGCACGTCAGTAAAAGCAATAGATACGCAGTCGCGCATACACCCGCATTTCTCAAAACAGAACGTACTACACAATCAATATAAACCTTATTGCATCAAACACAGCGTGCATTTACCATGCACCGTACAACTTTCGCACACAAAAACAACGGTCGGTATCGTTGTGCTGTGCAAAAGCAATTTATTTCACACTAGTCGACGTCACGCGGTTTCACCCTTGTAGTTCCCGTTCCCGTGGGAGTACGGGGATAATATATAGCCTATGTTACTCCCTGATAATGTAGGTATCTAATGCTAAAAGAATTTTTCAAATCGGTCCAGTAGTTTCGGAGCCTATTCAATTCAAACAAACAAACAAATCTTTCCTCTTTATAATATTAGTGTAGATATATGCTAGTGATTGACTAAATCGGAAAGTTATCGAATCTTTCATTTATTATTGGACAAAAACATTTATAGCAAGATTTCATTCGTCAATCGACATTGTGTCGATAACCTACGTAGGTGGATCTGCACAAGCACATCATTAACTCGTCGCAAGAAGCAGCAGCCGTATTACGCGTTGCATCCGCATAATAAAGTATCGTTTTGTAATTTTTACATTGCTTGTCCAGTGACTTAGTGAAAAACTAGGTATTGGATAACAAGCAATGTATTTATTATAAAAATAATACAGTCGCTGTGATATTTGAAAACAAGAATAATATAGTAAGAGCAAGACATATTTTTACGATTTGTTGTTTTTCATGATTTCTTTGCCATTCCGTCTCTGTATGCGTAGGCCAGAAAGGAACAGAACGTGCACCTGTGTTGGCGCGCACACTTGTGCACTATAATATATTCTGTATTCTCTAGTCTCTAGTCTCTGCTACCTGAGCAGGCCACTGTGGGCAAAATTCGGTTGGGAGGATTATTTTTTTATATTAATTTTCTGTATGTATGTTCACAGCAAATCAGCTCGGGCAGTCGGCAGTCGCCGGTGTCGGCGGCGGAGCCTCCGCCCGCAGCCGACACGTACCACCACCAGGTGCACCACCAGGTACTGACGCGCTAGTGAGCAGCCGGTCCGTTCTGTAAACATGTCGAAGTGAGGGCTTGGGTGAAGTGGTCACGAAGTCGGCTGTCATTCCATCTTTATTGCCTTCACTTCGACATGGTTACAGAATGCACCGGCAGCTAGTAGTAGCAGTAGCGCGGACACAGCGCCCGCGCGTGTGGGAACACATCGCACAGCTTCGTCGGAAGGATGGTATGGCGTCGTCCTTCGGTTAACTCGAACGCATGCTCGCGCACACACAGGTGGCCTAACGGTTATTCCCAAAAAAATACCGCGTCGAACGCGATACTCGAGATCTAGTTAAATGATGTTGAATACAAAAGTACAACATTAAAATCTACACAGAAATATAAAAACAAACCCTCTTTATTGCTGGCACTTCACTTGAAGTGTTTGTATTTTGTATACCAAAGAAATAGCTCTTAATAGTACGCCAGCAAATTATTAGAACCAGCAAGTATTAAAGTTGGAATAGCTTTAGCTTCCCATTATCTTAAAAGTATGAATAAGTGAACAAGTGTGGTGTAGTAACTCGCGGCGTTATTTCCAGCCCATGGGCATGTCGGGCAGCCTGACGGCGGCGCAGTCGCAGTACCTGTCGCAGCTCACGCAGCAGTCGCAGCGGCACGACAACAGTCAGTATCACTCATTATGGTATTACTAGCTCCTGCCAGCAGCTGCATCGATATCGGAAATTATCCCAAGGGAACATACTTCTATACAGTACTAGTGGATGGACTACCTGTGTGCTAAATATCATCGAAATCCGTTCTGCCATCAAGACATGAAGAGTTAAAAGACAGAGTTATTATTCCATTTAAAATATTAGTATGAATATCCGGCTTTATTTTAATGTATAAGCTTATGGTTGTTTATCAAAATCCGTTCAGTAGTTTTTGCAAGAAACCTCTTCAGATTTTAATGTTATGTTGTCTCTCATCTCTATCAATCAAAAGTCCAAAGGTTGTCTTTAAATACTAATATATAAAATTCTTCCATTACTGAGTGAATGACTGACTTTTGGCATGCAGGTTCCTTGGAGAGTGTAGGGCAGCACTAAGAAAGGATTTTCCTAAATTCCTACGGGGACGAGAAAAAACAAGATATGCCGTACGAAGTCACGGGCATCCAAATATATTTTCAAAAATATGTAATTGAAAAAACCGCCGCTGTAAATGGACATGAAAGGCGCAAATGTCTCATGTGAGGTGTAGTAGTAGTATGTAATAAAAAAAATTGCCCATTTCACATCACCTGCGCCTACAATATTATGTTTGTTTCTAAATAGTATCTGTGTATGGTTGCAGGCGTGTACACGTCAAACTACGGCGTGTACAGCTCGTCAGACATCACGAGCCAGAGGAAGCCGCAGCGCGCGCGCGTGCCGCCTCCTTCCAAGGTCAGTATCTGTGTATGGTTGCAGGCGTGTACACGTCAAACTACGGCGTGTACAGCTCGTCAGACATCACGAGCCAGAGGAAGCCGCAGCGCGCGCGCGTGCCGCCTCCTTCCAAGGTCAGTATCTGTGTATGGTTGCAGGCGTGTACACGTCAAACTACGGCGTGTACAGCTCGTCAGACATCACGAGCCAGAGGAAGCCGCAGCGCGCGCGCGTGCCGCCTCCTTCCAAGGTCAGTATCTGTGTATGGTTGCAGGCGTGTACACGTCAAACTACGGCGTGTACAGCTCGTCAGACATCACGAGCCAGAGGAAGCCGCAGCGCGCGCGCGTGCCGCCTCCTTCCAAGGTCAGTATCTGTGTATGGTTGCAGGCGTGTACACGTCAAACTACGGCGTGTACAGCTCGTCAGACATCACGAGCCAGAGGAAGCCGCAGCGCGCGCGCGTGCCGCCTCCTTCCAAGGTCAGTATCTGTGTATGGTTGCAGGCGTGTACACGTCAAACTACGGCGTGTACAGCTCGTCAGACATCACGAGCCAGAGGAAGCCGCAGCGCGCGCGCGTGCCGCCTCCTTCCAAGGTCAGTATCTGTGTATGGTTGCAGGCGTGTACACGTCAAACAGTATCTGTGTATGCTGCCATATAATAGCTGTGAAGCCTGCCATGTTATTGCAACTAAAACTTTATTCTTCAGACGAAAAGAACATGTTCTTGTGTAGCTCATAGCATGTGTTGTCGCAGACCGAACTATAAGAGCTATTTATGAGCACAGCCCACCAATAAATAGTTTGTCGTGTACAGATCCCGTCGTCCGCGGTGGAGATGCCGGGCGGCGGCGAGGGCGGCATGTTCCTGGACGTGCAGTTCGGCGCGCTCGAGCCCGACGCGCTGCGGGACAACTCCACACCCAAGCCGGTAAGCCTCATAACTGATTACCTAACGAAAATACTCAAATGTGGACTTAGCAAACATAGTACTGATACTAGTGTCAGTCAATAGCCACGAGCCTCGAGCCTCTCGTTAGGCGGCTGCAACAAGGGATTGGTTCCGAAATCAGGACTTCTGGACACGGCTCGTATTGTTATGAGGTTCCTATCTCTAGGGTCCAAGCTACCGCTGGTCAAGGCTCTAGCTAGAGTCCCTTTAGTTTCTTGTCCGAAACGAGAAATCAGCTATACAGATTACGTCGCCTAACGGGCCTCGGGCTCGGGCTCGGAACTTTGGAATAAAACGTTCTTGCTTTTGGTCGACGCCAGATTTTGCAATAACGGTCGTGGATCTTGTCTTACAGTAATTCGAAAACAGAAAGACTTACAGCTGTCTTGCAACGACATCTATTGTGATCCTTTACATTTTCTAGCAATGAAAAACGATTCATAATCTATTGTCCAGGTATGAAGAGATATTACGAAAGGGGCAATGACCGTTATTCCAAATTGATCTGGCAGATAAGTTAGTGACAGAGAGGGATGGGAACATGCAGATAGACCTATTTCAGGCACTTAATGTTCACTAAGATGAATGAGAAATGGTTCTATTTGACTAACAACATTGTACAATCTCCAGCAGCAGCCCCCCGCACCCGCGGCGGAGCCGGTACCGGTGGCGGCGGTGACGTCACACGAGGTCGTGGTGGAGTCGCCCAGCACCACGCAGACATACCCCACCCCCAACAGTATGGTACGTACCACAACATGGTACAATCTCCAGCAGCAGCCCCCCGCACCCGCGGCGGAGCCGGTACCGGTGGCGGCGGTGACGTCACACGAGGTCGTGGTGGAGTCGCCCAGCACCACGCAGACATACCCCACCCCCAACAGTATGGTACGTACCACAACATGGTACAATCTCCAGCAGCAGCCCCCCGCACCCGCGGCGGAGCCGGTACCGGTGGCGGCGGTGACGTCACACGAGGTCGTGGTGGAGTCGCCCAGCACCACGCAGACATACCCCACCCCCAACAGTATGGTACGTACCACAACATGGTACAATCTCCAGCAGCAGCCCCCCGCACCCGCGGCGGAGCCGGTACCGGTGGCGGCGGTGACGTCACACGAGGTCGTGGTGGAGTCGCCCAGCACCACGCAGACATACCCCACCCCCAACAGTATGGTACGTACCACAACATGGTACAATCTCCAGCAGCAGCCCCCCGCACCCGCGGCGGAGCCGGTACCGGTGGCGGCGGTGACGTCACACGAGGTCGTGGTGGAGTCGCCCAGCACCACGCAGACATACCCCACCCCCAACAGTATGGTACGTACCACAACATGGTACAATCTCCAGCAGCAGCCCCCCGCACCCGCGGCGGAGCCGGTACCGGTGGCGGCGGTGACGTCACACGAGGTCGTGGTGGAGTCGCCCAGCACCACGCAGACATACCCCACCCCCAACAGTATGGTACGTACCACAACATGGTACAATCTCCAGCAGCAGCCCCCCGCACCCGCGGCGGAGCCGGTACCGGTGGCGGCGGTGACGTCACACGAGGTCGTGGTGGAGTCGCCCAGCACCACGCAGACATACCCCACCCCCAACAGTATGGTACGTACCACAACATGGTACAATCTCCAGCAGCAGCCCCCCGCACCCGCGGCGGAGCCGGTACCGGTGGCGGCGGTGACGTCACACGAGGTCGTGGTGGAGTCGCCCAGCACCACGCAGACATACCCCACCCCCAACAGTATGGTACGTACCACAACATGGTACAATCTCCAGCAGCAGCCCCCCGCACCCGCGGCGGAGCCGGTACCGGTGGCGGCGGTGACGTCACACGAGGTCGTGGTGGAGTCGCCCAGCACCACGCAGACATACCCCACCCCCAACAGTATGGTACGTACCACAACATGGTACAATCTCCAGCAGCAGCCCCCCGCACCCGCGGCGGAGCCGGTACCGGTGGCGGCGGTGACGTCACACGAGGTCGTGGTGGAGTCGCCCAGCACCACGCAGACATACCCCACCCCCAACAGTATGGTACGTACCACAACATGGTACAATCTCCAGCAGCAGCCCCCCGCACCCGCGGCGGAGCCGGTACCGGTGGCGGCGGTGACGTCACACGAGGTCGTGGTGGAGTCGCCCAGCACCACGCAGACATACCCCACCCCCAACAGTATGGTACGTACCACAACATGGTACAATCTCCAGCAGCAGCCCCCCGCACCCGCGGCGGAGCCGGTACCGGTGGCGGCGGTGACGTCACACGAGGTCGTGGTGGAGTCGCCCAGCACCACGCAGACATACCCCACCCCCAACAGTATGGTACGTACCACAACATGGTACAATCTCCAGCAGCAGCCCCCCGCACCCGCGGCGGAGCCGGTACCGGTGGCGGCGGTGACGTCACACGAGGTCGTGGTGGAGTCGCCCAGCACCACGCAGACATACCCCACCCCCAACAGTATGGTACGTACCACAACATGGTACAATCTCCAGCAGCAGCCCCCCGCACCCGCGGCGGAGCCGGTACCGGTGGCGGCGGTGACGTCACACGAGGTCGTGGTGGAGTCGCCCAGCACCACGCAGACATACCCCACCCCCAACAGTATGGTACGTACCACAACATGGTACAATCTCCAGCAGCAGCCCCCCGCACCCGCGGCGGAGCCGGTACCGGTGGCGGCGGTGACGTCACACGAGGTCGTGGTGGAGTCGCCCAGCACCACGCAGACATACCCCACCCCCAACAGTATGGTACGTACCACAACATGGTACAATCTCCAGCAGCAGCCCCCCGCACCCGCGGCGGAGCCGGTACCGGTGGCGGCGGTGACGTCACACGAGGTCGTGGTGGAGTCGCCCAGCACCACGCAGACATACCCCACCCCCAACAGTATGGTACGTACCACAACATGGTACAATCTCCAGCAGCAGCCCCCCGCACCCGCGGCGGAGCCGGTACCGGTGGCGGCGGTGACGTCACACGAGGTCGTGGTGGAGTCGCCCAGCACCACGCAGACATACCCCACCCCCAACAGTATGGTACGTACCACAACATGGTACAATCTCCAGCAGCAGCCCCCCGCACCCGCGGCGGAGCCGGTACCGGTGGCGGCGGTGACGTCACACGAGGTCGTGGTGGAGTCGCCCAGCACCACGCAGACATACCCCACCCCCAACAGTATGGTACGTACCACAACATGGTACAATCTCCAGCAGCAGCCCCCCGCACCCGCGGCGGAGCCGGTACCGGTGGCGGCGGTGACGTCACACGAGGTCGTGGTGGAGTCGCCCAGCACCACGCAGACATACCCCACCCCCAACAGTATGGTACGTACCACAACATGGTACAATCTCCAGCAGCAGCCCCCCGCACCCGCGGCGGAGCCGGTACCGGTGGCGGCGGTGACGTCACACGAGGTCGTGGTGGAGTCGCCCAGCACCACGCAGACATACCCCACCCCCAACAGTATGGTACGTACCACAACATGGTACAATCTCCAGCAGCAGCCCCCCGCACCCGCGGCGGAGCCGGTACCGGTGGCGGCGGTGACGTCACACGAGGTCGTGGTGGAGTCGCCCAGCACCACGCAGACATACCCCACCCCCAACAGTATGGTACGTACCACAACATGGTACAATCTCCAGCAGCAGCCCCCCGCACCCGCGGCGGAGCCGGTACCGGTGGCGGCGGTGACGTCACACGAGGTCGTGGTGGAGTCGCCCAGCACCACGCAGACATACCCCACCCCCAACAGTATGGTACGTACCACAACATGGTACAATCTCCAGCAGCAGCCCCCCGCACCCGCGGCGGAGCCGGTACCGGTGGCGGCGGTGACGTCACACGAGGTCGTGGTGGAGTCGCCCAGCACCACGCAGACATACCCCACCCCCAACAGTATGGTACGTACCACAACATGGTACAATCTCCAGCAGCAGCCCCCCGCACCCGCGGCGGAGCCGGTACCGGTGGCGGCGGTGACGTCACACGAGGTCGTGGTGGAGTCGCCCAGCACCACGCAGACATACCCCACCCCCAACAGTATGGTACGTACCACAACATGGTACAATCTCCAGCAGCAGCCCCCCGCACCCGCGGCGGAGCCGGTACCGGTGGCGGCGGTGACGTCACACGAGGTCGTGGTGGAGTCGCCCAGCACCACGCAGACATACCCCACCCCCAACAGTATGGTACGTACCACAACATGGTACAATCTCCAGCAGCAGCCCCCCGCACCCGCGGCGGAGCCGGTACCGGTGGCGGCGGTGACGTCACACGAGGTCGTGGTGGAGTCGCCCAGCACCACGCAGACATACCCCACCCCCAACAGTATGGTACGTACCACAACATGGTACAATCTCCAGCAGCAGCCCCCCGCACCCGCGGCGGAGCCGGTACCGGTGGCGGCGGTGACGTCACACGAGGTCGTGGTGGAGTCGCCCAGCACCACGCAGACATACCCCACCCCCAACAGTATGGTACGTACCACAACATGGTACAATCTCCAGCAGCAGCCCCCCGCACCCGCGGCGGAGCCGGTACCGGTGGCGGCGGTGACGTCACACGAGGTCGTGGTGGAGTCGCCCAGCACCACGCAGACATACCCCACCCCCAACAGTATGGTACGTACCACAACATGGTACAATCTCCAGCAGCAGCCCCCCGCACCCGCGGCGGAGCCGGTACCGGTGGCGGCGGTGACGTCACACGAGGTCGTGGTGGAGTCGCCCAGCACCACGCAGACATACCCCACCCCCAACAGTATGGTACGTACCACAACATGGTACAATCTCCAGCAGCAGCCCCCCGCACCCGCGGCGGAGCCGGTACCGGTGGCGGCGGTGACGTCACACGAGGTCGTGGTGGAGTCGCCCAGCACCACGCAGACATACCCCACCCCCAACAGTATGGTACGTACCACAACATGGTACAATCTCCAGCAGCAGCCCCCCGCACCCGCGGCGGAGCCGGTACCGGTGGCGGCGGTGACGTCACACGAGGTCGTGGTGGAGTCGCCCAGCACCACGCAGACATACCCCACCCCCAACAGTATGGTACGTACCACAACATGGTACAATCTCCAGCAGCAGCCCCCCGCACCCGCGGCGGAGCCGGTACCGGTGGCGGCGGTGACGTCACACGAGGTCGTGGTGGAGTCGCCCAGCACCACGCAGACATACCCCACCCCCAACAGTATGGTACGTACCACAACATGGTACAATCTCCAGCAGCAGCCCCCCGCACCCGCGGCGGAGCCGGTACCGGTGGCGGCGGTGACGTCACACGAGGTCGTGGTGGAGTCGCCCAGCACCACGCAGACATACCCCACCCCCAACAGTATGGTACGTACCACAACATGGTACAATCTCCAGCAGCAGCCCCCCGCACCCGCGGCGGAGCCGGTACCGGTGGCGGCGGTGACGTCACACGAGGTCGTGGTGGAGTCGCCCAGCACCACGCAGACATACCCCACCCCCAACAGTATGGTACGTACCACAACATGGTACAATCTCCAGCAGCAGCCCCCCGCACCCGCGGCGGAGCCGGTACCGGTGGCGGCGGTGACGTCACACGAGGTCGTGGTGGAGTCGCCCAGCACCACGCAGACATACCCCACCCCCAACAGTATGGTACGTACCACAACATGGTACAATCTCCAGCAGCAGCCCCCCGCACCCGCGGCGGAGTCGGTACCGGTGGCGGCGGTGACGTCACACGAGGTCGTGGTGGAGTCGCCCAGCACCACGCAGACATACCCCACCCCCAACAGTATGGTACGTACCACAACATGGTACAATCTCCAGCAGCAGCCCCCCGCACCCGCGGCGGAGCCGGTACCGGTGGCGGCGGTGACGTCACACGAGGTCGTGGTGGAGTCGCCCAGCACCACGCAGACATACCCCACCCCCAACAGTATGGTACGTACCACAACATGGTACAATCTCCAGCAGCAGCCCCCCGCACCCGCGGCGGAGCCGGTACCGGTGGCGGCGGTGACGTCACACGAGGTCGTGGTGGAGTCGCCCAGCACCACGCAGACATACCCCACCCCCAACAGTATGGTACGTACCACAACATGGTACAATCTCCAGCAGCAGCCCCCCGCACCCGCGGCGGAGCCGGTACCGGTGGCGGCGGTGACGTCACACGAGGTCGTGGTGGAGTCGCCCAGCACCACGCAGACATACCCCACCCCCAACAGTATGGTACGTACCACAACATGGTACAATCTCCAGCAGCAGCCCCCCGCACCCGCGGCGGAGCCGGTACCGGTGGCGGCGGTGACGTCACACGAGGTCGTGGTGGAGTGGCCTCCCACTGCCTCACATCTTCCCTGGTCTTACTACGATCTACTGTCATGACTACTAGCTCTTAGTATTCGACCATCCTTATTCCAGGACTGTGCTTCCTCTCCTACATATTTGCCATAAAATAGCGTTTTAAAATCTTGTCAATATACTCTTGCTCTCATAAAGAAGCCAGTAACATTGTATGTTTGTCTTACAGCTGAACGAAAGTTTATCAGTAGCAGAGCCGGCGCCCGTGGCCAGCGCGCCCGCTCCCACCGCAGAGCCCGCTGTGCCCACCAACACTACCTGTGAGTATACACTGCCATATAATATTACTATATAGGTGTGTCGGTGACCGCTGCTATCACCAGTATCATACCTAACAAGTGTGTCCATTTATCCCTACTTCGACATAAATGACGACGGCTCTGACTAGTGGCGCTTCCGCCGCCGCCTGGCTTGCAAGCGGCGCGTGCAGCAGGCGGCGCTGGCGCTGTGAGGCCGCGGCGCTGGATCTTTAGACCCCGCCACTTGTAAATTCATGTGTAGCTGTCCTCCCAGAGTGCGCGAGCTCCTAAATCGAGCTCAGTATTCCACAGGAGGTGTCCGCGAGCGTGTAGTTGCGTAATTTCTTGTATTCGTGGCTAGGGGCTTTTGATTTCTATTAAGTCCGCCATATGCAAGTCCAGTTGAGCAGGCGACAACCGCTTAAAATTGACCTGCGAGAGATCACACTTAAAAAAAAAGTGGCGCTAAGTTAAACTATTCTATTCTATATAACTTTCTAGAAGCGTTGCAGCCGGTCCATACTGTCCAACATAAGTGGAGTAACCATACAAACAAGATGGAATGATAGTTCACTTCATACTCACTCCACCTAAGTTTACATGGTGAGATGTTGGTAGAATCGCACTGCTGATATAGCTTGAAGCTGTGAAAGCTCCCTTTGATATTTTTTCCATTAAAAAGTTGATGTTATGTTAGTATAATGTATGGTTGCTTCCCACAGCGTCCCTAGACGCGCAGCTAACGGCGTCCATGAAGCAGCTGGCCGTGTCAGCCACAGACAGCAACAACAGCGGCGCAGTCAGCAACACTGCCACCGCAGTGCCGGCGCAGCACACTGCAGCGGCTCCTCCGCACACCATGCCGCAGCACAGGCCTAAGGTATGTCACCACCACCACCACCCCAGGGTTACGGAATTGTTCGAAAGAGTCACCACGGTCCTGAAAAGCGGCTGGCATTAGGAGGAACACGGATACGTTTTAGTCAGTAAGAGTCTGTCACTTTGTTCTGCTACACCCAGAGTGGGAGAGCTCCCCACGTAACGTCCTTTATAATTAATGCGCACAGCAAGGTAGTGGAATTCTACCTGCGTCTGTGTTTCCGAAGGCATTCAATCCTAATCTCTTCAAAGTTAGAGTGAACAATCTTCTTCTGGGTAATCTCACTCGATTGTCGATATTGTCTCTGTCACCTCTGATCTAGACTAGAGTAAAACCCATTTCAAATAAAAATAAAATTGCGACTGCATTGCGAATACGAACGATCGTTAAAAATAGTAGAAAAGCCCCTTTTTATTGACAAGAGTAGAATATGTTTGTGTAATATGTCGCATGTTGCAGAGCGTGGGGCAGCAGAACGTGTACGCGCACCACGCCGTGTCGCACCACCCGCCCGTGTACGGAGCCAACGTGTACGCGCCGCAGGTATGTGCGCCGCGACCCACAGCTACAACTAGCATAGCATATGATGCAGTCGGTCCTCCGAGAATATGATAACATTTTTACATCGATTTTTTCCAATGATGCAGTTTTAGTTTTCATCAAAAGCGGGTTCGAGACTCCTTTCAGTTTTTTTTTTCGATCATCCTCCTAACTTCGATATTTGACCATTCACGCACAATTTAAAAATTCAAATTAAGTATAAAATTCTAAATAGCTACGCTAGATGGCAGTCTTCTTCGCGCATTTTCCCCTAAACTGAGCGTGCAGGAACAGCAGGTGGCAGCACAGAAGCGTCAATGTCAAGTATTCTGACCCTTAAAACTTCGAATATGCGACACTAGATGGCATAGTTAACGCCGTGCACGGTCCCTATACTGAGTTTAGAAGGCAACATAATGCTGTTGATATGGTAAAATCGTAGGGTCTGAGATATCAGTCTCAGATTTTATATTGACTTCAATGTCAGAATGCGACTGATCTTATATTGTTAGATAGCCTGCTCTTTATTAGTTATCTTGAGAATTACCACATACAATACTGACTCAAAAGTAGATATGCTTGTAAACGATGTGTATCAAATAACATCATCGCTTGCCATTAGGTGAGATAGCGGTCAAATGCAAGCCTTATCTACACTAATATTATAAAGAGGAAAGATTTGTTTGTTTGTTTGAAATGAATAGGCTCCGAAACTACTGGATCGATTTCAAAAAATCTTTCAGCAGTAGATAGCTACATTATCAAGGAGTAACATAGGCTATATTTTATCCCCGTACTCCCACGGGAACGGGAACTACTCTGGTGAAACCGCGTGACGTCCACTAGTCAATAATAATAAAAATGCGCTTTGTGAGACGGGCGTTTTCGGGGACTGGGGGGCTACTCTCTAACGAAATCCGTAGTTTCGGGCTTAGTTGCGGGCGGGCGTATTCTACTCCGTATCACCTACAGACTTACGATTAGTCCCGAACCCGAACTGAGAATGAATGACAACACGATTTCACAGTAACTGTCAAATCGTGTTATCATTAGTTCTCAGTGGTTAGGTGATAAGGAGTAGAAAATGCCCGCTCGCAACTAAGCCCGAAACTACGGATTTCGTTAGAGAGTAGCCCCCCAGATGTCGATCCCCGAGATTATATCTCGTGTCACAGAGCGCATCGACTTCCTGAAGCAGAAGGTGTATGCATGGGCAAGCCGTATTCGTAGGTATAGGCGGCGAGTGGAGCGATACACTCAGAATCGCACATTCTGAAGTAATGAAAGGTGGGTATATAGGGACTGGGAGCGACCGGACCAAGGTGTGACTGATATGCGCCTGCCGGATGATGATGCCATGTGTTTATTCTGGCGCAGCATCTGGTCGGTACCTGTCAGTCATACTGAGGGCGATTGGACTCGGGAGGTCGAGCGCGTGTGCGATGTGATACCAGAAAAGGGGGCAATTACCATCAGCCCCCAAGATGTAGCTCGTGCAGTCCGTCCGTTGCCTAACTGGAAATCTCCAGGGCCGGACGGGCTACACAATTTCTGGATTAAATGGTTCACAAAATCGCATGCTTGCTTGGCGTCTCAATTCCAGTCTGCCTTAGAGTCTGGGTCGCTACCCCAGTTCTTAACTACAGGAATAACCCACCTGCTCCATAAATCAGGTAGTACTGCGGACCCTAAAAATTATAGACCGATCACGTGTTTACCGACGGTCTATAAAGTTCTTACATCCATTTTGAGGGCAAAGATTAATAGTCATATTAACAACATCATGTCTGCCTCTCAAAATGGATGTAGGAATGGGTCCCGCGGTACTAAGGAGCTACTCCTAATTGATATGGCCATTAGCCAACAGGTTCGTCGTTCCCGAAAGGATCTGTCGACATGCTGGATAGACTATAAGAAGGCCTACGACTCGGTGCCTCATACATGGCTCATGAGGGTGCTAGAATTGTATAAAATTGATACAACGCTACGCACCTTCCTGATGTCGTGTATGGGCAATGGAGGACAGTCTTTCGCTATCCAGGATGTCGAAATATCCAGAGGAATAGTGAACCGGCAAGGATCGAGCGGGGTATAGTTCAGGACGATAGTTTCGAGTTTGCTTTGGTTTTACCTAGCCTTGAATCCTCTTGGCACACTGCTAGAGAATTCAGGGCTAGGCTATCGGTTGAAGAGTGGTGGTCAGGTTGTATCTCACCTCCTTTACATGGATGATCTGAAACTCTTTGCCCCCACTAATCTGCAACTGATGGAGCTACTGAAGGCAACTGAAACTTTCAGTGACGCCATCAGGATGGAGTTTGGTGTGGACAAATGTGCGGTCATGCATGTAAAAGAGATTATGGAATCCGTGGAAACTCAACTCTCGGATTCCATAAACCTGAGATCTCTCTCTTCAACTGAAACTTATAAGTATTTGGGTATGTCGGAAGCGTTAGGTATCAATGTTACTGACATGAAGCAATCGTTGAAGGAGCGCTTCTTTGGCCGCCTGAAGAAGGTATTCAATAGCCTTCTATCAGCCGGAAACAAGGTGCGCGCCTTCAACGGTTGGGTCACGCCAGTATTGATGTACTTGACGCCCTGGATAGGCGGGTCCGCACACTGCTTACTGCATATCGAATGCATCATCCACGGTCGTCGGTAATGAGACTGTATATCTTGCGAAAGTGTGGAGGTCGAGGCTTTTTAAATGCTAAGAATCTCCACAATCGCGAGATATGCAGTCTGAGTCAGTACTACGCTAGTTATGCGCCCGACTCAGTTCTCGATAATGGCAATATCTCATTGTACTGGGATCGGTCCATCATCACTGACAGGACTATTGTTGCCAATAAACCTGATATAGTGGTGGTGGACCGAATAGTGAGGCGTGCAATGATTGTAGACATAACCGTCCCGCATGACGAGAACCTCGTGAAAGCCGAGAAAGGTAAACAAATCAAGTATATTGACTTGGCTCGCGAGGTGGTCGACATGTGGGATTTGGATTCCGCAATCATTGTACCGATAGTCTATCAGCCAATGGCTTAATAGCCACGAGCCTCGACCAACAGCTCAAGACGCTCTCGTTAGGCAGCTGGATCAAGGGCTTGATTCAGAAAGCGGTACTTCTGGACACGGCTCGTATTGCTATGAGGTTCCTTTCCCTCTGGAGCCCTGACCGCCGGTAGCTTGGACCCTGTATTTTTATATTTTTAAATGTTTTTATTTTATTTTAATTTAAATATTTAAAAATATAATTTATATGTAAAAAATAAATAAACGAAATAATAATAAAGCATTATTGTATATGTAGACTAATGTGCATTTTAAATATAGTTGAGTGAGTAATATATTTTGATGGTTGTTTGTCAGGTGAACTCTACGAACGCGTCGCTGACGGGCGCGTCGGCGATGGCGGCCACGGCCTACCCGTCCAGCGTCACGCTCACGCAGTACCAGCCCATCATCAACTCCTACCAGGTAACCCTCTCATACCACCACGCTCATCTCAGGAACGTCGCACTCTGCGCACTTAGCAGTGGGGAACTGGGAACTTGTACTCTCTACATACGACGGACAAGCTGCCTAAGATTTTTTAAAGCTAATTTTGTTGTATTTTTTTCATGTAGCCTAAGTTATTTTTGCATCTTGTTATTGATACCTAAAGAAGGGAATAAAACTGAATGATGATTAAAATTAGGCAGTATGTTCGAGTATCGTAATCGCTAGGTGCTAACGAACTTTGACTAATCAACGGCCGAATTTATGGGTTAGGCCGAATCACCAGATGCCGCTAAAAGAGCAAAACTTGGAATTGAGAAACATTATTAATTTCGGTTAGTCTGCTTTGATATTTGGAGTAGAGTATAGACTCCGTTATCCGCACTTAGATTCTCATTAGGTCAGTTGTGCGTAGGTGTCCTAGCTAAGTTGGCCAGCCTAGCTTCGCCCACAGGCAAAGAAAACTCCTGGGGGCTACACAGGCTTCGCGGAGCAACCTCACCATTTTGAGGATTCGTTTAATTTGATTGATGATTTGGATGTAATAGTGTATTTACTTAATTTTATTTCTTCTCTATGTTACTGAAGTACGACGTGTCGTTGCAGACGTCGTCGTCGGCAGGCCCGTACGGCGGCAGCGCGCTGTACACGGCGGCGCCCTACACGCCCTACCAGCCGTCCGCGCAGCCCAAGCCGCAGCAGCCCAAGGACACGCAGCAGGTACGCACTCCACTACACCACCACATACACGTAGCGGCGGCGCCCTACACGTACCAGCCGTCCGCGCAGCCCAAGCCGCAGCAGCCCAAGGACACGCAGCAGGTACGCACTCCACTACACCACCACATACACGTAGCGGCGGCGCCCTACACGTACCAGCCGTCCGCGCAGCCCAAGCCGCAGCAGCCCAAGGACACGCAGCAGGTACGCACTCCACTACACCACCACATACACGTAGCGGCGGCGCCCTACACGTACCAGCCGTCCGCGCAGCCCAAGCCGCAGCAGCCCAAGGACACGCAGCAGGTACGCACTCCACTACACCACCACATACACGTAGCGGCGGCGCCCTACACGTACCAGCCGTCCGCGCAGCCCAAGCCGCAGCAGCCCAAGGACACGCAGCAGGTACGCACTCCACTACACCACCACATACACGTAGCGGCGGCGCCCTACACGTACCAGCCGTCCGCGCAGCCCAAGCCGCAGCAGCCCAAGGACACGCAGCAGGTACGCACTCCACTACACCACCACATACACGTAGCGGCGGCGCCCTACACGTACCAGCCGTCCGCGCAGCCCAAGCCGCAGCAGCCCAAGGACACGCAGCAGGTACGCACTCCACTACACCACCACATACACGTAGCGGCGGCGCCCTACACGTACCAGCCGTCCGCGCAGCCCAAGCCGCAGCAGCCCAAGGACACGCAGCAGGTACGCACTCCACTACACCACCACATACACGTAGCGGCGGCGCCCTACACGTACCAGCCGTCCGCGCAGCCCAAGCCGCAGCAGCCCAAGGACACGCAGCAGGTACGCACTCCACTACACCACCACATACACGTAGCGGCGGCGCCCTACACGTACCAGCCGTCCGCGCAGCCCAAGCCGCAGCAGCCCAAGGACACGCAGCAGGTACGCACTCCACTACACCACCACATACACGTAGCGGCGGCGCCCTACACGTACCAGCCGTCCGCGCAGCCCAAGCCGCAGCAGCCCAAGGACACGCAGCAGGTACGCACTCCACTACACCACCACATACACGTAGCGGCGGCGCCCTACACGTACCAGCCGTCCGCGCAGCCCAAGCCGCAGCAGCCCAAGGACACGCAGCAGGTACGCACTCCACTACACCACCACATACACGTAGCGGCGGCGCCCTACACGTACCAGCCGTCCGCGCAGCCCAAGCCGCAGCAGCCCAAGGACACGCAGCAGGTACGCACTCCACTACACCACCACATACACGTAGCGGCGGCGCCCTACACGTACCAGCCGTCCGCGCAGCCCAAGCCGCAGCAGCCCAAGGACACGCAGCAGGTACGCACTCCACTACACCACCACATACACGTAGCGGCGGCGCCCTACACGTACCAGCCGTCCGCGCAGCCCAAGCCGCAGCAGCCCAAGGACACGCAGCAGGTACGCACTCCACTACACCACCATCACTGCGGCATCTATGCCGCTTCCACAAGAAACTAACGGAGCAAATCTACATCGCAAAAAAAAGAACCGCAACGCCATCTATCCAACAAGCAGCGAACTACTACGACGAAATCCTAAATCGCGGTATCAGATTTTATCGTGCGATTTGAACAAATACAGCAGTCTGAATGTCAACTATCGGGCAGTTGCCCACACCGGACACAACAACTGTCTGGTCGGAAGATCCTCCCTTTTCAATGGAGGTTTGCGGGACTTTACTCTCTGTTCCGCATACCTCTATATACAAAACACACACACTTCAGGCCCCACACTTCAAAACTTAGCAGATTAGCAGAATATCACTCTAACAGCAGGTTACCTCTTTACGAGATAACAAGAAATGATTGTTTTTTATAAACCTGTAGTGTCCCACTGCTGGGCATAGACTTGCCTTGAATTGAACTTGATTCCTGGTGTCAATAATCTATGACAGAAGTTACATAATTATGATAATAATTGTCGTTACGGCTAATGGCCTGATGGCCAATAGCTTCGACGACCACCTGTCAAAGTTGGCGTGACGCGGTTGTGTAAAGGGCCTGATACAGAAGGCAGTACTCCTCGATACGGCTCGTATAGTGAGGAGCTTCCTTTCTCTGGAGCCCTAACCACCGGTAGCTTGGACCCTGCTCCCGACACCGGTGGACTACTACTTTTTATATTTTTAAATGTATTTTTATGTTCTTGTTTTTTAAGATATATTTAAAAATGTAAAATATATGTATATAAAAATAAATAGACGAAATAATAATAGTAGTAGTATCGTATAATTATAGTCTATTCCATTTGCTAGTTTAAAATCACTACTGTGTTAATCTTACATAGTTTTTGCCTATTTCGTAACTTTGTTTTGCAAACTTTTCTAAAAAAAAAAAAATGACTAGGTCAATTTTTAACCGACTTAAAAAAAGTAGGTTCTCAATTTGGGTGTATTTTTTATGTTTTTTAACTCATAATTCCTTAATTTTATTAGTTTTACTCAATTACCTTCGTTTGTTTCAGCAATACGACAGTTCGGTGGCGTCAAGCAATAGTTTAACGAATACCACCACACAGACACAGACCTCCACAGCCAAAGTAGCCACCACCACAGGTATGTACGATACTTTACAATCCTCTATCTGGATTCTTCTGTTACAGGTATCCTCTATACTTTAAAGAAGGCCTCCACAAATAATTTTAAAACCTGTTATTTACGAAAACGAATTATTTAATTTCAAAAAATATTTTAATTATTTATTTATTATGTATATCCACTATTGTAGGCTTATGTGAATAAAATTTACATGCTTATGACGTCAGAACAATTTCGTACAAAAAGCAGAATGCTATATATATTTTATTTTTCAGCTAGGAGCCTTGGAGTGTGTAGACTATGGAAGTCTCTAGATATATTTTGCGATATAATTTTTTATGCACTACCGTCGCTGAACCTAGGCACTGTTTGACGACACCACTTTCCGCCTCGCTGCTTCTTTACGTTTAGGAGCCCCATGTTGTCCTCACCGCTGTCACTCTGATGAGGACGTCAGCAGGCTGGCCACCCCGGTGTGCTGCCCGCAGTGCGGCGCCCCGCGCGACGCGCTCATGATGCGACGAGCTGTCGTCACCGTCGGCGTTCCCGCCGTTTTAGAATCCAATGGCTTGCACGTGACGATGCCAAAAGACCGGACGGCATGTCTTTGTTTCCATAAAAGGCCTTTAGTGTAGGACGCAACGTGTGTCGATACTCTTGCGTCATCCCATCTTCCTGGTTTATCGTGTGCAGGCGCTGCCGCTGCTGCTGCGACTGCGGAAAACCACAAGCGGCGTAAATATAGTAACCTTGTGGGAACGTGCAAAAAACTATAGGTGGCAGCACAGAAATGTCATTGTCAAGTATATTTTACCTACAAAATTCGAAATGGTAACGCTAGATAGCAGTCTACTTCGTTTCACGTTCCCCTAAACTGAAGATGCAGGAACCGCAGGTGGCAGCACAGAAGCGGCAATGTCAGATATTCTGAACCTTAAAGTTTCGAAAATGCTACACTAGATGGCAGAGTCAACGCCGAGTACGTTCCCTATTGGTAACTATATTTTCGAGCCGTTTGGAGTTGAAACCCTCGGGCCGTGGGGCCCTTGTGCTAACAGCCTTTTTAGGGTTCCGAAAAAAAAGGAACCCTTATAGGATCACTCGGGTGTCTGTCTGTCTGTCCGTCTGTCACAGCCAGTTTTCTCCGGATCCACTAGACCGATTCTGTTGAAATTTGGTACAAATATGGATTTCTGTGACCCAAACACGGACGCGTTACGTAAATCATTAAATTTTTAGTATGGGGGTCACTTTTGGGGGTCAAAACTAGAAAATTAAAAAAAAAAAGATTTTTTAACAATATCGTGTGACATATCAAATAAAAGGGCTTACTGTGAGGGTGTTAATTATATTTTTTTCATAATTTTAAAATAAATGGTTTTGAAGTTATTCAAGAAATTTGACGAAAAATGACCATTCCCCCCCCTTATCTCCGAAAGTAATGAGCCTAAAATTTTGAAAAGAAATGGAGATAATAGGTATTTACCTAAAGATTACAGGAAAACCTATTAGAAGTCTGTAGTGTAAAAATAACATGTTAAAAAAAATTAATTCGTTCGGAACCCTTTGCACGCGAGTCCGACTCGCACTTGGCCAGTTTTTTAAAAAAAAGTCGAAACAGCTGGTTGACACTTCCTGTGACCAAAGAGCTGGCCTTTACTTTGGGGAGAAACTAAATATTGCTATTCAACGTGGCAATGCCGCCAGTCTCTTGGGCACATTATCAAATGACAGCGTTGAGGAATTTTTTTTATGCTATATTTTAGTTGGTTTTAAGTTTAGTGCATTTGTTAATTTTAATTATTATTATAGCTAATTTGTTACTTGATTGAAAAAATCATATAAGAAGTTGAGTTCAAGAAAAAAAATATGAAAAAACTTCGTCAAGTTTAAGTAATGTAGCTTGCTGCGGACTTATGTTGTAACATATGGCATGACGGACAATAACACTGGTCCTACTTGTTGTCAGCAGTAGCGGGGCACGGCTCGGGCTACGCGGGCGGAGCCCTGTACGGCGCGGGTGCTACACCAGCGTACGCGCCCTACGATGAACAGATCATACGCTCTACACTACCGCACCACATGGTGAGTACCGCACACTTCATTCACAAGAATTATACATGTACGTAAACTTTCCTTTCATCATAATTAAGACGCAAAACGAAGATGTTTTCTGGCTCAAATATCGCCCTGTTTGGCCTTTTCGTGGTTAGCGAATTCCCTTTACCAATAGGCAAACTGCAATTGGATTGCGAACGCTCCTTCGTTTTTTACGCTAACGTGCATCATTTTTCTAATAGGGAATCATTTCATAATAATAACAAGATACAAAATCCTTTATTTCAAATAGACCAGTCGTAGGCACTTTTGAAAAGTCAAGGTCTGTCTAGTCAAATAGATGCAGCTAATTCTGCCGCGCTGGCGACAAGAGTAGCAAGTTGCTTTGCAGCCGCACTCACTGGCCCTATCTCCAGCGCGGCAGTTGCACGTTCCAAAGAATGGATCCTATGGATAAGAACGTGCAAGAAACTCCATGGACACTCTTTTAAATCAGTGTTTACAAAATCATGGTTACAATCGTTATGAAATATTTAATGACTGAAATTATTTAAAAAATAATCTTACAATCTTCAGCAAGTCCAACAATGTTTTCACATCTTAATCAAAATTTGGGCGCTTTAGTCGTTGTGGAGCGAACCAGCATTGAGCCAAGCATTTTAATCATCAATGTACTCCCCTGATTTATAATATGGTTGTCTGCATAGTGTGCGTTTTATACAATTTTTAAATTTGGTCTCATTCAGTTCTAATATAAAATACCGCCAGTATTTTATTATAACATTAAACAATATCCCATGTAAGATGCTGCTACTTTAGCAAGTCTGAAACCTGGTTGAATTCATTGGTTCTCATTTCTAGTGACGTTGTCGATCGCCTCGTTTACTAAAAAGATGTAGATTCTTTCTAACGTACGTGATATTTTCATAGATATGTTGGCAAGGGACCGTCGTGATGTTAATTTCTTTAATCAGTTCCCTTAGAGAATCTCGCCTGCGGAGATTGTAAATGGCTCTGATGGCTCCTTTCTGCAAATTCTCGCCGCAAAGACTCGATATCAGCAGCCCGTCCCCATAGTAAAACACCGTAAGACTATGAAACTAACTAAAATAGACTAGTCTCGCGGTTTCAACATCTGTAAACTGGCGAATTTTCCTAACAGCATGTGCTGCTGAACTTAGCTTTCCTGCAAGAGATGTTAAATGAGGACCCCATTGTAGCCTTGAGTCAAGCTTAATCCCCAGGAAAACTGTTTCATCGACGAATTCTGGTTTCTTCTTGTTCAATACTGTCACAATCACTACTTTTGACATTTGGTAAGTAAATTGCATGCACTTTGTTTTTTTCTCATTTAAAACTAAATATTTAGCAGTGAACCAATCATGTACCTGCAGTAGGTCGTTATTTACAACGTCAAGATTATTTGCATGTCTATTTATTTAAAAAATAAAGATGTATCGTCAGCAAATAACATCATTTTAAGTTTATTTTCTAATATATAGGGCAGACACAGACAATTAACAGTAATAGTCTGTTATTATTATGAAATGATTCCTATGAAGAGTATTTACCTACCTACAGCAACAGAAAACGAAGCAATTGAAAGTGTCTAGTGAATTTATTATTTTTAAACTTATTAGGATCCGTAAGGACCGATTGGGGTCAAATCGCCCCAACTGTCAGAACCCGTAAAGTCCTATTGGGGCCAAGCAGACTCGCGCTGTGCAAACATTATTTGTATGCGTCTCGCGGATTATTTTCGTTTAATTTTATTGTTTCCACAGTTAGCAAACAAAACAAAGGTCCTTCAGAAGTTAATCTTCGTTTAATTGGATTGCAACATGCATCGAAACTAATATTATAAAGAAGAAAGATTTGTTTGTTTATTTGTTTGAATTGAATAGGCTCCGAAACTTATGGACCGATTTGAAAAATTCTTTTAGCATTGGATAACTACATTGCTACATTATCAGGGAGTAACATAGGCTTTATATTATCCCTGTACTCCCACGGGAACGGGAAATACGCGGGTGAAACCGCGTGATGTCCACTAGTAAGTAATGAATTTCTTCAGTTGAGACCTCTTTTTAATTGAAGCAACGTCGTTTTAAACTTGTCTCAATGATAAAAAAATAACTGAGATACCTAGTTTCCAGGATACACTGTATAAATTGCCAAATACGTGTATTTTTCTTACCTGCTTACTTACTTATTGTTGAACCTGTGATGTGTCGCAGGGCGGCTACTACGAGGTGGGCTACGGCGGCCGGGACGCCACGTTCGGGCTCAGCGCGGGAGAGAGGTTCGGCCGGACCGACGCCGCCTCTCCGCAACAGGTACGCTTCCTCTACGTCAGCTGCTAGGCCACATATCTACATTTACATTATTCGACTTGTCAATAAGTAGGATAGTAATTTAGTAGTCAAAATGTTTTTTTTTTTACTATTGATAGGCACGCGTTTGACAACAGTCAAAATGACGCCATTTTGACTACTACAGTGACTGAAATGAAATAAGATTTTTTTTTATTCAGAAGAAGAGATGGGGATGGGGACTGTTGGCAAGTTCAATTTGTATTGAACTTTACAAAAATTGAGCAGGTTTTATGGATAACTTTGCAATATCTGTCCGTTTTGAAATACTGTTACTAAATTAATCAAAGGTGGCTGGCAGCGGATGGATGCCGACTGCTCAAGACCAGGATGGTTGACGCTCTTGGGGGAGACTCATGTTCAGCAGTGGACGGCAATTGGCTGATATGATAATGAATCAAAATGTTGTCCAAGACCTACTGTTTCTGCTCTTAAAACTTTCGTGGTCAACCAATCAAAACAGATTTCATGAAATTTGCATTTACTGGTCAGACGAGATTTAAAAAACTGAAATAATGATAGTTGTAAAACTAAACGCAAGCCATTGCTTTTCCGCAGGTTTCCTGGTAGATGTGATGAAAGTAATTAATTTTTATTATATTTTCAGGTCCCGGCGGCAGCGTTACCCCCGGGCTACGCATACTTCGCGTACCAACCGCCACCAACCACTTACCAGTACGGAGTATACCCCACCGTGAGTACACCATGTCCAAATCAAATCAAAATCGAAAGTCATTTATTTAAATTAGTGGTAGCCAGACCAAGCAAGGCAAGGCAAGATGGATCGATGAAGTCAAAGTCAAAAGGTGAACTGGTGAAGGTGAATCCGCTGGATGGAGACGCAGGAACAAGTGATGTAGCCACACGCGTGAGGGGCTTATGTCCAACAGTGGACGTTTTTCCACTGTTGGACATTACATTTATAAGCATGAAATGATGAGTGATAGCAATCTTTGAACATCAACAATTACATAGACAGTTCTCCAAAACGCCCGTCCCACACCACACCAAGAAGTGGCGCAACAAGCTTCCCAGCAAGAATGTGTTGTGATAATCAACATATTCTGGTGTTATACAAGTTGTGATAAGTTTATTTATTTATTTATTTAAACTTTATGTACAGTAGTGGTACATCATCATCATCATATCAGCCGAAAGACGTCCACTGTTGGACATAAGCCCCTCACGCGTGTGGCTACATCACTTGTTCCTGCGTCTCCATCCAGCTGATTCTAGGCAGGCCTCCACCAAGCGTCGCTTTAACGACCGGTCCTGTGGTACATGGGCGGACTTAATACAACAAGGCATTCACTACCAGTCAACCTTTGGGTTAAACTGACTACACAATTATCGCATTTACGACGAAACTTGTAGCAGAATTGGGCAAAGACATGTGTTATATGACACGTGTTGTGCTGCTTACTGTTTTGTTCCACATTCATTGTATATAAATAATCTTTACAACCAATTTTAGGTGTAAAAATAACGAAGGTTGTAGCTTGCCAACAAAATTTTGCTTAGAATTGTCAAATTACTGAACAAGAGCGTGGGTCGCACCTCATCTTCGCTTTTTGAGGGAGTGTAGATAGGATCATCGACTGTATCACAACGATGTCACGAAGTAATGGACCGCGCAGCTAACGGGCCAAACCTCTACACATTGGACGGTCGATTTCGTGACCGTTTTCGTATTCATTGGTGAAGAAATGAATGTATTGTTTTCCAGTATGGCGGCGGCTCAAACGTCGGCGGTGTGGGAGGCGTGGGCGGCGTGGGTGGCGTGGGCGGCGTGTCGGCGCAGGGCAAGGTGTCCACCTACACGCAGCAGCAGCCCTACGACGCGCAGGACTCCTACAAACCTGGTACGTACTACGCGTAGGCGGTACGACCTTAGGCCGTCATACACAAGCTTGTAACTCGCACGGACGTACGCGAGTAGCTTGCATGCTATTGTGGCAATCATACTGGCATGCAAGGTACTTGCTTACTTTTGTACAGCCTGTATGTTAAGTTCCTTGTAAGACTGCATGATTTCACCATATCATCATACCCTTCAAATTCGATGTAAGGATGTGTTCATGTAGTAAGCTGGTAGCTGGAGCCGGTTTTCAAGCGCGAATCATCATGAGTAAGATCCCATCCATGAGAAACAAATTGTGTGGATCAGAGTTTTAGTATGTACTTTGAGTGTATGCGAACCCGCTAGCTTGGGCCGGTGGCCAGTTTTACGATCAGTACATAATAACACCACACTATCCAACTAAATTTGTCAGCCCCACTGGACGTAGATAGTAGGAAGGCCGCGTGTGCGGGTAGTGGCGCACCAGCTGGCTACGTGACTGCATCCTCATTCATTCCAATATCTGTTTGTAGATGGCAGCAAGGCCCAATTGGCTACTTTCCTAGATAAAACATAATAATTCTGTGAATGAAGTCCGTCCATTAGATTTTCAAAAAATATTCGACACGTATTTTTTTGCCATTTCAAATCGATTAAAATTGATACAGATAAAGCGCAACAAAGTTCAAGAGTGGCGTACAAAGTGTACTCAAATAGCACGTCACGCGAGTTTTCAACGCATTGTATCGTCTTCATTTTTTGTTTACGTGAAAAAAAATACGTGTCCATTTTTTTGTGAAATCTTATCTGACGCACGAAATAGATTTTTTCAGGAAAGTACTCTATTGGTAACAGAAAATAAATACTAAAAATAAAAACAACGATTCTTAGAACAGAAAGATTTAGGTCCTAGGCCTGCTGAGCAGTTCCTCCATAGCGTAGACAAGCAGGCTGCGTCGAACTCGTCCACTAATATTATAGCGAGTCAGCGTAACCAGCAGAAGTCAAGATACCAAACTCAATCAATTCTGATGTGAGGATGTGACCATTGTAATAGCCAGTATTGTTTTTTGTGTTTTGCATTTTTTTTGTGCGTCATGTTGACGCAAATAAACGTATTTTCTTGTTTCTTTGCGTTTTTAAATTCCTGATATGAAAACCCAAATACTTGTGCACTCAATATGCGCTTGGTACTGACCTAGTGCCCCGCGAAACGGCCTGATGACCAAAAGACCGACCAGAGGGTCTAGCACGATTTCTTTGGCTGTATAGTAACGTTACAGTATCGTTAAGTAAATTTTGAAGATAAAAAACTACAACCCCATAGAATTTTGGTCGAGTTTATGCGACATAAACAATTTGTATCATACAAAAATATGAACATCCAATTCAAATTAAATATTACTAGCTTTTGCGCGCAACTTCGTACGCGTATATCCCGGTTATTCCTGTTCTCGTAGGAATTTTGGGAAATCCTCTCTTAGTGTTCCCCTACGGAGTGTACGCTAGCTAGGGAGCTACATGTGAAATTTCAGCTTTCTGTGACTAGTAGTTTCGGCTGTGCGTTGTCTGTCAGTCAGTCAATCAGTCGTAACGCAAGAGTTTTAATAATAATAATAAGGAATGACATCTGCGGAGGCTCTCTTTGGGCAGCTGGATCAAGGGCTTCATACAGAAAGCAGTACTGTTGGACACGGCTCGTATTGTTAGGAGGTTCCTCTCTCTGGAGCCCTGACCCTTAGACCCTGTTCTCGATACCGGTGGGCTGCTATTGTTAAATGTTTTTTTTTTTATAATTTTTATTAATGAAATATTTAAAAATGTAAAATTATATGTAAATTAAATGAATAAAGGAAATAATAATAATCATTTTATTATCAGGTAACTGAGGCTTATAGATAAAATAAATACACAAAATTAAAATATACATTGATTGATAATGATGTGCGAAACGAATATTATAGTTAGTAAAATATAACGTTACGTTACTATACGTCAAAACATTGGTGCTAAGCCCTCAGGTATCAAGTGAGCCCGAAAAACACTTTCTGGGGCAAACTGGAAGCTCGCTCGAGCGATGTCAGTTCGTTCGTTAGCATTTATTTCCTATCGTTTCTGTTGCTGTTTAGTTTTGCTCAAAATGACTACTACGCATAATTAACTACTACTATTGAACAAAGACACAAATGCAAGTCGGGCTCTTACACGAAGGGTTCCGTACCAAAAATTACGTTTCTTGTATGGGAATGTGAATCTGACGCGCACTTGGTCGGTTTTGTTATGCGGCAACAGTAATACACTCGAAAATTTAATTTGTCTACCTATATTCATGAGATACAGCCGGCTGTCAGACGGACGGACAGCGGCGGCTTAGTAATAGGGTTCCGCATCCGAAGGGTAACCAACGGAACGCTATTCCTAAATAGGGTTCTGGATTGACTCAAAAAAAGTTCGAGTTGAGGAAAGGGTCAAGTATTTCTAAAAGGCATAATTATTACTGACTCCATTATTTTCTTTGAAGAGTTTTATCCTTCTCCCATAGTTTTTTTTATTGTATTTCATGTTCATGTTTAGAAACGGATACCCCATTTTTTTTTTGGAATCAACAGTCTACAAGTTACTCCTTTTACAAATATTGAAAAAAGAAACAATAATATTTTTTTTTACTGTTTACTCCAATAGTAAAAAAAAAAAATAGGACTGTCACAACAAATAGGGTGGATAACTTAAAAAACTCATACTAGTCCCTAAGATAATTTCCGAAAAATATTATTTTTTATTATATATAAAAAACCCAAGATGCACAATCTCGAGCAAATGCAACACTCGAAACTGTCATCAAACACAACACACACACACACACACACACACACACACACACGATACATGTGAGTGTATCATGTGTGTGTGTATGTGTGTAGTTATGCTATAAACAATTTTATTGCAAATTCAACCTTGCACGGATTGCTTAAAGTTGTTTTTACAAAGCAGTGTACAAGAAGCAATAACATTTTACGACCGAAGTAAGTCGGTAGAACAAGGCATGGTGTGGAGACGAATATGTTTTTTTATTTTTTTATTTGACATTGAGTTAGTATTTTTGGTAAATTGTGGTCTCAACACATACTTAATTATACTGTTATAAGAGCCTAAATATGTTTTTTGTTTGTGGGTGACATTTAATGAAATGACTAATTCTACGATAGATATATTTTCGTCAAGTTACGCTACGTTCACACGGAGACAGGATTTGTCGTCTCTGATTTTACCGTACGTATACGACAGAACCGAATGCTCTGTCCGCACGGGATTCGGTCCTGCTTTTCTGAAAAAAAAAAAACCGAGTGGCGTGCATTCAAACACGTACGCACCGAATTGGGAATTCGGTGCGTGCGTGTTTTTGAAATGAGCACACAATTATTGTGCGCTCATTTTATACGGACGTTTTTGAGACGCTGAGTGTGTATCTTGGGTTTTTACATGTCAATGTTAGATACTTATTTTTTCTTTATTAAAGTTTTTTCGCAAATAAGACAATTCAGTGCATTGAAAACTCGTGTGGCGTCACATTTGAGTACAATTTTTACCTAAACGTGACGTAACAAGCCCCCACTGGCGTGTTATTTTCGTAATTTTGTATTGATTTGATTAAGCAAAAAGTACGTGCCCAATATTTTTCGATAATACAACTGACAGAGTACCTAAATAGAATCATATTTTTTTTACTCGGAAATCATTCCTATTGTCAATATCATGTGACACTGGCCCAACATGTTGTGGCAGTTTGGATCTACATAATTTGTATGAGTATGAGAGTAAGCAACAGTTGTGGGTATTGCAGGCGGCCCGTACACGGGCAACGCGAACAAGTCGGGCGGCGGCGCGGCGGCCGACCTCACCAACGCCATGTACGCCAAGACGCACGTCGCGCTCAACAAGGTCAACGTGAGTACCTAACACTTCACTACACTATATTTAAGACTAGCTCTGCCAGCGGCTTCGCTCGCGTGGTCCCTAGAGAACATACTCCTGGGATAAAAAGTAGCCTATGTCCTTTCTCAGGCTCTAGACTATCTGTGTACCAAATTTCATTTAAATCGGTTCAGTAGTTTTGGCGTGAAAGCGCGACAGGCAGAGTTACTTTCGCATTTATAATATTAGTAAGGATATAGCATTTCGTGTCTTAGCAAACGAAAATAAAAAGAAAAATGTAATTTAAACGTTCGACGAATCAATTCGTGTATGTTAGTAGATGAGTGTGGCAATCACAAGCGTATATCAAGTCTTTTGCCAGCTATAAAATAATGCACCTATGTCTCGTTTAATTCTAGAAATTTTGTTGTTGACCATCCCAAAATAAGTTGTTTGTGAACCTCCAGATTCAGATTCAGATAAATACTGTTTGACAAACTTTATGGGTGCTCTGAATTTGGTGTCGTTATAATTATTATCTATGTAACAGAATATACGCAATACCTCTTAATTTAACTCATCATTATAAACAGCTTACACTATGGGACACTGAAATCGTGAAAAAAAAAATCGACTCCATACTTTTATGAGCGTATAACTCGACAAAATGTACTGAACAGCTGTTTTTTTTCGCGATTTCGGGATTGGTCCCATAGTAAAAGTTGTTCATAATGATGAGTACAATGACCCCTTAAGAGGTATTGTGTTTATTCTGTTACACGTTGTAGATAGTAAATTAAACATTACAAAGATTTAGAGATTGTCAAACGTCTTATATTCAGAGAGGTCTTGAAGTTTAAGAGTAGATATCGAGTGATGAGTCAAGATGCGTGCTAAGTCTTTGTAGGTTATGTATCTGATTTCATATATTTTATACAAGCTTCTGCCAGCGGCTTTGCCCGCGTGGTCCCTAGGGAACATACTCCCGGGATAAAAAGTAGCGTATGTCCTTTCTCAGGCTCTAGACTATCTGTGTACCAAATTTCATTTAGATCGGTTGAGTAGTTTTGGCGTGAAAGCGCGACAGACAGACAGACAGAGTTACTTTCGCATTTATAATATTAGTAAGGATTTTGGGTTGTGGCTTGAATTTGTGGCGAAGTGCGGCGTGTTTTTCTTGATTCTGAAATGATAAGTATGAAGCATGAGGTTTGCACTTGTGCCCGGTGATAGGCTGAAGCTTTGTATGTGTGTGAGAGTGTAGCCAAGTTGTCGGTTGTCGCAGAGTTACGAGAAGGCGTCGTTCCACAGCGGCACGCCGCCCCCGTTCGGCGGCGCGTCGCACCTGTACATCCCGGCGCCGCCGCACCACCACCCGCACCACCACGCGCCGCAGCAGCATCAGGTAACTACCACTCACTCACACTCACTCACTCGCACACTACACACACACACACACACACACACACACACACACACACACACACACACACACCGCTACCAAACGCCCGCGTGCTTGTTCGTGCGTCTATGACACAAGCTTAAAGCTCTGACCATATTGAGTAAAATTTCTCGTGGGAACCGAGTGTGCGTGTCCATTGTTTTAATAACGAAGTAAAGACACTACTTTTCAGTTTTTCGTAGGATATAAGAATCATTTTCTGCATTCAATTTACTGTCTACTCTGTGAGCTCACTAGGTACGTATATTATTACTTAAACAATAAAGGTTACACTAAAAACGGTTCTGTAAACAGTTTCTGTGAAAACGAGTACTGACGTCGCGTATCGATTGTTTGAAAGATAGGAAGCACGACTATTAGCGACAGTTGAAGATCCCCATACAAATTGTTTATCCCATTCGGCGTGTGCAAATTTAGAACTGCATCCCGCGCGGGTTTCGCTTCAGTTTGGCCAGAGTTTTATACTACCTAACCTCCCTAAATATACAAAGTGTTATACAAAGAAATAAACTTATGTACAATATTCATGAATCATTTGATAGAGACCCCAGTATATCATAGTGTAAGTTATCAAAACATGCATACTTGCATAGATTGCGTTGCGATAAGCACTCGAGTGTAGCATGATCGACACTACCGTTTTAGATAGTCATCTTGTCTTTGAGCATATAGGCTGAAGATGCCTTAGCAAACAATAGAAATCAATCATATTTTATCCATATTCAATGAAAAATCTCTCTTTAGAAATGTTTCAAACGAGTTTCAAATCAAAAAGTTTTTATCTAACACATCAGAAAAATTTTGTTGTTTTTTTTTCAATGTGGAATTAAGTGTGTTGATATTATTGAGTATGATTAAGGTGTCTCCCAAAGC
The DNA here is from genome assembly GCA_947578705.1 of Lacanobia wlatinum. Classification (NCBI taxonomy): domain Eukaryota; kingdom Metazoa; phylum Arthropoda; class Insecta; order Lepidoptera; family Noctuidae; genus Lacanobia; species Lacanobia wlatinum. Next base: position 2,862,543 of record OX388046.1, on the reverse strand, counting down.
ATGTCTTTTGTTAAAAACTACGGCTTTTTTGTCAGTTATTGTCGCGACGTGAAAGCTTGCATCTGTTTCCCGCCCATATGCTCGAAGATTGTTTCACGCAAAATGAGTTCTGGGACTAGCTGATATTTAGCTTGTTTTGTTGTCTGTCTGTATGTATGCTTGTCTTGTTACAATGGAATGGAATGTAATGAAACCTAGATAAAGTGAAATCTTACAGCGATAATGATTGTCAATATCCAAAATGATAGGGATTCATGTGTCACATGCATTTTGGACTATTTTACAATTGGTACTGTTGATAGATCTTTACATTGGCTACCTAGGCCCTTTGGAAGTGTTTTGTCAAAATAAGAACCCATAAGTGTTTCTATTTGTCACACTACACAGTGTTGGCACCACCAACGATTACTTACTTTGTCACTTTTGAACAGCGGAGCCGTTCAAGTTTAACGTAAGCATCATTTAGGTCATTCTTAACCTCCCCCTCCCCTTGTCAGCGATAGTACTCAAAGCTCTTACCCCTCCCTCCTATGCTTACGTAAGCATTGGTATAGTTTTTGCGCCGAACCTATTTCTCCCACTTCTGTTATTTCTTAAAGCAAGTTAGTCAGTTTTTAAACCAACTAACTAGCTATAATTATATATGTGAAATCAAAATCTAAGATTTGCTTACAAAAAAGGAAGAAAATATTGCTATAAATCACCATATGAACAAATGACTCAGAGGCAGGTATACTATTAGAATTCTTATGTTAGTTTCTGATTTTAATTGTAGTTATTTTATGATTTTAATTTTATGATTTCTGGTTTGATAATTTCAATTTTATTTATTATTTATTTAATTTGATTAATTATTGTTATTTTTATCAAATTATAATTACTGTAGTTCATATTTTACTGTCTGACATTGTTTTTGTATTATTATTATATTTTATGGCTATTGTGCAATGGGTTCGAATTGCCTGAATAAATAAATAAATGAATTATTATTATTATAAACCCCCCCCGTCCACCATGTCATCAAAAATAAGGATAGCACAGACCCCCCCCCACCCTCATTGGTGCTTACGTAATAGTTGAACGGCCCCAACGTCCCAGAGCGCATTGTGGAACAGAGCATAAAGAACGTGATATATTTTTGTTTATGCATGCGATACGTTGAGTTGATTAAGTTTTATTATATTTCTTAGAGTTTGCTTTCGTTTGTAGATGGATGTACGGGTGAACAGTAGTCATAGGCGGGTAAGTTAATATATACATACATACATATTTATTAACGCACCATATGTATTTTATGCACTTATTACTGTGTTAACATTTTCAATGTGATCAGTGTTTACTTTTATAAGTTATGGTAGATTTTTCGATACTCAGGTAACTTGTATTTGAAGAGAAAATATGGTGACTTGTCGTTTGGCAGCTTTTCTATGGAAAATATGTCAAACGGTCATATTTATTCTTCAGGGAAGAGTTGTCTGACTATTGCAAGTACAGCCCTAAAGCAGCCTTAGCAATCGAAATAACTGTCGAGCATTTAATGCTATTTTATAAATCACCTATCTATATAGTCCCATTGTTGGCCAAGTCTCTTTCATAGGTTTCTACATCCCTCTCTGTAAGCTTTTCCTAGTTACTCCTCTTATTAAAATAATACATTTTAATATAGTTAAAATATTACTTGTATACATTTTCGAAATTCCTTTGGCTTCAAAGCATATTTCCTGCTTCTAAAACAAGCTTATTATACACTTTTATATTCTGTATAAGAAATGTTAATGCTTTACCTTTATTGTCTTAATATTGTCGTACTCAGCGCTTTTCCACAATATTATGCGCACAGCCTAAATGTGGCACTCTGCCAGCGTCTGTGTTCCCTTCCACATATACCCCGTCTGCCTTCATAGCGAGAGTAACCAGGCATCTTTAGGGCACGCTCGCTCCATCATAGACCTCATTCATCCAGGTCAACAACCCCATTCCTCTATACAAAAAAAAAAACGAAATCACATATTTGAATGGAATAAGTTAGCCTTTTTAATGATATTTTTTTCTGTCATATAAAACAAAAAAATCAGGATATTCCCCAATATAAAAACCGTACCATTTTGGTAAAATGTCATTGAAAAAGTTATCCTGTATTTATTATGTATCGCTATATATTTTATACTATGTTATAAGTTGTAACTATTTACCTACTACCCGCCTTACACGTATTATTGCATGTATCTGTTACGAATGACCGCCTATATATTTGTATTATTAATTTATATTATTTTATAGCATAGAATTACGTTTATTTTGACTATGTCTGCTATATGTTTGTGCTCGTCCAAAACTTTGTCTTCTCTATGCCTTTTTTCAACAGCAATTTTGATAATGTATTGTTTTAATTATTTAAAACATCTAAAGGTGAGATAATGGTCAAACGCGAGGCTATAAATAGTAAAAAAAAAATGCGAAATATTAATTTTACTGTGTACCTATTGGTTGTGGGTCCAATGTTCAAAATTGATAGATAAGCTTGCGACAAACCATGATTGAATAATCTGCAAAAAACTGGAAAAATCCACTGTACAATGGTTTCCAATAGGGTATAATTTCATCTTGTTTCCATTTTAAAGAATTCTATGTAAAAAAGACCATAAAAAAAGAACAATGGCGAAATCTTAGCTGACTTAAATTTGAGCGTGTAAAAGTGACTTGTATTCGAAAGAAATTCCAGAATTTGTCTAAGATTTTTCAAAGTATCACATTTAGTTAGGGCCGGAAAAAAATAATTAAAGTTATTTGATTTTTTCATTAATGTTTAATGTTGCCATTTTATATTGATTCTGCCAAGTGATAGTAAGTGCAGCAATATTGTATTGTAATCAGTGTTACTTTATAATTATAATAAAACGGAGTAAATAATGAACTATATAGTTTATTTCTAAGAGTAGGTGAACTTTGCAGGTAGGATAAAATACTGTAGTGTAAAAGTAAATGAATTACTTTCAATTAATGTTTGGCAAAAAGCCTAGCATCCCAAATCTTAAAAAAAATAAAGCTTGGTTATTGACGAGTGTGGATTGGTTGATTGAGATTTTCATGTCGCAGATATTTGTTCTATACCTAACCTAAGGTAAGGCCTATCAAAAAGTATTTTTATAACCACTGGGATTACCTACCTTTTATTAAAACGCACACTTTCAGTTAACGACTGAACCACAGATATTTATTGACTCATAAACAAAAGAGTTGTCAATCACAATAATAGATGGCGTTACTTGTTCCCACTTTTTTAATTAAATTAACACGTTTTACAAGACATTTCATTTTGAAATAACTAGGTAAGGACAATACAAATGCGATATTTTCTTTTTATTCCCTCAAATTTGGATATAAAAGTTAACATAGACATAACCTACAAAAATTCATGGCTGAATATCTATTATTCTCGGCTTTCTCGAACAAAAATTCTTCCAGAAACTGATTCAGAAGGTGATACTGAGTTGAACAAGATATTTTTTATTTAAAGACGAAGGAATTTAATTTCAGCTAAAACAATGTATGGGTGGCTGCCATTGTTCTTTAAAAAAATAAAGCGCTTTAATTTCTTTTCTAAATTGCGGTTTTAAACTGACAGTTTGACATTTCGCCCGAAAAAGGAAGTTGTCTCTCCTGTCTGACACTTGTCATGAACTGTCCTAACTCAAAGACATAAGGTTGCCTTTTCGTTGTCATAACAGCAGTGACGTCACTAAACGCTGATTGTTATTTTGAAATACGTTCCGTTTCACGTTTCTTTAATTCAATATTTTTTGTTAAAAATTGATATTATCTATAAGACGTTGCAATGGCTTTTATTTTGTACTTTTTTATCATTTTATTAACAACATTCTCATAAATTTTGTATTTGCATCTTTCTTATTATTTATCTTGTGTGTATCGAAATACTAATGCGTAATTTCGACCACACACTATATGTCAGGATGGCCGAGCGGTCTAAGGCGCTGCGTTCAGGTCGCAGTCCACTTCTGTGGGCGTGGGTTCGAATCCCACTTCTGACAAGAACTTTTTGCATTTTATAATTTACTTTTTTTTAGTACATTTTCACAAAATAGTTTTGGATATTGGAATTTAAATAAACATTTTACCAATTCGTTGATTTATTTTTATTTGTTACGTAAAACATTCTTAATTTTTAAAGTGGCTTCAGATAATATGTGTAATAATTTGGGTGGTGGTTAAGGATATCCTAAATCACTAACTTATTATTTTGGCTTCTAACAAAGTATTAACTAAGTGATTTTCATAAATTATGTTTTCATTAACTGTAAAAAAAAACAAAAACTTAACGGCCTACAACCAGAACCAACACATTTATCTAAGCAACATCTGACAGAGCTGTTGACATCTGGTCATCTCGTCACACACCTTCGTGTATATGCACGACGAGTACAGTGACGTCACTAACGTACGCTTACGTCACGCAGGAGAGTGGAGCGGGCGGCGGCCGCGCCTCAGCCAGCAAGCCGGCGGCCAGCAAGCCTAGTTACTCGCAGTCCTATTGGGCACCTAACTAGCCGATGAACTGGTAAGCATACTCTTACGTCACGCAGGAGAGTGGAGCGGGCGGCGGCCGCGCCTCAGCCAGCAAGCCGGCGGCCAGCAAGCCTAGTTACTCGCAGTCCTATTGGGCACCTAACTAGCCGATGAACTGGTAAGCATACTCTTACGTCACGCAGGAGAGTGGAGCGGGCGGCGGCCGCGCCTCAGCCAGCAAGCCGGCGGCCAGCAAGCCTAGTTACTCGCAGTCCTATTGGGCACCTAACTAGCCGATGAACTGGTAAGCATACTCTTACGTCACGCAGGAGAGTGGAGCGGGCGGCGGCCGCGCCTCAGCCAGCAAGCCGGCGGCCAGCAAGCCTAGTTACTCGCAGTCCTATTGGGCACCTAACTAGCCGATGAACTGGTAAGCATACTCTTACGTCACGCAGGAGAGTGGAGCGGGCGGCGGCCGCGCCTCAGCCAGCAAGCCGGCGGCCAGCAAGCCTAGTTACTCGCAGTCCTATTGGGCACCTAACTAGCCGATGAACTGGTAAGCATACTCTTACGTCACGCAGGAGAGTGGAGCGGGCGGCGGCCGCGCCTCAGCCAGCAAGCCGGCGGCCAGCAAGCCTAGTTACTCGCAGTCCTATTGGGCACCTAACTAGCCGATGAACTGGTAAGCATACTCTTACGTCACGCAGGAGAGTGGAGCGGGCGGCGGCCGCGCCTCAGCCAGCAAGCCGGCGGCCAGCAAGCCTAGTTACTCGCAGTCCTATTGGGCACCTAACTAGCCGATGAACTGGTAAGCATACTCTTACGTCACGCAGGAGAGTGGAGCGGGGGCTGGCGGTGCTGATGAACAGGTAAGCATACTCTTAATCCTTAGGGGTCGTCATAAGTTACGTGATGTTTTTTTCAGCAAATTTTTAACTCCATCTCCCGTGGTGAGGTATATAGGGAACGTGCACGGCGTAGAGTATGCCATCTAGTGTTAAATACTGTGCTGCCATCTATAGTTCCTGTACGCTCCATTTAGGGGAACATGTACTAAGTAGACTGTGCCATCTAGTGTTGCAATTTCGAAACTAAAAGTAAAATATACTTGACAACGACACTTCTGCGCTAGTGCGTGTATCGTTCCTGCACGTTCCCTATAAAGACAAGTTTGTGGAGGAAATGTTACGTCTTTCTTAGGCCGACTTAGCCTTACCTACTAGGAAGTTCTGATCTAATGATTCTTTGAGGCTTTGTTCAACGAATACTGCCGAATCGAATTTTCCAGCCTGAACAAGTGTTACAGTTGTTTTATCTCACGAGTGCGGGCGAGCCATAGTTGTGTAGGTAAATGTAGGTGCACATTGTCTTAGTGTGCGTAAGCTTAACTGTTCGCTCCCAAGCTTACTGCTTAACTGTTTTTGAGATAGCCAACCGCGAATCTCGATGAATAAATACCTTGTTTAAAGTTAAGAAATCATTCAAATGGATTCTCTCAAGGAATCCTTACATTCTTCCGCGGGTAAAAAAGGCTACTTTAGTAGAATCATATTAATCACACAACAATCTGTCAAATTTCATTTTCATCTTTATCGCTAAAGCATTAGGTTCAAGATTGACTGGGAAAACTTGACAGTGACGGGTAGCGTGATGTGCTTTTTGATGCTGCTACAGTGGCCTTTTTAGATCCGCTATTCTTTTGATGACATTGTCTTTAAATTCGTTTTAATTCCGAGATTTATCCGTATTTTATGCTAATTTGACTGGTCTATGTCGCCGAGATGATAATACAGGGTTATTTGTAAAACACCAGCAACCTTGAGGCAGTGAAAGTACACATGATTATAAACAACTTTTACTTTGAGACCAACCCCGAAAACTGGAAAAAAATATCAGCTGTTTCATACATTTTCATTGGCCTAATATTGCATTTTGTATGAAACAGCTGATATTTTTTGTTTTTGTTTGTAATCATGTGTACTCTCACTGCCTAAGAGGTTGTTGGTGTTTTACAAATAACCCTGTATATGCATGAAAAAATTCTTTATTATCTATACTGTTACTCTAAAAATATTCACTTATAATACCACAAGAGCTTCAAAATTATCGGGTATAGGTTCCCGATAGGTTCGTTGCAAACAAATGAAGGAGTCAAGTTTTTCAGGTTAAAAAATCACGAGCGCGAAGCGCGAGTGATTTTTCCTGAAAAACTTGACGATTTTATTTGTTTGCAGGGAACCTTGAGGGAAATGCCAGATAATTTTGAAGCTCGTGTGGTATTCGGGGGATTATTTTTCCGTCCCAAATGTCGGCCAATAGAATTGCACCATTCGACGTCACGTGGTACAACCTACAAATTTTCAAAAAATTATCAGTATAATACCATGTAGGTTGTACCACGTGACGTCGAATGGTGCAATTCTATTGGTCGATATTTGGGTCGGAAAAATAATCACAAATATAATACTAACAGTGAAAATAGAATAATAATTGCTCGAAAAACAAATGAGATATAATAATTTAAACAAATATATCTGTCCCTCTCGCGAAAACGCTGTTTTATGTGGCAGCTGTATAGGCGTCATGGACTTTGACGTCAACGTTCATATCGGACTTCTCTATCTAATTATAATCTTTGAAGCTTTATAACTTCATTGCTGATGAAGTATGGAAAAAATAATTTCATGGTTGTTTACTAGAGCTAATAAGTATTACATTTTGCAAATAAAAAAAATTGCATGCATATTCCCTATTATTGTCATGAATTTCAACGCTTTTTAAGTACGAGAATTGGCTTTCAGATTTTTTCGTCCTATTAGACCCTATTGCCCAGCAGAATCATTCAATCTTATTTTGTTATGACAGTACTAAGTTGTCGTGTGTTTGTTGTTCGCAGGCATGGCCGTAGTCGGCGTGCGGGGTTGGCTGCGCGCGTGTGAGTGGCAGCTCGTGCTGTCCCCGTGGCCGGTACCTAGCTCAACAACACGACCGCGACACAAACGCATTACTATATAAATTCATAGTGTAAAGGCATCGCCGCCGTCACCACCCCCTTTGATTCGATTGAGACGTCGTAGTTGAATGATGCAATATAATTATGTATTTTATTTGTTGATAAGCGTCGTGACGACGACGGTGCAACTCTCATCTCATTCGTTAAGTCCGCTATCATAGGTTTCAATTGTTTAAAAGAAATTACCTCTAGTGCTATGTGTAATATATGATGTATATGGTACGTATATAAATAAGTATTTGGTACGCTATGCGTGCCAAATTTTTTTATTTAGTTGACATACTTTTTGTAATTAACACTTATTATTAAAAAAAAGATTAAAGATGTCATAGGACGATAATCGTAATGTAACGAGTAATAGTCGAGCTCTTTTATATGTGGAAGAATGCAGATGTGATGATCTCGCGGGCATTTGAAAGTATGACGGATTACACATATTCGAACTTGATTACAGACTTTTATTTTAACCGCTTGTTATTAATAAACAATTGAGAGGAGCTGTGACTGCAAATGTGTTTTAGAAGTTGCGTTAGGTGCCTGCGTATGCCTCGTGTAAGTTGGCATCAAACGCTGTAAAAACACCTTTGTTTAACTTCTCAGATTATGATTTTAGCGAAATAAATGGACTTTTTTTAGTGTAACAGTATGTTCAACAGTAATACTCGGATGATTGTTTCGGTATTTTGTTTGAAATTAAATATCATGGGGGTAAAACTGTTTTAATTTTGTATGATATTAGTGTTTAAAGTCTAACATCCTGTAATGTAAATCTAGGAACATAATAAAATCTTGCAAAATTTTTATTGAATAGCTTTTCTAATTTTCCAATCCTAACCTGTGATGATCTAGTAGAATAGTATTATATATATTGTCAACGGACTACCTGCAATATGGCATCTCTTTTTCTATCAAGTCCATCCAAGGATTGTATACTATTATTCTTATTAAAAAAGAAAATCATTGTTGTCATTTTAGGGCTGATTTTCCGGTATTGACATACCTATGTAAATTTCCATGAAATAACTTAATCTACCATAATCGGCCTTTCAATCATATATCATTCATATTCCATCGCCTACTTACTCAACTATATGTATACTTCAGCATCTATGTATGTATTCTTAAATGTTTTCGATAGGTTTTGCTGTCAGTTTAACCTCGGTCAAAGCAGTGACTGATGGTTGCATGAAATTGATTGACGAAAATCTGGATATTTCATTAGTCACGACTTAGATTAATGAAATCTGGATATTTCATCAGTCACGACTTTGACTAATGAAATCTGGATATTTCATTAGTCACGACTTTTAAGTGAATGGGTATGTTTTTATATTTTGATGGAGTGGGTAGGTAGTTTTGAAGTATTAAAAGGTTCAGTCTTTGTCCTTTTTTGAATTCCGTATGTCAGCCAATAATATATCGCCGCGTATTTAAGAATGAGCGCGTCTAAATGTCGATTGAATTCCATCACTCCCTATGTCATTCGTGACTTTTGAAATAGTGACGCTTCGTTGAGCGGATCGGATTTATGGTGACTCCACACGTAATAGACATCCATTAACTTCTTTAGAATTTTGTCTGCACAACAAAGCAATGTAGACAATTTTTATTCAGAGTGACAAGTCGGTATTGTGTACTTATAAAACACTAATTTCAAAAGTCTATAGCATTGGAGCGCAGTTACACGGAGTTCGTGTACCGCGTCCGTCTTGGCAGCTGCCGCGTGTACCTCATAGGGTATACTGGACTGTTAACGTGTACTATGTACATTCTGGGGACGACTACCACCCTCATCATCAACTAAAGACAAAATAAAACATTACGTGCCCAGACAAACATTTATTATAAGCAGTATATAGGAATGTAACATATAAATAAAGAGGCAACATTGCCAAAATATTATGTTTCACTTAAAAAATCATATGCCAGCTCTACCTAGACGGAACGCGCACAAACTAACAGAAAGCTGATTAGTGCGTCACCAACTAAATAAATTTCATTGTCCAAGTTTTTACGTTATAAATGCAATGTTAGAAATGAAAGATTGCACATGCACAGCGAGCCAGCCCCAGCGTTGTTTAGTGTTTGTTAGTGCATTGACTGGCGTTCCTGTCACCGTATTACAGGTTCTTGGCGGAGTGCTCGTCCAGCACCCAGTACAGCGCGCCGCTCACGGGCTTCACGCGCCGCGCGGGGACGCTGTCGTCGTTGTCTTTCAGGATACGCTGGAAATGTGGAAACAATGTTTATGTGAGAATATGCGTCAAATATGCGGCAGAGGTATTTACTTGAGTCAATTGAGAAACGAGCCAAGAGGATCATCGGCAATGATAGGCTCGTCGAGTCGAAGCTCCAAAGTATTGAGCATCGACGCCGAGATGCACGAGAATTGTATAATGTTAATTCCGCCAAGCCCGTTCCATCATCGGACCACAAGACGAACGGCGATGCGCCACCGGTACATGGTGGACATCCCACCCACGCACAAAACGTTTTGGAACACATTCATAATGCATACAGCTAAGGAGTGTAACTCCCTGCCGGAGTCAGTGTTTCCTGATAGCTACAACCTGGGAGTCGCCCATGTCTCCATACAACCATATGCTTAACCCATGAGGCACCGAGCACGCAAGACAATAACATTTGGCCCCAATTGGGGCTTACGGTCATTGAGAGGTTAACAGAATAAAAATATTGCTTACCTGAATCATCTCAGCCTTGCTTGAACCACAGACTGCAAACATGCAGTTCCTCGCCTTATTTATAATAGGGAAGGTCAGCGTAATTCTCTCTGGTGGGAACTTGGGTGAGTCAGTGATGGATGCCACACTCAGGGCAGTCTCGTTCAACAGCGGGTGGCCAGGGAACAATGAGCATGTGTGACCATCAGGGCCCATGCCAAGGAGAAGCAGGTCAAATACGAAGTCTTCACTGCCGAATGCTTTGGTCAGCTGCTCTGTGTAGTCTTTTGCGGCTTCCGCGGCTGTAGAAAGGGTTGAATATAATTAGTTGTTGGTAATCTTCTATTAAGTTTATCAGGGCAGGTGATGAACATTATTTACAAACACATCTATAAAAATATGTTTAGATGTCACCCAACAGTTTTCTCTTTTGAAAATTGTCAAAATTTGCTTGCAATCTACTTGTAAAGAGGTTTCTGTTTTTACTACCTATTTTTCTTTCTTTACATGTATGAGTTTACTAGTTATTAATAATTCATTCTCAGCTTCTGCCAGTAACATTAATTCAAAAGAGTAAAGATGTGAAGAGTTAAGAAACAGACAGAGTCTCTTTTGCATATAATATTAGTATATTTATTATAGTACCTGACACTCCCTGCTTGATCTTAATGAACTGTTTCTCCACAAGCTTGGTCTTGGGAATGAGTTCTCTCTTGTATGTGCCGAACGTTGAGTCCTCGTCATTCTCGGGCACCACACGTTCGTCACAGAATGCAACTACCCATTTAGACCACTCTGTGTCCACTGTCTGGAGACACTCGCAGAGGTTGTTCAACCAAGAACCACCTGGAAATAGAAAATATATTTATTTGTAGTTTAACCTTTTGACCGCCACGGTGGGCTATAGCCGACAAACGAAAAAGTGCCCAACACGCCACCGTCGGCTATAGTCGTCAAGCAAACATTTTTAGGTACTAAACCAAGTTTTCTGTGATTATGTTACGAGTAATATTTTATTTAAAAAATATGGAATGAAAAGCAATGATTAATTGGTTTTGATAAGATGCTGGAATCCGTATTTTTTTTTAGATATTTGCGCTGAATTTGTGCTTGGCGTGGGAGGGATGCCGATGCGTTTGCGTGCTGGCGGTCAAAAGGTAAAATTATCTATACTAATACTAGGTGACCCGCGCGGCTTCGCTTCCGTCAACTGGCTACCCTACCTACTTACCCTTCCTACCCTATCCTACCTACACTACCCTACCTACCTACTTACCCTACCTACCCGACCCTACTCGACCGATTTTGTGCAAACTTCACATAAACCATCTACTAAATAGTCCGAATAAAGCCTAAACATTTGGTTTGGATAGGTGAGCCCGTTCTTGAGTTATAAAATTACAACGAAAATTGGCATTGATTTATATATATATTTATTTATTTATTTATTATATACTTTATTGTACACCTCATAACAAGCACAGGAAAATCGCTTATAAAAACTAGTGTACAATGGGCGGTCTTATCGCACAGGGCAATCTCTTACAGACAACCTTTGGATGGACTGAACTAAAGAAGTTAGATTTAGGGCGGTCAGTGTACAAACATCATAAATAATATTAATAGAGAGATATACATAATATAAAAACAAATACATACAATACTAAATAATATACTAATAAATATCAAATATATAACAGGGAAAGGAGACAGAAATTTATAGTGAGAGGTAATGTTCCTTCACCAATTTTTTAAACGTTGGTAGCGTTTGAGCGCGCCTCACATCTATGGGTAATGCATTCCACAAACGAGCTGCTTGAATAGTGAATGATTTGTCAAAGAAAGATGTGGAATGCATTCGAATACTTAATTTAAGATTATCCGATGATCTCAAGGACCTTGAATGTGTGTCACAGAGAAACTGAAAGCGTTCTTTAAGATAAAAAGGAGTAGAAGGATTAAAGAGCACATTATAAAGTAGGGAAAGTATGTGGGCATTCCGGCGAAGGCGAATAGGAAGCCATTTGAGCTTAGTACGAAAATCAGAAACATGGTCATACTTGCAGAAGCCAAATATGAACCTGATGCAGAGATTTTGAAGTCGCTCAAGCTTGTCCAATTGGTCTTGGGTGAGATCAAGATAGCTGGCGTCAGCATAGTCCAAGATTGGGAGAAGAAGAGATTGTGCTATGGCAATTTTAGTGGTGACGGGAAGAAAGTTACGAAGGCGTCTAAGGGAGCCCGCTGAAGCAAACAGTTTACGACTGACCTCCTGCAGTTGTTTAGTCCAGGAAAGAGTGCTGTCAATATAAATCCCCAAGTTCTTCACAGTATGAGTTATAGGAATAGTAGTGTTATTGAAAGAAACCTGGGGAAGTGTCGACCAATCAATCTTTGAAACGGTCCGGGAACTACCAACAATAATCACTTGCGTCTTTGTTGGATTAATCTTCAGCCCAAACTCAGTGCTCCATTCACCTATTCGAGCCAGGTCTGTATTAATCGTCTCAATCGCAGTAGATAGCTCTCCGAATATATAGATAGACATAAAGCTGAAGAGTTTGTTTCTTTGCTTGAACCTGCTAATCTCAGGAACTACTGGTCGATTTGAAAAATTATTTCAGTGTTTGATAGCCCATTTACCGAGGAAGTCTATAGGCTATATATCATCACGCTAAGACCAGTAAGAGCGGAGCAGTAATGAAAATTGTGACGCAGACGAAGTTGCGCGGGTTAGCTACTTAATTCTATAAGGATGAAATATGTCAAAACAATTGGTCTTGATTGTCATTTTTGGTGTTTCGACTGTTGTGGAACTGACAACTAGTCAGAAGCCTGAAAATTGAACATTCTTGTCAAGAGGTATTTTCTTACAGAGGTTTTGTCTAAAGGTCATTGTACCATATAATGCATCTCAATACAGTATCACCTCATAGAAGAGTTATCTCTCTGCTATGGTTGTCAAGGTTTGTGGCTGACCCGCACTTTGTAGAGTAAAAAGGTAAGTTCAGCAGTTGCTACAGATATAAAACAGGTGTATGCAGACATGAGGCAGTTATTCTGGAAGCCAAATCCAATTTGGCAGCAAAGGCTAGGCAGGTTGATCAAGTTTGCAATCTGTTGTATTTATTTTATATTTGACTAGCTGACCCAACTTTGCCTGTTTTTTGTGATGGGTTTTTTCTTGACTCTAGTCTAGGTCAGAGATGACAGAGACAAACTCTACGATGAAGCACATTTTTCATTTATGCTCCAGTCCTATTGGTTGTAGTGTGATGGGCTATCCAACAATAAAAGATTGTTTCAATTAAACCACTTGTTCCTGAAATTAGCGCATTCCACCAAACAAACAAACTCTTCAGCTTTATAATCATACAGAATAGAATAGATTTATGCTTGAGCATCATTCAAGAATGTGGGCCTTAGTAATGAATGCAAAGAGGAAAGGTCATGTTCGAAAATAGGTTAATAGTGAGTCTTCAGCAGTAAAGCTTAGAAGTGAATAGTCTATTTAATTTTAGTTCAGTTTATTTAGGTTTTGGGTTTGGCATTTTGCAACATCATGCACTTTGTGACAAGGATGCAAGGCCAAATGAGGCCACACACATATTTCAAACATCAGATTCTACTCCATAATCAAAAAGAGAACTGATAATACTTGGGGAGATGGTATATTCATTTCAAGGAACAAAATGGATGATTCATTTAAGATTTTGAGATAACATTCTAATCTATTCATGAAACATAACCTGCAAAATGAGGTAAGTAACCAATTTTATATTTTTATGTTTATGACTAATATTTCATCCAGAACAGTATGATGGGTACAGTGTAAGTAATCAATACTATCAGTTATCAAGGTCGGGGCCGGTTGGTTACATACAGAAACGCCCATGGCTTGGCTTGGCTTGGCATGGACAAATAAGGTTTCTTTCCATTAGAATTGGCATTTTTGGTAGAAATAGCAAACTGCAGTTCCAGATTATGTTATGAAAGACGGACAATTATTTACTGTTTGGCTTTGATGTTCCGTCTGATTCCGGCCGGCTTATAGCGATCGAATTGAGCATTTTATTTACACATGTTTCTTTACTTCTGAGCATTAATACACCTTTTAAGTAATAAATACTTCTTCAAAGGTGTACCTAAGGCCCGAAGTTTATTCCATCAACTGATAAAGACAGTAAATAAAATAACTTGGCAATGTTAACATGACCTTCAAAAGCTTACCCGAAAATCCAACGAAAAACTTTCCACGGTTCTCGATAGCATCATTCGCTATTTGCTCTATGTGTGAAGATAACTTTGTAATTAGTTCCTCTTCTTTGCACACTAATATTGTAGCCATTTTCAATTATATGCTTTTTACAAGTTTCAAACAACCACTCGCGAGGTTAGAATTTTTGAAATGTCATTCATTCCGCTTCAAATTGTGGTGGTTTCCATGCCAATGACATGACAAAAGCAAATATAACTTGACACTTTGAAATAGCGCTGTTATCGCTAGCAAATGTCATTCTCAGTATATTCCAGGTTAGTTCAATAATCAGCCGTGTGCCAAGATATGCTGGTTTACTATACTATAATCGATTATCTATGTGCGTTCCAGAGTAAATATAGATTTTACGTTGCTGGTACTGGAACGTTTCGAGCTAGTTTCGAACGGTCCTTGTTATTTTTCTTCCAACTTCAAAAAAATAACATACATAAACTCATGCTTTTTCCCCATGGGTGCAGGCAGAAACTATACCACCAACGCCACCTACTAAGTTCCATAAAAAGGTACTCCATTATTTTGTATCATTTATGTACCATTCAACTCATACACGCAGGGCGGTTTGTACTACGCATAGCCTTTCTTCGGAACATCACCAATAACATCTTTGATGTTCTTCGAGAGCCTCACACCCTGGTATTCCCACTTACTGATCTTTGTGCCCGTTTGTAAAAAAGGTGGTTATGGGTAGTAAAAATCAACATCAACCCAACAACTGGCAAGATGTTAGACCCAGAAGGAGATGGTAAGACGAGTTGGATAAAAGAGAAAGGCTTGTGGGGGGAAATTACGGTGACATAATGATATGGCTCATCCCATTTTAGTGTCTAACGGGCTTCAGCGAGTTGACTTCGTTCCCTTGTGAGCCTTCCAAAGGTCCGGGAATCCAGGATCCTGGAAATATCAAACTCAAAATATAACAGTAACTAGGATGATTATAATATTATAAACCTATGTACATTACTGTGAAGTGACGAGTAGTTGTACTACAAAATACATCACAGCAGATAGTTTAGCCATTTAGGATATAGATGGCGTTACCATTACGGAAATTAGTTTTCCACAATTTTTATTTTGAAGCGTCTGTGAAAGTGTAGCATGTATTTATAGGCATTTAATCATTCAATTTATTTTATTCAGGAACAACTCACAAGTTGTTTGGTTTGAAATCGTAAATCAATAAAAAATAAATAAAATCACGTTCATTCAAATTATAAACTAACACATTCTACAATAAATAAGTAATATTGAATAAGCAATAAATCCTAACTATATACATATGAATATACAAAAACAAATACACTCAGGCGTCGAAGAATTCCTCCGCATCGCTGTCATCCGGAAACGTGCCCAGAAGACTACAATAAATTATAAAAAAACAAAAAATATTAATATTTATTTATTTTCATATTACTCAAAATAAAACGCTGAATCTTTTCTTAAGTTCTGCTATTGCATAAGAGATGGCGCTGCAAGTCGTTGAGTTTCTCGGTAAAAAGTGAAAGTGACACGAAACGCATGATAACGGGCACGGTGACCGCGACTTACGGTTGTTGACCGTCAAAACGGGCCGCTGACGTAACCGGCATAATAGTGTAAGGGCGGCCTCGCGCCTTCGCACAGGACTTGTTTTCTTCGTTTACAGGGCTATTTATTTTGGGATAGGTACCTAGGTATTAATATTATTATGAGATTTTCGTTTTAACCGTTTACCTCCCTACTACAAATTTAATAATAATGTTGTGCTCTCCTCCGTACCAAAGTACGTATTACGTAGGGTCATGAACTCATGATAGTAGAGATACGACAGCAGTTACTTTGAAGGGACTTTTTTGACGCATTTTGTTTGAATCGACGCAGTGCATCTTTCTACCTGCGTACCACGTGTAAAGGTATCGACTGCCGGCCGACATACGCGGTGCAAATACAATGCATGCTGATGGTTCTATCTTGGGTGCGTGAGCGAATCCGTACCTACGCATCTGCGTACTGCTATGCTGATCCCAAACGATTTCTTAGGAATTTTTAGGTATTAAGGTTTCGTACCGGAAGGGTGCCAACGAGTCCCTAATAGGTACAAGGCATTCCGCTGTCCTTCCTTCCGTTCATCTCATGAACCGGGTGCATTTCTATTGCCGCTTCTACAAAACAAACGTGTTTTTTTTCTGTTTATGGTACGGGCCCTTCGCGTGCGATTCCGACTTACACTTGGCCAGTTTGTTTTATCGATTACTTGCTAACCTCTGGGTAAATCAATGTAGGTAACATTGTAACGTTTAGTTGTAAATGCCAATTTAATATATGTGATCACGAGATTTTTCTATACACCTGCCTGTGTTAAGGCCTAGTATGATTCGTTAAATTTATAATATAACTTCTAAAAATTTGCTTTTTATAAAATAGTTGCGTTACTGACACTGACAGAAGATGTTTTAGCGGCGAGATGGGCGAACGACAGTGCTGCCATTGCGGGTAGAACCTGGAAGAAATGGGCTAAGGTGCTCGGGGATTGCTTGCAAAAAAGAGTCGCTGGTTCCCTGCAGGACGAGAAGCCAGGCTGAGTTGGTAGTGATGGGTAAGATTGCTTAAACCCTCGGGACCAACAGGCACGATTGTTTGCAGATTGAGGCCCATTCCGCATCACAAAGTAGGGGTCCTGTAACTTCGCAGTGAAAAACAATTGAACTCATAAGATAACGCCTGTATTCCCCGAAGGGTAAGGCAGAAGAGGCGGTGAGAATTAAAACTACTGAGAAATTTAAAACGGAAAAACCCAAAGACAACTAAGAAAGGTTATATTTTTGTAAATCTACGCCTTAAGTAATGAGTCAATGGTTCGCCTCTTGCCGCCTCAGCGCTTGACCTCAGCTGTGTCAACCTGTGTTCCTTTAAACCTGGTACATAAGAATTATTTTTATTAAAGTAATAGAACTGTCTTAATGCAATGAATGCCATATTTTTGCATTAAGTCCGCCCATGTACGTCTATCTATTGTATTAGTATAGACGAATTCGATTCGATTCGATTTGAAACTTCGCTGAAGTATCAATATACCCGCGCAACTTCGTCTGCTCCGCTCCTATTTATCTTAGCGTGATGATATATAGCCTATAGCCTTCCTCGATAAATGCTATCTAACACTGAAAGAATTTTAAATCGGACCAGTAGTTCCTGAGATTAGCGCGTTCAAGCAAACAAACTCTTCAGCTTTTTATGTTAAGTATAGATAAAATTTAATAAAAATATGTCTCATCTGGTTGTCAAGTGGGTGAAGGTCGATCTCCCACTGTCTCTCAGAAGTCAGACCATAACTTCAATGAGCAAAAATTAAACGGTTTTGCGCAAAAGTTTTGTTTATTTTTAAGGAAATGTTGGGGAGTAGCAACATATTTTTAACCGTAGCGCAATTTGGTAAAATTAAATTGCTCCAAAACTATCCATACTGGATTTTTTTATCATATCCCGCTTTCTCTAACGACGATGAATTATGTATTAAAATTCCCATAATTGGAAACAGCAGATCGTTACGCTTGACCTGCATCATTCAACTGCTAGGAAACAGTATACGCTGATAATGTTATTGTACTGGTTTGAATCGCAAGGATAGCGCACAGAAAAAAAAAACATTGGTAGGATCAAAAGGTCGGTTTTGTTGGTATGTTGTGTACTCGGCTTTAACACATATGTACAGGTTGCACTTGACACAGATCGCTTACACTTTCTGCGCGATATTGATACATAATATACTGTACGTGTGTGTAAATAACACTAGCCATCGCCCGCGGCTTCTCCCGACCTTCAAGGATTTTAAGGTAACTCTAGATGTCAAACAGCTTAGAGAGCCGAGGTCTTAGCTCAAGACATAACGTCATGACTATATTCCCTGAGGGGTTAGGCAAAGATGTGTGTGTGTATCAGATAAATGTTTGGCCAATGTAGTAAATGGCGATCGTAGGGTTGTTACTGAAATATTACTAACTAGTGGACGTCACGCGGTTTCACCCGCGTAGTTCCCGTTCCCGTGGGAGTACGGGGATAATATATAGCCTATGTACTCCCTGATAATGTAGCTATCCAATGCTAAGAGAATTTTTCAAATCGGTCCAGTAGTTTCGGAGCTTATTCAATTCAAACAAACAAACAAATCTTTCTTCTTTATAATATTAGTATCTGTACTAATATATAAAGCTGAAGAGTTTGTTTGTTTGTTTTTTTGCTTGAACGCGCTAATCTCAGGAACTACTGGTCCGATTTAGGCTATATATCATTACACAAAATTAGGCGAATGTACAATCCACGACGTTTCCACAGATTAATAAGCTTAGAGGTACAGTGTAGACACAATATTTTAAATTACAATAACATAAATAAGGAGACAAGAACAATAATAATAACAAAACAACGACAGGAACAGACAAGAAGCAAATTATTGTAAGTTACTTAACTAATGGCTAATGGTACCTGCATTATACAATACAAATACAAGAAGGCAACACGAACATTGCTAGTTACACAAATGCAGACTATCCACTAAACGTTTTTTAAATTTAAGGCGGTCCAAAGCGAAAATGTCTTATGTTAACAAAATGTTCATTGTAGATTTTGACCCTTTCTTAGGGCTGCTTTTCCTGTCTAGTGCAACGTACTCTTTCTTTTGAAAAATAAACAAGCATCGAGACACAATGGATTGGGCCATACAAGTGTTCTATGTCGATACGATTTTTACAGTATAGATTCGCAAATTGAAGCTCTTTAAGCAAACGAAGTGCTCACATATGAAATCATCTTGAATCTTCGGCACCATATGTTTACCTATCTCAGCGCACCTGTCCAAGGCTCCCCATTGGTCGAGAGCCCGACACATCGTGACGGCCTCCTCACGACTTGCGCCCGTTTAGGCTAAGTTCGATACATTGCAGCTGACCTTATCGGTACTATGTGAGGTCGTCTGTATACGGATTAAGCTTTTTTTGGTGCAATTTGGAGCGGTTTTCTTTGAGAGGTATTAGTTACATATTAGTATGATTTATTTTTGTTTGGCAATGAAAGGCCATGGCAGACCGGCCCCAAAGTCGACCGGAGGAAAGTCGACGTCGATACGCTTCAAGTGGATATGGGCAGAGCATCTGGCTAGTCAAGTGAAGTGACAAATGGTTTGGACTTTTTTAGCCAATGGTGCGTCGGGTTAACTGTCATTACCTCATGAAAGTTATATTTAGGTACCTGGGAAACTATGCCAGAAATTAAAGGAAGAAGTAACCTGTGTATTGGGAGATTCCTGCATTCATTATTTATTTATTTTTATTATCAGGAGGGCGGACGGCGTGATTGTCACCCAGTACCTAACGTAGAATTCTATACCTACATTTTATGCCGTTTGGTGTCGACCGGTGCCGTATGGTGCCGTAAAAGAATAATACCATCCCATCACTTCCCGTGGGTGTCGTAAGAGGCGACTAAGGGACTTGACAGAGAATGGGCAGCTGCGTTCTCAGTGATTATGGCAACCCCCCCTCCCTTTGGGGGAGGCCTATGTCCAGCAGTGGACGTCTTTCGGCTGGGCACCAAGTCTGCTATTACAATAGTGTCAGAATGGTCTATCATTGATTTCATAATGGTTGACTGGATATAAAAGCGTCATTATGACTTTCCAGTGGTCAACCACTGACACTCCATTGAAAGAAATGGCATAGAATCTTGTCAAAATCAACCATTGTGAAATCAATGATAGACCATTCTGACACTATTGTAATAGCAGACTTGGGGCCCTGGTATGATGATGATGATGATGGGCCCCTACTGTCTCAATGCTGGACGAAGGCCTCCCCAGGTTCATCCAGGTATCCTTTTCCCGAGCTGCATCGTACCAGCATTCACTTTTCTTTCAGTCCGTCTTCAGGCCCCCTTTGTGTCGAGTGTTTTGCACAACGGTCGCAGTACATGCGGCTGACGTGATCCGCACATCCCATTTGAGCCTGGCATTGAAGTTATTTAAGGGCGAAATCTTAAACGTTTTTGATCTGAAGGCAGTTCACCTACATGTCTCGACGACCACAGATATACTATTAAAGAAAAGACAACCAAAACCAGGGAATCTTCAAGTCAATAGTGTAGGCTACTTCTAGGTAAGCGTGCACCAATTTTAACCACAACATTGCTTTCCATCCGGTGAAATAGTGGTCGAATGCAAGACTGTGAATAATAATAAAAAACAAGATATTTTCAAAAAACGCAAAATACGTACAATGCTCTGCACGTACAGTACAACAATGCTTTTAGGATGCTGTTGTCGCTGTCACGTTTTTGCAGCGCGTCAGAAATGTTCGCAGCAGCGCGTACTGACGACTTTTTTGCAATGATGCGTAAAAGATCCGCATCATTGCTACATCGGGTGCGGGACAGCGACAACAGTCTCCTGAGCATTGTTGCTATCAAGACTGAGGGCCACTTGATGGGGCACCTGTGCGCTGTACATGTATCGTTGCCAAGTGCGCCCAGACTATGGTAGTTGACTAGTTGTGTAATGTTTTGTATTGTGTCTGTATCTATGTCTGTGTATTATACTAACATAGTTTAAGTATTTACTAACAAACCCTATGGGATATTTGTCCTGATTTAAATATCAATAAATAAATAAAAGGGCTGCTGCAAGGTATTCGTACGATAATAAAGCATTATTATCAACGTCCCTGAGCCGGCCATATCAGGGCGAATATTTCAAGCTCGGCCTAGCTAGCTAGTCGGTAGCTGCTCGCATGTCCATTTTATCGCAGATATCAATCTACGCTGGTTATTTAGCAATATGTGTTGTGTACCGACAGCATACTAGTGTGACTGTCAGTTTTTTATAAGTTTCCTAACAAGAGAATAAGGGAGTACTCACACTTTTTCAGCTCTATTCAGTTTATGCCCATATAAAACAACGATTTTGTATGGAGATGCGACCGCATCCATTCGGATTTCCGCGTCTTTTGAGCTTTCGGGGCAAACAAGTAGAAAATGAGGACAAATGTGTTTTTATCATGCCAGTATGGATGTAAGTATGGAGTTCAGCGTTATTCCGCCGCATTTAGCGTTGAACGCGGCCTTACGCGGCGAAACAGCGCGGTACACGGATTGTTCTCGACTCCTTGTGTAACTGACACTGGCATGGCCACCATCAGGGATTTTTAATTTTGATAATAAAAAAAATGTCGCTAATTAGTTACCAAATACCAGAATTAGTAGGTCACTGGTTCAAAAGTTATAAGCGTTTATAGGTGGCCTACCCCAGCTTGGTCTATTTGAATCTCAAAAGCTAGGACACCTAGTGAAGATCTGTTTTCTCTCTCAATAACCGCTAATTAGTAGCAAGTTTTCGCCAAGTCACAAATTTAATCGGGTCTTAGTTTGGTAGATATAATGAGCTCAATTTTTAAGGTAGGTATAGTCCAAGAGCCAGATCGAAGAGGAATCTCTTCGAACAAATTGCCAAGAAAAAATACGTCTATTAATAATTTGTGAATAATACTTCTAGTTTTATCGGTCTAAAGTACAAAGAATTATCAAAGAGACATAAATTCTCAATCCTTCTATCTAGCTCTTAGACTACGTGTACTGGGTCGACCCACTGTCGTTTGCGTTTTAATTTTTTACTTTTAATTTTATCTATTTCTTCTGTAAGAAGCCAAACGATAAAAATATCGTACATAGAAATGTCCATTTTAAGAGCACAATACTAAATGAGTAAAGAGCGTGACTACCGCCAGACCACCTTCAAAGTCGATTTTCTCGAAAAATACGAAGGTACCATGTTTTGTTTCAGTACTAATAATTAGTACTAATTAAGTACTAATTGTTTACCAAATATGGAAGCGATTGGCGGTGGTGGTCCTGCGGTAGTCACAACAGAATCGGTCCAGTGGATCCGGAGAAAACTGGCTGTGACAGACGGACAGACAGTCAGACAGACAGACAGACAGACAGACAGACAGACAGACAGACAGACAGACAGACAGACAGACAGACAGTCAGACAGACAGACAGACAGACAGACAGACAGACAGACACCCGAGTGATCCTATAAGGGTTCCTTTTTTTTCGGAACCCTAAAAATGTATAGTTTTCAGACTTTTCCCTAGACAATTAGTATTATTTGCTAAATTTCATAGTTCTAGGTCAACGGGAAGTACCCTATACATTTTGATTCCCTTGAGAGTGTCGAAATATACGTTTTTTGCGTCATAAAAGACCGTATCTTTTTATTACGTTAACTTGGAATTCTTTTTTTTCACAGCTTCAAGGGGCTGTAGACTTGAGTATATGAGTTTAATTTCAACTCGATACCTCCACGCGCTCCCGAGATAAACAGTCTTGACAGACCGACGGACGGACAACAAAGTGATCCTGTATGGGTTCTGTTTTTTCCTTTTGAGGAACGGAACCCTAAAAACAGAGCTTTTTCCTAAATTTAGTCACAGGGTAGACAAACCTTGGTATTGTCTGGGCTAAGGTGGGAACTAGCATCAACAGATAGAGGACTGAATGATGTATGAAATTAGTCGCGGTTCCTCTTCCAGTTTAACTTGTTATGATCCGTAAGGACCGATTGGGGCCAAATCGCCCCAACCGTTAGAATCCGTAAGGCCTTATTGGGGCCAAGCCGACTCGTGCTCCATAGGACAATCAATATTGTGGACAAAACCAAACTTGCTTTATGTAAATTAACTTTATAGATGTTCTGTTTCTTTTTTTTGTGTTTGTATTTTTCTGCTAACTCACACACTGTTAATTAGTGATTCCAATATTTGTAAATGTGTGAGTATCATGTTCATCTTTAGAAAATTAATAAGTCTACCTCTGCACACCCTAGGTGCATGGTCCTCACATATAACAAAATTTTTGTACACCAAATATTGTAAAAGATTTATTTGAAAGGAGTAACTATGGAGTTACTTGTCCGTTCTTCTCCATAAAAATCTATCTTTCCGAATGGACAGTACAGTCACTTTAGTATTTTATGTTATTTGAAATGTGAATGACGTTCAAAAGTGCCGTTTAGTGGCCTTATTGGAATAAATGATTAATTTGAATTATTATTTCGTTTATTTTTAGTATTATTATTTTTCCAGTAAGTAAACAAAACAAAGGTCCTTCAGAAGTAATTTAAAAATAATAATTTTTAACATAAACCCTGGTATTTCTTTTACCTATCTACGTATCTAGCCTATTTAGCACCACTGCTGGGAATTGCCTTCCTCTCCCTTTGTCACACAACTCTGTCTTTTGCTATTTTAAGCCAGTTTTTCCTTAATATAAACGAAGTATTTTGAAACACGCGACATTGCCCTGCTGTCGGTACGTCTCTCGAATGTGTGTCGGTGTTTGGGCGCGGCCGTTGCGTGCAGATCCGCGTGTGCTGACCCTACCCTAGTGGCTAGTAGCACAGCTAGTAGCTAGTACACGGTGCCTACTGGACACTACTGCGTGTTATGTACACTTTACCTATTCTTAGGCACATACGTACATTATATACGCTTAAATATAAACTTATTTCATAGAATATAATAACTTTAGATTAATATGTAACATCGACAATGTTTCCCTTGTTAAAGTATGTCAGTTATTTACTGTACCCATATGGCTGAACCCTATCTCTTAAGATACAGGCTGGACCTAGTTTTTTTTCTTTTATTTTTATTTGTGATGGGTTTGCTCTTGACTCTAGTCTAGGTCAGAGATGACAGAGACAAAGTCTACGATGGAGCGAGCTTACCTAGAAGGAGCCTGTGCACTCTAACTTTAAAGAGTTTAGGGTTGTAAGCGTTCGGAAACACAGACGCAGGCAGAGAGTTGCACTCCTTTGCTGTGCGCATTATAAAAGACGTTTGGAAGCGCTTAGTGCGAATTGGTGGAATAGTTTAAGAGATAGTCTATATAATTGTACTTATAATGTGACAAATGTAAAACAGTTAAACTTCAATTTAAACAGTGCAATGTGTTCTTGTTTTATGAAATAAATATTTTTATTATTATTAATTATGTGCGATAGCAGAAGTACAGATAAAATAAATCGGCAAGTTTTTTTCACCGATTTTTATTGATTGAAATGCATATGTTTCGATAGTTTCAGTAAACTATGGTAAAATTTGTGGTAAATTGGCAAGGGAAGTTCTTCCTTTAAATTCTTGCCACCGACGAGTTTGGGGGCGAGGCCTTTGGGGTCAGATTGCTAACAGAGAATGATAAAAAGCCGGCTAAGTGAGAGTTCAACTCGCGCTTGACTGGTTTTTATTTTATTTTGTGTGTACTCAGACTGTCGTCAAATACATATTTTTTCTTTCTTCTTTCTTTATTTTGTTACAAATGTTTGATACTTACCTTACAAGTTTTTTATATAATAAAATTGTCGTTTGATACCAGCATCATTTTAACACACGTATGAGCATTTTTATACCTAATCCGACCTCAATTGCCTTTAATTTTTAATTTAATTTAATATTTTTTTGTTATAGCGGCAATATAAATACACACTCTGTGAAAATTTCAACTGTCTACCTATTTACGGTTTATGAGATATAGCCCGCTGACAAACAGACGGACGGATTGACGGACAGACAGCGGAGGCCTAGTTATAGGGTTCCGTTGGTTACATTTGGGTACAGAACCCTAAAAAGGAGGTAGGTATTCCTTTGACCTGCAGTGGGATACAACAGGTTTTAATCCCCTGCTTATCATTATCCTCAGATGCTCTCATTATTAATCTATATGGCTGTAGGTACTACTGAAGTCACTGATTCTTTTAATCAATATGTATAGTTATTTATTTATTTAACAATTTATGTACACACATAGAAAGATAAAAAGAAGGAAACAGAAAAATAGGTAAAAAGGTAATGCTTATTTCAAAAGAAATCTCTTCCAGCATACCTGCGAAAGGAGAGTTGTATAAAAGATATGTAGACACCGTGTGTAAAAGGTATAAGTACTTACAAATAAAAATAAAAATATATATATATTTAATGAAGAAAGGAATCTCTTGATTACTTTTATATTGACTAGAATGTAGAAAAATATGACATTTAATTTTAATTTAATTTTTTTTTTTTTTGAATTGACATTTGATTTATTTTATAATCTAGGTACAGCATTAAAGTACTAAATATATACACTTAAAATAAAATATCCTGACTAAGATAAGGCGTCAAAAAATTCGTCCACATCGCTGTCCACCGGAAGTGAGCCCAAAAGACTGGCGGCATTGCCACGTTGTATGGCAATGCTTATCCTCTGTCCGAGGTAAAAGCCAGCCCTTGGGTCACGCTAAGTGTCAACTAAATGTTGGGAAAGATCTTTAAATAAGGCATGAGCACTCGGACCCCACGGTCCAAGAGTTTCAACCCCAAACGGCTCAAAAATATAATTGCCAACAAGGTTATTATATTTCCGCCGCTTGAGGTTCTCAGCAGCCGCAGCGGCAGTACCAGCACAGCACGACGAGCTAGGAAGATGGGATGGCGCAGGAGTATCGACACAAGTAGCGTCCCACACTAATGGCCTACCCATCTTCCATGGAAACAAAGACATACCGTCCGGTCGCTTGCCGTCTAATTATAATTTAATTTTAATTATATTGTAGTGAAATTGTAATCGTATTAATTAATCTTTATATTGACTTTGTTATATTTATTATTATGTACTTAGAATTATTAATGTATTTTGTACTTTTGTATGCCTTCTGGTAAAATATGGTTATTGCTAATTATATTTTTTATGTCACCGTGTTTTGTACCCATATTTGCACAATAAATATCTTATCATTCCATTTGTTTTCTCAGGCACGATTGTAAAGTTTAAATATTTATTTACTTAATAAATGTAATATTATGTAAAGCCGACATCAACACGATTTTGAGTAGGTTATAAATTATTTATAGAATTTAACATTACCATATTGAGTTGAGTCAACTTAGGTTAAATATTATTGAAACAATCATAGACCTGCCTTTAGTGCTAAGTATTACATCAACGATATCCAAGTGGTTGATTACAATCGGTAGCCTATGCCATGGGTTCTTATTTTATATTCACCTAAACCAGGGATGGCGAACCTTTATTGGTAACCGTGCTATTGCTAATATAAAAAACTGGCCAAGTGCGATTCGGACTCGCGTGCACAGGGTTCCGAAAGAATTTAATTTTTTTGAACATGTTATTTTAATATTATAGACTTTTTATAGGTTTTCCTGTATTCTATAGGTACAGAACTATTATCTCCTTTTTTTTTAAATTTTAGGCTCAGCAGTTTCGGAGATAAGGGGGTGGAATGGTAAATTTTCGTCCAATTTCTTGAATAACTTCAAAACCATTCATTTTAAATATATGAAAAAAATATAATTAAAACCCTCACAGTAAGCCCTTTCATTTGATATGTCACACGATATGGTTCAAAATACTTTTTTTTAAATTTTCTAGTTTGACCCCCAAAAGTGCTAAAAAAAATATAATTTACGTAACGCGTCCGTGTTTGGGTCACAGAAGTCCATATGTACCTACCAAATTTCAACAGAATCGGTCTAGTGGATTCGGAAAACTTGCTGTGACAGACAGACAGACAGCCGATTGATTTAATAAGGGTTCCGTTTTTTGTTCGGAACGTTAAAAATAATTAATTTGCCCATGATTTGCGACTAAAGCATCTTGATTTAGTGATTTTGTGGACAAAAATCTATTAGAAACCCGAATTACGAATTGGTAAAACGATATGACTATCGGTACAATGATTGCGGAATCCACATCCCACATGCCGAAAACCTCGCGAGCCAAGTCAATATACTTGATTTGTTTATCTTTCTCGGCTTTCACAAGGTTCTCGTCATGCGGGACGGTTATGTCTACAATCATTGCACGCCTCACTATTCGGTCCACCACCACTATATCAGGCTTATTAGCAACAATAGTCCTGTCAGTGATGATGGACCGATCCCAGTACAATGTGATATTGCCATTATCGAGAACTGGGTCGGGCGCATACCTGTGGTACGGCACCTCCGACTCCACAAGAGAGTATTTCAGAATAAGTTGCTGATGGATAATCCTGGCTACAAGGTTGTGCCTATGCAAGTATTCTCCGTTAGCTAGACGAGAATAACCAGAGATAATGTGGCGAATTGATTCTCCCGGACGGTGACATGCCCCACATATGTCGACCGTGCCGTCCTTCACAATAAATCTCCGATAGTTCTGTGTCATGATAACTTCGTCCATAATTGCACAGACAAAACCTTCGGTTTCTCCAAACAGATCACCAAAACGCAGCCAGGCGACGGAGGCTAGTTGTCTACGTCCGACCCATGTAGGGCCCGGAAAAAGCGTCCGTGAAGCTCCTTACTCTGCCATACCGCCCTGCGATCGTTGGTGTCAAGCACCGCAGGTTTGCGTCAGTTCTCATTTGCCAAGGAGAGCGGGGTGAGTCCCTTGTCCACTGCCACTACATCTCGATGCATACCCACGTCGACAGCTAGGAAATATTCCCTGAGACTGCATATCTCGCGATTGTGGAGAGTCTTATTATTATTATTTATTCATTTGTTTTGACTACAAAGGTAGTCCAATTGTCAGTAAAATAAAAAACACAAGGAAAAATATTATGTTAAGAGTACTGTAATTTTGGTTGTTGGTATTACTTCGATAGTAATGCATACCACTAAAAGATGACCTATCTTTTAGTGGCGTGCCAGAATTATTTTGCCATATGTTCGCCATCTCTGACCTTAACAATGTGACCTTATGAGTCTTCACATTATCTACATCTGCTATAATATAACTAAAATATCTTTTTCTTCTTAAGTCGGTCCCTCATTACTGAGGATCGTGGTCACTGGACCCCTTCAAGCGGACAATAGATTCCGGTCCAAAGTTGCCATCATCACCTGCTGGAATTTGCTTGAGGACGTAGCTTCTTTCACTTGGTCAGACCACCGTGTTGGCGACATGCCACGTGCTCTCTTTCCTTTGGTATTGCCAACAATTACCAGTTTTTCAAGACTGCTATCTCCCCTTTGTTACTACAATATAGATATCATCATCTTCCTGCCCTTGTCTCATGTCACTTGGAGTCGGCGAAACAGGTCTTCTAACACCATTCTGTCCTGTCACCGTCACACTCACTAACTCCCGTTTCTTTCATATCACTCCTCACACAATCCATTCATGTTTTCTTTGACCTCTCCCTCTCCATCCATCCATATTTATTTATATTCATAACTATTTTTATAGTAACATGCGTTTCATCCCTCCCCTTCACACGACCATACCAAGACAAGCGACTCCCCTTCAACTTTTCTGTCACTGTGCCACTTTAAACTACTCATTCCTCACTACAACTCATCATCATCATCATCATATCAGCCGAAAGACGTCCACTGCTGGACATAGTCCTCCCTCAAGCCAGTCGCCAAGTCACCAGAACAACCTGTCCGGTGCGTCTCGCATCCATCGGTTATCCGCGATCCTCACCATGTCAACGGTCCTCCTTGCGTTGGAAGGCCTCCCAGGCGAAGGCCTGGCCGGAACTTTTCGACCCGATCGACCATCCGTTCTGCGAGCAATGTGCCCCGCCCACTGCTATTTCAGTTTGGCGATTCTTTGGGCTATGTCGGTAACCATGCAAACAAACTCCGAGCATTACCCTCTCCATTGCCCTTTGGGTGACTTTAAGCCTTCTAATCTGATGAGACCCATTGTGAGCAATTACAAATACTATACAATAAAGATAAGAGAAGTTTTTCACCTATTCTCTTGAGTTCTTAACAAAATCCTTATCTACTGTTTTGTTAATGCTGTTCATCTTCGTGTACGTTATAGTCTGCCTAGCTTATTCCTTAAAATTGGCACGCTTTGTTGCTAACCAGTGTCAATATTATTTCTCGTACTCTCTACCAGTTATGAATTTATTTTCATTGACATTGAAAAGCTACTCATCTAAGCTTTTGATAACCCTGGCAGTAGTACCGGCAATAAATCCGGTCCGGATGTTTTCTAAATAAAACTCAGTATTTAGCCGAGTAGTCCGGGAGCCCTGACACTGTTGGCGAGGAGCCAGCACCGCCCTTTGTTTATCATCTTGCCTATTATATAGGAGAGGTGGTAGTTATGAGCGCATCTGCTTAGCGAATTAATATTATTTTGGAATATAAGTCTTGCCGGTGACTTTGTTCGAAGATTTAGATTTTTTGGATAGCAGTGTCTCGGTGATCTAGTGGACGCAAGTGTTACTGCTGAGTATGGAATCCTGGCTTCGATTCTCGATTCGTGAAAAACGTTATTGCTTGGAAATCACTGTCTTACAGAGTAGTAGAGTATAAAGGGACTCAAATCTGGCTTTAAGTTAACGTGGTGGTAAGTCAAAGTCAAAACGTTTATAACCCTCGTGGTAACGCTCGCTTTTTTTCAGTGTGCGTTGAAAAGATGTCTTTACGAATGGATAGCTATTTGTACCGAACCGACCTCCTTACCATACCTCCTTACCTTATCCTCAAAACAATGATGGAGAGTATTTTTATTCTCAGGCACATTCACAACATACCTCAGATACTCTGACACCTATTCGTACGTCATTGTGTATTTTCATTCTTGTTGTGTACTAACACAAGTTATAAGTTACTAGCTTCTGCCAGCGGCTTCGCCTGCGTGCTCCTTAAGGAACATACTCCCGGGATCAAAAGTATACTATGTCCTTTCTCAGGCTCTAGACTATCTGTGTACCAAATTTCATTTAAATTGGTTCAGTAGTTTTGGCGTGAAAGTGCGACAGACAGACAGAGTTACTTTCGCATTTATAATATTAGTAAGGATTTTACTAACAAAGTGTTGTCCGTAGTTAAATTGTAGGTTCCTAGCTAAGTATAATAACTGTATTGAAAGACAAACAAACCAGACGTTATATGAATACTTTTTAGTATAATATCAGTAAGATAAATACAATGAATGGATGAGTCGTACATTCACGGTCACCACTGAATGAATGCAGTCAGTATTACGAAGGATATGTCTGTTTATACAAACGTAGTGAATGTATGTTAATTGCGGTTCTAATAACTAAATTAAGATTAATATTATGTTCAATTTACAGATGATTGACGTGGCTTGGGAGAGTAGTACCGATTGGATTGTCGGTTAAAATGTAATGGCCCACATAAATTTCGTCAGTCGCTGCAAATTCTGCATTCCAAATTGATTTTTACTAATACTAGGTGACATTAAATTAATCATCATCATCATATCAGCCGAAAGACGTCCATTGCTGGACATAGGCCTCCCCCAGGATGGTTTGCTATAATCGCCACGCTTGGCACGCGGGTTGGCGATCGCAGTGCATGGTGTTGAGGTAAATTAATGCCTAAATATAATTGAAGTGTTAAATTTTCAACTCTCATGGCTGAGTCGCGCTTTCCAGCTTTTATTTAAGAATCAATGTCGCGAAAAGTGTTAGTGAAAACTGCTAAATGCTTCGAAAAACTGTGGGCTTCTCATAATGCAAATGAACCATTCTCCATCTCTTCCATCCATTCCTTGGCATGAGATCCTTTAGGATTAAGTAATATCCGATATTCTGTAGCAACCATAGTGATTATCCGTTATTTTTATTGAATTAGTCAAGCAGGAAGCTTGTTCAAGTAGGATTTAGGGCGACACGGTTTTTAAATAACATTATAAGTAACCCTATCTACCTTTTTGGACTAGCTCTGTTCTGTCTCCTGCTAGATAAGAAGGAAACTGTAAATTATGTCTTTCTTACTGCTCTGTTTTTCTTTTTTCTGATTGATTTCGTTGAGGGATTCAAAACGGTCGACACTGTTAGTTGATAAATGATATTTATTTTTGCATATATGTTACAAGTAACTCTTTTACACGTCAATGTTTTTGTCATATTAATCTAGATGAGGCCAGTATTTCCTAGCTGACTGACCCTGAGAAGAAACACCGAAACAAATTCAGAGGTCATAGTCTTTTTTGAAGTCCATACAATCGCCAATAAGTTCTGGCTCTGTAGCTGCAGTGGTTAGGAATAGTATGGAGGTGTTGTGAAAAAATAACATATGAATATATGTAGTAGTAGAAGTCTGAACATATTATAGTCATGTGATATGTAATTAGACATAGTCCTCACGACAGCCACATTACCATACAAGTATGGCGCCGAGCATCGACTGAGGACGACCGGTGTGCACGGTGCCCTGTGGCCATCTCACGCACTTCTTATTTATTATGTGTATGTCACATCGGCAGGGTGTGAGGTTATTTCCTTCATTTATTCATTAACAATTAAGTAAATAATAATAATATTGTTTTTATTTCCGTTGTGTATAACAATCATATAAATTGGCAACGTCTGGTCTCTGGTCCGAAACCTTTGTCCAACAAGAATGAAGCTAAAAGTTACTGTTGAATCGAATGGTATCTGTTAAATTCTGGTGGCTTTAAAATATTCTTAAACAAATGGATATAGTGAAGGCTACATCCAAATACATTTTCTTCTTCACGGAAAAGTTTATATTTCAGGTGCTGTGGTAATTTAAGTTGTCGCAAAAGCCAGGTCCTTAGCTTTATAGTGTTAGAATCTACGACTAAAATATTTTCATCTTTTAAACTGTTGGTAGATGCTACAGCATCTACCGACAGTTGCAGTATTGACTATTTTTGCAGTATTTTCTGCCTGCTTACAACTAAGCAGGCAGAAAGTACTGCAAAAATAGTGTCATGCGAGTAATAGAATAATAATGATGAAATAGATGATGAAAATGAAATAGTATTAGTAGTGTTGATGATGGAATAATATTTAGATGGTTGACTGGTTGGTTGGTTGTTTGATGGTTGGCCAAGATGGTTGGCGCTCTTTGGCGAGAGGCTTACGTTCAGCAGTGGACGGATATTGGCTGAAATGATGATGATGAAAAACCGTCCCATTGCGAATCGGATTTAAACGCGAAGAGAATTCATAAATCGCAAAGGTCATGTTTCTTCTATCCCAATATACACGTATTTGTTGTTATAGTAGCAATAAAAATACACACTATGACATATTCAACTGCCTACCTATTACAGGCCATGAGATACAGCCCGCTGACAGATAGACAGACGCACAGCGCGGTTCTATTCGGAAGAAATGAGTAACACTCAAATGAACCATCACCGTCAGAGGCCCTTAAGGCGGATTAGAAACTCTGACACTAGGGTGTGTGGAGTCGTTAGACCTTACTGCCCACACGATAAGAAGAAGAAGATTTCAAGGGATTTTCATTGAAGGGCCTCAATTTTGGCCCTTTCATAGAGGCAAAAGCTCAAGTGGCTGCAAAGAAATTGGGGATCCTAGCAAAGGTGAGACGGTACTTCACGCCGGAAGCAGCTGCTCAAACTCTATCAAGAGCAAGTTCGATCGTGTATGGAGTACTGCTCTCATCTTTGGGACGGATCTGCCAGAGCTTAATGCCCTTGAGTCAATTGAGAAACGAGCCGAGAGGATCATCGGCAATGAAAGGCTCGTCGCGACGAAGCTCCAAAGTCTTGAGCATCGACGACGAGTTGCTAGCCTGTCGGTTTTCTACATGTGTTGCATTTTGGGGAATGTGCGACGGAATTGCATAATTTAATTCCGCCAAGCCCGTTTCATCATCGGACCACAAGACGAACGGCGATGCGCCACCGGTACATGGTGGACATCCCACCCACACGCATAAAACGTTTTGGAACACATTCATAGTGCGTGCAACTAAAGAGTGGAATTCCCTGCCGGAGTCTGTGTTTCCTGATAGCTACAACCTGGGAGTCTTTAAGTCAAGAGTGAATAGGTTACTTCTAGGTAAGCGTGCTTCATCTTCGACCACATCATCGCTTACCATCAAACGCGAGCTTATCAATAGTAAAAAAAAGAACAAGTAACACTGATCCCAAAAAACATGGGCCACGGGCAGGAAAATGATGACTCATTAAAATTCAGGTGAAACCAATCAAGATGTACAATCAGGTACAATAGCATCCATATTGAGGGAGACCGGAAACTCCCCCTAAGGTCTTGAGGAAGGGGTCAGGGTCCCCTGCGTTACCGGCAGTCCATGGCGACCTACATCACCCTTAAAGGTAAAGTACAGTAATTACTTTGTAAGGATGTAGACCTAGGATGTAAGAAATATTGCGATGATTCATTGTGTCGAGTGTAGTTTTTAACCGACGAAAAGTCGACGCGTATTTTTTTTTTTTTATGAACACGCATATATTTTTAGAGAAAAGTCCGATTTAGATCATTCTCATTTAATTAATAGGGTATACGTCGAAGTTAGTGTCATTTAATTTGGAAAAAAATCCTACCTAAGGGTGGGAAAATAGTGGTGATTTATTGTTACTCACTGATTTTAATACTGAGTTGTGTAGTTTTTTTGTAGGCCTACCATGTTAGTAGTAATTAGTAGATTATAGCCACAAAAAATTATAAAATAAAAACTTTTTAACAAAAATATTACACTTCCGAAAAAACTGAAAAGCAAAAAATAATAAACCTTTTTAGAAAAAATAACTTTAATTTCGGAAGTCGGTGTTTTTGATTGTTTCTTCGTATTTTAACACCGACTTCCGAAATTAAAGTTATTTTTTCTAAAAAGGTTTATTATTTTTTCCTTTTCAGTTTTTTCGGAGGTTTAATTTTTTTTTAATCTCAGATATTGAAGTTGGTTTTTGAAAAGTTTACTTCATGAGCTGTCTGAATCTATTGCTAAATTATGGATAAGGATAGGAAAAAATGTATGGAAATTGAGGCTTTTTTGAGAGAATGCGACTGAGATGCAAATGCGAACGTTGTTGCTTAAAAAAAATTAAACCTCCGATAAAAATAACTTTAATTTCGGAAGTCGGTGTTTTTGATTGTTTCTTCGTAATTTAACACCGACTTTTTTTGCAAAAAGGTTTATTATATTTTGCTTTTCAGTTTTTTCGGAGGTTTAGTTTTTTTGTTAAAAGTTTTTATTTTATAACTTTTTGTGGCTATAATCTACTAATTACTACTAACATGGGTAGGCCTACAAAAATTGCTACACAACTCAGCTTAAAATCTGTGAGTGAACAATAAATCACCCCTATTTTCCCACCCTTAGGGTAGGATTTTTTTTACAAATTTGCATGGGAACATTTTCGCGGTAGACCCTATCCAATAAAAAAAGAATTATCAAAATCGGACTACTCTGTAAAAAGTTATGCGTGGTCATACATTACAATCAGTGAGTGAACAATCAATCATCCCCTGTTTTCCTACCCTTAGGGTTGGAATATTTTTCCAAATTTATATTGGACCACCCTCGAGGTATACCCTTTCCAATAAAAAAAGAATTATCAAAATGGGACTATTCTGTAAAAAGTTATGCGTGTTCATATATAAAAAAAATATATACGCGTCGACTTGAGAACCTCCTCCGTTTTTTCGTCGGTTAAAAAGTAGTACCTACAATTGGCCCTTTGATCGCAAACCAACAACCAAGGAGTTTTAGTGAGTTTTGCTGATCATCAATGCCACCGTAACTTTGTACAAGTCATTCTCACCGATATTGTAACTGGAGGAAGAAGTGCCAGTTTAAAGCAGACCGGTGGTGTTACACACTGGGGAAAGTTCTTGGAGTTGTTATTTTCTTCAGCTTAAAATCAAGGTAGTTAGATTTGGAAATCTACATCAGCCTGTACTATTCCCACCGATGGTACTCTAGCATTCGCTTTGTGGGAGAAGGGGGAGAGGCACATAATCCACAGTGCCAGCTCATCGTGGGTTAAAAGGATACCATGTCATGTCTTCCTAGGATTTCCCACGATGCTTTCCTTCGCCAGTTTTAAAGATTTTTGACGAAGTACTTAAAATCAAAAGTCCTACCTCGTCTTAGCTGAGAAGAAGTGGTGCAACAAACTTCTTAAGAATCGGAAATCATCAAAAGACTCTTCCCGCTCTGGGCGGAGAGAAAGGGAGTGTGGAGGGGGTGTGGAGGGGGTGTGGAGGGGGTGTGGAGGGGGTGTGTTCTCTTCTATGTAATGTCCATTAAATTATATAATAAGCTACCCGCATCAATAGAAAAAGAAGAGAAAATTAACATATTTTTAAGAACACTTAGACAATTATTGCTAAATAAATGCTACTACTCGGTAAACGAATATCTAAGTGATAGACTTATAAAATCATAACTTGAGTACATACCTGCCCAAGTCTTTAAATCTCATTCTGTTGATTGTCATTACATCTCTCAGTAGATAATATAATTAAGTTTGCTAATAATTTTACATAGTTAAAAAAATGCTTCCTCTCTCCTACTTATCTTGCTGTGCCCGACAGGGTCCACATGAACTAAACTTGTTTTTACCACCTAAGAATACATGTGGAATGCAATAAAGATATTGAGTTTTGAGTAACCCGTGTTCCTCCTGATGCCCTTTGCGTTCCAGGGCCGCGATGACTGTTCCCAACAAATTCCGCAACCCTGGAAGGGCAGCAAACCTGTAACACATCTCTCTTAGTCGCTTCAACCTATTTTCAATATCATTGTTATGTTTTCCTGTTACATAGGTTCTAGTATGTCTGCCCATGTATACATATAACCGGGTGTGTTGATACGAGCACTGTGAGCAGCGTGTGGGCTAGGCCGTGTTGCGCCACCTGGCGGTCACCCAGCACTTGTGTTGCAACGCAACCAGTATGTGTCGCCTGGAAGCATACGCGGATAGAGATGTGGCTGATGGTATCGATAGTTTTACTGTTGATTTTTTTCTCAGCTACTTGAATACCTTTTTGAAAAAACAGCACGTTTGTACAAGACCTGAAGAGCAATTCTCTTATTTTGGGCAAATACAGGAGAGAGGACTTTACAGAAAAGCTTTTCCGTGCATTAACGAATCCAAGCTACTCAATTTCCTATTTTATGTTCCTACCTTTCCGATCTCGAGTAAAGCTATGGTAGGCATCTATAAAATGCACTTGCGATTCGAGACAAATGTCCTTTAAAGAGGGCCACATTTTGAACAAGCCATGATTTAAAAAGTATCGATAAATCTGACTGCTGTCACATCACTATCGACCTGCTCATGTGCAGGGCGCGGTCGCTCGCCTTGCGCATATGTGCGAGCAACGTGCCGGTACCGACAGCAACATAAATAACTGAATGATTTGTACCGTCAGCCTTACAACCTTTTAGTTATGGTAAGATTTATTACATTTACTAGTTAAAAGAAGGCACAGAGGGTAAAATACTGGTGTTCAGTTGAATCTGGTATGACTGGAAGCCAACGCCAATATAGTTAGGAAAAGCTAGGCAGATTATGAGAGGAGACAGGGGGTAGACCGTGATTAACGGACTGTAATTCATGCCATGGCACATCAAGTAGTAATTTAAATGTATAAAGAGAGTTTGCCTCCATTAATGGCTGTTGGAGGCAAATCTGCGAAGCTAAGGTGGGATTGGGAGGGTAAAATTTACAGGAGGCACTATGAAAGATTTGCCAGGATCGTCAAGCGGTGGGTGCCTGAAGACGGACACCGTAACTAAAGCACGGATGTTCCTGACTAATTGGCCGGCGAACGCAGGAGGTAAAGATATTTTAAAATTTTGGGGGATTGCCCAGCTGTGTTTGTGAGATTCCGTAAAATTCCTACTTTATATCCGTAATTATCAGTTGTTTTATCACATTGTTTCGTTTTTAAGATTTTCAGAGACAACTTTCATTTCAAAAATTGATTCTGCCGACGCTACACTAAACTAACAATAATAATATATCAAAATATAAGATAATACGGTTCCGATCGGACACCGATAACGCGCACGATACAGCCGCTTGTTCTGCTGACCGTCGCATATATTAACCTAATTGATTTACATACATATTGGAGTGTCATTTTTGCGCACTGTGTGTGTAGTAATTGTCGATTTAATTTTAACTGACTCCAGGTGTTAAGGATTTAGTTTTATTGAGCTATTTATTATTGTCGAGGACAAAATTTACAATAAGGCCTTTCAGGGCAAAGTAAATTCTTACTATTCTCGCATTTATCGATCTTGACTCCTTGAACATGAAAAATACGAATCATTTTTTTTATTAAATAAGTCAAAGCTATATTTGCAATTCAAAACTACCGCAACTCCTGAAAGGATCACTCGTGACAGCAGTGGAGTTCGATGGAACAAGGAGAAATTGAAAATCCGCATTGAAATCTGAACATTGCATTTGCCTAAAAACCAACAGCAACTTTTGCATTATTGTCGAGGTAGGTAAACATTTCTCAATCAATAAAATATTTGAAAACATGGTGACAAAACTCGAAAATCTTTCCCTGAAAAGCTGACTTGACCTTGTATTGTATAGATTCAATTGCTAAAAGCTATTATATTTGTACACCAATTTCATTGGTAGCTAGGACATAGAGCTCGACTAAAATATTTACATAAGACCTTTATTGTCATACCTGTGTTCACAATTAAGGATTGATTGATTGAAAAGTGAAAGAATTGTTAAGTTTTTCGGGCAAGCAGTATTCTCTCTATAGCAGAGTACAGCAGCCCGGGTTGTCGAGAGTTCCCGTTATATAAAAACCTTGCAATCTTTGAGTTTCTTCTGGACCAGTCTGAGTTTCATCTCCCATAACCTTTTATAGGGTTCCGAAAAAAAACGGAACCCTTATAGGATCACTCGGGTGTCTGTCTGTCTGTCACAGCCAGTTTTCTCCGGATCCACTGGACCGATTCTGTTGAAATTTGGTACACATATGGACTTCTGTGACTCAAACACGGACGCGTTACGTAAATCATTAAATTTTTAGTATGGGGGTCACTTTTGGGGGTCAAACAAGAAAATTAAAAAAAAAAACTTTTTGAACAATATCTTGTGACATATCAAATGAAAGGGCTTACTGTGAGGGTTTTAATTATATTTTTTTCATAATTTTAAAATAAATGGTTTTGAAGTTATTCAAGAAATTAGACGAAAAACGACCATTCCTCCCTCTTATCTCAAAAACTACTGAGCCTAAAATTTTGAAAAAAATGGAGATAATAGATCTTTACCTAAATATTACAGGAAAACCTATTAGAAGTCTGTAGTGTTAAAATAACATGTTAAAAAAATTAAATTCGTTCGGAACCTTTTGCACGCGAGTCCGACTCGCACTTGGCCAGTTTTTTTACTTTTGATAGGCACGCGTTTGACTACTATTTCACCTGATTGTAAGCGATGATGTGGTCGAAGATGGAGCACGCTTGCCTAGAAGTAACCTATTCACTCTTGACTAAAGACTCCCAGGTTGTAGCTATCAGGAAACACAGACTCAGGCAGAGAATTCCACTTCTTAGCTGTACGCACTATGAATGTGTTCCCAATGGGTGGGATGTCCACCATGTACCGGTCGCGGTAGCGCATCGCCGTAGGTACGTCTTGTTGTCCGATGATGGAACGGGCTTGACGGAATTAAATAATGCAATTCCATCGCACACTTCTCAAAATGCAACCGGTAGAAAACCGACAGGCTAGCATATTGACGTCGATGCTCAAGACTTTGGAGCTTCGACTCGATGAGCCTATCATTGCCGATGATCCTCTTGGCTAGTTTCTCAATTGACTCAAAGGCATCAAGCTGGTATCTGGCAGATCCAACCCAAAGATGAGAGCAGTACTCCATACACGATCGAACTTGCTCTTGATAGAGTTCGAGCAGCTGCTTCTGGCGTGAAGTACCGTCTCACCCCAACTTTTTTGCAGCTTCTTGAGCTTTTGCCTCTATGAAAGGGCCAAAATTGATGGTAGATGTTAGTGTACTCTATTTAGAACTTAAGCAACTCAACTTCAGGTCAAAGGGTTACTTATTGAACCATTAGTTGTCTGGCATTTGGCACAATGTTATTGTTTTAAAATTAAGTTTCCTTAGTTTTGTTCCTACATTGTGTTCATCTGTGTGAAAAAAGACTGGTGCCAGATCAGTCTTACCTGGGGGTGGAGTAGAGTAGAGCAGGGACTCCATTCTCCGCACTTCAGACTCTTATTCGGTCCGTTGTGCGTGGTTATTCTGGCTACGTTAGCCAGCCTAGCTCCGCCCAAAAGCACAGAAGTTTCCTGGGAGCTTCACAGGCTTCGCGGAGCGACCTCACCGTTTTGAGGATTTGTTGACGTTGGGTAGCCACTGCCTCGCATTCCAGGATGACGTGGGCGGCTGATTCTTTGGCGTCAATGCAGCCCCTGCAAAGTGGACTGTCTGTGGCGCCTATGTTAAAGAGATGTTTGTTTAGAGGGCCGTTTGGCCCGTGATTGTCTCTGTAATTATTCTGAGGTTATTTCTACTTAGGCTGAGTCGTTTTGTTAATCGCGGATGTAGACTTGGCACTGCCATTTTACCTAGGGGTATCGTTTTACCTAGATGTCGAGGTCACCAATTTAATTTTTTAAAATGTTGTTTTAACATTACAGACTTCTTATATGTTTTTCTGTAATCTTTAGGTATAGAACTATTATATATGCTTTTTTTTCAAAATTTTAGGCTCTATAGTTTCAGAGATAAGTGGGGAGTGGTCATTTTTCGTCTAATTTCTTGAATAACTTCAAAATTGTTTATTTTAAAATTATGAAAAAAAAAATATTATTCATTAAAACCCTCATAGTAACCCTTTTGAAAGAAGAATAGGAAACACTTGGAAGAGATTCTGGTTGCTAAGCGAAGCCATGAAAAATAAAGAAATGCCTATGGCGGAGAAACGAAAAGTCTTCAATGCTTGCATACTGCCATGTCTTACATATGGATGCCAAACTTGGGCCTTAACTGAACAACAACAAAATAAATTAAATATTCGTCAGAATGGGATAGAGACAAGCGTATTGGGAGTATGAAGAAGGGATAAAATACAATTAAAAAAGATCAAAGGAAAGACTAAGTTTGGGAAAGTTCAATCAGTATGCCGAAAATTGAAATGGCGTTGGACAGGACATATGTTGAGAGAAAAGAAAGAGAAATGGACCAGAATAATAACGGAATGGTACCCTAGGGAAAGCAGAAGAAGTAGAGGTAGACAGCCAAAGCGATGGGAAGATGATTTAAAACAAGTAGCTGGGCTAGAATGGTTACGTACAGCAAAGGACAGAAACATGTGGAAATCCTTAGAGGAGGCCTTTGTCGAAAGACAAGCTGTTAAGAGGGGAGATAAACCGAATGCCGAGAATATGTTTTAGTTTAATAAGTTAATTTATAGTTTTCTTACCTCTATTGTTATAATTTTTTAAGTAACTTTGGTCAAATAAGTAACAGCAATAAAGGCTTATTTTATTTATTTTAAGTAACCCCTTTCATTTGATATGTCACACGATATTGTTCAAAAAACTTATTTTTTAAATTTTCTAGTTTGACCCCCAAAAAAGACCTCCATACTAAAAATTTAATCATTTACGTAACGCGTTCATATTTGGGTCACAGAAGTCCATATGTGTACCAAATTTCAACAGAATCGGTCTAGTGGATCTGGAAAAAACTGGCTGTGACAGACGGACAGACAGACACACACCCGAGTGATCCTATAAGGGTTCCGTTTTTTGTTCGGAACCTAATAAAAAACAAATGTTTTTTTTCTATCT
Organism: Lacanobia wlatinum; assembly: GCA_947578705.1. Taxonomy (NCBI): domain Eukaryota; kingdom Metazoa; phylum Arthropoda; class Insecta; order Lepidoptera; family Noctuidae; genus Lacanobia; species Lacanobia wlatinum. The sequence continues at coordinate 2,821,442 of OX388046.1, read as the reverse complement.
GTTTGCATGCAAACTAAGTCCACATGCTCTACGTCGTAGAACGCAGTTGCATTGCGCTACAATATAATCCGTTGTACCGTAGGGTTTCTTCCTAGTGGCAGTCAGCCGGATTGTGCTCTAATCTCGTTGTGCATGCGCCGAGGTTTAGCTCAAACGTGCCCAGTGCGTATACATAAATAGGTTTAAGCTGTTGTTATTGTTTTAAATGTTTGAAGACCTACTGGGAATGTAAACAAAGATTTCTATGAAGAAAAGCAAGGAGCTCGTGGCTCAGTAATATCAGCCGCACGGTTCGTTTTTCGAGGTTCAGCAGCGCTTGCCGAGAACGGTCTATAGATGGGATCATAAATTACATATCGACACCCCTCTGTGATTCGGAAAGCACGTTAAGAATTTGGTCCCGGCTGGCATTTGTAGATCTTTACGGATAGTCAGAAATAAAAAACTCTGACACCAGTCTTGCAAGGGGTACCGTATTACCCAGAGGCGGATCCATTATAGTCATGACCCTACCGAGGGTGGGTTTTATCAAAGTAAACACAAGACGAACGGCGATGCGCCACCGGTACATGCTGGCATGGTGGATATCCCACCCACAGGCACAAAACATTTTGGGAACACATTCATAGTGCGTACAGCTAAGGAGTGGTATTCCCTGCCGGAGTCTGTGTTTCCTGATAGCTACAACCTGGGTGTCTTTAAGTCAAGAGTGAATAGGTTACTTCTAGGCAAGCGTGCTCCATCTCCGACCACATTATCGCTTACCAACAGGTGAAATAGTGGTCAAACGCGTGCCTATCGATAGTAAAAAAAAAACAATCAAAAAGTACACAACATTTTGTTTTGCTAAACGCATGATAAGCCTCCTTGGACTAATTTTCCTAAATTCTTCAATGACTTCGTTAGTTTGTAGACTACCAAAGAAATCTGTGACTTTTTCTTGAGCCCCTTAGCCCCCCTGCATCCACCATTGGTATTAGCTACTGTGTTGTGTATGTAGCTAGGCAGCCGCTCCATGTAATGTACTGGTATTCAGCTGTATCCGATTTGACTGGAAGTCGACCCCACTCCTATATAGTTGGCTAGACAGTATGAAATGCTAAACCACCTATATTACAAAATAAAGAAATTAAAGTGTTTGCCTCAACATAACTGCTCAAACAGTTTGATTAAAAGCGTGATTTTACGAGCGCACATAATTGCACACTGCCACAGAAACTATCAACATAAGTATATAGTTTGGTAAATAAATTAAACGTATGTAACACTTACGAGTAGGTAGATATCAATCTATTTCTGGGCGTGGGCCATGCTCGCTAAAGATCAATGTCAGTCGCTGTTGAATTAATTAAGATATTTTGTAGTTATTGCCGTGTAATTGTAAGTAAATATGTTATGTATTTTAAAACGGGATATTATAATATAATATAATAATATATATAATAACGGGATATTGCATATCAAATAAATAATCGCCTATCAATACATACTCATAATTTATATTCTTTTTTACATCAAATAACTTACTTCACTACAAATAAACTAAATGTTTAACAAAACTCAAACTGCAGATAATTCGAAATCATACATCAATATGACATTACTTTTTTCCTCATAATGCAATACAGTTAAATTTATTTTTGTACAAAAATACTACATACATAGCATAAATACTGACTGCACAGCAAATTATCCATATTTATGGACAACACCCCGACTCAGACTACCCCGACTCGGATAGGTTAGGTTAGAAGGAAGGCGCTTTAGCCTTCGTGGTTATGATTATTAGCTGTGCATTGATGAAAATTTTTGCTTTAGGAAAAATCGCTGTACGCTGCGAAAATAAATTGTAGTGTGTTTAGTGATATTTGAGTTGAATATTTTTGCTGTGCAATCAGTAATTTTGATGGGAATTCGGAATCTTAATGCTTAGAAAAAGGATTTTTTTTTTGATTTGCGTTTAAATACTACCCTTTTAAAACGACTTCAAAAAAAGGAGCAGGAGGTTCTCAATTAGGTTGTATTTTTTTTCTCATAACTCCGTCGTTTATGAAACGATTTGAAAAAAATCTTGTTTTATCTGACCCTCAGAATTTTTATATATATAAAAAGGAAGTTTGACTGTTATATCAAAATAGTTGGAATTCGTTTACTTGGCTGACGGTTTTTAGTCATCCAAGTAAACGAAATTGCGTATTTTGCTTTCGTGCGATTGTCGTCCAGTGGTGTTTTTAGGTCATCATCATCTTCCTGCCCTCATCCCATGTTACTTGGGGTCGGCGCAACACGTTTTTTCCTTCCATTCTGTTCTATCAGTCGTCACTCTATCACTAAGTCCCTTTTCTTTCATATCGCTCCTCACACAATCCATCCATCTTTTTTTTGGCCTTCCTCTCCCTCTCCATCCATCCACATTCATGTTCATAACTCTTCTAGTTACATGCGTTTCATCCCTCCTCTTCACATGACCATACCAAGACAAGCGATTCCCTTTTAACTTTTCCGTCACTGGCGCCACTTTTAAACTACCTCTAATGTACTCATTTCTCACTTTATCCATTCTCGTTACTCCACACATCCATCTCAACATTCTCATCTCCGCTACATGCAATCTATTTTCATCCGTCTTTTTGGCAGCCCAACATTCTGGTCCATACATTACGACAGGTCTTATCACAGACTTATAGATTTTCCCTTTCCCACTGGTGTTTTTAGGTGTGGGTGAAAAATAAAAAAACTTTTTACAAAAAATAAAAACGACTTCCAAATAAGAAAAACCGGTCAAGAGCGAGTCGGACTCGCGCACCGAGGTTTCCTCGTAGATCCAGAGATTGCATCACAAACTCACAAACTTTACCTCTTTATAACATTGGTATAGAAGAACATACCATTTTTAATATAATTAAAAAGAAAAAACTTCATTTTACAAAAACTTAATTGGAAATCGATACATATCGCGCGATCTATTAAAATGCATTAGAACAAAATTTTCTTTTTTCGTGTTGAGAGTTTGAGACCCTGTAACTGCGGTGTAGAATATGCAGTTTTAGGTCAGCACCATCTCTTTACAGATAGTGGAACTAATTTATTCTTTGTTGATCTGATGATTTCTGAAAAACTGTGCTATTTAGAGACATTGTTTTATTTTTACTGTAATCTTTACATAAACTTCTATGATATGAAGATAAGAGAAAAATCTGAAAATATTCTATTATTTTCAGATTTTTCTCTATGCAAACTTCGGAGACAAAGGGTCAAAATTTCAACATTTTACGACATAAGTCGAAAACCACGTGGCGCTCTTTCATATGATACCCCACATGCCCTAGTAGCCCCACTTCGAATTTTTAATAATCCCTTTTGTCGCTGCTGCAAGAAAAAAATTTTTTTTTTCTTATTTGCAAAATAGTTGAACAAAGGTCATCTAAAACTATTATTCCAAATTTCAAAGTTCATAGCATTAGTAGTTCTTCAGATATCTAGCTGTGACAGACTTAGTCACACCATAAAGGTTCCTTTTTACCATTTTGGTACGGAACCCTAAAAACACTACAAAGTAAAAAATAAATTTAATTTCGGAAGTCGGTGTCAAAATACGAAGAAACTACCAAAAATACCGACTTCCGATATTAAAGTTATTTTTTACTTTGTAGTGTTTTTTTATTTGGAAGTCGCTTGTATTTTTTTGTAAAAAGTTTTTTATTGTCGATTTGTTTCGTCCGGTGCAACTTGGGCGTTCAGTTTCAAGGGCTGAGTTATACTTTCAGTTGATACGAATAAGCTTGTGTCAAATAGAACATGATTGTATCTACAAAAAATAAGTAAAATAGTTGTTTTTGGGCGTGTGGCCCGCCAATGTTTTATTATATTCAAAAATAAAACATGGTTTCATACGTTCAGAATACAATTAAGAAAATTTTTCAAGAAAATTAAGTGCTACCTTTTACAAGATAATAAACCTCCCCTCCTCAAAACTCCTCAAACCGACCTCCCCAAAAAGGTTTTCGTAGCTTTCAAAGACTTTCAGAGAATTTGACGACAAACATAAAAGTTTCAAAGCTTTGATGTTGACGCCCAATTATAAGTAAGTCAGTTCAGCATCAGATCTTGCAACTTAAGTAAACAAACAAACATTAGCAGTTAGTGGTTTAACTACAAGATGAATAGTTAAATATGGTTCCCAGTCTGTAGCAAGCTGTCACAAGTCAAACAGTCTGCGCACTGTCAATATTAATGCTAATAAGCGAGGCTTTTATCTGCACATGTGTGAACGCGTTTAGGGTTGTCGAGCGCTGTGAGTAAATTAATGTGGATTGTTATTTAACTAAATGATAAAAGGTTAAATAAGGTTCCCAGTATGTCAGAGTAGTGGAAACGCTGTCACAAGTCAAACAGTCTGCGCACTGTCAATATTAATGCTAATAAGCGAGGCTTTTATCTGCACATGTGTGAACGCGTGTAAGGTTGTCGAGTATTGTAAGTAATTAATGTAAACTGTTACTTAACTACAAGATAAAAAGTTAAATATAGTTCCCAGTCTGTAGCAAGCTGTCACAAGTACAGCAGTCTGCGCACTGTCAATATTAATGCTAATAAGCGTGGCTTTTATCTGCACATGTGTGAACGCGTGGGCTGTCGAGGGTTGTCAGTAATTTTTAAAGTTTTTGTGGTTTAAAGTAGTTATAAGGTCATTTTATTAATTTAGCTATCAACTTAACTTTAATCTTACTATTAAGTAAGCTGGTCAATCTGCAAAGAGTGTAAAAATCTGTAGAATAAAATAAAAATGCCCTTTATTTCCAGCACATTCACTACCACACATCTTCACAATATTTGAAAACTTAATTAGAAACACATGTACAAATATTTAATAAAAAATCTTCAGCTAGGTATTATTTACAATCTTTCAGGTAATTCCTTCGTTTTCTTCCTATAACAACTGTTTGTTTCTACTCGTAGCTAAATACAATCAACACTACTAAAGAAAGAAAGAAAGAAAACTAGTTTATTTGGCACACACAAACACACACAATGTAAAAAGACGGGAACACAAATAAAAACTACAAACTACACACAACAACTACATACTTATAAATCGTTTTAACACAAATCCTTCTATTTTCTTCTTATTATAGCCGTTGGCTGCTATCTTCCAATTATTTTTTTATCGATTACTTTTGTAGGCTCTTTTTTAGAATTTCTCAATCTAGTTTGTCGTGCGTGCTAACCCTATGTTCACATGTCGTTTGACGACAACGCACTGCATCGCGGTCAAGGCCGCCAACTGATTTTTATACACAACCCGTCAAGTGCGAACTGTTCCTTGAGTGTCCGCAATATTACCGGCTTTTATTTAAGCCCAGTCCTGTCCTGACCTCGTGAGGCCTACCTTTGACATTACAGACGTATGTAATGAATACATGAATATTTATGTATCAGTTTTTAGGGTTCCGTACCAAAATGGTAAAAAGGAACCCTTATGGTGTGACTAAGTCTGTCCGTCTGTCACAGCTGGATATCTCAGAACTACTGATGCTATGAACTTGAAAAGACAATATTCAAATTCGCCCTGTGCAACAAAAGTATCGGACATACACGATAATTCATGTTCTATTTTATTATATTAGTTGCAAATACTTCTGTAACACGGACTAGCTGCATGCCAAAATGAACATTAAAAAGTATTTTCGCGAATAATAACATGAATCGCCGCCATCTTCACCAAACGTCATGTCATGTCAAAAAAGATTAGGGATGCCCAATCGATTGTATCAATCGATTTAATTTTTAAAGAACTGTAGTGTATTTTAATATGAATCATATTTTGAATTTATTTCGAATAAAGAGCAAACAGAAGATACAATAAAAGCATTCAATTACCATTCCATATATTATTCCCTAAATGTATACTTAATTCAAAAAAACCTACTGAATATAGGTACTTTGTGCATGAGGTCATACTCGATTTTAAATATATAGTAAAAATAATGCTGAAGTGATCAAAACCTTCGTATTTCACCATGATCATTATTCAGGGTTTTCTTATGATCTTTTAAGGAAGTGTGTGGTTTACTTCTAACTAAAAGATTAGGTATTTACGACAATTAATATAAAAATAACTCTCCTGTTGGGCTTCGCCGCAATCGGGTAAAAATACTTATCGTTACTGAATATATTAAGTAGGTAGGTACTATAAATGTTTTTGTTATGTTATACAAATGTTATCAAGTATTAATATTACAAAAAGTATCGAAGAGTGTTTTTATAAGTAAAGTCGGACATTGTCATCCTTGTAACAAAATCTTAGGGAATATCGATAAGTTGTATCGTATTTTTACACACACTCCTATTTTTGACGTCACTAAATTGTCACTTGTCCGTCTGTCACCTGTGCTTTCACTGTTTACATAAGCGTCGCTTGCTCTTTGTAATTGTGTCGGTGTGTTTTGGTGACTTTCGGGACTACTAATATTACGACTTGGCTTGGCTATTATAATGGACTCTGATTGCTTTCAAAAACGACTTACCTGGCTATGATTTTCGGAGTACAAACGATAACTTGGCAGTCATAAATGGACTAACGCATACGCTATGGAAGTGTATTTTGTGTAAATTACGGCTCTGCTGGTGGTTCCATGTTGTTGGAAGATGAACAGATTCGTCATTGAGTACAACAATGGACTGCACCTCTTTTGGTAATTACATTTTTACTTTGTTTGCACCTATATTATTTTTTGTTGTACCTATATTATTCTGTTTGCGATCTCTCAGACTTTTTTTTACTAATAAGTTTCTATACTTGACCTTACACATTATGTTTGCAATTATCGTTTTCACAAAAAAAAGTAACAATTTATATAGTATTTTGGTATATTCATTATAATAGAAACAATCTGATAGGTAAATACTCTTTAAAAATACAATTGAACTAAGTATGTTTTTTTTTAGGTTCAAGCTCATGATCTCATATGCACCACTTGTTGGACAAGAGCTCAAGAGATGACTAACACTTCAGTAACAAGTAATGTTGGTAGAAACTGTGCACTCTGCAATAGAACGTTGGCACCTCTGGCACGCACACTCACATCATCTGATTCATTCATCTGAAGACGGCATATTCTCCATAATGATGCCATTCTTGTGCAAATACAGCAATTAGTTGCACCACTAATAGTAAGCTTTAACCTCCATTTGTAACCAATTATATTTATAATGGCTCTGTATAGAAGAGAAAATATAAAATAAAACATGTTTATTTTATACTTATAACATGTTTTTATATTACAGGTGACTGCAAATGATTACATATGTCATGCTTGTCATACATTATTTGTTAATAGAGTTCCACAACATCACAAGATTTGCAAGAAGTACCAATGGTTGGTCATCAACATGATCAACGTGTGGTATGTGGTTGTTCACTGGCACGAATCCAATGTCACTCCGTACAAACAGAAAGTATCAGCCACATTTTAGATATTGTGCGAAATTGAGTTCAGCCCTGAGAGGTGAAAAACGTTTTTGATTGGTTAGCTATTGCAAGAAATTAGGCTATGGTAAACATCAGATACCCATGCAATAACAGTCATTGACCCTCATACATTTATTGACTTTCCAAATAACAAAAACAGAAATAATGACATAAAGCTGTCCTGAATCAACTTCTATCGTGATCCTTTAGGTTTTCTAGTAATGAAAAACGGTTCATAATTTATTGTTTGAGTATCCACGAAGGGATATTAGGGAAAAATCTATGTACTTTATTGCATGTTTATCTGGTGCCGACCATAGTATGCTTAAAGTACTATTTTGCTTGATGCTTGATGTACTATTTTGTTTAGCAAATAGATCTTTTCTGGTCAGTTATAGTCATGCAACATTTGTAGTGTAAATTGTTTTATTTATTGTACTATAAATGCAATGTGTAACCAACAATTATTTATTTTTTTGTTGTAGATTCAGCCATCAGATTTGAATGAACTACAATTAAATAATTCCAAAACCATATGTATATTACGAGACAAAATTCACAGCCGCCATATCAGCAATAAAACATATTTTGTTTACATAGTAATTGATTGAAGCAATCGTACAATATTGCTGTAATTGCATCATTGGGCGCAGAACCATCGGTTGCTGCGCCCATGTTGTGACCATTATTTTGTATTAAAACTATGCGAGACATCAAAAATAATATCGTCCCCTGCACAGTTTTTAGACAATATTTTAATTGCCAATTTAGATGAACAATAAACATGAAATTAAAATGTGTGTTTTATTTGTTATTCAAACAGAATCAGTAAGTTAAAGTAAGGACTGTAGGTTTAACACAACTTACCGGCTACCTAATTGGTAAGGCTGGTTTCATAGTCACGCGTTTGAACAGCGCGCAATGTTTTAAATATACATTAACATAAACAAACATTTAATCTCTCTCCAAAACCAATGCTAAGAAAACAGGTATCCACTATCTACCTATGTTAATTAGATTCTATGCATTTAAACGTTGCACTTACCTATTTACTAACAATTAGGCTTTAGAAAAAAAAACTGCAAAGGTACCTAATTATTTAGGTAGGTACTAAAAATAGCTAAATGTATTATGATTTTGTTAATCAGTTTCTTAAAGATCACTCGGAGCTATGAAAAACTATATCTAATATTCGTTGTTATGGTTAGATTATAACCTCAAAATCTGATACTTTTTTGGACATATATCTTTTCTGCAGCTAGTCCGCTATGAAAATAAGATCTTATAGGAGTTTACTAATGATCAACAATACAACACATAATTTTCCGATGCTCCTGGCTCCAGGGCGAACATTGTATGGGCGCAGAGCAATCTCCTTTGGAATAGTTTAAGATGACCTTTGCTCAACTTGCAAATAAGAAAGAAATAAAATTGTAGGCATACACTTTTTTTGCAACTGCGACTGAAAGGGGTTCTAAAAATTCGAAGTCATATAAAAAGAGCGCTATTTGTAAATTCTCGGTCATTTTTTGTTTTTGATTAGGCCGCAAGGTTTTCGACTTTTGACGAAAAAATTTAGAAAAATTGATCATTCCCCCTCCCTTATCTCCGAATTTTGCATAGAGAAAATCTGAATTATGGTATGTGATAGAAGATTATGTAAAGATTAGGTACAGGAAAAATAAAACGATGTCTGTAAAAAGCGTACTTTTTCAGAATTCATCAACAATCATTACATTACAAGATTACAAGTGGAAATTATTTATATTTTTATTTTCCTACTCCTCCGCTGTACTTTTCTGATTAAATTCGTTGCAGGATCCAAGACAGTTAAATCGTTTCTCCGGGACTCGTCGGGCTTCATTGGCTCGGCGTTTTTCTGGTGGTCGCCACTGTTGATTCTGGCTTTCAGGAGTTGCAGTGGTTGGGAATGTGTGGCGGGCTTGTCCCAAAAAAAAAAAAAAAAAACATTACATTAGTTCCAATAGCGGGCAAGAGATGTCTCCGATCTAAGACTGCAATATACACCGCAGTGTTGAAATTCTCTCGGCCCTGTTTCAAGCCATGGTCCGGAGCGAGGAGACTTGGGAAGCGGTCACCTCCTTCTGCGAAGCAGTAATGCTAGCGAAGGAGGAAGCCGAACGCGTGAGAGAGAGGGAAACATCACGTCCCAGCCGCCGCAACAGAAGAAGACGCCCCGGGCGTCGGGACTCGCAGGGCACCTGAATACCAGTATTTACATGGAACAAAGTGGCGTGTATTTTTTATTTGCACACCATATGTAATGGTAGAATGTAAGGGCCCAATATAGTTTTAAGATCTTGTATCAACCTACATTGTACTACATTCTGGCAAATAAACAGATTTGATTTGATTTAATTTTTTTTTTGTGGTGTGTTTGCTCTTGACTCTAGTCTAGGTCAGAGATGACAGAGACAAAGTCTACGATGGAGCGAGCTTACCCAGAAGGAGCTTGTTCACTCTAAGTTTGAAGAGATTAGGGTTGTAAGCGTTTGGAAACACAGACGCAGGTAGAGAGTATTTATTTCGGCCACAATTGGCCATACAAAATTATATAACTATTGGGTAACCTGATTGTCTGATAAAAAGATGATTCTGTGCTTCGGAAGGCACGCATAAGCCCGGTCCCGGCCGCCAAATGGCGGTCGTCAGATAAACCATGTCAGAGGCCTTTGAGGCGGCTTAGAAACTCTGACACTAGGGTGTGTGGGGTCGTTAGACCTTACTACCCACACGATAAGAAGAAGAAGACCACCATTCCTGTAAAGGTGCGTTTAAAACAAAGAACAAAGAGGAGTTACAAGAGAATTCTTCTTTGATCTTTTAGTGTAAACAAAAGCTCGTTTTCAGCGTTTACACCAAAATATCAACGAGCAAAAATGAGAACCAAAACCAAGAATTCTTGCACAATAGATGTTTAGATCAGCCGAACGAATGCTCATTGCTTATTCATGTCAATTCTGTGGTTGGTAGAGCTTCGTTATGTCTGACTCTGACAACAATATTATAATTGTGTATTATAAAAGTGCTGCATTTATTATTTTGTCTCAAACGCTCAAAAAGAAAAGAAGGAAGAGACTTCTGTCTGGTGAAGTCTGTGTCCGTTTACTCTCCGCCCGATCTTGGCCCGAGAGGCACCCCTCGGGTATGGCGATACAGGTCAGCAGATTGGATGGCATGCGTTCTTTCTGTGCATGTCCTTGGCAGCCTACTTGCTTTTCTTCGACTGATGCTTCACCGTGCGCGGATGCCGTGACAGATGTTTTGCGGAGGTGGTGCAGTTCCTACATTCCGTTCTCTGACATAATAATGTCTGGTGAAGCTCGTCCAAGGCATTGCAGTTGGTATCAAAGCCGACTGCAATCGCGCTAATGCGCGACTAAAATACGCGGCGTACTTAGCATGGGTCGACGTTCGTACGCACAAAGCGAATGACGTGAGTCAGGAAAAGAGAGCCTTCAACAGGGCTGCCAAGTCCTGCAAGAAGGTGTTGCGGAGGGCTCGGTTTGACCACATTAGCCGAATAGGGAACAAACTTGCTTCATACCCAGCAGGTAGCAAGGCTTTTTGGTCCCTGGTTAAATCGGTCGAATCGAACTTCTGTCGCCTCTCACTACCACCACTGCTGAGACCCTACGGGTCGCTGGCCTATCCGCTGAGGAGAAAGCGAACTTGTTTGCTTCTTTTTTTGCGGAATCTTCACTTCTGGATCCTGGTGGCGCGAGACCCCCTGCTTCTCCTGATGGATGGAAGTCGAGTATGACGAACATTCGCATTCATCAGAAGGACGTCCCCGGGCACTGCGTAACCTAAACGTGAACAAGGCTAGCGGCCCCGAAGGGATGCCGGCTTGTTCTGAAGACTTCTGCGCCTGAGTTGTCTCCGATCATGACACGCTTATTTCGCATTTCGTTTGAGACCGGAAAAGTGTCAATTGCTTGGAATTGCTTAAACCCGGTACCTTGCTGTTGCTGAGAGATACGTGTCCGGCGCACGAACTGGAGGGTCGCAAGTCCGGTCTTACCGGGAGGCTATGGTTGAACGTTTATACGTGTCCTTACTGGCTGTCTCTGAATGGGGCGATGCCAATTTGGTCAAGTTTAATGTTGCGTGTCTTTTTTCCACCAAATTGAGCTAATTCTACCCAACTCTATCTTTCCGAGGTGTAAACGTGTCAATAACCGACCAGCTTGGGTTTCTTGGGGTTACATTAAAATCTGCCCTCAATTTTGGCCCTTTCAAAGAGGCAATAGCTCAAGTGGCTGTAAAAAGTTGGGGATCAGCAAAGGTGAGACGGTACTTCACGCCGGAACAGTGGCTCAAACTCTATCAAGCGTAAGTCCGATCTTGTATGGAGAAATGCTCTCATCTTAGGAAGGATGGATCTGCCAGATACCAGCTTGATACCCTTGAAAATAGAAAAGAGAAAATAAATGCAAAATTAATATCTGTTGGTGAGGCTCGAACCATGTGTACTTTCTCGTTCAAAACAGACATTTTTGAGTATTGCTCGTGCTCTATAGGATATTTATAGCCTATAACTTGACCGTACCTATGAGGATTATTTATGCAAAATTTGAACAAAATCGGTTCTGTAGTTTTCTCGCCAATTGGAAACATACACCTTAAGATTTGCTATTATATTATATGTATAGATTTACAGAATATTATTATAGTAAATAAATTATATTGTAACGCTTGGTCATTATAATAGTCTAAGAGCTTCGAGTGAGATTGTGGCAAGGCTGAAATTAGGGCATTATTTAGTCCAATTCATTTATACCGAAAAAAACACTCTTTCGTTTTTTTTTCCATTACAATAATAATTTCTGGTATTTTCTGCATATTGTTTTTGTAAATGTACTTTATTGCTCCCTACTGGATTCGTTACAACGATTATTTTAAGGCTCAAAATGCGTTCGTGCGAGTAACACGTGTGCTCGTATTTGGCGACGATTGGTCTGTTGGACTGACGCGAGTGTAGTATATATATCCACAGTATGATTTTCTTTTGTCATCATCATCATAACAGCCGGAAGACGTCCACTGCTGGACATAGGCTTCCCCCAAAGGGGGGGGGGGGAGGGGTTGCCAGAATCGCCACGCTTGGCAGGCGGGTTAGCGATCGCAGTGTTTGGTGTTGCGTTTTACTGAGAACACTGCTGCCCATTCCGGGTGGGTCCCTTAGTCGCCTCTTACGACACCCACGGGAAGTGATGGGATAGTATTGTTCTTTTACGGCACCATACGGCACCGCCCGACACCATACGGCGAACCTGTACAGTACTGAAATTGAAATGATAAAAATTCTACCGATCTTTGAATACTTTTATTCAAGTACTTACATGCTTTATTTTAGATAGAAAAACCGGTTAAGAGCGAGACGGACTCGCGTGCAAAGGGTTCCGAACGAATTTTTTTTAACATGTTATATTAGTACTACAGACAACTTATAGATTTTCCTGTAATTTATAGGTAAAACTCTATTATCTGGTTATTTTTCAAAATTTTAGGCTCGGTAGTTTCGGTGATAAGGGGGGGAATGGTCATTTTTTGTCTAATTTCTTGAATAACTTCAAAACCATTTATTTTGAAATTATGAAAAAAAAAAATTAAACCCTTATTAAGCCCTTAACCATACGGGTACGGGTGTGATGCCATCTGTTGACCAAAATAGTACTAACAACAGCATGAGAATTACATCAAAACATATTTTTTAGTTATTTGTGGTACCTACTTTTAAAACGTCTTAAAAAAAGCGATTCTTTTAATACCTCAAAAATATCGTTCGTTGTAGTAAAAAATAATTTCTATTTGTCCTATTTGTTTAATATAGGTACGATTCTTTGGGCCAAGCGTCTTCGCCTCGGGAGACCGCAAATGTTTTGTATTTACTAAGTATAAGTATTATTAGCGGTCTTCCGACGCGATGATGCTTGGCCCAAAGAATCGTACCTATATTGAACTAAAAGGATCAATAGAAATTATTTTTTACTTTTTATTAAAGTTCTTTTTGTCGGGGTTTTTTTTAAATTTTTATTTCTTGTTTTTTAAACTTTATTTTCTTTTCGTTAGTTAATATTCCTCATGCCCTTTCAATGTACCTAGTATACATTATTCTACTAGTCAAGCCCTATCATTTGATACCCATATTGAGGGATTTGTGAAAAATAAAATGGAACTAGCCATTTTGTGATGGCGGCCATCTTCGATTTGAAATTTGTCATAGTGTATAGTATTTTACTAGTCAAGCCCTTTCATTTGATACCCATATTGAGGGAGTTGTGAAAAAATATGTAATCCGCCATTTTGTTGCGACAGCCATCTTGGACCGATTTTCATCAAACATAGCTAAGAACACTCCCGACTAATTCACCTTTTAAACAAAAGAAACAAAATTAAAATCGGTTCATCCGTTAGGGAGCTACGATGCCACAGACAGATACACACACACATAGCTATAACCTGGGAGTCTTTAAGTCAAGAGTGAATAGGTTACTTCTAGGCAAGCGTGCTCCATCTTCGACGACATCATCGCTTACCATCAGGTGAGATAGTCAAACGCGTGCCTATCAATAGTATAAAAAAAGGTCTGAGAGCTCTGGGATCTTGGATTACTACTTTAAATAGTTTTTAGTTTTTGCATATCCATCTGATACGGACCTCATGCTGCTGTGCAAAACAGCCATCACCTCATAGTGTGAACAAAATGACAATTGTTTTATTTGACACAATTCTTAATTCAAACGTTTCATTTTCGATTGAAACTTTTGTTTCGAGTTGTTCGTAGGTGGGGTATGGACGTGTGGATTATTAAAACAGAATTTGTGAGTTGTGAGGTGTTTGTTGAGTTCCCAATCAATCCCTGATGAGAGGAACCCCCCGTGACATGCCTGGAAGCGAAAGTAGCGGATTAGACGCTACACCCGGGAATCATGATTCCCGACAACAAAAACGGGACTACTATTGCTTGGCATGGCGGCAACCGTTCCGATGAAAAAGCATTCGTTTTGCCAATCTACATTTACACTGCTTTTTTTGGTGCTATATTTCTCTTCGGACCGTTGCTTATAAGAAGAGGACCCAATATAGGGTAAGGCCACAATCTTGATCCAGACATAAGAAAGAAAATCTTTTTTTTTTTGCTAGGATTCCTTACCCAAAGGGTAACCAATGGAACCCACCTAAGCCTCCGCTGTCTGTCCGTCCGTCCCTCCGTCTATCAGCGGTCTATATCTCATGAACCGTAATAGGTAGACAGTTGAAATTTTCACAGAATGTGTATTTCTGTTGCCGCTATAGCTATAAATAAAAAATACGATGGTGCGGAACCCTTCATGCGCGAGTCCGACTCGAACTTGGCCGGTTTTTTTTTCTAAGGGATGTTCAGTGGAAAGAGGCTACTCCGTCAAGAATTCTAGATAAATGATTTTCGGGAGCCTAGCTGCAACTCGCACTTACGCGGTTACGTTAGGCAAAATCAAAATCAAAAATCGTTTATTCAAATTAGGCTGAGAGCCAGCACTTTTTGAGCGTCAAGTTTTACAAAAGACAGTCCCCTAAAACGCCCGCCCGTCACCACTTCCTAGTGTTTTAGCTGTGGAGAAGAAGTGGCCAACAAACTCCCCAGCAACACATCTGTAACGTTTTAAGAACTTGAATCTACTCGTATTTATAGTACGCCAAGTAATTAACACATGACACAAAAAAATAATTAAATATTATTTACCACTTGTTAGCTAGCACACTATGATACTGATAGAAAAGAATATAAAAAAAATGAATTGACCTACATAGTCAGATAAAAAAAAAATATATATATTATATGAACACATAACCTGTCATAAGCTATTTTTTTTTTTACTATATATAGGCATACGTTTGACCACAATCTCATCTGATGGTAAGCGATGATGCGGTCGAAGATGGTGCACGTTTGCCTAGAATCAACCTATTCACTCTTGTCTTAAAGACTCCCAGGTTGTAGCTATTTGGAAACACAGACTCTGGCTCTGGAATTACTTATTGCTAGGGAGCTGGCGAGCATTTAAGTATATGATTTGCCCGTACTTCGTATTGATTGGCATTAAAGTTGGGATCAATACGACAAAATTTTCTTAAATTAAGGTCGTACGTTGCTGCGTTTTTTAGCTATAGTGCTTTGAATCTGTAAAAAAGAAGCTCTACTAAATTATTTTCTCGTAGCTTTCATTTAAAAACCCCCTGAATATAAAGAAAAATTGGCAGACATTTTACTTACTGACTTTAACCATTACAGCTCGTTGAAGTCAGCGAATCTGAGGAAAAGCGGCTATTACGGCTAATTAATGCTATTATTCGTAGTATTTTTTTTGTTTTCAAATTTTTGTTGACCTGCGAACATGACATGAATTCCGATGCAAAAAAAAGACACGAAAAGGTAAAAACAGGAAATAAATAAATAATTTAAAACTAGCACTTCGCCCGCGACTTCGTCTGCGTAGACTTTAGAGGGGGCGCGCAACTTTGTCCCATATTCTCATTCTCGGAAATTCAACTTCATGGTTCTTTTTTCTGATAGTTTGTGAGTCTTTACTGTCCGCACTTTCAGCCCCGGAACTACTTCGTTACATTTCTGGTATTATGAGCGCTAAAGATTCACAAGTACCAGACTTGTGAATCTTTAGCGCTCATAATTCCAGCCCAGAAAAAACTTCGATATATTTCTGTTCTCCTGGTGCTTTTGAATCCTAATTTCCTGCCAAAAATATAATTTCACATATTTCTGGTCTCCTGGAATCTTACTTGTGAATCTGTAACGCTCATAATTCCAGCCCCGAAAATACTTTGTCATGTTTCTGATCTCAAAAAAAATTGTGATGTATTTTCTCTTTGATTACTATTTTTTTTGATGTTTCCTTTCAAATGGCTGTAATTTTGGCAGGATTTGACGTATTTACATTTTGTAAAACGAAAATGTGCGTCTTTTTATAGCCTTTCAGAAAAAATAATTTAGATAGCAAGTCGAACATCCGTTTCTAGGGGAAATATGAAAAAAAAAAAATTTTTTACTTCGAGGAACGACACTCGAAAAGAAAAAAAGAAAAAAAAACTGGCCAAGTGCGAGTCGGACTCGCGTGCAAAGGGTTCCGATCGATTTTTTTTTAACATGTTATTTTAACACTACAGACTTCTAATAGGTTTCCCTGTATCTTTAGGTAAAGAGATATTATCTCCATTTTTTTCAAAATATTAGGATCGGTTCGGAGATAAGGGGGGGGGGGATGGTCGTTTTTCGTCTAATTTCTTGAGTAACATCAAAACTATTTATTAAATTATGAAACAAATATAATTAAAACCCTCACAGTAAGCCCTTTCATTTGATATGTCACACGATATTGTTCAAAAACGCTTTTTTTTTAATTTTCTAGTTTGGCCCCAGAAGTGACCCCCATACTAAACATTTAATGATTTACGTAACGCGTCTGTGTTTGGGTCATAGAAGTCCATATGTGTACCAAATTTCAACAGAATCGGTTAGGTGGATCCGGAGAAAACAGACAGACAGACAGACACCCGAGTGATCCAAAAGGGTTCTGTTTTTTTCGGGGGGACCCTAAAAAAGTCCATCTATAGTTTGAAAATATTCTTATTTTCCGTCTATATTCTTATTTTTTTCTACGCGTTCTAATGAAAATGTGTTACAATATTACTACTATTATTATTCTCTTTATTTTTTATCCTTACATACTAATTTACATTTTTAAATATTTCTTAAAAACAACACATTATAAAAAAAAAACATTTAAAAATATAAAAAATAGTAGTCCGCCGGTGTCGGGAGCAGGGTCCAAGCTACCGGTGGTTAGGGCTCCAGAGAAAGGAACCTCCTCACAATACGAGCCGTATCGAGGAGTACTGCCTTCTGTATCAGACCCTTTATCCAACCGCGTAACGCCAGCTTCGACAGATGGTCGTCGAAGCTTTTGGCCATCAGGCCATTGGCCGTAACGACTATCGGCACAATGACAGCTGAGTCCACATTCCACATGTCGACAACCTCGTGAGCTAATTCGAGATACTTGATTTGCTTCTCTTTCTCAGCCTTCACGAGGTTCTCGTCATGCGGGATGGTAACATCAATTATCATTGTACGGCGCGCTAATCGGTCTATCACCACTATATCAGGCTTATTGGCTATAATAGTCCTATCAGTGATGATAGACCGATCCCAGTATATCGTGACATGGTCATTTTCGAGAACTGGGTCGGGCACATACTTGTAATATGGTACCTCAGAATCTACAAGTTTGTATTTCAAAGCAAGTTGCTGATGGATAATCCTGGCCACTTGGTTGTGCCTGTGCAAGTACTCGCCGTTAGCCAGACTAGAACAACCGGAGATAATATGTCTGATGGACTCACCCGGACGGTGGCATGCCCGACACACGTCCACTGTCCCGTCCTTTATAATATGCCTCCGGTAGTTATTCGTCAAGATAACTTCGTCCATAATCGCACAGACAAAACCTTCAGTTTCCCCGAAGAGATCACTGAAACGTAGCCAGGCCACGGACGCTAAAAAATCTACATCGGACCCATGAAGAGCCCGATAGAAGCGCCCGTGAAGCTCCTTGCCTTTCCATACCTCCATGCGGTCATCTGTGGTAAGTATCACAGGTTTGCGCCAGTTCTCTTTAGCCATGGACAACGGGGTGAGTCCCTTGTCCACTGTGACCACATCTCGGTACATACCCACATCAGTTTTGAGAAAATATTCTCTGAGACTGCACATCTCGCGGTTGTGGAGAGTCTTGGCGTTTAAAAAGCCTCGACCTCCACACTTCCGCGGGATGTACAGTCTCATCACCGACGATCGTGGGTGATGCATCCGCTTTGCGGTCAACAGTGTGCGGACTCTCCTATCCAGGGCGTCGAGTTCGGTTTGAGTCCATTTGAGTATGCCGAAAGAGTACATTAATACTGGCATGACCCAACCGTTGAAGGCGCGCACCTTATTTCCGCCCGACAAAAGGCTATTCAAAACCTTTTTCAGGCGACCAAAGAAGCGCTCCTTCAACGATTGCTTCATGTCAGCAACATTAATGCCCAATGCTTCTGACATACCCAAATACTTGTAGGTTTCGGTCGAGCTGAGGCATCTAACCTGTATGGAATCCGAGAGTTGAATTCCCTCAGATGCCATAATCTCCCCTTTCTTTACATGCATGACTGCACATTTGTCCACACCAAATTCCATCCTGATGGCACTACTGAAGGTTTCAGTTACCTTCAGTAGCTCCATCAGTCGCGAATTGTTGGAGGCAAAGAGTTTCAGATCATCCATGTAAAGAAGGTGAGATATGGCCTGACCACCTCTTCTCAACCGATAGCCCAGACCTGAATCCTCCAGCAATGTGCTTAGAGGATTCAGAGCCAGGCAAAACCAAAGCGGACTCAAACTGTCGCCCTGAAATATTCCCCGTTTAATCAATACAGGCTCATCATTCCCCTGAATCGGTCGACATCCTGGATAGCGAAGGACTGTTTTCCATTGCCTCATACATGACTCAAGGAAGGTGCGTAGAGTTACTACTATTATTATTATTATTATAGCATTTTACTCATTTTCGTACGTCACAGATTGTTCCTCCGAATCCAAAGTTACTCCCAAGGAAAACTCCGTGCTGACTGATGCAGATGATGAAGGCGAAGATGATGTTGAGAGCGAAAATTCTTTCTTGAATTTGCTCTTGAGCGCGCGGTAAAATTGCTATAACACTCGCGGTGGGGTATCCAGTCGCGTCGTTTAATTTCGCCGGCACTTCGATATCACAAAATTTGAGATTAAAATGTTTGCGGATTTTTAACACTTCTTCACACTTTTCTAATGATGTTTGTGAAAATAAAATCACGTTGCTTTTCCCGGAGGAAACGCAAAATACACATTTTTGTACTGCTTCAGCCATCGCGTGGTAATAACTGTCAACCAACGCTCCAAACGTCGATTAAAAAAAAAGAATTCAAGTGGTCTGTTTTCGGAATATCAGTGGCCTGGGTGTTTGCCCCATTTATGTTCTTTTTTTATAAGCAATATGAACAACGGTCAAAGAGGCAGCACGAGCAAATGATATCGCACGTTTTGTTTTTCGACATTTCTGAAGCGCTTTTAATTGAAAACGCAGCGCTACGATGGTGGCAGACTATTTTTCTGCGGTTGTTCACAGGGTTTTTAAACAAATACTGCAGATCTACCAAGCGTGCATTTAATATATATATTTTTAAATTATTAGCTGTCCCGCGTGGCTTCGCTCCCGTCAACTGGCTATCCTACCTACTTACCCTACCTACCCTATCCTACCATACATACGACCGATTTTGTGCAAACTTCACATAAACCATCTACTAAATAGTCCGAATAAAGCCTAAACATTTGGTTTGGATAGGTGAGCCCGTTCTTGAGTTATAAAATTACAACGAAAAGTGGCATTGATTTTTATATTTATGGATAAAAAAAAACATAACTTTAAAAGGTCAGAGTCTTAGATGCCTTTACGATTTTTTTTTCATTTTGACAAGGTTACTAAACCAAGAGGCAGACACGAGCAAATGATATAGTATACCTATTTTTTTTAAACATTTTTAAGGGTCTGTCAATTGACAACGCAGCGCTACCATGGTGGCAGACGCGGTTCTTAATATTTCTTATCGTATAAGGGAGTACTCACACTTTTTCAGCTCTATTCAGCTTATGCCCATAGAAAACCAACGATTTTGTATGGCGATGCATCTGCATCCATTCAGCTTTCGGCGTCTTTTTAGCTTTCGCGGTAAACAAGTAGAAAATGAGGACAAATGTGTTTTTATCATGTGAGTGCTCGCTATTCCGCTGCATTCAGCGTCGGATGCGGCCTTACGCGGCGGAACAGCGCCGTACACGGATGGTTCTCGATTCCTTGTGTGACTGACACTGGCAAGGCCACCATCAGGGATTTGAATTTTGATAACCTTAAAAATACATTTTTTTTTGACAGAAAATTAGATCTTCGAAAAACTGAAAAGCAAAAAAAAAAAACCTTTTTACAAAAAATAAATTTGGTAGTGTTTTTTATTGTTTCTTCATATTTTAATCCCGACTTCCGAAATTAGTTATTTTTTTGTAAAAAGGTTTATTATTTTTGTGATATCGAACTGCCGAGGGTTAATTTTTTTATTAAAAAGTTTTTATTTTACAATCGTTTGTGGCTTTAATTTACTAATTACTACATGCTTAATTTTTGATTACTTTTAAAAGAGCTACCTACCGTGTTTTAGGTTTTGATTGTTATATAATCCTACTTTGACTATTATTTGTTGTATAATATAAATACTTTAAAAAATCAGGTTTTATATACCAACACGGGTAGGCCTACAAAAAATGCTACAGAACTCAGCAGTAAAATCTGTGAGTGAACAACAAATTGCGCTTATTTTCCCACCCTTAGGGTAGGATTTTTTTCCAAATTTATATGGGACCAATTTCGGAGTATATACCCTTTCTAACAAAAAAAGAATTATCAAAATCGGACTACGCTGTAAAAAGTTATAATCATATATAAAAAAAAATTACGCGTCTTCTTGAGAACCTCCTCCGTGTTTGCGTCGGTTAAAAGAGTCGCTAATTAGTCGCCAAATATCAGAATTAGTCTGCCACTGGTTCAAAAGTTATAAGGGTTTATAGGTGGCCGATCTGGGCTGCGCCTACACCAGCTTGGTCCATTAGAATCTCAGAAGCTAGGGCACCCAGCGAAGATTTGTTTTCTCTCCCCTAATTAGTCGCAAGTTTTTGCCAAGTCACAGATTTAGTCTGGTCTTAGTTTAGAAGATATAATGAGCTCAATTTTTAAGGTAGGTATAGTCCAAGAGCCAGATCGAAGAGGAATCTCTTCGAACAAATTGCCAAGAAAAAATACGTCTATTAATAATTTGTGAATAATACTTCTAGTTTCATTGGTCTAAAGTCCATGGAATTATCAAAGAGACATAAATTCTCAATCCTTCGATCTGGACTGTACCTGTACTGGGTCGACAAACTGTCGTTTGCGTTTTAATTTTCTATTATCTATTTCTTCTGCAAGAAACCAAACGATAAAAATATCGTACATAGAAATGCCCATTTTAAGAGCACAATACTAAATGAGTAAAGAGCGTGACTACCACCAGACCACCTTCAAAGTCGATTTTCTCGAAAACTACGAAGGTACCATTTTTTTTTTGTTTTCGAATACTATTAGGGAAGATGCAGATACAATATTTATCAGTCGGAAATAAGTCAGTAGTAATAGAACAATCGGGACATCAACGCCACCTAGTGGCGTTCGACGGAGTCTAGGACGGTGTGCTCGACAGAGGCTGAACTCAGTCTACTAGTGGCGGTCGAGCAGTGCAGACGTGCCCACGTCTAGAAACCGCCGCGTGTTCCGAATATTTGTTCAGTGAAACTATTGTGTGAAAATATTGTAAGTGAGACTTTCGAGTGTGAATAATAATTTGATTTAAAAGCAACCGGTGTTTATTTATTTATTTATTTATTTATTTATTTATTTGGGACAAACAAACAGTAACACATTATATCTGCGCAAATAATATAAACAAAGATATTATATAAATGTGAAACTCACACCGTTATCCACAGCATATACAATTCATATAACTATACTAATGAACAATCTATGCGAGTAAGACTACAAGACTGTTTAAATAACTATACATCGGAATCCTTAAGTTTCTTTAACAAAGCAGAACGAAATCTATTTGCTGACACTGAGAATAAATCTAATTCTGTAGTTTCTGAACAATAGTCATTATAGTTTTTGCACAAGCGACGTAGAGGCGCCCGCAGACCAGCATTGGTGCGGCAATGGGACACAGCAAAAAGAGGACGTGCACGCACCTCTCGTCTAATAACAGTTCTTGGGACACAGTAGCATATTTTATTAGTAATCTCAGAGCAGTTATACCTGTTATAGCATACGTCGAAAAGAAACATAATTTCTATATATAAACGTCTAGACTTCAGGCTCATTAGATTGTATTTATTAAGAAGATTTTTATAGGTTGGGAAATTGTGGCAGCACCTATAGTGCATCGATCTAAGGAATTTGCGCTGCACTCTTTCTAGCATCTCAACGTATTTATTATAAAAAGGGGTCCAGACCACCACTGCATATTCGAGTTGAGATCTAACTAGTGCTTTATAGAGATGAGAATAAGTGCTTGCGTGTTTAAATTCAGTAGCTGATCTCATAACGAACCCGTACATACGATAAGCTTTTTTGGTGATGTTATCAATATGTTGATCAAGGTGAAGTTTGTTATCTAACAGTACCCCTAGGTCTCGCACGGATGGAGCTTTCAATAGAGTTACATTGTTTAGATTATAATTATGATTTAAAACGTTTTTATTTTTTGTGAATGATATCGTTAAACATTTAGAAATACTAAGGTAAAGTTTGTTTTGAACACAGTATTCAGAGAATCGATTTAAGTCTTCTTGTAACTGACAACAATCTGCAGGTTTTCTTATAGCTTTAAAGATTTTTAGGTCGTCAGCATAGAGCAAAAATTTTGAGTGTCTGAAACAATTTCCAATATCATTTATGAACAAAATGAATAAAAGAGGCCCTAAAATTGAGCCCTGGGGTACGCCAGATGTTACGACAGTAGTCGCCGAGTGGAATCCCTTGATAACAACCCTTTGTGATCTATTACTAACATATGATGCAAACCAGCGAAGCAAATCTCCTCGTATGCCGTTAAATGCAATTTTGGTAAGAAGCAAATTGTGGTCTACTTTGTCGAACGCTTTTTGAAAGTCTGTGTACACTGCGTCTACTTGTACTTGTTGATCCATATTATTAAAGAGAAAGTCGGTAAATATTAATAGATTAGTAGTTGTAGATTTACTTTTAACAAATCCATGTTGTTGTTCTATTATAATTCTGTAAATTATCTTATGTATTTCCTGATATACGAGCCTTTCAAAAAGCTTCGACAAAGCAGACAAAATAGATATGGGGCGATAATTTTCGACTTCTTGTTTGGACCCTGATTTATATACAGGAGTTATATTAGCCCTTTTAAATTGTTCAGGGAAGGTGCCCTCTGATATAAACATGTTAAATATAATTTGCAGGGGTCTGTATATACTCTTAGCAGTCTTTTTAAGGAAATAAGGGGGTAGTTGATCCGGTCCAGGACCTTTAGTGGAATCTAAAGCCTGCAATGACTTCAAGACCTGATGCTCGCTAAACGTAATGCTAGTAATATGAGTGCATTTGTCACTACTCTCTTCAGGGGGTAGCCATTCGTTCAAATTTAGGTTTGAGGGTTCATAAACCGATTGAAAGTAGTCCATGAACATATTGCAAATCTCATCCGGATCACTGGATGTCCGGTTTTTAAAAAACATAGTGGAAGGTATGCCGACATTACCCTTACGATTATTGACATAGCTCCATAGGTATTTTGTTTCTATTGCACAATAACCAACACTTCCCAAAGTACGCCCACTATAGTTCGAATATTCTGGCTGATGTAACCTGGAGAGTTGTATCATCGCTGACATATCAATATTTTGCGACTAAAATGTAAAAAAAAAACATACAAATTAAAAGTAACGTGAAACAAAACGTGTTTAAATACACCAATCAGCATCTGGTGACGTAACTCTTGGTTAATTATTAATCCAAGATCCCAGGGCTCCCAGAAGTTACTGCGTTACTGCGGAAATAAGTTTCGCAGTAACAAAGTATTTGGATAGAATAGTGCTAGTGTAATTTCAACGTACGCATACATATCTGCTAGTTCGGTCCAACGGGCAATTTTTGTAGTGATGCAGGTATAAGACATATTTCAAAAGTCTAGGAGGTAGTTTTGCAGTTTTCATTATTTATATGTCGGAAATAAGTCAGTCAATTAAACAATCGGGAAGCCAACGCCATCTAGTAGCGTTCGACGGAGTCTAGGACATTGTGCTCGACACATGTGCTCGACACATGCTGGCCTCAGTCTACTGGTGGCGGTCGAGCAGTGCAAACGTACACATGTGTAGAAACTGCCGCGTGTTCCGAATACTTCAGTGTACCTATTGTGTGAGAATATTGTAATTGAGACTTTGAGTATGAATAATAAGTTGATTTAAAAGCAAACTATGTTTCTATTGCACAATAACCAACACTTCCCATAGTACACCGACTCAAGTTCCAATATGATGGCTGATGTAACCTGGAGAGTTGTACCTTCGCTGAGAAATACTTAGTAAATAAACTATGTCCAAATTACAGTCTTGTGAATAGAATCTCAATTCTCAGTGGAGATAGCGATCAGATCTTACAATATTATAATGACTAATTAGTCATTAAAATATTACAAAATTACTAATTATTTAAGGATATTTTGTAATGATCGTGTATATGATCTAGACGTTTTGTTGCGAGCATTTGATGATAATACTTACAAATTGGCCAGCGCGTCAATCCAAGCTAGCGGTTATGCGTATATTCAAAGTACTTAAGTTCTGGGAGCACTGGGATCTTGATCTATGACTTTGATTCGTGACAGTTCTTGACCAGTGGCAGACATGAGTGACGTCATCGTCCGTTTTCGAGCGAAAATTTAAACTGTCGGCTTAGAAACTCAAATTTGGCAATAAACTAAAGCGTTTTAATTTTTTATTTATTTGGTGGTCTGTTCTAGATGGAGTTTTATAAAATAAAAGCAAAAATGGAAATATTCCCTATTAGTACCAATTGAGTACTAATTATTTACCAAATATGGAAGCGATTGGCGTCGGTGGTCCTGCGGTAGTCACGGATATCTTACCGTGTTCGCAGCGTATTCAGCGCCTTTCTCATTCTTACGACGCTGCACGCATAGAAGCAGAACTGTATAAGTGTGACCAGAATCGTTCAGTAAAACGCGAATGGAGCTGAATAAATGTGAGTAATCCCTTAAGAAAAAGAACGTGATAAATATGACATTGTCTTGCGTGCAATAAAGCGACCAACTATCCTTTTCTAAATAATCATTAATAGAATAGTATGCCTTCGAAAAGAAGTTAGATTTAACTTTAGCTGTAAAAGAGTTAAAAGGCAGGTCAAGAAAAGATAGGTAGTAGAAGTTTATTGTATAAGCGGATACCGAGCCCCACAAATGAGTCGTGGACCTTACGAAATCGGTGGGAAGGTGGTCATTATCATGACAAGTGATTACATGGTTTCCGATATTATTGTATCTATACTGATATTATACAGCTGAAGAGTTTGTTTGGTTGGACCCGCTAATCTCAGGAACTACTGGTTCGAATTAAAAAATTCTTTGTGTTGGATAGTCCATTTATCGAGGAAGGTTATAAGGAAAATCACGCTATGAAGGCTAAGGCTGCCGCGCGCCGGCGGTGAGACAGTTGCCTAAGGGGGGAATGGTCATTATTGGTCTAATTGTTTGAAAATAAATTCAATATATTTATTTTAAAATTTTGAAAAAAAAAAATATTAAAACCCTTTCATTTCATATGAAAAATCCGGAAAAGTCCGGTTTGACTGGAAGCCGACCCCAATATAGTTGTGAAAAGGCTAGGCAGATGATGTCACACGATACAGGTTGAAAAACTTTATTTCTAGTTTGACCCCCAAAAGTGACCACCCCCATACTAAACATTTATTTATTTATTTTCGTAACGCGTCCGTGTTTGGGTCACAAAAGTCTATATGTGTCCATCGTAGACTTTGTCTCTGTCATCTCTGACCTAGACTAGAGTCAAGAGCAAACCCATCACAAATAAAAAAAAAAAACAACTTAATCGATCCAGTAGATATCCTATAATTAGAATTTATTTTTATTTTATTATTATTTGATGTTACAGCGGCAGTAGAAATACACACTCTGTGAAAATTTCAACTGTCTTTTTATTACGGTACTTGAGATACAGACCACTGACAGACAGACGGACGGATCGACAGCGGAGACTTAGTAATAGGGTTCCGTTGGTAACTTTTCGGGTTCGGAACCCTAAAAATGTCCTTTTCTAATACTTACTTCAGATATAAAAACGCCGATGAGAAAAAATAAAATTTTATTTGTTTTCAGCATAATAAGATGCTGTATCATGATGACTACGTTTTGCTGCTGGATATTGTAAGTTGTTATCACAGGCATTTCAATCGCTAACATTACAGACCACACGCATGTTTACTGAGTTTTAAGGTAATTTTAATTAGGATAGTGCTTAATTAATGCATATAAATGTACAAGGTGCTATTTTGGTTTTCTTCAAAAAAAAAAAAAAATTATGAACAGTTGAATTATTAAAAAAATATTATCATTCCGATAGCGCATGTTCCAAGGATGGCACGTAATGCAACGGCGACATTGTTTTGATACGTAAATATTGTTCCATTATTCTAATGCATTACTTATTTTTATTGTACTTATAATCTTAACTAGTTGACCCCCGCAGCTTCGTCTTAGCGTGATGATATAAATAGCCTATAGCCTTCCTCGATAAATGGGCTATCTAACACTGATAGAATTTTTCAAGTCGGACCAGTAGTTCCTGAGATTAGCGCGTTCAAGCAAACAAACAAACAAACAAACTCTTCATATATATTAGTATAGAAAAATAATTTAAAAAAATCACGCCTATAGGTAACTTTATGTCGGGTACATTAGTACCCGAGGCCACTGAAATGGCATCGTGTGTATGAGGTGGGTACTGGGTTGTGGAGGTCAGTAAGGCTGTCGCTCCATATAAAATGCAGGTATTTTGCTGCATTCGTGTAGACTGGATACCGACGCCATCTTAGTTAGGAAAAGGCTAGGCAACCACATAACAACCACGCAAAAAAAATGTAATAATAATAATGTAGTAATGTGATGGAGGGTGTGTGTGTGTGGGTGGATGGTGGTGTGTGTGATGTGTGTGATGTGTGTGACGTGTGTGACGTGTATGTATAATGTATAATGTAGTAATAATATTTTATTGCGATAAAAAAAAAACAAAATAAAAACCAATATCAAACATTGGAAGAGCAGAAATCATTTATACATAAATTAGGTTTAGACAGACGTTGTGCGCCTAGTTGAACATTTTATATGTTAAGCAAGCATGCAGGTATCCGAATCTGAATTCCTTATCGGAAAACTATAGGTACCATTCAGAAGACCTTTTTTATTTTAAATGGGTTTGCTTTTGACGTCTAGGTCAGAGGTGACAGACACAAAGTCGACGATGGAGTGAGCTTACGCAGAATAAGCCTGTTCACTCTAACTTTGAAGAGATCAGGGTTGTTATCTAATGTACTTACTCACCTTAATATTTCAGTATGACCACTATGTATATAGTGCAAATGAACCCTCTGCTGGGCCCACGCATGACAAACAAGACACTGGCCTGGATCGCTTATAAATGGGTAAATGTTTATAATTAACTATTTAATTGTGAATACAAAAGAAACTATTTTTGTCTCCGTATCAAAACGTCCTATTATAATCTAGTCAACAAGTGCATTTTTGTCCAACTTTTTTCAGCAGTTTCGGAAAAATATGAATGGGGGTGGATGGATGCGAGACGCGCAGGACCGGTCGTTGTGGCGACGCTTGGGGGAGGCCTATGTCTGGCAGTGGACGTCTTTCGGCTGATATGATGATGATAGTGTAATGAAATATACATAATATTCCTCAGTCATTATTTACTTGATCGAAAATAACTCGTTATACTATATGTAGTTTATACAATGGAACGTCAACATCGTGAAAATACTGCGGAAGCAATTAAAACACTGTTCTTTTTAAGAGATTTTAACTTTGGCCTTATTTGGAATAATATTATTGTAATCCTGCACATGATCTCGAACTCGCCCAGGCAAAAAAAAACTGGTCATCTCCTTTAAACTTGAATTAATTATTGAAAAATTAGATTTTTTTTTTACATTTTTCATGATTCGTTTTTGTACTATCCAGAGGTGCAAGAAAATATATTATTTTTAATTTTAATCTCTTATTGTTTAAAAAAAACTGGTTAAGTGCGAGTTGGACTCGCGTGTGAAGGATTCCGAATGAATATTTTTTTTAACATGTTATTTTATCACTATAGACTTTATAGGTTTTCCTGTAATCTATAGGTAAAGGTATATTATCTCCATTTTTTTTCAAAATTTTAGGCTCAGTAGTTTCGGATATAAGGGGGGGGGAATGGTAATTTCTTGTTTAATTTCTTGAATAACTTCAAAACCATTTATTTTAAAATTATGAAAAAATACAATTAAACCCCTCACAGTAAGCCCTTTCATTTGATATGTCACACAATATTGTTCAAAACCCTTTTTTTAATTTTTCTAGTTTGACCCACAAAAGGGGGGACCTCTACACTAAAAATTTAATGATTTACGTAACGCGTCCGTGTTTGGGCCATAGAAGTCCATATGTATACTAAATTTCAACAGAATCGGTCCAGTGGATCCGGAGATAATTGGCTGTTGTCAGACGGACAGACAGACACTCGAGTGATCCTACAAAGGTTCCGTTTTTTGTTCGGAACCCTAAAAATGTTATAAACAAATGCGTTGTTTATAAGATAAATGTTTTTTTTTGAATTGTAATCTTTGATACAAATGATGATTTTAAATATAAAAACGTTCCTTAAAAATATTTTTTTATTGCTGGAAAACAAAGATTTTGTATGCAGATGCGTCCGCATCCATTCATCTTTCCGCGTCTTTTCAGCTTTCGCGGCAATCAAGTATAAAATGGGGACAAATGTGTTTTTATCATGCGAGTGCTATGTATGGAGTTCAGCGCTGTTCCGCCGCATTCAGCGTCGAACGCGGCCTTACGTGGCGGAACATCGCGGTACACGAATGTTTCTCGATTTCTTGTGTGACTGACACTGGCAAGGCCACCATCAGGGATTTTAATTTTTATAACCTTAAAAATAAAAACTTTTTAACCAAAAAAATAGACCTTCGAAAAAACTGAAAAGCAAAAAATATAAACCTTTTAACAAAAAATAAATTTAATTTTGGAAGTCGGTATTTTTTATTGTTACTTCGTATTTTAACCCCGACTTCCGAAATCAAAGTTCATTTTCTGGATATAAGGTTTATTATCAAAATCGGACTACCCTGTAAAAAGGTATGCGTGTTCATACATAAAATAAAATATATATATGCGATACGCGTCGACTTGAGATCCTCCTTCGTGTTTTCGTAGATTAAAAATGTCGCTAATTAGTCGCCAAATATCTGAATTAGTCTGTCACTGGTTAAAAAGTTATAAGGGTTTATAAGTAGCTGATCTGGGATGCGCCCTCACCAGCTTGGTCCGGGTACACTACATTAATACGAAAAAGTTTATTCCGACAGTCACAAATACGAATTTCAAAATATCGATTTTCGTAATTCCGAATGGTTCAAAATTCCTAATATAACAACTCCGATTTATCATTAATCCTTTTTTATAATTCCGACATATCGATATTCCTAATGTGTATAATTACTATTCTTAAAATACCGAGTTCAAATAGGTCGAATAACAAAAAGTCCGACTAAATGATAATTCGAAACATCAAAAATACGAATTCCGATGGTTAAAATACCTATTAATCAAAATTCCGAAATAAAAAACGCTTTGAAAAAAATCTTAAACACAAAAATTAAACTTTCGAAAAAACTGAAAAGCAAAAATAATAAACCTTTTTAAAAACAAAAAATAGTTTAAGATAATTTCGGAAGTCGGTGTTTTTTTTTGTTTCTTATTTTTTGCTTCTCAGTTTTTTCGGAGGTTTAATTTTAAGTTTTTATTTTATACTTTTTTGTGGCTATAATCTACTAATTAATACATGCTTATTTTGTATTACTTTTAAAATAGCTACCTATCTTACTTAAGCATTTAACTGTTATATAACTAATACTTGTTGTATAATATAAATACTGAAAAAATCAGGCTTTACATACCCACATACATGGGTAGGGCTACAAAAAATGCTACACAACTCTGCACTAAAATCTGTGAGTGAATAATAAATCACCCCTATTTTTCCCCCCCTTCAGGGTAGATTTTTTTTTAAAAAATTATTTAAGAATTATCAAAATCGGACTACTCTGTAAAAAGTTATGCGTGTTCATACATAAAATAAAATATATAAACGCTTCGACCTGAGAACCTCCTCCGTTTTTTTGTCGGTTAAAAACTGAATAGCAAGACAAATAAACACAATTGCTCGTCAGAACAAAGTTTACTATTATGTTTAGGTATGAGGAGGTAGAATTAAAAAATTAATGACAGAGGCAAGCTGCATGCAAGCAAGCATGCAGCATGCAAGCAAACATGCAGTATGCAAGCAAGCGCAAGCAAGTATTCATGCAAGCATGCATTATGCAAGCAAGCATTCAGTATGTAGCAGGCATGGTTTCTGTCACGGCTCTGGCGCTGCGGGGCTCCGGCGGCCCCCGCGAACTTATCGTCGCAGATGGTTTTAACAATCACCATTGCAGCTTCGGCTTGCTGGCCGGCTTCATATACATAACTCGGATATTTCGGAGTATTTGGGTGTTCCCGTTTAGTCACAGAAGTTAGGGCACCTAGCGAAGATTTGTTTTCTCTCCCAAATTTAGTTGCTCATTAGTCGCAAGTTATCGCTAGGTCACAAATTAAGACTGGCCTTAGTTTAGAAGATATAATAAGCCCAATTTTTAAGGAAGGTATAGTCCAAGAGCCAGATCGAAAAGGAATCTCTTCGAGCAAATTGCCAAGAAAAAATACTTCTATTAATATGTGAATAATACTTCTAGTTTTATTGGGCTAAAGTCCAAAGAATTATCAGAGACATAAATTCTCAATCCTTCGATCGAGCTCTTGGACTGTATATGTACTGGGTCGACCCACTGTCGTTTGCGTTTTAATTTTTTACGTTTAATTTTATCTATTTCTTCAAAAAGCCAAACGATAAAAATATCGCACATAGAAATGTCCATTTTAAGAGCACAATACTAAATGAGTAAATAGCGTGACTACCGCCAGAACACTTTCAAAGTCGATTATCTCGAAAACTACGAAGATACCAATTTTTGTTTTCGAGTACTAATAGGGAAGATTGAGATACAATATTTATCAATATTTTGTGACTAAAATATAAAAAAGCATAAAAGAAGGGCCAGTACATCGTTTACATTCCAGTTAATATTGATTTTTAACAATTACAAATTAAAAGTAACGTGAAACGGAACGTGTTTTAATACACCAATCAGCGTCTGGTGACGTAACTCTTGTTAGTTATTCTACAAATCCTCGCTATCACTACTGGGACTACAACTGGGAGCATTGTAGATGAGCCACAGATTTTTTTTATTTATTGACACAACGCTCTCGAATCGCCTTCCGCGCGGGGTGTCTTCGACAGCAAATCGGTCATTCGGCAAAATCTTTTTAATTCTATACGGGCCCTGACATTTATTCTCTAGTTTCTTTGATTGTCCTGTTCCCGACAACAGATTAGAGCGTGGGCCGCGGTGTCACCTGAATCACCGGAGTCAGACCTTCCATCCACTGACGAATTCATAAACGTTGTCAAGAGACTACCTCTCAAAAAATCATCCGGTGAAGATAAAATATCTAATAGAATGATTATAGAAGCGTGTAAAACAGCGGGCGACGCGATCTTATCCGTATATAACCGATGCATTGCAGAAGGTATTTTTCCTCGAATATGGCGACAAGGCTTTATACGCATTATTCCGAAGAGTGGCGATAAGCCCCCGGATGACCCTAAGTCCTACCGGCCCATAACACTACTTCCATCTTTGGGGAAACTCTTAGAGCGACTAATCGTTCCGCGCTTGCTACCGAATGGACCTAAATTTCATATTAATCAATTTGGTTTCACTATTGGTAAATCCATAGTCGACGCGGCTCTCTCTGTCCGTAAAATTGTTAACTTATCGGAACATAAATACGTGGTTGGAATCTTTCTCGACATATCTGGCGCTTTTGATAACGCATGGTGGCCGATGCTACTACTTAAAATGAAAACCCGTGGTTGCTACAAAAATATCTATAATCTGATTCTTTCGTATTTTCTAAACGGCTCCGCGAAACTCAAACTTGGACATCATTCCATTTCTAAGTCTCTAACCATGGGATGTCCTCAGGGCTCAGTTATCGGTCCATATGTATGGAATTTTGGCTACGATGATTTCCTCGCGCTTCCGCTCCCATGCGGCTGTTCATTAACCGGTTACGCGGACGATGGCTTACTGCTCATTGAGGCAAGCACTCGGGCGGGACTCGAGAACTTGGCTGACACATGTCTACGTTTAATATCACAGTGGGGCGATCGAAACCGTCTGACCTTTGCACCGCATAAAACCTATCAACTTATTTTAAAAGGGAACCTAAAATCCTGGCCTAGTATTAAATTTAATAATGTACCCGTTAAAAGAAAAGAATCCGTGTGCTACCTCGGTATGCTACTAGAAAGGAACTTTTCATTTATTGATCATATAAAAACAGTAGGTGAAAAAGCAAAAAAGAACTTCTACGCCTTGACGAGAATATCCAAAGCTACTTGGGGTCTCTCATTTCAAACCTTAAAAACTATCTATGGGGCTACTTACTTGGGTTGTATGTGCTACGGGGCACCTGTCTGGGCTGACAGGGCCACCATAGGGGCGGTACGCCGTAAATTGCTGCAAAGCCAGCGTTTGGCTTTGATATTCTTATGCAAGGCGTATAGGACGGTTAGTACTGAAGCCTTACCGGTGCTGGCGGGTGTTCTCCCAGTCGATCTAGAGGTGCAGCGGCGTGCTGCAATGTACTACTACGCTAGAAAGATCACGGACCCAGAGTTTTTACCGCAACGCGACCGTGCTAAGATCTGTAGATTACTAAAACCCCAGACTGACGTCTGGGAGGAACTTTTATCCGAATGGCAATGTAGGTGGGAAAATTCCATTAAAGGCCGACACCTCCACCAGTTTTTTCCATCCGTTCGTGAGCGGCTGGATAGGACATGGCTGGAGGTGGATCATTGTGTTGCCCAATTTCTCACAGGTCATGGCAATTATTTTCCTTTAGGCTTGTGGCCTCGCCTTTATGTCAATGTTCTACAGCCGACTATGAATACGAACAATCCGCACACCACATCTTATGGGAGTGTATTCTTTGGCAAACTGAACGCAATATTATGTTAGATAGTATTCAGGTTACATCTGGAGTAGTTTACTACACGGACCTTGTAGAAACCAGAACAAATTTCCGTGCTTTCAGGCGATTTTGCCATACCTATTACTGGAATCAAAAGTAGCTCACAATTTAGGACCCATTAGTTTTTAATTAATATATAATCCGTGGTGCTTGACAACTGGGCTTAACCCAGTTGTATATGTCCCTTGGTGCCTATTGGCCTAGCTCTATTCTGTCTCCTGCTTGAAAAGGAGGGAAGTGGAAATTATACATATATTTTATTTCCTACTCCTCCGCTGTACTTTTCTGATTAAATTCGTTGCAGGATCCAAGACAGTTAAATCGTTTCTCCGGGACTCGTCGGGCTTCATTGGCTCGGCGTTTTTCTGGTGGCCGCCGCTGTTGATTCTGGCTTTCAGGAGTTGCAGTGGTTGGGATATGTATGTGTGGCGGGCTTGTCCCAAAAAAAAAAAAAATGTCCTGTTCCCGACGTAATGGCTCTAATTAGTCTCACTAATGTTTAAATGAGAGTTCTTCTAACTCAACAGACATGGCCTCCCGGAACCACTCCGCCTCGTCGTTGATGTCAGCAGGCCTGTCCGGTGGTGACACCCAGGCCTGCACGATCGAGGCTTCCAGGAGGAGCTCCCGGTCCAGCTGCTTCAGCGCCAACCGCAGACCACTCTGGGCCTGTCGGACTGGCGCGTTTGAGGTCTGGGCGGAGACGTCAAACCGGATATACCGGTGATCGGAATAGGTCTCCACCTCCTCTAATACGTGCCAGTCAACGACACGTGGTGACAGAGCAGGGCTGGCGAACGAGATGTCCACCACGGACTCCACCTGCATCCGCACACACGTGGGGATAGAACCCCGGTTTAGGACGACCAGGCCTGTCTCCAGAGACCAGTTCTCCACCATACTGCCCCGCGTGTCCGTATAACGGGAACCCCAAGCAAAGTGCTTGGCACTGAAGTCCCCGAGAACGAGCACGGACAGGGATCGATACCCAGCGACGACGACGCCCAACTCCGTAAGGGAGTTTTGGAACTCGGCGAGAGTTCGATGCGGGGAGAAGTACACCCCTGCCACGACAATCTCCCCGAACCGTGCTGCTACGCACCCCTGTCCTCTCCTGACGCTTTCGAGGGACGGAGTACCAGCAGCGGCCGACGAAATTAGGGCCACAGAGCCGTTCAGGTCCTCCACCCAGTCCCTGGCAGTCAGTGTCCCTGGGCGGGACTAAGTACGGCTCAGCGACCACGGTGATGTTAATCAACCACTGCGCCACGCTCTTACCAACAGGTCCTGGGCAGCAGCACAGTGGTTGATGTTCGCCTGGAGGAGGCGTAATGGGGCCTTTTTTGGCACTCCATTTCAGCCCCCTCCTGAGTCCCCTATGAGGGCTCCCCTCGCAGCAACCGCAGTGGCGGCGGCGGTGGTGACGGCGGTGACGGTGGTGGCAGCGGCGGCAACAGTGGCGGCGGCGGCGACAGAAACGGCGGTGGAGGAGGGCTTCTTTTTGCCCCTGGCTTTTGCGGGTGGAGCGCAGGTTTTGCCACCAGCCCAGTGATCGGCCGGCTTGCCAGCTGCCGCACATACAACGCAGTGCGGCGTGGCGTGACACCAGCCGGCATTATGTCCGGGCTGACCACAACGGAAGCACAGACTGCTGCGGTCCACCTCCGAGGTGCAGAGAGCTCCCGTGTGATTGCCCACTAGGCAGCGGAAGCACCTCAGAGGTCTGGGTTCCAGCAGTTTCACCTGCGCAGAGACCCAGCCCACCAGGAGCCTTCGGCCCTCCGAGATTTTTTTGGCCGCCGTCACCGGGCAGCTTACCACAACGGTTCGCATGCCCGTGTTGTCAGGACGTTATGGTGCCTGCCTTTACCTGGTCGGCAGAGCACCCCCCAGTCCTAACGATGGCGGCCACCACTTCCTGCTCCGTGACGGAGTCGTCCAAGCCCAGGATGCGCACGTCGACACATTTGGTGGGCCTGGACACTCGGACCTCGTCCGCATTTAAGGACGCCCTGAGCCTTTCGGCCAGAGCGTCAGCGTTCGGGCCACTGGCTGCACCGGGGATCTCCAGCATCCTGGCCCCAGTCATAGTGACCCTGAGCCGAAGGCCTCCAGTGATGCCGAGCTCCTGGAGGTCCACCGCCTCCTTCGCCTTCGTGAGCACGTGGCCGTACGTCACGCCCCTCTTCTCCGCGTCCGGCTGTAGTGTAACCACTACAGCTGCGGTTTTCGGGGCGCGGAGCCTAGCCACGACGTCTTTAGCTTTGCGCTGCTGCTTCCTTCGCCGTTTCTTAATATTGCAGGCGTATTTGTTGTTTAATGCCAATTCTGAGTTGTAAAAACAACCAGAATTGAAACAGCAGGATCGTAAAATATGCGTTTTATTTAGGACTTTTAATATAAAAGCTTATTTCTATTTTTAGCTTCTAGTCTAGGAATATAACGTGTCGGCTTTAGGGCTGACTGTTTACCGAGCTCAGGAACAAGAATGATCTTCGGAAAGAATCGTTTCTGCCTAGGCGTAGACTAATCCCCAATACCAAGTCATTACCCTACTAAACCAACGGAACTTCTGATTCAGTGTTTCCAGTAAAATAATTAAGTGTGTATCAAGTATGTTGTAGCCTCAAAAGTATACACTATGGACCTTTTCGTCTGCGTTCAGTTGCGTTGCTGGTATCACGCGGTTAGCACATCACAACAGAGGACGCGTGAACTGGCTTCTTCTGATGTCAGCCTGCCCTCATAACTATGTTAGAGCTCGAAACACTTTCCCTGATCAGGGGGGCTCAAAAGGCCACTTTAGGAGAATCATAATATTAATCACGCAGCATCTGTTAAATTTAATTTTCATCTTTATAGCTAACGAATTAGGTTCAAGGTTGATTGGGATAATTTGACAGTGACGGGTAGCGTGATTTGCTTTCTGATTCTGCTAAAGTAGCCTTTTTAGACCCGCAGTTCTGTTAGTATCATTCATCAAACGATTTATTTGACACACTCAGTCAAAATATGTTCCCTCAAACTTTCTTAATTCATCATCATCATCATATCAGCCGAAAGACGTCCACTGCTGGACATAGGTCTCCCCCAAAAGGGGGGGGGGTTGCCATAATCGCCACGCTTAGCAGGCGGGTTGGCGATCGCAGTGTATGATGTTGATTTTTACAGAGAACGCTGCTGCCCATTCTCCGGCGAGTCCCTTAGTCGTCTCTTACGACACCCACGGGAAGTGATGGGATGGTATTATTCTTTATGGCATCATACGGCGCCGGCCGACACCATACAGCAACTTCTTAATTTGGTATATTATAATGTTTCGAATTGACCATGTACGAGGCGGTCACATAACACGTCATCCGCGTTAGCGAATCGCTTAATAATCGCCGCCGTCTGACCACATGACAATTTAACGATTTCAAAACGCACAATTTGTAATCGTGCGGTTCCCGCGTGTCTGAACGAGCACTAACTCACACATACAACTTTGTTGTTTCAGGGAAGGGACCCATATTCGATTAATGAATCATACCATACACCGCCCAATGCAACGGCAGAGAAAATGTTGATGGAGGAGAAGAGTCGCGAGCTAGAGGTGCTGATTCATAGGAAGGAGTTGCATATGGAGGACCTGAAACAGAAATGGCTGAACTTAGAGGACAAGGAGGAGTATTGGCAGAATAAATATATAAAATTAAAGAAGGATATGGAGGAAGGGAGGGAGCCAGACAGTCCTGAAAATAGGAAAGAATTGAAAAGAATTAAAGGGTACCTGGCGTGGAGTAAGGAGGAGGTGCCGAGATTGAAGCGGAAGTACCAGAAGCAGAAGTACGAGGTGAAGAACCTGAAGCAGGAGGTGAAGAAGCTGAAGCAGGAGGTGAAGCTGAAGTAGGAGTTGGAGAAGCTGAAGGAGTTGGGAGGCTGAACTACCTACCTATTTATGTTACAGTAGTAATGACTAATTTACGTTGAAATAAATAAAAAATATGATAATAATAAAAATAAAATGATTAAATAAAAACATGAAACGAAAAAAAAGAACATGTAATAAAATGCTTAATTGTTGTTTATTGTTGTTGTATTTGTGTTGTTGTTTTTTTTATGTTGAAATAATTGCTTAATTTATTTTAGTTCGGTGCAATATACGTGTTGTCATGTTCTTTATTTGTATATTTTATTTCCATAATTATAAAATATTAGTAGTAGTCATTTGGTGCGAAAAGGGGGTTTTCCTGGAAAGTTTTCCGGGAGTTTTGAAAATGGGTAATGTCACAGATTTTAATGTGCTTTTTGCGAATTTCAACTTTGCCACCTCGTATCTTTGCCGCTCTCACCGCCTGATTGGAAAAATGGCGTCTTGTAACAGTTTTTTTGACGATATCTCTTTTCCGACTCATTGTACGATAGAATGTCCCAGAACTCTACGTCAAGTCGAAACGGGGTGACAGGATTGGTGTGCGTTCCCATTGAGGGACCAATTTGAATGTTGAGCTTTTGAATGCGTCGACCTTTAGTAAAAGTTCTCAAACAATTGTAAATTCAGCCTCTAATTTGTAAAAGTAGCCACTCAAAAGTTACAATCGGTTAAAGGTGGTCCCTCAATCGTGACCGACAGGCATCCGTATCTCAAAACCTAGTTAAAATTTAAAACTGCTTTTAATGACTACTCTTAGTAAAAGATTTGTAAAACGTAATTTATTGAATATCAACCCTTCCTGTTCAAAGAATAAAAAGAACTAGCATGCGGAAGGTGGTACCTCAATCGATCACCATAAGTTCACCTTGAGTGGAGACCACAATGGAATTTGAATTTAACATATGGGTTTAGCGTTAGTAAAAGTTCTTGAACGATTGTAAATTCATTCTCTAGTTTGTAAAAGAAGTCATTCAAAAGTTACAATCGATATAAGGTGGGACCACCTTAGATTGAACTCACTTCAACTCAATTGAACCATTTATCATAAGAAAAATCAATTTACGTCGTTACGTAAGTTAAAGAAACGAATGCCACAGTCTACCCTTTAGTATTATTTTTTTTTACTAACGGTTACTTTAGTAAACATTATCAGAAAATGTACCGTTTTATTGCATTTAATAAATGAATTCCTGGGAAGAAATACGAAGATAGAGGTGACCACAAAGCAGGATTTTTCTAGGGACTGTTTTTTGATACTAATCTATATACATATCTATACATATACAGAGTTGATGTGACAGAGAGTCATTTAATTACGCTACGTATACTATAAGTGTTTAGTATTAATCCGATACGGTATAAAAATAAAAAGCTACAAAATTTTTTCTTTCAAACAAACTAAATAGCTTAAAAATCAGAGTAAAACGTAACCACGTAAACCCTGTGTAAATAAATTGAACTGACCCAGGAAACAAAGCGGCAAAGACGCGCGCGCACTGGAGCGCGGCAAGGGTATCTTGTGAGAGGGCGGGCGGCCGGCGGTGGCGCGGGCGGGAGCTTAGGCCTCCGCTCACGCCGGCTTTTATGATAGGTAAGGTTTTGAAGTAGGTACGCACACAACAACAATCACAACAAAAACACTAAATATTTAAATTGTCGATGTGTCCTCCATTCACAATTAAAATCATGTCCGTGTATTCTCCCGCCGTGTAAGTTACAAGAGGCATTGTTGAACACTTTGGTTGTGTGTGTGTGTAATTAAAGTTTATTGTTAATTAAGTTTAATTATGTGTCCTACCACAATAAAAAACAGTCGGTCACAAAAAAACACTAATAATAATAATCCCAAGTTACGTGTCCTGTCACAATAAAAAAAAGAAATACTGTTTTAAACTTATTTAGTGTCCTATCACAATAACAAAACAAAATCACAATTATTGTCTGCGCGTGAGTTCGGCAAAACAAAAGCGGTAACGTAACGTAACATACGTTCCGAAAGGATCAGCGCACTGAGGCCCCACTTAGCGATCGCAAGGATCTAGGATGCAATAACAACACACTGACCCATTTCTATTTCTTTTACGCGCGGGATGTTTTTTTTTGCTATGATTGTCACTCTCGTAATGAAAGTGCAAGTGTGTGTTTTATTGCTTCCTTGTTTGCATTGCCATCTATTTAGTGAAAAATTGGTTGTACTTGTGATTTGCGTCAGAGCGGCAACAACGCATCGTAGGTTATGCTCAGATTTATCGTTTTAAGGTGCATTACTTATGCGTAAACATTATCAGCTGTTAGAAAAGATACATCGTGTTCAAACGGGGCAAAAACTTAAAAAAATCATTTGCCACTAAACTACTGCTCCTATTTAATTGATTTTTGGTACAGAGTTTGAAAATGGTATCTAGTAAAGGCAGTTTAAAGGAAAGCCCCTCTGTCGTATCAACTCTACAAAATTATACTAGAGAAAATTCCCTACAATTGTCTCTGCAACTTTTTTGTAATAAGTATTCGCGTTTTCGCTGGAAACTCGTTTCTATACCACCTTGAAGTAGAATTAGCTAGCTACTTTACAAATAAATTGCAAACACTACATCATCACAATACGACAGATATCCATAAAAAAAAACTGGCAAAGTGCGAGTCGGACTCGCGTGCAAAGGGTTCCGAACGAATTTAATTTTTTTTAATATGTTATTTTAACACTATAGACTTCTTGTGGGCTTTCCTGTAATCTATAGGTAAAGATCTATTATCTCCATTTTTTTTTTCAAAATTTAAGGCTCTGTAGTTTCGGAGATAAGGGGGGGGAATGGTCATTTTTCGTCTTAATTTCTTGAATAACTTAGACTAAATCATTTATTTTAATATTATGAAATCTAATTAAAACCTTCACAGTAAGCAGTTTCATTTGATTGTGTCACACGATATTTTTCAAAAAACTTTTTTTTTTGATAGGACACGTTCAAAAGTGGTACAATATTCTGAAGATTTTTAAACGCTAATGTAATATACCTCATTAGAAAGCTTATTTATAAAGCTACTCTTTTATAGATTTCTAGATTATAGTTAAATATTATTTTTTCAGGCCCGTTTTTTTTTTGAAAAAAAAGGGAAAAATGTTTCAGTAGAAACAACACGCACAAAGACGCATATTTATTCATTTCTATGGAATATAATTATTTTAAATGTGGCTTAAGTTACCGTTTCTATTAAATCTTTAAGATTTTATTATAATTTTAGCTTCTTCTTCTTATCGAGTGGGCAGTAAGGTCTAACGACCCCACATACCCTAGTGTCTAGAGTTTCTAAACCACCTCAAGGGCCTCGGACATGGTTTATTTGACGACCGCCGTTTGGCGGCCGGGACCACCGGCTTATACGTGCCTTCCGAAGCACGGAATCATCTTTTTATCAGACAATCAGGTGATTCAAGCCTGCAATGTCCTAGCCAAACTGGAAACAACTTTACAAAGTATGCTTCCCGTGGGAATCGAACCCACGACCACCGGGTCACAAGGCAAACGCCTAAACCACTCGACCATGGAGGCAGTTAAATGGTAAAATCTGTTAACGTCAGAATGACGTTGAAATAAAAAAGACCCTAACCACTAGGCATGGGCAAATCGCTTTTACACGAATATGTAGAATATCAGCTATCGCATTCAGTTATTTATGTAAACTTCATGTTCGATAGTAGTACATACCTAGGTGTACATAATGCAATAAGGCATTCTCTACCAGTCGACCTTTGGGTTTGTTCGGTGTTTGTTTGTTTTTTTTTTTAGTTATTTATTTCAATATGTTATTGGCTGGATCTCCGACGACACGGTTGGCGCAGTGGTGGAGCGATCGACTGCTGCGCGGCGTGTCGCGGGTTCGATTCCCGCACGGAACAAATATTTGTATGGCCTACATATAGTTGTTCCGGGTCTGGCTGTTTGTGTATGTGAGTTTGTATGTTTTTAAACGCACCCACGATACAGGAGAAATTCCTAGTGTGGGGCAACGTTTCTATGTGGGACTGGAAGTGGTAGAAAAGGTACTGTGATTTTTAGGTTTCGTTTTTTTATACATCATTGTATTTTTTACTAGCTGACCCGCGTAACTTCGTCTGCGTCACAAGTTTCATTACTGCTCCGCTCCTATTGGTCTTAGCGTG
This sequence comes from Lacanobia wlatinum, assembly GCA_947578705.1. Classification (NCBI taxonomy): domain Eukaryota; kingdom Metazoa; phylum Arthropoda; class Insecta; order Lepidoptera; family Noctuidae; genus Lacanobia; species Lacanobia wlatinum. The sequence continues at coordinate 2,779,658 of OX388046.1, read as the reverse complement.
ATGATTCCTCACTAAATGAGCTATCTAACACTGGAATTATTTTTCAAATCGGATCAGTAGTTCTTGAGATTAGCGCGTTCAAGCAAACAAACAAACTCTTAAGCTTTACATATCAGTATATAGATTTGTAACTATACACTCGACGAAGTTGTAGGTACCCGAACCGGTTTGAACCGAATATCATAGTGCGATACGGTGTTGTGTGTATTTAAAAAATAATTTGTTGAAAATGAGAGCTTTCCTTTAGTTTGCCATGTGTTATTACTTGCCAGAATTTGACCCTTACTAGCTACACTTTTGGATGGTGCAATAATACAGGATGTATTATTTTTTTCTAAATCAACCGGTTCGATTCCCGGGTAGGAATAACGATTTTTCAAAAATCCAATGATGCAGTTTTACTTTTCATCAAAACGCCTCGAGGCTCCTTTCAGCGTTTTTCGATATTTCCTCATAGTTTCGGAATTAGCCGGGAAGGCACTTTAAAAATTCAGCCTGTATAGACCATCTATTGTACACTTGTTTTTATAAGCGTTTTTCCTGTGCTTGTTATGTTGTACAATAAAGTATATAATAAATATAGATTCAGTACGATCAAATATACGTATTAGTTACTGTGTCAATACATAGGTATTGTATCTACATTCGATCTGCATCGCCCATTCCTAATGTCCACTGAGACCTCTCCTACTCGGGTCAGACAGCCTACCGACACCATCGTATTCTGTCGCTCGTAATTTCATTGTGCTTTGAGTTTTGTGTTGCTCTTTCTTCCATTTGATCTTTGCATCTGTCCTACGCACTCCGAACCCTCTTTTGTGACCTACCGCTTGTGTTTGCTGGACCGCTGATATTCTTGGTGATTTGGATTTTTGCTAGGTTAGAAAACAATGGCTTTATAATTATGTTAATTGTGATCTTATTCTGTAATCTGATCACCTGCAGCTTGAATACCATGCTGTAGATTTGTGTGCCGTGAGGTTAGTTGTTTTTTACATTTGCATTATGTAATGCCGTTATTGTAAACAATGATCCTTTTAGAAGTACGATTCATTACTACTAGGTTCCACGTAACTACTTTCTATTGTGTAACATAATTTTTTGACGTAGTTGTTTTCCAGTCATTTTACGAGTGTTTGTTTCACAGGATTGATTTTGTTTTACTATACCATTTTTTCAATTACTGAAATAGTCAATCATTCTTATAATTATGTGAATTACAGATTCTTGAAAATGACTGGCTACGCGAAGAATAACGTTACCGTTTATGGGTTTAAGTGAAATTGAAGTAAGTATATAAATATTTTGGGGTTTAAGGTGCAATGAATGTATGAACCGTAGAGTTTTGAGAACATGACTTTAGGGTTAAGTCAAATAAGCATATTCAGTGCCTATATATTTGATCGCACTGAATCTATATATCAGGTATCCGCGTTACTAATACGATAATATTGGTATGAGTCTCAGAACTACACACAAAACCGTATCGCGCTATGATATTTGGTTCAAACCGAGTCGGGTACATGAAATAATGTGCTTCCCTGTTCAATTGCGATACACGCGGGCCTTCGTCGAGTATACAGTTCCAAGTAAAATAAAATGTTGTATATAAATCGATAAAAACCGAAACCTAACAATCATAGTACCTAAGCTATCACTTCAGAGTTCCATATTAGAGCACGAGCCCACGACGGCCAGTCCTTCGTTATTTTATAAAAGCTGAAAGTTTTCTGTGCCTTATACAGGTACGAACGACCAGCGACTATAGACTTCGGGTTGTGGTTACTTGGGCAGGTAAAAGGTAGTAAAGGTGTATAAAATAGTCCCTTCAATTCGTTAAAGTATAAAGCTCAATTTTTTATGTTTTCTTCGGGGTAACTTTAAACATCTCGTCATCCATTGCCGGACACTGAAATATGAATGATATAAAGAAAGAAAGAAAATTGCATTTACTGGCACAACAAAAAACACCTTTACAATAATCGAATACAATAATTAGAAGAACAATATTGTGCCAAAAGGGCTTTAGCTCAGCATAATGTCAGGTGGCAACACTAGGTATTACCACCTAACGCTGATTTTCAGTTGCAGCCCACAGGTGCCATTCGCTCGAACGCGCAGTAGACATAGGTAAATAAAAAAACAAATAAATAAAAAAAGCAAAAAGTGTAGGTGTTAACATAATAAATACAAAGTGAAGTTAAAAAGTGTAGAATGAGGTAGATACAATAATATTAAATGAATAGTAAATGTTGTATACATATATAGATTCACAATCATCCCGTAAACTGTTGTGGAGCAAGGGCAACGAATTCAAATAATACAAAGTTATTAAGATATTTGTGAAATAATAAAAAACGATGTCAAAAATACTAACAAAAAACACAATATAGTTCAGTCAATTATGAATAATAATGTCATAAAATAAAATCAGTTCAATTTGTATTATATTTAAAAAAATATAAATAGAAAATCTATTCGTACTTACTAAAAATTATTTTATTAATTGAAAATAGAGGAAAATTAAAAAATTGTGTTATATTAAAAAGTAATTAACAATTTAAAGATGACACGCATATGAACCATTCAATAACAGCGAAGTGGCAGCTAGAGATCAAATGGCAGATGTGGAACCTTGAGTATTCTCGTTCTGTTTCTGGTGTTGAAGCAGAAACTCCTCTAACTTTACCTTAAAAGTTAGTCCACTTCCGCAGTATTTTATGGGTGGGGGAATATTGTTCCAACATTTAGTCGTAGCCGGCTTGTGGTGTGCTGTTAAGTCTCTGGGAACATAGTCTTTCCTGCCGGTTCTTGTGACCTCTTGTCCACTCAAGTCACACACACATGACAGTTACTACCCCCTGCCAGACACCCCTAAACTTTAATAAATTATAATTATACTTTCGTTATAGTACTTATAAAAGTTAAATTTTATAAATGTTACCTCAATAGCCGGACAGTTTTAATGGTTTTTACGTCTTGCCAGACACATTGAAAGTCCGCTGTAGGTGCGAGCGCAAGTGCTCAGTCGATTGCGATCTTTTAAGATATCCAATAAAATAAAAAAAAATACGTTCATAGCCATGTTATATAAAGTAATAATAATTAACACAGATCAACTTAACCTAATAAAAATATTCTAAAACAAACATTAAACTTATTCTAGTATTTGCTGCTTTTTTATTTTCTGTAGATCTGTTTGCCAATCGGCAAAGGCCTCTTCCAACCTTTTCCATTCAGATATTTCTAGAGCCACTCTGTGCCACATCACTCCTGCCACTTCCTTGATATCATATCCTCCCACCTTTTATGCGGGGTCGCCTCTTTTCCCTTTACCTTTCCTTGGATACCAAGAGACCACAACCCTCCAACAATAAGTGATAACAACAAAAATAATAACTGCAACAAATATATTCGCCTACTGAACAATCGAGTCTAGAATCAATAAATACATTCTACCTTGATCTGAACAAAGCGATCGAGCACGGTCATAAAAACCTAATAATAATGGGAGAATATAATGGTCAAATTAGGAATAGGCGCCCAGAAGAAAAAAAGGTACTAGGACCTTTCACGTACAACAATAAACCCAGAAGTAGAAATGGAGAACATATCATGACTTTGCACTAGAAAAAAACCTAATCAATAAAAAAAAATATATAATAATAATATTAATATGTTCATGAAAAATAAGAAAAACATGTGGACCTGGATCTCGCCAGACGGTAAAACAAAAAATCAAATTGATTTTATAATGACCAACAGAAAAAGCTACTTCACTAACTTTACCATAATCAAGAAATTGAACTTTAACACTAATTATAAACTAATTAGAGCAGAACTATTATCAATTCAACCAAAAAAGCCTAGACCAAGACAAAACCTAGGAAATGTAAAGCTCGGGAAACATCAGTTAACAAACAACAATCGCTCTGAGAGACAAATTGACAGACTACAAACCTAACATAAAAGAATTAGGAACTCGGGAAGGATACAATTGGATAGAAAATACCATAAAACCTCAAACAAACAAATACAACTGTGTAAATACTAAAATTGAATAAAAAAAATGGCTAACAACAAATACCACAAAATTACTAGAAATGAGAAGGATACACAGGAAAGAATAAACAAACTAACGAAAATTAGCAAACAAATTAAAGGTAGCATAAGAAAGGATAGAAAACAAAACAGAATGGAAATTATAGAAAAGGTTACAAGTAAAATGGGTGGAGTCAAAAATGCATACAAAGAATTGAAGAATTCAATGGATTGGATCGTTAAAATGAAAAATTACAGAGGAAAATGGTGTGCGTTCCCATTGAGGGACCAATTTGAATGTTGAGCTTTTGATTGCGTCGACGTTTAGTAAAAGTTCTCAAACAATTGTAAATTCAGCCTCTAATTTGTAAAAGTAACCACTCAAAAGTTACAATCGGTTAAAGGTGGTCCCTCAGTCGTGACCGACAGGCATCCATATCAAAACCTAGTTAAAATTTACAACTGCTTTTAATGACTACTCGTAGTAAAAGATTTGTAAAACTAATTTATTGAATATCAACCCTTCCTGTTCGAAGAATAAAAGAACTAGCATGCGGAAGGTGGTCCCTCAATCGATCACCATAAGTTCACCTTGAGTGGAGACTACAATGGAATTTGAAATTAACTTATAGGTCTAGCGTTAGTAAAAGCTCTTAAACGATTGTAAATTCATTTTCTAGTTTGTAAAAGAAGTCATTCAAAAGTTACAATCGATCTAAGGTGGTCCCTCAATTGAACCATTTATCATAAGGAAAATCAATTTACGTCGCATTCGGAAGTTAAAGAGACAAATGCTACAGTCTATCCTTTCGTAATTTTTTTTACTAACTATTACTTTAGTAAATAGTATCAGAAAATGTACCGTTTTATGAGATCAGCTTTCACTTGCCAACCCCATTCGGTTGTATTTTATTTTTGTGTGTTAACTCATAATTCCGTCATTTATGAACCGATATGAAAAAATTTTCTTCCATATGAAAGGGTAAGCTTCTTAATTGGTCCCATTTAAATTTCATTAAAATCGGTTTTGCAGTTTGGCTTTTAAATCAAAATAGCTGGAATTCATTTACTTAGATGACGTGTTTAGTTTGTCATCCAAATCCAAGTAACGAAGTTGCGTATTTTGCTTTCTTGCGACTCTCCGGTAGTGTTTTTAGGTGTGGGGTACAAAGTGAAAAATAAAAAGCTTTATTGGAAGTTGAAATACGAAATTCAAAGTTATTTTTTACTTTGTAGTGTTTTTTTTATTTGGAAGTCGGTTGTATTTTGCTGTAAAAACGCTTTTTATTTTTTCATAACACAACATCACGCTTCAATACCCGAATTACCTATACCTAGGCAGAGGTGCATAGTACCTAGAGGACGTTCTTTACCAACTGTGTTTAAAATAATGAAAAGGGATTTCTCAGTGGCATACTGATCATAGCCCGAAGGATCGCCAAACTAAAGTGGCAGTGGGCAGGGCACATTGCTCGCAGAACAGATGGTCGATGGGGCCGAAAAGTTCTGGAGTGGCAACCGTGTACCGGAAGGTGAAGGTCGCGGGTAGCCGATGGATGGACGTCTTTGAGCTGATATGATGATGATACTGAGAAATCCCCGATTGAAAAGCCCAGTGACAGTTGGCGCGATCCGGCGATCGAACTCAAGAACTCATACTCAATATAAATTAACGTCTTAGCACATAACAGTAGGGTCATCAACATTGTCTAACCCACTTGACTATTAGCGAATAATAGTCAAGTCGGTTAGATAATGTTGGTCTCAGTCTCAGAGACTGTACAGCTGATAATATATCAATACTCAATATTTTTATTGCATTCCGAATGATTCTTAGGTGGTAAAAACAGGTTTAGTTCATGTGGCACCCTGTCGGGCACAGCCAGATAAGTAGGAGAGAGGAAGCATTTTTTTAATTATGTAAAATTATTAGCAATCTTAATTATGGTAATCTATTGAGAGATGTAATGACAATCAACAGAATGAGATTTAAAGATTTGGTCAGGTTATGATTAGTCTGTCACTTAGATATTCGTTTACCGAGTTGCATTTATTTAGCAAAAATTGTCTAAGTTTTCTTAAAAATATGTTAATTTTCTCTTCTTTTTATTGATGCGGGTAGCTTATTATATAATTTAATGGACATTAAATAGGGACTCTGACATCGGGATATCTGACTATAGTATTACTGTGTTCCAATTAGGTGTAAATCATAGAAATATTAAAAAAAAGTTTTTGCTCAGTCATCTATGGTGTGTTAATAGAGAAAATAATGACATCAAAGTAGAAGTTTATGGATCTGCCTTTACGTAAAGTATTTCGAAGGCAAGCGCCTTGGGGATTACTTAGCTTATCGTTGGCTACCAACTCCGAACTCCGAGCTCCATAACTTCTTTTCCTAGAAAACTATTACGTACCTAAAAGGACATATGTTTTGTCGACAGCATTTATAACTTCTATTACACACAAAAATCCTCGCAACGAGAAGAACAAATATCTTTCTTTCTTTCCTAGAACCGTGTGTGAACCTGTATGAGTGACGGATGATTTCACAACTCTTGCCAAGAGTCGCATATACCGGTCCTAGTCACACTCGTGAACTGAAATATTAGTAATCATCGTATGGGGCAGTGGTTGCCAATCTTCAAGTTGGTAGAGCTTTTAAAAACACGTTTCCATGAAAGCCGGGAGGAGGGGCGCATTTGCACTCCCCTGGCTATCAATAAAACATACGAAAAAATGTAGATATTAAAAAAAGACAAGCAGGATGTAGTAAAAGAGAAGTAACAAATCCGAGGCGAGGTACTTCGAGCTCCCTCGCGTTCGGCCTTGTTCGGCTTCTTTAGTTCTGGGCAAAAAAACACTATCCTATTCGAGGCGGGGGTTTTGAAGATGCACCCCACATACCTATTCTTAGTGATTTCCTCCACTCGACTCAGCAACGACTCAGCTTCCGCTCAGTAAAATTGGGAGTAATTCATTGACAGTAACGTCTTCGACTCGAATGGATCGAGTGGAGTGGAGGGGGTTGCTTCAACAGGACTTAGTATTGAGTGTAACCCTGTGTTACAATCATAACTTGTTGAAACTTCAACTTTCATGAAGGTTCATAGAAAATCTATCTTTTCTTTCCAAGAAGCGTTCACTTTTTTTATTTGTGATGGGTTTGCTCTTGACTCTAGTCTAGGTCAGAGATGACAGAGACAAAGTCTACGATGGAGCGAGCTAGCCCAGAAGGAGCCTGTTCACTCTAACTTTGAAGAGATTAGGGTGGTAAGCGTTTGGAAACACAGACGCAGGCAGAGAGTTTCCTGTCCTTTGCTGTGCGCATTATAAAAGTCGTCTGGAAATGCTTAGTGCGAGTTGGTGGAATAGCAACAAGGTAGGGATGGTAAGACGCAGTGCGTCTGGATGTCCGATGGTAGAAAGGGGCCGGTGGGATGAGGTCGTGGAGTTCTTGGACACACTCACCGAAGTACAATCTGTAGAAGACCGACAAGCAGGCAACCTTACAGCGATGAGCCAAGCTTTGTAGCTTAGCATCCACCAGTTTTACGTCACCGATGAGCCTCTTAGCTCTGCGTTCCTCCGACTCAAGCGCGGCAAGCTGATACTTAGCTGAGCCATCCCAAAGGTGGCTACAATACTGCATGCAGGATCGGACTTGTGCTTTGTATAGGGTTAAAAGCTGTTCAGGCCTGAAGTATCGATTCACTTTATTTAGGATGCACAGCTTTTTGGCCGCAGTTTGGGCGCCGAAGTTGAGACTGGATGACAACTCCATGCCTAGGAGCTCGAGCCGATCAGTCACAGGAACAGATGTACCCCGAAAAGTAGGAGTTTGATCAAAACGACTCCTTTTTGCGATAAAAAGACGCCTGTGTTTTGGTGGCGTTAAAAGTGACCAGATTGTCATCACCCACTCACTTTCGAAGAGATGTTTAATAAGAAAAAGATTTTCGTGGTTTCTGGTCTAAGTCATTTTCGAGACGGTAAAGCGCTAGTCTCACCCCTATGGCCCTTGGCTAAGTCTCTTTCTCTTTACACCTCGCTTACAGGATAAGCACCTTCGAAGCTTTCTTTAAAGCTTGAGAACCGTTATCAGTGGGTACCAAAACATGTAGTGCTGTATGATATTATGTGGTTTGCATTACGTAACTAGTATATAAGTGTAGTGCCCTCATAACCGCACGTGTGCGCCGCGCTTAATGTATTTAGACTACATTATAATAGGGCTGCACCAAAAAATATACCTACACCCTGTATGGTCGTCGGGCTGTACCGGATCAACGGTCGACAGCTATGTGTCTATATAGACACAAATAAAAGCTACCGCTAGGTAGAATCATGGGCGTATCTAGCATTTGCTTAGTAGGGCAAACGTAAGGAAAGTCGAAACGTTGTTGAAATTTCAGTGACGTGCCTGTCCTGGGTCTGGGTGGAAAAACTAAATAACGTCAATTTCTGCCTTACTAGCTATTCTCGCGGTTGTACCGTGGCCTACCTACATAGATTAAATTGCCAATTCGACTTTTTTTTTAACCACTCATTGAAAGTCGAGTGAGGTTATGAGAAAAACATAGAAACATGGAAAAATAACATGGAAGCATTTAAAATTCCCATTTTCCTTTTTCGCAAACAAATAGTTAGCATTTGACAGAATGACCTCCAGCGGTTCAGCTAGTAGTAATACAAAGCATAGGGTATCTGTCCATTTACGCGGAGCGAGGCAGCAGAGCAGAGAAACTGAGAAATATTAACCAATCATGTGAGTCAAAGTAACGGTTGGCGCAGTGGTTGAGCGATTGGCTCTGCGCGGCGTGTCGCGTGTAAGATTCCCGCACGGAACAAATATTTGTATGGCCTCATTGATATATAAAAAAACCCAAGATGCACAGTCTCGATCAAATGCAACACTCGAAACTGTCGTCAAAAACTGTCGTCAAGTTGTGTGTAGTTATAATATAAACATTTTTTTCACGGATCGCTTAAAGTTGTTTTTACAAAGCAGTTCAGTACGGCGAGTGATGCGCAATTTTTTTTGCAAATTCAACCTTATACGGATCGCTTAAAGTACTTTTTATAAAGCAGTGCAGTATGGCGAGCGATGCGAGACTATTTGAAACTTGCGCACAATTATACATATTGCGCTTATTTTTGCGGACGTTTTTGAGATGATGAGTGTGCATCTTGTGTTTTTTATATATCAACGTATGGCCTACAGATAGTTGTTTGTTTCAAGACTGACTGTTTGTGTATGTGAACATTTTTATATTTGTGAACGCACCCACGATACAGGAGAAATTCCTAGTGTGGGGCGTTTAAAAAAAATGTCTGTTACTCACGTAGTGTAGAGATTTTATGCAATTCAATTGCTTAAAATTTCTCCGTTTCTCCGCTCGCCTCGCCTCGCTCCGCTGTAATGGACAGGTACTTAGCAAACTGACGTTTTTACATCGGATTTATTTTTAGTTTCGGGGCTTACATGTAGCAGCATAGGCACATCCCTAGCAACCAGTCCGACATAGTCGACATTAGCATACAATAGTGTGTTCACAGCGTTATTTATTTAGTTCTGTCCCAAATTAGTTACATCCACATCCACTTTGACTAATTAGTCTACAGTAATTATTGCTTGTCTTAGTTTTTTGGGAAATTCCAGCCTGACAGGTATTAGTGATAATTTTATTTTTAAATTAAATTTTGAGATTTATCTATCTATACTAATATATAAAGCTGAAGAGTTTGTTTGTTTGTTTGTTTGGTTGAACGCGCTAATCTCAGGAACTAGTGGTCCGATTTGAAAAATTCTTTCAGTGTTAGATAGCCCATTTATCGAGGAAGGCTATAGGCTATATATTATCGCTAAGACCAATAGGAGCGGAGCAGACGAAGTTGCGCGGGTCAACTAGTATTACATAATTTGGATGTTTTTGTGCACTGTTTATATCCGTCTTCATTGTACAGTGAACTAATATAGATGTATCAACATAGTACATTCAAAAACTTGGCATCGCTTTTAGTTGCGAAGTACTTTGATAAGCTTTTGTTTATATCTTGCTACGCTAAAGCAATTCACAGGATTTCCTCACGAAGGTCTGTGAGGAAATTCTTGAAATTGTGTCTACTTATTTGTGAAATCATCCAAAGTTATTGAATGGTGTCCTGAAGACAGTTATAAGTTTTTTTTTGGTGTTAAAATCTATATAAACGCGAACAAACCGCCGGCAAAATCTAGTATCTCTAAAAATAAGGATATTGTACCTACTCATCATTGAATCTAGGTCTTCTTCATAAACTTTTTATTGCCTATTTAACATAAATAGCTTATATCATCAGCCGTAAAATTCTGATATTAGATTATAACGTCTTCTCGTCCCACATACCACAGTGTCTCAAGACGAAAGTCTATGATCAGTGCGTGTTGCCAGTGATGACATTTGGAACTGAAACGTGGTCGCTTACAATGGGCCTCATCAGAAGGCTCAAAGACACTCAAAGGGCAATGGAGAAGGCAATGCTTGGAGTTTCCTTGCGTGATCGAATCAGGAATGATGATATCCGCAAGAGAACCAAGGTTACCGTCATAGCCCGAAGGATCGCCAAACTAAAGTGGCAGTGGGCAGGGGACATTGCTCGCGGAACAGATGGTCGATGGGGCCGAAAAGTTCTGGAGTGACGACCGTACCGGGAGACGTAACGTTCGAAGGCCTCTCACAAGGTGGACCGATGACCTGGTGAAGGTCGCGGGTAGCCGATGGATGCGAGACGCACAGGATTGCTCGTTGTGGCGACGCTTGGGGGAGGCCTATGTCCAGCAGTGGACGTCTTTCGGCTGATATGATGATGATGATGATGAGATTAAAACGAAGTTAAGCGGGCATAATTTAGTATCTCTAAAAATAAGAATATTGTACCTACTCACAGTTGAATTTAGGTCTTCTTCATAAACTAATTATTACCTTTTTAGCATAAATCGCTTATTTATATCATAAACCGTTAAATTCTGATAGGTATTGGATTAAAAACGAAGGTGTGCCATAATACTGATAGTACATACCATAAGTAATGAGCACGGCTGACCTTGGACAAAAGCTCGTGTCAACTGAACGTGATCGACGCTCGTTGGATGAGGTGCATCTGTCACGTCTTTTGTACGCGCGATCATCTGTACTGTATTGTTTGATAAAATATTTGTTACTGTGCTCTTTAGGAATTGGAAATATGATTATTAATCCTTACTAATATTATAAATGCGAAAGTAACTCTGTCTGTCTGTCTGTCTATCTCGCTTTCACGCCAAAACTACTGAACCGATTTCAATGAAATTTGGTACACAGATAGTCTAGAGCCTGAAAAAGGACATAGGCTACTTTTTATCCCGGGAATATGTTCCCTAGGGACCACGCGGGCGAAGTCGCTGGCAGAAGCTAGTAGGAAATAAATATACCTATTATTCTACAAAAGTTTTGCGATGGGTCTACGAACGGCATACGATAGCTTTTTGACACGACTGTTAGTGATCTATGACTTCGACTCTATATAAGTGAAGCCCACGCCAATAGAGGCCATTGACCACAGGATCCTGAAGTCCTACTAGGAGCTTACGTGGGTTCTATGAGGTGTCTGCAAGAGGTCTACGCGGTTGCTGTAAGTGAACTAACAGGGTCCCCGCGGGGCTAAGCGTGTGCTACGAAGGGTCTACGAGGGTGCTACGCATGGTCTGGGGGTGTCTACGAGAGTTCTACGAGGGTCCACGACTGGTCTACGAGGGGTTTAAGAGACCTACGAGAGAATAGTTTCAATGAGTGGTCTAAGATGGGTCTAGTTTGTACAATTTATGCATCCGACTATCTACGCTGACAAACACCCAGTACGATGTTCTTAAACAATGCGAACCACTTAAATCAGAAGCCTACAATGTATTTAGCAACATTGCAAAAATACATTAACATCAATGTCATAGGTCCTACAAAGCCTTAAGCTTTAGAAAAAACCCGGCGCAAGTCACGGCCATGCACTAGTCTGTGAAACCAGTCGTGCAGAGTGCGTACAATCATAATTGACATGCGGTCACAATTTAACTGTATACATACATGTATGTATGTGTGTCTGTCTATGAGTATGACAGATGTCTTGTGCAATGAAGGAGCGAGTTCATTTCGTGCGTGATGCGAGCATTTTGAGTTAGTTTGACTGATTAGTTTTGAAATAGGTTTTTGATTTATTTTAGTTAGTTATACTACAAAGCTTCATCATCACCATCATTATATCAACCGAAAGACGTCCACTGCTGGACATAAGCCTTCCCCCAAAAGGGGGGTTTGCCATAATCGCCACGCTTGGCAGGCGGGTTGGCGTTCGCAGTGTATGGTGTTGAGTTTTACAGAGAACGCTGCTGCCCATTCTCTACAAAGCTTGTGCCTGAATATTTAGCTAAGAGAATCTGGTCACGTGATTATAAACAACTAGTGGACGTCACGCGGTTTCACCCGCGTAGTTCCCGTTCCCGTGGGAGTACGGGGATAAAATATAGCCTATGTTACTCCCTGATAATGTAGCTATCCAAGGCTGAAAGAATTTTTTAAATCGGTCCAGTAGTTTCGGAGCCTATTCATTTCAAACAAACAAACAAATCTTTCCTCTTTATGATATTAGTGCAGATGTAGATAGAATCGTTTGTTTGACTAGTGACACTGAAATTCGAAGATCATTGACGTGTCGTTATGGGTAGCCAGAAGCTCGAAAGTCTGATAACAACCAGTTTTATTACAAGGGTGTAGGGTAACTGGTTTATCGAGATCAGATAAGTGACAGCAAGTCTTACTATTTTCATACGAAGTCCATTGATCACATTTTCGCTTAAATAAAAGACATCGGGTACCTGCTGCATGCCATAAATAAGTCCCGCCGGCTTTGACCCGCGACTATTTATTAGCTATTCCCCGCGGCTTCCTAGAATCTTAATATATATAAATCTTCTGCTACTAACTGACAGACCACCCAAAACTACTGGTCGTAGAATGTGAAATTTGACATGTAGGTGCCTTGGGGCATGCAAGGGAGCTCTAAGAAAGGATTTCCCGAAATTCCTATGCGAATGGAACAAATCAGGGTATGTTAGGCAAAAGGCAAAAGCTAGTATGTAAATTTCAGCTTTCAACGACCAGTAGTTGCGGTTGTGCGGTGTCTGTCAGTCACTTAGTTACAACTACCTCCGTGGTCGAGTGGTTTAGGCGTTTGCCTTGTGATCCGGTAGTCGTAGGTTCGATTCCCACGGGAAGCATACTTTGTAAAGTTGTCTTCCAGTTTGGCTAGGACATTATAGGCTTGAATCACCTAATTGTCTGACAAAAAGATGATCCCGTGCTGCGGAAGGCACGTATAAGCCGGTAGTCCCGGCCGCCAAATGGCGGTCGTCAAACAAGCCATGTCAGAGGCCCTCGAGGCGGTTTAGAAACTCTGACACTAGGGTGTGTGGGGTCGTTAGACCTTACTGCCCACACGATAAGAACAAGATTATCTAGAAATTTCTGAAGTTCTAGATTGAATTAAATGTTACTGGTAGAATTTAAATTTCTTACTGGTAGAATTTGTGAAATCTTTTGGTGGCTCGGAAGTCTGAGAGTAAATGCGTAGCAGCAAATTCATGTGACTAGGGAGGTGGGGGGGGGGATACTGCGCAGTGAAAAGCGAACTAAACAGCCATAATTAAATTTGATTCGACTTACACATGTAAATAAGTCCGAATACAATAATACACAGTGTAACTACCACGAAAAACAAACACGACATAATACCACGTGTCGTGACAACCACTAATATCATATCTCGCCATCTTAATGAGCGTTACGGTAGAAATACCCGTGCCACAGAGTAACCGAGACCGCAGGCTACGGCTTGTCGTACTGCGATAGTATCGACTGATCTGTACTGATTGTGAGTCGCTCTTAATTCGGTGATCGGAGATTAAGTTAAGGGTGAGTCCTACAGTTGCGGAATTGTGCGAAAGATCAAAGAGTTACCGCGGCCTTAGAATGCAAAGGTCAGACTTTTCAGTCTCAAGGCTGGAAAGACTTTTTAAATGATGTAACTTTATGAAAACGACTTTTATAATTACTTAGGACATATTGTTGCGAATTTTTAATGGGATATTATAAATTGCATATCAAATAAGTAATCGCCTATCAATACATACTCATAATTTATATTCTTTTTTACATCAAATAACTTACTTCACTACAAATAAACTATATGTTTAACAAAACTCAAACTGCAGATAATTCGAAATCATACATCAATATGACATTACTTTTTTCCTCATAATGCAATACAGTTAAATTTATTTTTGTACAAAAATACTACATACATAGCATAAATACTGACTGCACAGCAAATTTTCCATATTTATGGACAACACCCCGACTCAGACTACCCCGACTCGGATAGGTTTGGTTTTTTTTTGACTTTTGTTTTTTTTTTTTATTATTATTATAATTAATTCTATTAGCATTGCTGACATTTTCTATTTATTTTATTATTGTACCTAACGATTTGCATGCCGTAAGGTAAAATGTAGCTGATCTGTGTTTGTGTAAGTTATCTTATATTGTACCTACATTTTGAGCAAATAAACATCTGATTCTGATTTCACATCCAAAAAACCGGTCAAGAGCGAGTCGGACTCGCGCACCGAGGGTTCCGTACCATCATATAAACATGAAATGTGTTTAAATATTCATCGGCGAGGCCTATATTCGTCAGAGAATTTTAACATTGCGGTGTATATTGCAGTTTTAGATCAACGCCATCTATTGACCGATAGTGGAACTAATGTAATTTTATTGATGATTTCTGAAAAAGTGCAATTTAGAGACATTGTTTTATTTTTCCTGTTATCTTTATATAACCTTCTATAACATAGTGTAATTTCAGATTTTTCTCCAAACTTCGGAGATAAGGGGGGAAGGCCAAATTTTTTCCTGGAGGCTCATTTTGATTAGTATTGTATGCTTGAGTTTACTTATTTAATTAACTATATATGTAACTAGTTTTATCATTGTTTCATATGTAATTTTTGGAATAAAATAGTATTCTAGCGGACATGTGCCATCCATTTATTTAATTTAATGATCGACATCTATCATAAATGTTGAATAATGTTTTATAAATTCAAGTTCTTTAAACTTAACAGACAGTTGTGTTGCTGGGGAGTTTGTTGGCCACTTCTTCTCCACAGCTAAAACACTAGGAAGTGGTGACGGGCTGGGCGATTTGGGGGACTGTCTTCATGTAAATTTTGACGTTCAAAAAGTGCTGATTTTCAGCCTAGTTTGAATAAATGCATTTTGATTTTGATTTTTTTATATTTTTCGTAGTAGTATAAGTCGAAAACCATGTGGCTTAAAAAAAAGGTAAAATGATTACGAATAGCGCCTTTTATATGATATCCCACATGCCCCAGTTTCCAGTGCCCACTTCGAATGTTAAGAACCCCTTTCAGTCGCTGTTGCATAAAAATACAAACATTTTATTTCTTTCTTATTTGCAAAATAGTTGAACAAACGTCATCTAAAACTATTTTAAATTTCAAGTTGATAGCATTAGTAGTTCTTGAGATATCCAGCTGTGACAGACGAACAGACTTAGTCACAACATAAGGGTTCCTTTTTTACCCTTTTGGTACGGAATCCTAAAAAGGGTGGGTTGTGTTTGAAGCTCAGTTGTGTTCAGGGTTTTTCAAACACTACGTTTAAGCTGGAAGGTAAAGGAGCAAAATCATGATCATTTGGAAAGAATGAGGGGCAGCTTTTGCCTAGCAGCAGAACAGAGCGTGTTGGCACAAATACCCGTGTCTTCGTGTGTCTATTTAAAGTTCCGTACAAAACAAAAAAATTAACCCTTATAGGATCACTTTGTTAGGGTTCCGTACCTGAAAAAGAAAAAACGGAACCCTCATTGGATCTCTTTGGTGTCCGTCCACTTGTCTGAAATTAAAACCATATACTCAGGGCTATGGCTCCTTGCAGCTGTAAAAAATCAAACTTCTAAGTTAACTTAAAAAAAAAGATACGGCCGCTTATGCCGCAAAAACGTATATTTTGACACTCTCAATGGTATTTCCCGTTGACCTAGAACTATGAAATTTGGCAAGTAATACTGTCTTATACTATAAGTATAGGGAAAAGTCTCTTCTTCTTCTTATCGTGTGGGCAGTAAGGTCTGACAACCCCACACCCTAGTGTCAGAGTTTCTAAACCGCCTCAAGGGCTTCTGACATGGTTTATTTGACGACCGCCATTTGGCGGCCGGGACCACCGGCTTATACGTGCCTTTCATCAAATCATCTTTTTATCAGACAATCAGGTGATTCAGGCCTGCAATGTCCTAGCCAAACTGGAAACTACTTTACAAAGTATGCTTCCCGTGGGAATCGAACCCACGACCACCGGGTCACAAGACAAACGCCTAAACCACTCGACCACGGAGGCAGTTAAAGTCTGAAAACTATAGGTACATTTATTTAAAAAAATAGTCTATTTAAAGTAATTTGTAGCTACAAATTTGTACGGAACCCTCGGTGAGCGAGTCCGACTCGCACTTGGCTGGTTTTTTTTTAATAGCTAGACTGCAAGAGAGTAAGTAAAGGTTAAGGGTATGGTTAGGTGGACCGATGACCTGGTGAGGGTCGCGGGTAGCCGATGGATGCGAGACGCGCAAGGCCGGTTGTTGTGGCGACACGCACGGATAGCCCTATGTCCAGCAGTGGACATCTTTCGGCTGATATGATGATGATGATAATTCCTCTCCGTAGAGATCTACGATTTGGAACGTGCAAATAACTTCACCGTGTTGTCTGACCGACTTTGACAATTCAAAAGTGCCTGTTAATGGTTTAATTGAAATTAATGATTTGGGTTTGAGTTTGATGATGATGAAAAGTATTTATTAATTAGTTTTTTATAGGAAAACGGGAGATTTGAATGTTCCTGTTCGTCTATCATGAGTTTTATCAATCTATACTCGCTAGCAACTGTAGTTAAAAAAAATGTATGAAAACTTAAAAAAAACTCGTTTCTAATTTATTTTTTTAGTTTACTTGCAACTTGCTTGCTTGTTAGTTAATAACTTAAACAAATAAATTAGAAACTTGTTTTTTTTTAAGTTTTCATACAGTTTTTTAACTACAGTCGCTAGTGAGTATAGATTGATAAAACTCATGGTAGACGTACTGGGCTAAAGAGTCGTGGAAGAAGTTCCACGAGGACCTAACAGGGAGTCATTTACACAAGCCTTAATATTAAAAGTATTTAGGCTTGTATACATGCCAATGATCTTGTGCATATAAACGGAGCTAACTACTCCTCTACGCGCCACTCCGCTACCCGCATTTTTAATTTATTATAAAAAAATAAAACATATTTTAAAAAAGTATCAACCATATTTTCGTTTCTATTGCAAAACAGTAGATATTTTTTTTGACTTTTCTTAAATAATGAAGAATTGGAGGTGACTTGGTGATTTTTTTTCTTATTATGTGTTACCGATACATAAATTCTGGCCTAACCAAATTACTTTGATTACTACCTATTTTTTCCAGATGTAATTTCTCAGTAAATGCCGACGAAAAGTTGCTTCATCTGCATGCTGTTTTTAAGCATTTCTCGAGAGAGCAGCCTTAATACGGTTTTTTTTTTTGGAATTCAAACCTAGATAGAAATGGGGTCTACCACCTACATGTAGGTAGCATTAATATAAAATGTACCCATGGTGTTACATTTAATTTATTTAAGGTGCTCAAAGTAATTGTCAGCGCCTTAACTGATTATCATGTTTTGCTAACCAAATTATTGTTAAACCGACGTCGTAATTATGAATGATCATAATAAGATCCGAAAATATGCACTACTGTTTATTCAGTTGGTTAAACGAAATTCAACCTTAACACACTTAGAATAAAAACTAAAACCTGCGTGGGAGTCTTGGAAAATGGATTGCGTTTTATTTTGCGGTGGAAACAAGGGATAATGGACCTTATACAGTTTGGAACAAGGTGCATGCTGGGTGTATAATGTTGTAGTGTAGTTGTGAAAGGTACAATGTCGCTATTGTCACTCGAGCGACATTGGGGAAGGTCGGTTTAATGCGGGATGTAGCGTTCGCAGAAAAACTGTCGCTTACATATTTTATTATTAAAAATAAAATATATTTTGTTATTTGACAAGAGTGTATTTATAAAAACGAAGACTAGAAATAAGTAATGTAAAGAATACCCCAATTAATAGAAAAAATAGCTTTGAGCTGTGTTTTATAATGCTCTCTTAAAGGCTCTTACAGCCAGGAGCAACGACAAAGACAAAGCGATAACACGTTCTAAAGTTTCTTTATAGAATGGAAAAAATCCTAATTAAAAGACGTTATCGCATTGTCGCGTCCTGCCTGTCAACGGGAACCTTAACTCGTAACAGCAAAGAATGTAAAGATAACCGGGGCAACGACTATGTGGATCAACATCTTTTGTATGTTAAACGATCACCAATAATATTGCTAAAGATTCGATACTTAATTAATTCCTTTTACCAAGCACACTGATGCACACCAGGGCAATACTACATCTCACTGATAGTCGTAGATAATAATATAACTATATTTTTAGGGTTCCGAACAAAAAACGGAACCCTTATAGGATCACTCGGGTGTCTGTCCGTCTGTCACAGCCATTTTTCTCCGGATCTACTGGACCGATTCTGTTGAAATTTGGTATACATATGGACTTCTGTGACCCAAACACGGACGCGTTACGTAAATAAATATTTTTAGGGTTCCGAACAAAAAACGGAACCCTTATAGGATCAATCAGGTGTCTATCTGGCTGTTTGTCTGTCTGTCCGTCTGTTACAGCCAGTTTTCTCCGAATCCATAGGACCGATTCTGTGACCCAAACATGGGAGCGTTACGTAAATGATAAAATTTTTGGTATGGATGGATATTTGGGATTCCGTTTGGTTCAGTAGTTTTTATTTTATGAGCATTTTTACTTATTTCAATTTTTGCGTTGACGAAGACGTCGCGGTCGTCCAAGTATCACCACTTAAAAGTGAAAAATAAAAAACTTTTTACAAAAAAATATAACCGACTTCCAAACAAAACACTACAAAGAATAAAATAACCTTAATTTCGGAAGTCGTTGTTTTTGGGTTTGTTTCATTGTTTTTTAACACCGACTTCCGAAATTAAGGTTATTTTATTTTTTGTAGTGTTTTGTTTGGAAGTCGGTTATATTTTTTTGTAAAAAGTTTTATTTTATTTTATTTTTATATAAGCAGGCACTACAATGACATTGTAAACTCGCACTAGCCCTACTTGTGCTGCTGTCGGTTCAGTTATCTTTCACCGGTAGTGCGAATGCGAGAGGTCGCGTCGTGTCCCGAGCTGCGCGCGCGCACTTACCGTGTCAATGACGCCCTTATCTGTCGCAGCGGATATTTGTTACCGACTTGCTAGTTACCAACCAACTGGTGACTTCACTTCAGAATAGAACAGAGTTTACAGAGGGTGAGGCTGAGGGGGTGTACAGAGTTTTCTGTACATGGTGTACATACACCATATACGTTACAGAAAAGAAAAATGAAGAAAACTTTGCATAATGTGCCATAATGGCCGGTTTTATCACTAAACTAGCACTTCGTCGCACTGCAATTTTCTTAAGAATCCCTATTTTTTTCTAGATAAATTATATACTTAAACCTTCCTCGAGAACCATCCTATCTATTGGTGAAAGCAGCATGAAAATCGGTGCAGTCGTTTTTGAGTTTATCTCAAACAGACAGAGACAGACGCGGCGGAGGACTTTGTCTTTGTGTGAAAAATATCGTATTTTTATAGTAAGTACTAGCTGACCCGCGCAACTTCGTCTGCGTCACAATTTTCATTACTGCTCCGCTCCTATCGATCTTAGCGTGATGATAGATATAGCCTATAGCCTTCCTCGATAAATGGGCTATCCAACACTGAAAGAATTTTTCAAATCGGACCAGTATTTCCTGAGATTAGCCCGTTCAAGCAAACAAACAAACAAACAAACTCTTCAGCTTTATATATTAGTATAGATTTGGATAGATTTAAAAGAGAGAAGGAAACACCATACTTTAGGTAGTCTTTGGTGTATTATTTATATCAATAACATTTCTGGCAATGGAGACGTCCACTGGCCCACTTCTAGTGCGGGTCATATCTAAAAGTATAGCACCGGACGTTTTTCAGCTGAATGATGTAAATGATGTATGTTGACTACCGTGGCTTATTTCATGAAAGTTTCGGAAGCTGTTAATCAATCGGCCAAGTCTTTTTAGCCTGAAATCCCTTCAGGCCTTGCAGGCCTTTTTCAGGCAAGATATATGCATACAGGTGCCTTGTCTAGAGATCTTCAGGGCTTCGGAAATTCTTCCTCTTCTTTCATAGTTTGTACTTTATTACAGAAATAAAGAAAGGATTAAATATTTTGCAAGCTGCACTTGCTCCTCTGAACTGGTATGTCTGCCGGATACCGTCAAAGCTGTCGGCTTGTTTATCGCAAGACTGAAAACCGGCCACAGCTAGACCTGGTTGAGGCAGACCAAGGAGAAGATGATGCTTTGGGTGGGTGGTTTGGGTGATTTAGTTGAGTGAATTGGCGTGAAGAAGCCCAACAAGAAGAGAAATTGAAGGAATAGGGAGGGGCCTTTGTTTAGAAGTAGGATAGCTCAGGCTGTCAAAAAAACCCGGCCAAATACGAGTCGGACTCGCACACGACGGGCTAAGCACTGTGAGACATCCTCCTTGGATGCTTCACCCTCCAGGGATGCATCAACTTATTTATAAAAGCTTTAGAAGATTTAAAAAAAGATAGTTTATAGTTTAGAATAGGTTTGAATAATGACATATGATGATTGATTAGTTTTTCTGAGAGAACTGTAAAAGCTTGTATTTGGAGCAAGAGCTCAATATAATCTTCTCTTAAATCTCCAGCAGTTTTTTCTTTATTGACGATCCCCTGACGTTGCAGAAGCCCTAACCGGCAACGTCGATAGTACTACCATAAACCGAAAAAAACACGTTTCTTGTAAGGAAGCTCAGTGATTTTAAATGAGATGTTCCAAAATGTATGGAGCCTAGGCCAGGGCCTTGTACACTATACTTAAAAATAGGGAAAAACATTCAAAACAGTTCTCAACTGTCCAATTTCTTTAAAATGGCTTTGTTTGCTGGTAATACACAAGAAATTACACTTGAAATTGCAAAACACAAAAACCGGTCATGGCGGTAAGTTGTCATTTTGATTGATTAATAACGTTTGACATTTGTTACTGACATGTTTATTTACCGACAACGAGGCGAAAGTGACTGAAGTGTTTAGACAAGTGACAGTTATCTTTTTATAATAATAATCATTTATTTCGGACATAATTAAAAATCCATAATGAGTTAGTAAAAGAAAAACTTACAACTATGTTAGTTATGACCTAAGGTATACTGTCATTGTTTTTAAGCTCAGAGTAACGGTACGACGCCATGTTAAAAATAGTTAAAAGTAATTTATAAACATCAATTAACTACCACAACAGTAAACATTAAATTTAATTTCCTGTATTTTTCCGGAATTCTACGGATTTTTCTCTTGAGGTAGTGTATATAGACCTGGCCCATTTTAAAACATCTACTTGAATTTAATTTTTCAAATCTCAAAAATCTCAATTTATTATTTTTGTTGTTATAGCGGCAATAGAAATATGTACACACAAATTTCAACTGTCTACCTATTATGTTTCTTTAGTTACAGGCGTTGCTTTTATTAATAAAACTTAGTTTCAGTCCCACTACAGCGCGCTGGCAGACAGACAGACAGATGGACGGACGGACGGACGGATGGACGGGTAGACGGACGGATGGACAGCAGAGGCTCAGTAATAGGGTTTCCTTTGGGTAAGGAACCCTTCTTCTTCTTTTCGTGTCAATTGAGTTTTACTAAATTTTGTCCGACCCGTATTGAGCAACTTGTACAGCTCTATCATTGGCCTCGTTCAGATCTAACACAAGCTCTGCTTAGCTTGGGACTAGATGGCGTTGTGTGATAGTTGTGAAATATTATTATTATTATTCTCTTTATTTGTTATCCTTACATACTAATTTACATTTTTAAATATTTCTTAAAAACAACACATTATAAAAAACATTTAAAAATATAAAAAATAGTAGTCCGCCGGTGTCGGGAGCAGGGTCCAAGCTACCGGTGGTTAGGGCTCCAGAGAAAGGAACCTCCTCACAATACGAGCCGTATCGAGGAGTACTGCCTTCTGTATCAGGCCCTTAATCCAACCGCGTAATGCCAGCTTCGACAGATGGTCGTCGAAGCTTTTGGCCATCAGGCCATTGGCCGTAATGACTATCGGCACAATGACAGCTGAGTCCACATTCCACATGTCGACAACCTCGTGAGCTAAGTCGAGATACTTGATTTGCTTCTCTTTCTCAGCCTTCACGAGGTTCTCGTCATGCGGGATGGTAACATCAATTATCATTGTGCGGCGCGCTAATCGGTCTATCACCACTATATCAGGCTTATTGGCTACAATAGTCCTATCAGTGATGATAGACCGATCCCAGTACAACGTGACATGGTCATTTTCGAGAACTGGGTCGGGCACATACTTGTAATATGGTACCTCAGAATCTACAAGTTTGTATTTCAAAGCAAGTTGCTGATGGATAATCCTGGCCACTTGGTTGTGCCTGTGCAAGTACTCGCCGTTAGCCAGACGAGAACAACCGGAGATAATATGTCTGATGGACTCACCCGGACGGTGGCATGCCCGACACACGTCCACTGTCCCGTCCTTCATAATATGCCTCCGGTAGTTATTCGTCAAGATAACTTCGTCCATAATCGCACAGACAAAACCTTCAGTTTCCCCGAAGAGATCACTGAAACGTAGCCAGGCCACGGACGCTAAAAAATCTACATCGGACCCATGAAGAGCCCGATAGAAGCGCCCGTGAAGCTCCTTGCCTTTCCATACCTCCATGCGGTCATCTGTGGTAAGTATCACAGGTTTGCGCCAGTTCTCTTTAGCCATGGACAACGGGGTGAGCCCCTTGTCCACTGTGACCACATCTCGGTGCATACCCACATCAGCTTTGAGAAAATATTCTCTGAGACTGCACATCTCGCGGTTGTGGAGAGTCTTGGCGTTTAAAAAGCCTCGACCTCCACACTTCCGCGGGATGTACAGTCTCATCACCGACGATCGTGGGTGATGCATCCGATTTGCGGTCAACAGTGTGCGGACTCTCCTATCCAGGGCGTCGAGTTCGGTTTGAGTCCATTTGAGTATGCCGAAAGAGTACATTAATACTGGCATGACCCAACCGTTGAAGGCGCGCACCTTATTTCCGCCCGACAAAAGGCTATTCAAAACCTTTTTCAGGCGACCAAAGAAGCGCTCCTTCAACGATTGCTTCATGTCAGCAACATTAATGCCCAATGCTTCTGACATACCCAAATACTTGTAGGTTTCGGTCGAACTGAGGGATCTAACCTGTATGGAATCCGAGAGTTGAATTCCCTCAGATTCCATAATCTCCCCTTTCTTTACATGCATGACTGCACATTTGTCCACACCAAATTCCATCCTGATGGCACTACTGAAGGTTTCAGTTACCTTCAGTAGCTCCATCAGTCGCGAATTGTTGGGGGCAAAGAGTTTCAGATCATCCATGTAAAGAAGGTGAGATATGGCCTGACCACCTCTTCTCAACCGATAGCCCAGACCTGAATCCTCCAGCAATGTGCTTAGAGGATTCAGAGCCAGGCAAAACCAAAGCGGACTCAAACTGTCGCCCTGAAATATTCCCCGTTTAATCCATACAGGCTCATCATTCCCCTGAATCGGTCGACATCCTGGATAGCGAAGGACTGTTTTCCATTGCCTCATACATGACTCAAGGAAGGTGCGTAGAGTTGCATCTATTTTGTACAACTCCAACACCTTCATGAGCCAAGTATGTGGCACAGAGTCATAGGCCTTCTTGTAGTCTATCCAACATGTCGACAGATCCTTGCGGGATCGACGAACCTGTTGGCTTATGGCCATGTCTATGAGGAGAAGCTCCTTAGTGCCGCGGGACCCCTTCCTACATCCATTCTGAGAGGCAGACATAATTGAGTTAGTTTCAATGTGCTCATTCATCTTCACTCTCAGGATGGATGTAAGAAGTTTATAGACCGTCGACAAACAAGTAATTGGTCTATAGTTCTTGGGTTCCACGGGACTACCGGTCTTATGGAGCAGGTGGGTAACGCCAGTTGTTAGAAACTGTGGTAGCGACCCAGACTCTAAGGAAGACTGAAATTGAGATGCCAGAAGTGCGTGTGAGCTGCTATACCACTTAAGCCAGAAGTTATGCAGCCCGTCCGGTCCCGGAGACTTCCAGTTCGGTAATGGACGGACTGCTCTGGCTACATCTAGTGGAGTGATGGTAATTTGATCCATTTGTGGTATAGCTTCACACACGCGCTCGACATCGCGCATCCAGCCACCCTCGGCATGACAGACGGGCACCGACCAGATGTTTCGCCAAAATGTACTCGTGGCAACATCATCTGGGCGGCACACGTCTGTCACACTATGTTCAGGTCGCTCCCAAGCTCTGTATACCCACCTCTCATCGCTCTGGAACATGCGGTTTTGCGAGTATCGGTCAACCCGCCGCTTATACCGCCGAATACGGCTTGCCCATGCACAAACTTTCTGCTTCAGGAAGTCGATGCGCTCTGTGACACGGGACGTGTAATCTCGAGGGCTGATATCAGTCCCCGAAAACGCCCGTCTCACAAAGCGCATCACGCGTGGTCGTGTGTTGCCCTCCCTGAAGCAGTATAGTTTGCCGATGAGTGCCCTAGCCTCATCGATACGCCGCTCGATCCTGCACTGCCAGGCTGGCGCAGCAGGCTTTGGTCGTATAGCTTCGTCACAACTAGGGAACTTGACGTTCGCTATACGACATGCCGCAACAGCCCCGCAAAACAGGATTGAGTGCGTATCAACGAGGCTCTCGCTGCTTTCGAAGATGTTCTGCAGCAGCGAATCCAAGGCACACACTAGCGCCCTATTCTTTTTGTGCATAGGCAACCTTGGTAATCGGGGCCAAAGTTCGATCGGGGTTAACCTATACTCGCGAAGCGCATCCTCCAGTGCGCTCCTCAATTTATCATTGCACTGGCTACTTACCGTGACAACCCTATCATCTACCTCATCACTAACATTAACGGGCCGCGGTGTGATTGCGCCACAAGTTGGCGCCTGTACCGCGGTCTGAGTCGGGGTCGAGATGATAAGGTTGCCGAGTACCTCTGAGCGCAGCCTATCAAGTGCGGCATCGTCCAACCTGTGATTACGTTGGATGACCCGCACCTGATCCGACAATCGTTGAGCCGAGACGTTCACGGTTGGTTCCAGGTCCAGAAACAGAGACAGCATCCTGACACGGTACGCAGTGAGGTTAGTTCCCCCCTCTGTAGACCCGTAGTATGCGCGCATGACGTTTTCATTCATGGACTGCGTCCATCTCATGCGCTGCACACAACCACCGGTAGCGGGGACCCGGCTCGGGGCCGGTTGGCCCCTAGGTCCCAAGCCCCTCGGTGGCCGGCCTCTCCCCTGCCGACGCACAGGTGTTGGCGACGTCGGCGGAGAGAAATACTCGTCGCTGGAGCTCGACACGACTGCAGCCGCCGGTGACATTGGTGATCCGCTGTCCGGCGGCGGCGAGGTGGAGCTCAGCGACGGGTCCGGGGATGGTAGGCGTGCGCGTTGTGATGCTGCTCTAGTCAGCATTATTCAAGCTTTTATCATTCCGTTATTTCATAGGTATTTCAGTGGCATTTTTGTGACATATGTCAAAACGTGTCCGGTCATAGAATATCTTTTCTTCTTCCTGCATTTTTTACTTTTTGGATTATTTATAGGTTTTAGTGGTTATGTTCCAAATCTTGAGAGTTTCTTTTACTTAATTATGGATTTGTACGGACTAAAAGTATTAATAAAACGAATAAATTGGAGAACAAAAACAAAGCTTGAACTGACAGCCAGAGTTATTATTATTATTATTATCTTGGATGGTACAGGTAGTTGGGCATGACAGGCAATTAAGGAGGTGATGCATATGCTGTGAAGGGGCTCCGCACTGGCATTGCCTTTGGGATGGGTGGAGAATGCCCCATTTAGTCAGGTTATGTTTACAGCGACCAACCTGGGTCCGCAGTCGGTTAAGAGATTTCCAGATTGACCACTGAAGTACGCGTCCAGGGGGTAGATGTTCTGCCGGAGGGATGAAGTATGGAGGGGGAGGGTGTTTGTGTCTCCACAGAGCACAACTCTCATCTGCCGCACTGTCCACTGACGAGGTCCTAACGGGACCCTAAAAAAGTTGCACTTGTTTTTCGAGCTGAAAAATAAATCGTGTAACGATCACAGATTACGCAGGTTTTATAATTATGATCTGAGATAGTGACATTATTATGTACAGTGTTATCTTGTTATTACATTATGTTATGAGCAGCTAATTGTCTTGTTGTTTCTCTGGTGGCCGTGGATTTGTTTGTCTTTCGGTCAAGGTGCCTTCCTTTCCTTCCGGCCTGACTTGATCTGTGCGTAAATATTGATAAGCTGGAGCTGATTTATATTAATGATGGCTGGTGTATTTTTCATTTGATACTTACTTCTTCTTCTCGTTCTATCTTCGTTTTCGCACGATGCACGGTTTTGTGCCATGTCGGTGTCAAGATGAGCTTCTTTAAGGTCTCTTTGGACTGTCATCAGCCAAGTGGAGGGTGGTCTTCCACGCGTGCGCTTCGTCGTAGGCAGTTCAAGGGCAAGCTTCACCATATGATCGTCTGGGCGTGTTTGCACGTGACCATACCACCGTAAACGCTTCTCTTTGACTTTTTCAGATTTCGGAGCAACTTTTAAACTGCCTCTTATGTACTCATTTCAGATTTTATCTAGTAGTGTGACTCCCGCTGACCAGCGAAGCATGCGCATTTCGGTTGTGTGCAGTTTATTTAAGTGCTGCTTGTTGCCTGCCCAGCATTCGGATCCGTACAGGACAGCAGGTCTAATAGCACACACACGCCTCACTCACTCATACTTCACCTTTCTAAACAAAATACTCCACTATATTGTAGTGTGTTTAATTATTTAACTGAAATGTTACGGTTGTATTTTATCACATAAAATGAAACCTGAAAATGTCCGACTCCTACGATACAGGAGGGCTACTCTCTAACGAAATCCGTAGTTTCGGGCTTAGTTGCGGGCGTTCGTATTCTACTCCGTATCACCTACAGACTTACGATTAGTCCCGAACCCGAACTGAGAATGAATGACAACACGATTTCACAGTAACTGTCAAATCGTGTTATCATTAGTTCTCAGTGGTTAGGTGATACGGAGTAGAAAATGCCCGCCCGAAACTACGGATTTCGTTAGAGAGTAGCCCCCCAGGTCTGCGTACCTAGTTTAGGGGACGGAAAACTGTTAATGTTCTCGATTGTACAACCTATTGTCTACCTACAAGTGCTATGTATTTTGTTTGCTGTTGTTGTTGTTGTTTTTAATAATAAACCTTATAATAATAATAATACCGATAGTCGTGTCGGCCAATGGCTTAATAGCCACGAGCCTCGACCCACACCTCAGGAGGCTCTCGTTAGGCAGCTGGATCAAGGGCTTGATTCAGAAAGTGGTACTTCTGGACACGGCTCGCATTGTCAGGCGGTTCTTTTCTCTGGAGCCCTGACCGCCGGTAGCTTGGACCCTGTTTCCGATACCGGTGGGCTACTATTTTTTATATTTTTTAATGTTTTTGTTTTTTTAATATTTAAAAATGTAAACAATAAGAATGAGAAATAAATAAAGGAAATAATAATAATAGCTGTCTTTTACAAGTGTCCCTCAACTTTAACTGGCATTTTCCTGTCACACATGACGCCTGTGAGTTGTCTCCACTTCATAAATCCGGTTGCTGTTCTATGAGTAAAATCTTTTTCGATTTTGCAATCGTTGCTATTTATTGACATTGAGTCACCGTCAGTAGCAGGGGACTTCTACTAACTGTAATTTAATATGTCAACGTTACAGCATTTAAAGGACACTTTCAGGAACAAAATGAGTGCTTTTGGGAAAAGTTTCGCCACCAGTAAGTAAGTTTTTGATAGGTGTCTGAGGACCTGACGCCTCAGTGCTGCCACCTGGCTCATATCGTTTCAGAAATGTCACATTTAATGAAAAAGTAATAGTGGAAAGAAGAGTGCAAGCCCCTTGGCCGCCTTGGTCCCCTTGGACCTTTAAAAATAATTTATTGTTGCGTTCCTTTCGTAAAGAGTGGAATTCCCTGCCGGAGTCTGCGTTCTTGATAGCTACATGGGAGTCTTTAAGTCAAAAGTGAATAGGTTTCTTCTAGGCAAGCGTGCTCCATCTTCGACCACATCATCGCTTACCATCAGGTGAGATAGTGGTCAAACGTATGCCTTTTAATAGTAAAAAAATAGTCAACTACAGAATTTTTGAAAAATTCGAAGTTCGAATACTGTAGCCGGAATGTACGTTCTACATATAAAAACACTAGTGGACGTCACGCGGTTTCACCCGCATAGTTCCCGTTCCCGTGGGAGTACGGGGATAAAATATGGCCTTTGTTACTCCCTGATAATGTACCTATCCATTGCTGAGGGAATTTTTCAAATCGGTCCAGCAGTTTCGGAGCCTATTCATTTCAAACAAATCTTTCCTCTTTATAATATTAGTGTAGATAAACGAACAATTTTTACGTCTTTATAATTTTAAATAGGAATAATCTTTTTGAACAAAGAGATCCAATTCTCGTAATTTTGAGAAGCGATCGCGTACGCATCGGACTCGCAAACTGTCAAATACCTTTTGACAAGTTTTTGACATCGATAGTCGCGCAGATGATATTGGTACTTGAATTTGAAAGATTTTTTTAAATAATGTCAGGCCTTCTGAGTTGACCTTCTATACAACGTATAACGGAACAAACGCAATACTTACCTTTTAAGGGGTCATTGTACTCATCATTATGAATAACTTTTACTATGGGAAAAATACCGAAATCGCGAAAAACAAATCAGCTTTTCAGTACATTTTGTCGAGTTATGCATAAATGTATAGGACAGTTGATTTTTTTGGCGATTTCAATGTTGGTTCCATAGTGAAATTTGTTCATAATGATATGTTCAATGACCCCTTAAGAGGTATTGCGTTTATTCTGTTACAGATTGTAGAAGATGGGACCTGCTCATCTTCTATAGAAGATGGAACAACTCAGAAGGCCAAGTGCACATTCAATGAGTTGAAGCTCATAAAATAAACGCATTGAAAAAAAAGAAAACAACATCAAACGGTTACGACAGCATAAAGATTAACGTTGAAACCCACAATAAAACCTCTATAACACAAGACAAGAATATCCCTCACGCCATCAATACTATAAATAACACCTTTTATCCTTATTAGCGATAATTCTAGAATTACTTCCTCCTGTGACTTTCGCAACGTTGGCGTTATCTGTGCGAACACTTCCTGCGCGTACAGGGTCGTGTATTATTAGCAACAGATGTTGTTGTTTGTTTTATTTAGTCTCTATGTACTGAGTGTAAAGGCGAGGGTATTAGAAGACTAGAAAAACACTACAAAAGAAAATTCTCTTCTTAGCATGTCGATGGCAATCTAAACGATGGTGGCACAGGATTCGGCTACGATTTTGGCGCAGTCGGTAGCGCCCATCAATTCTTGTAACGTGCAGACATACAGGACATGATGATAGGGATCTCATTGTCTAGGGACACCACTATAAAACTACATAATTGACAAGTTTAAACCTTTAAACTTCGAAGGCAGGGACAGATGTTACAGAAACAAGAGTCTAATACTAATACCCATACACTTAGAAGGCAGAGATAGGTGAAAAGGATATATTTTATCAGGGCAGATTTTAAAATTTGAACATGCTAGGTAGATTGTTATGTATAAAAATTAAGTATTAATAGGATTTATGAATAATATTTATCTCGAGAAAGCCAATGTCTAATAGAATATAGACACAATAGAACACTTGTTGGTCTTTTACGTATGACAAGACTCACAATTTTAAATCGGCGCCACATTTGCATGCTGTTTATTTAAACCAAAGCGATACTTCAAGCCTGGACAGCTTTTAACTCTATATAAAGCGCAAGTCCGATCCTGCATGGAGTATTGTAGCCACCTTTGGGATGGCTCAGCTAAGTATCAGCTTGCCGCACTTGACTCGGTGGAACGCAGAGCTAAGAGGCTCATCGGTGACGAAAAACTGGTGGATACCAAGCTACACAGCTTGGCTCATCGCCGTAAGGTTGCCTGCTTGTCGGTCTTCTACAGATTGTACTTCGGTGAGTGTGCCCAAGAACTCCACGACCTCATTCCACCGGCCCCCTTCTACCATCGGACATCCAGACGCACTGCATCTTACCATCCCTACCTTGTTACTATTCCACCAATTCGTACCAAGCGTTTCCAAACGTCTTTTATAATGCGCACAGCAAAGGAGTGGAACTCTCTGCCTGCGTCTGTGTTTCCAAACGCATACAACCCTAATCTCTTCAAATTTAGAGTGAACAGGCTCCTTCTGGGTAAGCTCGCTCCATCGTAGACTTTGTCTTTGTCATCTCTGACCTAGACTAGAGTCAAGAGCAAACCCATCACAAATAAAAATAAAAAAAAACCAATCAGATTGGTGTGATGTCATTGCCCTAGCTTTCTAAGTATGCGTATTTGCTAAGGATCTGATGGTTTCTGCAAATTACTGACTAAATTGACAATAATATAAATGGTCTGTGAATTCATCCAGGTAGACTTGACATCCTAATATCTCTAAGCAAATTCTAGTCAGTTTGATTGATTTAAATAGTCGGCGATGCTGCTATTACTTTTATTTTCCACTCAGAAGGAGCTACTTACATGCTCAAGTCTTGAACATCCTGTCCGTATTGTCCAAAATTTATAACAGTCATGACTGTAGAAAGTCAGCCAGTCACCAGTCATGTATTTTATATTAATTGATTTTGACATATTATTATTGTAACCGGCGTAATTTATTTTATTTTTAATTGAAAGTGACATGTGAATATTTTAATTAGTGTAATTATGACCAGTGATGTATTTAATTTTATTTTGTTTCAATTATTATTATTTTGAGACATTGTACACCACATGGTTATGTTATAGAGATACCTATTATCTACACTAATAATAAAGAGGAAAGATTTGTTTGTTTGTTTGAATTGAATAGGCTCCGAAACTACTGGACCGATTTGAAAAATTCTTTCAGCATTAGATAGCTACATTATCAGGGAGTAACATAGGCTATATATTATCCCCGTATTCCCACGGGAACGGGAACTACGCGGGTGAAACCGCGTGACGTCCACTAGTAACAAATAATTATAAGAACTGAACATACACCTGTAACAAGCAATAAATGAATTTGATTTGATTTGAAGTCCGTCAGGTGCATCTTTAGTTACTTCCCTAACCTTTTTGTCATTTAGTCAAGCTTTAAACTCATACGTATTCCAACTGATACTTCTGTTCATTCCTCGCTCTTCATTCCCCACTTATTACTCCTAAGTGTTACTTTATAAGAATATTGATGTAAATAATTGCCAGCCGTATGCAACGGCGGTCATCCCTACAGACCTTGTGTAATGTTATGTTGGCTTCCGCGTTGCATTTCCTGCTTCTAACACGCTTCTTGTTTACTGGGTCACGTGGAATAAGGTCTTATGTCCTATAAGGGCATTGCTAGAGATTACACCCTTGGGTATATAGGTAGAGTCATCAGGTTTGAGTAAAACCTTTGTTCTTGTTTTTGAGAAGGTACATCGATCAAGCCAAAATTGTCTCCTGTTGACAATCATAACGATACTTGGGCGTTATTAGGAGTCATCCCAAGAAATATTCTCTTGGTTAGAATGAATCTCCCAATAAATAATTGTGGTACGACAACGATCGAGCAAGTACTACTAAATCTTTGTTGATATATCTGTACTAATGCGAACATTTTATTGCCTATCGCTATGACGAGAATTTCATCGCAGACCAGCAATAAATCCAACTGACATGATTTTGTCATTTTTGATTACGTCTTCACAATTGGTCATAATATTATAAGCTAATTTCTACTGTTCTTCTCTGATTTTCGTTACGGGATCCAAGATAGTTGAATCGTTTCACCGGGACTCTTCGAGCTTTATAGACTCAGCGTTTTTTCTGGCTCTCAGAAGTTGCAGTGGTTGAAAATAGACAAGGGAGTTGTCTCAAAAAACAAAAACTGACAAATATCAACAAGTAGGACGACTATTAAGAACATATACTAGTAGGAGGTAGATTAGGTTAGTATTCCACTTCTATCTGTGGTAGGCAGTGACCTTTCGCTGCCGGCCGTAGTCCGTGCTATGGTCGACGGCGAGGAGTCCTGGGACGCGGTGGTCTCCTTCTGCGAAACAGTTATCGCGCAGAAGGAGGCTGCGGAGAAGGAGATCTCGACCTCTCTCCCGGCCGGCAGCAAGCGTACCGGCCGTCGGAGGAGGGCATACGCTGCCCTCTTCCGGCCCCCCTAACTGGGTCCAGGGGCGACGGACTTGGGGATGTTCGTCATCCCCCATTCATCCGGAGCCGACGCGGCGGCGCGTGGTGTTCCCGTGCGCCCCTCTTTGACGTCGCGGGACACCTCACTTCCCCCGCTGACCCGAGGTGGCCCGCAGAGGTGGGCCGGCACCAGCCGCGGATTACGGATGTCGCATAAATTCCCACGATCCCCGGCGGTGAGAGATGGAACACCGGGGTGGTTTAGTCAGTAAGAGTCTGACAGACCCCTCTGCCCGCCCCAGGGTGGAGGACATCCACGAGGATTTACCCCCGTTAAAAAAAAAGCATTCCACTTCTAAATAATCGTATAGATGTTACTATCGAACTGCTAAAACAACAAACAATACACAACAACAACATCAACAAACAGGCCCTATTAGAGACAACACAACAACGACCATGACCATGCACCCAGAAGCCATATATTACATTAAAACAGCTAGAACACGGAACAGCTAATAAACATCAATATATTAACAGTATGATTGTGGCAGGTCAAGACACGCGAGCTATTATAGCACATCTATTTATAATCTGCGTACGCGCAAGTGCTATTGTTGTATCGGACGAGTATTTTTGGAATCGGTGGCAGTGGTCGGTCTAATTAGTTAAGACTAGCACTTTGCCCGCGACTTCGTTCGCGAAACGAACCACGAACTTCATCTCCCCTCTACCCTCGGTGTGTAAATTACTTATTAATAGACTAAACGCAGGGCAGTTCGCTCAAACCGAACATTTTTCATACTAAGAGTATTTTTATAACCATCGTAACTTTTAAACGAAAGGTCCAATTTGAATAATTTCAAGTGTAATTTACATCTATATAACCAACCTTAATTATTAAACAATTTAAATAGATAAGGATTAACATCATGACACTAAAATTACTACTATTCCATTTCACCCGGGATTTAATAACAAAAGAACCCGCGGACCTCGCGGACTTTTTTGTAGATATTGATGTCCTCTATAAAACTGTATTTATTTATTTGGTAACTCAACAGCTTTTAATATATTTTACATGAAATTATAAATATTCATCTCACTATCAATGAGCATCCCAGTGCAGTTTCGTCAAAGTTACCACTGATACCAGCATCCTCCATAAAGTCCGCACACACTGCTCAGTGACGGTGAGATGATGACAACCATCTCTTAAGCCAATTACAGAGCTACACGGCACCGGCAAAACTAAGTTAGCTAAAAAGTGGCGATACAAAAAAATAATAATAAAACAAAAATTATACAAGTGCAAGTATCAGCAACAATGCGATTGTGGACACATTGTTCAAATTAAATAGACATTAAAATAGACTTAAGCAAAAACAAATACAAATTGAATTTTGAGAGATCTAACAGCGTGATTTTCCGTGTGAATGAGTTGAGCTATGGCACAACAGTAAACAAAATTTGCTTGATTTGTCTCCGGTATGATTGCTTTGACAAATGAAATATATCGACATTTTCAAAACTTTCAGAGTAGATGCGAGGCAGTCGGGCCATAACAGCATTTCTACCGTATTTTGTGTACCAGGGATACCGAATAATGTAGTACATCACTTTGCTCTATTGTCAATAGTTTCCGCAGCGTATGCGATGTAAGGATCTTTTTTGGAATTTTTATCACACCTTGGGTTACATTATCGAAAGTTTCATACGGATCCCTAACGTTTTTGAAAATATTCTATAGCCAATGTCCATCAGGGATAATGTAGGATTCTAATTGCGAAAGAGTTTTTCAAATCGGTCCAGTAGTTTCGGAGCCTATTCATTTCAAACAAACAAACATACAAACAAAGAAAGAAATCTTTCCTCTTTATACTATTAGTGAAGATTTGAGAAAAATAGTAAGCAACCTATGAGAGTAGATCATGTGGTTTTGGTCATCATGAAAGAAAAGGGATTAAATGGTAGCGTGACGGTTGACAGACTTTGGGAATGGAAGACGAGATTATGTCCGACCAGTATTGAGCCTGTACAGCACTATTATTGGCCTCGTTTGATCGGTGCGCGTGAGGGTGGTTTTCCACGACTGCCAACTAAGTAGGTGACGCGTGTCCTGTGAATGGGTTCTAAATTGGCACTGCGTTTGGGTGAAGACATCCCCATTTGGCCAGATTATTTTTTCAGCGGCCTGGCGACCTGGGTGCGCTGACGGTTAAAAGATTTCCAGATTGGCCACTCCAGTTCGTGTCCAGAGGGTAGATGTTCTGCCGGGGTGATGAAGTATGAAGGCACAAACACCCTCCATTTATGCCTCCACAATGTACACCTTTCGTCAAACTCTTCAGCTTTATATATTAGTATAGAAGTATAGATACACAGGAGAACTACATTTAGAAATTTGTCTGAAAGTTTGCAGGTTATACTGAACCCACCTATAAGCGCTACTGAATCTGTTCTAAAATCTTTTGGCATGGAATAACTCATCGCCGTAAGGTTGCCTGCTTGTCTGGTCTTCTACAGATTGTACTTCGGTGAGTGTGCCCAAGAACTCCACGACCTCATCCCACCGGCCCCCTTCTACCATCAGACATCCAGACTCACTGCATCGTACCATCGCTACCTGGTTGCTATTCCACCAATTCGCACTAAGCGTTTCCAAACGGTTTTACTAATGCGCACAGAAAAGGAGTGGAACTCTCTGCCTGCGTCTGTGTTTCCAAACGCTTACAACCCTAATTTTTTCAAAGTTAAAGTGAACAGGCTACTTCTGGGTAAGCTCGCTCCATCGTAGACTTTTTCTCTGTCATCTCTGACCTAGACTAGAGTCAGCAAACCCATCACAAATAAAAAAAAATTGTAGATTTTTTCTAACACCTCAGGAATTAAAAGCTCAAAGTTTTTTTTGTATTTGTCAAGACCATGTTAAGTGCAATTATTATCACCTATTACAATAATTAAAACGATACCATTAAACTTAAACTATCTTGTTTGCGGAAAAACCAGTTATTTTTTTCTCGAAATCGATTGACATACATACAGAGTGTGGTTGTTTGACCTTCGCCTAAAAGTGAACCGCTTTATGTCATGTGTAACTCATTTCACTGTAAACATTGTGACCTCTGAGTTATTCATGTGGGGATCGAGGAAAAAATATTATATGAGCTAAGATTTATTGTCCTCCAAAACGCAAATCGCCGATGTGGCTCAAAAGGCTGCCTAACTTAAATGGGACTGAGCAGGGGCCCTAGACAAAATGAAATTCTATTAGCGACTGCGATTGTCGAAATTCCAAAATGTAAGGGATTGATCACGTGATATTTCGACAGCTTTTGTCAATCCCATACATTTTTGACGTTTTGACAATCGCCTTCGTCACGCTACCGCTGAAAGAATGTCACTTGTCTAGAGCCTCAGGTCATGTCTGCCACGGACAAGCTGCGGGCCCGTAAAACACAGCATCGGAACCCTAGAACAGCGAGATGAGGCCGCGGCAGATCGCTAAGGAGATGGCGGGGCGACCTGGACCTTCTTTACCAATAGGGAACATGCAATATTTCCATGTTTGCTTTAATTTTAAAGAACTCCATCTAGAATAGACCACCACATAAATAAGAAAAGAAAACGCTTTAATTCATTGCCAAAATTGCGTTTTTAAACAGACGGTTTAAATTTTCGCGCGAAAACGGACAATGACGTCACTCCTGTCTGCCACTGGTCCTAGCTGTCCTAACTCAAAGTCATAAGGTTGCCTTTTGGTTGTCATAACGTCAATAAACGCTGATTGTTGTTTTTAAATACGTTCCGTTTCACATTACTTTAATGCATTATTTTTGTTAAAAATCGATATTAACTAAAATAAAAACGTTGCATAAAATAAAAAAGGCCAAAGGCCAATCCTTTATTTTATACTTTTTATCATATTATTAACAACATTCTCATAAATTCTGTATTTGCAATTTTCCTATTGGAAGATAGAGGAAGAACACCGTGAGCATTGGAAGGAATGCAGGGAGGACTTTGTCCAGCAGTGGGACAGTACGGGCGGATTTATATAATAAATCATATAAGACTAATGTGGCTCCGTGAAGAAATGCAGCTGTAAAATACGTGTAGCGGTGATGAGAATGTTGAGATGAATGTGTGGAGTAACCAGAATGTATGAAATATGAAAAAGTATACTCATTTCATACTCGAAGCCGTTTGGGGATAAGACCAGGGCCCCAAGTCTGCTATTACAATAGTGTCAGAATGGTCTCATAATGGTCGATTTTGACAAGTTACGCCAGATTTCTTTTATATATGTTTTTAAATATTATTTATTAATTTGTCATTATGTACGAGATTACCATTCTATGCCATTTCTTCCAATGGAGTGTCAGTGGTTGACCATTGGAAAGTAATAATGACGCTATTAGTAGATTACCAAACTTGTCAAAATCGGGGCCCAGGTCGTGTGGGATTGATTATCACCATCAGAGCCGCTAGACCACTTACATGACTATCCCGGAAATCCAATAGGAGGCCTGCCAGACTGGACTACTGCTTTGAAAATCCAAATGGTTTTCTCAAAAAAACTTGGACGAACCCGGTGATTACCACGCACATTCTAATAAGGTTGTCGATATACAACTACACCAACCAATTCCTTAAAAAACACTACAAAGTATAAAATAACGATAATTTCGGAAGTCGGTATTTTTGGTTATTTCGTTTTTTGACACCGACTTTCGAATTTACAGTTATTTTGTAGTGTTTTGTTTGTGAAAGGCGGTTATATTTTTTGTAAAAAAGTTTTTTATTTTTCACTTTTTAGTGGTACCTGTGTACCCATTCACAGCGTACCGGCGTGATGTTATGTTATGAAAATAAAACTTACTAAGTGTTTTCGGTGTAAAGGTCTCGTCAATACGAATGAAATAAGCCCAAACAATTGGTAGTTCCTACATACCGATGTGGAGTTCCCTTGACTCTCTGTCGTCTCCATCACCAGGTCTGATCCAAACCTTCATTCTTTTGTAGTATCACCCGATATACACACGAATATCAGGTTTTTATCAGATTCCTACAATTTTCGAGAGTTGCCCTCGATTTCTCGGGGTTTCCATCATCAGATCCTGACGTGGTGGCAATGAGACCACCTCGGCAGTATACCCTTTCGTATAAAAAAAGATTCATCGAAATCGGTTCATAAACTAAAAAATATATATACGCGGTCGAATTGAGAACCCCCTTCTTTTTTAGAAGTTGGTTAAAAATATGGAAAAATTGTTTAAACAAAATTGTGTTACTACATTATGCTTCCTTAGAAACAGAGGATGATTAATTTATGTTTTTATGGATTTGTAAAAATTCCACAAACTTTAAATGACTCCAAGGCCTAAGCAATTAATATTTAGAATCTAATTATAACAATTTGCATAGAAAAACAGCTGATACACGACGAGATACCGCTACGAATAATTATGTTTCTCATTCATTATATAATGGGCTGTACAAAAAACTTTATGAGCAAAAAACATAAACAAAATATTGAGCGGTAGACCTTGTGGCGACAACTTGATGTTTACTGAGCGAGCTTCTGTTTTTTATTGTTTTACGAACAAATCCTTCCTAATATTTGACGACACGGTTGGCGCAGTGGTTGAGCGATCGGCTGGTGCGCTGCGTGTCGCGGGTTCGATACCCGCACGGAACAAATATTTGTATGGCCTACAGATAGTTGTTCCGGGTCTGGCTGTTTGTGTGTGTGAGTTTGTATGCTTGTGAACGCACCCACGATACAGGAGAAATTCCTAGTGCGGGACAACGTTTTTTTTTTAAAAAAAAAAGCTATAAATACGAAAGCAACTCTGTCTATCTGTCGCGCTTTCACGCCAAAACTGCAGAACCGATTTAAATGAAATTTGGTACACGGATAATCAAGAGCCTGAGAAAGGACATAGGCTACTTTTTGTCCCGGGGAGTATGTTCCCTAGGGACCACGCGGGCGAAGCCGTTGCCAGAAGCTACTATTTATACAAGGCACACGTGTATATCTACTAAAATCAATAAAAAAGTGTTAGAACTTGCATTTTCTTGAAGCTTTATCTTGTCTGTAATTCATCACTGGTAGCGTCCAAGACAAAGAAAGTCAAATCAAAGCATTGCATATTTCAAATAAACCATTTACAGGCACTTTTGAATTGTCAAGGTCGGTCAGTCAAAAACATGAAGCTATTTGCACCTTCCAAAGCCGTAGATCTCTATGGAGAAGAACGTGCAAGAAACTCCACGGACACTCTTTTAAATCGTGTGATATCTTGAACGAAACCAATTATTGCAGAATGTGATGGCGAGACATGAGTTGGTAATTGTACTACGTTGGATGATTGAATGGACTTCTCCAAAACCCAAGATGTTTTCAACGAAAAATTTGTATTTTTAGGGTTCCCTACCTACCCAAAGGGTAACCAACGGAACCCTATTACTAAGCCTCCGCTGTCCGTCCGTCTGTCAGTGGGCTATATCTCAAGAACCGTAATAGGTAGACAGTTGAAATTTTCTCCCGTGGTTTGTGCCTCAGGGACCCTGCATTTTGTTGGAGTACAGTAGTTTACGGTACTCAGTAATAGTGTAGTTTTTTGTCAGTAAAAGATTTTTTTAATCGGATCAGTATTTCCAGAGATCTATTTTACAAAGAAATAAAAAAAGGCCTTTACTGTCTCAGTAGTTGGCAATGGTATTCTTAAACCTGTATAGTATAGTTGTTTTCCCCTGTTATTTCACTATAATATTTTGGTTAAAAATATCTAATAGAAAATGTTTTAATGTTCGAAAATGTTTAATTCAATTTCAT
This sequence comes from Lacanobia wlatinum, assembly GCA_947578705.1. Taxonomy (NCBI): domain Eukaryota; kingdom Metazoa; phylum Arthropoda; class Insecta; order Lepidoptera; family Noctuidae; genus Lacanobia; species Lacanobia wlatinum. The sequence continues at coordinate 2,740,094 of OX388046.1, read as the reverse complement.
TCCCGAACCACCTCTTACCAGTCCTTGTAGTAGGCGTCTAGGTCGTATGGACACCTGTTCCTAGGCCGACCTCGGCGGAGCAGAAAATGCACAGCGGCCACAGTGCAAGCGGCTGACGTAACCCGTCCAGTCCCATTCAGTAAACGAAACTATTTTATCTCCCATCCTCCTCTTCTGTATCATTTCAGTTACCTACAATACATCACATTGCTAGTAATCTTTAACATTTAAGTTAAAAAAGTTACCTCAATTAAATCAAGCAAACAACCGCCTTACAGGCTAAAATGTCAATTGCCAATTTATTTATGGTTGAAATCCTTCGCTAGCCGCTAACCGGGCGACTTCTGGCAGCCATTAAATATTAAAGCTCTAGCGAACGAACACTGTAGCCTATGGCACATACATACACACAGACAGACACACTTGATCACCTACGGCGAGCAGTGCCAGCGAAAACTTTAAGCCTTTCATTAATCTGTTGATTTTAAGTCATAGGCGATAGCGGGAAAATACTTTGCTTGTAAATGTCTATGGTCTCTTGAAAACTTTTCCAGTATTACGTGTATTGGTTGGTTCTAAAATGCTAAGTAAAACTTCTTCTTAGTAGTTTTGAATCATAATTCTGCTAATCTAGACGAAAAATCTAAAATTCACAGTAGAGTTAACACGTCCGTTAGAAAAGTATCATAATACAGAGTTAAACAGTGCTTTACCTCGGTTTCTTCTAATGTAAATAAAATCAGATTGATGTGTAATTCAGATCATATACAATTACTTTTTGCATGATAAAAATGGTGTTTTCTAAGAACCTATGCGCACGGCGTATTTTTAACGCGCCGACGATGCACGTTTTACGAACGCGCGTTCACGGCGCTGTAGATGACCAAAAACAGTACTGTCTGCGTCTGAATTTCGTTTAAAGCGCGTTAGCACGCGTCATCTGCGCATCGCGTCATCTGCGCATCGCGTCGTCGGCAATCAATAAAAAGCCGTGTGGAAAGGCCCTAAGAATTGGCATGTTTTCAACCACAAAAACCAGTAAATTTTTCATCTTCGCTACAGCTCATTTCATGCACCACACCGAAATCCTTTACATTACCGACATAAGTACACACACGAGATCTTGACCCTATTACATTTCGGCATTGAAAGTATTGTGAGTGACACATCAGGTCACCCCCCTCGTCCCGCGCGGTCCCCTCGACGCCAGTCATCCCTGCTCCTAATAGATGAGTTATAGCAGGGATGGTACACCTGAGGCTCTCTGCAAAGTGACATTGAAAATACCGTGAGTGACACATCAGGTCACGCCCCTCGTCTCGCGCGGTCCCCTCGACGCCGGTCATCCCTGCACCTGATAGATGACATATAGCAGGGATGGTACACGTACACTTGAGGCTCTCTGCAAAGTGACATTGAAAGTATCGCGAGTGACACATCAGGTCACCCCATCGTCCCGTGCGGTCCCCTCGACGCCGGTGATCCCTGCACTACAGCCTGCATTACAGACCAATCCGTGCTTTGGGAAGCACGTGATCCCGGCTATAATTTATTGTTATCTGGAGTTAGGAGAAGTCGGAAACTCGAAACTCTGACTATCAGTCTTGTCTGGTTTTTGTGACAAGCCTGCCACACTGTTCCCAATTGCTTTGCTAAAGTTTCAGAATCTGTGGCGACCGAAAAAGGACCGAAGCAATAAAGCTCGATGAATCCGAAGAAACGATTCTGCTGACGTGGAACGCAACGGAAGGGGTATTTTACCAAGTAACTGCCTCCGTGGTCGAGTGGTTTAGGCGTTTGCCTTGTGACCCGGTGGTCTTGGTTTGGTAAGGACATTGCAGGCTTGAATTCACCTGATTGTCAGATAAAAAAGATGATTCCGTGTTTCAGAAGGCACGTATAAACCGGTGGTCCCAGCCGCTAAATGGCGGTCGTCAAGTGAACTATGTCAGAGGCCCATGAGGCGGTTAAGAAACTCTGACCACCTTACTGCCCACATGATAAGAAGAAGAAGAAGACTGGGCTGAAGTGGTAAGACAGGCAATCGCTTCATATAAAATACTGGTATTCAGTTGCGTCCGCTTAGTGGGAAGTCGTTGTCAAAAAACTTATTGGGAAAAGGCTAGGCAGATTTACTGGCTCAGAAAGTTTTAGGGAATCCGCAAGATCCCAGAAGCACAGGACTGGTCTATTAGGCGACGCGACGTTTGGGGAACGTCTAATTATGTCCAACAGTGGACCTCCTTCAACTGAAATGATGATCATAATGATGATGATGACTGCTAGCAATAGTTTTGAGTGCACACGGCACTCTCACCGCCGGCGATCAGCGATTGGTAAAGCTTGAAACTCGAAACGAGTTGGCGAGCAGCGAGTAGCGAGTGAAAAGTTTCGATAGTTTTGACGCTCGGCTTTAAGCGAGTGCTTTTGTGTGGCCGGCGATTACTCGCTCCGGTCCGCACTATAGGTAAAAATTACCGCTGGTTGGTGTGTTGGTGAGTGTCGCTGAGCGAGTACAACGTTTAAGAGCCTAAGTAAATAATTTCGTGGCGTGATTTAGCATCCCTTTCCCCGAGCGCACGGCACACTCTCCTCGTACTCCCGCATCAAAAGTTAAAAACATCGAATATAGCGAAGACCCGTCAACTAATTCAAACCTCCAAATGATTCAGGGTTACTCGCAAGCAAATTATATTAACATATATCGATACTCTTATTAACAACCTTTTTAAAGAAAGAATAAAATAAATATTCAAAGTAGACAAATAGTAAAGTTATTCGTGTTATATCATCATCTGCCTACAACTACACCCAACTATATTCTGGTCGGCTTCCAGTCAAACCCGATTAAGCTGAATACGTATTTTACGTAGAGCGGCTGCCTACCAGACCTCCACGTCCTCAACCCATTAACTGGATAACACGGAACTTCTTGACACGGCAAGAGTCAAGTTTATTGGCTTCTGACTGCCAAAGATGTACAAATGACAGCCGAGACCAACGGCTTAACGTGCTTTCCGAGGCATGGAGGGAACTTGGTGTGTTAAGATGGTCACCCAACCACAGATTAACCTTGGCAAGCGTTGCTTTACCTTGAAGATCGACCCGTGCGGCTGTTATTCTTTAGCCACGAGCTCCTCCATGTTTCATTCGTGTTATATAAAGTGGTCAAATTGGATGTTCAACTTTATTTTGCCATCAAGCTAAGGCCAAGGATTGCAGTTCAAAGGCCGCCATTTTGATTTTGAAAGTTTTCAAGACATTGATCATTACATTAACTTCATTCGAAAGTTCTAATACAATTGAAGAACTTCCAAATCATATTCATCGCTGATGGTATGTAATAATGTAAGAGCCTATGCACACGGCGTATTTTTACTACGCCGACGACGCACGTTTTGCGAACGCGGATCCAAGGCGTTATAGGTAGAAGGACCAAAAAGCAGATCGTCGCATTTGCATCGATTCAAACGTGCGTACAAAGCGATACAAACGCGCGCGACAAACGCATTCAATGTATCGAGTTTGTTTATTAAGAGGGGACTCTAGTCCCGAGGAATTTGATAAATAGGTATTTAAAGAAACTATTGCCGATGCGTCGCACTGTGCCCTGTCAAGTAAAGTGCGAAAACGACAACTGCATCAGAGGCTGATTTTACCTAAAACAACCTTGACCAAAAGACGTTTTGTATTCCGCTGTTTTATTCTTCAAAACTGGACTGATCTATAAAAATTATGTATGTATCAAAATTTAGAAGTAGACTACATCTATGCTTTGCATTATTTTCTATTTTGATAAAAACATATCAAATTTGTCTGATAGTCGTCTGAACATGGCGGTAACAACGGGCTGTTTTTTTGGGTTTTTAGATAGTCATAATTCTTTAAGTAATTATGTTTTGGAAAAAAAAATGATAGAGGCACGTATTAATTCGATCTAGATTTTTTAGAAAAAAAAAAATCATAGCTCTAGCAGCGGAATACGTTTGTATGGAGAAAGGCCCACAAGTTACCGACTAGAGTCCCCTCTTAATTGTCGCAGAAAGGTGTGGGAGAGAAGGACTGCATGGTTTACTTGTCACTCACACGACATCCGATAGCGGTTCGAATTTTACCCCCATCTTTTATGATTGAACAATGTTTTAAAAGTTGTATTAAAATGACCATCACTCAATCTTCTTTCGCTTGTGAATGGGTTAATCCAATAATGTCGCTTATTTTTTATAATAATAATAAAGCCAGCGTAAGCAGTGCTGTCTCGTCAGACTCCATTTTACTACTGTTGAGGAGTCTGGTGAAAACACAGAGATTTCTGTATAAAAATACATACGCGCGACTGCAGCGCTTTTATACCGTATCGCCGTATCAGCGCGTTTTATCGATACAAATAGGTCTACGATTACAGCGCCACAAAATTTTTCTATGCAAAAATTAACCATCGGCGCCTGAACTTCGTTTAAAGCGCGTTAGCACGCATCATCACGATCGATCGATGAGGCCTTATACACGATAGGCTTCTCGCGATTTTCAACAAAACGGTAAGTTTTATCATAAAATTAGTTCATACAAAAATTGTAGATCAGATAAATAATTATCTATAAAATGGCTAGGTACTTTTTTCCTAAGAGCCACCGTTTCTGAGATATATCGATTGAAAAAGTTGGAAGAGTTGTAATCGTCATAATATGCACACGTTTCCACACCACCTTGAACGATCACTCAGGTCTCAAAGAGCTGAGAATCTACACTGATGGATCAAAGACAAGCACCGGAACCGGAGTTGGAGTTTACTCCAATGAATCATCAGAATATCCAGACCGCTAGGTAAACTCAACACCGTCTATCAGGCAGAATGCATGGGCTTTATCCTGGTGGTCTATGCCATAGAAGCCAGGAGAGTCACGGATACCCACATTCGCAAACTCTCCGACAGCGCCTCAGTCCCTCAATTCCTAAGGAAGCATCACACCACCTCGAAACTCATACAAGAATGCCACAATGCACTAGAACGCATCACGGTGACCAACCGCAACACTGTGACGCTGCAGTGGATAAAAAGACACAGCGGATTACAAGGAAATGACGCGGCCGATGAGCTGGCCAGGAGGGGATCTGATACTGTGGCTGTTGGAACCGAACCCATAGTGCCACTCCCCTTCGGCCAGCTGCGTACATGGCTACAAGAACACACCCACAAACAAGCGGAACGCTGGTAGGCCTTAGCACCCCGCAGCAGGTAGTCCAGGGAGGCTATGCCATCCTTGAACAAACACTTACACACGATAGCTATTACGGACAGTCCTTTATGCAGAGCATGCATGGAGGAGGAGGAAACGGTATCGCACGTACTCCTTGAGTGTACAGGCGTTACCGAAATACGGAGTCAAACAATAGGGTCACAGAACTCGCTTACAGATGTTTTTACACACCGGGAAAACTAATCTGTTTCTGGAGGGAGGTTGGCTGGTTGGAGTATTGGCTCACGGACAATGGTCCAACCTCAGGACTAAGTGCGGAAACCAAATCCTAATAGATAGATAGATAGATACCGTATTGCTGAAAATCGCGAAAAACACGTTTTTGTGACTTTTGACACCAAGTAATTTTTTTTCCAGGAATCGGATTGATGAGGCCTTTTTAGATTTCATCATAGTGTTTTGTACAATCCTACCAATTTTGAGCTGGGTGCGATTATTATAACTTCACTCCTATTTTTTGGTCTAATTTGACCGGACTAATACCTATTGACTGGTTTTAGAACTAATATTTTAATTCTGTACCGCAACAACATTATAAATCAAATAATAAACATCAAATCATCTAAATAAAGGCGTCATTGTCTAATAGAATCACGAATAAGTATGTTTGGGGCTAGAATTATGAGCAGTAGAGACTACAAGGAGGTTAGAATCATGAAGGAGTAAAATTTTCGGGACTGACTACTATTTATTTACTCTTCATTTCTTTTAAAGTAGGTGTTGAGGCGTCTGACCTCATGTCCCTCTTTATGATTATGGGTTATACATTTTTTTAATTATTCTCTCTTCCCTCTTGACCTAGTTCTGAAATTCACGCAGATGAAGTCGCGGGCAGAAGCCAGTTTCTAAACTTAATTTTTTTTCGAAAACTAGCAAGTTTAATTACATGACATATTGATGTTTGACGTCTTTCAAAGCACGAAATAAATTAATTTATTTTAGTCTGTTTCTTAAGATAAATTTTGAGATAAAGCTATAAATATAGACACTCCAGTTCAGAAAAAAAATGCTATAGCTATATTACTTTACGTGAGTGAAAAAATAATGTTTGTGGATGTTCTATATACAGAAGTGAAAGTGATGATTTTATCATGATTTGCCGGTGTTATTAGCCACTATTAATTTCCTGTGATATGAATCCTTTGTTGCGTTCAGGTATGTTCCCAAACGTTGTGCTTTATCCAGTTTCAGTCTTTTATTTCCTACCATTTTATACATTATTTAAATGTTGGCATGAATAGAAAATAACTACGATTATGTATATTGTTCAAGGTCACAAAATTACAGTGTAAATAATTTCATAGCATGCTTTAAGCTGCTGAACTATGTAAAATATTGTAAAAAAATATATTTAAATTACGAAAATCTGACAACTCGGATCTGCGAAAAAGTGACATAGGTGCTACGTTGACAAGGCCCACGGACCATCTAAATTGATCGGAATCGACAGTGATGCAAATACTTTTAAAACGCAAAAGATGAGATGGCGATAGAATGAGGGCGGCTCGGAATAAATAACGTAAGTGCCAAAATTAATTTTCGGATTTTATAACATAAAAGTATAACGAAATCAAAATATGTTAAGAATTTAGCTAGATAAGATTATTTTCTTAGTTTAAAAGTTGTTTTCATAAAATCAATACAATGCATTACGCTATGAAAATGAATATGGCAAAAAGACAGACCGAACTTTGCAATTTTTTTTCTATCGAAAAAATTTCTTCGTATCGTGTATTCCTTTAGAATTTAGGTAGATCATAAAGTCAAGAATCATGAACCGAAATATCAAATCCCTATTATAGGTACTTTACGAGAAAAAACAATTCTCAGAACGGCTAACTCTTGTCGCTGCGACCAACTAGTGGTAAGAACCGCTCGCCGGCAGTGTGAACAGTCAGCTATCGACTATAATAGGGAATATGCACGAAAAAAATATCTATTATCTATACAGTTTATCCAAAAATATACACAAATATAATACTAACAGTGAAAATAGAATCAAAATGGCTCGAAAAACAAACAAGATATAATTATTTTAAACAAATTGTCCCTCTCGCGAAAACGCTGTTTTCTATGGCAGCTGTATAGGCGCCAAGAACTTTGACGTCACAATTCATGTCGGACTTCTCTTTCTAATTGTAAACTTTGAAGCTTTATAACTTCATCGCTGATGAAGGTATTTAAAAAATAATTTCATAATTGTTTATTAGAGCTAATAAGTATTTCATTTTGCAAATAAAAAAATCGCATGCATATTCCCTATTGTATGTGCCTCTTTTACTCACTAGAGATTTAAATCTTTTGACCCTTTCTTCAACGAGCAAATAGTCGATAGCTTCTTACCCCTAGTGTTAGTTACGCCAACCATAGCTTTATCATCTCTGACAAATAATGTGCCCTAGACTTGACAGTGGATGATGGATGGTGGATGCAATTATTTTATATTGTGTTTGCTTGTTTCTTGTAATGGGTTCACAAGTTGATTTATGTGTTACGATTGTGGACGGATTGGGTTGGGTTAGGCCGAAGTTGCAGTGATTGATACATATTGAAAATTAGGATACCTGCATAGATTATACGATTAGAGTGTCCGTTTTACTGAAGTATAGGTGCTGCTTGTGTAAGGAGTAGATTAAAGTCACGACTCAAACTCAAAGTATTTATTTCAAATATACCATTTACAGGCACTTTTAAATTGTCAAGGTTGGTCGGTAAAAAAAAGATGAAGCTATTTGCACGTTCCAAAGCGTAAGCGCTTCTCAATGGAGAAGAACGTGCAAGAAACTCCACGGATACTTTAAAAAATAATAAATTGCTACAAAGTTTTGTTTACATCATGTTGAAGTTATACATACATGTGAGAACAATGTAAAAGACGAGCAGTATAAAAGCGTCCGGAAAAAAAGGAACAATTCAAAGAAATAATTAAAATAAACTATGGCAGCTGAGAAATGACCAGTCCAAACTGACGGTGCCCGTTCACATGACGCATGCGCTAGCACTATTCGGCTCAACCATTTTGAAGGGAGCGAAATGATCCAACGACCGATCAGAGCCCCAAGTCTGCTATTACAATAGTGTCAGAATGGTCTATCATTGATTTCATAATGGTTGATTTTGACAAGATTCTATGCCATTTCTTTCAATGGAGTGTCAGTGGTTGACCACTGGAAAGTCATAATGACGCTTTTATATCCAGTGGTCAACCACTGACACTTACCAGTTTTATGACTGTGTTTTGTATGAGCTCTGCTAAATAGCTTTTTATTTGATAGTCTCGATAGGATTGATAACCGCCTGAAATTGTTTATCAATGCAACGCCAAGTAAATTCATCATCATCATCATCATAATCCTCATCATCATCATCATCATCATCATCATCACCATCACCATCACCATCATCATCATCATCATAATCCTCATCATCATCATCATCATCACCACCATCATCATCATCATCATCACCATCATCATCATCATCATCATCATCATCATCATCATCATCACCACCACCATCATCATCATATTCATCTTCATCATCATCATCCACAGTCCGAGCTCGCCCACAGCTGAGCATATGCCTCTCTGTTCTTGTGCCAAGCCCCACGCTCCTGTGCCAGCCTCACCCAGGTTCTACCTTTGATGGTTCTACCTACAATCTCGACTGCATGTCGCTGCCGTCGATCAACATTCCATCTACCAGCCCTTGGACACCATTCGGTGATTACTAAATTCCAACTGTCATCATGCCAGATATTCTATGTGTCAACGCCGAAATCGCGATAAACAAATTTACTGCTTCATACATTTATGTACGCATAAATCAACAAAATTTACTAATCAGCAGATTTTTTTGGGATTGCTTTATTTATTTGGGAAGGCAAACGATTGTACTGTAAGGATTACATAATACAAAACTTAATTAAATCTAAGCGTGGTTACAATACAATGCACTACGTTTCCACGGATAACAATTGGTGACAAATAAATAAATAATGGTACAGTGCAGGTACGATATTATGAATAAAACAAATTAAATTTGGAAAAAAAACGATATTATCAATTAAATAAAAATAAATAAGAAAAAAGGAATAACAATATTATTCATTAAATTAAATTAAAATTAGAAAAAAAAATACAATGGATTGGTCCCATTGTAAAAATTGTTCACAAATAATGAAATAATACTGTGACCTTTTAAGAGGTATTGCGTTTATTCCATTAGACGTTGTAGAAATAATTCCTGCCAAGCTATAGAAATAACTATGCAAGCAGTACTTGAACTCGGATACTTCCCCGTAAACGCCAGATTCCTTTTACCGAATCTCTCTTAAAATCTTCAAAATATCATCGACTAGTGGACGTCACGCGGTTTCACCCGCGTAGTTCCCGTTCCCGTGGGAGTACGGGGATAATATATAGCCTATGTTACTCTTTTTTTTTTTACAATTTATAGGCGCGCGTTTGACCACTATCTCACCTGATGGTAAGCGATGATGTGGTCGAAGATGGAGCACGCTTGCCTAGAAGTAACCTATTCACTCTTGACTTAAAGACTCCCAGGTTGTAGCTATCAGGAAACACAGACTCTGGCAGGGAATTCCACTCCTTAGCTGTACGCACTATAAATGTGTTCCCAAAACGTTTAGTGCGTGTGGGTGGGATGTCCACCATGTACCGGTGGCGCATCGCCGTTCGTCTTGTGGTCCGATGATGGAACGGGCTTGGCGGAATTAAATTATGCAAAAATTAAATTACTCCCTGATAATGTAGCTATCCAATGCTAAAAGAATTTTTCAAATCGGTCAAGTAGTTTCGGAGCCTATTCAATTCAGACAAACAAACAAACAAATCTTTCTTCTTTATATTAGTATAGATATTAGTATAGAAAAAGCTTTTATTACCAAAAGCAAACATTGAAGTAGTCACGTACACCTTGACTCAGTGACCCCTGGTAACACAAACGTACAGGGGCAGGGGAACGTGGAAATACCCGAGAGTTACTTAGAAAATGATGCACTGAGTAACTTGGTTGTATTTGGCTGGGTCAACATTAGTGGAACATGAGGTCAGTTTAAAAAGAACAGTTGTGTCCTTTGTCAATGGTAAGTTAAGTAGTAATTACCGACTGCGCAACTGCAGATTATTTTTTAACCGACTTCCAAAAAAGGAGGAGGTTCTCAACTCGGTGGGTATTTTTTTTTTTGTTTTTTTTAGTTAATGTACACCGATTACTCCGAGGTTTCTGATCCGATTTCTGTGATTCTTTTTTAGTTCGATGCGGTATACTTGCCATATGTCCCGTAAAAATTCGATTCAGTTTGGTTCAGTAGTTTTTATTTTATAAGCATTTTTGCTTATTTCAATTTTTGCGTAGACAAAGACGTCGTCCAAGTATCATCACTTAAAAGTAAAAAAATAAAAAACTTTTTACAAAAATATATAACCGACTTCCAAACAAAACACTACAAAGTATAAAATAACCTTAATTTCGGAAGTCGGGTGTTAAAAACAAGGAAACAAAACTAAAAACACCGGCTTCCGAAATTTTTTTTTGTAAAAAGTTTTTTATTCTTTAAGGTTGAAAAATCATCAAATAACCTCTTCCGCTCTGGGCGGAGCAGAAGGGAGTGTCAGACTCTTACTGACTAAAACCCATCCGTGTTCCTTCTACTGTCCTATGTGTTCCAGGGCCGCGGTGACTCTTTCGAATAAATTCCGCAAACAACTACAAAGATGGGTTGTTTTTCACGCGTTTTACTACTAGTTGACCCGCGCAACTTCGTCTGCTCCGCTCCTGTTGGTCTTAGCGTGATGATATATAGCCTATAGCCTTCCTCGATAAATGGGCTATCTAACACTGAAATAATTTTTCAAATCGGACCAGTAGTTCCTGAGATTAGCGTGTTCAAGCAAGCAAACAAACAAACAAACTCTTCAGCTTTATATATTACTAGCTGACCAGCGCAACTTCGTGTGCGTCACAATTTTCGTTACTGCTCCGCTCCTATTCGTCGTAGCGTGATGATATATAGCCTATAGCCTTCCTCGATAAATGGGCTATCTAACACTGAAATAATTTTTCAAATCGGATCAGTAGTTCCTGAGATTAGCGCGTTCAAGCAAACAAACAAACTTTTCAGCTTTATATATTACTATATAGAAGTACACATGTGGAAATGGTATTCTTTATGGGTATATATAAAGAATAAGATAGAAGATTTAAATCCATTCCATCGTAAATTCGACTCTTCTTTCGTATATCTTTATTTTTAATAATTGAGGTGATGATTTATTCGACCAAGCCATCCTAAACGTAAGTATAAATAAATGCGAGAAATTTCATCGAAGTCTGTTCAGCCGTTACGAGATGGAGAGATAACAAACTGACTTTGTTATCTCTCCACCTCGTAACGGCTGAACAGATTTCGATGAAATTTTGCACACGGTTAAACCATGTTCTAAAATAGGACACAGAATACATTTCATCCCGGTAATTATGTTCCCTTGGGATAATTTTCAAATTTCAAGCGTTCCATGTTCTTAATTTCCTAATTCAATCAATTTTATAATCCTTAAACCAATTTATTTTCAAATTGTATACAATTTCAAAGCACACATTTTTTACCTTTTATGATTTTTGTTTTGTTTATTAATGTAATTGGACTTGTCCGTTTGAATTAACTATAAATAATAAAAAAAAACAATTAATAAGATTTTATTTTTCAAGATGTCTTTCTAATTAGATGCTTTTTAGCGCCCATAATTGGCCTATTAGCTATTATATATTCGGTTCCCCAGGTTTCCGACTGATTTTCCTCATCAATTTTCCGTAAACAACATTAAAATTCTGATCACGTTCCTCTAAATTCTAGATGTATCTATGACATGTGAACGACCTTATAACTGCTAGCCTCGTTCACTATTAAACATGGACCTCCCAAAGATTGCTACCGTCGCCGCAGATAAATGTTGACAAACACGCTCAGATCACAGATAGATTAGTGGTAGCCATCAATCATAAATATACAACCTGTAACAGAATAAACGTAATACCTCTTAAGGGGTCATTGTACTCATCATTATGAACAACTTTTACTATGAGACCAACACCGAAATCACGAAAAAAATCAGCTGTTCAGTACATTTTGTCGAGTTATGCGCACATAAATGTATGGGGGAGTCGATTTTATTTTCGCGATTTCAGTGTTGGTCCCATAGTGAAAGTTGTTCAAAATGATGAGTTCAATGGCCCCTTAAGAGGTATTGTTTATTCTGTTATAGGTTGTATAAACTCTTCCGTTACTGAGTGATTGAGTGACTGAGTGAGTTGAGTGACTGACAGACAACGCACAGCCGAAACTCCTGGTCGTAGAAAACTGAAAATTGGTATGAAGCTTCCGTACATTCCGTGGAGGAGCACTAAGAGAGGATTTCCCGAAATTCTTACGGGATCGGGAAAAAACTATATCTTCGCGTACGAAGTCGCACACAAAAACTAGTTATAACGGAACGAACGAATGGAACGAACGGAAGAATTTTACATAATATTAGAATAACATGGGCCTTAAAACTAACTTGCAAAATTATTGTGTACTAGTGGACGTCACGCGGTTTCACCCGCGTAGTTCCCGTTCCCGTGGGAGTACGGGGATAATATATAGCCTATGTTACTCCCTGATAATGTAGCTATCCAATGCTAAAAGAATTTTTCAAATCGGTCCAGTAGTTTAGGAGCCTATTCAATTCAAACAAACAAACAAACAAATCTTTCCTCTTTATAATATTATATAGTGTAGATATAGTGTAGATTACACACCTCTGCTTTTACCTCCACGAATGTGTGTGTGTGGTTATTATCTGTAAATCACTTTTAATGACACCCATATCTGATGAGGGCGTAGGCGACTTAAACATACAAAACAAACCATTTTTCTCGAACTTATTCCCCATTAACTCATTAAACAATTATTCCATAACGATACCATTACACATTACCCCCATGATCTCACTCCTTCAATGTCGCATAACATATGCCGATATTACTTGACATTGCACGCCGAGCTTAGGGTGAGGCCACACGATGCGATTACGGTGCGGTGCGGCAGGTCGTTCTTGCACTAAAGATACAAGGGCACAATATCAATATTATCGGTACTGCATCGTAAGAAAGAAAAATCTTACTGCTATAATGAATGCGAAAGTTAGGATGGATGCATGTTTGTTACTCAATTACGCCAAAACGGCTGAAAGGATCTAAATGAAATTTGGCACAGAGGTAGATTATAATCTGGAATAGCACTTAGGCTACCTACCTATTTATATCGGGACTATGTTCCCTTGGTATAATATCCGAAATACGCGCGGACGAAGCGCTGGTAGAAGCTAGTCTAAACTAATATTATAAAGAAGAAAGATTTGTTAGTATGTTTGTTTGAATTGAATAGGCTCCGAAACTACTGGACCGATTTGAAAAATTCTTTTAGCATTGGATAGCTACTTTACCAGGGAGTAACATAGGCTATATATTATCCCCGTACTCCCACGGGAACGGGAATTACACGGGTGAAACCGCGTGACGTCTATTAGTGTTAAATATAATTGAAGCACACAGTTATTTGCGTCCGATACACTAACAATACTACGGTGGCGGCACGTCATCACTCCTGCGCGGCAGCGTATCACCCCTCTCCGCCTCGTTTCTCGCGTCGCAAGTCCGGCTTTTGCGGTGCGACACCGCACGGCGGTCCTACGCGTCGTGTGACATGCTATTATAGTAATTTGTATGTAGGATGACGTAGCGGCACCGTCAACGCATTGTGTGTCCTCGCCCTTACACATGGCGAACAAAAAACATGACGATACTATCATAGTGACCTTATTTCCTTCCGCTGTGGCCTGTGACCATCGCAAATGGCAATGCGCTGAATTACCAACATAAATTTATCATTACCAAACCCAGAGTAATCGAAAATCGACTTTGTGTCATTGTGCTAAGTTTGGATTTTCAGTGATACGTGTTAAGTAATTGTGAATTTAATTTTGTCAATATATCGCTTACCGCTAAGCGATAGCTTACAGGATGTTTGTAAGTCAATTAATTCGGTAACTAATATAAAACGTTTTATTACGAAAATAATGATCAATAAGGAATTGATTATAAATTTGATAATGTGGTCGAACGGTCATGTTTACTCCGACCTTGTGTGAGATATATTTATTGATCTAGTTTTGAATACCATGGGCAGAGAATTATTATAATTGTTTTTTTTTTTATTGAATATCCGTTTTGGATTACGAAATATAGTTTATTTTAGAGTTGACCTAATAATTTTGTTAAAAGGTTAGAGAAGTCACAAGATCCAAACCAACGATATAAATAAGTATCTAAAGGTGTTGATAGACTTGAGCATTCACTTGACATAAGTTAAGCGGAAATGTTGGCGGCGAGACTGTGTATTCGAGGTTTGGCTCTCAACTGTTTTCTCCTCCAATATTGGACCGATTTAGGAAATATTTCACAAACTGAATAAGAGGGATATATGCTGTGTCCCTATGTTTCCCTTTTTGATGATTTATTAACCCTATAAGCACTAGAACTCTCATAAAATGCTCAAAATTGTCCGATAAATCGCTGTCAACAGAGCCCTAGTGTACAAATTTGGCAACTATTAATCAAAAAAGGAAAACTTAGAGACATACATCCTTCTGATTCACTTTGTGAAATATCTCTTATATCGGTCCAATATTGGAGGAGAAAACAGTCGAGAGCCAAACCTCGAATTATGACTTTTTACATACAAAGTCTCGCCGCCAGCATTTCCTCTTTAAGTCGATGTCGACGTCAACGTAATTCGTAAAAGAAGCAAATCAAGTATCTCGACTTTCCCTCTGAAATCCCTCAGAAATTTTAAACGCTCACTAGTTTGGTTATGAATTGCTGTCCACATTTGGACATGGCAATGGCTTCTCCCAAATACAGCTAAGTAGCGTACTCATACATATCGTTGACCAAACGGCATTACGTATTCAATCACCATCATCATCATATCGGCCGAAAGACATCCACTGCTGGACATAGGCCTCCCCCAAGCGTCGCCACAACGACCGGTCCTGGGGGGCTACTCTCTAAGCCCGTAGTCCGTAGTTTCGGGCTTAGTTGCGGGCGTATTCTACTCCGTACCACTTACGGACTTACAATTAGTCCCGATCCCGAACTAAGAATGAATGACGACACGATTTGACAGTAACTATCAAATCGTGCTGCCATTAATTCTTAGTGGTTAGGCGATACGAAGTAGAATACGCTCGCAACTAAGCCCGAAACTACGGACTTCGGGCTTAGAGAGTAGCCGTAGTAGTAATGAATCAATTAAAATTCATTCAAATAAATTCTGATGTCAATCAGTACTTACATTCACAATAATTTTAATTATTGTAGGTAATAACACAGTTACCTACATAATTTTCATTCAACCGATTACAATAAAAATTACAATTAGACAGTGATTTTGACACAATAATTCATTTGAATGATAAAGTATTAAACTTCGCCTTATATTCAACATACCTTTAATATAATTAGTAAAATTAAATTATAGTATAAGTACACACTTCCAGAAGGCTCGATTTGATTGATACATTGATAAAATGATAGCAATTAGTGGCCGTTTGACTGACAATGATTTAACTGTCAGATTTGTTAATCAATGAATATTTTAATTTAATGATTAAGTGGTTAAATGAATGAATACGTAAGAGTTACGTAGGTACCTAATAATTTTAATACAAGTACTTTCAGAATGAAATTGTCTTTTAGCAGAAATCTGTTTTAGAATAGAATAGAATACTCTTTATTATGTACACCATAGAAGTTACAGAAAAGATAGATGAGAAACATTACATAGGGTGACACAATGGGCGGCCTTATCGCTAAAAGCGATCTTTGAAAGACAACCTTTGGATGGATTTTAAAGAGAGGAGTGACAGTACTGCAGGTAGTCTTAGGTGTACTATTTATATATACAATAATTACATAACAGACAAATACATGTAAACAATATAGCAGAGAACCCAAGTAAAGACGATTAAGGAGAGAGATAATGATTTTTTACCATAGTAAAGTAGTTTAGAATTTATTTTCCTCCATCGTCAGTCCAAGGAATCCTAGATTACCCAAGTCAGAAAGCGCATTATAGATATGGACTGAACAAATAATACTTTGCCAGTGACCTGCTTTCTGTCGAGAAAATATAACCAAAAGTAGAATCGGAACATCTGTCACTTGCAGCCAATTTATAAACCTAGCTACAACCAGCTTTTGCCCACAACTTCGTCCGCGTGAATTTAATATTTATTGATGATGATTTGAGTGTGAAAACCTTCACTCTGAGGACAGGAAACTATCCACCAGTAAAACTGGGCCTAGATACTCTTCCACACCAGGATTGTGTAAAATATCTTGGGATGCACTTCGACCGCAAACTCACATGGAAACAACATATCAAAGCCAAAAAGGAGGAGATGTGTTTGAGACAGAGAAATCTATACTGGATGCTAGGAAGGAACTCGAAGCTTTCCTTAGACAACAAGCTGGTGTTGTATAAGATGATCATCAAGCCCGTATGGATGTATGGCATTCAACTGTGGGGTACTGCATGTAACTCCAACATCGACATACTGCAAAGGCAACAAAACAAAATCCTCAGGATGATACCCCATGGTTCATAAAAAAACACCGAAATTCATGAACATCTGGCCATCAACACAGTCAAGGAAGAAGTCAAAATAGCTGCTAAGCGATACCAAGAGCGTTTAGCTAAGCACCGAAACAAACTAGCTCGCCAAATCAACAATAGGTCCTACAGCTTGAGACTGAAACGAAAAGATATTCTGGAGTTGCAAAATTAGCGATCTTCAGGCAAATTTGAGTAGCTGGCCTCAAGGGGGGAAGCACTCGCATGTCACTGAGCGCACTCAACACATCTGCTCATAGTCTACGGACTGATCGCAGGTACACACAGAAAAAAAAAATTATTGATGATGATTTGAGTGTGAAAACAATTCTGAATTTTACTTGTACTTGCTTATTTCAACGGCTTCGCTTCCCTGGTCTGTTCCGCAGTATCCGTGCATTTTCCGGGATATAATGTAAGGTATACATTCTACGATAGCGCAGTTTTCTTTATATCCATAAATGAATATTCTCAATGGGATCACTATTTCCAAAGATTGCCTTTACAAACCAATAAACAATATTTTAGTATTTTTAATTAAATTCTCGAGCAATGATCGCTATACTGCTCATTAGTCAGTAATGAGAAGTAGGTATAGCGATCAGTGCCGCTAAAAATGAATCAATAATACCGCAAAAAAAAAATTTTTTACAAAGAATATAACCGACTTCCAAAAACAAAACACTACAAAGTATAAAATAACTTTAATTTCGAAATCGGTGTTTTTGGTTATTTAAAAAAGTTTTTTATTTTTCACTTTTTTGTGGTACCTGAATGGGTATTCACAGCGTACCGGCGTGATGTAATTGTTTAAGTACCTAATAGACTACTTTTAGTTTTAATTTATTTTACATCTGTCTGTTTATGTACGAGTCGCAAATAAACATTTTTTCTTTTCTTTTTTTCTTGATGTTATGTTATGAAAATAAAGCTTTCGGTGTAAAGGTCTCGTCAATTCGAATGAAATAAGCCCAACCACTTAGTAGTTCCTACATACCGATGTGGAGTTCCCTTGACTCTCTGTCGTCTCCATTATTAGGTCTGATCCAAACCTTCATTCTTTTTAGTATCACCCGATATACACACGAATATCAGGTTTTTACCAGATGCGTGCTTACAAATCATATCTTGACGTGGTGGCAATGGGACCACCTCGGCAGCCCTTTGATATAAAAAAAAAGATTCATCGAAATCGGTTCATAAACGACAAAGTTATCCACGAACACACTTAAAGAAAATATATGTATATACGCGATCGAATTGAGAACCTCCTTTTTTTGAAGTCCGCTAAAAATGAACGAATAAAACCGAACGAGATCGTCCTGTATACACTCAGCATATGATCACGTCTCTCCCCCGGGCCGACTGTAGGTCTAGGTCATACGCAGACCGAGTTCGTTCCTCATACACAATGCACGGCGAGTCTGTGTTTACGGAAAAAGTTCCGGTTATTCCGAGGAAGATTTTTTTACGAATCTGTAGGTGTCAGAGTTAGTTTGGAGTGAAGGTCGTGTAGAGGAAAAATTTTGTGGCAATGATGATGTGACTTGGTTTTTGGTCGCTTTAATTTGCAAATTAAATAATTAAGAAGAAGGTTCTCGATTTCGATGGATGGTGTTCTTGGTCAACGGAAAAAGCGTTGTAGTAAATCAGTGCTACAACGGTTTTTATATTGACCAAGATAACCATCAAAGCAAACTTCCACTGAAGCAAAAATATTTTAAACAAGTCTGTATCTAATGTTTCCATTGCTAGGTCACAAACTTCGTCGCTGTGAGTGGAAGTGGGCTTCAGTCAACCACACCACGCGGGCACAATACTGGTTGGTTGATGAATGACAAAATGATGATAAGGTCACGTCGATTCGAACTTTTGGTTAAAATATATGGCTTCAACAAGGATTTATTCTTCACCATTTTTAGGGTTCCGAACAAAAAACGGAACCCTTATAGGATCACTCGGGTGTCTGTCTGTCTGTCACAGCCAGTTTTCTCCGGATCTACGGGACCGATTCTGTTGAAAATTGGTACACATATGGACTTCTGTGACCCAAACCGTCCGTGTTTGTTGTTACGCAAATTATTAAATTGTTAGTATGGGGGTCACTTTTGGGGGTCAACTAGAAAATTCCAAAAAAAGTTTTTTGAACAATATCAAATGAAAGGGCCTACTGTGAGGGTTTTAAATATATTTGTTTCATAATTTTAAAATAAACAGTTTTGAAGTTATTTAAGAAATAAGACGAAACATTACCATTCCCCCCCCTTATCTCCGAACCAAGAATTTTGAAAAAATGGAGATAGTAGATCTTTACCTATAGATTACAGGAAAACCTATTAGAAGTCTATAGTATTAAAATAACATGTTGAAAAAAAAAATTCGTTGGGAACCCTTTGCACGCGAGTCCGACTCGGTTTTTTTTTGCAGTATGTATTAGGACCTGTGACACAACCTACGAACTATTATTTGATAAATCCCTGCTCGCAAACCGCTTATGATACTAGACAGGTAACCACCATTTCCCAGATAGGAAATTTGTTAATCGACCTAGGTAATTTGGAAAACTGACACCTGCAGCATTCAGCAACAACAGCAGCATAAGTCACATAATTTTTTATTCATGATATTCATTATACGAGAACTGGGCGGAAGTAGCCACAGACTATGTTCCAACATCAGGCACGGCTGACGCGGTAGACCCAAATGGAGATGGCGAGTCGAGCTGGATTGCTACCAAAAAGATTGAGCTCAGATTGTCCAAGATAAATTAAAATGGAAAGGAGGAAGGTTCATTCATAATCAAAAAATGTGAATTATTGGTATTCAAGGCAGGCACCAAATGTTACACTAACGTGCCAGATGTGACCATTAATAATACTCCGTTGTCCAGAGTAACAAAATTTAAGTACCTGGGTCACTGGCTCACTCATGACCTGAATGATGACCTGGACATAGAAAGGGAACGCAGGGCGATGGCTGTCCGAGGTAATATGCTGATCCGCAGATTTGCACGTTGTACGACGCAAGTCAAAATAACCCTTTTCAGAGCATACCGCCAGTCTTTTTACACATGCAGTCTATGGGTCAGGCATACGCTGAGGGCATACAATGCCTTGCGTGTCCAGTATAACAATGTATTCAGGATGCTGTTGGGTCTGCCACGTTTTTGTAGCGCTTCTGGGATGTTCACCGAGGCCAGGGTTGATGGTTTTCTTGCCATTATACGGAAAAGGTGCGCTTCTGTTCTCAGTAGAGTACGTGCTAGCTCCCACAGCATCCTGAGTGTATTTTATGATAAGTGGGACAGCCCCATGCTGGCTCACTGGATACGGCTGCACACGCAGGTGGCAGTTGTTTTAATTTTGTATGTTTTGTACTAACATTAGGTTAAGACTTTTACTAACAAGCTATGGATTTTATCTGCAATAAGTCTTTATTATTATTATTATAATCCATATTCAAAGTGGTCCTCGAAACGAAATGG
Source organism: Lacanobia wlatinum (assembly GCA_947578705.1). Taxonomy (NCBI): domain Eukaryota; kingdom Metazoa; phylum Arthropoda; class Insecta; order Lepidoptera; family Noctuidae; genus Lacanobia; species Lacanobia wlatinum. The sequence continues at coordinate 2,719,615 of OX388046.1, read as the reverse complement.
TGAGCCAAAGCTGAAAGTTGACGGCGAATAGAAGCCACTCTTTCTTAGTAGCAAAACTAAAAATTACGCAATACTATTCTATCAACTCGCTTCCATATTTCGTCACCCAAATCCCCTGTTGTCACGACAAACTTCAAAAGGTCAGAATCGATAGCAGTCAGTCAGCACAGCCCACCAACTGAACGTTACGAGATCATCCGATTACTGGTAACCCGAGCCGGGATTACGAATGACTCCTACACGTAATGTTACGAGTCACTTTGTGCTGACGATGGTTACTGGTGCTTACATAATGTTACACTGGTGACGTGTTACTGGGTAATCAACTGAGGGTTGGAGTCCTTTAGGAGCTCCTGGCTAAGGAGCAGCAGCTGCACGTGTCGATCTTCCACGTTGTCCACGGAGTTTCTTGCACGTTCTTTTTTCTCCATAGGAACTCTTTGGAACGTGCAACTGTCGTGCTGGAGATAGGGTCGGTGAGTGTGTGTGCTGCAGAACAACTTGCTGCTCTTGTGGCTACTGCGGCAGAACTAGCTTCATCTTTTTGATTGACAGACCTTGGCAATTCAAAAGTAACTGGTCTATTTTAAATCAAGGATTTTGATTTTCTGTTGAGAAACGCTTACTGAGGTCGGTCTGTGAATATCTGACCATCAGTGCCGGATTAAGCCGGCGCCGGGGCTTGTAACAAATTTTACCAAGGGGCCCCCTAAACCTAAAACCTTCGTAGAGAAAACGAAATTTCCAATTAAAACAATTATTGCCCCCCTCTATTATTCAGACTCAAACTTCAAAATATTTATTTCAAATAAACCATTTATAGGCACTTTTGAATTGTCAAGGTTGGTCGGTCCAAAAAGATGAAGCTATTTGCACGTTCCAAAGCGTAGATCTCTATGGAGAAGAACGTGCAAGACACTCTTTTAAAAATAATAAATTGTTACAAGTTTTGTTTACATCAAGTTGAAATTATATATACATATGAGAACGATGTAAAAGACGAGCAGGATAAAAGCAGTATTTCTTTCGGACTCCGGGACCCTTACATAGCGCCAGAGCTCATATTTTTTTGTTTTTGCTTACATTGTTCGTAACTATGGACCGAATCCAGGGTTGTTTAGATTTCAGACGGTATAAATCGAACTTCCCCTTTTCCAAATATTGTTGCATCGAGTTTCGGTCTGGCCCCATCAGCTCGTTCAGTCGGTTGACCTTTTTAGTTTACAGCGTCCTGTTAGTAGTTTTTTTTTACGATTTTTTGGGTGGAAACATAGACAAACCTTTTTTAAGTTGTTGAGTTTGTTGCCGGTTCTTCTCCGTAGGATATAATTTATTTGGGTCATTGTACTAGTTTCTAACGGTCATAGGTTTATGACCGTCAAAGTCAAAGATTTATTTGCAAATTAATATGGTTACAAAAGTTTTTGTAATAGTAGTATGGTAGCTTAACATATTAAATCATAAGGTAGGTAGGTATTTTGGTAGGAAAAGAAAAGAAAAATACCATCCCATCACTTCCCGTGGGTGTCGTAAGAGGCGGCTAAGGGACTCGCTAGAGAATGGGCAGCAGCGTTCTCTGTAAAACTTAACACCACACAGTGCGATCGCCAACCCGCCTGCCAAGCGTGGCGATTATGGCAAACCCCTCCCTTTTGAGGGAGGCCTATGTCCAGCAGTGGACGTCTTTCGGCTGATGTGATGATGATGATGATAGGTTTATGAGAAATAAGTTTTAACAGTGAATGCATTTTTTCTGGAGAGCTAGACGATGTTCAGTTGGCTTCGTGAAAAATGCAGATCTTGTGGTACATCTGATAAGCCTGAAAGCGCCCAAAATATTGGCGAGAAAAGTAATAAGGCGATGTCCAACATCAAATAACAAAACATTTACCTTAAATCTTGCGGTATGTTATGTAACTAATTATGTAGGTAAATGATTACAGTGAACATGAACAAGATTACAGATGTACTTATTTAAGTGAGTGTTTTACGTGACCACAAGTAACTGCTTTTTTGGAAGGAACTTTTAAATTTTCAACCGACTGCCCCGGACTCCCGAAGTTAATAACTGTTATGATAAACTAGCTGTCGCCCGCGGCTCCACCAGCGTAAATGACGAAAACAAAATATCCTATGTGTTATTCCAGACTATAATCTCCCTCTGTGGCAAATTTCATGAAGATCCTTTCAGGCGTTCTGACGTGAAAGGGTAACAAACAAACATCCATCCTCACAAACTTTTTCATTTTTAATATTAAGTAGGAAGTACGATTATATTAGGAAGTAGGATAGTTATATGATTATTTATATATTATACAGATAATTATACTCCAAATACACACACACACACTCACACACACACACACACAACAGAAAAACAAATAGATACGCAAAAAGATGTTTTACGAAATTATCTTATACCCTATGTTAGTACTTATATACTACTAGCTGACCCGCGCAACTTCGTCTGCGTCACAATTTTCATTACTGCTCCGCTCCTATTGGTCTTAGCCTGATGGTATATAGCCTATAGCCTTCCTCGATAAATGGGCTATCTAACACTGAATTTTTCAAATCAGACCAGTGGTTCCTGAGATTAGCGCGTTCAAGTAAACAAACAAACAAACTCTTCAGCTTTATATATTAGTATAGAGTATAGATAAGAGACATAGTTGTCTTGATGAGATGCCTCATTATGGGGCTCTCATCAAACCTACCCGCAATCACTTTCAGGAGGCTATTGCCGCTGCCACGCAATCTGGTGAGAAGGGAAGCACTCTTCTTGCGCACGACAGCTGAGAAACTGTCAACCCTGTCTTCAGCAAACATCCCTGAAGTGCTGCAATAACGTGGCAGCCCCATCAGCCCCTTGAAAGCGTTGTTATACTGGACGCGCAGCGCATTGGCGGCCCGTTTGGTACAATTGATCCACAGAGGGCTCGAGTACAGGGATGTGCAGTATGCTCTAAAGAGCGTGTGTTTCACTTCTTCTGTACATCGTACGAACCTCCGAGCCAACATGTTTGCCCGAACCGCCAACGCCCTGCGCTCCTTTTCCACATCTGCATCATCCCTAAGGTCGTCAGAAATGCCCAAGGTATTTAAACTGATGTACCCAACGAATCGGGACATCGTTGATTTTAACCTTTTTCCTGGACATTTCCTGCCAACGGCCCTAAAAACCATGAGTTCCGATTTTTTGACATTATACTTCAACCCATGGTCGGCAGCATAGTTCTCACGATTATAGTCTTGTTAATTAAATATTTGGTAGTTTAAAGGAAAACCTTACGATTATTAGGACAAAGTATGGCTTGACTACAATCTCACCTGAAGGAAAGCGATATGATATGGTCGACGATGAAGCACGCTACAAGTAACGTATTCCCAGTATGTAAAAAGTTATAATTCGAGGTTTGGCTCTCGACTGTTTTCTCCTCCAATATTGGACCGATATAAGAGATATTTCACTAACTGAACAAGAATACGATGTTTTCCTTTTTTTATTAATAGTTGCCAAATTTGTACACTAGGGCTCTGTTGACAGCGATTTATCGGACAATTTTGAGCATTTTGTGATAGTTCTAGTGCTTATACGGTTAATAAATCATCAAAAAGGAAAACAGGGACACAGTATATATCTTTTTTATCTCTTAAATCTTTCTTAAATCCATTGATATATAAAAAAACCCAAGATGCACAGTCTCGAACAACTGCAACACTCGAATGTGTCGTCAAAAACTGACATGTATCAAGTGTCATGTGTGAAGTTATACTACAAACAATTTTTTATGCAAATTCAACCTTACACGGATCGCTTAAAGTTGTTTTTACAAAGCAGTTCAGTATGGCGAGTGATGCGCAATTTTTTTTGCAAATTCAACCTTACACGGATCGCTTAAAGTTGTTTTTACAGAGCAGTGCAGTATGGCGAGCGATGCGAGGTTGTTTGAAACTTGCGCATAATTATACATATGGCGCTTATTTTTTGCGGACGTTTTTGAGATGCTGAGTGTGTATCTTGGGTTTTTTATATATCAATGATTTAATCAGTCCAATTTTGGAGGAGAAAACAGTCGAGAGCCAAACCTCAAATTATGACCTTTTACATACAAAGTCTCGCCGCCAGCATTTCCTCTTAAAGATCCCTAGATTGTTGCTGTCAGGAACCACAGACTCCTAGCTGAGCTCACCGCTCAATGAACGTATTTCCAAAACGTTTTCTGGCACATGAAGTCTATACGTTCCCACTGCTGGGACACAGGCCACCTCTCTGTGAGAGGGATTACGGCCCACTCTTTCTGTGGGCCTTAATCCGCCACGCGGGCCCATTGCAGTTTCACATACCTTTGATTTTATGGTCGCAGGAATCCAGTATCAGGAACTCTAGAACTATGCTGCATGCGAATAGAACTCACATTTTTATGCTCTGCTGAGAAATGATCTGCTAAGTTCACCGGCATCAAGTGGCGCCAAATTGATTGGTCCAATGCGTGTCGATCCAGTGGATTCATCGGTCTACCTTCCAGTACACGGTCCACGGTATCTCAGTCCCATCGGCTACAGGCTGTTCTGAGAGCATGTTTTGTCGATATTTTTGTGTTATCCTACGAGTACATATAATAAACTAGTTGACCCGCGCAACTTCGTCTGCTCCGCTGCTATTGGTCTTAGCGTGATGATATATAGCATATAGCCTTCTTCAATAAATGGACTATCTATCACAGAAAGAATTTTTCAAATCGGACCAGTGGTTCCTGAGATTAGCGCGTTCAAGCAAACAAACAAACAAACTCTTCAGCTTTATATTAGTATAGATAGATGTATTTTTATTTGACAACACGGTTGGAGCAGTCGTTGAGCGCGGCGTATCGCGGGTTCAATTCCCGCATGGAACAAATATTTTATGGCCTACAGATAATTATTCCGGGTCTGGCTGTTTGGGTTTGTGAGTTTGTATGTTTGTGAAAGCGCCCACGATACAGGAGAAACTACCAGTGTGGGGAAATGTTTAAAAAATGAGTTTGACCGGTTTAACTGGAAGCCGACCCTAATATAGTTTGGAAAAGGCTAGGCAGATGATGATGATGACATAAAGAAAGAAAGAAAGAAAATACTTTTATCCGCCAGAAATGACGCTCTAAATCACCAAATTAAATAAAACCAGTTACAAACTAAAAACTAAAACCATTTGCAATATAAACTATGTCAGGACCGGACATAACCTACCACGAGGCACTGGTCACACCACAGACAAAACCGAACACAGTTCAATAGTTGTCTATGGTGTGACGTCCGGCACTGACTGACAGTGACAAGTTGACAACACAAAAACAAAACAAACAATAATAATAAAACAGAAATGAACGATTGAACATCAGGTATTTGTTTTTGTCGGGAACCACACATAACACTGCCAAGGTACCTAAGTATACATTTTCTTGCATTAAAAGCATATATGTTTAGTAGAAGATAAAATGTCTGGGTCACACGCATAGGTCACGAATCGGCTTGTAATAACTAATGTCAAGGGAACAGCTGTTTTGATAGCTATCACGTTATCAGCGCCGATCATAACTCATGGTAAGACTAGATATCTGTCTAGTACACAGGTGATTAATGATCGTCACTGATTGTAAAGTAATCATGCTGATATTGATTCAATAAAAGTCGTGGCTGACGAGATTTGCGGATCTTTTCATATCGGCTGGTTGTGGGGACTTGCGTTTTCGGGCAATTTTTTAAATTGGTGTTGGCAACACTGCTCCCTAACTCCCTAAACGCTATTACACTGCCCGGTAGTAAGGGAGTTAGGGAGCGAACTAGACCGGGTCGCTCCGGTCACTCTAATTACTCCGTAACTCTTATTACACCACCCTAAATCGGGACTGTATAGTTTACTTTGCTGTATGGTGTCGGCCGGTGCCGTAGGGTGCCGTAAAAGAATAATACCATCCCATCACTTCCCGTGGGTGTCGTAAGAGGCGACTAAGGGACTCACCAGAGAATGGGCAGCAGCGTTCTCTGTAAAAATCAACATCATACACTGCGATCGCCAACTCGCCTGCCAAGCGTGGCGATTATTGCATACCCCCCCCCCTTTTGGGGGAGGCCTATGTCCAGCAGTGGACGTCTTTCAGCTGATATGATGATGATGATGAAATCGGGGTTTAGGGCCCTGAATACCGTGTAGTGTAATAAGCGCTTGACTATTTAAAATATTAAACATAGCATAGATACACATGTGATGTGTTGATGTTTATTACGCCACTCCTTCTTCCCAACTAACCGGTTTCTGGAAAAGAATATAGAGCCGTCACAAATTAAACGCAAGTTAAGTGATGCGATTCGCTGTTGAAACCTCTTTAAATCAATCACAGTTAGATTACGCGTGTTTGACCATTTGTCATTTGTAACAATATTTTTTGTGACATACTTAAGCAATACCTTTGTGCTCTGTATGGAAGTATCTTTTTTAAGTGTATCGTGTGTACATAAATTAATAAAATAAGTTAGTCCCCAACTAACACCTCCTCTGGATACTAGGTTGCGATTTAGTGTTCATATTTAGCAACGACACACATATCTAACCAAGCAAACGTGTCTTTAAATTACATAAAAGCTGTAAGGAAGTGTTAGTTACAAATCACGAGACTTACGTTAATATGACGTAGATCTTCTTCTTATCATGTGGGCATCAAGGTCCAACGACCCCACACACCCCAGATAAGATACATAATAATAATAATAATGGCATAATTGCTAAGAGCCTCGACCAACATCTGCGGAGGCTCTCGTTGGGCAGCTGGATCAGGGGCTTGATCCAGAAAGCAGTATTACTGGATACGGCGCGCATCGTTAGGAGGTTCCTCCATCAGGGTAGCTTGGACCACCGGTAGCTTGGACCCTGTTCCCGATACCGGTGGGCTACTATTTTTTATATTTTTAAATGGTTTTTGTATTTTTATAGAAATATTTAAAAATGTGAATAGTGTTAAATGAATAAATGGAATAATAATAAATAAATCCGTAAGGCAGTTTTGTGGCGAACTGTTGGGCAGTAGCGACCCCACGGACCTGATCTCCCGGGAAAAGTCTTGTTCCTCATCTCCAGCTTGCCTTTATTGGCTGGCTGGAGTGAACACTGACGAGGAACCACCTCTTTCTTGCTTTAATCGGCCGGTCTGAGTGCAGATTCGCAAGAGCAAACGTGCTCGGGAGAAGGATGTATAATCCAGTAAGATGCTGGTAGGGATCTTGACCGTCCTTCCGGAATTGTCCTGATAGCCGTGGTATTCCTCTCCACTCCTCTAGCACCTCAGGATATGTTGCCCCCTTGGCGCTACGTCACTTTGTGCTAGCGACCGTTTTCGGGGGACCCATTTATTGTGTGTGCAAGTCACCCCCTGCCATTTTAAAGCTGTTTTAATTGTCAGTGGTAAGGCAGGGGCCAATAGTTATTTCATAGTAAACGATTATCAGTCCACTAAACCACCCAAACCCATAGCATTCCATCTTTTGTTTCCATATTCTGCAATAGTCCTGCTCCAAACGGGGATTGTCCTTGGGTATACTTTCACAGTGCATACAGGGATAATCGTCGGTTGGTGCCCCATTCCATTTGAAATGTTTAACGGGGCCTCTGCGAGTTCGCTTCGGCCCCTCGTACGCCTATCAAAAGACCGGGTCTCCAGGGACTCGAAAAAGTAAAAAACATAAAAAATAATAATAATATGCAATAGTTCTGCACCTACCGGGGATTGTCCTTAGGTATACTTTGATAGTGCATATAGGGATAATCGTGGGTTGGTGCCCCATTCTACTAGAAACATAGTAATCTATACTTCTATACTAATTTATAAAGCTGAAGAGTTTGTTTGTTTGCTTGAACGCGCTAATCTCAGGAACTACTGGTCCGATTTGAAAAATTCTTTCATTGCTAGATAGCCCATTTGTCGAGGAAGGCTATAGGCTATACGTAAATGGAAAATTCCTACGGGAACGGGATATGCGCGTACGAAGTCGCGGGCAAAAGTATAAAATATATCTATGATTAGAAATGTCTAATGGGGCCTCTGCGAGTTGGCTTCGGCCCCTCGTACGCCTACCAAAGGACCGGGACCTCAGGGTCCCGAGATTGTTGAAGACATAAGTACCTTAAATAATAATATTACCTAGATCATTCATATATAAAAAACCCAAGGTGCACAGTCTCGAACAAATGCAACACTCGAAACTGTCGTCAAAAACTGACATGTATCAAGTGTCATGTGTGAGTTGTGTGTAGTTATACTATAAACATTTTTTTTTGCAAATTCAACCTTACACGGATCGCTTAAAGTTGTTTTTACAAAGCAGTGCAGTAGTGCTATTATCTAACAACATTTTCGTATCTCGACAGTAGAATTCGAGGTGAGTTTCAAATGAAGACCTTTATGTTGTGTGCAATAAAGCTCACTTTGTGAGTTTGATCACTCAGGTGAAGCTCGATATCGAAATAGTTTCTTACAGAATAGACTAGCAGTATGGCGAGCGATGCGAGACTGTTTGAAACTTGCGCACAATTATGCATATTGCGCTTGTTTTTTGCGGACGTTTTTGAGATGCTGAGTGTGTATCTTGGGTTTTTTATATATCAAAGACGTAGATACATAGATAGGTATTGCCTACCTTTCCAAAGTCCTTTCTTTTCTTTTGTATTGTTGGTAGACAAAGCTCTGTGTGCTAGATTGTGAGATATTACTTACCTACAATTATATTGCAATTATTATTTAATAGTTAAGTAGGTAACGGTTGATTTTATCTGTAATTGTTACGTGTAAAGTTACAAGATTTTTCAGTAATTTTGTTTGTTTTTGAAATGACATCATTTCCGGTGAAAGGACTTCATTATTATTAGTTTAGGCAAGTATAAGATCCCCAAGCTGATCCTCAGCTGAGTGTCTGCGCAGAGTCCTAGAATACTTCGGTCATATTGCGAGGAAAGAAAGTGGTAACCTCGAGAAGCTCATCGTAACCGGCAAAGTAGATGGAAAAAGACCTCGTGGACGCAGTCCAATACGTTGGTCTGACCAGATTCGCACCGCCCTTGACACTTCCGTTCACAACGCCCTCCACACCGCCAGGGACAGAAACAGGTGGAGAAACATCATACGTGTGAAAGTGATACAGAAGGGAGGTCACGACCCTCACCATTGAGGAATACGACGCAAGGAGGAGGAAGATCCCCAAGTGTGTTCAAAATTTTTTTTGGGTTCCGCACCCAAAGGTCGGAGCCGACTCCTAAGGCTCCGCTGTCCAACTGTCAGTAAGCTGTATCTCAAGAACTGTAATAGCCAGGGGAAATATTTCCATTTCATATTTTTGTGTACGTATTAATTTTACCTGTATAACTTCAAATTATTAAATTTATTGGGAGCAATGGGAGACAGGTTTTTTTATGTACAACGTGTAAAAGAATAAACGCAATACCTCTTAAGGGGTACTCGTAATTATGAACAACTTTCACTATGGGACCAACCCCGAAATCGCGAAAAAAGAATCAGCTGTTCAGTATACTTTGTCGAGTTATGCGCACATAAATGTATGACTTACTTGACTTAAGATCCTATATCTCCTAGCTGGGGCAGAGGGCGTCCACAGTAGACTTCCATCGCGAACGGTCTTGAGCTTAACGCTTCACCTCGCTCCACGTCATTCCGATGCTCGTCGCTTCTGCCAACACGGTGCGTCGCCAGGTTTGACGGGCACGGCCACGTTTCCTTTTCCCTTGAGGATTCCAGTCCATAGCCTGTTTTGGAATGTGATCGGGATCCCTCCGGAGCGGGTGACTAATCCACCTCCACTTACGGCGCTTGATCTGGCGGTCGATCGGGCTCTCGTGGCATTTTTCTAACAGCTCTACGTTAGAGATGGTCTCAGGCCAGTAAATTCCGAGTATGCGACGAAGACATCGGTTGACAAAGACCTGGATTTGGCGTGAGATTTGCTTTGTCACCTTCCACGTTTCACACCCGTAGAGCAGCACGGATTTGACATTTGACCCGAAAATTTTGAGTTTAATTCTTCGGGTCAGTTTCCGTGACTGCCAAACAGGTCTTAGTTGCGCGAAGGTAGCTCGCACACAAATGTATGGGGGATTGATATGTTAGAAATCGGAGGCTTAGTAATAGGTTTCCGTTGGTTACCCGATACGGAACCCTAAAAAAGAAGGTAGGTAGATGTTCTATGAAATGAACTAACAGGTTTACTAGAAGAATGCTCTAGTTACCTATTGATGGCTTAACGAACGAGTACGTGCCTTATTTAAGGCTTGCATACATGCCAATGACCTTGTGCATACAAACGGAGCTCCCGCATTTTTTATTTATTATAAACAAAATAACACATATTTTAAAAAAGTAACAAAACCAAATTATTTTCGTTTGTATTGCAAAGCAGTAGATAATTTTTTTTTACTTTTGCTAAAAAATGAAGGAGTAAAATGGTTTCATCTCAACGATTTGGAGATGATTTGCTGATTTTTTTTTTATTATGTGATACCGATACATAAATTCTGGCTAAATCAAATTATGTATCATATCATGTATTATACCTATTTTTTTCAGATGTAATTTCTGAGTAAATGCCGACGAAAAGTTGCTTCATCTGCACGCTGTTTTTAAGCATTTCTCGAGAGAGCAGCCTTAATTTAATGATGCCACCTTATTATTCTATATCTACTAGCTTTTGCTCGCGACTTCGTACGCGTATGACTCTTTTTTCCGTTCCCGTAAGAATTTCGGGAAATCCTCTGTTATGGCCCGACTACACGCTCCGTTTTGCCTGTGCAGTCCAGGCCTGACTTTACAAAAAGACGGAACGTCTGGGACTGCGCAAGCTACCATCTTGCCGTCCACACGCACGCACTTACCTGTGCACCCTGGTTTGTGCAGGCATGCTCGCAGGCAAGACGGAGCGTGAAGCCGGGCCATTAGTGCTCCTGTACACCCCTCAAGGAACCTACATTCCACATTTCAGCTTACTACGACCAGCAGTTTCGGCTGTGCGTTCTGTCAGTCACTTAGTAACGGAAGAATTTTATTTAATAGGAGGATTATACTAAATCAAAGCTATTAAGAGGAAACGCTGGCGGCGAGACTTTGTATGTAAAAAGTCATAATTCGAGGTTTGGCTCTCGACTGTTTTCTCCTCCAATATTGGACCGATTTAAGAGATATTTCACACAAAAGTCTCGCCGCTCGCATTTAAATGCAGCGTCGGATCTGCATAGCTATTCTCTCACGATTCATTGACATAAATTGATTAATAGTCAATAACTGACCTTCCCAATGAAATAAACTAAACATTTCTTGTAGGAAAACTTAGGAGTTTATTTACCTATTTAACTCATCATTACAAGCCCCCCGACCCATATACGTAGAATTGTTTTATTTGTTTTTGTAAGTATTTTTAAAATTTATTCTCTGGGATTACTTATCTGACTAAAGCGTTGTCCACACACGTCCGGGTTCCCGTCCCTGACGGGACACGGCCGGGACGGAGAAAAATCGGTTACATACGATTTGTACGAACTTGCTCACACATATCCGTGTCAGGAGGTTCCGGATCGTCAGTGTCCCGGAGCACGCACGGACGCACGAATGCCGTGACAGTGCTAACCGTTTTTTATCTCCGTCCAGGCATGACCCGTCAGGGATTCAAGAGCACTTGTGCAACATGAACACAGAAATATTAATAGAATCTGTCCGACAAAATAAAATTATTTACGATCTATCTAATCCACATTATTTAAATACAAAAAGAAGAATCCTTACTTCCTCACTAATATTATAAATGCGAAAGTAACTCTGTCTGTCTGTCTGTCGCACTTTCACGCCAAAACTACTGAACCGATTTAAATGAAATTTGGTACACAGATAATCTAGAGCCCGAGAAAGGACATATGCTACTTTTTATCCCGGGAGTATGTTCCTAGGGACCACGCGGGCGAAGCCGCTGGCAGAAGTTAGTAATATTATTATATAACTCGGAACTTAGACACATATTCACAAATACTTAGGTACGTCAAACTTATTACATCCCTCTTTTTGGTGGGGGTTGAATCATTCTTGTTGAGTTTCATAAGTTATTTTCTCCCGGAAAATAATGAACAAATTCCCGTGAAAAAAAAAACAAGTTAATATGATACATGAATAATCAAGCCACAAATGTCAAAGTACTAGTGTGTGAAGGTTAATTTCGGTTGCCACGTCACCAGCCTCGGTAGCGCAGTAGGCAGCGCGTAAGTCTCATAATCTTAAGGTCGTGAGTTCGATCCTCACCCGGGGCATATCTTTTTGCGATTCATATCTTTTATTTTTTTACCTATGGAAGGTTAACACCTGTCACGACATACGATATGTATTTTACATAATTTATGCTTGTATGTATTTATTACTTGGTTAACAGTCGATTTTTAAGTTTAATAAATAAATAACCATTTATTTATTTATTCAACTAGTTTTTCTTAATTTGAAAAAAAAAGTTCTAAAAAAACTTACCGTTTTCAGGAACGCAATGAATTGTGTTTCGCACTTGTGCGAAAATATGCGCCTATTCCTTTCTGTTCCATCTTATTCTTTTAATTGTACCTACTTATTATGTGTCTAAGTCTGGTCGACTTATACATATAATAAGTAATTTATTTTGTAATTTATTTATTACTTTGTTACAGTAATTCGTTACTAAATAAATGTTTTTAGGGTTCCGAACAAAAAACAGAACCCTTATAGGATCACTCGGGTGTCTGTCTGTCTGTCCGTCTGTCACAGCCAGTTTTCTCCGAATCCACTGGACCGATTCTGATGAACTTTGGTACACATATGGACTTCTGTGAACCGGACGTGTTACGTAAATCATTATTTTTTTAGTATGGGGGTCACTTTTGGGGGTCAAATTAGAAAATTAAAAAAAAGTTTTTTGAACAATATCGTGTCACATATCAAATGAAAGGGCTTACTGTGAGGGTTTTAATTAAATTTTTTCATAATTTTAAAATAAATGGTTTTGAAGTTTTTCAAGAAATTAGACGGAAAATAACCATTCCCCCCTTATTTCCAAAACTTCAAATTTCCAAGTCTAAAATTAAAAAAAAAAGTGAGATAATAGATCTTTACTAATAGAATACAGGAAAACCTATAGGAAGTCTATCGTGTTAAAATAACTCGTTAAAAATTGAAATTCGTTCGGAACCCTTTGCTCGCGAGTCCGACTCGCACTTGGCCGGTTTTTTTTAGGAAATGTGTGAAAAAACGACGATTAATTGCATATGCAGTCATTAAAATTTACTACTTTGACGATACCCAACAGATCTGAGGATTTTCTAACTAACCAAATTCGACGTTCTAAACACAAGACATCGGTACCTATGTTTGTTTCCTACCTTCGCCCTTAATCACCATGTTAAGTAAACAAATCGCTGTATCTAGTTGGCAATTACCACACATACAAACACTTCCGCAACAGCTGACAAAGAAGGAAAATGTGCTATAATCATCTTGATTGCAGCCAGGAAGTGCACAAGGTCAATGAACCGCGATCATCTGTCATGTGAGGCAATTACTGATAATGTAGGGTAGAATTATAAATAGGTTGATAGGTATTTGTTGATGATTATAGATTAGATATGAATAGCTGAGAAGATGTGGAGGTATTGTTTTGTAAAACGATAATAATGTAGGAAATGTGCAACTGCTAAATGGACCAATAGTAACTGAATGGACTGTCCTCTTCTTAGCGTATCGATGACAAATGTGCTCATCCCCACAATTGAGTAAATAGTTTGTTGGGCCCAATTTTCAGCTACGGTGACACCGTTTGCTGCCACCAACCCACGTGAGCACCTATAATAATAAAGCTTTTTTTATCTATATATATTTACTAATATATAAAGCTGAAGAGTTTGTTTGTTTGAACGCGCTAATCTCAGAAACTACGGGTCTGATTTGAAAAACTCTTTCAGTGTTAGATAGCCCATTTATCGAGGAAGGCTATATATCATCACGTTAAGACCAATAGGAGCGGAGCAGTAATGAAAATTGTGACGCAGACGAAATTGCGCGGGTCAGCTAGTTCCTTTATAAAAATCATTACATGATTAGATATTTAATCCAATTCGGGACTTTAAAATTAATTAAATTTAAATTACAAAAGTACAAAAAATAGCACGAAGAAAAATTAATAAAATACAAAAAAAAAAAACATTATTACATGCAAAACAAATCATTATTACTAAGGACCTCTCTGCAGAGTAAAGGCCTCCTCCATTTTTCTCCACTTATCTCTATCTTTTGCTATTTCCATCCAGTCGTTTCCCACTGTTTTCAGTATTCGAGCCACCTCTCCGTTGGTCTACCTTTTTTAACCGACTTCCAAAAAAGGAGGAGGTTCACAATTCGGCGGATATTTATTTTTATGTATGTACACCGATTACTCCGAGGTTTCTGATCCGATTTCTGTGATTCTTTTTTAGTTCGATGCAGTATACTTGCCGTTTGATTCAGTTTGGCTCACTAGTTTTTATTTTATGAGCATTTTTGCTAATTTCAATTTCTGCGTTGACGAAGACGTCGTCCAAGTATCACCACTTAAAAGTGAAAAATAATTTTTTTTTTCTTTGTAGTGTTTTGTTTGGAATTCGGTTATATTTTTTATAAAAAGTTTTTTTTTTCTGCCACAGTTGGCGCAGTGTTTGAGCGATTGACTGCTGCGCAGCGTGTCGCGGGTTCGATTCCCGCACAGAACAAATATTTGTATGGCCTACAGATAGTTGTTGAAATGAAATGAAATTATATTTATTTGCTAGAATATAGGTACATAGTAGCATGGTAAGATAATTTAAGTCTCACTATATTCGACTTATCAGTCGTGCAAATATTTCTAGAACATGCATAATAATATCATGAAAGTTATAATAAAATTTACAGTCTTGCTGTTCCGGGTCTGGCTATTTGTGTATGTGAGAAATTCCTAGTGCGGGGCAACGTTTTTTGTAAAAAAAAAACAGTTAAAAAATAATGTAGCATGGCGTTATTAACTCCGTACTCGAACGTGCTCTATGCGCGGCGACGCGACGCCGACGACGAGAATATACGCCCCGACAGCGATTCCCGCCAAACTTGTAACTCGTGACCACGAAAAGCGAATTGCTTTCCGCGAGACTCTTGTTTTTCCTCAATTGTTTTACCCTGTTTGTGCCTTAAATATCGTTTTTACTTTTATACCCATCATTATATTCATAACTTCCTGATAACGTGCCGAACTCATTCAATAGCCCATAAATTCAACCCCTGAGAAACTTTCTTACAATTTTTTTTTAGGGTTCCGTAACCAAAGGGTAACCAACGAAACTCTGTTACAAAGCCTCCGCTGTCTGTCAGCGCGCTGTATCTCAAGAACCGTAATTGGTAGACAGTTGAAATTTTCACAAATTGTTTATTTCTATTGGCGCTATAACAAAGAATAATACAAATTAAGGTTTATAGTACGGAAACCTTCGTGTGCGAGTTTGACCGGCTTTTGTGTCTTTGAGAATGTAATTTATAAGTGTACGAAGATGAATAAATAAAATAATAAAAAATATAATTCATGATAAAAAGAATGATAATCTTTTTCATCAAAACTATATACACCTACGACCTGGACTTTGAGCACGTTTCGCAGTGAGATTGATGATTTATCTTCTCGACATCGTCTTGATGGTTAAGATATCTTTCAGGCATGCTAGTTCCAGAGAACACTCGATCAGTTTCGTAGACCTATTGCCTTCCGTTAGGCACTATCGAGGTTGGAGCTGGAACATCTTAATAAAAATTGCCGTATAGTGTCGGCGTGCCGTATGGTGTCAGCCGGTTCCGTAAAAGAATAATACCAACCCATCAGTTCCCGTGGGTGTCTTAAGAGGCGATTAAGGGACCCGCTAGAGAATGGGCAGCAGCATTCTCTGTAAAACTCAACACCATACATTGCGATCGCTAACCCGCCTGCCAAGCGTGGCGATTATGGCAAACCCCTCCTTCTTGGGGGAGGCCTTTA
This sequence comes from Lacanobia wlatinum, assembly GCA_947578705.1. Lineage (NCBI taxonomy): Eukaryota > Metazoa > Arthropoda > Insecta > Lepidoptera > Noctuidae > Lacanobia > Lacanobia wlatinum. Next base: position 2,703,541 of record OX388046.1, on the reverse strand, counting down.
TCCAGCAGTGGACGTCGATATGATGATGAAGCAAAATTAATGGGGGTACATTTTGACGGCCCACTAGGGTCAGCGCCTGCCGGGGTTGCGGAATTTGTTCGAAAGAGTCACCGCGGCCCTGGAACGCAAATGGCATTAGGAGGAACACGGATGGGTTTTAGTCAGTAAGAGTCTGACACTCCCTTCTGCCCCGCCCAGAACGGGAGGGAGTCATTTGACGACTTCCCATGCTAAAAAAAACAAACAAAAATGGGGTTACATTAGTATCATCAGTTTTTTAGGCAATTTGAATACACAACTATTGGATGATGCTAAAACGATCAACTTCGTCGACTCTACTTATTATATCCAATACCGTTGTGGTAATTTTACTGCAAAGATGACGACACACCTACCAAAATAGCTTCAGTTCGTTGCAAACTGGATAAATAATAAGACTATTTAATTTACTAAACAAACAGAATATTCTCTGCATCTCCTTGGAGCATTCTTACGTCTCCTTTATCACGGTGACTCATAACTGACGCTAGTTCGGTTGACTTCTCCATCCGCACGCTGGCGTCCTGCCAGGGTCCCTCTTTGTTTGAAGGGATTATGATATTGTTTGTTCTCTTCCTTAGCAACTCCTTGGTTTGTTCAATCATTCATAGCTGTTACTACCGTCTTTGTGTGTGTGGATGTTTTTGGATGAAAAAATCTTTTTTGTCAGAGATAGATTATGTAAAATATTGGAATGGTGTTTCTAGGACTCCGAACATAAAAACGGAACCCTTATAGGATCACTCGGGTGTCTGTCTGTCTGTCCGTCTGTCACAGCCAGTTTTCTCCGGATCCACTGGACCGATTCTGTTGAAATTTGGTACACATATGACTTCTGTGACCCAAACACGGATGCTTTACGTAAATTATTAAATTTTTAGTATGGGGGTCACTTTTGGGGGTCAAATTAGAAAATTTAAAAAAAAGTTTTTTTTTGGTTATATCGTGTGACATATCAAATGAAAGGGCTTACTGTAAGAGTTTTAAATATATTTTGTTCATAATTTTACAATAAATGGTTTTGAAGTTATTCAAGAAATTAGACGAAAAATGACCATTACCCTCCCCCCTTATCTCCGAAACTACTGAGCCTAAAATTTTGAAAAAAATGGAGATAATAGATCTTTAGATTCAATTTTTTTTTATTCACAGGTGGAAATTCAGTTCTTCAAATTATTATTGTAAACTGTTTCACTGTACCCTAACCGTAAGGTGTACAATGTTTAAATTTACACATACATATATATGTCCAAAAAGAATAATACGTACACAAATCACTAAGGAAACATACTATTAGTTACCACAAGGAAACACCAGTTAATTATGCATTAATCAAATGTCATTTGTCATAATAAATCATTAATATTTAATAAATTTTAGTCAACAGCATTAATTTTCATTATAATATAGTCATAGTACATACACAAATCCCTTAGGAATCATATTTTCAATTACCATTAGGGAAAACAAGTTACAACAACAATACACATACATATATTTATCAATTAAATTTGTCATACTTAAACACTATTATTGCATTATTATAATATTAAATAAGTTTTAGTCAAAACATTTGTCATTTAGGAATTCATTGATTGTGTAATATACTTTCTTTATCAGTAGTTCTTTGTGTTTCTATTTAAAAGTAGTAAATGTTTCAATATTTTTAATAGAGTCTGGTAATTTATTATAAATTTTAACACCCATACCAAATATGCTTGATTTCAACTCAATTGTTCTGGACTGAAGTGCCCTAAGTTCATTTTTATGTCTTGTAGGTACTTCTCACTGTCTCGTAATTACTGATATCGCGCTTTGTGATTGATACTGCTTCCAACATATATATTGCCGCTAGGGTTAAGATTCTTAATCTACTGAATTCCGCTCTGCATGAATCGGTCTGTGTAAACCCACATAAACTTCTGATACATTTTTTTTGGGATTTGAATGCAAGTTCTCTATTAGTAGCACAACACCCCATACTTAAGTGTGGAACCTACATATGCATGATAAACATTTAGTAGTACGTTTTCATCTACAACTTTTCGTAGTATATAGAGAGCATATGAAAACTGGTTAAGTTTTTTACAGACATCATCCACATGCATCTTCCAGTTTAGTTGCGAGTCGCTTTACCTATAGAATACAGGAAAACCTATAAGAAGTCTATAGTGTTAAAATAAAACGTTAAAAAAAATTCGTTCGGAACCCTTTGCACGCGAGTCCGTCTCGCACTTGGCCGGTTTTTTGTTTTATCAAATCATCAATTAAACTTTTCACGAGAGGTGTGATGTCTTACTTGATTTCAACCCAATGGTGGGCCAAGACTAACATTTGATGTCGGCAAGATGGCATTTTGTGAGGCCCCTCAAGGTCCTACCTAAGAATAGTGTTATTTTTTAGGTTTTTAACCGACTTCCAAAAAAGGAGGAGGTTCTCAAATCGGTGGGTATTTTTATTTTGTTTGTTTTTTTTTTTTTTTTATGTGTATCGATTACTCATCGATTCTGCATGTTTTACTTTTAGGTTTTTTTATATCTATTAATTTAATGATTTATGTAATTTACCTATTGTATCAAACACAATATTTAATTGTTCCTGATAAATAAATACTCCGAGGTTTCTGATCCAATTTCCGTGATTCTTTTTTAGTTCGATGCGGTATACTTGCTTGAATTTGAATTAGTTTAGTTTAGGTTAGTTTTATTTTATGAGCATTTTTGCTTATTTTAATTTCTGCGTAGACGAAGACGTCATCCAAGTATCACCACTTAGAAGTGAAATATAGAAAACTTTACAAGAAAATATAACCGACTTCAAAACAAAACACAACAAAGTATAAAGTAACCTTAATTTCGGAAGTCGGTGTTAAAAAACCAAAGGAACAAAACGAAAAAAACTGACTTCCGAAATTAAAGTTATTTTATATTTTGTAGTGTTTTGTTTGGAAGTCGGTTATATTTTCAGAGGTTGGTTTCTACGATTGAGGGTGAGATGCGGCGAACTCAATTATACCCCGCCACGAGCACCTAGTATTGATTTTCTTTTGACTTTTTGTGCAAAAATAGTTGGTAAATATTGGGCAAATGTGAGAAAATTCAAGAAAGAGCTAAACTAAAAGAAGCTATGGTGTAAGAGCCAACGTACTGAGCTTGTACGAGTACGAGAAAATTGACACGGATAAGTTAGCTTAGCTACTATTTTTCTGAGTTGAAAAAAGCCAAAGCTGCGAGGCCCTTCGGACCGCGAGGTCGTAGGCGGTGGCCCACGTCGCCCACGCCTTGCGCCGCCTCTGTTTCAACGCACTCTATTTGTCCAATCTGTTTTGGTAATCTAAGTGACGAACTAAATTGTTTTTAAGAATCCACCTTATACAGGGTTATTTGTAAAACACCAACAACCTCTCAGGCAGTGAAAGTACACATGATTATAAACAAATTTTACTTTGAGACCAACCCTGAAAACTCTAAAAAAACATAAGCTTTTTCATACATGTTCATTGGCTAAATATTGCATTTTGTATTTTTTTTTACTATTGATAGGCACGCGTTTGACCACTATCTCACCTGATGGTAAGCGAAAGCGGTATGAAACAGACGATATTTTTTTCGAGTTTTCGGAATTTTTCTCAAAGTAAAAGTTGTTTATAATCATGTGTACTTTCACTGATTAAGAGGTTGTTGATGTTTTACAAAAAAAATAACCCTGTATAGTACAATATTGGGATTCTTACACAACGTGCAACAGAATAAACGGAATACCTGAAAAGGGGAAAATATAATCATCATTATGGACAGCTACTAATTTGTTTGAAATCGATCATTGCTTTTAGGCTTAGGAACGGAGCCATGACCAAAACAATCTTTTCTATTCACGTTAAGGGGCGGCAACACCAAGAACACCAAAATATGCCAATTTTTTCGTAGCAGAGATCTCCGTAATGGTAGATAATACATTTTCAAAGAGAAAGGTGCAGTGTATAGTCAAGTTTTTAAAGTAAAGCATTTTACAAAGATATTATACAAACAAGGTCCAGAACATTGAAAAAAAAGACACCACAAGCGACACACTGACTACGATTTTTCGTCGCGAAATGCTCAAAATTTTGACACTACAGACTTCTAATAGGTTTTCCTGTAATATTTAGGTAAAGATCTAAATATCTCCATTTTTTTTTTTTTAATTTTAGGCTCAGTCGTTTCGGAGGTAAGGTGGGGGGAATGGTCATTTTTCGTCTAATTTCTTGAATAACTTCAAAACCATTTATTTTAAAATTATGAAAAAAATATAATTAAAACCCTCACGGTCAGCCCTTTCATTTGATATGTCACACGATATTGTTCAAAAAACTTTTTTTAATTTTCTAGTTTGACCCCCAAAAGTGACCCCCTTACTAAAAATTTATGATTTGCGTAACGCGTCCGTGTTTGGGTCATAGAAGTCCATATGTGCACCAAATTTCAACAGAATCGGTCCAGTGGATCCGGAGAAAACTGGCTGTGACAGACGGACAGACAGACAGACACCCGAGTGATCCTTAAGGGTTCCGTTTTTTTTTTCGGAACCCTAAAAATCCTAATATTTTATGGTCAAACAAAACATTCGGATAAAGATAGCGGCGAACCTGCCACAAATATAAGCATTTAGAAAGGTAACTAATTATTCGTACTTTTACATTTTTGTCACGCAACGCATGATACTTAGCAGTAAACATTAAAGTTCGCATGGCAACCGTCTGTTGAATAACTTGCTTCCTAATAATGTCATTCATGGTGTCACGGTCATCACCAAATTTATTCGTATATTAGTGCAGGTGATATTGGCGGTGTTGATCATCATCGTAATCATCATCATCTACAGCTTGACTTCGGTCACCACTGAACATAGGCCTTCTTTTTGACCGACTTCCAAAAAAGGAGGGGGTTCTCAATTTGGTGGGTATTTTTTTTATGTATGTACACCGATTACTCCGAGGTTTCTGATCCGATTTCTGTGATTCTTTTTTAGTTCGATGCAGTATACTTGCCATTTGGTCCCGTAAAAATTTGATTCAGTTTGGTTCAGTAGTTTTTATTTTATGAGCATTTTTGCTTATTTCAATTTCTGCGTTGACGAAGACGTCGTCCAAGTATCACCACATAAAAGTGCAAATAAAAAACTTTTTACATAAAAATATAACCGACTTCCAGTAAAAATAACCTTAATTTAGGAAGTCAGTGTTTTTGGTTTTGTTTCTTTGTTTTTTAACACCGACTTCCTAAATTAAGGTTATTTTATTCTTTGTAGTGTTTGAGCTCATAAAATAAAAACTACTGAACTAAACTGAATCAAATTTTTACGGGACCAAACGGCAAGTAGGTATACAAGGAGTAGTGGTGGCCGAGTGGTAATGGCTTCGACTTACGAGTTGTAGGTCGCAGGTTCAAACCCAGCCAGGCACATTACTTTGTGTAATTTATTTCATCACCACTGCTCTCAAAACGGTGAAGGAAAACATCGTGAGGAAACCGGCACGTCCTAGAACCAAAAACTCGAAGACATGTGACATTCCCCGCATTGGGCCCGCGTGGTGCATTACGGCCCATTCCCTCTCCTAGAGAGGAGGCCTGAGTCCCAACAGTGGGAACATTATTATAAGGCCGACTATGCTATGTGTATGTTTTGGAAGCCGGTTATATTTTTTCTTGCGCCAATTCCCATATTCTCGTGCCAACCTTATCCATGTTCTACCCGCGATAGCATCAAAGTCGTCTGTTTCTGTCACCGCCGGACGGCCGACACTTCATCTTCCATTCCGTGGACGTTACCCTCATATAAAATCCTGAGCCTGGTTTTAGTCTGTTAGTTTAGAGTAGCTTCTATTATAACCGAATGCAGCTGAATACCCGTACTGACCAACAAGATTCCCCTCGGCAAGACTGGTGTTCAATTTTCCGACTTCTGACTACCCACTACATAAAAACGCTTTGATTAGGTTTAGACTATTAAAATTACGCTCTAGACGCATGTTGCTCCAAGGAATTATGCTCCATGGACATAATAAGTTTGATTGCTCAGAGCTGATAAACAAATAAGCTATATTGAACCTAGAACAGTAATGACACAGGAGAGAGAGCGCCGCTGCAGATATTGGTTCAGGTTTACAATAATAATTTTAACGATATAGATGTTTTTGCTTTATGTAAACATAAATTTAAAAAACAAATGATTAAACGCCTTGCTCAAAATTTCTAATAATTATGTATTATTTAGGTATATATTAAATATTAGATTTTAAGATAGAAAAATTGTATTGTTGTTATATATTGATTTTATCTAAGTTAACCAAAACTGTATCAAATATAATCAGTAATATGTGGAAACGTAGTGGATTGTACAGTTATATATAGAATACTGTGTATCTAGATTTTAACATACATTGTACGATTGTTTGTTTTCCCAGATAAAATAAAATAAGATAACAACTATTCAAGAAAACCACGCTACCTGATATAAAATCACTTTCTATCTCTAAACTTTCAACGTGTATAATCTGCACAACCGCGGCAAGTGTCGAGGTCGCTGGCTCGCAGTGTACGGCCAAGATCTTGGCACTTGACCTCCAGAGCGCGTCGGGAGCATACTAAACATATTGTGTGAGCATTCGCATTATATTTGGATTCTGGGAACTTCTATTGTCACGATTCATGTTGAAAATAAAATTATTTAGATTCTTGGATTTGAATTTTCTGTTGATTTGTGGCTAGATAGGATAGGCACTGGCTAAAATTAAACCAGAATAAAACAGTCGACAATGCGGCTAGGTTGAAATAGATGTCTGCGTGAACTTACCCTAATGGGTAGTTTTTTGAGTTACCATAACCTAATTATAAGACCTGTTGTATCACCAAAAAAACAGACTAACAAATACTTTGACTTTGACTTTAACTTAGCAGATCATATCCCGGCAGAGCATAAATAATGTGAGTTCTATTCGCATGCAGCATAGTTCTAGAGTTCCTGATACTTTTTGGAAATAGTTCTGGGTTCTGGGTTTTTCCCGGTGATATGCTGGTGCTTTAGAGTAATTTGTTATTTAATTATATTCTTTTCTGTTTATTTCAATTCCTTACTACTGATATTGGTGACAATAATGAATATATTTTGCCGTAGTTTGGTATTACCGCCAGTTGAACAAAAAATATTGCTTTATTTCTGGTATCGGTTTAGTATGTTTGTAATTTTTCTGTGAGCCTATATTACAGAACTCTTTCTAAAATGTATCAGGAACTACAGAACTCACCTTAATGGACCGAAAACACTGAAATTTTTGTTTTGGAAAAAATGATCTACTACCGGAAGTTAGCAGATCATATTTTCATTTGACTTTTTTCCGGGAAAAAACGCCAGAACTATTTCCAAAAAGTATCAGGAACTCTAGAGCTATTTATTTTGCATGCGAATAGAACTCACATTTTTTATGCTCTGCCGGGATATGATCGGCTAAGTTCACTACTATACTACTTTCTCGGGCGAGCCCTTTCTCAAGTATAGCTTATAACTGCTGGAGTTAAATACAGATTAACAAGTTAACAACGGCAGTGGCGGCCTAGCAGTAACGGTTCCGACCTACGAACAGGTCGTAGTTTCTAATATAGACAGACGCTTTTCTTTGTGAACTTTTTCGCGTAACTCCCAAAGCAGTGAAGAAAAACTTCGTGAGGGCTTTTGGGAGGAGGATTTTTGGGAACCAAAAATTTGAAGACATATGTCACAGTATCTCTCTTACCTGCCACTGGCTTATTTTAATCTGTACCTACATTTTGAATTCTTTATATATTTTCTTGTTCTTTGCAGTGTCCTCACATATAGACGCAATCAAAGATAATGTTAACAAGATTTTTGTAATACATCACATGGTTTAAAAGAGTGTCCGTGGAGTTTCTTGCACGTTCTTCTCCATAGAGATCTACGCTTTGGAACGTGCAAATAGCTTCATGTTTTTGACTGACCGACTTTGACAATTCAAAAGTGCCTGTAAATGGTTTATTTGAAATATACGATTTGAGTTTTAATTTTGAGTATCTTCCATTTCTTTTTCTTGTGCCTGCGTGGTAAATTACAGCTCAGTCCCTCTCCGGTCTCGCGGAAAGGACGACTGTGTCACAACAGTGATAACTTTGTAGACCGATTATGCTATGCTTAAGTTAACAACAGGATCCAAGAACATCGTGACTTTTCAACCTCGTAAATAATTAATCTGTCCAAAAAATCACAAATAAACAATCCTTGAGTTATAATATCACGTTAATTTTCCGCCATAAAATCCCGGACGGGCAATAATCACTTGTTTAAAGCGTTGCGGAAGAAACTACTGGCTGTATTAACCAATAAATCAATATAAGGCGTTGGGTGTGTTTGCAGGAAGCCGTATTATGTAACCCAGTTGTTTTGGGCAAGTAACTATGTCAGGGTGGACTGGTTTGCCGGGGAAGAGGATTTGGTGACCAAGGTTTTGTTATGGTTTTGCAGGGGAATTGGGGATGTTTCTTAATAATGCTAAATTTGGCCTATTCGCTATGAGATTTTTTGTCTTAACCTGTGTTGTCTCCAAAGCAAAGGTCTCCCCTAAGTCTTCCACTCTTGCACAGTTGCTATATTCGAAATATCCGCTGAGCCGTCACGCCAGCGTTTCCTAGGCTTTCCTCGGCGATGACGTCGTAGCTCAGAGATACTTACATTCAATATAATTATTATTAGACACTAGTGGAGGTCACGCGGTTTCACCCGCGTTGTTCCCGTTTCCGTGGGAGTACGGGGATAAAATAAAGCCTATGTTACTCCCTGATAATGTAGCTATCCATTGCTGAAAGAATTTTTCAAATCGGTCCAGTAGTTTCGGAGCCTATTCATTTCAAACAAACAAACAAATCTTTCCTCTTTATAATATTAGTATAGACGTTTACGGGAGTCTGGCTGGCGAAAGAAATTTAACCGAGAAGCCACAATAATAATCCTCCTAATAAGTCAAAGTCAAATGATTTATTTCAACTAGACCAATAAAGGCACTTTTGAACGTCAAATGAAAATAAAATATAATGACTCTAGTCGTCCGTTCACAAAAGGTAGATTCTTATGGAGAAGGACGGACAAGAAACTCCATAGTTACTCTTTAATAGTTACTCTAATATATAAAATTCTTCCTTTACTGACTGATTGAGTGACTGACAGACAACGCACAGCCGAAACTACTGGTCGTAGAAAGCTGAAGTTTGGCATGTAGGTTCCTTCAGTAGTGTAGGGGAGCACTATGAGGATTTCACGAAATTCCTATGGGAACGGGGAAAAACAGGATATGCGCGTACGAAGTCGCGGGTAAAACCTAGTTTTAAATAAAAGATACAATAATTTTACAGGATATGGAAGACACTAATTTCCAGCAGTGGGATAATACAGATCAAAAATTAACATGCACTGATTCACGCACTCTGCAAAGTCAAATGTGAAAGCATCATTGCCTAAGCGTTATCATGGTCTGGTCTGGGAAGGATTTGATACAGAAAGTCTTCTGACCTAGGAGAATCTTGATCTTGAAAACTCATCTAACAAACCTGACAACTTGTCAGATTTCCCATAACTCTCTGAAACACGAAGAGGTGTTGATGTGAACGGTTATTAATCCGTATATTAACCCCGGCAAGCGCAGCTTAACCTCAGCTCGATAGATCACGGTTCAGTTAGCCAAGTGCTTCATGTCTGCATTCGTTTAGCGCCTGAGGAATTAGGAACATCGAACTATCGAACTAAGTTTAACATTTCCAAGGTTTCATGCTAGAGTGACTCGTTCAACTGAATCTTAGGTGTATTAAACTGTACAATAATATTAAAATGATCATTAAGCATGTGGCCCAGATCTTTTAGCAGATAAATATGAAGAGGGTGACCATCAAGAATCACTGGATGGCGCTGCTTTTCATTCTATTATGTTGTAGTCGTCAAAGATGCTATTTTTCCCACTTCACTTTGAGAAATAACAAACGATTTGCTTGTGACAGTACCCTTGCTGAAAGCCAGTCAAACAGACCCATATCTGATGAGGTCTAAAAAGGCCGCATTAGCAGAATCAGAAATTAAATCATGCTACCCTGTTAAATTTTCCCAGTCAACCTTGAACCTAACGCGTTCGCGATAAAGATGAAAATTAAATTTGACAGATTGTTGTGTGATTAATATTGTGATTCTAATATGATTCTCCTAAGGTGGCCTTTTTAGCCCCCCTGATGTGTTCACTTTGGTTCGTTGATACGAATCATGTGAACTCAGATAGTTATTAGTATTCACCGCCCTTACTAAGGTTATTTGCCAAGCATCACTTTTTGCTTGACTTTTTTTGGTTTTATGGTTTGTTTTGTTTGTGTCAGCAGAATAAATAATTGATTGACGTCTATCACTGACGTCTGTTATTTGGTTTGTCCATGGTTTTGGTTTGTCTATGATGTGACCGCGACAGTAAGGGCTTCAGTAGTTTTTTAAGCTTAGTCTTACTGACTAATTTTTGTTTCTCAATTTGTTTCATGGTTGTTTTTATTTGTGTATTTTAAAATAATGTAATGTAACGTTGTAATCTGCGTCTTTTTGGGCGGAATAAACTATTTTTTCTTTCTTTCATCATTCCATAGGATTCTTTGCTAACTTTCAAAATCAAGATTGCAAAGAATCGAGAAATCTTTGTATGGACTGAACGAGACCCCTTATTGACCTCTAACTTCAAAATGCCCTTTGCGTTCCAGGGCCGCGGTAACGCTGGCGTCCTACTTAAGGGTGGTAGTACTTCCACCACTACCCTTATGACAAACTACTTTATAACAGTTCCCTCGCCGATTACGCAATCTAGTTTGCTGACAACAGCTCATAATCCTGCCCTAACTCAATTAGCTAATGACACACTGTGGTGTGGAGTGACCGATGTAATCCTGTTACGGTGTGGCGGACCAATCACATGCCGCCATCTGGGTGACGTGGAATGACGTGGAGTGCTTACCTCAGAACGCGAGTGGGAAGGTGTAATTCCAACCTCGCAAAGTAGGGTCACTTGACAGATACCTCAGGTGAAGGTTCTCGGATGGCTCCAATCTTCAATGTGGCGTTGCTCCGAAGTCCATAGCCCACCTTTCAGCTCGAGCCGCATGGAATAGAATAGAATACTTTTCATAATGTACCTACACCATATAAGTTACAGAACAGATAGATGAAGGAAACATTACATAGGGTGACACAATGGGCGGCCTTATTGCTAAAACAGATATTTACAACCTTTGGATGCCGTGTCACCTGTACATGTGAGGATCTTAGGTATGGCTGCGTCAGCGAATGGTGTTACCGTTGCTGAGTACTGGGCCAAACAGAAAGTTTAATCACTCGTCTTTTTGCCATAGACAGCAGGGTGTGGGAGTCAAATCACAAACTATTCTCCACCTTCCATCCTGCCCGCTGTACCTCAAAATACACAGCTAAAATAAATTAAAAATTTAAAAAACCCCCGATAAAATAAAAACTTTAAAAGTAAAGAATCATTTCTATTGATCCTTTTAGTTTAATAGGTACGATTCTTTGGGCCAAGCGTCTTCGCCTCGGGAGACCGCAAATCTTTTGTATTAAGTATAAGTAGGTACCTACTATAACCGGTCTCCCGACGCGATGATGCTTGGCCCAAAGAATCGTACCTATATTAAACTAAAAGGATCAATAGAAATCATTCTTTACTTTTTAAAGTTTTTATTTTGTTGGGGGTTTTTTAGATTTTTAATTTAATTTTTATTTCACATGCTTTTTAAACTCCCCATTCAATATAGTGTAGTTTATTCGTCTAGTCAAGCCCTTTCATTTGATACCCATATTGAGAGAGGTGTGAAAAAAAAAATGTAATTCGCCATTTTGTGGTGGCAGCCATCTTGGATTTGAAATTTGTCATGTATTCTGCTAGTCAAGCCCTTTCATTTGATATCCATATTGAAGTAGTTGTGAAAAAAATATGTAATCCACCATTTTGTGGCGGCGGCCATCTTGGACCGATTTTCGTCAAACATAGCTAAGAACACTCCCGACTAATTCACCTTTCAAACAAAAAAACCAATATCAAAATCGGTTCATTCGTTAGGGAGCTACGATGCCACAGACAGACACACACACAGACACGTCAAACTTATAATACCCCATCGATTTTGCGTCGAGGGTTAAAAATGCCCTATGTGCTGCCACCAACGACGCCGTGGCAGTGGTAGTGGCAGTGTTTTGGGCCACACAAATCTAATTTACTATCGTGCTAGCGACACGAAGCAAGAAGAGGTTTTCAGGAGTCTGTTCTATGCTTGTTACTATGTTTATTTAATTGCTATGTATGGCAGTCCGATTGGTAATTATTTTGCAGCATTTTAAAATGTAATTAAAAGACAAGTGGCGTCTCGAGAAGTTATTGCTTTTATTGCAATGTGTGCAACCTTATTCTTCTGATTTTATAAATGTGCAAGTCCTTGTTTGGATATTAAATGTGTGGTCAATCAAGCCTCAACGGCTGAACGGATCGGATGAAATTTGGCATAACGTCCAATCTAACATTGACATTTCCCGGCAGTATGTTTCTTTGAGATAAAACCGCAGTGAACAACGTATAAATGGCAACTGTTGCACGAAGAGGTCTACATAACTTGAAACCAAATAAAAACCATTTCTTTCGCTTAACGAATGGAAAGCAAAAAACACTATAATAATAGGTAATCGTGCAGCTACTAAATAAAACAATAAGTTGGTGAGGTAACAGCAATGTAACGTAGTACGTGTAAGAACTGTCCCGATCGGTTGAGTAGGTTTTGAGATCAGCGCGATTTATAAAAACGTACTCAGTGAATTTTTATTAGCGGCGGTTTACCCCGGCTTCACTTGTTGCCTATTGCTCAGGAAGCGGGCCTGTTACTGGGATCCTATGGCAATCGGCAATGAAGAGTTTTCATCTATACTAATATATAAAGCTGAAGAGTTTGTTTGTTTGTTTGTTTGTTTGCTTGAACGCGCTAATCTCAGGAACTACTGGTCCGATTTGAAAAATTCTTTCAGTGTTGGATAGCCCATTTATCGAGGAAGGCTATAGGCTATACGGGAATGGGAAATTCCTACGGGAACGGGAAAAAAACGGGATATGCGCGTACGAAGTCGCGGGCAAAAGCTAGTGCAAGAATAAAGTTTAAAACTGTAACCCGACTATAGAATTATGTACAAAAACGATTCTTCTACAGATTTATCATAGGTACTTATCTAGTATTACTCCCTTTCGCATCTTTATTAATAATTCAAACATTAATTTACTTCGACAATTCAAGATATATATGAATATATTTGTAACATACTCGTTAAGACCTTTCTTTTTGATACTAAACATGTCATGATTATCTCAATTTGATCATTTTCAGGGTCAGAAGTTTACGTGTAAATTCTCACATATTAAATTTAGTGGAAATTTCCATAGCCTATGTCACCTGGAGTGTTTTTACGAATCTTTTGACACCCCAATCATCAAAATCGTTTCAGTATTTCAAGCGGTATGGTTGAACATACATACACACATAGACAGCTAAAATCATAACCCTTCCTTTTGGCTATGCGGTAGTCGGGTAAAAAAGAAGGAAATTTTTTACGTCAATAATTTTATAGGCGTTTGTCAATACGAGTGTGAATATAAGTTATGTGTTTGTCATATGTATCATTTAAAAACTTTTGAGCCCTATTTATAAAAGCCCATCTATTAATGTGACTAGCAGAAATGCTTTCTAAAATCCCTCAGTATTTTTTTTCTATAGTGTTGATAGGCGTGCGTTTGACCACTATCTCACCCGATGGTAATCGAGCATGTGAAAAAAAAATTGTGGCAATGACACATGACGTACACACAAACTCATATTCACACTTACAATTGTCAATTGGATAATTTTAAACCTTGGAATATCTTAAAAAAAAAATGAATTAGTTCTTAAGGGGTAGGGACTAGGCTACGTTTGTCCAGACCAAGAATGCAGCAGTATAGAAAATAATAGAAACTCTTGATCTACGGTAGATACTTTAGGGGTCAGTTAACTTTAACTTATAATTTCTACGTCAACTTTCATACAGGTAAGATTACCTCGTTCCTCCAAGAAATTGATAGAAATGCATCGATTGACATAACATCACGCCTGTATTGAAGGAGGGGCTGGCAGAGCTGTGAACAAACTGCTACTAGGTATCATCATCAGCATCATCATATCAGCCGATTCCCGTCCACTGCTGAACGTAAGCCTCCCCCAAAGAGCGCCAACCATCCCGGTCTTGAGCAGTCCGTATCCATTCGCTGCCTGCCACCTTCTTCAAATTATATCGGTCTATGGTGCCGCAGGGCGTCCCACACTTCTTTTGACCAAACTGCAACTAGTACACTTTTAAAGTCCCATGAAATAGGGAGCCAGCAGCCACCAATCCGGCACAAATCCAGACTCCTGTTGGGAAAATACAATAGCGCTTTGCTTGAACCGGGAATCGAACCTTGGACCTCACGGGACCAACGAGTCGGTTAGATGAATAATGTTACTTTAGTCACCTATAGGTAATGTGAATATAGAACCTCGGACCTCACACTCAGCCACTGACCTCCTAACCAATACACCATCGTGAGCTGTAGATTTTAGTATACAGGGTTATATAAAAATATCTGCTGTTTCATACAAAATGCAATATTTAGCCAATCAAAATGTATGAAGCAGCTGATATTTTTTTCGAGTTTTCAGGGTTGGTCTCAAAGTAAAAGTTGTTTATAATTATGTGTACTTTCACTGCCTGAGAGGTTGTTGTTGTTTTACAGATAACCCTGTGTTATACCATAAGTTCCAAACATCTATACTAATATTATAATAAAGAAGAAAGATTTGTTTGTTTGAATTGAATAGGTTCCAAAACTACTGGAACGATTTGAAAAATTCTTTTAGCATTGGATAGCTACATTATCAGGGAGTAACATAGGCTATATATTATCTCCGTACTCCCACGGGAACGGGAACTACGCGGGTGAAACCGCGTGACGTCCACTAGTTTGATAATATTCTAATGAATCCAGACGCCCGATAAAAAAAAACAATCACGTTTTGCCTGAACCGGGAATCAAACCCAGGATCTCATGCTGCGTAGTAGTCTAGTAGTATCTTAATTTATTGAGTTGTATTTTGAAAACGGAACCTGGCACCTCACATTCGGCAACCGACCTCCTAACCACTACACCATAGTATTATGTAGTTATCTGTTTTTTTTAAAAGGAACCTTGGACCTCACATTCGGCGACCGACCTCCTAACCACTGCATCATAGTATTATGTAGTTATCTGTTTTTTTGAAAAGGAACCTGGCACCTCACATTCGGCAACCTACCTCCTAACCACTGCACCATAGTATTATGTAGTTATCTGTTTTTTTGAAAAGGAACCTGGCACCTCACATTCGGCAACCGACCTCCTAACCACTGCACCATAGTATTATGTAGTTATCTGTTTTTTTGAAAAGGAACCTGGCACCTCACATTCGGCAACCGACCTCCTAACCACTGCACCATAATATTACGTAGTTAACTGTTTTTTTGAAAATGGAACCTGGGACCTCACGTTCTGCAACTGACTTCCTAACCACTACACCATAGTATTATGTAGTTAACTGTTTTTTTGAAAATGGAACCTGGCACCTCACACTCAGCAACCGACCTTCTAACCACTACACCATAGTATTATGTAGTTATCTGTTTTTTGAAAATGTAACCTGGGACCTCACGTTCGGCAACCGGCCTCCTAACCACTACACCATAGTATTATGTAGTTAACTGTTTTTTGGAAATGGAACCTGGGACCTCACGTTCGGCAACCGGCCTCCTAACCACTACACCATAGTATTATGTAGTTAACTGTTTTTTGGAAATGGAACCTGGGACCTCACGTTCGGCAACCGGCCTCCTAACCACTACACCATAGTATTATGTAGTTATCTGTTTTTTTTTTTAAATGGAACCTGGGACCTCACATTTCAGCCACGCCCAAATTTTTATGGGACCAAATGGCAAGTATACTGCATCGAACTAAAAAAGAATCACAGAAATCGGATCAGGGGGGCTACTCTCTAACGAAATCCGTAGTTTCGGGCTTAGTTGCGGGCGAGCGTATTCTACTCCGTATCACCTACAGACTTACGATTAGTCCCGAACCCGAACTGAGAATGAATGACAACACGATTTCACAGTAACTGTCAAATCGTGTTATCATTAGTTCTCAGTGGTTAGGTGATACGGAGTAGAATACGCCCGCCCGTAACTAAGCCCGAAACTACGGATTTCGTTAGAGAGTAGCCCCCCAGAAACCACGGAGTATTCGGTGTACATACATAAAAAAAAATACCCACCGAATTGAGAACCTCCTCCTTTTTTGGAAGTCGGTTAAAAAGCTGTCGATCTATGCTTACTAATATAAAAAGCTGAAGAGTTTGAGCTGAGCAGAGATTTGAAAAATTCTTTCAGTGTTAGATAGCCCATTTATCGAGGAAGGCTATACGCTATATATCATCACGCTAAGATCAGCAGGAGCGGAGCAGTAATGAAAATTGTGACGCAGACGAAGTTGCGCGGGTCAGCTAGTCTATACTATCTATACTAATAATATTATAAAGAAAAAGATTTGTTTGTTTGAATTGAATAGGCTCCGAAACTACTGGACCGATTTGAAAAATTCTTTCAGCATTGGATAGCTACATTATCAGCGAGTAACATAGGCCATATATTATCCCCGTACTCCCACGGGAACGGGAACTACGAGGGTGAAACCGCGTGACGTCCACTAGTGTATTATAAAATCTGTCAATTCTAATACAAAACACCATAAAGTCCATGTCAATGTACATTTAATTGATCTCTGATTACATTGCAAGGTTATCATTTGTTGCTTTGTAAACATTTGATTACATTCTAATAACGCTACTGTTTGGTATTCAAACTCAATATTACTGTGAAATTAGATATTTTCTCTGGGGATTTCGAGCTTGAAAGAAATACTGCCGTTACGATATTTATTTTTTTATACTAATGATTTTAAATTATCATGAAAGGAACAATACTAATTTAAATTCAGCTTAATCCAGTTTTTGACGTAAGCATTTACGTCTGTGTAAATTGGATTTTATTTATCTTGAGAAAAACAGAAACAAATAAGAATCAACAAACAAAAGTTGACTGCCAAAGTTGACTCTGCAAGTTTTTTTTAATATCGAGGCTTTTCAGGAAAAGCATTGTAAGCGACAATTTGCATTTTTACAATAAACTCTAGTTACCCCTACTAGAGAGAGTAGAGAGGGGGGGGGGCTCTCTCTACTCTCTCTACTCCCTACTCTAAATAGTGTCTCTCGTGTAACGTATTTATTAAAACTAGAAAGGTATCATTCACAGTTTTTAATTAGGAAAACCCTTTCCTGCAAAATTGCAAACTGTCACTTACGATGTTTTTCCTGAAAAGACTCGTTTGAACGACTTTGATTCAATTTATTGACAAATTAAAACATAATCTTGAAGATGTCGCAAGTTATTAATCTGCTGCGAATAGAAATATACATATAGCGTCGTTTAGTTAGTAACTATATTTATTTGAAGTCTACCCAGAGCGCTGAAATTCAGCCGCTAGAGAAACAAATTGCAACAATGTTTAGTATTCACTTTCTGTCTGTAACCGTACTAATCTAGTCTAGGTTAAAACTACTGAACAGCTGGCGTTTAAAACCTTATCAGTCCAATGTAATGATAACCACGCTAACGGTAGGTTCACAATTTCCGCCACCGAAGGTCATCAACCTGAATTCAATTAATGATTAAACAAAGCAATAAAAAACAATGTTAATTATGTGCGAAATACAAAAAACAAGAACGCTGTATCGCATCGTAACGTTATTTAACAAAACATGTCTGAGACCTTGTATATTTCGCTTCATTTGCAATCACATCATACGATACATCGCGGTTTCCACAAAGCGGCCGAATTATAATTATATCGAATGCATCAGCAATAATTGAGAACAATTAACCACAGAATTAGAATGCCAATTTTATGCCGTAACAGAGCAAGTGCGTGTATCGCGTGCGCCACTCCCAAACAGTGATACTCTCGCGTGTTGCAGCCCAACATTAATAGATACAGAACTTAACCTCTTTCCATAATATTCCTCATTATAACACGTACATATGTGCACTATATAGCGTCGCGGAGTCTGGCAATGTCATCTCGCACCGCTTCCGAATGCTTTGCCTCTTACCGACGGCGGCGGCACATCCCCCCGACATTATAAAAGAGTGCCGTGAGCGCCGCGCGCCCGCAGTCCACTCCGCGCCTCCGAGCGACACACGTCGCCTGTAATGCAATAGTGTGTCTAGTGTGCCAGCTAACGACATGGAGGGCGCCACCCCTCCCAGCCACGGGGTGCCCGAGGACGAGGGCATCGCCTCCGACCGCCGCCCGTCCACCGACGACCACGCCGACCTCTCCGACAGCGCCTCCGACACCGGCTCCGGGGGAGGCAAGGACTCCGGCTGCGAAGTCGCCGCGGAAGCACAGGAACCGCCCTACACACCCCCCGATGACGAGCTAGCGCACAGGATCGTGTCGCAAGTGGAGTTCTACTTCTCCGACGCCAACATCACTAAGGACGCCTTCCTGCTCAAGCACGTCAGACGGAACAAGGAGGGCTACGTGTCGCTGAAGCTCATCTCCAGCTTCAAGCGCGTCAAGCACCTCACGAAAGACTGGCGGGTGGTCGCCGAGGCGCTCAAGCGCTCCACCAAGTTAGAAATCAATGAATTAGGAACTAAATTGCGCAGGATCGAGCCGCTCCCCGCATACGATGAGACGACTCCGTCGAGGACTGTGGTGGCTGTGAGGATGCCCATAGATAAGCCGTCCGTAGAAAATGTGTCGCGTCTTTTCGCAGGCTGCGGGGAAATAGCCCTCGTGAGGGTGCTGCGCCCCGGCAACCCCGTGCCCGCAGATGTGCGCCAGTTCCTCAACAAGAACCCTAGTTTGGTTAATTGTGTGTGTGCGTTAGTTGAGTTCACTGAATCTGAGTCGGCGAGAGAAGCGCTGCGACTACAGACCCCTGAAGACGAAGGGATGCGAGTGTACGAGCTGAACGGAGTGCCCAGGGAGCCTAAGAGGAAGGCGCCGATTCGTCGAGCGCCGCCGAGGCGACACGAGTGCGAGTACTCGTCGTGCTGCAGCGGCTCCGAGCCCGAGTACGACTACAGGTACGGCACGCCGTTCTATCGGAGGAACTCGAGCGGGTTCTTCGCGCCGCGCTCGCCGGAGATCCAGACGTGGGTGCCGCGGCGGCCGTCCACGTGCTCGCACAGCTCCGACTCGGGCGTGTCGTTCTACTGCAGCAGCAGCCGGCGCACGTCGCAGGCCAGCACGGGCAGCGCGGGCAGCGCGGACGGCTGGCTGTCGCGGCGGCTGTCGGGCTGCTCGGTGTCCGGCGGGGAGTGCGGCGGCGGCGGGCGGCGGCTGTCGTGCGCGCCGCGCTTCGAGCCGCGCGCGCCGCTGGTGCCCGACGGCACGCGCGGCTTCCACGCCGCCGCGCGCCAGCGCCGCATCTCGGACCTCGCGCTCTACTCGCGCTAGAAAGCGCCCGCCAACCGTGACACCTTTCTAATCACGTTGGATAACCGCCTTTCACGTTCTGGCCGCTGGTTTTTTAATCTATTTCGCACGAGGAAGCGTCGTGTGTGTTCCGCGATCGTTCTCCTTCCAGAACAAACTGAGTTACCTTCTTGAACAATGTGATCATGCTCATTTAGTTTTAAGCCACGAAACGCTGTGTCTAGTTTCGTAAATCACTTAAACATGTAATTTATTAGTACATTGTATTTATGAATCGCGTAATTTATTGCGAGTGCGCGCGCGTCGCGGTCGAGTTTTCATTTCGAGTTATGTCAGAGTTGTGGCACAAAATGATCACGCAAAATCGACATTCAGGCGATTGTAGACTCTGAGAGCGATACATGTTCAGACCAGACAGATGCTGGTTAGGGCGGTGTTGCACTGCACTGGAGCGAGAAATGCTAGCTTGCGATGTGAGATATTCAGAACATTCTCCGCGAGCGTAGGCATCGATCTATCAGCTGTGTGGTCGCTATCTCCGCCTCGCTGTCGGTGCAACATCGTCTCAACTCGGAGTAACAGAGCGCGTACGATCGTAGAATGTATTACATAACGTAATTGCACACATTCTAACTGCGAGCGATTTCCTGTAAAAGTAACCTCTGTTACTCCAGCTGGCGACAGCCGCGGCGCGCTATGCCTAACATTTTTTTTTTCATTTTTTTTACAATTAAGTCATTTTAACTTAAGTCAGTCGCCATTTCATGTTAACTGTCGTTTTAGTTAAGTCTTGTCGATGTAAGTACATTGTGATGATTATGTAGGTATCGGGTTGCGCAACCCACTACTTTCTTGTACGTTTTTTTTAATTTATTTTTTATTGAGCAGAGGAACGTTACATGCTTGTAACGGCACAACTATTTCGCTTCTTATTATAAGTGACGCTGTGACTTCTTGACGGAACCTTCGCGCTGAATCTAAAACAAAATAGTTTATAATTACTTTACGTAAGTATTAATAGATTGGGTGCGTCGTCAAATGAGTGTGAAGTCACACAACCTCTGTATATTGTAATTAAAGTTGAGATGATTTATTTTAAAGATATAATTATAAGATTTTTGGAGAAACTTGCTTGTTTTAATTGACCTTCGACGTCGTGGAAAGTTGGTTCGTGGTCCGTTTGCCTTGACTGATTGATTCTCACGCCAACAGCTAGTGTTGTAACAGGTGAAGAGTGGCGTTGACGAGAATATCTGCCTCGATATCAATGTTAATAACGTTTAAAGTTATGCAAATTGAAACGATAGCCGAGATAATAACGGCTATTAATGTCAGTTATTTTGATATTTGTGTAAAACGTTTGTCGGAATAATTAAGAGAAGTGTTGATTGATTTATTTTATAATAGTTTTACCTTCCTGTTGATGTTTATTGAATTAGGATTCCAATTGAATATTTGTGAGAGAATTATGCTTATTTACGAGTCTGTAACGACTATGTCAACACTTCCTTTTGATTCAAGGGCTGGCAGGGTTTTGCATGTTTGCTTCCTTGAAAAATAGAATATATTACACCTACAGTAATAGAATAAACAAGATGGTAACTTATTAGTTTAAATAATTAATCAAGATACTACATGAAGTCAAGAGTAAATAGGCTGTTTCTAGGCAAGCGTGTTCCATAGTCTACCACATCATCGCTTACCATCAGGTAAGATAGTGGTCAAGGCGTGCATATAAAAAAAAAAATATATTAAAAAAAAAAAAAAACTATATCAAATGAAACATCATTGCGAGTTTCATTGATTTGTTAGAATTCAGAATTCAATTGGAAACCAAGATTATTGTTAACTCACACACTTCTTTCTAATTTATTTGTTTAATTGTTAACTAAAGTTTTACTTGCAACTTGCTTGCTTGTTAGTTAACTACTAAACAAATAAATTAGCAACTTGTTTTTTTTTAAGTTATCGTACATTTTTTTAACGACAGTCGCTAGCGAGTAGGTATAGGTTTATAAAACTTATGGTAGACGTACTGAAATCTGAAGGCTTTTTGGCTTCGACTCTGTAGGCAGAAATAATTTGCCTTTTTTTTATTTGAAATGTGTTTGATCTCTAGTCTAGGTCAGAGATGACAGAGACAAAGTCTACGATGGAGCGAGCTTACCCAGAAATAGCCTGTTCACTCTAACTTTGAAGAGATACACTCTTACTTAAAAAGCGGTCACATTCATTCAAGTCGCAATACTATCTGTGTAAATGTAAAAGAAAAAACAAAATTGTAGGGAAATTAGAGGTTTTTCTCCTTACTTGAAGTCGGTTAAAAATACAAGAATTACCCCTCTGATTGATCGAATTGTTAGCAGTCGTGTAGTTCCAGTGACAATGACCTTTACCGCGGTTGATAGGCGGCAGTCGTCACTTCACACATCGGTAATAGGGAAACCGTATGAGTACGAGTCTCTGTGGACTAATGTTTTAGTAGCAGATGGCTTATTGTCTGTTAACTTGATAAGTTGTGAGTAGCCGATGGATGTGAGACGCATTGGACCGGTTGTTGTGGCGACACGCGCGGGGACGCCTATGTCCAGCAGCGGACGTCTGCAGGCTGATATCACCCGAAAGACGTCCACTGCTGGACATAGATGATGATGATCCCTAGCCTTAACCTTGGAACCCTTGCTTGGTAATAAGCAAATAAATAGCAAAACTGAAAAATTTGAGCGCAACCTTTCGTTTAGTTTTGTGTCTGCATCCTAGGTGGCGATACTTTCTTCTTCCCTCACTGCTGTCGACGAAAGAGTCGGTTCTGAAAATCTGTCAATCAAAGGGCTGGTTGATTGATTTTTGTAAATCCGTCAATTATATTTAGATAGATAGATATATTTATTTTGTAAAACATGAGTACAGCATACAGGTCTTATAAATAATGAGGTTGCTAAGTGTTTTGCCATTTAAGGCGTACAAAATCAGTTTAACAAAACAACAAAAAAAAAAGAAAGTACTCAATGTCAAAATTAAAATTAAATTAAAATTATAATATGAAAAATAAAGTAACCGTGTACCTAGTTCTAGAGACAATGACCTTTACCACGGTTCATAGCCGACAGTCTTAACTTCACACCTCGGTAATAGGGAGGCAGTATGAGTACGAGTCTCTGCGGACTAATGTTGTAGTAGCAGATCGGTTGTTGTTTTTTTTCATGATAAATATTCGGTAATATTGCAAGCCTTAACCTTGCTTGGTAATAAGCAGCTGATCTACATTTTTGCGTGGTATTTTGAACTGAACCGACCTTCTCGTCTATTGCCTGTGTAATACAATTTCCACACAGCCAAGTTATTTTGACATCCTATGAAATAGAAACAAAAATTATTTATTTACACCAAATTAAGAGATAGTGGTCCAACGCGTGTCTATCAATAGCAAAAAAACTGGCCAAGTGCAGTCGGACTCGCGTGCAAAGGGTTCCGAACGAATTTAATTTTTTAACATGTTATTTTAACACTACAGACTTCTAATCGGTTTTCCTGTAATCTTTAGATAAAGATCTATTATCTCCATTTTTTCAAAATTTTAGGCTCAGTAGCTTCGGAGATAAGGGGGGGGGAGAATGGTTATTTTTCGTCTAATTTCTTGAATAACTTCAAAACCATTTATTTTAAAATTATGCAAAAAATTATAATTAAAACCATCACAGTAAGCCCTTTCATTTGATATAATCACACGATTTTGTTCAAAAAACTTTTTTTTTTTTTAATTTTCTAGTTTGACCCCCAAAAGTGATATACTAAAAAAATAATAATTTACGTAACGCATCCGTGTTTGGGTCATAGAAGTCCATATGTATACCAAATTTCTACAGAATCGGTCCAGTGAATCCGGAGAAAACTGGCTGTGACAGACGGACAGACAGACAGACAGACACCCGAGTGATCCTATAAGGGTTACGTTTTTTTTTTCGGAACCCTAAAAAAAAAATTAAGGGCGAACCTATTTCCATAGCGGCACAAATGCCGGCTCCGGGCTGGTCCTGCTTGAGAATCCTTAGTGGAAGCACTTAGAAGTAGAATCCAGGACCTCGCATCACAGTATACATATCTTTACCGTGACCACATTTTTTTTTATTTGTGATGGGTTTGCTCTTGACTCTAGTCTAGGTCAGAGATGACAGAAACAAAGTCTACGACGGAGCGAGCTTACTCAGAAGGAGCCTGTCCACTCTAACTTTGAAAAGATTAGGGTTGTAGGTAAGCGTTCGGAAACACAGACGCAGGCAGAGATTTCCACTCCTTTGCTGTGCGCATTATAAAAGACGTTTGGAAACGCTTAGTGCGGACACACACTTGCACCACATGCACTCGACCAATTAAACTAAAATAATCTCGATGGTTTTAATAACTTTAACTCGCAGCTTCGATTTTGTTAATATTTTTTATTTTATGTGTCCCACTGCTGGGCAAAAGCTTCCCAGTTAATATACCTCTAGATTTTCGTTTCAAGTATCTGTGTACCAAAATGAATAAAAAAAAAATACCAAAATCAATCAATCAAATGGTTCTGCCGCTGCGGCTGCTGAGAACTTCAAACGGCGGAAATATAGTAGCCTTGTCGGCAATTATATTTTTGAGCCGTTTGGGGTTGAAACTCTTGGACCGTGGGGTCCGAGTGCTCACGTTTTGTTTAAAGAACTAGCTAAACGTTTAGTTGACACTTCGCGTGACCCAAGGGCTGGCTTTTACCTCGAACAGAGGATAAGCATTGCCATACAACGTGGCAATGCCGCCAGTCTTTTGGGCTCACTTCCAGTCGACAGCCATGCGGACGAATTTTTTGACGCCATATAGTAAGGAGTTTTATTTTGTATTGTAAGTGTAAATAGTTTGTTATTTAAATGAACATGATATTAACTATTATCAAATCGAATATTTCAAATAAACAGGCACTTTTGAATTGTCAAAGTCGGTCGGTCAAAAACATGAAGCTATTCGAGCGGATTCGAGAGTTGATAGTGATCCCAAGTTGTTTGCTGAAGGAGATATTAAGGGAATTGCATGATGATCCATGGTCAGGTGGTCACTTAGGTCTAGCCAAGACGTTAGGTAAATTTCGAGCAGGATATTACATAAAGGATGCTGAGAGGGAGATAGATAAATATGTGAGGAGTTGTCGGTTATGTCAGGAGCGCAAGAAATGTAAGCAGTTGGCACAGTTACAGCCAGTCCAGGTGAACCATTTGATGGAGAAAGTAGGCATTGATGTTCTAGGGCCTTTTAGGTAGTCGATGAAAGGTAATCGGTATATTATCGTTAGTGTAGAATATGCTACAAATATGCAGTCTGCAAGGCGGTTCCTAGAGCAACGGCACAAAGAATTAGTGAGTTCCTGGTATCTTTTATTCGTGAGGGCGTAGCTCATGTGATACAACCTCCTTGGATGGCTCACCCTCCGGGAACCTCCGTCAATTTAATAATTAAAAAAGCTTTAGAAGAATTAGGAATTTAGAATAGGTTCAAATATTGACATAAAATGATTGATTTGTTTTTATGACAGTTCTGTAAAAGTTTTTCTTGAGAGCACCTGCTCAATATAATGATTTCTTAAATCGCTTAAAGGTTTTTTATTCACATCGATCCCGGGACGTTCCAGAAGCCCTAATCGGAACGTCCACAATATCATCACGCTAAGAGTAGTAATAGGAGCGGAGCAGTAATGAAAATTGTGGCGCAGACGAAGTTGCGCGGGTCAGCTAGTATTAAATATACATATAGGATTTTGCTTCAACTATAATTAGATCTACCTTATGCCATTTGAGATACCCACATGCAGACTGTTTCCAATCGTCCGACAGTCGACTGCATAACGATCAGTTCTTACGTAAAGCTATCACGTGCACGTTGTGATCTACATACCTACTGAGCTGATGGCAGAACTTAGTTTTTGTAAGACATATTGAACTAGGTCTTTATTAAACACTAGATTTTGTTGCTGTACTCGTGGCCTATTCTACAGGAACCGCTTATTTTTACGGTTCCGTATCCAAAGGATAACCAACGGACAGCGGAGGCTTAGCAATAGACTTAACCGCCGCTGTCCATCCTTCCCGTCTGTCTGTCGGTCCGTCCGTCCGTCCGTTTGGCTGTCAGCGGGCTATATCTCAAGAACCGTACCTACACTTCATTTTCTTATTTTGCTGGAACGCCATAAACGTTTCCGTGGCAACTCAAGACTTGGTTTTGGGTCATTTATGGGTGTACCGATTTACCAAAAAGTAGAGAGAACATTGGAAGTTTTTATCTGGTGAAAATGGACGTAGAGATTGATCTTACTATAATCTACTATCGCTTCAATTGGAGCTAGGCAGGGAATGAGGCCGGACGTGGATGTGGCTGATACCCGTTGGCTTTGAACGAAAGGCCAAAAAAACTGAACGAAAGGCCCAAGCCAACGTTAAACTTTGGCCATAAGCGTGTTTCTATGTACCGTGCGTGATTCATGTATGTGCTAAATTTTTATTCTTTCTTTCTTTCTTTATGAGACTCGGAGGAAACTCAATATGTAATGGATGGTCACCCATCCTCAGATCAACCTTGGCAAGGGTTGCTTAACCTTGAAGATTAATTCGTGCGGCTGTTATCATTTAGCTACGAGATATTTTTGCCCCTGCATTATTGATTGATGTAATTAAACAAATTAAATTTTTTCAGTGTCTTAATGACTTCTTGTTGAATACTAGAACAGCTAACAAACGAGATTGGATGGACCACAAAAAGGTAAATGAGCCGGTATTTAATCGACGGTTAGATTAGCAATGTTGACCAGTTAATACGAGCAATCAATTGAACTATCCAGCGGTTTGTAACCTGAAATACTTGTGCTTATGATTATTGTAACTTATTCTACTATATCAGGTTTATTTCCCAGTTCGTTTGGGGTTAGTAAAGCTGCATCATCATCATCATCATTTCAGCTTCAGCTGAAAGACGTCCACCAGAGAACATAGGCCTCCTAGCCTGACTCCCGCAGCTCTTATAAGGTCAAAACAAGTGCATCAATATTATTTATTCAGGTTAATGAAAAAGTCACCTCGGCCCTGGAACGCAAAGGGCATTAGGAGGAACATGGATGGGTTTTAGTCAGTAAGGGCCTGACACTCCCTCCCAATCTGCCCATGATAGGTGTTTTTTGGTTTTGTTTCTTTGTTTTTCTAACAGTGACTTCCGAAATTTAGGTTTTTTTATTCTTTGTAGTCTTTTGTTTGGAAGTCGGTTATATTTTTTTGTAAAAAGCTTATTTTATTTTTCACTTTTAAGTGGTGATACTTGGCGAAGACGTCGTGTCTTCGTCAAAGCAGAAATTGAAATAAGCAAAAATGCTCATAAAATAAAAACTACTGAACCAAACTGAATCAAAATTTTATGGGACCAAATGGCAAGTATACTGCATCGAACTAAAAATAAATCACAAAAATCGGATCAGAAACCTCTGAGTAATCGGTGTACATACATAAAAAAACCCACCGAATTGAGAACCTCCTCCTTTTTTGGAAGTCGGTTAAAAAGGTTATTCTACTAGTTCACTCACGACTAGTCTAGTTCTGTTTGACACGAAACAAGTGGCCCGGTATTACATACGTCTAGAATTCCCACGATCTGAAATAAATGACACAAAAACAACAGGTTTTTAATCATTTGTTTTTATTATTTATATAAAACCACATTTTGACAAGATAAACTACACAAAAAGCGGACATTAGTGAAGCTTCCTCAATTAGAAGTATTTAAGTCAAAGATCTTTATAATAAATAACGAATTGTACTACCTTTAATTTGTATAATTATTCTACTTAGAGTAGCAATCTACTTTTTTAAGCGGTTAAAAATAGCAGTTATTTTATAACCGTTATTAGTTGTTAGATAATCGTTACGGACCGATGCGTTATTGAAACTATGTGGAGCAGATTAGAGTTCCGTTGTTAAATCATATGGAAAAAGTATAGCTTGAAAGTTTTAATAATAAATGTTGATTAAGAGTTTTAACGGATAATTGCAAAATTAAATAACAAAATACATGTTACTAAATATCAAACTATTGCATTACCTACTACTATTAAATTGCGTCTGACACTATTAAACCCGTTCAACATTGGCATATTGACATTTTGCAGTTGCACCAAAATTATTTTAAAAATTCAACAAATTCGGTAATGTGACAGTCATCTTGTTATTGGCATTGTCATTGTCATATTTTCACTTTTCGTCTTAGTGACGGTGAAAAAATGAGAAAAATCGTTTAAAAATAATGATAAATTGTTTATGTATTTAGGCAGACATAAACCATTTTTCTTTCTTTTTAGCAGGGTATACAGGCTAAGGAGAACAAAACAAAAAAGAACATTTCCATGCGTATAATTTTCCGCATTACTTTCAATGAAATAAAAAAGATTAATGACAAAAATGTATTGAATCTATGTAAACCACATCTAGTTTTTAGTGGTGTGCACAGTAATCGTTTTATGAAGTTTTTCTGTTATACAAGATTTTTAGGGTTCCGTACCTCAAAAGGAAAAAGCAGAATTCTTATAGGATCACTTTGTTGTCCGTCCGTCTGTCTGTCAAGACCGTTTATCTCGGGAACGCGTGGAGGTATCGAGTAATTAAAACCATATACTCAGGTCTATGGCCTCTTGCAACAGTGAAAAAATCAAACTACTCAGTTAACGTAAAAAAAGATACGGTTGTTTATGCCTCAAAAAAACTTATACTTAATTCGACACTTTCAAGGGAATCAAAATGTATAGGGTAATTCCCGTTAACCTAGAACAACAAAATTTGGCAAGTAATACCGTCTTATACCTACTACAAGTATAGGGAAAAGTCTGAACACTATACATTTGTAATTAAATCATAAAAAATATAGTCTTTATTTAAAGTAAATTGTAGCTACAAATTTGTACGGAACCCTCGGTGGGCGAGTCCGACTCGCACTTAGCCGGCTTTCTTATTTAAAAAAAAAAAAAACATTTATTTCAGGTAAAGACCCATAGACATTCAATTAATAGCGACACATAAAATGATCAATTTGTCAATTATCACAATCAAATTAATTTTAAAATTCAAAAGAAAATGTCAAATTAAAATTAAGAAAAACTATTCATTATAGGTAGGTACGGAACCATTCCAACTCACAGCATTACGCACGTACCAAGTTTTCCTCCTACTCACACACATTGACACCGTTTGAAAACAATTCGTACTCGCAGCCTAATTCCAATGCGACGTAGGAGTCTCCTCAATGAGCCGTACAGTTGCAACCATCAATCTTGTTACTAAAGTGGCGTAAGCAGCGCTGCAGGCGACATTGACATTAATCTTCTTGATATAATTACATGTTTTTTTTTTTGTTGGGAATTAGTAGTACTTGAGGTGGGTGTTAGAGGCCTAACGGATTGCTGTACAGAAGGCAAGTATAAATTCTATGATTATAACGTCTGAGTTTGTTTCGGTGTTTCTTCTCAGGGTAGTCAGCTAGGAAACACTGGCTTTATCTAGATTAATATGACAAAAAATAAACTGGCCAAGAGCGAGTCAGACTCGCGTGCAAAGGGTTTCGAACGAATTTCATTTTCTTAACATATTATTTTAACACTATAGACTTCTTATAGTTTTCCTGTAATCTATTGGTAAAGATCTATTATATCCATTTTTTTTTCAAATTTTTGGCTCAGTAGCTTCGGAGATTTGGCGGGGGGAATGGCAATTTTTCGTCTAATTTCTTGAATAACTTTAAAACCATTTAATTTAAAATTATGAAAAAAATATAATTAAAACCCTCACAGTAAGCCGTTGAATTTGATATGTCATACGATATTGCTCAAAAAACTTTTTTTTTGAGTTTTCTAGTTTCTAGTACCCCAAAAGTGACCCCCATACTGAAAAATTAATAATTTACGTAACGCATCCGTGTTTGGGTCACAGATATATACCAAATTTCGACCAATATGTATACCATATTTCGACAGAATCGGTCCAGTGGATCCGGAAAAAACTGGCTGTGATAGACGGACGGACTGACAGACAGACAGACACCCGAGTGACCCTATAAGGGTTCCGTTTTTTGTTTGGATTATCTCCAAAACTATTAAGACTAAAATTTTGAAAAAAAAGCAGATAATAGATCTTTACCTAAAGATTACAGGAAAACCTATTAGAAGTCTGTAGTGTTAAAATAACATGTTAAAAAAATTAAATTCGTTCGGAACTCGCACTTGGCCAGTTTTTTTTTTTATAAAAATTAAAGCTGAATCTTACTAAATCTAACTTCTTTAGTTCAAAGGTTCCAAAGGTTGTCTGTAAGAGATTGCCCTGTGCGATAAGACCGCCCATTGTACACTAGTTTTTATAAGCGATTTTTCTGTGCTTTTTATGAGGTGTACAATAAAGTATATGATAAATAAATAAAGCTGAATCGTCGAACAACTGAAAAGCATACTTTGTCAAGTTGATTTCCAGTTTGGCTGGAACATTGCATCAGGCTTGAATTACCTGATTGTCTGATAAAAAAGACGATGCCGTGCTTCGGAAGGCACGTATAAGCCGGTGGTCACTGCCCTTTGGCAATGGCGGTCGTCAAATAAACCATGTCAGAGGCCCTTGAGGCGGTATAGACACTATGACACTAGGGTGTCTAGACCTTACTGCCCACACGGAAACAAGAAGAAGAAATCAACTGAATTTTTGTTGTAAACAAACCTGAAATGTAAGTAAAAAAAAAAACACACAACCATCTTCTATGGACCCCTGGATTTAAAAGGATCTTCAGAACTTTTCTAGAACGTCATTTCAACACGCACTGAACCTGCATGGTCGATTAGTCTCACTCGCTCTCACAGAATGAAGACCTTTCTTTTTATACCGTGTGGTGGACATCCTATCCACACGCACAAAATGATTTGGGAACACATTCATAGTGCGTAGAGCTAAGGAGTGGAATTCCCTGCCAGTCTGTGTTTCCAGATAGCTACAACCTGGGAGTCTTTAGGACAAGAGTGAATAGGTTGCTTCTAGGCAAACGTGCTCTATCTTCGAGCACATCATCGCTTACCATCAGGTGAGATAGTGGTCAAACGTATGCCTATCTACAGTAAAAAAAAAAAATACACTTGGATTTTATTTACGAATAATAGCAAATTTCGCGTTAAATACGAAATAATTTATTGGTGCTGTCATAAGACCTCTTTATCCAATTGTTTTAATTAACAACCATACATAAGATTTTTTAAGTAACTTTATCAATAATAACATTATTAAAAAGGATGTCGTATGACGTAACTATTAGTACCTAAAGGTACTACTACCGAACCGGCGGAGGTTTGTTTGTACCTTTAAGTACCAGTACCGAACTATAAGGTTAACCGACTTCAAAAAAAGGAGGAGGTTCTCAATTCGATCGTATGTTTTTCGTGGTTCCTTTTCAAACCGTTACCTTTCATCAGTGTCTAAAGTAAACTAAATTCTGGTTGAAACTACGCCGAAGTATCATTAACTTCCGTAAAAGTAATTAACGGGATTGCTATAGGCCGGTTTAACACTTTCAGCTGAGCATCTGGGTATTCAACAGTTTGTTGCGCGGCGCACTATTTTCTCATACAAAATTAATGACGATTAGTGACGTTCTGTTTTTCATACAACCAAAGATAATATGAAATGTGACACAACCGTTACTACACGTCGACGTTTATCCATGTTGTGTCATATGCAATCCACATATAGTACATAAATAAAGCACAGCGTCTAACCACGTTGACGTTCTTAACCGATGTGTCATATACTGTCCATATATATTAATAAATTGGGGAACAACGTCTAAACAAGTCGACGACAATTCTGGTATATCTGCTATAGATTCTGTCCAATCTGCTACTGGAGACGGTGTTCGGTATCTTCGCTGCCGTCGCGCGGTGTTCGAAGTATCTCGAGCACGACTGTGTTGCGTTGTCCTCTATCGTAGCAGGTGGACGGAAGACAGGAGAAGCTGAATTACCGCCTAGCGCTGTAAGTGGCGCCGGATCAGGAGTTTCGGAATGGCCCACTACATCTAAAGGCAATGGTGGCTCAGGAATTGTTGGGTTGCCGGGGTTGCTCTCTGTGTCTAGAAGCGGTGGTGGGTCAGGATTTCCCGGGTTGCCTTCTATGTCTAGAAGCGGTAGTGGCTCAGGATTTCCCGGGTTGCCTTCTATGTCTAAAAGCTGTGGTGGCTCGGGATTTCCAACTCTACCTTCTATGTCTAGACGGGGCAGCAGCTCAAGAATTACGGGGTTTGTCCCTATATCTAGAAGCGGCAGTGGGTTAGGCATTTCGAGGTTACCCTCTATATCTAGTAGTGGTGGCGGGTCACAACTTTCAAGTTCGTTCTCTTGACGCGACTGTGGCTCAGGTGAGCTCATTGTTTCCGTATCGCGATCAGCACTATTGGAACACTCTGACATAGTTCTAGGCCATTTTGATTTTCTGGTGTCAAAAATACTTCCAGAGCTTTCACTATGATCTGAAGTCTCGGAACTGGACTGATCGGCATCGAAACGCTTATCCTTGATTCTTGCTCGTGGTCTTCCGTGAAATAGTAATTCATTACTTACTGAACCATCGCTCCTATCTGACCGTCCTGGCTCCGGGTCATAATCTGCATCAGATCCATGTTCATCGTCACTGAAAGGATCTGGAGTAGATTCCCGTGACGCCGATGCCTCATCGAAAATCTTCATCGATCTTTGTTTACCTTGTTTTTTATCCATCATGGATATAATTCGAAGGCGTAATTTCGCAAAACCACGGCTGCGGCACTGCAATTGAATACTCTCCCGCTCACGGCGCACGGGACGACTGAAGTATGGGAGCGGGGGCATCGAGGGACGTATTACGACGTTGCGAATGTATGCGTAACTAGAATGTATGTGTGCGAGTAGCTTTATAAAGTGCACAAAAAAACTAACTTAGAGTGGTGCTAGCAGTCCCAAAATTAAAAGTGATACGGCGCGATGACGTAGCTTGAAGGAATTTGTATAAGCCTCAGCCGTTTATACACGTTCTTTGAAGAAAGACATATTTTTTACTGACGTGATTAAACGTTGTGTCAAATAGCGTTTATCAAATTTTACGTATTATAACGTTGCTCCGCTCAAAGTGTTAAACCCGGAACAAATCAGCAAAAAATCTGTTAAAAATATTATAGACAACACAAAATTATACATTAAGTTAAGTACAATAATTAAACAAACAGAATACGGATGAAAACATGACCAAGGTTAATATTTATTATGACACGAATTGTAAACAAAATATCGTTCTTTGGTGCGAATAACTGTAACTGTAGGGCTGCCATGTGCCCATGACTTTACGTTTTTTGTATCATAAGAAAATCCAAGTTCCTTGTGTAGTGGTAAACATCCGTCCGGTAGACTCTACACTGATGGTGGGCTGGTCGCCACCTCAAAAAAAGCGCCTACACTAGGGCCCCATAAAAGGCCATGGGCCGCACGATCCCCTCATAGAACCAGCAGCAGGAGGCGTTCGGACCCCCTGGATTGCCTGCCAGGTTTGCGGAATTAATTTGAAAGAGTTACCGCAGCCCTGGAACCAAAAGGAATTTGGAGGAACTAGGTTGGGTTTTAGTCAAGTCAATAAGAGTCTGACACTTCCTTCTTCCTCTTCCACTTCCTTCCTTCTTCTTCTTCTTAATTCTTTATTGTACACCATAACAAGTTATACTTCTTTTTTTCTTCCTTCTGCTCCGCCCAAAGGGAAGAAGGCATTTAATGATTTGCCAGCCAAAAAACCCGGGCAAAAAACAGGTGGCCAGCTGCCGATCTGCTGACTGGTCAACCATTTTATTTCAACAGAGTAAGAATGTCATGGGATTCTGGTTGATGTGTATGCCTCCATCCAGCTGAGTCCAGCAAATATCCTTCGGCGGAAATGAGGGCCAAAGTCAATAGTCATTTATTTAAATTATGCTGAGTGCCAGTACTTTTTGAACATCAAAGTTGAACATAAAGACAGTCCCCCAAAACGCCCGCCCGTCACCACTTCCTATTGTTTTAGCTGGGAAGAAGAGGTGGTGCAACAAACTCCAAACTCGGTAATGAAGTAATACTTTCATATAGCAGATATTAAATACGATAACATATACGAAGAACACCAGATCAAGTCTGTGCTCACCAAGAACCATTGCATCAATCTTGAAGATATTTATTAGCATATTAGGGCGATAGTGTCATATATGGAAGCCAAACTGCAGATAAAGGAAAACTAGACGTAAAGAAAACCGATCCATAGGTAGGTGCTGGACCAAATGATCAAATGTAACATCTTTAGCGCTCTTTTAGTTTAAGCTAAGAAAAATATCTACCGAACCATCGACCTGAACCGGCAGTAGCTCACGTAACCGACCATAGATGACGAGGTTCATAGTAACTATAAAGTGTAGTCAATTAGTATCAGAATGATGAGTCAGCTTCCTGTAGCCTCTTGTTGGTAAACAGAATGGAACCGGTCTCCGATGTTTGGACTTTGACAATTTACACGTGGGTACGGAATTTTGGTGTGTGCTCAATTAATCAATAGGGCAAATAGTTTTTGTTAACATACATAAATACACAAATTTATTACAAAAAGGGGACAGGAACATTATTCATTGTGCATTAAAAAAATTGTCAATATCGGCAATGGGAAGTGTCCAGAATACTGGCAACTTTGCCACGTTGAATGGCAATGCTTATTCTTTGATCGAAGAAAAGGCCATCCTTTTGGTCACATGAAGTGTCGAGTAACCGTTTACTGATGTCACGAATCTATTATTCAATAGCTACTGAGTAAGTAAAAAATAATAATAAAAAAAGATTAATAAAAAATCGTGTCTCAAAAATATAATGGTTTTGGAATCATATCAGCAAATTGCCGTCCACTGGTTTTGGAAAGGCAAATGATTATACTGTTAAATCTTTACAAACTTACAATCATCATGAACCGGTAAAATAAATACTTTCGCTGCGCCCACAGCTGGCAAAGATTCAGCTAATAGCTGCAACCAAAGCTCAATGACAGAAATGGTTTCTCTTTATGAAACCCTTACTCATGTGGCCGACTGCATTCATAGCAGAGATGCAAGTGATTACTTGAAAATCAGTTGATATATTACTTATTTGAGAAGGGTTTGCTCTTGACTCTAGTTTAGGTCGGAGGTGACGGAGACAAAGTCGACGATGGAGTAAGCTTGCCCAGAAGAAGTCTGTTCACTCTAACTTTGAAGAGATTAGGGTTGAATGCGTTTGGAAACATAGACGCTGGTAGAGAGTTCCAGTCCTTTGCTGTACGGATAATAAAAGATGTTTGGAAACGCTCAGTGCGTATTGGTGGAATAGCAACAAGGTGATGTGGTTTTCCCCCGAGCTTTAACCAACAAGAACTAAAATTGCTGTGTCCTAAGACTTTCTTGATGGATGTCGGGATGGAGAGGAAAATCAAGTTAGAGGACATGACTAAGATAAGGTGTAAACGTTCGGTCAGAATCCGTTACTGTTTTCGTGCCAGCCCTAAAACACACAATGGACGTCATTATATAACATGCTCTGAGCGCATTTTACGAGACATTACATAACAGTGCATTTACACTAAAATTATTATTGTTAATACTCCGCATTGTAACTCTTTAATGGACTATGTGTAGATAAAATTGAGTTTTATTTGGTCTATAGGCAGCTGGTAGATTGCTCAATATTGAATTAACTTTAGTTGGTGGCGAAAGATAATGTTTGACGTTACGCTGACGGTTAATACGTTACCAAATTGAGATTAATTTAGGGCTTGAGGGTACCTGACAATAATTAGCAATTGAATTAACATAACGAAACGCTTTACTTTTATAAATTCCGATGTCATCGTCTTCCTGTTTGTCTATGTTCGTCCTTTCTTGTTCCATACCCCTGTTTCCTTTTTTGACTCTATTCTTTTCCATTAGTTCCTTGTACTTACGCTATCTTAAAAAAAGTTAGCCTCTTTTTCTCTCATCCTTCTTGATTTTACTTCTTTTTGGCCTGCTTCTTCCTGTATCACCCTCCTTTTCTTTTTTCATAGCCTTATTTGTATGCCACTGCTGGGCAGAGGCCTCACCTTTATTTTGCCATGTCTCTATTCTGAGCAATCTCTGACCAACTTTGAAACCGCAAACGTTATTAGATCGTCTCTGCACCTACCCTAAAGTCGACCTCGACGGCGGCGTCCGCCGTGTGTGGCGCCTAGTGAGTGATGATCTTGAACATCTCTTTGGAAGCATCCGTGCTTCGTGGCCAGTCTTCCTGCACTTACCCCAATTTATTTCAGATCGGTGTGGCATTTTATATTTTTCTTCCTTCCATATGTTTTACCTATTTCTCCATTATCTCAGTGGTCATCTCCGT
Organism: Lacanobia wlatinum; assembly: GCA_947578705.1. Classification (NCBI taxonomy): domain Eukaryota; kingdom Metazoa; phylum Arthropoda; class Insecta; order Lepidoptera; family Noctuidae; genus Lacanobia; species Lacanobia wlatinum. The sequence goes on along the minus strand of OX388046.1, from coordinate 2,667,383 downwards.
TCTTTCTGAAATAAACAATTCATAAACTTTTAATGGTGTAATGTGTCTGCTGTCAATCATCTTCTCGGTAGCTACAAATCCAATTGCGTGTCCAACAGGTTTTGATAAGATCCCTCAACGACATGATAATGATTATAGGTTCCCAGACAGGCCTGTGAACTATACTAGTATAATATTTAATTTATCCAAATGAATAAATAGATGGGAGATAGATACACTTTGCGTCATGAATCAAATTATTCAAATAACCACCATTGTGAAATACAACAAAAAATGCAAGTGAATGCAGTAGCATAGTATTTATGTATTCAGGATAATTTGTGAGATCGCTGAGACGCTGAGTCGGTGCCACGAAACAAAACGATCCATCAATTAATAGTGAATGAATTACGAAGCTGATTAATTTATTTAAGTAAGTTACAAGGCAGGTGACAAGATGTTGAATATTTATCGAGCTAGAACCAGCGATAGAACAATATAGAAGTATTCTGGCATTCTCGCACCGAATTAAAAATTGTAAACTAGTCGAATACGTAATACCACGATTCGATCCAAAACAGGGATCACCGATGTAGGCAACATCTGCCAGGCTGAAGTGGGACTGGGCGGATCACATTAGGACAGATGGGCCAGAGTCATTACGCAGTGGGAGCCAGAGGACGGGCTTCGTCACCGAGGACGAAGGCCTAGGAAACGCTGGCGTTAGAGGCGTTCATGACGAACTGGTCGGAAAGGGCAGCACATCGGTAAGAGTGGGAGGCTATAGGGAAGATCTTTGCCCATCAGTAGGACAATATTGGTCGTAAGAACAGAAAACTAGTCGTAGCAGACTATAACATTGTCAAAGGTCTCATCCGAGAAAGTATTTATATTAGGCCTACCATTCTTGTATTTTGTTATCGTATATTCGTCTCTTAATATCGATAAAATTACTGAACTCTGAATCTAGTACATTATTGCCAGACTCAAACCAGTGGCTTCCAGATGTGTTTCATCTACAATAATTATTATATACCACCGTACCACACAGTATAGCAAGAATTCGCATCGATTTACAGATGCATACTTTGAATTGCTTTAATTTTTTTATTATGTTCTAAAAGTTTTTGGATCGGTTCTATAATTTTTCTACAACTTTAACTACATTCTGATAGCATCCTTCAACCCTGATGCACATTATCTAATATTAAACAGTTAAGAACCAGCATTGACCACTTTATAAATAGCCTGATTTTAATAATGATTTCTATTATGAACTAAGTTGTGAGATAAAAACTCACTTTTATTCCATAAGTGACACTATCCTATACGGAAAACGAAATACTATAATTACAAACAGCCGTAAAGATGTAAAGTTTAAACGTAGACTATGATTACAGTTGGCTCGTAAAAGTCTATCGAGGGTAACAGGTGACTGTTATGGCATATGACCATCTGCATGCCTGTTACTGACGTGAAGCATTAGACGGTGCGCACACTAGCTGGAGATAAAACAGATTTGTTTGCCGTAGATACAACAGTTTGTGAGCTAAAGAAAGACTATAAAATAAAAAAATTGAAAGTGCCAGCTGTGACGAAAATTATAGTGGTATGGGCAGCATGTATGCTGCAGAAGAATAAAGAGTAAGTAACAAGAAAAGTGTTTGTGTTGGAAAGAAAAGAGGAATAATAAAGAAAAGATGGACGGATTGAGTGAAAGAAAACAAAATTAAGAAAGGATAAGTGAGATGATGGCTATGATGATGATGTAGATGAATAAATAAATGGCTTATAGAAATAGGTGGAAGAAACAGACATAATGATGATGATGATGGTTTCGTGATGGTGCAAAGGAGGAAGCGCCGTCAGCGTACCAACAAGAACCGCTGCGGCACGGCTCCTGCGGAGCCCAAAACTATACGTGCTGCGAAGCCGAACACTCCGGTGTATATCTCCCGCCTACACTACACCACTAAGGCTGAGGACATCGTGGAGTACGTGCGCCACAAGATCAAGTACGCGCCGAGGGTGCAGCTGTTGGAATCGCGCCGCAACGTTAACTTCAAGGCGTTTGTGGTGCGCGTACCAACAAGTTTTCTGCACCTCGTCATGGAGGATGACTTTTGGCCGCAGGACGTGGTGTTCCGTCGCTTCCGCGGACAGGTGCCACCAGAACGCACAATGACGTAGTGCTAAGTGAAGTGAAATGTTTTTACTAACATAGGTTTTAAGTTTATATCTACTAACACAATCTGTATATTATTATATTATTATATATATGTTATTTTGTAAGGTATATATATATGGGCCAAAGTAGCCTGAAAATAAATAGATTTATTATTATTATAATCCTACTACTACATAGTATTTACTTATAAATACATCGGTAGGTGACCTCAAACTGTTTAAGGCATGTTATGAAGATGTTGATGAAAAGGTAGAAATCAATCATGTCTTCTGTGTTCAAATACTGTTATAAATGTCTAAATTTTTTAATAGTTTTTGTCAACTTCAGCGATGAGACCGTTTTGTCAAAGGGTGTGTGACACCATAATTAGTTTCACATCGTCATCATTATCATCATATCAGCCAAAAGATATCCACTGACATAGTCCTAAGTGTCGCCACAACAACCGTTCCTGTGCGTCTCGCATCCATCGGCTACCCGTGATCCTCACCAGGGCCCCAAGTCTGCTATTACAATAGTGTTAGAATAGTCTATCATTGATTTCATAATGGTTGATTTTGACAAGATTCTATGCCATTTCTTTCAATGGAGTGTCAGTGGTTGACCACTGGATATAAAAGCGTCATTATGACTTTCCAGTGGTCAATTGAAAGAAACGGCATAGAATCTTGTCAAAATCAACCATTATGAAATCAATGATAGACCAATCTAACACTATTGTAATAGCAGACTTGGGGCCTAGGTCATCGGCCCACCTTGCGGGAGGCCTTCCAACGCTGCGTTGTCTTCTTTTCATAATTCAAAAGTCTGCGTAAAGAAAGTCTTGAATCTGGTCTGCCCACAGCTTTAGCTTACCTTCGATGAGTATTGAGTATGCTCTGGCGACCTTTTTACTTGAGCTGTAGATACAATAGCATCTGATATGGCGAGGATCTCGAGTGTACGCATAGAATAGTTTTGATCTGACATTACCTTGGTTATTACTATTAATAGACGGTTTAATAAGACGTTTCTGTTCGAAAATGGTTTGTAATGGTTTGTTGGTCGTTTCTATTTTAAAATAACTTCCAGCTCGGCAGCGGATTCGCACGCGCCAAAGACGAAAATCATGCAGGGAACATACTCTTTTTTTAAGGATGGAAAATCATCAAATGTCTCCTTCCGCTCAGGGCGGAGAGGGAGGGAATCTGACTGACTCTTACTGAATAAAAACTCCTAATACCCTTTGCGATCCAGGGCCTCAGTGACTCTTTCAAACAAATTCCGCAACCCTGACAGGCAAAGGGAACATACTCCTACCATGAAAAATATCGAATTCCGTGGGCCAAACACTTTTCATCCAAACCCGCACAGTATGACGTAACAAACAGACAGAAGTGTTACTTTCGCATTTATAACATTAAGTTAGGATTAAGTATAATAAGTAGTTTGTATTCTATTTATGAAAGTATTCTAAAAATAAACGAAGACCGATACGTGGTAAGTTGTCACAAACATGAATTTTATAAGGCTACGCATTATGACAAAGATTTCGAAAGGATTATTTCCAAGTCAGTCAGTATTTTTAACTTTGGCTGATGTTAGCTAAGGATACTAAAAATCTTTAGGGTTTCACGACGTGCTGAACTTAATAAAAAAATTGAATAATCTGATACGTCTATAGTTCTAACACTACAAACCGTAAGCTGGATGTCAAGCAGTGCTATTGAGCCGAACAAATAGATGAAATAGCAGTACTAACATCTTACCTAGACAATTCAATTCTGTTGGTGGTTTAATGATTATATTAGGTAGGTACTCGAATAGCTTTCACTTCTATTGTATCAACACAGCCTATAGCAGTCTACGGCGGACATAGACCTTTCCAAAGCATGCAATGAGCAGTATGCAGGTAAATAGAGGTATGCGGAACTGGGTGGAAAGTCCCGCAACCTCCATTGAAAAGGGAGGATATTCCGACCAGAAGGATGTTGTGTCCGGTGGGCAACTGCTCGATGGTTGTTGGCGGGCTGTTGTTTATGTTCAAATTGCGCGAAAAACTTTGATAGCAATCGCGTAGAATTGTGACAGGTTCATTTCATACTTAGCAGTATAGATATAGTCGCTACAAGTACATTTTGATCGATCCTAGAATATTCTCATCTATTGCGTCTCATTAACAAATGAATCACGCATTTGTCCTATTAAATAAAAAATCATAGATGGAATGTTCAGTTATTTAAATTAATTAGATATCATTCCTTCCTCGTCTTCATCATAAAAATTGTCAAGCCTTCTACTAAATCAGTGAACAACAAAAACCCATAGCTTTGACACCTCAATAAATTACACGGCATATTTTACACTTCGATTAAACTCTTTCACTTGCTGATTTCCTCAGTATTAACCTCGGCGTATCCCTGACCTGATCACCTTGACCTCTCGGCACATACTGTACCTGGCCGTTAAATATAACTCTTATAATATCGCTAATGAAGATCCCAATATGGCCGCCGTCTTTTGTCAGACCAATAATACTTCATAATTATATAACTTGAATCTTGTTGAATACTGTTTTTATATTATTACTGTAGTCAGTGAGATTTTTTTCGATATTTCGAGGTTAGGATGTATGTAATTAAAAGTGTTTTAATTTCAATAGGAAGTTTCCATTAGTTAGAGATATGTTAGGTTTTTTATTTGTAATTAATGTACAGTAATGGAGGAAGTTACTGGGTATGATATTATAAGTGTGAATTCACTGGCAAATAATAATGAAATCAATGATTTTAACGATGGATTGAAAGACGATATGCCAGGAACGAGTGTGACTAATGAGTGAGATGACTAACAGGGAAGTTACGTATGGAAGAGTAAAAGCAAAGACGAAGGAAATAATTAAGGAGAAAGATTTTAAAGAAAAATCTATGACGATGAAATAAAGCTGAGGAAGTTCACTTTTTGAGAGAAAATTGTTGTGGTTATAGGTTCGGATTCGGACTCTCTCGTTCGGATTTTTGTCAGTAAATTCAGGGTTGTTTTTCAAAGACCTGCCGGTTTTTTCCAGGCGTTATCAATCAAAGAAACGATTTATGCCTAAATAGAAAGAACAAGAAATCCTCTGTTCACTACATTTTATCGAGTAAGTATAATGCTAGGAAAAAATGTACTGAAAAGCTGATTCTTTTTCTTATTTGTGGGTGTATCATTGAAAAATAACACAATAACACATACGACGAGGACGTTAGTGATAACACCTCAAACAATAATCATTGCCTATTGGAAGTTAAATCCTAAGAGAAAGCCACTTTACTTCAGATCGAGACACGTAACACAAATGTAGGTCATTATCTACAATTGTGTTACGACGAATTATGTACGGCGTCCATAAGCGGATATTATAATGTTATTGAATTGTTCACTTCCTAATGTAATTTTCTATGTTGATATCTATAGTAAATAAACAAATACATATTCGTTTGAAGGGCTTTTGCGTCTTATATTATACTAACTTTTGCCCGTAACTTTGTACACGCATATCCTTTTTTTTCCCTGTTCCTCTCTGGAAATCCACTCTTAGTGCTCCCCTACACTCCCCAAGAAACCTTCATGGCAAATTTCAGCTCTCTACGACTGGTAGTTTCGGCTGTGCGTTGTCTGTCAGTCACTCAGTCAGTAACGGAAGAGTTTTATATATTAGGATAACTTTATGCTTTTGATTTACTGCCTGTATACTTGCTACTGTGTTCCTTGATAGAGTGGGATTAACGAAACGGGCACCGTCCGCTAGCTTCCGTCGGCCACAGAGTTGGCAAAAGCGCAAGACGCGCTAGCTTCAACCGTTAGAAACAGACAAACGATATTCGGTTGCGTGTACGCCTCGCAGACGTAGATTAGGCTTCTAGGGTTCAGATAACTTTATGCTTTTGATTTACTGCCTGTATGCTTGCTACTGTGTTCCTTGATAGAGTGGGGTCCTGGCTTCAATTACCAGGTCGGGATAAGTTAAAAATTTTAGCGGCAGACCGGAATTTGGAAGTTGGTGGTTTAACACCCCGAGCCTTGGAAACCACTATAATCCTGCGGCTGATCTCTCTGCGGTCATGTCCGGTAATATCTCAGGCGCCAATTGGTCCGGAGGACTAACACTATAAACAACAACAATCAAACAAAAAACAATATTTTTTTCTTCAAGACCTAAAGCTAGTTACAATGATTGTAGGTACCTTCAATAAGACTTTATAAGTTAACTAGTGGACGTCATGCGGTTTCACCCGCGTAGTTCCCGTTCCCGTAGGAGTACGGGGATAATATATAGCCTATGTTACTCCCTGATAATGTAGCTACCCAATGCTAAAAGAATTTTACAAATCGGTCCAGTAGTTTCGGAGCCTATTCAATTCAAACAAACAAATCTTTCTTCTTTATAATATTAGTTTAGATGGCAAGATACAAAACATGTGCAACTGGGCTTAAACTAGGAGGACTCAAGCACCAGTTACTTCCGTCACTACCGTAGTCGAGCTGCCTTTACAAGTGTGGTGCCTTGCAAAGTAAGTAATACAATTTATTTAATTAGTTAATTACTAACATGTGTGAGTGTGTATAAACATATGTGTGTGTTATTGTAGTGTGATGTGTGGTGTGGTGTGTATGTTACAATGCTTTTGATTTGACAATTTTTTTATGATTGGAGATTGTAGTAATTATTGTAAAATGTCTTTAAGGCCTGTTGTAGTGTGTAGCCAATACTAACACTGCCCTTACTTTAAGATATTTTAAGAAGACCAAGGCAAAATACGCATTGCGTGTAAAGTCTTTGTCTGAGAAAGTCCTACGGCTGATAAATGTATTTATTTATCAGTCGCCAAGCAACATTTCTGAGATCCGGTTTGGATAGCCGGGATACTGGTGTAATTACAATCACGTGAGACTCGTCTCCAGCTTCAGTGACTTATTTGCAAGTACCTATTGGCAACATCTTGACTATGGTTGCGGGGAATCAGCTGGCCTGACCGAGGTTCATATTTTTTTTTATATGTTTACCACATGTATGTGTTCATTATGGATTCCAATAAACGATTTGAGATTTGAAGACCGTTTTTAATGGCGACGCCTATGTGCAGCAGTGGCTTATTACAGAGGTCTTCTAAAGTGGTGTTGACTTGCTAATAGGTAGGCAGTTCGCCCCCTATATCAGCCTCATCTGTCCCAATGTCGGGTCGGCTTCCAGTAACTGGATTTAGCTGAACACCAGAATTTTGAAATGGATCGTCCGCCTATCGAACCTCCACAGGCTCCACAACCCAGTACGGGATATCCCTCTCGATATTCCTCGATTTCCTAGTTGTCAGACTTTTTTTACTATTAATAGGCACGCGTTTGACCACTATCTCACCTGATAGCGATGATGTGGTCGAAGATGGAGCACATTTGCCTAAAAGTAACCTATTCACTCTTGACTTAAAGATTCCCAGGTTGTAGCTATCAGGAAACACAGAGTCTGGAAGGGGTTCCAGTCGCAGACTTTCGCTCTTCTGACGACCCGTATCGACTAGAGATCTATAAATGATAGCCGGAATCAACGGCTTCACGTGCTCACTCTCAAATGGATGTTCATGTTAAGTTGGTAACCTATCCACAAACTGACCTTGGCTGCCAATACTGCAATTAAATAAAGAAGCGAATAATTAATTCATCATGGATAATAAATAAAGTTTTTCCGCAAAATCACTTAGGGATTCACACTTCCTCAAGTCAGTAGATTGCCCTTACATGTACTATCTTACTATGCGACTCTCATTAGAGGATAACATTGTAACACGCCGTACGGCTGTCCAAGGTTGGCGCACGTTGGCGCATGTTGGCAGTAGGAAAACATCGGAAGGTCGCGCGCAGGATAGAGGGAGGAAGTGAAATTAGTATGTTGTAGACGGTGCTGTTGGTTATGTATGATGTCTTGAAGATGTATGAGTGTGTTGACGTGTTGTTTTACGTGGTTACTGGCATGAAGAACATGACTCGTACAGTTATTGAAGACTACAGATTAACAAAAAAAAAATGTTTTTGTACACAGTAAATGAATTGTATTTTATTATATTCCAGTCGGGATTATAAAAAAAAACATGTCGTTTTCATTTTATTATTGAGGTCCTCAATCCAAAATGTTTGGGATTGACCACATCACAGGCAGCGCCTCTGAATTCCATTTACATTTAGAAATTTTTTCCAATCGTTGGCAACCAACCTGCCAACTGTGTTGGGATCGGCTTCCAGACTCACCTGATGTCCTGAATACCGGTATCTATGCACTCATTCCTTGCCTTGCAGCTGTAACAATTTCGGAGAAAGCAGGTTTTCAGGAAAATCTCATAGAAAACGCTAAATAGGGTCTGGCCTTCAGCAGCCAGCATTTGTTGAGAGCAGTGGTGGCCGAGTGAGAGCAGTGGTGGCCGAGTGGTAACGGCTCCGACTTACGAGTTGTAGGTCGCGGGTTCAAACCCAGCCAGGCACATTACTTTGTGTAATTTATTTCATCACCACTGCTTTCAAAACGGTGAAGGAAAAACATCGTGAGGAAACCGGCATGTCCTAGAACCAAAAATTCGAAGACATGTGACATTCACCAACCCGCATTGGGCCCGCGTGGTGGATTACGGCCCATTCCCTCTCCTAGAGAGGAGGCCTGAGTCCCAACAGTGGGAACATTATATAAGGCCGACTATGCTATGACTATGCTATGCTTCAGCAGCCAACCGACCCAAAATTCAATCTGCCTATTTGCCTACTACGACGGGGTCAGTTCTTCCAATCTATCCAGATCCAACAGAGTAGAAACTATTAAGGCGGCTCTCTCTAGAAATGCTTAAAAACAGCGTGCAGATGAAGCAACTTTTCGTCAGAAATTAAATCTGGAAAAATAGGTAGTAATCTACATGATATGATACGTAATTTGGTTTAGCCAGAATTTATGTATCGGTATCACATAATAAGAAAAAAAAATCACGAAATCACCTCCAAATCGTTGAGATGAAACCATTTTACTCCTTCATTTTTTAACAAAAGTCTAAAAAAAATGTCTACTGCTTTGCAATACAAACGAAAATAATTTGGTTTTGTTACTTTTTTAAAATATTTGTTATTTTTTATAATAAATTAAAAATGCGGGTAGCGGAGTGGCGCGTAGAGGAGTAGTTAGCTCCGTTTACATGCACAAGGTCATTGGCATGAATACAAGCCTTAAGCACTAGGCCCATGGGGTCCGAGTGCGCATCGAGTCTTTCGGGACATTAGCAAACAACTTGTCGACTGTTCACGTGACCAGAGGGCTGGGCTTTTTTTCGGCCAAAGAATCAGCATTGCCATTCAACGCGGCAATGCTGCCAGTGTTCTGGGCACTTTTGCCACTGACAGCGATGTGGATTATTTTTTTGATGCCCAATGATTTATTTTGTTATTTTTTATAATAAATTAAAAATGCGGGTAGCGGAGTGGCGCGTAGAGGAGTGGTTACATTAGGGTCAGTTCAGACAGAACGGAAAAATCCTCGCGCATGCTCGAGCCTCCTCTAGCCGCAAATTCACACCGAGAGCAAAAATGCGCGTCGCGACGGTGCGCCATGAAAGGAGGCTCGAGCATGCGCGAGTATGCGCGCGTCAACGCGAAGCTACGCGATCAACTCACCAGAGTTGTCTGCTTTCATTGCTCAGGGCGATCGCACGTACGTGATAATGATTGACTGGGATTTAATAATTATTGCGCTTTTGGCAGAGGAAGAGGAAGAAGTTGAAGAACATGTAAATAAAATACAAACGAGGAGAAAACATCCAGTTAATAGAAGCGTCTGGGCAGACGACCTATGGCAAGAACGATGTGTGTTTGGTGAATATCATACTCTGTGTGCTAAGTTAAAATACAGAGGAGTTTTATTTTACGACTATTATAAAATGGATTATGAAAAGTTTGAAAAGCTGGTACATTTGCTACGCCCACATATTGGGAAACAAAATACAAATTATCGTTCAACTATTTCAGTTGAAGAGCGTTTGACTATATGCTTAAGGTGAGTAAAACAATAGTTTTATAGATTAGTTTTTATTTAATCAGAATCAATCAATTGGTCTATTTTTAATCTTACATTGCGTTTTCGTTCGTACAATCATCGTATAAAATATCAGACGTGTCTTGCGTATCTGTTGTAGTATTAGTTGAGAACGATGTATAATAGTTTTGTATTGTTGGCGTGTAGGTGCTAGTTGTAGTGATTTTATTTTTTGAAGTAATATCGTAACTTTGATTGGTTGATGGCGTATATGTGATAGGTGTAGTAACATAACTTTCAGTATTATTGTAATTTTCATTGGCTGTCGTGTTTGTTCTAGCTGTGAAATATTGTTTTGAGGTAGTATTGTAATTGTCAATGGCTGGTATTGTCAATGTACTGTGACCTGCGTAGCGGGTATTGACTCTCGTTGGTATATATTTTTCAATCGCCTCGGTATGAAGATTGCTTTCTTCTGGTACAGGTGATGGTGTATTTTCATTGTAAATATTGTAATTTGTGATTTCAGCATCACTGACGATCAAAAAAATTTTTCTTTTTAATTCCGCCTGTACTCTCTCAGGCAATCTTTTTACTGTTGCAGCCATTGTCGAAAAAAAAGTATCTACAGGATTCTCTGCCTCTTTGGCCATAATATATTTTTGCAATATCTCCGAAGCTTTAGGCTGTGATGTAGTAGATATTTGGGGCAATGATGGTGGAGATAGTGGAGATACTGGACAAATGTCTGATGATTCTTGTGTTCCTTCGGAAGATGAATCTAAATTGGATATTTGTTGCCTGTGCTGTAAATGAGGTTTGAGAAATTCCAGCTGTTTTTCATACTTAATAGGGCGTCGCTTTCCTCCAGCATCACCGCTTTTCTGTTTCCTCGCAGATATAGCCTTTCTAAAATTGTCCCGTATACACTTCCAATGCTTCTGACAATCTGCAACTAATAAAAAAAAATTTGAGTGTATTTTTTGTTACTGTATTTTGATTTATGTTTCTTAGAAATTCCTGCAGAATTACATTTATATCTACTTAAGGTGCGTTGATAGGGTTCTCACTAGCGCTCCATGTTTTTAATTTATTTTAAATAAACCACTGAAGATATATTGGATTTTCTTTTATTTGCGAACATGACACCGTAGGGTGGCATTTTAGTGATGATAAACTCTTATGAAAAGTACGTTGTTTAGTTATAAAGATGCATTGAACCAAAAACGGCCACTTTTAGCACAATGCATCTTTCTAACTAAACAGCGAGCTTTTCATAAGAGTTTGTCATCACTAAAATACCACCCTACGGTGTCATGTTCGCGAATAAAAGAAAATCCAATATATCTTCAGTGGTTTATTTAAAATAAATTAAAAACATGGAGCGCTAGTGAGAACCCTATCAACGCACCTTAATTTGTTGTCATTGTAACGTAGTCATTATTGTTCTTTTTTTTTCAGATTTTTAACAGTCGGAAGTAGCTTTAAATCTTTAGCTTTTAACTTTCGAATGGGCTTTAGCACAGTTTCCACAATAATTCATGAAGTTTGTGCTGCGATTTGGAAGGTCCTACAACCAATTGTGATGCCGAAGCCAACTGACTCATCATGGTCATCAATTGAAAAAGATTTTAAAAATTTATGGAATTTCCCAAATTGCATTGGAGCACTTGATGGGAAACATGTAGTTATAAGAGCACCTCCTAACAGCGGAAGCCGGTTTTACAATTATAAAAAGACTTTTAGCACTGTATTATTAGCGATTGCAGACGCGAACTATAAATTTGTTGTGGTGGATGTTGGTGCACACGGACGGAATAGTGATGGCGGCATATTATCAAATTCTATGTTAGGGCAAAAAATATTCAATGAAACACTTAACATACCACAAAATAAATGTTTGCCAAATACAAATCAAAAAATGCCACATGTATTTGTAGCGGACGAGGCATTCCCATTATCGAAAAATATAATGAGACCTTATCCTGGAAACTGCATTGGTGGTGACCCACAGAAAAAAATATACAATTACCGTCTAAGTCGAGCTAGACGATTGGTTGAAAGCGCTTTTGGAATAATGGTGCAGAAATTTGAAATTTTTCAAAGGTGGCAAAAAATGGACGTAAAATATGTAGATATGACTATTCTGGCTTGCACTTGTTTACATAATTTCCTTATCGATGTTAACAACATTCACTCATTTCAGCCACAGTCAGAGCCAGAAAATCTGCCAGACAGCATTTTTGAGCCAATAGAACCAATGAATGAGAATTTAGATGTTACTTCAATCATCGGTATACGGGACAAATTTGCAGAATATTTCCATTCAAATGCCGGGTCTGTCCCATGGCAAGATGATATAATTATGCGCTGTGGTTAAAATACCTACTATTTATCTAGAAGTCCATATAAATATTATAAATGCAAAAGTGTGTTTGTTTGTCCTTCCTTCACATCCTAACTAAGCAATCAATCGACATGATTTTTGGCATAGAGTTATTTGAAAAGGTGGAAGTAACATAGGCTACTTTTTATCCTGATCGCATGTTCCCTTGGGATGAAATACTGAACGCGATATACAGGGTTATTTTTTTATCACCTATAAAACTTTCACAACATATTCTACTCATGAAACTGAACAACTTTCCCCAAGGAACCCATATCGAATTCTCAAAAAAAATTTTGGACTTTGTATGGAGTTTTGGCCAGTCAGCTGACCGATCTCCATACAAAGTCCAAAATTTTTTTTGAGAATTCGATATGGGTTCCTTGGGGAAAGTTGTTCAGTTTCATGAGTAGAATATGTTGTGAAAGTTTTATAGGTGATAAAAAATAACCCTGTATGTAACAGAATTCCACGCGGACGAAGCCGCGGGTGGAAGTCTATTATATGATAAATAAACATTTCAAGTAGGTAGGTACCAACAACCTGTGCTACTAAAGTAGGTATTTTATACTTTAGTAGAAAATTAATAGAAACAAAAATGAACTAGGTACTATTTAAATATCATTGGATTTACGTAAATTTTTTCATATATTTGCGTTTCGTTTTGTATGCGTAATGGTTGTGTAGGTACTACCTACACAACCATTACGCATACAAAACGAAACACAAACTAAATTCAGTGACGCTAGTAGGTAGGTAGGACACTCGCGTCACTGAATTTAGTCTAGTAGTCTTTAAATATCTATCTGCAATAAGAAAAGGATAACAATTAACTTATAAAAACTTACTTTCTTGGTTTATCAATTTCTTTGGAAATCGCTTCCCAGGCATTTGATTTTATAACTTTGTCGCTATAATTATGGCTTGACACATTGTACAAGCAATCATATTTTTGTACCAAACATATTAACTTTTCTTCGTCCATGATGTCCAAAAAATACGAATATTCCGTCAAAAATCAGCAGCGACACTGAGAGCCAAGCGGCGATACGTGAGCAAGTCAGAACCTGCTCGCGCGGTGTCGGGTATACTCGAGGACACGAGCGGGCGCGAACCGACGCGCGACCGAGTCGCGAGCACGCTCGAGCGGGCGCGAGCTGACTGTGTCAATGTTTATATCATTTTCTGCTTTTGGAAATGGTAATATGGTTTTATTTTAATTGAACCAGTAAATTGCTCGAGCACTTTTCCGTTCTGTCTGAACTGAGCCTTAGGAGTGGTTATACAAGCCTTAACCATGGAGCGACTACCTATTTGAACACCTAACACCACAACCAGACAACCTGCTCAAATTGACACAATCAATAGTCTTAACAAATTCTTTAATCATCATCATATCAGCCGAACGACGTCCACTGCTGGACATAGGCCTCCCCGAAGTGTCGCTACAACAACCGTTACTGTGCGTCTCGCCTCCATCGGCTACCCGCGACACTTACCAGGTCATCGGTCGACCTTGTGAGATGCCTTCCAACGTTGCGTCTTCTGCTACGCGGTCGCCACTCCAGGACTTTTCGGCCTCATCGACCAATGTAACACTTCAGCTTGACAACTCTTTACTGGGTACCTACTGTTGTCTAATCAAATAGCAATTTATTACATGTACATAATCTCGATCAAGTGGCCGTTTGTTCCTGACTGTTAATTACACATTAACTCCGTTACGTCAGGGTTCAACGAACTGTTTAAGCGGAACCACAGCTGACGCCGCTGCGGTTTTTTTTCTGACACAAAATTCGGTCATATTATATCGATCTTTTACTTGTTAAGGCGAAGTGTTAATATTTGTTACTTTAAAATATTCGTTAATAGTAAGTACCTAATGTAATTGATCAAATAAAGTTTGAATGAGTAAGGAGCCTATCCAATCACTTTATAAGAAGGCCTTTTGAAGTAGTCAACTGGACTTTTTTTATCAGGCAACCAATTGGAATTAATGGCTTTGGTTTCTTATTTATTATAGTGCTTAGGGATCTTACCAAAAATCTGTTTGTACAAGTAGAATCAAACCATGGCGACTCGGAACACTTCAAGAGTCGCTCTGCAGTAGTAGGTAAGTTTAAGTGACAGCGGGGGTGAGGGGTGGGAAGAAAAAGAATCCACCTAAACTTTTTATTAAACTAGGAGGTACCTTCTATAGAAAATATTATTTTCAGAACAGTACGAACACATTTCAGAAAAACTTTGTTGTGTTTAATTTATGACTACAATTTAAAACAATTTTCTTTGATAAAACATTAGGTTTGTTTGTTGTTGTTTTAGTTACAGAGAGTAACTTTTACATGCATCACTACATGATATTATCTACCTACTATAACCAGCCCAATTACACCTCGTCACCAATTACTTACTTTCATTTCATCTCATAATTTACATAAACCAAAATAAAAACAAAATGGACGACGACGCCGCGTCGCCTTAACGGATACCATGCAGTTACGATTGCTACAATTTTTACATAACTTTACTTTCACTCTCCGGACAAAAGGGACGGTTAGTTAGTACCTCTTGAGATGGTGTTGTCTGATTAAAGTTGGATAATTAAGTCAATAGCTATTTGTTTTTGGTTGTATAAGTAGAACTTGGCGTAGCTATTGTTATGATTCATGGAAAATGTGTTTATTTTTTATATTTTAAGTAGGCTTCTCGACATGCGGGATTTGCCAGAGGCCCTTGAGGTGGTTTAGAAACTCTGACAGTAGGGTGTATGGGGTCGTTAGACCTTACTGCCCACACGATAAAAAAAAACATGCGGGAAGTGGACTCTGCCAACATTGTACCTACTGGAAGTCGTATCAGCCAATGGCTTAATAGCTTCGAGCCTCGACCAACACCTTATAGTGGGTTCACACGATACAGACGTTTGTCTGTACCTACTATAGGGACAGACAAACGTCAACCTCTGTAGTAAAAAAACCGGCCAAGAGCTAATCGGACTTTCGCACCAAGGGTTCCGTACCATCATATAAAACGAAATGTTTTTAAAATTTTCATCGGCGAGGCCTATACTCGTCAGAGAATTTTAACACTGCGGTGTATATTGAAGTTTTAGATCAGCGCCACCTCTTGACCGATAGTGGAACTAATGTAATTTTTGTTGATGATTTCTAAGTGCTATTTAGAAACATCGTTTTATTTTTCCTGTAATCTTTATATAAACTTCTATCACATACAATAATTTAAGTTTTTTTTCTATGCAATCTTCGGATTTAAGGGATCGGTTATTTTTTTTTAAATTATTCGTCAAAAGTCGAAAACTATACTGCCTAAAAAAAAATTAAATATGTTTGAGAATGTGCAAATAACGGTCTTTCATATTTTTTAAAAACCACTTTCAATAGTTGAGCAAACTTCATCTAAAACTATTCCAAATTTTAAGTTGATAGCATTAATAGTTCTTGAGATATCCAGCTGTGACAGACGGACAGACTTAGTCACACCATAAGGTTTCGTTTTTAGCATTTTGGTACGGCACCCTAAAAATCTATTATACCGACATTTGTCTACATTGCTTTGTTGCCCAGACAACAGTCTATGAATGTTTATGGGAGTCTGTATCGTGTAGATCCTCTATGAGGAGGCTGTCAACCAACTTCTAACCACAGTCTTTTGGGTCTAGCTGATAATGAAGCCACACTTGAACTTGGTAATATACCTGTAAAAGATGTTGATGAACAACCGCTGAGGTTGGAGAAAGACAAGCTAAAGCACACTATGTTTTTTATTTCGAGTATTTTAAACGAAACATACATATCGAAACTTATATAAGCACGTAGTTTTTTAGGAGCTGCATACATAGAGACAAGAAAGCGAATTCCGTTGGTGATAACTTCTTGTGGAGTTGAATTACTCTTTTTAAAAACTTCAGCACATTAAACTATATCTTGTTTTTCAAACTTTTTAAAAACTGTTGTTTTACCCCTCCTGAAAAATGCAGATGTCGTTCAAATTAAACAGAATCACAACAGATCCGCGAAATAGGCCTACCGGGGAAACCACGTTAAGAAAAAACGCGCTAAGTAGACTACCTCAAAGGTGGCGTGTAAACGTGTGCATATTATGACGATTACAACTCTTCCAACGTTTTGAATCGATATATCTCAGAAAGTCACCGTTTCTTAGGCAAAAACAATCGAGACATTGTTTATAGATAATTGTCTGATCTACAATTTTTGTCTTAATTTTATGATAAAACTAACCGTTTTGCTGAAAATCGTGAAAAACCGTTTTTGTGACTTTTAACCCTGAGTAATTTTTTTTCCAGGCATCGGATCGATGAGGACTTTTTAGATATCATTTATGATGGTGTTTTAAACAATCCTACCAACTTTGAGCTGGGTGCGAATTTTTGTACCCTCGGATATCTAAATTGACTGGACTATTATTGATTCTGGTGACTCCTTGTGAGGTCCAAATTCGTCATCTTTTAATTCATTTGACGTATTGATATATAAAAAACCCAGGATACACACTCAGCATCTCAACAACGTCCACAAAAAACAAGCTCATAATGTATTATTGTGCGCAAGTTTCAAACAGTCTCGCATCGCTCGCCATACTGCACTGCTTTGTAAAAACAATTGTTGAATTTGCAAAAAAAAAAATTGTTTATAGTACTTATAACTACACACAACTCATACATGTCAGTTTTTGACGACAGTTTCGAGTGTTGCATTTGTTCGAGACTGTGCATTTTGTGTTTTTTATATATCAATGATTTGACGACAAATTTATGATGATTTTATAACTTGGCTTCTAAAGAAGTTTTATATAAAGATGAGCTCTAAACAAAAGATTCTCGATCTCTCGATTGAATAATGCAGTTCAATTCAGACAGTGTTGTTTTGGTTTATAAAATGAAAATAGATTTGTCAAAAACATAAATCAGAAGACTTGCATAACATTTGCATTTATGTAATGAAAATTTTTCTTAAATGTTTAAGAGACAAGTCCAATGAAATGGCTGTCATCTATTTGACAAACAGTTCAGTGATAAACTGGTAAGACGGCGATACATAAAGGTGGTCCCTCTCGTGGAGCATTGCCATAATAACATTTCTGTATTCTGTGTCAACTGTAGCATTTGTCTGTAGTTAGTTATCTTCACAATGTTAAATTCGCACAAAATTCGTTAAAATTACACAAGTAAGTACTCTCCACTCCACTCAGACATAAATCTGTATAGGCTCTCATGTGATTTGACCATAAAATTGACCTTTGAGTTCGTTTAGGTTCGTTGAGCTTCAGTAGAGTAGCTAGGGGGAGAGGGAGTGCAATTTTAGATAGGTATCTATAGTGGCGTCCGCATCGGACATTTTTCAAAATTGGAATGCCGCAACCTTTTTTTAAATTTCCGTAGACAATTTCTCATTTTTCTTATCGGTTGACAGTCTCCTTTAAGAGCCAAAATATTTTTGTAAACATGCTTAATGCAACCCAAAGCAGTTCAGCAGTCTATGGCAAAAACTTTACGCAAACCAATAGAAATAATAGAAACGATAAAACTATCGCAAGACAGTTACTATAATTTAAGCCAGTTAGGTACTGAAACCACAAACCTATCCATTACTTTAGTATTTGAAATAGGAAATTGTATTGTTCTCTGTTACGTTTTCACACCTAAACCACTGAACAGTTTTGATGAAATCCTTATAAACAGTGTTGTTTTGGTTTATAAAATGAAAATAGATTTGTCAAAAACATAAATCAGAATACTTGCTCCTTCCAATTGAGAAACGAGCCAAGAGGATCATCGGCGATGGTAGGCTCGTCGCGACGAAGCTCCAAAGTCTTGAGCATCGACGACGAGTTGCTAGCCTGTCGGTTTTCTACCGGTTGCATTTTGGGGAATGTGCGACGGAATTGCATAATTTGATTCCGCCAAGCCCGTTTCATCATCGGACCACAAGACGAACGGCGATGCGCCACCGGTACATGGTGGACATCCCACCCACGCGTACAAAACGTTTTGGGAACACATTCATAGTGCGTGCAGCTACGGAGTGGAATTCCCTGCCAGAGTCTGTGTTACCTGATAGCTATAACCTGGGAGTATTTAAGTCAAGAGTGAATAGGTTACTTCTAGGCAAGCGTGCACCATCTTCGACCACATCATCGCTTACCATCAGGTGAGATAGTGGTCAAACGCGAGCCTATAAATAGTTAAAAAAAGTTAAATTCTTCCGTAATTGACTGAGTGACTGACAGACAACGCACAGCCGAAACTACTGGTCGCAGGAATCTGAAATTTGGCATATAGGTTCCTTGGGGAGTGTAGGGGAGCAATAAGCAATAAGCGAGGATTTTCAGAAATTTCTACGGGAACGGGTGAAAACGGGGAGGTGCGTTCGAAGTCGCGGGCAAAAGCTAGTAAACTATATAGTCGAGTCCAAACAGAGCTTTTCCTTTTCGAAAAACATCAAGATATCAAAAAATAATCATTGGTGGGATTTCAAATAATATCTAAAAAATTAGTATAAAATGGTGCAATAAAACATTTATTTATTTTAACACACAGATACAGGTATGAACGTTTGTATCAATTGGAAAATCTGGAACCCATGCAGGCGTCGTGGTAAATTACCTAAGTACTACATAAGTAAGAAGTTACAATAATTTATTATAATTGGTACCTACAACAATAAAATAAAACAATAAATAACATCTAATTTAGGTAGTGGTGTAACCGAAAGAATGGCGTTTTCTTACGCATTAACTAATTGACTAAATAAATCTGACTCCAGTCTTGCCATGAAGTACCGTGTTAGGTACCTAGTTAATGGGTTGTGGAGGTCTGGTAGGCAGCGGCTCAACGTAAAATACTGGTATTCAGCAAGAAAACCTTAAACTAAACAAAAAACCGGATAAACCGTACCAACGTATTTTTTTGCACTTGTCGTGCGACAAAACCATCCACTGCAAAATACCTAATGAGCCCACAGACTGAAACAGTGATTTTCTAAAATTGCATCTTGTAAGTAGTCTGTCCGATTGCAAGTTGTGCATACAAACAAAATACCTTAATTATTATCCATCCTTTATCGGACAACCATCAGCTTTCGCTACAATCTGGGTAGTATAAATTTAATGTCTTTGGCTGTAATAGTTACTAGAAATGTTTATTTAATTTAATTCATATATCTAGTTCTGAAGCAACGAATTACAGTATTTTATTTATAGCTATAGTGCATGTATTCCGTTAATATAAATCGAACTTTTATGTTTAATTAACAATTTTGAAAAAGTGTCATCTATTGTCAAATAGCTGTACTAGTGTAGAAACGCCCTCTAGCATCGAGTAGTGTTTGAATTATTTAGATTAGTTCCACAAGATGTCAGTACTATCGTAACGTTACTATTCGTTATTAATATGCAATTCATCGGTTAACACATTAATATCTATGTATAATTTTATTTAGCAATAGTAAATTCATTGATAAAAATATGAAATAAATATTTGTTTGCATGGACGAGACGTAGACAACATGAGTTTTCTTTTAATCGTTTCGGTCAAATGGCAACATTGAAATCATCTTTAGTTTATGGTAGATCGCCGCTTGTGACAGTTCGTGAGTGAAAAATTGAAAATTATGAAGTAAAATATTTTCTAAAATTATTGTGTTTAAATGACAGCAGGAAAAGAAACAATGGGGTGAGTTATATTCTACATAATTTCTAGCATTTATTTCAATACAGTTCTTCTGCAACCATGACTGCAAAATTGTGAAAATTCGGTTTCACGGACACCTTATTATTTTTAGGGAGGGGATGCATTTTGCCAATGCGAAGGGATATTTTAGGTTTTCCTTCGAAGGACTCCCGCTATAACTTTTGAATTATTTTTGTCGGTAAACAAATAATTTACAATTCGTAAATATTCCTGAGTATGGAAAATGATTGCGAGTAGAATGAATTATCGCCTGTGTCGTACTCCATTTACGCTTTAACGGGCAATTGCACATCGATTGCATACGATAGAGTGCTTTTACCTCGACGTTAAGGTCGTGCGGTCTTAGCCTATTTATATATCGAACATATTTCATAGTTGAATGATCTCTTTAGGCTGCATGCTTGCCTGGTACATGCGCTCGCGAGTCTGTCGTGAACTCGTAAATTAATTGATTTACGTGAGAAATAGTGCGTTCGTTAGCGATTTAAAACTACTTTATTTACATTGAGGAAAAACAACAATGCATTACATACTTTTGTAGTCATAAAATAGTTTTGTAAATTCCCTATACATAATTTTCCATCATTTCCAATAAATAAAATAAAATGAAGAATTTTCGGAGATTCTAGAAATCATTTATTTCTTTAACACTTGACTAGATGATATCTTTTATCTATCTCAAAGAGATAACCCATTGATATATCATTGATAAATTCTCTCAGAATCCTCACAAAAATAATCTTTACTTCAAATAAGGTAGAATTGCAGTATCTTAAAAATAAACCGCACAACGCATGTCTTTGTGGTATGAATAACAAACATGTGTACATTCATTTTGTAATCAATTTGCTACAATGTATTGTTTTCTCTGAGAAATTCACACACATTACACAGAATGCGGTTCTCTTTATTTAAAGTGTGCTGCCAACACTTGTCATTCAGTTTGAAGTGGTAACAACAATTTTACGATGTGACATGTCGTAAATTATCTTGTGGGAGATAAGCTCAGATATTACTTGAAATGTCAGTTTTGCAAGAAGTCTTTAATTCAGTATCACTAAACTGAACCCCAAAATCAACATTTTATACCCCAGTATAAAATTTTGATTTTGGGGTTTAAAAGGCACTGATGTTAACCTTTTAACCGCTCATTTCGGATTAATAAAAAAATATATGTGCGTGTCCATTCGCCAGGGTCGTACATTA
This sequence comes from Lacanobia wlatinum, assembly GCA_947578705.1. Taxonomy (NCBI): domain Eukaryota; kingdom Metazoa; phylum Arthropoda; class Insecta; order Lepidoptera; family Noctuidae; genus Lacanobia; species Lacanobia wlatinum. The sequence continues at coordinate 2,645,875 of OX388046.1, read as the reverse complement.
ATGACCAAGTAATACAACAGTTCGTTAAAACCAAAGTTTGATTAAAGGGGGTAAAACAACTGATAACTGGGTGGTTAATCAAATCAAATCATTTATTTCAAATAAGCCATTTAAAGGCAAATTTTGAACTGTCTGTTAAAAGGTTACGGTTTGAATTCATTTTGGTTAATTCAAAGGTTAATAATCATAATATAACTTTCTAAAGGAAATAGGAATCAAATGAAATCTTAGGAAGTTCTTTTTTATTGTACAGAAATAAACCAAAAAAGAAGCACAGAGCTGCATGTACTTTAAAAGATGTCTATTTAATAACTAAGGGCAGCTAGACAAGAACATTAAGCAACCAGCTTTTTACTTGCAATAACTATTAGTTTGTCATTATTTTCATCTATTTTATCCTTCTTAACTTGAGAATTGATTATCCTCACAAATTTTTATATTCTTTAACTAGATGACGCTCCTTTTGGTTTTAGCATGATGAAGCCTATAACCTTCCTCGATAAATGGGCAAACACTGAAAGAATTTTTCAAATCGGACCAGTAGTTTCTGAGATTAGCATGTTCAAGCAAACATATAAATAAACTCTTCAGCTTTACATATAAGTATAGATTAATTCCTAAGGAAACTTGTCTATAATATTATTCAAAAAGAGATTAGTTGTTATCTATACTAATTAGGGTTTCATTTCATGATAGTCACGCAGTTTGAGTTATTTATGTGGCCAACCCAAATGTCCTTACTTTGGTATTGTTTGTCGAATAGTTGAGCTCCTTAAAGTTCTTAGTTTGAACTACAGAATAACTGACAATTGTTTATACTGTCTTGAAAGTCAAATCTGTGTGGCACTTCCCTCAAAATGCACTGAAGACATTAACCGTCAGTTAATGTCTTACCATGTAGGTCCTACATGGTTCTCACATGATTTGACCAGTAGACTTTGATCTCTGAATTTGTTTCGGTGTTTCTTCTCAGGGTAGTCGGCTAGGACACATCGGCCTCATCTAGATTAAAACAATTAAATAACATTGATGTGTTAAAGTGTTATGATCCACTTTCAAATTAAAGATAAATAATTAAAGATTTAAATTTGATTTAGTTAATTTTGTGTTTTTCTTGTATACTACGTATTGAACGCTCGATCAAACAACCATTCAATATTTTGAACACTCGATGTATTGAGTGTACGATATACATATTGAATGTTCGATTTATTAACCATTCGATATCATGAATGTTCGAGTATTTACATGTTCGGATTATAGTGTTCAATCAATTGATATTCGATTATTTGGCATTCGATTTGGTATAGTACACACTTTTTACTTTGAGAAAGGCTCATAAATCATTTTCTTTTTCGAATTTATCTGGAAGTTAGTTCTATCCAGACATTCTTCTGAAACCTAGCATTTTGTTGGATTTTGCTCAACACGCCTTTCCAAACAAAACTGTTGTGTGGGTGTGAGTTATTTCTCTCTACCCAAAAACAGATGGGGCACTCTAATTCCAAAGAAAACAGTGTGGACCAGGGCAAAATAGCAAACCCACTGCCTACATAGTTACTAAACTTATTCACAATGTAAACAAACACTTTGTAATCAAACACTGTTATCTAGTGTTTATTGAATTGACCTTTGTAACTAATACTTACACAAAAAAAGAAGCCAGAAGGCTCACTCGAATAGGCTTTAAGTTGCACTGTTAACATACAAGCATTTTGTAGTGGACCAGATTCAAACTGGGTATTTTCTCACGCTCTCATGCGGTTTTAAAACTGTACATTTGTGGAATAGGTGCAATTCGCGCCAGGCGTACTTATAGATTTGGCGCTCCAGGCCACCTCTAAAGGGACGTAACTGAGTACCAGTATTTTACATGGAGTGACGGTCTATCAGACCTACACAACCCAGCTGTCATGTTTTTATGGCTTCTGACTTTCGAAAATAAAAAATAACTGACTAAGTGCGAGTCGGACTCGCACACGAAGGGTTCCGTACCATAAACCTTAATTTTTATTATTTGTTGTTATAGCGGCAATATAAATACGTAATCTGTGAAAATTTCAACTGTCTACCTATTACGGTTCTTGAGATACAGCCCGCTGACAGACAGACAGACGGACGGACAGCGGAGGCTTAGTAATAGGTTTCCGTTGGTTACCCTTTGGATACGGAACCCTAAAAACCAGATGAGCTTTTTCAGGTTACATTGACCTGAGCTTAGCCGCCATTCAGTCAAAATCATCTTCGATCGACCTCCACCACGTCTATCCACGTCAACCAATCTGCCTCGTAGTTTCTTCAACTATGTTGGAGTCGGCTTCCAATCGTTACCAGAAGGAGATGAATACCAGTATTTAACATGGAGTTTCTGCCTATCTGACCACCAAAATCTAATAACTAAGTACCTCAATACCCCTTGGAAAGACTCGACGGCACGGTTGGCGCAATGGTTGAGCGATTGTCTGCTGCGCTGCGTGTCGCGGGTTCGATTCCCGCACGGAACAAATATTTGTATGGCCTACAGATAGTTGTTCCGGGTCTGGCTGTTTGTGTATGTGAAATTATATGTATGTTAACGCACCCACGATACAGGAGAAATTCCTAGTGCGGGGCAACTTTTTTTTTTTTTTTAAAAAAAGACTGATGTCAAAATTTTCCTGGCTTCAGACTGTCGTAATTATTTCAAAGATCTTCAATTGATAGGAACCAACGGCTTAAATTGTTTTCCGAGGCACAGAGAAGTCTCGGTTCGTAATGCACGGTCACCTGTCCGCGGACCGACCTTGGCTAGGGTTCCTTAACTTTGAAGCTCAACCCGTACTTATGTTAACTTGCCACGAGATCCTCTTAGGCTGCCTCTCCATGTGCGCGGAGCGAGGCAGCGGAGCGGGGAAACGGAGAAATTTTAACCAATGGAGTTGTATAGAACCTCACTACCTCAATGACTTAAGTGGTGCAGAGATTTTATACAATCCCATTGGTTAAAATTTCTCCGTTTCTCCGCTCCGCTACCTCGCTCCGCGACAATGGACAGGCAGCTTAAAGGTAGGTACTGGTGTTACGGGCCGTAATGTACCATTCACAGCGAGTATGTTACGATACGGCGTGTCCTATAAAATCCGAGTAACATCGATGTGTTCGTGCTCGTTTCCACGTACTGACTGCACGAATGCTCGCTTTGTAACATGTTACATTACAACCCGTGATACTGTGCACCGGTCAGTACCCAGCTTTATGAACTAGTCTCTTGGCATTGTGTTATGCAACCTTTTTTTAAGCATGGGAAATCATCAAATGACGCCTCCCGCTCTGGGTGAAGCAGAAGGGAGTTTCAGACTCTTACTGTCTAAAACCCATCCGTGTTCCTCCTAATGCCCTTTGCGTTCCAGGGCCGCGGTGACTCTTAAATCTAAGTAACTAGAACAAACACACAACAGTATTGATTGAATGCACTCCTCGTCTGCTATAACTTCACCCGTCCAACTTTGACCACACGTGGTCTCAGCGCGCGACTCAGTGGAACTTCTGCAACTATTCTGTATGCTCACGTAATCAAATGTATGCAAACTATGTTAATTACCTGAGTACATGTACTTACTACGTTTATCTTTTTAATTGTTCTCTTATCTGTTGTATATGACTCACGTGGGAATGTGTTCCACATTTTTTGTGATCACATCGTTTGTGTTGTCTGGTTCATCCTGTAATTCAAGGCTGTGGCTAACCTATGTTTTGTTTGTAATTAGAATTTATGGTATGCATTTTAAATGTCCTTGGGTTTTATTTACCGACTGGTATTCAGTAACCGTGGACATAATAAAACAACATGCATGCCGTGCTCTGCCACGGGGCCGACTAGGGCCAGTGCCTGCCAGGGTTGCGGAATTTGTTCGAAAGAGTCCGCGACCCTGGAACGCAAAGGGCATTATGAGCAACGGGTGCAACGGGTGGGTTAAAGTACTACACTTTTATACTACAACTTCGTGACAGTGGAACTTTCGTGCTAGTTCGTTTGCAAGTTAAATAACAGTGATTCGGCAGTGCAAATACTAAAATACTAATTAACATCTTCGTACTTTTAAAATTTTTAAAATTGAAGCTACCTGTACATTTTGTGTTGTGACCGGTACCTCCTAAAAGTGTAATTTTACTAGTTTTAAAAAAAAGTGTTGCTAGTATTGGACCATAGATCTTACACTCTGATCAATATTTATCGCGGAATAGGCGCCATCTAGTGTCGCCAAGGTGATAACTGCGCAGGGTGCCATCTAGCTGCTAGTAACCGTACTACGTGGAACCATGGTCAAGTGTGGAGCTTGTGGAAAGTTCATCTCGGCAAAAGGGGGCGCTACATGCGGCAACTTCGCGTGTCACAACAGATACCATTTAGCATGTTTACCGGATGCATCGCAGATAAGCAGCGACTGGTTGTGCCCTGAGTGCAAAAGCAAAGTTCCTAAGGGTGACAATAGCGCTACACCTGTCAGGAGCCTAGGAAGTAGTACTCCTGCCACGCGAGCGGTTACGGCAGGCTCAGCAGCGTCAGCGGCCGCGATCGCTGCACCAGACCAGGGCGCTACGAACAAATCGCCGACAAAAGTAGCCCAGGTCCAGGGCTCCTTGGCCGGGAGCGAGCAGGGTACTGATGGGGAGCCTTCGCCTGACACGCAGCTCACCCTTCGGGAAGAAATTCGGCTCTTCAGGTCTGAATTGCGGGAGGTACGGGATGAGATGCGGGAGTTTCGTCGGGAGATGGCTGGCCTGCACTCAGCAATGGGAGTCTGTACCCAACGAGTCGATGGCTTGGAGGCCAGACTTGAGGCTCTGGAAAGCAGGCAAACGGTGGCTCTGTCTGACAGCAAAGTCAGCCAACTTGAGCACATTGTTGGGCAGCTGCAAATGGAGCTGAATGACCGGGAACAAGACTTGCTAAGCGCCGACCTGGAGATATCAAATATTCCAGAAATACCTGGCGAGAATGTGGTGCACACCGTCGGGCTGGTAGCGGCAAAGCTTGGGGTGAGCTTAGAAGATAGAGACGTCGTGTTTGCTCAGCGTGTGGGTCTGCGAGTGGAACGCGAGCCGGCTGCGGACGCAGGAAGTCCAGCGGGGGCAGCGTCGGCGACAGCGCGCGGGCGGCGCATCGTGGTGCGTCTGACGCGCCGCGCTGTGCGTGACGAGCTGCTGCAGGGCGCGCGTGTGCGCCGCGGAGCCACCACGGCGGACTTTGGTCTCTCAGCGCCCCCGCGTCGGTTCTTTCTGAACGAGAGGCTCACGCGAACCAATAAGCACATATTTTATCGTGTGCGTGAGGCTGGCGGTCGTCTTGGGTGGCGATACACTTGGACGAAGAATGGTCGTATCCTTGCCAAGCAAGGCGACGGCAAGCCGACTCATTGCATCCGCACATTGGAGGAGCTGACCCGTGTTTTTGGCCAGGATGTATCTGCAGAGAAGCATGTCTAGGTTTTTGTTCAATTGCATGTCTCATGTAGGTTTAATTTTAAGGTTTTATGTTTTTCATATATATGTTTTAGGTTTTTTTAAGTCATTAAGTGTGCTTTGCGCGAGGTCAGCAGTTTTCCTGTCTCGGTGCTTGATTATTTTATTGTATGGAACAGCTGCACGAGCATTAACTATATACATATACACACATTATTTATTTGTAAAATTATTATTCTTATGCTATAATATTATTATAATTATAACTACTACTCAACTACACTATACTTTACTAACTAAATTACATAACTCATCACCATCACATACTATTTACATTAAATATACTATATACTTTGCCCACCATGAAAATGATTAAGACCAAGAACCTTAAAGTTGGTTTGTTTAATGCGGGGTCGCTTGGTTCTCGCCATGACGAGTTTCTGGTGGCCGTGGAGAACATTGCGGTGGACATCATGGCGATAAACGAGACTTGGCTCCGCGCGGGCGAGGAGGGCCGCGCGCCCGTGGTGCCGGGATACCGGCTGCGCCACGTGCCGCGCGCGCGCTCCGTGCGCGGCGGCCGCGGTGGCGGCGTGGGCTTCTATGTGCGTCGCGGAGTGCGCGCGTGCGTCGTGCCGCACCCGCCCGCGCCGCAGGTCGAGCAGATGTGGCTCCGACTGAATGTCAACTCGGTTTCAGTCATCATTGGCACTGCATACAGGCCACCGTGGCTCGATGTCAATGTCTTCCTGGATGCGATCACAGACTCCCTTTCTTCTTTAACTGCAGATAAAGTTATTTTGTTGGGTGATTTCAACATTAACATGTTATGCCAATTGGAAAACAAAACCAAGCTACTTAATAACTTCCTACTCTCCTGTAGATTAAATCAAATTATCACAGAGCCAACACATTTTACTGATCATAGTGAGACACTTATTGACATAGTATGCACCGATGCTCATGTATGTGAAGTATCTGTGTCTCATATACCTGAGCTTGGCCAACATGCAGTTATCTCTGTTCAGTTTAATTTTAAAATTGAGAAGCCTTCCCCGCACTGGGTCACTTACAGGCCCCTTAGAGACATAATGCTTGACCAATTTAACAACGACTTGAATAGGATGGATTGGGAGTATATTGAAAGTCTGGAGGATGTTAATGCCATGGTGGAAACTTTTAATACTTATATATTAAACTTCAACTTACACGCACCCCTTAAAAAAACTCTAATTAAAGATAAGTCATTACCATGGTTAACAGACACAGTAAAAGAAATGATGAGGTTGCGAGACAGGGGCCATAGGAAAGCAAGAGCTACCAAAGCATCAAAACATATTGAATACTATAGGGAGCTTAAATGCCTTGTTAGGGCTGCTGTCGAAAGTGAAAAGCGTGCGTATTTCAAGTCCAATATCACTCAAAACATTAAACAGCCTAAGAAGTTATGGAATCACATAAAATCCACCATAGCTAACCCTAAAAAGCCAGAGCCCACCTTGCCGCACTTTTGTAGTGATCCAGAAAAAATTAATGAACACTTTTTGAATGTACCTGGTAGTGGTATGGTCACAAATGCTAACTTATCATTCTTTGAACACCATAGATTTGGCAATTATCATTTCCAACTTGAGCCGGTCCAGGAGGACATGGTGCTGAGACTACTGCATGGTCTGAAGTCCAATGCTCAGGGATCTGACTCCATCTCGCTTGAGATGCTGATGATGACTCTTCCTTGGTCTCTTGCAGCTATAACAGCCATCATCAATCGTTCCATCACCACCTCGTCGTTTCCGGATCTGTGGAAATTGGCTTTAGTTAAACCCATTCCTAAGGTACTTAATCCTACCAGCGTAAAAGAACTTCGCCCTATTAGTCTGTTGCCATGCCTCTCCAAGATCCTTGAGAAGGTCGTCTCTAACCAGCTCCGGGCATACCTTGAGGAGCACGATATATTGCCGCTTTATCAGTCAGGTTTTCGCAAGGGACACAGCACAGCCACAGCCCTTCTTGACGTGGTCGGAAACATCCTGGAAGCCAGAGACAAGGGCATGGGTACCATGCTTGTCCTACTCGATTTTTCACGTGCTTTTGACTCGATTAATACTTCACTTCTCCTCTCCAAGCTGTCTTACTATGGTTGTCAGCCTGAGACAGTGAAATGGTTTCAGAGTTACTTGACTCACCGATCGCAGTTAGTCCAGGTTACAGGTGATGATGGAGCGGTTAAGTGCTCTGATCCCAAGTGGGTGAACAGGGGCGTGCCACAGGGATCAATCCTTGGTCCGTTGCTTTTCATCCTGTACAGTGCTGATATTACAAACTGCCTGCTCAACGCCAAGTTCCACCTATATGCTGATGATCTGCAGATGTATATGCCATTTCATCCTCAGCAGACTCTTGACGCTGTAAAAAAAATGAATGAGGATTTGGATAGGATCTCAGCCTGGTCAATGAGAAATTCCCTGGTTTTGAACCCAGTGAAAACAAAATTTTTAATATTGGGAACTAGAGATTTTTTAATTAAAATGAGTACAGTCAGCTTGGACTTGAAGATTGACGGGTGTTCCATTGAAAGGGTGCAGGAAGCCCGTAACCTAGGGGTGGTATTTGATGAGCAACTGCATTTTGAGACTCACGTCATGGAGGCTGTGCGCAACTGTTTCTACCGTCTCAAACTCCTATACCGTGTCCGTCCCTACATTAGTGTGGATATGCGTGTCATGCTCTGTGAGTCACTTATTTTATCCAAGCTGAACTACGCTGACACTGTGTATGGAGCGTGCATTCTTGGGAGGAGCGAAAGGCTGATTCAGCGGGTACAGAATGCTTGTGCAAGATTCTGTTTTAATGTCCCTCCTAGAACACACATAACGCCATTTTTAAATAAGGGTAATTTGATGAGAATGTCAGACCGGAGAAAGCTTCATCTGGCTACCCTGCTGTTTGGCATAATTCTCACGAAAAAACCAAACTATCTATATAGTAAATTAACTTGGGCCCGAGATGTGAACAAAGTCAAAACAAGAGCATCGGCTTACCTTTTGTTGTCCGTGCCCCACCGAACTGCTGCATTCCGTGGGAGTTTTAAATTCGCAGCTTCTCGTTGCTGGAACGACCTGCCTCCGCCGTTTCGTGCTATAAAAACAATTGGTACTTTTAGCTCAAGATTCAAGCAACACCTACTCCGCATTCAAAAAGAAACTACATAGAAACAACTTACTTACCCAGGGTATGCACGCAGCTAGTATTGGTGAATTTGTCCCATGTTCTCAATATAACTCTTTCTTGTGACAAAACACTACACCACACAGTCCTCAACTGTTCAATCATATTTATTTTTAACCTTACTATTTTAGACGCACTCGATAAGTCTTTTGTTTTGTTTTATTTACATTGTTTGTTGTGTTTCTGCCATGTTTTAATCTCGATATTGCAACCTTTGTGAACCATAGTCTCCAACAGTGCGCCCGCGCGTTCCGTCATTTGTCTATGACATTGACAAATGATACTGGAGCACTGGGCCATTGGGCCATTGAGATTTGGTTAATATTGATTTTTTTTTTATTTTTATTGTTTGTATTTATGTATTCCACATTTTAAATTGTTTTATTTTTAGACAAATTATTATATTCATTATTTTATTTGTATATATATCTTAGTGTTGTGTTCCGTATGTGTGTCCGTGACATCACATCAGGCCCTGTCATAACACCAGCGCTGTGATATTTATTTTTTAAATATCGCAGCATATGCTGAGACAGGGACCTTTTTGGCCTCGCACAAATTAATTTTAAGACGCCGCTTATATGTATTGACTGATATGTATGTCTTGTGCGAGTCCCAAATAAATATTTTTCTTTCTTTCTTTAAAGTCAGTAAGAGTCTGACTCTCCCTTCCTCCGCCTGAGCGGAAGGGGTTGGATAGTTACACATCCAAAACAAAAAAAAAAACTGGCCAAGTGCGAGTCGGATTCGCGTGCCGAACGAATTTCTTTTTTTAACACAATAGGATTCGTATGGTAAATACCCATGTAGCACCCACTCCCATCAAGATCGGAATCTCTACACTCGAAGTTGTAGACGAATACGTCTACCTAGGACAAACGGTCCAGCTAGGCAGGGCCAACTTCGAGAAAGAGGTCAACCGTCGAATCCGACTCGGCTGGGCAGCGTTCGGGAAGTTGCGCGGTATCTTCTCGTCCCACTTACCACAGTGTCTTAAGACGAAAGTCTATGATCAGTGCGTGTTGCCAGTGATGACATACGAAACTGAAACGTGGTCGCTTACAATGGGCCTCATCAGAAGGCTCAAAGTCACTCAAAGGGCAATGGAGAGGGCAATGCTTGGAGTTTCCTTGCGTGATCGAATCAGGAATGATGATATCCGCAAGAGAACCAAGAAGGTTACCGACATAGCCCGAAGGATCGCCAAACTAAATTGGCAGTGGGCAGGGCACATTGCTCGCAGAACAGATGGTCGATGGGATCGAAAAGTTCTGGAGTGGCGAACGCGTACCGGAAGACGTAACGTTGGAAGGCCTGCCACAAGGTGGACCGATGACCTGGTGAAGGTCGCGGGTAGCCGATGGATGCGAGACGCACAGGACCGGTCGTTGTGGCGACGCTTGGGGGAGGCTTATGTCCAGCAGTGGACGTCTTTCGGCTGATATGATGATTATGAGGATTCTTATAGATTTTCCTGTAATCTATAAGTTTTAGGGATTTTTTTTTCAAAATTTTAGGCTCAGTAATTTTGGAAATAAGGGGAAAAACTTCAAAACCATTTATATAAAAATTATGAAAAAAATATATAATTGAAACCCTCGCAGTAAGCTCTTTCATTTGTATACCAAATTGCAACAGAATCGGTGCAGTGGATCCGGAGAATTTTGGCTGTGATAGGCGGACAGACAGACAGACACCCGGGTGATCCTTCATAAGGGTTCCGTTTTTTGTTCGGAACCCTAAAAATTCCACGAAATAAATAACTCTTTATTCGAAATAAAGTCTCGACATCGGTGACAGTGATGCTTCTCATGTGGAGTTCGGCAGCATAGCTGGCTTGATTTGAGGTTTGACCGAGATCCTTCCGTGCCTCGGAAAGCACGTTATGTATACCGTTGTTCCTGGGTCTCATTTGTAGATCTTTGACATTCGTTACAATAGCCTGAAGCCTGCGTGGTATCCGGTTTTTGGAGATTAAGAGTTGCTCCATTTAAAATACTAGTATTCAACTGCATCAGCTTATATTGGAAGCCGAATCCAACATTGTTACTAAAAGGCTAGGCAGATGAATTAATGTGGATAGAGGTGTGGAGGCCGATGGAAGATGATTTTGACTGCACGGTTGCTGAGCTCAGGTCACTGTAACCTGAAAAAGCGCATCGGGCTGACGGTCTGCTGAAATAATGAGGATATTTAGTCCCATCAACCATAAAAGTTAGTGTCCGGGCGCCTCTGACCACTCGGCAATCTTCGGCTGCCGAAAGCAAAACTTGGTAAACTTTTAAGACATTACTATCTACTCGAAACTGGTAGGTAGTCACGACCACTAGTTTGTCGAGTGTTAGATCTTCGGTGCCTTAGACGTTAACGTGCTTAGAAAGGCAATTGGATTGGAAAACATACGCCAATTCAAAACATCAAACGGCCGTGGCAAAAACACGCGACGAAACGCCTGTGAGAGAAAGTATAGCAACGTAACACCCCCAATCACGTTGCTATTTACACAAAATTATTATTCTCTCTACAAAATTATCGATAAAATGTACCACCCATCCAACGTATTGATTTTACTTCGGAGAATCTGTAAGCCTCGGACATACAACCTGGTCACAGAGTAATAATTAACTTGGAAGGCGATTCTGGGAATGTTCGTTACGAGGAAGCATGTTTGTTTTGGCTCTGGTACGGCGAAGAAACTAATTGAATCGATTCTGATGAAGCCTCTTGACCACAGCTCTCGATAGTGAACTTCGAGCTATTAAAAAGTCGTCCTATTCGTTGCTTTATTAACAGAAAATGCAGAAAGTAATTTTCTATAAAAGTATATATAAAACTGGTCAAGTGCGCGTAGGACTCGCGTGCAAAGGGTTCCGAACCAATTTGATTTTTTACGTGTTATTTTTATACTACAGTTTTCTTATAATCTTTAGATAAAGATCTATTATCTCCATTCCTCTCAAAATTTTAGGCTCGATTATTTTCGGAGATAAGGTGGGGAAAGGTCATTCTTCGTCTAATTTCTTGAATAACTTCAAAACCATTTATTTTAAAATTATGAAAAAAATATATTTAAAACCCTTACATTTGATATGTCACACAATATTTTTCAAATTTTTTTTTTTGAAATTTTCTAGTTTGACCCCCCAAAAGTGACACCCATACTAAAAATTTAATGATTTACGTAACGCGTCCGTGTTTGGATCACAAAAGTCCATATGTGTACCAAGTTTCAACAGAATCGGTCCAGTGGATCCGGAGAAAACTGGCTGTGACAGACGGACAGACAGACACCCGAGTGATCCTATAAGGGTTCCGTTTTTTGTTCGGAACCCTAAAAAGTAAAAAAAATAATCAACTAAACTTTTCCATTTCGCTTGGGGTCGTTTCAAGTGCACGATAAACAATGATCCGTATAAGTATGAAAACACCGTGAAAAGTAAATTGAACCTTTTCTCAAGAAATTGTTCGCAGATAAAACGCTTAGCGAAATAAATAACACGAGAAATCTGGCAACTTTCGAGTGGCACTCGACGAACGAAAAAATTCTAAAGAATTTTCAAATCTCTTTTCCAAGAAGAATATGGATGAATGGTTCTGAAAGTTCAAGCCAAGACGCTTACAGACAGACTGAAAGTTTGATAATACATACAGATTATAATTCAGGAGCCAGTCTAGACCTAAAGTTGAACGGACAAATGTCGTTTTGGGGTCATCATTCTTAGTTTAGGGATCCCCTTGTGAACGGTACCCAACTGTCATAGGGAGAACCAATCTGGACCAATGTTTTCAGGATTACATGACCTTTGGAAGGTATGAACATTGTTGTAAAGGGTACAACAGTTCACAATTGGATTTCGGAAAGTTTGTTTTCTTTGAATTTGTGCGTTGTTTAAGTTTGTTAGCGTTCGGAGTTCAGCCTACGAGATGTCACATTGGATGAAGAGAATTTTTACGAGTAGGCGGGGAATAAGTCAAGTTTGGCCCTATTTAACGATATTTGGAACATATTGAAATTACATTAGATTTCCTAAGGATATTTAATTGTACATGGCCTACGGAGAAGCCCTTTGCTTATTCCGAAATCGATGTAACACCAAAGAGTTGCCAACAGAGAGTTGTAAATCTCCAATACAATGTCCTACCTTGATTCTTCAAATCTTGTTCCGTCTCCAGGGAGAAAAGAAGCCCCGATAGCACTTACGAGGGTAAATTGGAAGATATAATATGACCAGCTTTATAGCTCCACAAAAGAAATGTCACCCGAAACTTTTGCGATTACCCCGAACTTATGTGATTAGCCTCATAAAGACGTCAAACTGTCGAAAACTGAACATTCCTGTGGGCTATCTTATCAATCCGTCATTTCTGTCATATCTCTGTTCGCGTATTATCGATTTATCAGCAAATAATTTGCCACAGAATTATAAACCTTATTTCTTGAAGTTCACAATGTAAATTCGTTTATGCTAAAGCTTTTGGAGCAGTTTCGAGTATTCCCAAGGTGTGTTCGCATGATTAGTGGTGCTAGTGTCGTTTTGTGATTTCGTTAAAGTGGTTACAAATACAATGGATTTTGAAATTGAATATTTTGATGTGGAAAAGTAAGTTTTGCCTTTTTTATACGTGTTAGAAAGAATAAAAATGTGTTTAGTTGAGCTCATAACGAAATGTATGGTGAGAAATTATTAGGCAGTGTTGGCATGACTGAAAACGGATTTTCAATTTCTTCCGTTTATTATTGATTTCCCAAGTGTCAGTGGATGTGGTTATCTCAGTAAAATAACTGTGTTTTTCTTAATAAGAGTGTGTTATCCCGGTGCAGGCATTTGAAAGGGAACCGCTTGTCTTCGTATGGTCGTGTGAAGAGGAGGGATGACACGCATGTAACCAAAGACGGAGGCCAGAGAAAAGATGAATGGATTGTGTGAGGAGTGATATGAAAGAAAAGGGAGTTAGTGATAGCGTGACAGAACAGAATGGGCGAAAAACGCGTTGCGCCGACCCCAAGTGACATGGGATATGGCCAGGAAGATGATGATCTTGTTGCAAGCCAAAGGTCCATTATACCCAGTGCACTTCGATGATTACAAATTCCGCGAAATGAAGTCCAGTTACCTACATCCAGTATACGAGCTTCTTTTTATTAATATTCTTTTCGTCAGCCCAACAATGAAATCAGACACGCTACGAAAATTTCGTTTACGTCGCTGTCCAGCCAGATTTTATTCTTATGCAAAACATTTTGTGTAGTCGTAGAGTACTCGTTTTCGTAAAAAATTCGACCTCTACACCTGCACGACAATAATGTGACATTGACCCTAATTTTGTAGACCGAACACGTTTTGGCGAAGCAAAATTAACTTATTAAAGTCTTGTTTCTTTTGCCTTAACCACATGGCATCCTGAATAATATTATTAATGCGAAAGTAAATCTGTCTGTTTATGTAACCTCTACGTTTTAGAAGGTGAACAGATGTGGATAAAACTTGCCACATCTTGCTAAAGCGCTTATTCGGCTTATTACACTTATCAATTTGTAGGAAATCAAATTAGGAACACAATTTAGGATCTAATGCGGTCGGGACCTTCCAGTCGCACTAAATCGGAATCTAATTGTTCTAACTTCAATATCTTTCGATTTTCTACATTATTGAATAGTGTAATAAGCTTTAACCTGGCGTAAGGTTTTTTTGTAAGGATGGGCAATCATCAAATGGCTCCTCCCGCTCTGGGTGAGCAGAAGGGAGTGTCAGAATCTTACTGACTAAAACCCATCCGTGTTCCTCCTAATGCCCTTTGCGTTCCAGGGCCGCGGTGACTTTTTCGAATAAATCCCGCAACCTCGGCAGACATTGGCCCTAGCGGGCCCCGTCTTTAATGCTGACAGCTCTTTGAGGCGCGCGGGGAACACAGCGCGCCGTCGACCCGGGCCTGGTTCTGATCAGACGGCGAGCCACCCAATGCTCGCCGTCCGCAGGCCCGCGCCTATGGTGGCCGGGAATCGCCCTGCGACTCCCGACGCCCGAGGCGTCTTCTTCTGTTGCGGCGGCTGGGGCGTGAGATTTCCCTCTCTCTTACGCGTTCGGCTTCCTCCTTCGCTAGCATTACTGCTTCGCAGAAGGAGGTGACCGCTTCCCAAGTCTCCTCGCTCCGGACCATGGCTTGAAATAGGGCCGACCGCGACAGGTCGCCGCCGCCGAGGCGTAAGGTAGACTATGTCCTGGAATAGGACATAGGATACTCCCGCGAGTATGTGCCTATGGAATAATTTTCGAATGTAAGGCACTTGTCTCACCGCCAGCGATAAGCGAGTAGCGAGTAAAGCTTCAAACTCGAAACGAGTTGGCGAGCTGTGAAAAGTGTAGATAGTTTTGACACACGGCTTTCACCGAATGCTTCTGTGCGACGGGCTTTTATTCGCAATACTCGCTCCGGCCCGCACTATAGGTAGAAATTTTCGCTGTTTGGTGAGTTCTGACCGCCGAGCGAGTGACGCTGAGCGAGTACAATCTTTGATAGCTCTTGTTGCTGCGATCAACTAGAGGTAAGAGCCGCTCGCCGGCAGTATGAACAGCCAGCTATCGACTATGAATGTATCTATATCTTTTGTCCCTTTCCTCAGCGAGCAAATAGTCGATAGCTACTCGCTTCCTCGCTGGCGGTGAGACATGTGCCTGAACAGCCAGCTATCGACTATGAATGTATCTATATCTTTTGTCCCTTTCCTCAGCGAGCAAATAGTCGATAGCTACTCGCTTCCTCGCCGGCGGTGAAACATGTGCCTGAACAGCCAGCTATCGACTATGAATGTATCTATATCTTTTGTCCCTTTCCTCAGCGAGCAAATAGTCGATAGCTACTCGCTTCCTCGCTGGCGGTGAGACATGTGCCTGAACAGCCAGCTATCGACTATGAATGTATCTATATCTTTTGTCCCTTTCCTCAGCGAGCAAATAGTCGATAGCTACTCGCTTCCTCGCCGGCGGTGAGACATGTGCCTGAACAGCCAGCTATCGACTATGAATGTATCTATATATTTTGTCCCTTTCCTCAGCGAGCAAATAGTCGATAGCTACTCGCTTCCTCGCCGGCGGTGAGACAAGTACCTAATGCGGGCGAAGCCGGGTAAAAGCTTTTTTTAAAATCATCAAATGACTTCTCCGCTCTGTGTCACACTCTTACTGACTAAAACCCCTCTCCATCATTCAAATGACATTTGCGTTCCAGGGCCGCGGTCACTCCGCTAGTGTTGAAATAATGTTTGTTATTTTGTGAAGACCAAAGCTGAATTTGGAATCGGCATCGCATTCCAACCTTGGCCCAATTAAGTTGGGCTTGGATTTCAGTCTCAACTAGATGCAGCGTAGTATTTAACTTGCAGTGACTGCGTCCGAGCGACTTCTGCTGACCTTATTATTGGGGATCACGCTTGTAGTCCCCGATAGGGGTTAGCAGAGGTGACTTATGAGAATAAGTGAGAGCTGTTCTAACAGCGCTCTAGATTCCATACTAATACGGTCTCTCTCTATTACTTCAATGTCAAAAGGTTCTCTGTAAGAAAACTTCATTTGTGAGCGAAGCTCGCCTTTGTACATACCTCTTTAAGCACTGTGGAATATAATTATTACGTTAAGTGTACAATAATAGTATAAAAAATCAACAGTTGTTTAACAAGTCCTATTTAATAGAGGGCGACCCTATTGCCCTGAAGATTCCGATATTCATAGCTAACAAGATTGTCAGGATTTCGATTTTCCTCGGCCGATATCGACTGTCACCGATGTTGGTTCGTGTGACAACTGAAACTGACAGCTTAACGTCCTCTCAAAAGCAATCAACTCTCGATGAGGAGAGAACAGACAGCCATTCAACGCTTGACGTTCTGAAAGCTGATCGATTGAATTCTGCTTGGCCATTTTGCGTCATGCCCCAAAAGCAAAGCATTTCGAAATGAACACGATTATAAACACTGAAAGCCATTTGCGCACAGCTATTCAGATTGTTGATATTAACAGAACTACCACTCATACGAACCTCGAGGGCTCAAGAACTGCTGTTTACAATATAAATACATAATATTTATTATTTTCTCCAAGTTTTGAATCCTTGAATCTTTGTTTGTTCGGCTCGGGGAGCGGTTATTTATAATTTTAAACAAACTTTGGTGGTGAGAGATGGTTCGTTTTAGCGGTAGGTGGGGCTGACCCATATTATTTTTGCTGAAGTACGCCGGTGCGCTTGAAAAAGATTATAATGAACGTGTTACTCCACAACTAAGGTTAAAGCTGGGAACCTATGACCGGTGTACGTACATACATCCTACACATAGATCTTTTTTTTACTATTGATAGGCACGCGTTTGACCACTATCTCACCGGATAGTAAGCGATGATGTGGTCGAAGATGGAGGACGCTTGCCTAGAAGTAACCTATTCACTCTTCACTTAAAGACTCCCAGATTGTAGCTATCAGGAAACATACTCTGGTAGGGAATTCCACTCCTTAGACCACTTCCACACCAATTCCACACTTGCGGCAGTATGATCTGCTACTCTGCTGTCCGTGCCGTGGTTTTATCAGACCAGAGTGCGGTGAGTCTGTAAGTAACCCTGTTGCTTCTTTCAAGCCGTTCTACACTACAATACCTACCTTAGAAGTCGCCTTTTACTCTGGCTTACCGTGTCTCGGAAACCGCGTTAACACGTTGGTTCCGGTTATCATTTGTAGATGTTTGACAGTCGTCTCGTGTAGTCGGAAGTCCCGAAATACGTGACAACCAGTCTTACCAAGAGGTACCGTGTTACTCAAAACTAGGTTGTAGAATTCAGTTAGAAATTCGCTCCATATAAAAAAATACTCCAGTGCGATTCTGTAAATATTTCACAAGTAAAAAAATTGACAACTCACTTCATGTTCTCACATGAAGTGAGATGTAATTTTTTTTTTATTTGTTTTGGTTTGCTCTTGACTCTAGTCTAGGTCAGAGATGACAGAGATGTAAGTCTAAGATGGAGCGAGCTTACCCAGAAGGAGCCTGTTCACTCTTAATTTGAAGAGATTAGGGTTGTAACCGTTTGGAAACACAGACGCAGGCAGAGAGTTCCACTCCTTTGCTGTGCGTATTATGTAAGACGTTTGGAAACGCTTAGTGCGAATGGAAGAACAGTGCTCACTCCACCTAAGTGTACACGGTGAGATGTACACAGAATAGATAGGCTGATATTCATCTGCGTCCATTTAGGTTTGTTTCACACTAACCACAACCACACCATAACCACAGTACGTGGATGGGTGCTAATTTTGATAAAAATGAACAGTTAAATTCACACGGACCACATTTTGCCGTCATTATCGACCGCGTGTGTGATAGCGACCACGTCGCAACAACAACGCAACCACCAGCGACACCGCGTACTAGCAGCCGACCACAATGCAACCGCAAGAGGCCGCTGACACTATTCACACGTAACCACAGCTTGACCACCTTTTGTAGCGACGGTTTGGTGTGGTTGTGGTACGTGTGAAACAAACGTTAGAGTGGAAGACAACCACTAGATTACTTTTCTAAAGTGAATGTAAATATTGATCTTGTATGGTTTGAAAGAAAAAGAAAGAAAGAAAAATGTTTATTTGGGACTCGCACAAGACATATATATCAATCAACAAAGATGCAATAAAGATTAATTATTATTATTAAGTATCTATATCTATAAGAACTAATCTATACTTTATTTTTATATTTATATCTATACTTCTATATCTATATTTACTCATTTATTTTATCTATCTATACTAATATATAAAGCTGAAGAGTTTGTTTGTTTGTTTGCTGGAACGCGCTAATCTCAGGAACTACTGGTCCGATTTGAAAAATTATTTCAGTGTGATAGCCCATTTATCGAGGAAGGCTATAGGCTATATATCATCACGCTAAGACCAAAAGGAGCGGAGCATAAATGAAAAATGTGACGCAGACGAAGTTGCGCGAGTCAGTTCGTTATAATTATTATAATGATGACATGCCTCCTTTTACAAACTGTTTCCTTTTGTTACAGTGAGCAGCCGATATTCACGTGCAAGGCCCACGTGTTCCACATAGACCCGAAGACCAAGCGGTCATGGATGTCAGCCAGTTCTGCTGCCGTGTCCGTCTCCTTCTTCTACGACTCCTCGAGGAACCTATACCGCATCATCAGCGTTGAGGGGACTAAGGTATGTGGGTTATGTACACAATGTCTTAAAAACTACTTGGGTTTACTTAGTGTTGCTTTAAATATGCCGGTCGTCCATGTACAGGGTGACGTTTATGAATGTGTGAATTCATTCTTTACCAGACAGTAGATACTTTTGAATACGTTAACAGTTAAACCCATTATTATTGTTCTTTTGTTTCCTATAGTGTGTTTGTTGCTGTGTGTTTTGTCTGTGTCGAATAAATATTTTCTATTCATGATGAATCTAAACAATTCAAGCGCTTCAGCAATCCTCTGAAGGCACGTAAAGATACGCCTTTTTCGAAAAGGATCAATTCAAAGATTACCTAAATTACTGTTTGCGAGACATCTTGAAAACAAATGTAGCAAAACGATGAGTTTTGGGCCATTGAGTTTGAGTCGTAATTGGCCCTCAGTATGCTGGGGCACGACACGACGAGTAAATATTCCTTGTTTTTGCGAGTACCCGCATTCCGGGGATGTACGGATTTAACCGTAATCCTGAACAACTGTTTACAACTACGCCTGGCTATATTCACAGGGTTAAATGAAGGTTTCAGAGTAGTTTTCGGGGTGTTCTCTAAATAGAATAAAATGGAATTGCTGTCTGTATTTGACTAAAGATTTTTATAAAGCTCAATACTGACAAGGACAGGGAGGATTTTAATGAGATTATACCAATAAGGATACCTATTAAAAATCTGCATAGCTGCATGACTTGAATACCAGTGTTTTACGTGGAGCGGCTGCCTATCCTACCAGAACTCCACAACCCATTCATTGGGTAACATGGTACTTCTTGCCAAGACTGAAGTCAGATTTTTCTGACAATCCGTAACGACTACCAACGATATACAAATGATAGCCGGGACCAACGGTATAACGTACTTTCCGAGATACGGAGGAAATTCGGTATGTTAAGATGGTCACCCATCCACAGACCAACCTCGGCAAGCGTTGCTTAACCTTGCTGATCAACCCGTGCGGCTGTTATTCTTTAGCCACGAGCTCCTCATTGAGGATACCCCCACCCAACCCTCATCTCTTTGAAGTCAGAGTGAACAGGCTCCTTCTAGGTAAGCTGGCTCCATCGTAGACTTTGTCTCTGACCTAGACTAGAGTCAAGAGCAAACACATCTCAAATAAAAAAGTAAAAAAGAACCTATTATGAAGATAATTTGTCAAAGGAGATTGAAAACTATGAATCTTGTTTATAAATTCTCGTATACCAATTTGGGAAGGATCAATAGGTATGCGATGCAACTTGAGCGAATTATGGTAAATGATAAATGATATTTATTTTGCAAATAGGTTACAAGTAACTCTTTTACACGTCAATTTTTTTTTTGACATATTAATCTAGATGAGGCCGGTATTTCCTAGCTGACTACCCTGAGAAGAAACACCGAAACAAACTCAGAGGTCTTTGGCTTTTGAAGTCCGTACAATCGCCAATAACATGAAAAACATGTAGGTTAACGTATGAGGTGGCCTTTTGAGGAAAGCACCAGACAGTGCAAGCATTTGTCAGTTATCGTGGAGCTCAACTCAACTTTGAGGAGCTCATATAGGACAAGTTTAGCATTTCAATGAGCTAATCAGCCAACTAACTAAGAAAGTGAGAACGATTAGATCTATTACTATACATTGTAATGCTAGAATACTACAGTTGGCCTAAAGCTGTGTTTGCTACCACCTATAACCACCTTGTTTTTAGGGTTCCGTACCCAAAGGTTAACCAACGGAACCCTATTACTAAGCCTTCGCTGTCCGTCCGTCCGTCCGTCTGTATGTCAGCGGGCTGTATCTCAAGAGCCGTAATAGGTAGACAGTTGAAATTTTCACAGATTGTGTATTTCTATTGCCGCTACAACAACAAATAATAAAAATTAAGGTTTATGGGACGGAACCTTCGTGTGCGAGTCCGGCTCGCACTTAACCGGTTTTTTCTGAATCGGAAATCATCAAATGACTCCTTCCGTTCGGGGCGAAACGGAAGGGAGTGTCAGACATTTACTGTCTAAAACTCACCAGTGTTCCTTCACATATGCGCTTTACGTTCCAGGGCCGCGGTTATTCTTTCGAACAATTCCGCAACACTGATAACTGTATAACCCAGCCTTCATAGTAAGAATGATCTGACATCTTCTGCGCTCGTTCATTCCATCGTAGACTTTATCCGTTGCTTTCCATCAGGCATTGACGGCCAAAGCTAAATCATTCTAGCCCGAACTATCCCACTACTGGCCAAAGGCCTCCCTCCATTCTTTCCACCGTTCCCGGGTCTGTGCCACTTCTTTCCAAAGTCAAAATCAAAGTCAAAAGTCGTTTATTCAAATTAGGCTGAGAGCCAGCACTTTTTGAACGTCAAGTTTTACAAAAGACAGTCCCCCAAAACGCACGCCCGTCACCACTTCCTAAATAAATAAAATAAAATAAATAATACATGACACGAAATTTACTAGTTAGCTAGCACACTATGATACTGATAATGATAGAAATGTATATATATATACAAAAAAAATAACGAATTGAACTAAAAAAAAATTAAAAACAAAAAAAAAACAATATTATATGAATACATATAACCTGTCATAAGCTTATTACTTAAAGAGAAAGAACATGATAATTATGACATTGTCTTGCGTTTAACACAGCGACCAACTATTCTTATCGTCTAATTATTAATAGAATAGTATGCCTTCGAACAGAGGTTAGATTTAACTTTAGCTTTAAATGAGTTAAAAGGCAGGTCAAGAAATCCCACCATTATCCAAGTAGTCCCACCATCTCCTTCGTGGCCTGCCGCGGCCGTGTCTCACGATTTCAGGGCACCAGTTTTGTGTTTTCAGGGCCCATCGCTCGATGGGCACGCGGCAAACATGGCCAGTCCCATTTAAGCTGGGCAGTTTTCTGAGCCACGTTAACGATCTGTGTTTTGGAGCGCAGCAAAGTGTTTCTAACGCGATTCGTTAATTTAACACCAAGTATACATATATAGCGCTCCATAGCACGTTGGCAATCCTTGAGTGTGCGACGGAATTGCATAATTTAATTCCGCCAAGCCCGTTTCATCATCGGACCACAAAAGGAACTGCGATGCCACCGGTAGGTACATGGTGGACATCCCACCCACACGCATAAATCGTTTTGGGAACAATTCATAGTGCGTACAGCTAAGGAGTGGAATTCCCTGCCGGAGTCTGTGTTTCCTGATAGCTACAACCTGGGAGTCTTTAAGTCAAGATTGAATAGGTTACTTCTAGGCAAGCGTGCTCCATCTTCGACTACATCATCATTACCATCAGGTGAGATAGTGGTCAAACGCAAGCCTATCAAAAGTAAAAAAAAAAGAGTTTGGACTTTTGGATGTTAGTCAAAGACCAAGTTTCTGCACCATAGTTTAAGATGGAGAGAACACACATGTTCCTTAGCTTCCTCTAAATTGACATAAGCAAAGTGCCTGTAATTAGTTGGTACTTTCATGGACCAGTAGCTCTTCCAGGCATTGTCTGTTCGACGCGTTATTTACGATCAAAATAAAACAAAAAAAGATTACCATATATAAAATGTAATCATACAACACTGCATTTGCTAAGGCTTTGATGTCGGTATAAGAATCGATTGATCGCCTCGAAAAGACGAAAGCGAACAAATATTGACAACACCGCGTTTCGTATGACAAACATCCCGAATCCCCAGCTCTATACGAATCAAACGACTAGTATTACGAGCCATATTGAAATCTAACGGATCGTTTGCTGCGGTCTCGATATCGATTTATATATATGACCGAGCAATTAGCCCAGCTCTCGATTTCCGCGTATATGTTTTACTAATTGCGAACCGACATATATGATGGCTAGCTTTTGCTGTTTCTGTTAGCGCTCCCAAAAGTACCTACATGCCAAATTTCAGCTTTCTGCGACCAGTAGCTTCGGCTGTGCTTTGTCTGTCAGTCACTCAGTCAGTAACGAAAGAATTTTATATATTAAGATTATTACCTTTTGCCCGCGACTTCGTTCGCGCATATCCCGTAAGAATTTTGGGAAAATCCTCTGTTAGTGCTCCCCTACACTCCCCAAGGAACCTACATGCCAAATTTCAGCTCTCTACGACCAGTAATTTCGGCTGTGCGTTGTCTTTTAGTCACTCAGTAGGCGGAAGAGTTGACGTAGCTTCTCTTAATTTGCAACACACTATCGCGTGGCTCAAAGGCCAGTTCTGCTGTCCGGAATGGACACCGAAATTAAATTGTGTTCTCTGAAACGTCGGCTTTCTGCTAGTTGGAATCAACAAAGGTTTAATTGGGGCAGGTTTTGGTGAGCTTCTGTGTCTACCTTTTGTTTTTCAAATGGAATTGACAGTGCAGGGAACATCGTTAAGAGGTATCTGTATGACGTTTTTGTCTGTAGTCTTCGGTTTTGTCTTTGATATTCTCTAGCCGTGGATATGGGAATATAACCGCTAAAAATATTTTTAGACCATAATTGATCTAATATAGCTTAACGGAACCCGGCTTTCAGGAGTTGCGATGGTTGGGAACGGGTAGTGGGCTTGTCCCATAAAAAAAAACAGACGCTGTCGTTGGAAATTCTGCTACTTTGACACCAACACAATCGATTTGTGTTTATTAATGGAACATTCTCAGTAGCACCGGTTGTTTTAAAGACATTCTTGTAAATGCCAATTTGCTATTCTACCGTAACCGTTCACCGAATTCCGTGTCCTCCACTGTATTCCCTTCTCGATTTTTTTAATGCCTCGCCTTTATTACGTAATATTTTATACTGCGAGCGAAATGTGAAATTACGGGTGTATCCCTGTGTTTAACTTCAAAGGAAGCGAAATAAGTATGCCTATACGGCATTGTAGGATGAGAATAAAGCGCTCATATTGTGCCCATTATCTTAAAACTTTACGTATTAGCAATTCACGAGCTCGCGACAGTATCGTAGTACGTTAAAACGTCGAAACGTACGAAGTTTTCTAATCGGAGTTCATCTTTCTTAAATAAATTCAAAGTTAGGTCTGAAACACTTGAAGCTCGCAAATATCTACAAAGAATATCTCATGTGTGTGAAACTGTGAATGTTATAAATTCAATACAAGTTTTGATAAAATTTGCAAAGTTTTCGGCTTCAGTTTGATTTGAAATGTATGTCGCTGCATATGTTTGGGAATGTAGATAAATAATCTGTATTTTATCTGCAGTCAGTTTACTTTCCTTTGAGAACCGATGTTGCGGGTTTTTCATATCGAAATATAGTCAAACATAACGATATTGTTAGGCTAAGCCGTGCTGGGGTTGGCTTCTTATCGGAGTCTTACCGGATGCAACTGAATACCAGGATTCTACATGTAGCAACTCCATCTCCCATCTGACTTCCACAACCCAGGTACTAGGTAACACGAAACCCTGACTGGTTTTAAGATTTGTGGGTTTCTGAATACGTTAGTATGTTACTGCAAGTTTGACAACGTTTGATAAAATTTTACTGCTCACTGGTTCTCTCGCCCCGATCTCATCAAGTTCAAACGGTCCTCCATTAACGGGCACAAACAGTCATAGGAGTATTGATTGACGTTGCGGGAATCGTCACGCTTGTTAGGCGGATACACGATCCCGGTATGTTGCAATGTTATCAACAGGAGGCCATACGTCACGTATACTTACTATTCTTTTGACGGTCGCTCTTTAGGAAAAAAAAAATTATAGCTGCCAGTCCGGACTGTCTCTTTCAGGGACACTGGGTGGGGACAGTCATAGGTATTTTCAAATAAATAAATCTTTTATATATAAACTAACAATAATAACCTACTTACGTAAGCACCATTGTTACTAACACCAAAATACTAACTAAAGTATGGACTGTGGTCTGAAAATAAAGTTTAATTTAATTAAATTTTAATTTAATTTAGGGCAGATCAGATACTGGTATTCAGCTGCATTCAGTTAAGACTGAAAGCCGGCCCATAGATCAGATACTGGTATTCAGCTGCATTCAGTTAAGACTGAAAGCCGGCCCCAACGTAGTTGAAAAAAAAAACGCAGACAGATGTGCAACTGCTTTTTGTCCATAGCAAGGCTTATAAATTTCGATCATGATACTTACGTTAACCCTTGTTTCAGGCGGTGATAAACAGCACAATAACGGCAAACATGACGTTCACGAAGACGTCGCAAAAGTTCGGGCAGTGGAGCGACGTCAGAGCTAACACTGTGTACGGACTCGGCTTCGCTTCGGAGCCGGAGCTCGGCAAGGTATGTTATTTTACTTGACTGGACGTAAATATGACACATTCAGGCATAAGAAAGAGTCACACTCACTCCTTAACAAAGCCGAAGGTTCCTGAAAGTCGAAGTTACGTATTCACTGCCGGGTCTTGTAATAATGGTGGCGGGATTTCCCAGTGTACTATAGATTGTCGTTTACGGCAAAGCAAAAAGGCGAAGACAAAATGACAATCATTGGAACATTTTACTGGGAAATCTTGTTCACCTGTTATGAAACCGCCTACATGAAGTGACAAACTTTTTCAGCACTTGCTATCCGCTTTAGGGGTTTGAAAGGGTCCTTCTGTGTAATTATAATGCCTTTTGGCCCCTCATTGGAGACATTTCTAAATAACTTCACTTTTGCTTGAGCTAAACGTCGAATGTAATGCTTAAGTATGTCTGGCCAGTTTTTTTATTGGGAAATTGGGCTAGTGCGCGCCCTATTTCCCAATAAAAAACTGGCCAAGTGCGAGTCGGACTCGCGTGCAAAGGGTTCCGAACGAATTTAATTTTTTTAACATGTTATTTTAACATTACAGACTTCTAATAGGTTGTCCTGTAATCTATAGGTAAAGATCTATTATCTCCATTTTTTTCAAAATTTTAATCTCAGTAGTTTTGGAGATAAGGGGGGGGGGAATGGTAATTATTCGTCTAATTTCTTGAATAACTTCAAAACCATTTATTTTAAAATTATGAAAAAAAAAATATTATTAAAACCCTCACAGTAAACCCTTCATTTGATATGTCACACAATATTGTCAAAAAAACTTTTTTTTTAAATTTTCTAGTTTGACCCCCAAAAGTGACCCCCCATACTAAAAAAAATATGATTTACGTAGTGATCCTATAAGGGTTCCGTTTTTTTTCGGAACCCTAAAAATCGGAACCGTTATAGGACCACTCATGTGTCTGTCTGTTCGTCTGTCACAGCCAGTTATCTCCGGATCCACTGGACCGATTCTGTTGAAATTTGGTACACATATGGTTCTGTGACCCAAACACGGACGCGAAACTATTAAGCCTAAATTTTGAAAAAAAAATGGAGATAATAGATCTTTACCTATAAATGGCAGGAAAACCTATAAGAAGTCTATAGAGATAAAATAATACGTTAAAAATATATTAAATTCGAACCCTTCGCACGCGAGTTCAACTCGCACTTAGCCAGTTTTTTTTTTTCAATGGAGACTGCATTGAAAAAAAAAATTCTGAATTCGTCTATCCGACACGTTTTTACGCCCTACTTTTCTTGCAGTTCATAGAAAAATTCCAAGAGGTAAAAGAAGCGATCCAGGCTCAGCAGTGCGGTGCGACCGGTGGCAAGTCAGTGACCAACGGCAACAGCGGCGCGGCCACCCCGGTGGCGAGTGCCACTGCCAGCCCGCTGCTGGCTGGGAGGGCCACCGGGGGCGACGAGCCACCCCCTGCCGTGTCGCCGGCACAGGCGCTGGTGAGTTGTCGTAAAGAGGAGTTTAATAATACTGGTTAGAAAAAGTACTGGCAGCTTTTGAAGACGTCTAATAAAGTGCCTAATAATACTTAAGTCAAGAACATTCATAGAGACATAGTTGACCCACACAACTTCGTGTGCGTCACAATTTTCATTACTGTTTCGCTCCTATTTGTCTTAGCGTGATGATATATAGCCCATAGCCTTCCTCGATAAATGGGCTATCTAACACTGAAAGAATTTTTCAAATAAGCGCGTTCAAGCAAACAAACAAACAAACTCTTCAGCTTTATATATTAGTATAGATATAAAAATCTCGTGTCACGGTGTTTGTTACCGAACTCCTCCGAAACGGCTTGACCGATTTTCATAAAATTTTGTGTGTATATTCTGTAGGTATGAGAATAGGTGGTAGGGTATTTTTTTAAGGCAAAACAATGTTTGCCGAGTCAGCTAGTGTTAGTATAGATTTCTGCCATCATACTGTTTATGATTCGATTGGAAGTATTGGAACCCTTTGCTCGTGAGACAAATCGCACTTGGCCAATTTCTTTCACACAGGCTATCCATATTTTCCACGAATTAAATGATCGTCTACTTATAAAATGAAGGTTTTTCCGTTCTCTATTGGTTGGTAAAGTCAATCCTTAATTTACAACATTCCACTCAACGGAAATAACATAAAAGGCTATTTACTAAATAAGCAATGCTGTGCAGCAGGATATCCAACGCGTTTTTTGTGTAAACCATTGCAAAATTCGCTTATACATTGCACAGCGATATTCAACGCGCTGGACGATCTACGAATTGCTAATTTTTTTAACTTGCATTTTTTTTAACTTGCATTTCTTTAACTTGCATTTTTTTCAACTTGCATTTTTTTAACTTGCGTTTTTTAACTTGCTGTTTTAGTGACTTGGTTTATACAGGGTGATTTTTTTAAGTTTGCCTTCAAGGCTAAATCTGAAACTATAAGGAATATCGAAAAACAATGAAAGGCGTCTCGGGCCCGATTTTGGTGAAAACTAAAAGTGCATTATTGGATTTTTGAAAAATCGTCGTTCCTACCTGGGAATCGAACCAGTTGATTTTGAAAAAAAAAAACAAAGTGTAGCTAGGTAATAAGAATCAAATTCTGGGGAGCGATAACATATGGCAAACTAAAGAACAGCACTCATAAAAAAAAATAGTAGTCCCCAACCGATTGAGTTGTAATTTTGCATACACGTTTTATTTGGATGACAATGTTGTTAAGCTAAGTAACATCATTCAAAATTGATATGGGTATCAAATGAATGGGTTAGCTGTGGGGGATAGTTTTTGCCTGCGTCTGTGTTTCCAAACGCTTACAACCCTAATCTCTTCAAAGTAAGAGTGCACAGGCTCCTTCTGGGTAAGCTCGCTCCATCGTAGACTTTGTCTCTGTCTTCTCTGACCTAGACTAGAGTCAAGAGCAAACCCAACACAAATAAAAAAAAAAATTCAAACAAAGTTTGTTTTTAAAAAGTAATAATTTTGTTTAATCTCTATACTATCGTTATAAACGTGAAAATCACTTTGTTAGACTGCCTGTCTGTCTGTGTGTTTGTTTCCTCTTGGCGTCTAAATACCTGAACGGATTTGTATAAGCCTTGGCACACAGGATGACGATGTCCTGATATCTATACTAATCTATAAAGCTGAAGAGTTTGTTTGTTTGTTTGCTTGAACGCGCTAATCTCAGAACCTGCAGGTCCGATTTGAAAAACTTTTTTCAGTGTTAGATAGCCCATTTATCGAGGAAGGCTATAGGCTATATATGATCACGCTAAGACCGGCGGAGCAGACGAAGTTGCGCTGGTCAACTAGTGGTAAAACTTTTATCCCGGTTCTTTCTCTTGAAATAATTTTCAACTTTCACGCGTAAGAAGACTGCCTGGCAGGATCTAGTATTAAATACGAAAGACATTTGCTAACTAAGTTATATTTGTTGCAGCCCAAACCCGAGCCGGAAGACATGGCGGTCCATCAGCGAGCCCATTCAGTGTCGTCCACTTTACAGGTACGATGGTACTATTCACTCAGTGTTACTGTAATAATGCTCGTAATAGTGTATTCAGCGAGTTCCGGGCCGCGACCTTACGGGGTACGGGCTTCCGGGATATCGTAGCTAGAAGGCTGAGGGTAACTGTGTGGGTGGACACAATGGTATACATAATAATTATAATAACTAGGATTTTACGTATGATTGGAATCAAATTTAACAGTTCACAAATTATAGCCGTGGCTAGTTGACCCGCGCAACTTCGATTCCTTCCGCCTTCCTCGATAAATGGGCACCTATCTAACACTGGCAGAATTTTTCAAATCGGACCAGTAGTTCCTGAGATTAGCGCGTTTAAGCAAACAAACAAACTCGAAACAGCAGGATGCAACATTGCTGTACTAATAAATATGAAAGAGACATGACATAAATATCTTTTTAGGGTTCCGTACCAAAATGGTAAAAAGGAACCCTCATGGTGTGAGCTAAGTCTGTCCGTCTGTCACAGCTGGATATCTCAAGATCTACTAATGCTATCAATTTGAAGTTTGGAATAGTTTTAATGTCGTATGCTCAACTGTTTTGCAAATAAGAAAGAAATAAAAATTTATATATTTGTTTTGCAACAGCGACTGATAAGGGTTCTTAAAAATTCGAAATGGGGTATCGAAAGAGCGTTATTTGCACATTCTTAAACAATTCTTTTTTTAAGGTTTCTTTACTCAGCTGTCAAATCCTACTTCTTAAATTGTAACGAATATGGGAGCCCTTAACCTTTGACCGCCACTGTCGGCTATAGCCGACAAACGAAAAAGTGCCCAACACGCCACCGTCGGTTATAGCCGACAAGCAAACAACATAATTCGATTCATATATTCAAACTTAAATTGCGACGCTCACTACCACTAAAAACCACATCAAACCCAGCAGTTATTACGCTCAAATATGTTTTAACTCGACCGCATAAATCACTTTGATGTCATTGCATGTGTAATTAAATGATGCATCGATATTGAACTAATAATTTCTGCCGAATTATAGATAACTAGTGGACGTCACGCGGTTTCACCTGCGTAGTTCCCGTTCCCGTGGGATTACGGGGATAATATATAGCCTATGTTACTCCCTGATAATGTAGCTATCCAATGCTAAAAGAATTTTACAAATTGGTCCAGTAGTTTCGGAGCCTATTCAATTCAAACAAACAAATCTTTCTTCTTTATAACTAGTGGACGTCACGCGGTTTCACCCGCGTAGTTCCCGTTCCCGTGGGACTACGGGGATAAAATATAGCCTATGTTACTCCCTGATAATGTAGCTATCCATTGCTGAAAGAATTTTTCAAATCGGTCCAGTAGTTTCGGAGCCAATTCATTTCAAACAAACAAACAAACAAATCTTTCCTCTTTATAATATTTAGATATAGATATTAGTGTAGATTATTATAATTCATCATGTTTCCCACTATTTTGATGATAGTGTTGTGTATTCTGTGTAATGATGACAGGTTTATTTATGTCACATTCGGTTTTGCGGTTATAAGGCACTTGTCTCACCGCCGCGCCGACGATCAGCGGGTAGCGAGTGAAGCTAGAAACTAGTAACGATTTGGCGAGTAGAGAGAAGCGAGTGTGTAGTTCCGATCGTTTAGTCGCTCGGCTATAAGCGAGTACTATTGTGCGACGGCCGATTACTCGCACCACTCGCTCCAGCCCGCACTGTAGGTACAAATGACCGGCCAAGGCTTGTTAGAGTAATTTTCTCAAATAATGCGCGGAAATTAAAATACAATTACTTTTCTAAATAAATGACAAACAACGAATAGCAATCATTTTTCCCGCGTAAGTGTTCATTTGTTTCTTTTTAGGGTTCCGAAAAAAAGGAACCCTTATAGGATCACTCGTGTGTCTGTCTGTCTGTCTGTCTGTTCGTCTGTCCGTCCGTCTGTCACAGCCAGTTTTCTCCGGATCCACTGGACCGATTCTGTTGAAATTTGGTACACATATGGACTTCTATGACCCAAACACGGACGCGTTACGTAAATTATTAAATTTTTGGTATGGGGGTCACTTTTGGGGGTCAAACTAGAAAATTAAAAAAAAAGTTTTTTGAACAATATCGTGTGACATATCAAATTTTATTTTTTTCATAATTTTAAAATAAACGATTTGGAGTTATTCAAGAAATTAGACGAAAAATGACCACCCCCCCCCCCTTATCTCCGAAACTACTGAGCCAAAAATTTTGAAAAAAAAAATGAGATAATTGATCTTTACCTAAAGATTACAGGAAACCTATTAGAAGTCTGTAGTGTTAAAATAACATGTTAAAAAAATTAAATTCGTTCGGAACCCTTTGCACGCGAGTTTATTCAATAAACAGCTTTCTATGTATTTGCAAGCCAGTTCGAAATTTAAATAAAACCTTTGATAGTTTACCTTCTTGGTTGACATGTTTCGGAGTAAAAGGACGTTCCATTTTTAAATTACACGACAGATACGGGTTTACCAAGTAATTTATTTGGCCGCTAAGCCACGACAGATATGGATTTCCATACAACTTTTGCCGGCCACTGCTCGTATGTATTTGGTCAGTACAGCAATTTTGATGTATCTCGAAGAAGGTTCCAAGCATGTTTGAGAAAAACTTATGGTGTGTTTTAGAGTAAGCCACTTGAACTCAATTTAACTCAATTCTGCTTTTACACTAGAAACTGCGAATAATTTCTTATTAAAAATACCTGATTCATTTAGAGTCCAGCATTAAATTTTTTTACTTAATCGTCCAGACAATTCTGGCCATTACGGCCTTTCTCAGCTAAGATTAGCCATCGACGCTTGAGATATAGTGCACAAGTGTATGCGCAAACACAGTTGCACTCTCTTTACCTTTATTCTAGTATACTAATGTTATATACCAGTGATTTAACTAGGTTACAACTAAAGTCACAATACATCAATGTACCGTCATACTGCACATCTTTGTATTGTGCAATACTTGATGCCATCCACTGAATCATGCGCTAACTCAGGAAGTGGCAATTGCTTTAAATTGTCAATGTTATATCCTTGACTGCTACAATAGCAGTGGAGGTTGATGCAGTTTGTGACCCTTGACGTTGTGAATCTGATTTTTTTTTAAGGATGGTAACACGATTGTAGGCAATTTACTTGCGGCCGCAAGCGTGGCAGTCGAATATAGACTTCAATAGGATAGATGATTAAAAAAATCGATTTAGTCCGTCTGTTTATTATAAACTAGTTGACCCGCGCAACTTCGTCTGCTCTGCCCAGTAGTTCCTGAGATTAGCGCGTTCAAGCAAGTAAGCAAACAAACAAACAAACTCTTCAGTTTTATATATTTACTAGTTGACCCGCGCAATCTCGAAGAATTTTTCAAATCGGACCAGTAGTTCCTGAGATTAGCGCGTTCAATCAAACAAACAAATTCTTCAGCTTTATATATTAGTATAGATATATTATAAATACCAAAAAATATTGTACACGTTTCCTTTCTTTTGTCACGTAAACAAAAAACGATACAGTGCTTTGAAATTTCGCGCGATGTCACGCTTTGGTACACTTTTTACCTAAACGTGACAAGCCCCCATTCCTGCGGCTCTAAAAAGGCTACTTTAGCAGAATCATATTAGAATCATAATATTAACCACACAACAATCTGTCAAATTTCATTTTCATCTTTATCGCTAACGCATTAGGTTCAAGGTTGATTGGGAAAATTTGACAGTGACGGGTATCGTGGTGTGCTTTCTGATTTTGCTAAAGTGGCCGTTTTAGACCCCCTGATTTTTGATGCGTTTTTTTGTTCGTCAATTTTTATTGAGTTGAAATAGCAAAAAATATGTGTTCAATATTTTTTGTTAATCAATCTAACTGACGGACGATACTGAACGAGGATTATTTGTAAGTATCTAAAACACGTTAAAATTCAAAACGTAGTATCCTTTCGGCGAAAATATAGAGAAACTTGAGGTATTTTTGAAAGATTTAGACTGAGAATAGAATGAGAACGACTTTTAGAAATTTGTTTGTACATTTAGTTCGGTCCTACATATGTTTTTAACCGACTTCTAAAAAAGAAGGTGGTTCTCAATTCGACAGCGTATGATTCGATTTCGATGAATCTTTTTTTATATGAAAGGGTATGCTTCCGAGATGGTCCCATTGCCAGGATCTGATGATAGAAACCCTGAGAAATCGAGGGTAACTCTCGAAAATTGTAGGCACGCATTTGATAAAACCTTGATATTCGTGTGTATATCGGGTGATACTACAGAACAATGAATGCTTGGATCAGACCTGATGATGGAGATGAGTCAAGGGAACTCCACATCGCATGTAGGAACTACCAAGTGTTTGGGTTTATTTGATTCGTATTGACAAGACCTTTACACCAAAAGCACTAAGTAAGTTTTATTAAATAAGCCCCAGTTCATAACATAA
Organism: Lacanobia wlatinum; assembly: GCA_947578705.1. Lineage (NCBI taxonomy): Eukaryota > Metazoa > Arthropoda > Insecta > Lepidoptera > Noctuidae > Lacanobia > Lacanobia wlatinum. The sequence continues at coordinate 2,612,772 of OX388046.1, read as the reverse complement.
CATCACGCCTGTGAATGGGTACGCAGGTATCACTAAAAAGTAAAAAATAAAAAACTTTTTTACAAAAATATAACCGACTTCCAAAAACAAAACACTACAAAGTATAAAATAACTTAAATTTCGGAAGTCGGTGTCAAAAAACGAAATATCCAACAACACCTTTTGTTTTTGGAAGTTGGTTATATTATTTGTAAAAAAGTTGTTTGAAAGATTCAGACTGAAAATGGAATGCGAACGTCTCATAGATTTTTTTTTGTACGTTTAGTTTGGTTCTACGTATGTTTTCTTTATCGAATCCATAAAGAAAACTTTTCAAGTCAACTCAGTTCGGTTACTGGAGCGAAGGATCTCTCCTCAAGTTGTTTGACTTTCGTGTTGGATTACTCAGTATTTTGTATCGACCTGAAATGGCATTTGAGCCTTTAAGGTTTAGCAATCAGAACCACACGTAAGGCACACCAACGACATATTTACAGTTCCCATCACCGTTGTTTACCCCTCCGAAGTTAGGTTTTAGTGATGACCGCGCAGGTGCAATCGCGTAAACAAGTGTTACGTACCTAGAATATATTTTTGAATATACGTATTATATTATAAACAAGTAACAAAGACTACCAGTAACAATAACAATATCAAAAAGTAACACCACAAATACGTACACCACAAAAACACACAAAAAAAAACAAACCGAATAGTAAGAAATAACCAAAATAATTAATTAAAAACAATAACTATGTGTAACACTTTTCGCATCAACAGTCGTATTGCATTGAGCAAGCGGGTCACACGTATGCATCGAACGTATGAGATGCTATTACACCCGCCATCTAGCGCGAAAACGTGCATGCGCGACCTACCCACGCATGCGCTGTCATATGTTTTTTTTTTCAAATTGACATCCTGCACAGTCGATTGTGACGTACTTCGCGGAGGTAAACGTGCGTGACGGGAACTTTACAATCATAGCAATAACAAGCGATCACATTCTGTGTAAATACGTCACTTATAGGTATGCAAAACATTCTCAATGAAAGATTAACAATTTGTAGTTAATTTAAAAAATAGTATTCGACCTAACTGTAACTGTTTCTAAGTCTTTTTTTCTCCACAGGGTGGCTACGCAACAGTAGGTCGCGCCCCCCGCGGCCCGCTGGCGTCCGCCGGCGCGCCCGCCGTCATAGACCCTCCCCCCGCAGACCCCGAACAGCAGCTACGTTACGAGAACGACAGGCTTAAGCTGGCGTTGGCACAGAGGTTAGTTACTAAACAAATTATGTGACAGTTGTTTGACAGTTGCTCTGCAGTTGTGCCACAGTTGCGCAACAGTTGCTCTAGATTTGCATAATTAAGGGACTTTGTTAATGGATGTGGTACTTACAGCTAAGAAGCTGTTAAGCAGCAAAAATAGGTTTAGTTAAATTCTTTGGACAGGTTCTTTCACAAGAGTGAAAGAACCTGTCCAAAGAATTTAACTAAACCTATTTTTGCTGCTTAAATACCGCTGCTGCGCTCCTGTTTTAAGAAACTGGATGCCGGTGTGATTGCACCAGATAAGATACTTCAGCTTTGTCTTTGTGATCTATAGTGTTTTCGGTGTTACAATCTATAGCCGGCAGCGATTATATACTGTCCCGAATGGCCGTTGGCTTTTTGTCCTCTTATAAAAGCTGCGCAACAGTTGCGCAGCACATAGTGATAGTAGGCCCTGTTTAGAATGGAAAGTGGGTACGCGACAGTGGGGCGTGCGCCACGCGGTGCGATGGCCCCCAGCGGCCCCCCAGCAGTCATCGATCCGCCGCCGCCCGAGTCCATCGAACAACAGCTGCGCTACGAGAACGACAGGCTCAAGCTCGCTCTCGCACAAAGGTAAGTAGCGCAGCAGTAGCGCGATAGTTGCCCGAGTTTTTGTTGCCGTCTCCGTTGCTTAGCTACTTCGTTGCAGATTTTTTTTGGTTTTTTGTTTTCTGCGTTTTTTGTTGAGCAGCTTATTCTAAAAGCACGGCGAGAAACTACGTTTTGTAGATTTCAGCTTGCTTTTCGCACCATACACAAAAAAGGTGAGTTTATTTATTTACCATTTGGTTTTAATGCTTACGTACTCCTACTAGCTTACGGGAATTTTTTAAATATCTAATTGGCGTGTAATTTATTATTAAAAGACATTATATTGGAATGAGAATTAAAAAAAGGAACAGTATTTACAACAATAAAAGTTTTATTCAATTGCAAGAGTTTTGTACAACACTTAAAACTACAAAACAGAACAATATACAGTCAGGCCTTAACTATAACGAAACGTAACTCCTTACCGCGTCACTAATAAATAATTAATACAATCCGTTAGCCACTCATTACAACACACTACTATTAATTATATTCTTAATGAGTATGCTACGAATATCACACGTCATTTTTGCCCTTTTAAATTGACATGCGTAAAATACATGTCATTTTATGCAAAGTTTCGTTACTCTTTGTTAAATTTGCTTAACTTTTTGTTAAAGTAGCGCAACTCTTTGTTAAAGTGACGCAACAATTTTTAAAAGTCGCGCAACTTTATCTTAAAAATACATGGTCTAATACGCAATCATTTTAACATTGAGCATAGTTTTTGTAATCCAATTTCATGATCGAATAAGTCCGTTATACATTGCCTAGTTAGCATAAACATTTCATATCACACCCTTACAAATCCAGCAATGTATGTAATTAGTTTTAGTCAGTTTTTAATTCAGATAATTCTTGAAATCTTAACGTAATAATCTAACTTATAAATAGGGCTATATTAAAGCATTTAAAAATCTTAGTTTCGATATTGCAAAGCTATTTGGATTACAAATTATTGGGTGTCAGCCCATCGTTGCATTTAGAACCTTAAGAAGGGTAATCAAGGCTTACATTAGCTTTGAAAACAAGATGTAACATGTCCTTTTTTAGCTGCAGGTAAATATACACATTTTGCGTACGAATGTATGTTGTTAAAATTCATGTTTATGTATATTTAGGGCAATTATTTTGGTAAATAAGTGTATCGAATATTTTGAGAATGTTATGTTGTTGTGTAGTATGAATAAATCGAAGATATTGTGGCGTTTCCACTCCAATAGAGTTAGTAAAATAATGATATGAGACATCACTGAATAATATTTGATACATTTTTACAATAGCATTTTTTTAAGTTTGTTATTCAGAAATACGAGCGTTACGATGTTCATAAATTACGGTTAAAACCAATTTTCAAATACTTACTATTTCGATAGTATAAAGAACTCCGTTAAGTCATGTCCACCATAGACCTATAGAGCTGAAATACTGCCAGTCAAACCTGTTGCCTCGGCAATCATCGCATTTCCGAATACAAACGAGTTTTCATCCCATTTTTAAAATAAATTACATTAAGTTAAAAGAGTAATAACAACTGTTATTATACGGCAAGTTGATTAAGAATGTCCGGTCTGCACCAAGTATAAAAGGCAACTTATAGAAATCCGACGACTGACGTAACACGAAGTTTGCCGATGCACACAAAACAAAAGACGATCTAGAAAAAATAACACATACATTCATAGACAAGTTACCAGCAGTAATGATCGCCTATGTATCAGTTAGTGTTCAAATCCTCCAGCTATAGGCACGAATCCCTCATCGAAGTGGCCGAAGTCGTGCTGATAATGTACGGGCTCGTGCGCCGGCTTCGCTTCATACTCGTGCGCCGGCTTATGCTCGTACTCTTCGTGGTGTTTGGGCGTCCCGATCTTGTGGACTACGGCGTTGAAGCCGTTCTTGTCGTCAGCTTCGTATTCCACTACACGTTTTGTTCCGTCTGTTTCTACCAGGGTGTAGGTGCCTGGAATTGAAACGGAGGTGTTATTAAGAGGAGCTCGTGGCAATACTTGGCGAGTTTGGCCTGTGGATGGGTGTCCATCTTAACATACCGCGATTCTTCCGTGCCTCGGAAAGTACTGTAGATCTTGTAACAGTCGTTACCCAACATAATTGGTAACTGCCTGCGTGGTAGTGGTTTAGGCGTTTGCCTTGTGACCCGTGGGTTCGATTCCCACGGGAAGCATACTTTGTAAAGTTGTTTTCTAGTTTGGCTAAGACATTGCAGGCTTGAATCACCTGATTGTCTGAGAAGTCGGTTAGTAAAAAGATGATTCCGTGCTTCGGAAGGCACGTATAAGCCGGTGGTCCCGGCCGCCAAATGGCGGTCGTCAAATAAACCATGTCAGAGGCCCTTGAGGCGGTTTAGACATTCTGACACTAGGGTGTGTGGGGTAAGAAGAAGAAGAAGATAGTTGGGAAAAGGCTAGACTAGAATCTGTATTCATTGAGAAGTGATATTGATTTAGCACAATGGTGCCGGTCCACAGCGGCCTATGGTTAAGCTAAAATGTTGGCGGGATATTCCACTGCGATTACAGTCCACGCAAAAGGGGTTTTTCAGTCAATTAAGCCAAAAACCCTCTTTTTGACTTAATTGACTGAAAAACCGCTCAACTTCGGAATTAAAGATAATAAGCTTCATTATTTTCAAGTGGATGGTTAACTCCTTAGATTGGCCCCGAAAGTGGCTACGTTAATTGCATCATCGGTGACATTAATTAAATCCCCCAAATTACAGGTGCATGGGCACTTGGGACACTCGAACGTGCCAATATTTGTATGCCCTACAAATAAATTTGCCAGGTCTGGCTGTTTGTATATGTGTGCTTATATTTTTGTAAACGCACTCACGATACAATCAGGAATGATGATATCCGCAAGAGAACCAAGGTTACCGACATAGCCCGAAGGATCGCCAAACTAAAGTGGCAGTGGGCAGGGCACATTGCTCGCAGAACAGATGGTCGATGGGACCGAAAAGTTCTTGAGTGGCGACCGCGTACCGGAAGGCGTAACGTTGGCGCGGCCGAGACACAAGGTGGACCGATGACCTGGTGAAGGTCAGGACCGGTCGTTGTGGCGACGCTTGGGGAAGGCTTATGTCCAGCAGTGGACGTCTTTCGGCTGATATGATGATGATGACTCACGATACAAGAAAAGCTTATTTTGGGGGTAACGTTTTAAAAAAACATATTCCTGACATTTTTGCTTAGTACAAATAGATATTCAAAGTACCCATTTGTTTTTAATATTGAGTAGAAAATACTAAACTATTAACAACAAGGCTAGGTTATAACAAAATCGACGATGTAAATTTATAAACTAAATAAAAGCGAGTGACCTTGCCGCAACCCATAAAAGGTTTTGCATAGAATTTCCTTATCTTACCTAAAATAAAATTTTAAATAAGTCGCACTGCCTCCTTCATTTCCTTTAAAGTTTCCGCTGGGGGAAGAAAACTACATCTACCGTCCTATACGTATACATTATCCGTGTCCTTTTCTCGAATATATTGGGTTCGACTTCTAGTAGAACTATAAACAGCTGAGTACCAGCACTGGATAACACGGTATCCCTTGCCAGGGCTAGTGCCAGATTTCCAGGCTTCTCATTACCCTTAAATAAAATGATCGAAATGAATGATGAATGAATGACGAAAGATCTATAAATGAAGACCGGGACCAACGGCTTTTCGTGCTTTCCGAGTCATGGATGAGTCTGTATGAAAAGATGGTCACCCATCTTCATCAGGTTGTCAAATTCTTGGGCTTCTGACTACCCGTAACGACCTTCATATAGACCCGTAACTAGCAGACCCGCGCAACTTCGTCTGCGTCGCATGTTTAATTAATGCTCCGCTTCTTTTGGTCGTAGCGTGATGTTATATAGCCTATAGCCTTACTCGATAAAAAGCATATCCAACACTAAAATATTATTTTTATTCGAATCAATAGTTCCTGAGATTAGCGCGATCAACCCAACAAACTCTCCAGCTTTGTAATATTACTAGTTGTCCCGCGCAACGTCCTCTGCTCCGCTCCTATTGGTCTTAGCGTGATGATATATAGCCTATAGCCTTCCTCGACAAATGAGCTATTTAACACTGAAAGAATTTTTCAATTTGAACCAGGTATTCCTGAGATTATCGCGTTCAAGCAAACAAATAAACTCTACAGCTTTAAATATTAGCATAGATAGATTTAAATAATATGAATACTTAACTTAACATGGCCATAGTTATCATGTAATAACAGGTCGACACCATAATGAGAGTATTGTAATAGGTAGTTCATGTTAGTAGCTGATCGCCATAATAAAACAATGCTCAATTAGCCGTACAAGTATGAGCTTCCCGACCAGCATATTAAGTCGTGATTCATATAATTTATTGCTCATCTTTATTGAGTTAGTCAGAGGAGGTTAATGTTTCTACAAGTATCAGGGTACTCCCGTGCAATTGAATTCGGATCTCATAATATATGAACGATCGAATTTGTTTGCAGTTTTGAGAAATGGTCATGAGATTCACAAACGATTTTCTTACGTCTACAGGATTACTGTGTTTGCGTTTTCTTCAAAGCATTTTGTAATGTATGCAAATGCTGCATGTCTGATCTGTTAAATCTGTGCATTTTAGGTTGACGTGAAATAGCTTTTAAGCTGGGCGGGGACTGGTAGCAAGGCTTTTGTACTGAAGTGACTGCATATTAATGAGGCAGTGGTAATTACGAGTTTATGGCAATAGATTTAGATGAACTTTTTTTCAGCAAGACATCTACTAGACTTATAGTTGCTTATAACATCCACGAGTTCGTATGTCCTAGAGTCAGTACGCCAAGCGAATTTCTGGTTACCTATCGATCAGTCTCTTCACTACATGTACAGAATTATTGGTTGAGTGAGTCCCTTCAAATGAAATGTTCTAGAGCTAATATGCAACAATTTGATACCGGTTACGTGACTAAATGGAGTGTTTTCAAGTAATCTAGTTTCTGATCTTTGCTGCTTAAGTGTAATACTGAAAATAAGGTCTATTTAAAGCTTAGGTCTTACCTTTGACCTTGTCACCGTCCCTGGTCTCCCAATGCTCCTTCTGGTCGCCTGTGTGAGGGTCTTTCACGGAGTAGTCGAATGAGTACTTAGGATGCGCCTGGAAAGCACAGTAATAGGGTCACTGAGAGAGGGTGTGCGTACAGAAACTAAAGTGATCAGAATGGACGCCATGAAATAATGGAAATTAAGTTTAGTATGGACGACTATGGTGCCATGATCCACCGCATAGGCCCAGTGCGTCAGTAGACGCAAGACTAGTAAGTCTTGCGACATCCTAGATAGAAGTGTTCGATGATATGTTTCAGGCCTGCCGGTTGTTAAAAATTTTTCTCCATCATCCACCACATTTTTTTTGCTGCTAGGGAAAAATTCAATAGATTTGCACTTAATGTGGTTTGGACCAATCTCGATTATACCTAATTGAGTGGACTGCTGTGGACTGCTCCCAATTTCCACAGATTCCAGGAGGATTCAGGAGTATTTTTAACATTATTTAGACAGAACTTGCAAGAAACTCCTCAAAGACAGTCCAAATTACAGTTAGGTCTGGTTCGACTGCTACTCACGCGGTAGTCCAGCTCGTACTCCTCTCCATGGTGCTCGTCCAGACTCTGATGCTGGTGCAGATGTAACGGCGCCCTGTGGTGGTAGTTCTGTACTGCGCCACCAATCACAGGTGTCACCTGTCTAGAACCTCAGGTCAGGCTGCTACTCACGTGTTAGTCCAGCTCGTACTCCTCTACGTGGTGCTCGTCTAGGCTCTGATGCTGATGCATCTGTACCGGCGCCTTGTGGCGGTAGTTCTGTACTGTACCACCACTCACAGATGTCAGCTGTCTAGAACCTCGGGTCAGACTGCTACTTACGTGGTAGTCTAGCTCGTACTCTTCTCCATGGTTCTCGTCCAGGCTCTGATGCTGATGCAGCTGCACCGGCGCTTTGTGGTGGTAATTTTGTACTGCGCCACCACTCACATATGTCACCTGTCTAGAACCTCAGGTCAGACTGCTACTCACGTGTTAGCTCAGGTCGTACTCCTCTCCATGGTGCTCGTTCAGGCTCTGATGCGGATGCAGCTGCACCGGCGCCTTGTGGTGGTAATTTTGTACTGCGCCACCACTCACAGATGTCCCCTGTCTAGAACCTCAGGTCAGACTGCTACTCACGTGGTAGCTCAGCTCGTACTCCTCTCCATGGTGCTCGTTCAGGCTCTGCTGTGGATGCAGCTGTACCTGCGCCTTGTGGTGGTAGTTCTGAACTAGAACCTCAGGTCAGACTGCTACTCACATGGTAGTCCAGCTCGTACTCCTCTCCATGGTGCTCGTCCAGGCTCTGATGCTAATGCAGCTGCACCGGCGCCTTGTAGTGGTAGTTCTGTACTGCGCCACCGCTGACAGAATGTCACCTGTCTAGAGCCTCAGGCAGACTGCTACTCACATGGTAGTTCAGTTCGTACTCCTTTCGATGGTGCTCGTTCAGGCTCTGATGCTGGTGCAGCTGTACCGGCGCCTTGTGGTGGTAGTTCTGTACTGTGCCACCACTCACAGATGTCACCTGTCCAGAGCCTCAGGTCAGACTGCTACTCACGTGGTAGTCCAGCTCGTACTCTTCTCCATGGTGCTCGTCCAGGCTCTGGTGCTGGTGCAGCTGCACCGGCGCCTTGTGGTGGTAGTTCTCGTAGCCGCTGTACTCGTCGCCGTACTGCGCGACCACTGACGCGACCACCAGGAGGAGGGGTAAGGCTCTCTGAAAACAAAGACAATTCATGGTCAGATGGTGCTTTGGTGTTTAGATTTAAATTTTGAAATTGCAAGCTTTTGTTTGGTTTAAAAGACGGATTTAAAACTTCTGATGTTTTATCGGTGGTTTACCTGTCCGTTAACGCGATTGTGTATTTAGTGGTTAATGGACAGATAAACGCCCGATAAAGTACCTGACAAACCGGGCATTAGTGTTTGAAATGACAAAAATATCCAAATTTCAGCTTTCTAAGTCTTACTGGGTTTGGCTTAGACCTTGATATACAGTTACAACAAACGATTTTATAAATATGACCTTCGGGGTAACTTTAAAGTAACTGGCAATAAAATTGATTAGTTACAGCGGTTATCAGCTCCTCAATTTTCAATAAAATCAATCAAAACTTATTCCCTTTACGTGATTCACCAAAAATCTGCTATAATTTTATTAAGCTGAAACAATAACTCAATAATCTCCCGACTCGGTGTCTAAACGCGAAACGCATTACCCTGATTTAGCGTTAAAATAATCGGGTAAACATTTTCAGTATGCCTGCCAATATGGTTCGTTCAGGGAAATTATGGTGAGGTGATTTTAAAAGTGGTGGAGGAATGTTTGGTTTTGTGGGTAGTATGGATATAGTTTCTCAGGTGGTGAGTTATTATTTGACTAGACTTAAGGCACCCATTATGCGATAGGTTTTGCTATCAGTTTAACCCCAGTCAAGGCTTTGACAGACGGATAACCTATCGTGTAATACAGTGATTGATGGTTGCATGAATTTGATTGACGAACACTTGAATTTTTCGTTAGTCACGAGTTTTAAGTGAATGGATCTGTTTTGATGCTTTTTTTTATTTGTGATGGGTTTGCTCTTGACTCTAGTCTAGGTCAGAGATGACAGAGACAAAGTCTACGATGGAGCGAGCTTACCCAGAAGGAGCCTGTGCACTCTAACTTTGAAGAGATTAGGGTTGTAAGCGTTTGGAAACACAGACGCAGGCAGAGTTCCATTCCTTTGCTGTGCGCATTATAAAAGACGTTTGGAAGCGCTTGGTGCGAATTGGTGGAATAGCAACAAGGTAGGGATGGTAAGATGCAGTGGTAATAGTTCAGTCCTGGTCCTTTTCGAATCCCATATTTCACCCAATATTATATCGTCGCGTATTTAAGAATGAATTCCATCACTCACCGTCAGTCATTCGTAATTCATGGAATTTTGAATTTAGTGACGCTTCCTTGAGCATGTAATGGACGCCTTAGGTCAAGGGTTAGAGAGAGCCTTTCTTTGCGACTTCGTTCCTGTAGCCTATTCCAGAAGATCAGTTTCTTTTTTCTTGGATTAAAAGAAGCCTACGTAAATAGCCTTATGTAAATACCCGGTTGCTTTGCTAGGTAGGCCGCTGCAAACACAATTTGGCGAAATGGGGTTTTATAGGCCCATCGGATACCTAATGCTAGTGCGATCAGACTATGAGCCACACGTTGGAGTGCCCCCAGTGTTCATACACTAGTACTACCTAATTATTAAACTAAGAAGTTAATTTGAATGCCATCGATGCTGCAATTAACGTAGCCACCTACTGCAACAAATCTAAAGCGTTAACCATCAACTTGAAAAGAAGATCATTTTTTCTGTCGAATGAACTTCAAATGATAGGTTTGCGCTAAGTTGAAACCTTAGAACAACCTAATCGAACTTGCAAGATAGCTATTGCTCCGGCAGACAGACACTGATGCGACATAGGACGACAATGCGTCAATCACTTAAAAAAATTGAGTCTACAGAAACACTTAGATGTGTTATCTGTAGATCAATTTCCATTATAAAAAGTTGTCGCACTGCCACATCGCCCCTGTCTCTCAGAATCTTAACTGTTCACGACATTTTAATTTGAACAGTTTCCGAAACCGGCGCTCAGTGACAGGAGATGAGATACCCACACGTGATACGTAGGTAGTAACAGGAATAATATTTTTGGAAATTAATTCATGAGATACCGGTAAATAAAGAATTTTACTCCTAATAATGCTTCCAAAAATACTTTCATTGTCCGTACAGCTAAGGAGTGAGATTCACGGCCGAAGTCTGTTTCCTGATAGCTACAACTTGAGGTCTTTAAGGCTTGTATACATGCCAATGATCTTGTGCATATAAACGGAGCTAACTACTCCTCTACGCGCCACTCCGCTACCCGTATTTTTAATTTATTATAAAAAAATTACACATTTTAAAAAAGTAACAAAACCAAATTATTTTCGTTTGTATTGCATAGCAGTAGATTTTTTTTTTTTACTTTTGTTAAAAAATAAAGGAGAAAAATGGTTTCATCTCAACGATTTGGAGGTGATTTGGTGATTTTTTTTCTTATTATGTGATACCGATACATAAATAATTCTGGCTAAACCAAATGACGTACCATATCATGTAGATTACTACCTATTTTTTCAGATGTAATTTCTCAGTAAATGCCGACGAAAAGTTGCTTCATCTGCACGCTGTTTTTAAACATTTCTCGAGAGAGCAGCCTTAAGTCAAGAGTGATAGGTTACTTCTAGGCAAGCGTTCTCCATCTTCGACCACATCGTCGCTAACCATCAGATGAGGTTGTGGTGAAACGCGAGCCTTTCAATCAACACATATAAAATTCTTCCGTTACTGATTGATTGAGTGACTGAGTGACTGGCAGACAACGCACAGCCGAAACTACTGGTCGTAGAAAGCTGAAATTTGGCATGTAGGTTCCTTGGGGAATAGGAGAGCACTAAGAGAGGATTTCCCGAAATTTTAACGGGATCGGAAAAAAACGAGATACGCGCGTATGAAGTCGCGGGCAAAAACTAGAAGATACATAAATACATTTCAAACATACCCCAATAGTATGAAAACGAGGGATTTTTACGACGTTTACGTATTGGTTAATCCGTCACCCGCGAACGGTTGAACAGATATATTCGTAAAAGGGTTATGTATGACTTTATCTGTACTTCGTCGCTCATGTCTCTGAATAAAATATGGGTAGGGTTTCGCCGAGATTTAGGTGTACGAAGCTGGGATTGGCTAAGTCTTGAATAAATGTAAAAGGCAAAACTATACAGTTTTTTGTTATCTATACTTCTATACTAATATATAAAGCTGAAGAGTTTGTTTGCTTGAACGCGCTAATCTCAGGAACTACTGGTCCGATTTGAAAAATTCTTTCAGTGTTAGATAGCCCATATATCGATGAAGGCTATATGCTATATATCATCACGCTAAGACCAATAGGAGTGGAGCAGACGAAGTTGCGTGGGTCAACTAGTAACTTATATGTGGCCGCAAGCGTGGCAGTCGAATATAGACTTCAATAGGGTAGATGACTAAACAAATCTATTTAGTCCGTCTGTTTATTACCAAAAAATATTGTACACGTTTTTTTTTTTTGTCACGTAAGCAGACGATGTTGCGTAGGTCGACTAGTTCTGATATGTATAGATTTGCTAACTATTGAATATTTCCAATTTAAAAGGCTATTGCGGGATTGTTCGGAAGAGTTACCGAGGGCCTGGAACGCAAAAGGCATTTGGAGGAACAGGGGCGGAGTTTACTCAGCAAGAGTCTGACGCTCCTGCTCGCTCCGCCCGAGCGAAAGCTAGTATGCCCGCGCCTCCGCTCTCCGTTTCTACAGGAAATGTGTATTTTTCCGTGCTAATATGTTAGATTAGCACTATCGCTGGCACTCAGCGATAATTAAGTGTAGCTTCCCATCAGTGCAAGAATTTTCATAATCTGAATCTGATTTCCAAGTAACTTTCATAGACAAAAATAAAATCAAATAAATACATAATTAATTTGACTTCTTTTTAGGGTTCCGTACCCAAAGAGTAACCAACGGAACCCTATTACAAGCCTCCGCTGTCCGTTCGTCTGTCCATCTGTCCGACCGTCTTGTCTGTCTGTCAGCGGGCTGTATCTCAAGGACTGTAATAGGTAGACAGTTGAAATATTCACAGATTGTATATTTCTATTGCCGCTATAACAACAAATGATAAAAATATGGTTTATGGTACGGGGCCCTTCGTGTGCAAGACCGACTTGCACTTGGCCGGTTTTTCCGAAAAAAAAAAAACGGAACCGTTATAGGATCACTCGGGTGTCTGTCTGTCTGTCCGTCTGTCTCAGCCAGTTTTCTCCGGATCCACTGGATCGATTCTGTTGAAATTTGGTACACATATGGACTTCTGTGATCCAAACACGGACGCGTTACGTAAACCATTAAATTTTTAGTATGGGGGTCACTTTTGGGGGTCAAACTAGAAAATTAAAAAAAAAGTTTTTTTGAGCAATACCGTGTGACATATCAAATGACAAAGGGCTTACTGTGAGGGTTTTAATTATATTTTTTTCATAATGTTAAATGGTTTTGAAGTTATTCAAGAAATTAGACGAAAAATGACCATTCCCCCTTATCTCCGAAACTACTGAGCCTAATATTTGGAAAAAAAAAATGGAGATAATAGATCTTTACCTAAAGATTACAGGAAAAAATATTAGAAGTCTGTAGTGTTAAAATAACATGTTAAAAAAAATTGTTCGTAACCCATTTGCACGCGAGTCCGACTCGCACTTGGCCAGATTTTTTAATATTAGTTTAGATTGAACATGTTTGAGATGAATCTTTAAAATATTGTTTTACAATTATGCGCAAGTAGTAAACTACTATAAAGCTAGCTCTAACTGAACTTCTCTTGATTTTCTCTAGTATTAGAAACGGATATTTATTTCCAATTTCTCCTATAAACCCGTTAGCCAGCAATAAATCGTGTCCTCATTTTTCTCTACCATTTTTAATACTAATATTATAAAGAGGAAAGATTTGTTTGTTTGTTTGTTTGAATTGAATAGGCTCCGAAACTACTGGACCGATTTGAAAAATTCTTTTAGCATTGGATAGCTACACTATCAGGGAGTAACATGCTATATATTATCCCCGTACTCCCACTGGAACGGGAACTACGCGGGTGAAACCGCGTGACGTCCACTAGTTTTTAATAAAATTGATAACAGCGCAGCAGGGTTTCCGTGTAATTTCCTATCGAAGAATTATCTCAAGAACATTTGAATCAATATTCTATCCCTTCGAGTTTTCAATAGAACTGCAAGGAAATTATCTATACAAGGTGACATTCTGTTCAATTAAAAAAAAAAAAAACAGACGGTGGTGCGCGTATTGACTTCTAGCCCAGATGCTAATAGGTGGTGGTAAATAGATGCATTAAGAGGAAATGCTGGCGGCGAGACTTTGTATGTAAAAAGTCATAATTCGAGGTTTGGCTCTCGACTGTTTTGTCCTCCAATATTGGACCGATTTAAAAGATATTTCACAAACTGAATAAGACGGATGAATACTGTGTCTCTAGGTTTCCTTTTTTGATTAATAGTCGCCAAATTTGTATACTAGGGCTCTGTTGACAGCAATTTATCGGACAATTTTGAGCATATTGCGAGAGTACTAGTGCTTATTCGGTTAATAAATCATCAAAAAGGAAAACATAGGGACACAGTATATATCCTTCTTATTCAGTTTGTGAAATATCTTTTAAATCGGTCCAATATTGGAGGAGAAAACAGTCGAGAGCCAAACCTCGAATTATGACTTTATACATACAAAGTCTCGCCGCCAGCATTTCCTCTTAAGTCCACCGCAGGCAGCTAACTTGCAACTACTTTTAAACAATGTTGTGTGTCTGCTGAGTAGACAATTATTGTACAACACACTCGTAAGTATGTCAAAAGCTTAAAAAATATAATACACACATTAGAAAGAAACTTTGGCAGTGCTGTGGAAAAATTAATATTTTTGCCTGTATACCGAATAACTTTATAGGGACCGTGCACAACGTTGACTATGCCATCTAGTGTCGCATATTTGAAGTTTTAAGGGTCAGAATACTTGACATTGACGCTTCTGTGCTGCCACCTGTAGTTCTTGCACGCTCAGTTTAGGGGAAAGTGCACGAAGTAGACTGTGCCATCTAGCGTAGCTATTTCGAGTTTTATAGTTATATCCTTGACAGTGACATTTCTGTGCTGCCACCTATAGTTTCTGCACGCTCCCTATTGACTTTACATACAGTTTGAATAAATAAAGTTGTCAGGTTTTCAGGGTAAAGTTGAGTTTGCCCAATATTCAACTGCGAATTCTTAATTCCGAAAGCGAGGGAGACGGTATCCATGAGCATTTGTCCTTAAGGGGGTAAAATTATACAGTCTTAGAAATCAACAACTTCTCTGAAATTTCGAAAAATAAGTTCTTCCTACATTTTTTTTTTTCTTAAATCAGAGTTGGTTCTTAAGTAATACTGGCTGATATTCATCCGTATCTACTTTTACCACTTAAAACATTACCAAGGAATTAATTGTCACCCTGTATTCAAAGTCGACCTACTTGCTCGCTTTCAAGCGAATCAGAACTAACAGTTGTCGTAAGTTAAACTTAGTTTAACTGTTACCGAACGTTGATTAGCTTATATAACTCGCGGTGAACGACATTGTTTGTAGTTTATCGATTCTCTTGTTAAAATGCTAACGATTGCTTGATTGGTATTGGTAAGCTGTTTACTGGTTTTATATAAACTAATAATTTGAAAATATAGAGGTGGAAGAGTTTAGTTTGCTTTTTTTATTATTGACTAGCTTCTGCCGCGTGATCCCTAGGCAACATACTCCGGGAATATATATAGCCTGTGTGTTATTCCAGACTATATAATCTACCTCTGTGCCAAATTTCATGAAGATCTTTCAGGCGTTCTGACGTGAAAGAGTAACACATACATCCATCCTCACAAACTTACGCATTTATAATTTTAGTAGGATAATTTTAGCCGTATGGTGTCGGCCGGTGCCGTATGGTGCCGTAAAAGAATAATTCCATCCCATCACCTCCCGTGGGTGTCGTACGAGGCGAGTAAGGGACTCGTCAGAGAATGGGCAGCAGCGTTCTCTGTAAACCTCAACACCATACACTGCGATTGCCAACTCGCCTGCCAAGCGTGGCGATTATGGCAAACCCCCCCCCCCTTTGGGGGAGACCTATGTACAGCAGTAGACGTCTTTCAGCTGTTATGATGATGATGAGTAGGATAATTGTAATATTAGTAGGGTTGACTCATGTTTGATAACTGTCGAGTAGTATGGCCGATGAGATTTTTATAAGTACAGATTCTTTTACAGAAATTAAATTCGCCGATACAAAGCTACATTATGGCTGAGTGTTCAAGGCTACTTTTTGTTCTGGAAAATGCATTGTTCTTCTGGAATAAGCCCGGCAAGCGAAGCCGCGAGATCAAGCTAGTACTAAGAAGAATTTTGTTACATCTAAGTAACAATCAAAAAGAAATGTCAATTACAAAGTTACCAGAGAATTAATCTTTTATGAAATCGCTGACCCAATTCTGTCTTATTTTAAAAGCTAACGAACTTTTTACCGACGAAATTGCAATTTTTCGCGAGTTCGAAAATCCGGGTTATATTATAAATATTGTTTTTTCTCGAATATACTTCACAAAGGTGCCGCCTGGGCTTGGTAACTCGATACGAGAGCCAATAATCCTCTCGGAGACATGAGATGGCAGTATTGAGCAGATTATGTGCGAACGTAGACAGGGTACAGAGGATTGAAATAGGCATAAAGTACAGAACAGTATGTAATTGGTAGGTACTTGCCTTCCTTTTAAAATTATAGTCTATGTGTTACTTACTCTGTTAGATAAGCTATGTTACTGTAAAATTTCATCGAAGTCCGATTAGTACATTTGAGTGAGTTTTTACTGTTGATAGGCATACGTTTGACCACTATCTCACCTGATGGTAAGCGATGATGCGGTCGAAGATGGAGCACGTTTGCCTAGAAGTAACCTATTCAATCGTTGACTTAAAGACTCCCAGGTTGTAGCTGTCAGGAAACACAGACTCTGGCAGGGAATTCCACTCCTTAGCTGCACGCACAATGATTGTGTTCCCAAAACGTTTTGTGCGTGAGGGTGGGATGTCCACCATGTACCGGTGGTGCATCCATACGTCGAAATACTAAAAAACATCCATTCATCATGCATCCTCACAAACTTTCACATTTAAAATATCAGTACGATAAGATTTAGATTACAAAGAATGACTATACAGATTTGCAAATTCATCGTTATCCCATATGCTTAACTGGCAACCATTCGACATTACATACATACGAGAAAGCACAGCTCACTGCACAGAGACGTAACTTAAATTAGATAACGTAATCAAACTAAACTTTGTTACCCAATATGTCATCATCGAAAGCCTTCGTTATTTGTAGCTCCGTTATAACGTTATTCGCGAGTCATCATGATCTGCCTAGCCTTTTCACAACTATATTAGGATCGGCTTCCAGTCAAACCGGAGTCAGCTGATCACCAGTATTTACCGTGGAGCGCACAACTCACTAACTGGGTAACACGATACTTCTTGACAGGACTAATGTCAGGTTTTCCGCTTTCTGACAATCCATAACGACTGCCAACGATTTACACATGATGGGTCCTGCCGGGACTTTCCTGATTAATTTCGTTACGGGATCCAAGACAGTTGAATCGTTTCTCCGGGACTCGTCGGGCTTCATTGGCTCGGCGCTTTTCTGGTGGTCGCCACTGTTGATTCTGGCTTGCAGGAGTGGTTGGGAATGTGTGGCGGGCTTGTCCCATTTAAAAAAAGCCGGGACCAACGGCTTAACGTGCTTTCCGAGGCATGCAGGAATCTCGGTATCGACGGTCACCCATCCAAAAATCAACCTCGTTAAACGTTGCTTAACCTTGAAGACCGATCCGTGCGCCTGTTATTATTTAGCCACGGGCTCCTCATCGTTATTTGCGAGTCATTGTCGGTAATTATAACGTTAAATATCGTGTTAAATAACGCGCTTTCGCTTAGCACGTTATTGCGGTCAGTTCACACCGCTGGCTTGCGAGTCTTCGGCGCCAAGAATAGGCTAACCCTTTCTGCTTATGTGGCAGGTTTACATGTGTAAAGCCAGGGTTCGTGTTTTGCTTGATACTAGTAAGTTTAGTAGAATTCGACCGAAACAGACGGCCTATTGTAAACTTGTTTTTATGAATGTTTGTCCTGTCCATAATACGGGGTGTAAAAAAATCGCAGGGTAGATTAATCTAGATTTAAAAACATAGTCTTACAACATAGAAGGTAAAGAGACGAGGCTTTGCCAAGCACTGGAATGTTACAAGCTAGAATTTAGCTTGTAACATAGAGAATATGAATCTTACAATCTATCTAGCTGCTAGATATTAATTAACAAATGTACTAAGTACTCATCTAAAAATAAATATAAAATCAAATATACTAATACCAATGCAGGAAATGCAAGCGAATAAACAATAAAAATACTATAAATGTAATTTTATAAAAAATAAATATGTCGATTATGGCAAACCCCTCCCCCTCCCAAATATGGGGAGGCCTATGTCCAGCAGTGGACGTTGCTTTTCGGCTGATATGAATGAATGAAAATGAATGTCATATAGCGACAGTTTCGCAGAACTATCAGGCTGAAGTATACCTACTATAGTACTGCCAGGCTCTCTGGTAATCCGGTCAACGGTCGACATACATACGACACGACTATATGCGGTGTGACGTCCAGTGCCCTTTGAGTATACCTAAGAGGATTTATTAACTTAACGTATTGAACTGTAGCTACAGAGGGTTATCTTTGACGAGTAGTCTATATAGGAGAGGTTCATCACCTAACTCAGATTTAATTAAATCATTTGTAAGCACTTTTATCTGTCTAGACTCGGTCAAGTAATTGGAATGTTGAAGCTAGATGACCTTTCCAACTAGATATTGAATTGTTTAATTCGCAATGGACAGCAAAAAATTGAATGCACATTCTCCTTTTTTGAAGTTGATCAAAAAGTCGTCTTTAGTGGCATGGAAAACGAATACCCTTTCACGAAGCCAAAAGTTTCCCTTGATTTTTTTTAAACGTTGCCACACACTAGGAATTTCTCCTGTATCGTAGATGCGTTTACAAACATACAAACTCACATACTAAACAGCCAGACCCGGAACAACTATCTGTAGGCCATACAAATATTATTTGTTCCGTGCGGGAATCGAACCCGCGACACGCAACGCAGCCAATCGTTTAACCCCTGCGCAACCGTGACGTCAAACTTCTGACTCTTCGCTTTTAAGTTAAAGTACAGATTAAGTTGAGACAAAATTCCGTGAAATATTAATCATCCATCTATCTACTAGGGTCATCCCAATAGCCTCGTTCCCGCCCGAAAATATTCATTAAGGTTTTTTCATCTTACTCCGGAACTAAAACTACCCAATACGGACATCGAATAAATTCATTAGAACTCGGTCATATATGACATGGTAATGTGTTCCTTCTTCGTTCGTAACGTGGTCATGCGATATATTTTTTGCGCACCTGTCACAATTACCGATTGCCACGCTATTTGCGGATTATCGTTTCCTATTAGTGATGTGCGTTTTGTCATATTTGCCGTCTGCGTGTGACAAGTAAACGGATTTTGTCTTTTATTATTATCTAGCTGACCTGTGTCCTCTTTGTTGGGCGGTATTTTTCGGGTTAATATATTACAGCCTATTACACTCGCAAATAACGTGACTTTCTATTGTTAAAAGAATTTTCAAAATCGATTCGGTAGATTCAGAGATTACCCCTTACATCGTCACAAACTTTATCTTTCTTCCCTAGAAGTAACCTATTAACGCTTGACTTAAATACCCGCGGGCTGTAGCTATCAGGAAACAGTCTTCAGCTGAGAACACCACCCTTACTGTACCTACAATGAAAGTATTCCTAAATCGTTTTGTAGGAATGGGTTGTCTTTCGCATACCACCAATGCGTTCTATGCCCACATTGCTCACGTGGTGGACTTTGGCTCACACCTACTCACATTTAACTGACTCCATGGTCGAGTGGTTTAGGCGTTTGCCTTGTGACCTGGTGGTCGTGGGTTCGATTCCCACGTGAAGCATTCTTTGTAAAGTTGTTTCCAATTTGGCTAGGACATTGCAGGCTTGAATCACCTGATTGTCCGATAAAAAGATGATTCCGTGCTTCGGAAGGCACGTATAAGCCGGTGGTCCCGGCCGCCTAATGGCGGTCGTCAAATAAACCATGTCAGAGGCCCTTGAGGCGGTTTAAAAACTCTGACACAAGGGTGTGTGGGTTCGTTAGACCTTACTGCCCACACTAGAAGAAGAATCTCACATAGAGGAAGTGTATCCAGTGGCAATATTATAGGCTGAACATGCTATGCTTTGAAAACATAGGTATTCAGTTACATCATGAGGGTGGCAGTTTCTCTGGAATGTAACGTCAAGGGTCTACTCCTTGGAACGTGCAACTCTGCCGCAGAAAAACTTCATCTTTGCCTAGCTCTGTTCTGTCTCCTGCTTGATAAGGAGGGAAGTGGTAATTATATGTTTTTCCTACTCCTCTGCTGTACTTTTCTGATTAATTTCTTTGCGGGATCCAAGAGAGTTGAATCGTTTCTCCGGGACTCATCGAGCTTCATTAGCTCGGAGTTTTTCTGGTGGTCACCACCGTTGATTCTGGCTTTCAGGAGTTACAGTGGTTAGGAATGTGCGGCGGGCTTGTTCCAAGGAAGATGAAGTTCTACTTACTTCATCTTTTTAACTAACCCACCTTGATAATTGAAAAGTGCCTGCAATTGTTCTATTTTAGTATTAGACAATTAGCTAGGTTACCATCTGGCGTTGTTAAAAAGTAAATTTTAATATCGCTACTGTCGTCCAGTCGCGGCTTTTGAGTTATTTTTTATACAGCTTTAGCTTTTAAAAGTTTGTATATTTAAAAGAGATAAAAGTGGCGACATTTTACGCCTACACAATTTTATATTTCTCGTTGGATCTCGTTGACAAGTTGACGTATTTTTATGGTTTTGTTAAAAAGGTCACGCAAATTCAATTGTTTGAGAAAGGATGTACCTACTCGTAACTTGATCATGAGCATTAGTCATCTTTCCTTGTTTCTCTTTTGGAAAAACCAAGGGGCAGATAACCCAATTCTATGTTATTATTATTCCATTTATTAACTTAAATAGTTAAAACAACTGACACAAGTCTTGCCAAGGGATATCGTGTCGCCCAGGCACATGTTTGTGCAGGTTTTGTCGCCGACCCCACTGCGCGAGGTCTAACGTTTAGAGTTCCGAGTTCTGCCTTACGTTGCAAATTCTATCCTCCAGCGAAACCCCGAGCATTGCTCTCTCCATTGCACGCTGAGCAACCTTGACCAGGCTTATGGTGAGTGTCCACGTTTCGGCTCCGTAAGTCATTACGGGTAGGACGCTCTGGTTATAGACCCTAGTCTTAAGGCATTGTGGGATCGACGATTCAAAGATATCACGCAGCTTCCCGAATGCCGCCCAGCCCATGCGAATTCTTCTGGTCTCCTCCTTCTCGGAGTTGTGCCGCCCAAATTGTATAATTTGGCCTAGATAGATGTATTCGACATAGCCCAAACTAAAGTGGCAGTGGGCAGGGCACAGTTTTCGCAGAACAGATGGTCGATAGGGCCTAAAAGTTCTGGAGTGGCGACCGCGTAACGGAAGACGCAACGTTGAAAGGCCTCCCACAAGGTGGATCGATGTTCTGGTGAAGGTCGCCGGTAGCCGATGGATGCGAGACGCGCAGGACCGGTCGTTGTGGCGACGCCTGGGGGAGGCCTATGTCCAGCAGTGGACGTCTTTCGGCTGATATGATGATGATGATGATATGTATTCTTGCACAACCTCGAGGGTAACGCCATTTTCGATTACAGGTTACGAGTCTTATATTACTCTTAGTACAGCTAAATGATTTAACTGACCACGTGCCGTCGCGTGCGGGTCTCGTATCGGTATCGCACGCACACGCGATATTTTCACTACACATTGTAAGTGGTCGAGATTAGAGTAGTGATCTGTGCATCCTTTTACTTTTCCTCGCTGATTGTGTATCTTAGAATGTAGATGTGATGATATTGGGGTGAGGGAACTGTAGTTGGTCTTGGGTATGCGTTCGTTGGCTGGTGTCGAGTGTTACGTTATTTAAGAGGTATTTATTTGTTACTAGCTTCTGCCAGCGGCTTCGCCCGCGTGGTCCCTAGGGAACATACTCCCGGGATAAAAAGTAGCATATGTCCTTTCTGAGGCTCTAGACTATCTGCGCACCAAATTTCATTTAAATCGGTTCAGGAGTTTTGGCGTGAAAGCGCGACAGACAGACAGTTACTTTCGCATTTATAATATTAGTAAGGATTATTTTAGATCGTAGAAATTAGCTTTTTGAAAGGAATATTGAACAATATTTAACTTTTGAGACCCTTGTTCTGGATTTTAAAACTTGGTATGTTATACAGTCCGAATAAGATGACACCGTTGAACATGGTATTATGAACTTAAAAACAAAACTTGAAAATCCTAATAACGTAATCCAATAGCAGTAAGTAAATGATCGATTCTTCTCTGTATTAGAAGATGCCTTAGCATTATAGACATCCAATTCTTCTTGGAAGACCAATTTATTTATTTAATACTTTGCGCACGCGAATGCATTGGGACGGACTTATTTATTCCCTTAGACATTTTTTACCAGTCAACCTTTAAATGATGCAGAGGAAAATTGGGACCTATAAAGAAAAATATTAACTTTGAGCAAACACTACGGTCAGCAAAAATGTTCATAAACCAAAGAGTTTAGTAATACGGATAGTATTACTAACCGACATTACAAGCACGGAAGGAATCAACGTGATTGAAGCGACATTATAAGCTATTACCTACTGAACGTACGAAAATTGACGCGAATTAGTGTTCATTGAATTAATGTTACGTGACGGAAGACGCTTAGGTAGAACGGTAGTGAAGTTGTGCGATTTATGCCGACGGTACTGCCACTTATTGGTAAGAACTAGGTGCCAGGACTTTATGAGTTGACGATGGTCTACCGGAATTAGACTAGCCCAGATTACTGTAGTCTTTATGTAGTTTTGAAATGCCATCGAGATTTATGGTATTACTGGCTTCTGCCAGCAGCTTCCCCCGCGTGGTCCCTAGGGAACATACACCCGGGATAATAGCCTATGTCCTTTCTCAGGCTCTAGACTATCTGTGTACCATATTTCATATAAATCGGTTCAGTGGTTTTGGCGTGAAAGCGCGACAGACAGAGTTATTTTCGCATTTATAATTTTAGTAAGGATTGCTCACGGTTGACCACTATCTGGTAATTGACGCTATGTTAGATGATGGAGCACTCTTGCCTAGAACCCACTCTTAACCTAAATATACAGGCGTAACCAATTCACTCTTGACATAAAGACCCTCAGTGTATATCTATCAGGAACACAGACTGGCAGGGAATTCCACTCCATAGCTGTACGCAAAATAGTTTGTGTACAGCTAAAGAGTGGAAGTACAGTCAGAGGTAGTACTCCCATAACGTTTTGTCCGTCAGTAAAAATGCCCCACCAATGTGCGGTATCCACCATAAAACGCAGCATGTATTGAATTCAGGGATTTCCACCTCTTCCAGGTACAAGCTTTTCTATTCTATTATTTCGAAGACATCCTTACTAATATTATAGATGCGAAAGTAACTCTTGTCTGTTTGTCTGTCGCGCTTTCACGCCAAAACTACTGAACCGATTTAATTGATATTTGGTACAAAGATAGTCTAGAGCCTGAGATAGGCTATTTTTTATTCCGGGAGTATGTTCCCTAGGGACCATGCGGGCGAAGCCGCTGGCAGAAGCTAGTAAAATATATTTTTATCGGGGTGAACTATCAAGATCGGAAATGAAAGACAACCACCTGTCGGAAATTGAGAGTTAATCAAAGAAAACTAGGTTAAAAGCCGACCAAGCAAATAGACGATGTTTTCTTAGTTGTCATTGTTTTATTTCCGAAGGTTAAGTCTTAATCTAAGAACTAGGATAAAAAGAAAATGGCTAAAGTTTATAAAGTCTTGAGATAATTAATCTTGGTCTTATTATAATCGAGTTTGTACTTTTTATGGGACTTGCTAATGATTTATCATGTTGGGGGAGATTTTAATGAGATTTCGGTGCGCTGTAGCATTTTACTGTGTGGTCTTGATACCTACATTCCATTTTTGTGTGAACATCCTACTTCCTACTATATGTATATAATACTAGCAGAAGCCAGTGGCTTCGCTCGCGTGGCCCTAGGGAACATATTGCCGCTTTAACAAAAAATATTAAGATTAAATTAAAAATTTAAGCGGGCATACAAGAAGCGTGTTTTTTTCGCCTTATGTTAGAGTCCGACTCGCACTTGGCCGGTTTTTTTGTGTCCATAACGAGACAGAAGCGTCATGATATTCTTTCGACCGCAATATTTACGTCTACCTGACAGAACTGTCGTGTTTGCACTATAAAAAATACTGGCCAAGTGCGAGTCGGACTCGCGTGCAAAGGGTTCCGAAGGAATTTAATTTTTATAACATGTTATTTTAACACTACAGACTTCTAATAGGTTTTCCTGTAATCTTAAGGTAAAGATCTATTATCTCCATTTTTTTCAAAATTTTAGGCTCGGTAGTTTCGGAGATAAGGGGGGGATGGCCATTTTTCGTCTAATTTCTTGAATAACTTCAAAACCATTTATTTAAAAATTATGAAAAAAATATATTTGAAACCCTTTTCAGTAAGCCCTTTCATTTGATATGTCACACGATATTGTTCAGAAAACTTTTTTTTAATTTTCTAGTTTGACCCACAAAAGTGACCCTAATATACTAAAAATTTAATGATTTACGTAACGCTTCCGTGTTTGGGTTATAAAAGTTCATGTGTACCAAATTTCAACAGAATCGGTTCAGTGGATCCGGAGAAAACTGGCTGTGACAGACGGACAGACAGACAGACAGACACCCGAGTGATCCTATAAGGGTTCCATTTTTTTCGGAACCCTAACAATAAAGTATTTGTATTATAAACAAAACTAAACAAGCACCTACTAAGTTAATTTCCCAATTTACAATTTTACACTCATGCCTAATTTTCGCGTGAAAACCAGTAATTTTCTCACAAAACGAGGCACATCGTACACTGGACCGTTACAAAATACATGTAATGTACAATTATTAGTACCGACTTAACTACAAATTGTTCGTTTTTGCTCCAATCGCGGAAACGGATGAATTCTTACGTCACGTCTTCGTAATGTCATGTTACATTATTTAGTTTAAACTGTTATGTTTAATGATATGCAATTTAATAATTTAGTTAGTTGTGATTACGTAAGATTATGTGATCTACTTTAGATAAGGTAAAGTTAATTGTATAAATAAGCAGGAAAATTGTTTAGCTTAACAGAGTAATGAGAACTTATGATAATGGATAAATATCTAAGAATTCATTGTATTGTAAACTTTTTCTCTTCTCTCTATTCTCAATTAAACAAACATATACCCATTGGAAACTATTGAATTAATAATAGTAAAAATATCTAATATATAAAAATCTCGTGTCACGGTGTTTGTTACCGAACTCCTCCGAAACGGCTCGACCCATTTTCATGAAATTTTGGTAGGTATGAGAATAGGTGTTAGGGTAAGTACTTTGTATGGCAAAACAACGTTTGCCGAGTCAGCTAGTAATAATATAATATTTTATTGACATTAAAAAAGTGTTACATTTTGAGTTGGAGCCCTGCCTCTTGAGCTAGGTAGTACCTGTGTTACAGGAGTCAGTGTTTTCACCCGTTTGTGGAACATTTACTATGTATACAATACAATCAAATTTGTATGGGATTAACTGTATTTTAAATGAGCCGTCCACAAATATCGAGTTTATGATCTACTAAAAAAGATTTCCTACAATCTAACAGTGTTTGTAATAATTCTGTGTCATAGAAATTTGAAAATATCACGACACCTGTGTTGTCAAGGGGCATCGTGTAACCCAGTTATCTACTGGATTCTCGAGGACAGATAGGACAGTTGCTCTATGTGAAATACTGGTATTGAGCAACTTCCGGTTAGATCGTACCCGACCCTGATATATTTGGGAAATACGCTAGGCAAATGTAAATCTGGATATTGATATTACGGGAACTTTTGTTTGTAAAAACACAGAAAATAATAAACACAAGACCATGTGATAGCAAACCACTTCAAATGATTGGCTAGAAATTTGCATTTCACTAAAGTAATAGTCATACGAAAGCTTCGAAAGTTAGGTACGCGGAGTTGCAAGTTGTTATTAAATGAATAAGCATAATGATATGTGATGTACATATACTTATGTCTTCAGGAACGCAATCAAAACCGATTTTTAAGAGTAGCTGAGCACGCCGAACGAAAAGGATTAACAGGATAATTCGAACCGTAAATCCTTCTTTAGGTAACTAATTTTCCTCAAAAAATAAAATACATCAAAATCCCTCCGTCAGTTTACCCAAAAAAACGTCTCAAACAAACCGACTCACTATCACATCGTCAAAAAAATCCGCCATCTTGGAAAACACCACAAACACTTTTTAAAATTAGAATCACCACCACCAGAAACCGTTACTCACAAGTTTGTAATCCATTTTAACGTGTAACTGAGTGACTTGCAGTGTCGTGCACAAATGTGGCCGGCTCCGTGTTGGCGGCAACTTATAGCACGCATTGTTGATGACCATCCCCAACAGGCCGATGAAGATGGTAGGGGAAGTAGACGGTGTGATGTTTTGAGTAGTAGATTGGAGTTATGTGTAGTGTGCGAAGGATTGTACGGTGATGCGTCTCCGGTACGGGTGGGATGTCTCCCATCCATACGCACAAAACGTTCAGGGAATACTTTCGTTTAACGTACATCTTATTTCTCTGCCTGCGTCTGATTCCGAACGCATACAACGCTAATATCTTCAAAATTAGAGTGAACAGGCTTATTCTGGTTAGTCCGCTCCATCGTTTACTCAATATATAAAGCTGAAGGTTTGTTTGTTTGCTTGAACGCGCTAATCTCAGGAACTGCTGGTCCGATTTGAAAAACTCTTCTGCAGTGTTAGTTAGCCCATTTATCGAGGAAGGCTACATAATACCACGCTAAGACCAATAAGAGCGGAGCAGACGAAGTTGCGCGGGTCAACTAGTCTCAAATAAGAAAAAAGCCTTGGGTGTGGAATTCCCTGTCGGAGTCTATTTCCTGATAGCTACAATAAGGGTTTCTTCTGTCAGAGTGAACAGGTTACTTCTAGGCAAGCGGGCCATCGTCGAACATATCATTGCTTTGCATCAGATTATCTACACTAATATTATAAAGAGGAAAGATTTGTTTGTTTGTTTGTTTGTATTGAATAGGCTCCGAAACTACTGGACCGATTTGAAAAATTCTTTTAGCATTGGATAGCTACATTATCAGGGAGTAACATTGGCTATAAATTATCCCCGTATTCCCACGGGAACGGGAACTACGCGGGTGAAACCGCGTGACGTCCACTAGTATATTATATCAATAATAATGAAAATATAAGTAATCTAAGTAAGACCTGGGGTCTAAAAAGGCCAATTTTAGCAGAATCAGAAAGCACATCACGCTACCCGTCTCTGACAAATTTTCCCAATTAAGCTTGAACCTAATGCGTTAGCGATAAAGATGAAAATGTAATTTTACAAATTGTTGTGTGGTTAATATTATGATTCTGCTAAAGTGGGTTTTTTAGACCCGCTGAAGTAAGTCTAAAGCTATGGTTTCCTAAGAAGGCATTGCGTTATATAAGGCCCCTAACCGACGGTTGCCATAAAAAATAAGGGGCGTTTGACATAACGGTGTCAAAAACCTCTTTTTGTGGGTTCTTTTTGGGTTTTCAACATTATCTTAGAAAACTGAATAGCTTTACAGAGCGATGTACTCTGGCACTTCGGTGCGTTAAATAGTGCCAAATGACGTCACGAAGTTGCAGATGATATAGCTTTCTAGGGAGCGTGTTTTGACGCCATAATGTCAAACATCTCGGTACCATTACGGCTTAGGGAAGCTTAGCAAATCGAATCGAATCGAGAATTCGGCGATTCCAAGTTGATTCTTCGAATTCTCGATTTCAGCTCCGAATGTAAGGAAATCAGAGCCTAATGGAAATCGCATAGTCCCGGGAAGCTAAACGATCAATGATTTATACGTGCCGGTTCTTCTTCAAAGGGCCGTTCCAGGCATTCCAGTGACGGATTAAGCCACCAAGGGGCCTGTAAACCTAAAACCTTTCTGAAATTTAAAACGAAAATATCAAATTAAAACTTCTAGGTATGACTTATCACCTTTTCGCCCTGAAAGTGGATATGGTTGCTCAAAAACCGTGGCGGCTCTCCCTCTATTTTTTCACGGTCCGTGGGACCCTTCAGTATCGTCCGGGCCCATATTTTTTTAAACGACTTCCAAAAAAGGAGGAGGTTCTCAATTCGGTGGGTATTTTTTTTATGTATGTACACCGATTACTCCGAGGTTTCTGATCCGGTGATTCTTTTTTAGTTCGATGCGGTATACTTGCTATTTGGTCCCATAAAAATTTGGTTCAGTTTGGTTCAGTAGTTTTTATTTTATGAGCATTTTTGCTTATTTCAATTTCTGCGTTGACGAAGACGTCGTCCAAGTATCACCACTTAAAAGTGAAAATTAAAAAACTTTTTACAAAAAAATATAACCGACTTCCAAACAAAACACTATAAAGAATAAAATAACCTTAATTTCGGAAGTCGATGTTAAAAAATAAATTATTCTTTGCAGTGTTTTGTTTTTGGTATTATAATTAGTGGTTGGTAGGAGTTAGGACTCGTGTGTGGTACACAGCCATGGCTATTTTTCATCGACATGCTTTTGTAAGTTCACCCCGCGCTTGAACTAACAAAAACATGTCGTTGCCCCCCAGTGCGCGGGGCCCGTAGCATTTGCTACTCTTGCTACGTGGCTAATCCGGCACTGAGGCATTACCCTAAATTGTCTTTACATAATCTGGTGCTTTATGAAATGCCTGAACTTTAAAAGGGACCTTGACCTTCAGTTTTCGGGGTGTTGAAAGGTAATAAAATTGAAAACACTGGCCTCATCGTGACAATTTTATGAGAAACTAGTTGACCTGCGCAACTTCATCTGCTCCGCTCCTATTGGTCTTAGCGTGATGATATATAGCCTTTAGCCTTCCCCGATAAATGGGCTATCTAAAACTGAAAGAATTTTTCAAATCGGACCAGTAGTCCCTGAGATTAGCGCGTTCAAGCATACAAACAAATAAACAAACTCTTCAGCTTTATGTATTTTTTTATGAGAAATAACGCTTATTACAAGTTCTGGAAATGCTTCTATGTTTAATTTTTATGGCAGATATTTCAATCACTGAACCCCGATCTCTGAATTCTTAATTTTGAGTTTTTGTCAAACTTAATTGAGTACCTACCTCTAAACCTTTACTTTAGCCCGACATGTCCAATTTTGGCATTAGAATATGGTTTATGCAACTTTACTTAAATACTCAATACAGAAACCGGCCCTAAGCTACTGATTTATTTCTCAACGATATTTAATAAAAAAACATGCCAAGTGCGAGTCCGACTCGCGCATGAAAGGTGCCGTACCACCGTTTTATTTGTTGTTATGGCGGCAATAGAAATGCACACTGAAAATTTCAACTGTCTACCTGTTACGGTTCCTGAGATACAGCCCGCTGACAGACAGACAGCCGGACGGACAGCTGAGGCTTAGTAATAGGGTTCCGTTGGTTACCCCTCGAGTACGGAACCCTAAAAAGTAGCTTTGATCCTACGTATATAAGTAATATATACCTACGTATCTAAAGTTACTTTCTCTCGGTCTAGCCTCAAACAGAAACTGTAATTGGTTTTCTGGTAAAAGTTCTAGATTAAAAGCCCTTGATTGGAACTGAGTGCTAAAAATGTAATTCAACTTTCAACTTGGAGACCCTCCTACACATAGTAATCACTAAGTCCGAAGCCCGTAGTTTCGGGCTTAGTTGCGGGCGCTTTCTGCTCCGTATCACCTACGGACTTTGAGAATGAATGACACTTTTCACAGTAACTGTCAAATCGTGTTGTCATTAATTCTTAGTGGTTAGGTGATACAGAGTAGGAAACGCCCGCAACTAAGGCCGAAACTACAGACGTCGGGCTTAGAGAGTACAGAACGTGTTTGTGAGATCTTTCATGAGTACCAGATAATACCAGCTTGATGCCCTTGAGTCAATTGAGAAACGAGTCAAGAGGATCATCGGCAATGATAGGCTCGTCGCGACAAGGCTCCAAAGTCTTGAGCATCGACGACGAGTTGCTAGCCTGTCGGTTTTCTACCGCTTGCATTTTGGGGAATGTGCGACTGAATTGCATAATTTGATTCCGCCAAGCCCGTTCCATCATCGGACCACAAGACGAACGCAATGCGCCACCGGTACATGGTGGACATCCCACCCACACGCACAAAACGTTTTGGGAACACATTCATAGTGTGTACAGCTAAGGAGTGGAATTCCCTGTCGGAGTTTGTGTTTCCTAAAAGCTACAACCTGGAAGTCTTTAGGTCAAGAGTGAATAAGTTACTTCTAGGCAGGCGTGCTCCATCTTCGACCACATCATCGCTTACCAACTAGTGAGATAGTGGTCAAACGCGTGCCTATCAATAGTAAAAAGAAAAAACACAAATGTATTTTGATTGGTGCTGAGCAGGGTCTAAGAGTGGGTATGGTGTCGAATATGGACCTTGGAGCAACAGTGTTCGTTCAGACATGGGCCGCAACACATACTGGCTTAGGAACTTCTCGTGTTTCTTTTTAAGACGCCAGTGACTTGAGGGAACGAAACTCGCACACGTTAAACAACCGCGCGACTCAAAATTCAGTAGTTTTTTGCACTTACCTTATTATTCTAAGACTTTAAAAAAAATAGCCGTTTATCAAATGTAGATAGTTAATGTGTATTTGAAATCATCATCTTCCTGCTCTTATCCCATGTTATTTGTGGTCGGCGCAACACCTTGTTTTCCTCCATTCTGTCCTATCAGCCGTCACGCTATCACTAACTCCCTTTTCTTTCATATCGCTCCTCAGTCCTCACACAATCCGTCCATCTTTTCTTCGGCCTTCCTCTGAAAAATTTGGATGGATGGAGAGCCATCCAAATTTATATTCATAGTGTAAATTCCATTAAAATACGCCCTTCGGTTTTGCTCCGATTGTCGTTTTTATGTCTGTATTAGACATAACTTTACAAATTAATCATACTATGTTGAAGGATTAAACCTATGCGACTAGCCATTTTGACGTGATTCTCATTTTAAACAAGTGCGAGTCGGACTCGCGTGCAAAGGGTTCACAACGAATTTAGTTTTTTAACATGTTATTTTAACACTACAGACTTCTACAGGTAAAGGTATATTATATCCATTTTTTTTTCAAAATTTTAGGCTCAGTAGTTTCGGAGATAAGGGGGGGGGAATGATCATTTTTCGTCTAATTTCTTGAATAACTTCAAAACCATTTATTTTAAAATTATGAAAAAAATATAATTAAAACCTTCACAGTAAGCCCTTTCATTTGATATGTCACACGATATTGTTAATTTTATTTTTTTAATTTTCTAGTTTGACCCCCAAAAGTGACCCCCATACTAATAATTTAAGGATTTACATAACGCGTGTTTGGGTCATAGAAGTCCAAATGTGTACCAAATTTCAACAGAATCGGTCCAGAGGATCCGGAGAAAACTGGCTTTGACAGACGGACAGACAGACACCCGAGTGTGCTTGACAACTGGGCTTAACCCAGTTGTATATGTCCCTTGGTGCCTATTGGCCTAGCTCTATTCTGTCTCCTGCTTGAAAAGGAGGGAAGTGGAAATTATATATATATTTATTTTCCTACTCCTCCGCTGTACTTTTCTGATTAAATTCGTTGCAGGATCCAAGACAGTTAAATCGTTTCTCCGGGACTCGTCGGGCTTCATTGGCTCGGCGTTTTTCTGGTGGTCGCCACTGTTGATTCTGGCTTTCAGGAGTTGCAGTGGTTGGGAAAGTGTGGCGGGCTTGTCCCAAAAAAAAAAAGACACCCGAGTGTTCCTATAAGGGTTCCTTTTTTTCCGGAACCCTAAAAAAATCAGCCACTCTTACGTATCTCCGCCTTTAGTTAGTACAGTGTTGATTCGACTCTGTAATAGATGAGCTGTGTAGAGGTTAAGGAGTTACCTCTTATGTTGCCCGTCTCCCAGTTGCCCACGATTTGTGATCTGACACGTCATACGTCACTAAGTATGTTCTGACAGGGTCCTGTAATACCTGGATCTGACATGTTTATTATTTGACTCTTATTTAGCGGGACTTAATTGATTTCGTATAAGATAAATAAGCTGATTATGAGTCTCCGCACGATGACCCTCGGAATACACTTCATTTACAAAACTTTTTACTTCAAACATACAGTAAGTTGCAACTTTCTGATTTAGTAACAAGATTTTTGTAGGAGTATTTTATTATGTTAAAGAACTTCTGCGTTCAGGTAACGGTACATCAGAAACTCCGGGATGCCGCTAAAACTTTCCTGAACCGGGAAAAAATATTTGATAGACCGAATCACACTCTCACAAAAACATTGAAGAAGTTAATACGTGTAATACATAAACACTTATCATAAACACCTCCTTTTTCTCGTATTGGTTTCCCAGATTGAAATCTTGTGTATTCATAACGTGGACTACATCGTTATACGTTCGTACATCATCATTATGTTGAGACACCATCCTCATATCTCCTTCCAAATCTATACTATCTATACTACTTTTAATATATAAAGCTGAAGAGTTTGTTTGTTTGCTTGCTTGAACGCGCTAATCTCAGGAACTACTGGTCCGATTTGAAAAAAAAATTCTTTCAGTGTTGGATAGCCCATTTATCGAGGAAGTCTATAAATCATTACGCTAAGACCAATAGGAGCGGAGCAGACGAAGTTGCGTGGGTCAACTAGTTTCTAAATAAATCGTCATCTTAGTAACGCCCCCTTTCTATAATCATCATGTTTCACACAACTCACCCATCGTTTCATTGATCTTCCCATCCTCTTCCTCCCCGTTCATACGCACCAGACTTAGTTTAGAGGCGCATGAAATTGATGAACAATTTGGTCCGGCCCCATTCGCTTTGACGTGCCCCTGAGTGAGTTTGAATTAGAACTCAATTAGTACCTTACCAACAACGTTTTTGTCACTATTAACCATACGCTGACACATACTGACATTTCCACATTTTTTTTTTTATTTAGCCTGCGCTGTCCTATTACCGGGCCAAGGCCTCCTCCAAGTCCTTCCAAGTATTCTTTTCCCGCGCCACCTCGTGCCGGTACTCACGGTACGCGTCCAAGTCGTCTCGCCAGTTCGCCACCTCTTTCCGGGCTGGCTTCGGCGGCGCCGTCCATCTTCGGGCATCCTTTGTGTGGAGATTTTCATAGTGCATGCGGCTGACGGCACCCGGCTTCACTCCACTAACATATTTCCTTTAAATTGCATTAGAATATCACCCTGTCCACTGCAATACGTAAATGTAAGTCCTTTCATAATATCCAGCTTGACATTCCGAAAGCTCTTAACATTCAAAATAAATATGACTGGCTTTTGTCCTGTAATGCTGTGTTATATTCGTAAGCACTGGCTTTCTGTTAAGCCGAAGAAATTGTGAATTAATAAACGCTGTTTGTTTATTGGTGAAATCAGCTAAGCTGAATTCGTTTGCTTTTTTAAATCGAGTTAAGCAATTTTTTTTCATTTGGATTGTGTTATGACTATTTTTTTGTTTGTTTTCTGTTAAAGATTTGTAAGCTTTATTAGCCTTAGCGCTGAAAAATAGGTCACTTAACTCACTATTTGGAATAAGGCCATTATTGAGGGATCCAAGCCCTTAATATTTTTGGTGACAACAACTGGTAACTAACTATTCTCAGCCCGATTTGATTAACGAATTTAACTTATGATTAACTTCAAGCTATACTGAGTACTTTATTATTGATTTCATTTTCTAGGTCATCCCTCAGAACCTTTGCATTTTTTCCTGGAGTAGGATTTTAGAAATCGCAGAATTCCCTTTGCAATCAAACGAACAATTTACCTTAGATCACTTTCTTGAGTCATCAAAAATTGGAGCTTTGCGGTTCCATCGTTCTGTAGCCCGTAGAGGTTCACCTTATTTAGATTAAGTACCGGTCACCTATCTTGCCATGGTCTTTTTCAGTTTACCAACATTTTGTTACTCGCAATGCCCGGGCCAATGTATCATTTACATATTTATTCAAAAATTATCTCTGACACTACTAAGTTTTATTACTTCTGCATTTACATCTCCGAAATGTATGCTAATGTTTGCGGCATCTGCATAAAAAATGTATTATTTCAGGTTAGCTAATAAAATACGGTCATAGGTTTCATAAATGTTTATCTTTCATACGAATTGTGTGTTTGGTTGAGAAATGGCAATATTTTTTAAAGGTTTGTAAATAACAATGCCATAATCTCAAGATTTACTTGGTGATCTCTCTTCTTCAGGCGAGATCGAAGCCTAGAGCTGGCACAGCACGAAAATCATTTTACTAATGTTTTCATGAGTCCCAAATAGTATTTCAATAGGCACAGTTGTGCCTAAAAACAATTACAAATGCACGAACTAAACGAATTTCATTTCCCCCACAGTCCTCCGATTTCAACATACTGAAACATAAATTAAAGCTAAAGCCTACACAGAAACCGTACGGAAATAAAAATAAAATAAGTATTGCTCTATCGATCCCTCTTAACCCACATTCTTTAATAATGATCTCATTACACTCACATTTATGAACGTTGACGTACAGCCTCATATTTATGTAATAACAACATGACTTGTCTTTTTGTACGTCACAGAGCCGATTTCTATGAAGAACATCGTAATTGTCATGGTCGGGTTACATGAATTTGAGAATGGCTGTAGAATTAATTATTCAGTAAGTAGAAATCTTTCGGAATATCTTAACGCGGTAGTCTGTACCTCGTTAATCTCGTGTCTGTTATTTCTTTGCTAGAAAATGAATAAAAGGCGTTTTGATTACCTATTTTCTGTCTTTTTGTCAAAGAAACGATTTTTGTAGGTTTGTAAGGACCGAATCTTCGCCACTTGTACGACGAGCAGATATTTAAAATGTGCTCCCAAATGGATTTTAGATTAACTTCTCCACTGCTTGTATTCATACAAATACATATTCAGCCTTTTCTTTATTTATTGATTGATTGTTATCTATACATATTTATACCTATTTAATTGGATGTTAATCTGGAAATAAATAATTTCATTTTTTCATTTCATTTAATGTTCCCACTGTTGGGACTTGGGACACACATAGAAATCTCCCTTCATAGTAGCTCCATGCAAGTTGGTGCCCGTAACAGTATTGGTATGACAGTTATTTCAATCATTTTACATACTCTTCAAGACACAGAGGAATCGCAACATGGGGTTTTAGGATATTTTTAGCACCTTTTAAAAAATCGACCTCAGTAAGCACACTTTTGTCTTACCTTAAAGTATTATCACCATCTCCTCTTGCGCGCTTATTTCAATTTATTTGTCACCCAGCTGTCATCTGAGTAATTACACCTTTTCTAACTATATCATCTACATCACCACCCACAATATTAACTTTACAAATGATACAGTAGCGATCGATCGCGTGCCTCACACCACGATGTACATCGTCTGTAATGTCGTAATTATCGGCTTCTATCATTGCAAGTGTAATTAGTATTGTTCGTACGATAATTAGATAGTCAGTGTCGTATGTGTCGACGTTGACGTCTGAGCACGATATGTGCGTAGTTTCCTTGCTGGGATTTCCATCATAGGGGAAGCGAGTGTCACCTGGTGGTAGAAGGTATATCATGATTTCTGTTGTTTTCATTTATTGGATTTTTGTGCCGCATCTGTGAATGTTTGCACATGTTTAGAGCTTTTCGTAGTGGAAAATAAAAATGTTCGGTTTTCGTCGCTAATGTGTTCATCAACTGCTTCCTACTTTCTCCAGGTTGATGGTTTCCTTCTAAAATGGTTGGATGATGATTTACTTCTTGAAAGTTATGTCGCGCACGCAGTCCTTCCTTCTAGCCGTTTGTCAGTCTGTATTCAGCAGACGATTCCCTGTTTTTTTAGTTAGGCATACGTTTGACCACTATCTCACCTGATGGTAAGCGATGATGCGGTCGAAGATGGAGCACGTTTACCCAGAAGCAACATATTCACTCTTGTCTTAGACTCCCATATTTTTGCCGTAGCAGCGTTGCTGTTTTGAATGATACTGGTTTCAGTTTTGTCTTCGGGATACTAACACACCAGCGATGCGAAATCTATCAAAATCTCGCAATAAGTTTTTTTTTCTTTATTCCAGGACCACAAATCGTTATAAGTTCTCATGTGTTAATACCTCGTCACGGTCGACATAATACCGTGAATAGTGGTGCTACTTATCTTTCTCGTGTTACGCGTTGTAGATCCATCAGCGCAGGAACAATATACGTGTCTCGATCAGAGGATAATGATGTATTGTGTCCATTTGATACTTTAACTATCTGCCTTACTCGTCTTTCGTCAGGGACACGTTTAGCTTTGGTTCTGGGATGGCTACGCATGGCTATGCCATGGTATTGCATAAAGACGGCGAGGGTTTCGAAAATTCGTACTATCAAGCGGTGTGCAATCAAATGACTTTTCCCGCTCTGGGCGGAGCGGCAGGGAGTGGCAGACCCTGCCGTGGTTGCGGAATCGGTTCGGAAGAGTCACCGCGGCCCTGGAACACGAAGAGCATTAGGAGGAACTCGGATGGGTTTTAGTCAGTAAGAGTCTGACACTCCCTTCTGCTTCACCCACAGTGGGAGGAGTCATTTGATGATTTCCCATCCTGTGCCAGACTCTTCTTGACTAAAATCCATTCGTGTTCCTTCAAATACCCTTGTGTTCCAGGGCCTCGGTAACTGAACAATTTCACAACCCAGGCAGGAAACTATGCTTGTTTGCAACCTAAGAAGATGATCAAAGTAATCATTTATCTAAAGGCAACTTCTTTGCCTTTGACTTGGCCTGCCTTATACACCCTGTCTCCTGCTAATTTCGAAGAAATAAAATCCGGGAATAAAGGGAACTTATTTGCAAAATTTCAGCTTTGTAGGTCCAAGGATCTCAGTTGAGCAATCATGAGTCAGTCAGCCGATGTGTGAATCAGGGACATTTAAATAGGATATCTCCTCCATCGTTTACCAAAGTTGATGTAAATAGTTATACTCTTTCAGTACCGTTTATTGTGGTTGTTGAAATTCCCATTTTATTCTATTTGGTGTATAACGTCCGCTGTTTCCAGGAAATATTATTTTCATCATCGTTTATTTTCTCTACACACAATAAAATTCATTTCACAAAAACATTGGATGCCCAAATGAAAACTCCATTCGTTTATTCATATTTCATCCTCCATAAAAGGTTACCCGATGTTTTCATCGTCAATACATTCCCAAACCGCATCCATTGACATTCTGGAATCAATATAGGCCTCACAAATATTTGTTTCAGTTCTGAATGAAGCAGGGGTACAAAACATGTATGTCGAGTGCCTACCTCTGCAATATGAGCCAATCAAATCACAGATTGCGAGCGTATGATTGAAAAATTCCAAATTGGAATGCAACTAGTTTCATGGATATTATTTGTGGTTTACTTAACTTTCCATAGCTTTTCATCGGTTTCGTTGTAAATATTTTGGATGTGAATTTTGTTATTTAATTGCTTTTATCGATGGGTTATTTTAAAAGGTTTTGCGTGTATGCCAAAACAGAGAAAATAGACTCGAAAAATAGAAGCAAACAATTTCATCCCATTTATTATCATAAAAACCTCTAATTTTGTAGCAGTAATCATAAAACCAAAACGTTTTAAATTTTTCTCGTAGTCATGATGATATACTGCGACAATTTCCACGCAGCTTGGCCCGGT
Organism: Lacanobia wlatinum; assembly: GCA_947578705.1. Lineage (NCBI taxonomy): Eukaryota > Metazoa > Arthropoda > Insecta > Lepidoptera > Noctuidae > Lacanobia > Lacanobia wlatinum. Next base: position 2,575,023 of record OX388046.1, on the reverse strand, counting down.
GAAGTATCTCTGTTTTTCCTTTATCTACCTCATCTGCGACCTCTCAACCTTGAATCATTCAATGGCGTCATCAATTCTGAATCCAGTCAACCCCCCGACATACAACTGTATGTTGTTAGGGGCTGTAAAAACAACAGCGACTCATAACATTATTATTCAGTGGAATTTACGAAATACGAGCATTTTCCTCCTTCGTATATGGCATAGAATACAGAATCGTCTCTGTGGCTGCTGCAAGAGTGGGTATGGTCAAAACAATTCTTAGAAACCAAGCGTTTCAGTGACTGTCATCGTTAGGTCGAAGAAATTGAACACTCGTTACGGTTTTGTCTTTGAGGAGCTCATAGATAAATGGGGAGCTCTTGTGTAAATAATAACAGCTTCCATGGTCCAGCTTAACACTTTTGGTGCCAAGTGTAAAAGTGTTTTTTGCCAAGCACTTAACACATGAGCCGAACAACAATTCGTTCGTGTGCCCACAACCCGCGCATGAACACAAGTCACATATAGCTACTTAAAACGACGACTCAGATGCGGGTTGTGGGCGCACGAACGAATCACTGCTCGACCTATACGCTGAGTTCTTGGCACTGAAAGTGGGAACGCTTGCCAAGGTCGGTCTGTGGATGGGTCCATAACACACCGAGACTCCTAACCTCGAGAAACACTTGAAGCCGTTGTTATCGGCTGCCAATTGTAGATCTTTTTGACAGTCGTTACGAATTGTCAGAAGCCAGACAAATCTGACACCAGTCTTGCAAAGAGGTATCGTAATCCACCTACTGGCATGTGGAGGTCAGATTAACACTCCATGTAAGATACTGGTATTCAGCTGCACAGGTTTGGCTTGAAGCCAACCTCAAATATATATTTGCTATGCCAGACGAAAGCCATCGACTTTTCCGAGGACTGCTCTCAGCGATTTGTGCTCTGTGGCACAACATCGTCCACCCTTTTGTACAGTACCTGTCATAACCGAATGTATATCTGTCCAAGTGGCTCGTAAACAATGCTTATTTGTTGTCCTTTTAGCAATATGATTATCTTGGTCGTTTCGGGTGAGATGGAGTAAGGTTTCTGAAGGATTTCGTTAATAAAATCTTGTGTTTGACGCACTTCTTGGGATTTAAGTTTTCGTGATCAGTCATTACCAGTGTCTAACGAATGATTTGACTATTTTCCTTCCGCGACTAATATTTATAGTGATTATTAATAGGGTTTTATTTAGAAGTACCTACTAGCGATAGTCTTCCGCACACCCATATGTCTGAAATGAAGTACAAGAGAGTCATAGACATTTATCATTTGCGTATAGTCTTTGTCCACCAATGTTAGAGTTGGCTACTGGATGTAGCTAAATACCAGTATTGTTTCACATGTATCGACTTGCCTATCAGCGACCCAGTTACTGGGTTAATCCCCTTGATAGACTGGTGGTCAGCGTTCTTCTGACTTCTGACCTTCAATAAAAAAATTAACATTATGAAACAATGACCATACTCCCATTTTCTTCATTTTGCGTTCATTACTTAATTAACTCAATTCTATCTACGACGGAAATGCACAGGATTATATTTCACTGTCGACTAATTCCGTAAAGAGGAACAAGATTGATGGTAATAACTTCATTTTATTAGCGTGCCGGAAACGTTGACCGCCCGATTTCAGTGTGTATGTGATTATCGAGCTGAGTGTGTGGAAATGTACGGGGGAGCTACGGGTGCGGGCGTTTCTAGCTCTTTTAGGGCTTATTTTCGATTAAATATGGCGGTCTCATAACACTGTTGAACTGCCATTTTTATTATTCAGATAAAAGTTCTATTTTTTTTTTACTTATGGCAAGCAGAGAGAGAGAGAACGATGTCGACTATTCAACTGATATGTAAATTGGAAAAGCAATTGCAATTGTGCATAAAATAGAAACATATAGAGGCACAATATGCGGCCTTATCGCTAAAGCTTATTGATTTAAAACTTTTAAATATTATCAAAACGAGTCAGCAACTGTAGACACATTAAATCTTCTATTGATGATAGTTGGACTTATTGGGTCAATAGGTACGGGACTGAAAACTCTATGATGGAGCTAAAATAATTGTATGTGTAAATAAAGTCGCCAAAATCTAAGAAGTCCAATTTGACAGCTGAGTAGAGAGGGATAGAAGATTGCTTTACCACTAAGTGCGAAAGAGATTTATTTTTATGTCTCTTTCATACCTACTAGTAAAGCAATGTTGTATCCTGCTGTCAAAACGGGCCTATTAGTTTTTGACAACTATAGTATGATCTATTAGTTTTCTTTTGCGAACGCGTTCCAACTCACATCCCGTATGTTTCAACCTCACGACTGGTCACTTCCTAGTCTTATATTGCGTACATTATTCCTGATTTCGTTCTACACATTTAGCTAGGTAATTATTTTACTATCTGTTCCTTTTTATCGGCGATTTGTAACGTAAACATAATCTACTAACTTGATATAATTTGTATTCGAATAATTGGACCGAAGCTTTTTCCTCTCTGTGTTCCGCATTGTAGTATTTTTTCTTTTCTTTGCTTAGTTTTTCATTCTTAGCGGTCGTTTTACTTGTATCAGCTTTTTCTTCATACAGTAAATTGTTGTTTTCTGCAATCCTTTTCAATAAAGCCAGTTGCCAAATCGTATGTTTGGTTGTTTATTTTTGTCAAACAATTTCTATTACAACTTCGACGACTTTTATTCTGCGTACAGCTAAGGAGCGGAATTCCCCGCTGGAGTCTGTGTTTCCTGATGTCTACCAACCGGGGATCTTTAAGTCAAGAGAGGATTGGTTAGTTCTAGGCAAACGTGCTTTACGTCGATCGCATAATCGCTTTTCATCAGGTGAGATTGGTCAAACGAGAACCTACCAATTATTAAAAAGTCATGTAGGAAGGCTCTAAAACAAATGAAATGGTCCTTCGGTATTGTGTCAGTCTAGAGTGGTGGGGTGTCAGTGGTGTTTAGTCTACATTTGACCACTTCAATTTCATTTAAAATCTGCGTTATAGACGGTAAAACTACAGCGATTGACCAGACACGGGATTTTTTAATGGATATTTCAAAAAACTGCCCCAGCAGGAAAATAAAACAACATGAAAATAACTTGCCAAAAACTACAACGCAGCAGTATATAACCCAGAGAGTAAATCCCGTACTACCATCGCCTTAAAAGCTCCATGTATGAACAAAATCAGCAGTTTTGCGGCAAAGAAAACTTCGCCCACACAGCAACTAGTCGGATTAATTACAAGAGGCTGGCAAAGCTAAATTAATCATTTGTCCCAACATTGGAAGTAAGCCAAGTTTTATGTGACATGGGACTTGCATTTGGTAAAGTTGCTGCTTTCTTTAATTCCATTAATATGGCTGTAAGGCTTACTTAATGTAAGTAATATTATTTAGGAGTATAGAAAACTTGTATATATGAATGGTTATTCCTTCATTAGCTGCTGGTAACGATGGGATTTCTATCTGCACAATTTTTGTATGTGTGTAAAGAATAAACCATTGATATATAAAAAACCCAAGATTTACAGTCTCGAAAAAATGCAACACTCGAAACTGTCGTCAAAAACTGACATGTATCAAGTGGCATGTGTGAGTTGTGTGTAGTTACACTATAATTTTTTTTTGCAAATTCAACCTTACACGGATCGCTTAAAGACGTTTTTACAAAGCAGTGCAGTATGGCGAGCGATGCAAGACTGTTTGAAACTTGCGCACATAATTGCTCTTGTTTTTTGCGGACGTTTTTGAGATGCTGAGTGTGTATTTTGGGGTTTTTATATATCAATGGAGTAAAATCAAAAACTTTTCGACCGATTTCAAAAATTCTATCACCATTAGAATGCTACATTATCCTTGAGTAGCATGGGCTAAATTTATTACTAGAAAAAATTGGGGATCCCTACGAAAATTGTACTATTAAAACCACGCGAACGAAGTCGTGGGCGAAGCCCAGGTATGAATAAGCACATACAGTGAAACTACCATTAGGTAGGCAGTCAGAGCAGGCTGATTGAAGTCCAACAGTCATTATACTACTCCGTTTTGCCGCGTTGTTAGGTTTTCTTTAACATCAGCTAAGAAATTTTACTGAGGACTAATAGTACATATTTGCAAAAACTATTGTTAGAATCAAGGAGCAACCCATGATTTTAAACATTCAGAAGCAGGTTTAGTGATGTCAAATGTAACGAAGTTTATTTTTTATTTTAAGTATCGATAGGCTCCCCCATTGATCCGAAGTGATCCGACAGAGAACCAGAGAACATAGCTCACAGAATAAGCAAGCTGAAGTGGCAATGGGCCGGCCATATTAGCCGTAGAACCGATGACCGTTGGGGTAGACGAGTTCTTGAGCGGAGACCGCGAATCTGCAAACGTAAAGTAGGGCGCCCTCAGGCTAGGTGGAGCGACGATCTTCGCAGGGTGACTGGACTGGACAGCTGGATGAGAGTTGCCGTAGATCGAGCCAAATGGCGTGCACTTGGAGAGGCCTGTGTCCAGCAGTGGACTGGTATAGGCTGGTGATGATGAGGCTCACCATTGACCACAATCTCGCGATGATGTAATCGTTGATGGTACACGTTTGTTTAGAAGTGACCTATTCGCTATCAACTTGAAATACCCCTAGGTTGTAGCTATCAGGAAATAAGTAAGTCTGATTTGAAAAAGAACGACTACCCTTAGCTTTCTACTTCAAGTTGTGCACAAAGAATTGTGTAAAATCTTATGTTAAACATACAGTAAAACTACTCATGTAACTCACAAATATCACAGAAATGAGAAAACTCACATAACAAACGCATGTTTTGAATTTTATTATTTGTGTATTAGTGAGGCAATAGTTTTGTCAGTTTCTAGAACATTCATCATGGCTTAATAGATAATTAGGTGACCTACTACGAGAGCCTACAACTGTGCGTTTCGAACGAGAATAATTCTATACCTATACTTACAACTACATAAGGGATGGATTGAGCGTTACCTATCGACGTGTGAGACAGAGAAAGTGATCGTGGACCCATTAGAAGTCTTTCTAGAATTCCGATTCACGTCTCAAGCTTGCAATGTCATTTTTGTGACTTAGAACAACAGAAATGAGACTGGTATTGGCCGGCCAATGCATTGAAGTAGGACTGTTGGTACGGGCTGTCATTTGAAGTTCTTTGACAGCCGTAGGTAGTCAGAAGCCAGTAAATCTGATACCAGGCTTGCAAAAGGATGACTTGTTACCCAGTTGTTGGGTTGTGGAGGACGTCAGATGAAACATACTTACCAGTATCTCACATGAAGCGACTGAAGCTGCATCGGATTAGTTGGGAACAAGTGCGAGTCGGACTCGCGTGCAAAGGGTTCCAAACGAATTTAATTTTTTTGACATGTTATTTTAACACTACAGACTTCTAATAGGTTTTCCTGTAAACTTTAGGTAAAGATCTATTATCTCCATTTTTTTTTTCAAAATTTTAGGCTCAGTAGTTTCGGGGATAAGGGGGGGGAATGGTCATTTTTCGTCTAATTTCTTGAATAACTTCAAAACCATTTATTTTAAAATTATAAAAAAAATATAATTAAAACCCTCACAGTAAGCCCCCTTTCATTTGATATGCCACACGATATTGTTCAAAATACTTTTTTTATTTTATTTTCTAGTTTGACCCCCAAAAGTGACCCCCATACTAAAAATTTAATAATTTACGTAACGCGTTCGTGTTTGGGTCACAGAAGTCCATATGTGTACCAAATTTAACAGAATCGGTCCAGTGGATCTGGAGAAAACGGGCTGTGACAGACGGACAGACAGACAGACAGACACCCGAGTGATCCTATAAGGGTTCCTTTATTTTTCGGAACCCTAAAAAGCTAGGTAGATTGATCAGTCTCTGAGTCCATTCTCTATGCCCATAACCAACCCCTCCATAATATGTTTACCGTCAGCTATGACTCTCACTGCTCCACATACTAATCGATCACAGCTTGTGACGTAACGCACGCGATTCTTACGATCCTACCCGATGCAGCCCGATGCGGCCCGATGCGCCGGGAAATCGTACGATCTTCACGCTCGCTAATGACATGGGCGGAAAATTAGATCTAGTAGAGCGGTGAGACACTGTATAGGGAACGCAGAAGCTCAAGGAAGATTCTTGACTGTCAGACAATCAAAGCCAAAGTATAAACGTTATTCTATTATATTCTTCTATAACTTTGGCATTGTGAGCCTTAGTTGTTTTTTGGCTTTGATGTCAAATGTCAAAAGTAAGCTGTTATTTCTGGCTTGTTTGCTGTTGGCAGCAGATGGACAGACGAAAAGAAAATACAACCGACTTCCGAATCGAAGTACCAGTTCATCTCTATTTAATTGTCTATCTGCGGAGTTATTCGTCAGATCTTTACGAAATTTAAACGGAACCATTTGGTAATAAACCTTTTGCGAACAAAAAACAATTTTGCATAACCGTCAAATGACGGAGTTATTCCCGAACATACTTCATCCGAATTGATAACCTCCTCCTTCTTTGAAGTAAGTTAAAAAAATATTGTTTGGTTGATTCCCAGATTGGAAAATTCCGTGATATAACGCTGGAAAATAACACGCTGTTATGGTTCTCTTATCACGATTACCGGACAGTGCTTTCTTGAAAAAGGTTACACCTTCGTAATGGGACTGCTTTTAATCAAACAGATTGCAAAAACAACAGTACTTAGTCGCTCGATTAGTTCGTTTGTGTAAGTGCTGTCAGTTATGAAACATGGTTGCTTTTGGTTTGATTGTTTTGACCATTTAGACGGTTACTTTCTCAAGTTTTCAGCATTTTTTCAATACGACTAACAATCAATGAAATATTGCAAGTTGTGGCTTAAACTATTGATATAATAAGCACTCCTCACTTAAACGCAGGGTGCCTATGGGGCGGGCCTGCGGACGGCGAGCGTTGGGTGGCTCGCCATCCGATCAGGACCAGGTCCGGGTCGACGGCGCGCTGTGTTCCACGCGCGCTTCAAAGAGATCAGCAAAGTAGACGGGGCCCGCTAGGGCCAGTGCCTGCCGGGGTTGCGGAATCTGTTCGAAAGAGTTACCGTAGCCTTGGAACACTAAAGGGCATTAGGAGGAACACTGGATGGGTTTTAGTCAGTAAGAGTCTGACACTACCTTCTGCTTCACCCAGAGCGGGAGGAGTCATTTGATGATTTCCCATCCGTGCCTAAGGAGGGACTTTCAAGGACAAACTATTGCGTTACAATAATCGCAGCATTCATTGACCAATGAGCGCGCACGACATTTCTAAATAGCGTTCTACGTACCAAACCAAATCTCGATGGCAATCCAAAGTTGTCCTTCTATCTTCACCGTACAGTGACAAATCTCAACGCTACGCTCGCACGTTGAGCAATAAATAAATAGGCTCAATTATATTATAATACAGTTATGTACATCGAGCGCGGTACGTGATGTAACGTTAGCAGGAAGCGTGGCGGGCTACGGTGGAATTTATTGTTTAATAACTTTATTGATTGTGATAGATTTGCTCTGAAAAGCAATGCGTAGTTTAATGACGAGAGGTTTTGTGCAATAATTGACTGAATTTTTAATATATTTCTCTAAACATAAGCAGAAAGTAAGTTAGGGAAACATCCTTACTATATTATATAATATTTTATTATATTATTCTATATATTTTATTATACTGTATTTTATATCTATACTTCTATACTAATATATAAAGCTGAAGAGTTTGTTTGTTTGTTTGCTTGATCGCGCTAATCTCAGGAACTACTGGTCCGATTTGAAAAATTCTTTCAGTGTTAGATAGCCCATTTATTGAGGAATATATATCATATATATCATCACGCTAAGACCAATAGGAGCGGAGCAGTAATGAAAATTGTGACGCAGGCGAAGTTGCGCGGGTCAGCTAGTATATTATAAATACGAAAGTAACTGTCTGTCTGTCTGTCTGTCTGTCGCGCTTTCACGCCAAAACTACTGAACCGATTTAAATGAAATTTGGTACACAGATAGTCTAGAGCCTGAGAAAGGACATAGGCTACTTTTTATCCCGGAAATATGTTCCCTAGGGATCACGCGGGCGAAGCCGCTGGCAGAATTTAATAAACAGAAAAATCACTATATTCGTGACTCTCTACTCAGCTGTCCAATCCGATTTCTTAGTTTGTCACGAGTATAATTGCTTGTGACGTCATTATCAAATCACGCCATAGTGCGCCATTCATAAACGATGTTCTGCGTGACAGAACTTCAAAGGCGTGTAACTTGTCTATTTTTCTACCGGTTTTATATTTTTTGCAAATCAAACTTTTAGTATCATCTTTCAAATAAGTATTCATTTATGTAGATTTTTGATAATAATTAATTAAGTGTCTACATAATTAGGACTGAAGGAAATAGGAGTATCTTCCTATTCCCATCAGTCCTATTAAGCCGCGTACGCACGAGCGAACAAAGCATGGTGAACACGAACGTCGATCACCAAATTGGATCGCCACGAACCTTTTTGACGAACAGTGTTTGATGTTCGTCAGTGGTACGCACATGTGAACAATGTGTTCGATGTTCTTGTTTACCATGTCTTTGTTCGTTCGTGCGTACGCGGCTTTATGTAGACGACACGGTTGGCGCAGTGGTTGAGCGATTGACTGCTGCGCTGCGTGTCGCGGGTTCGATTCCCGCACGGAACAAATATTTGTATGGCCTACAGATAGTTGTTCCGCCTGCGGACGGCGAGCATTGGGTGGCTCGCCGTCTGATCAGAACCAGGCCCGGGTCGACGGCGCGCTGTGTTCCACGCGCGCCTCAAGGAGCTGTCAGCATAAAGGACGGGGCCCGCTAGGGCCAGTGCCGGCCGGGGTTGCGGGATTTGTTCGAGAGAGTCGCCGCGGCCCTGGAACGCAAAGGGCGTTAGGAGGAACACGGATGGGTTTTAGTCAGTAAGAGTCTGACACTCCCTTCTGCTTCACCCAGAGCGGGAGGAGTCATTTGATGATTTCCCATCCTTAAAAAAAAAGATACTTGTTCCGGGTCTGGCTGTTTGTGTAGTTGAATTATAAATGCACCCACGATACAGGAGCAATTTCTCTCCAGCAGTAAAATTTGCACATTTGCTTCTCCAATCACTTTGGACATTGGCAGAATAGTCGTCATCGGCTCTGCTTGCCATTTAAAAAAATAGAATAGAATAGAGGAGAAATTTCTAGTGTGGGGCAACGTTAAAAAAAAAAACAAATTTCCGAAAAATATTTACATCTCTCGAGTTGTATTTTTAGGCTTGTGCAGTGTTAACATGGTCGAATAATTTTCTTAGTGAAATTCGTTTCGTTAATCTCTCCGAACTAATTTTAATAGAATTTCGTGGATGTCTTTTTTAAAAACTGTGTATTTTCATTTGAAATGATGATATTAACTTTTAAAGCGAATAGTCAGAGGTCACGTAATATGTCAATCATTTTGCCTAGGCTTTCCCAACTATATTGGGATTGGCTCCCAGCCTTATCGCCTGCAGCCGAATACCAGTATTTTATATGCAGCGACTGCGTATCAAACCTCCACAGCCCAGTTACTGGGCAGCTTTATTGATTTCATGACTGTCTGGCAGTTTGAGTATACTATGCGGCTTACCCAAATATCCTTACTTTGGCATTGTTCGTCGGTTCGTTGAGCTCCTCAAGTTCTGAGCTGAGCTGCACGATAACTGACAAATGCTTGCACTGTCTGGACAAGCCCACTCAAATCTGCGTGGTGCTTTCCTCAAAAGCCCCCCCCCCCTCTGACGTTAACCTACATGATTTTCATATGTTATTGGCGATTTTATGGACTTCAAAAGAGACTGACCTTTTGTTCCGGTGTTTCTTCTCAGGGTAGTCAGCTAGGAAATACCGGCCTCATCTAGATTAATGTGTCAAAACAAAAATGACGTGTAAAAGAGTTACTTGTAACCTATTTGCAAAATAAATATCATTTGTCATTTAGCATTTCCCATAACGCTTATAATCACATAATAAAAAGCAGCTTTATTAAATCACACACATACGCCGCAGAACTAATGAGATGTAACATGTTATGCATTTTTACCGCGTAAAGACTAGTGATGTAACGTCGAAAGACGCTTAGTCGAGATGGTTATGCATAATACAATCGATACCGCGTCACCGCACTATTGCGCAATAAGTGTGCTTTATGGCCGAAAGTGGTGCGAGATTTACGCTGCGTGTGAAAATACCGATACCACACGGTCTCGTCACTATTTGATACCAAACGAATTGGAAATATATTGCCGATTTTGTTGACATTCTATGACTGGACAGTTTTCCGCCTATCGTAGTACCTATTTGTAGAATGTGCGTGTTGTAACTTAAATTGATAAAACATGTGCATAATGTGCATATATGAGATATCAATTGCAAATGATATAGTTACACGTACTGATGAGAAAAAAATAGTTACAACATGCAGGTTAGTGACCTCTTAATGGCATTACATTGTCTTGTTCAACCAAGTGTTTTATACTCTGTGTAAACTCGAGTTTAATATATAAATGTATACTTGGACTAAGTTGGTCGCAAGCTCTCAAGCAAATAAAGCCTCTGGAACTTTGTAATGCAACTTTGGTTAAGTGCCAAAATAAACGACTACACAGACTAGGAGCAAGAGGAGGGAAGTTTTGTTTTTATTTTAGAGCTTTTTTAAACCGAATTATTGCGGCTTGTACATGCATTGTACTCAGTGATTCACATTTTGTTCCGTGTGAAAAACTGCAGTCCTAACTTGTGGATCATCATCATCATATCAGCCGAAAGACGTCCACTGCTGGGTTGGCGATCGCAGTGTATTGTGTTGAGTTTTACAGAGAACGCTGCTGCCCTTTCTCTGGCAAGTCCCTTAGTCGCCTCTTACGACACCCACGGAAAGTGATGGGATGGTATTATTCTTTAACGGCACCATACGCCACCGGCCGATACCATACGGCCTCCTTATGGATCATTTTAAATGGTTGGTTGATCTAGCTAGACAATAAGTACACGGGAGTCTCGCTCGTATGTGAGCGTGTTTGGGGTGTGTGGGAGTGTCTTAGTTGTATGTGAGATTGAATAAAAAATTAACGTGATTGTTATATCATTCTTAAAAGTCTCGAATTAACCGTGTCTTCGTGGGATCATGGGTTGCCTTGTATCTCGGGAATTCAAAACTGCTGAGTCTTTCCAAACCTTGAAGAGGAAATGCTGGCGGCGAGACTAGTCATAATTCGAGGTTTGGCTCTCGACTGTTTTCTCCTCCAATATTGGACCGATTTAAGAGATATTTCACAAACTGAATAAGAGGGATGTATACTGTGTCAATATGTTTTCCTTTTTTTGATTACTAGTTGCCTAATTTGCACACTAGGGCTCTGTTGACAGCGATTTATCGGACAATTTTGGGCATTTTGTGAGAGTTCTAGTGCTTATACGGTTAACAAATCATCAAAAAGGAAAACATAGAGACACAGTATACATCCTTCTTATTCAGTTTGTGAAATATCTCTTATATCAGTCCAATATTGGAGGAGAAAACTGTCGAGAGTCAAACCTCGAATTATGACTTTTTACAAAGTCTCGCCGCCAGCATTTCCTCTTAATTTACCTCCTATACTGTGCTCCCAAACCTGAGCTTGCATCCAAGGCGATGTCGATTCAGCCACTCACTATACTTTGGACAAACAAATGGCATAAACTGTGTTGTGCTAATACGAAGAAATCTACAACTAACCACGTGGTTTGGCGCCTGACTTTCAGACATTTGCTGTATTATTTTACCATCAAGACGTAATCTATACCTATACTTAATATATAAAGCTGAAGAGTTTGTTTGTTTTTTTGCTTGAACGCACTAATCTCAGGAACTACTGGTCCGATTTGAAAAATTCTTTCAGTGTTAGATAGCCCATTTATCGAGGCAGGCTATAGGTTATATATCATCACGCTAAGGCCAATAGGAGCGGAGCAGTAATGAAAATTGTGACGCAGACGAAGTTGCGCGGGTCAGCTAGTACTTATTATAAAGCTGAAGAGTTGTTTGTTTTGTTGAACGCGCTAATATCAGGAACTACTGTTTCGGATTAAAACAATATTTTGGTGTTGGATAGCGCATTTATGGAGGAAGGCTATAGGCTATATATCATCACGCTAAGACCAATAGGAGCGAAGCAGTAATGAAAATTGTGACGCAGAAGTTGCGCGGGTCAGCTAGTATTTTATTATAGCCAGGCAAGATACTTGTATGAGAGAAGCAATTTCACATTGAATAGCAGTTGACTTTAGCGCCATAATTTCAGAACATAATGTTTGGTCGACTCCTAAACCTGTTACAGTTGTGTTCGTGAAACAATCAAGAATTCTGTTAATAATCAGTGTGAATAGCTTCGAAAATCAGTAATTTTTGCAACACAATAGCACTCGAAGTATCTCAAAACAAAGTAACGGCTAACGGGTTGCAGCTCGCGGCGTTGGCAGACGTGCGAGCCTAGTCGAGCTACGAGCAAAATTTCAAACCCGTTGGATCGCCAACGAACTTACTCGGTGGCTTTTATTATATCTATGGTGTTTATGTACGCGTACTTAGGGTGACACACGAGCAAAAAAGATCGTTGAGCCATAAGTACGCATACTTGCTCGTACATACGTCTATCACCCACTTAAGGCTGCTCTCTCGAGAAATGCTTAAAAACAGCGTGCAGATGAAGCAAGTTTTCGTCGGCGTTTGCTGGAAAAATAGTAATCTACATGATATGATACGTAATTTGGTTTAGCTAGAATTTATGTATCGGTATCACATAATAAGAAAAAAACAATCACCAAATCACCTCCAAATCGTCGAGATGAAACCATTTTAGTCCTTCATTATTTAACAAAAGGCTAAAAAAAATATCCACTGCTTTGCAATACAAACGAAAATAATTTGGTTTTATTACTTTTTTAAAATATGTGTTATTTTTATAATAAATTAAAAATGCGGGCAGCAGAGTGGTGCGTAGAGGAGTAGTTAGCTCTGTTTATATGCACAAGGTCATTAGCATGTATACAAACCCTTAAGAGATTGCCCTTGGCGATAAAACCGACCATTGTACTCTTGTTTTTATAAATGTTGGTCCTGTGCTTATTATGAAGTGTACAGTAAAGTTAGTAAATATGATTCTGAAATTAACCGAAATCGAATAGATCTATTTACTTTCACATTATTCATGTTACAACCGTTAAATGCGTTTATAACTGGCCCAAAGTAATGAATTCAATCTGAAATGATAATCAATAGGACATTGATGTCCGAAATCCATTAATTAATATTCCGCCCGACATAGAGCTCAATTAGAATCATGAATATTTTATTTTTGTTTTAACCAGATTTTGGAATTCATGTCAGTTTTGTTCTGTTAGTTAATTTAATTAAAGCGATTAATATTCAGCTGTGTTTTTACTGTAACAGCTTTGTTTTTTTTTTGTAGAATACTTTTGCTTTTTTTATTTTTATTTGATCTTACTTTTTTCCGCGACTTGGCGTCATTTTTGTATGACTTTTTATAAAATGTTGTAAGTAAAAAGCTTGTACTTGCACACATATTTTAAGTCTACTTTTATTTTTTCCGTGGCTTTTCACACGGGAGTATTTATAAAAATAACGGCAAAGTTATGAAACGTATCGATTTACGTACCGTTTATCAGTGAAAGAGTTTTTGAATTTGGAGTAGAGTACTTCTACTAATCTTTTACAAACCTAAGAAACAATGTTACCTGTTTATAACATTAAGAATTTGCTTACATATTTACTCACCACTACACTACTTAGAATATTTCCATAACTACCTATAACAACGTTTCGATCACGAATGACTTGGTCTCGCATGCAATATATCTCTTGGAACTAACGAGAAAAACATTTGAGCACCCACAACAAAGATTAACGACCCATCGCGCGGAAAAAAATTGGACAACACGTAGTTTTTGCACTAAAGGCATATGTTTCTGTCCACTATTGAATTACAGATTCTCCTAGTAAATGTCAGCCATAAATTCTTCAAGGAAATTACTGTTGTGTGCACGGTGTTATGAAAACAAAAGAAATTCATGAATAGGTTGAGAACTTCAGGGTCGTTAGTCTCGACATTGATAGCGATTTTGATCATTTTTATCGAATAATGCCGTTGTTATGCCTACCGAATAATATCGAAACGCTAAGCGGGCTGTCAAAATTTTACGCTATGTTCGCAAAAGTATGGCTGCGGAATTTGTTCAAAAGAGTCACCGCGACCCTGGAACGCAAAAGGAACACAGATGGGTTTTAGTCAGTAAGAATCTGACACTCCCTTCTGCTTGGCCCAGAGCGTAAGCAGTCATTTGATGATTTCCCATTCTTAAAAAATAAAAGGTTTGCAAAAGTTTAAGACAAAATTCAGTAATTTGACGATGATTTTCGCTGGCTTTGAATGTAGAGACTACCAAATATCATTTTCAAATCGTTAAGACTTGTCGACCGAATTCGGTTGGTAGGCGATCGGTAATTACGTCGAGATAGCAAGCCCTGGTATCGTCAACAGTAGTATGAGACAGACTTGACGATACTCGATCAAATTTTAAACCTTTTCTTACTCATCCATCTTTGATTTCTTTTGTTTGGCTGTGATTTAATTCAAATTCAAATATTTTATTTCGGATAATATCCATATAATGTTAGTAGTAGAATAACTTAGCCTAATGTTAGTATTAAATTAATAATAATAACAAACTGGTGTAGTCTATTTGGACTAGTGTGTCTGCACTTTACCCACCTTTGCAAAAGGGGAGAGTCCCACCGGTCTGAAAACACATTCAGGATGCCATTAGAGGTGGAGCGCAAGCGCGTCATCGACAACCGTCTGCTCAGCTGTTTGTCCGTAGCATTGATGTTACGGTCAAATAGCTTTCATATTATTGTTGTTTGGAATCACAAGTTTTTCTAATTTAACCTTACCAAACAGTGAGTTTGTGACACCACTTCTTCCCAGCTTAAACACTAGACTTGAGCTTCAACTTTTGAAATAAGTTTCCAATTCCTGGTTTATATTGGGCGTAACTGCTGTATTTAGAATCTGCAAAGGTTCGTATTTACAGCCTTAAAATAAAGCAACCATGGCTGAGACCAATGCGAAGGCAGTGCTTTCTCACACAGATCTAGAACCACATGTCCTAGAAGTGGGAATATTTGATTTAGATTACCGTAAAAGTGATATTTGACTGTCCCCCAGTACGTCCATCGACTTATTAGTCTAAAAATACTGTGAAATGCTTTAAATCAGTATTAACGTTTCTTCTCTCCGCCTACAGCTCAGCAAACGCCAAGAAGTGGGAAGTAGAGCTTGCGACCCTGAAGAGCAACAACCTGCGACTGACGGCCGCGCTGCAGGAGAGCACCGCCAACGTGGACGAGTGGAAGCGGCAGCTGCACCAGTACCGCGAGGAGGTGGCGCGCGCCAGGCACTACGCCGGTAAAGGTAGGGTAGATGTAGACCTGTGTAATGTGATGATGATTTATCGGCTGAAGCATCCCATTAACGGGCGGTCAAGCGACGACCAGTTCAATGGGAGGGGTGGAGCAGCTTGGGGTCGAGGGATATGTTGCAGCGGTCTCGTGATCTTCCGTTGCGTGCGGGCTCGTCAACTTCTCGTTAAGCTGGTCCTGTATATCTTTTCTAGGCTCGTCTGAGCCTAATTGCCAAATTCGACTTCATTAACAGTGTTACTGTTGATGTGCTGCTCTGCCAATGACTAGCATGTCCAAAAGCCTGTGATATAATTGCAAACGGGGATGTTTCCCGGGTAAAGGTAGGGCAAATGTAGATGAAGATGATATAAAACCACATTCGGCCTCGACAACAGCATTAGTGTCGATGTTCTTCTGTTTCAATGATTAGTATGTCATAGCAATGCTATTATTGGAAATTGTAAAAACCAAAAAATGTGAAAGGGATGACATAAAACTCGGTGAATTAAAGAAGTCGCTAGGATGACAGATTCTCTATAAATCAGCCAACATAAACTAGAACTGCACAAACAGGCTGAAGAGTTTGAAGGACATGATTCAATGGCCACCGGCCGGGACTCAGCTCGGACTGTGGAGGATGGTAATGATAACTATCACAATTTGAAGTTGACGTAGCTTCTCGATGATAAGACTGCTTAATTGAGTAGGTCTCCTCCTTCTGTCTGTGTCGATGGTGGCCCTTAAACAGTTTGGGCCCAATAGGTCCACGTTTATTGGCATTCCACGTTTATTGGCAGGTCCTCAATAGTGCAGGGTCCCAAGTCTGCTATTACAATAGTGTCAGAATGGTCTCATAACGATTTCATAATGACCGATTTTGACAAGTTTGGTAATCTACTAATATAAAAGCGTCATTATTACCTTCCAATGGTCAACCACTGACACTCCATTGAAAGAAATGGCATAGAATGGTAATCTCGTACATAATGACAAATTAATAAATAATATTTAAAAACATATAAAAGAAATCTGGCATAACTTGTCAAAATCGACCATTATGAGACCATTCTGACACTGTAATAGCAGACTTGGGGCCCAGGTGTAAGGGAACTTTTTTTTTTCTATAGATAGGCATACGTTTGACCACAATCTCACCTGATGGTAAGCGATGATGCGGTCGAAGATGGAGCACGTTTGCCTAGAAGCAACCTATTCACTCTTGTCTTAAAGACTCCCAGGTTGTAGCTATCTGGAAACACAGACTCTGGCAGGGAATTGCACTCCTTAGCTGTACGCACTATGAATGTGTTCCCAAAACGTTTAGTGCGTGTCGGTGGGATGTCCACCATGTACCGGTGGCGCATCGCCGCTCGCCTTGTGGTCCGATGATGGAACGGGCTTGGCGGAATTAAATCATGCAATTCCGTCACACACTCCCCAAAATGCAAGCGATAGAAAACCGACAGGCCAGCAACTCGGCGTCGATGAACTTAGGGCACTCCAGCAAGTAGGCCATGTTTT
The DNA here is from genome assembly GCA_947578705.1 of Lacanobia wlatinum. Taxonomy (NCBI): domain Eukaryota; kingdom Metazoa; phylum Arthropoda; class Insecta; order Lepidoptera; family Noctuidae; genus Lacanobia; species Lacanobia wlatinum. Next base: position 2,557,966 of record OX388046.1, on the reverse strand, counting down.
CGCAGGGGAACCAGGGTTAATTAAGTATGTAAGAAAAGGGCATGCTTTGCCGATCCCGAATAAAGTAACCTACGATTCATCGCCATTAACTTTCTATCTTATATGAACAGCCCATCCATCTATATGCGCATACTCTTGTGATGGCTGGCATACCTTGTCTACAATTTCCTGATAAACCATCACGCGTCCACCTAATTTCAGGCGCAGAAGCCAACGAGGTAGAACAGCTTCGCCAGCGCGTCGCCCAACTGGAGGCAGAACTAGCGCAGAAGAACGAGGAACTCGCGCAGATCACCAAGTCGAAGAAGAGCGAGCAGGTGGGTGAAGCATACAACCTTTATTACAGGGGGTCGGCCGTTTGACGTCAGCGTCACTGGCGAGTTGGGACGTGGAGTAGTGAGCGATTGGAGTGTTTCATTCTCAAAAGTAGTTATAAATTCGTAAAGCGTGAAGGATTGATGATTTAGGTATTTGAAAAACAAATGATGATGATGATCAATCGAATTATGTCGCTTGAATAGATAGTAAAGATCGATGTTAACGTAACAGAATATAGGAATCTAACAGTTATAATAATAAAATAGGGAAAAAACAATGAGTAACACGTTTTTTTTTTCCCCTGAAAAGAATTGACAACGGTTTTTGCACTTAAAGCTAATTTCTGTAAAGTAAACTTGAGCTTCTATTAGTTATATCTAAGAATAACATACGTAAAGGAAAGTGATATCCTTGACACAAAAAATAAATAACATAGTATTAAAAAACATAAATTACACCAAAACTAATGTTTGTGACATTTCTTGTATTTGCCCTGAATGCTTAATATTATAATGCAGTCCATCTTTAATTTGTTTCGATGCTCCATTCACTACTCCTTGTTTCGTAATGTTTAAATATTGAGTAAATTACTAATGAGTATGATAATATAGACCTTATTGACCTATCCCTTATATCACTGATATGATTCACGTTTCTATTATAGTTCTTACCTGTTACATATGCTTTAACTTGATCATAAATCTCCTGTAACATATTACTGTTTATTAATTTATTTTAATGCATGTTTGTGTAAATAATTCATAGTCGTCATGTACTTTTAATTATGTTAATAAGTACTAACAAATAAACTCGATTTATATTTTCTTTCTTTCTTTTATTTTCTTTTCCATCCTTATTGCTGTTTGACTTGTTCTCTTTCTCTATTAAATTATTATTATAATTGATCATCTCACCCGAATGCGTCGTCGTACCACTAGAGAGCGCTTTCCGGTTTTGCCGACTAATGAACGCGACGGTCGCATATTTGTGCGATGATCGCATTTTTTTCTTTCTTTTAGGACGACAACTGTCTTCCACTGTGACTGTCTCTCGTTCAAGTCTTATTACTTTTCTTCTTTCAAGTTCTTAATAATCAGAGTTTGACAGTTTACGAAATTACTTATTAATTCCATAACATAATATAAAAATATACTCTAAAATCCCTAAAGCTTTAACATGATCTGGCAGCAAAAATTGAACTTGAAAGCTGCAATTTGGTTTAGTGTTCCCCAAATTGTGGTTAAGGGTCTTAACGTGGACTTTCGACGGTAACACTGCATGCCGACATTTACGACCATTGACAAATATTTAATTGACGTGTGATCCTGGACTAAAATGAGTATTCCTAACTTTCCGCTTGACTTCATTTGTTTTCGCTCTTTTTTTGTGACGTGGCCTTTCTTTTGTCAATTCCGCTAAAAAACAGTACATCCTAACCGATACCAATGTTTCAATCGTCTTTTAACCTTATTCCTCAGGACGCAGAGGCTAAACTCGCTCAGAGTCAGCTAGAGCTGGCCCTGGCTGCACAAGACGGTCAGCGACAGGTCATACAGGCGCTCAATGATCAACTGGCGAGGCAGCTTGATGAGCTGGTGAGTTTATACATTTCACAATTAACTTAGCAAATTAAAACGATTATTTTCAGGAAATCATGTCACTTTTGGGCCCATAACCTAAATGTATGCAAAAAAAATCAAGTCTAATTCGGTTCGTCGGTACTCTGTTGCTGTGTGGAAGAAGTACGACTCACACTTTGACACTGTTTTTTTTATAGTAGGATATGACCGGGGAAGCTTTAAAATCTGTTTTTTTTTATGTCAAGCTCAAATCACGGATCTAAAAACGTTCATCTGGTAAAGGGTATTAGTAGGATAAGGGAGAATACATTTGCAGATTATTTTGGCAGTCCTGTCAAACTAGACACGGAGACCCTCTTAGTGGCATAATTTCACTTCTCAGATCATATTTTTCTTTTTTTGCTGTTTTTTTTTTCATTTATTTTCTTTCGGGATCCAAGAAAGTTTTATCATTTCTCCGTGTCTCGTCTAGCTTCATTGACTCGGGCGTATTTCTGGTGGTTGAGAGTTACTAGTACTAAGGTTAACATTTCTGTAAATATGCCAGTTCTAAGAGTAAAGCTAAAGTGTGAGTGCATCGCTTCCAGAGCACGATCCACCGCGAGATCAACTCGGCGCTGCAGACATGAGACGCGGCCCCCGCGCCGCCGCAGTTCGCGCACACGCAGCAGGTACACACTCAGCAGGCACACACCCAGCAGGCACACACCCAGCAGGCTCACCCTCAGCAGGCACACAGTCAGCAGACACACAGCCAGCAGGCACACAGCCAGCGCCGCCTGCCGCTGCTGCTGCGCGGCGCCGAGCCCGCCTACGTCACGGTGAAGGCCAAGAAATGAAGAGTGCTCTCGGTATTTCGCAAGGTGCACGAGTTTTTTTAAATCTTTCTTCTGTCTGTAGCGGGGAGGGGGGAGTCGGTTGTGTTTTTTCTTGTTTTGGTTCGTTTTTTGAGGTGTCAATGTGTGTAGATACTTGATTGGTCTGTTATGCTCGGTTATGCAGATGGATGTTCAGGTAATACGCACGCAGATGGCAGCACTAACGCGCTAGCCATGTTAGCGATAGTGCTGCCATCGTGCAATCGTGTAAACGAGCTTAACAATCCAATGTGAACTAGCAAAATCAAGTATCTATATTATTTAAATTATTCCGTATAAAATACGTATTCAAACAAATACCATGTTCACATTTTATTCTATATGAAATAAAGTGTCTTTGTAACATTTATTATTTGTTTGAACTACGTATTTTGTATGGAAACTACACATTGACACCATTTCAAAATTACTTTCTTCTTAGGGTGGTAATGTCAGCTTAATTAGTTGGGTTTCAAATATTATGATATTTAATAGTTCCGTTTGTATAATATAATGAATTTTCTCGTTAAATCTATGTGGAAATAGATGTAAAGTTAAATTTAACAGACATTTTTATGATATCTGATGTTCTAAGTATACAAATATTCCTGTGACTTGTAACTGTTTCTAATGATCGTTATGAAAAAGTTGTTAATACTGAAAATAAGACTACATAATCTATGGCACCATAAAATCCTCCAATCAGAAATGAGCTTTATAACGCCATGATCGATTGGCCAATGAGGGTTTTCAGGGAAATTTACTCCACTAGTTGGCGCCACATAGGCGAGAGGTCATCTTCATTGAAAAAGTGACTATGACATTAACGACGTCGACGTCAACTTAACAAATGCCAGAAAACAAGCAATTCGATAGGTGTTTGGGACTGACGCCTCAGTGCTGCCACCTGGTGCTCGACATTTCAGAAAACCCTCATGGCAGACGTTACGTACCTAGTTCCATACTCCACGAAATATCGACTCTGGTCCTGTGAAAACTTAGTTTCGTATTATCCGACTACTTTGTATAGATTATAAGACGATCCAAATCTTAAAATATCTTCTTTTTGATGTGGAACGCAATCAATTTGGTAATAATGGTGCGAACAACTGACACACTCACTTCGTTGTTAAACAAATTCATCGATAACTTATTTGTTACTAGGCACATCACTATTACTGGTTCTGCCGATATGTATCGATAACGATTGAAATATCTTGTCAGCTATTATAACGGTGTCATCACATTAATGTTTTAATTTAAATTAATAAGTATTTGAACCTGTCTTGAACCACATCGATTAGTTTCTATGGAAAGAGAACATTTAGGGCGCTTTTATTAAATTTAAAGTTTCCATCGGTTTTGACATTATGTCAAAGGGAAAATAACTTTCGGAAGTCGATGTTAAAATATGAAGATATAACCAAAAACACCGAAATTAAAGTTATTTCATACTTTGTGGTGTTGTTTTTTTTATTTGGAATTTGGTTGTATTTTTTTGTAAAAAAGTTTTTTACCGTGGGTGTACCGTAGAATCAATATTCATAAAAATATTGTGAAGAAAAAACAAACCGTGTTTTTTTACGCCATATTTGACATATAAAAGAAACAAAATTAGTGACTTCGGGTTAAGAAAATATGCGTTACATCTGCATAATTTACCAACTCATACATTTTGAAAGCACTTGGAAATCACTAAGTATTAAAGTGTTCTAGTTGTTCTCTTTCTAAAAAACCCTGTATTATCTGATCTCACTAAAATATGAAGTTTAGTCACCCTCATGATTCGTGAAAGATTACATTTTGTATACAGCGGCATCGCTCCGATCTCATCCCAACTATCGCTGATAGGGTTGTAAGTACTCTTAATATCGATATCGATAGTGTCTTGTAAGTCTATTATATCGAAACGTTACATCGATGTTAGAGCTGTATGATCGTATCTAATCCGAATTGACGTTTTATGTCGCATTTGTACATCACTATGGGAGGTTTTGAACCCAGTAAATGGTATCATACGTTTTCACTAGACACCAATAACTGTCATAGAAAAGTCGATCATAAAGTCATAAAAAACAGTCGAATTTTCGAACAATATTCTATGAAAATAGCAACTTATTTTAACACCAAATCGAGTTCATACGAAAATCGACCATCAAGTTATCACAAACTGAAATTCACAATGACAAAAGTCGACAATATTCGCTTCAAATCGAGTTTTAGAAGAATCGACCATCAAGTCATCAGAACGGTAATTTTCTCGATCAATATTCCTCGACAAAAGACATTTTCACTCCAAATCAAGTTCATACAAAAATCAACCATCACGTCATCAAAAATTGTCGAATTCTCGAACAAATTCCCGTGTTCATTATCGTTTCAAACATTGTACAAACTCCATTGCAAAGTTCAGCCGCTGAATAAAGCGCGTCAGTTTGAAACGAGCGCTGGAAGCGGAAACCTAACGACGTATGAAATTGAACGACATCATCTCATATCTTTGTATGAAGTTGTTGTAGGAGGTACCTTCAAAGTTAATATGTCGCGTACGAGAGCGAGCTTCAAGTGTTCTTTGTAAATTTACTTGAATTTCATTATTACAATGAGTTGAGAGTTCTTTCAGAACGCGAAAAGTATGGTTATTTTGTGAACATACGTCGATATTTTTAACCGACTTCCATAAAAGGAGGAGGTTCTCAATTCGGTGGGTATTTTTTTTTAATGAAAGTACACCGATTACTCCGAGATTTCTGATCCGATTTCTGTGATTCTTTTTTTAGTTCGATGCAGTATACTTGCCATTTGGTCCCGTAAAAATTTGATTCAGTTTGGTTCATTAGTTTTTATTTTATGAGCATTTTGGCTTATTTCAAATTCTGCGTTAACGAAGACGTCCAAGTATCACCACTTAAAAGTGAAAAATAAAAAACTTTTTACAAAAAAATATAATCGACTTCCAAACAAAACACTACAAAGAATAAAATAACCTTAATTTCGGAAGTCGGTGTTAAAAAACAAAGGAACAAAACCAAAAACACCGACTTCCGAAATTAAGGTTATTTTATTCTTTGTAGTGTTTTGTTTGGAAGTCGGTTATGTAAAATGTTTTTTTACCTCATCAAAAAGGATACTTTGTGAAAAAAATTTCAAAATCGTTTGTCTCTTTTTTATGTCTGTAAATACGTCTTATTTAAAATGTATTTGTGAAAAAAAATTGTGTACCGTTAAACAACCATTATACAGCTTTGTAATAAAAATTTAACAAATCTGATACCAAATAAAGACTATGATCCAATGACACTTCCGAAATACCATTCGATGCCTCCTATGCGAGGTGTTGTATCCATTGATGTATAAAAAGCTCAAGATGCACAGTCGAATAAATGCAAGACTCGAAACTGTCGTCAAAAACTGACATGTATCAAGTGTCATGTGTGAGTTGTGTGTAGTTATACTATAAACAATTTTTTTTTTGCAAATTCAACCTTATACGGATCGCTTAAAGTTGTTTTTACTAAGCAGTGCAGTATGGCGAGCGATGCGAGACTGTTTGAAACTAGCGCACAATTATGTATTTTGCGCTTGTTTTTTGCGGACGTTTTTGAGATGCTGACTGTGTATCTTGGGTTTTTTATATATCAATGGTTGTATCCCACAAAATTGTGTTATCACAGTTCTGAGCACTTTTCCCCTTGACAAAGATTTGGATGAATCTTTTGATGCCCAACGATTTTTTGCTTATTAATTTTTATTTTAAAGAACACCAGGGTTACAACAATTTACAAAAGAGGCATTGCATAAAAACACGGCCCAATGCATTGATGTGTTAAAAAATAAAGAAAATGAATACATGGGAGGAGTACTAATCTTGCGTTAGTTATCATTGTTTGCAATCGTCAAAAATATTTCACCTATTTCACAATGAATGTAAAATGTATACGTGTGACACTCCAGTTCATCTTCTCATCTCTAAGATTAATATACGGCTTGTATCAACCACGTCTATGTCCATCATAAATGTTTATTGATAGTTTTTGAGTCAATTCGAGTCAGTGATGTCGACCCACCCTTATCTAAATGTAAATACGTTCGAAAATCGTGTAACCCCACGATTCAATGCCAAAAAATAACTAATTTTATTATTAAAATTAATGTATATTTTAAAAGTAGAATTTTTAATATTATATTATTGTGTAAGAAAACTGGTTGCACGGTGAAATACCGAATTAAAAATATATAAAAAAATATGTAACTCTTGATTTCGATATTCGCCTGATATGAGATAGTCGACAGGCCGTGCCATGTCCTAGTGTATGTGTATATTGAAATATTCCCTAATTAATAAATATTAAAGTATAAAACAATCGGCTAATAGTACGCCTCGTCAGTCCCTCACTCCTGTTCCAGGCAACGAGGGATTATAAAACAATGAAAATTAAAGCTTCGATTTAAAAGTTTTTTGAAAGCGTTAAAATTTATAATATTGTAATATGTAAGTGTATGTATTTTGCCGATGAATGTAAATTTTACCGATGATTCTGTTCTGTTCTGAGCCATTGAGTTTGGTGTACTGTGCATTTTATTTTGTCTCGAATACATTCTCCAATATTGTAATTTGTTAAGGTTGATATTTTTGGTGTGTGTCGACTGTAGATCACGCTTAGAACAGTTATTGCCCTAGATTTTACATAATTTTGTCAGGAGTTCAATAAATATACAATCTGCCTAGCCTTTTCGCAAGTGTACGGCTATTCCTATTGTGGTCGGCTTCCAGTTAAACCGGATTCAGCTGAATACCAGAATTTTACGTGTTCTGAATTTTAGGTGTTCAAAATGACTGGTATAAAATATGCTCGCAATTTAATGCTGTCTGGCATTATCGAACCGGCCCAGTAACTAATACTTTTGTACTCTTTAGTGCTGTCTTTGAAGGCCTTGGTCCGTGGTTTCTGAAAAAAAAAAATATCGACAAGCCAAAGTGATGTGATTGGCTGTTAAGAACTCAGTCAACCAATCAGAGCCGAGTGTTTGGCAATTAGACACTTTTCGCGATTATTTTCGTTCCAGAGAGTCTTATTATGTGCTGGCAACATTATTTATATACTGGCAACTTTGATCATTTATTTTGTACGCTTGTGTCTTTTTAAAATACGCAACGGATTTTTTTTAATGCGGTTTTCATCAATAGACAGAGTAATTCAAAGGAAGGTTATATGTACATTTTATCCTTTAATTCCTACGGGAACAGAAAAAATGAAATATGGGCGTACGAAGTTGCGGGCAAAAGCTAGTTTGTCAATAATTCGAATATCGTGTGATCTTCAGTGGAGACATAACTTCGACATTAATATTCCTATGCTACATTAGACTTAAAACATTTCCGTTAACTTTCCTACTGTGTAGGTGTATTCTATGAATATAATATTAAATGATAATTATTAAATTGTAACGTAAAATTCCAGTCTCGATGATTTTTAATTAATATATTAAATATATTCATCCTTAGGTATTAAGATGTTTAGTGAGTCGCGCGAAATTATTTTGTTATTTTTTTTTCTTGGCCATTAAATCTGGCAAATTTATTATTATTATTTAAATAGAATGCCAATCGTCACAGTTCCTTAGAGAAATTATTTCCACAAAAATATAAGTAAAATAATTATTAAATGTTTCTAACAAAATAATTTCGCGCGATAAAATTATGTATGAGAAAAGTAATAGATAAAAATCGTCACCAGTATCCGTCTAACTCCCAAACGTTGACGTAGAAATTAATTTCGACTTTATTTCCATTCGTTTAAGTTTGTTATTCGTTTAAAAACCCTGTAATTCATAGATCCCTTAGCAAATTAGTGATTACAATTTGACAGATAATATCTTCTGCAATTTTTTTTTTTTTGAGAAGTTGTATCTTTATTTTCGAATATTTTTTTTCTTAATAATGTATTTTTTTAAAGTGTTAGAAGTTTGTAATTTGTGTTCATCGATAATATTTATATTTTTAGTAGAAAAATATGATAGTTTTGACCAACATTTGCAGATGACCATTACCTGTCAAAAACCTTGAAAAAAAAAAATTGAAAACAAAATGATATCATTAAAAAGGCTGAGGACACAATTTTTAAGATATACAATGTCTTCTAAACAGGGTAACTTTGTTTTACTGTTGCGTGGATTTTTAAATAGTGCTCGTTGTTATTCGATTTTTACTCTTTGTCTTACAACACTTTCCGTAGCTCTTTACAATCTGTTCTCGGACGTGCGGCGAATATACACGGCGTCTACTCACGTCACGTCACGTCATGACGCGTGACGTCACCATGTATCAGTAGTTATATCGAACAATATTATATAATCTCTAAACCTTTATTACCTTTCTTTTAAAACTCTTTATGTATAAAAAAACTACATGAACAATTTAATTTCGTAGTTAAATAAATACATAGCTATAGTAGGAAATAATGTTTATAGAAACAGTATTTATTTGTACATGTAAAAAAAATAATCTGTTTATCAAAATAGAAAATAAAAGTTTAGTAGAAAAACCGAAGGATCTGTTGGATTATAAGAAAAATGTAATATAATTAAAAAATTAGATAATATTTAAGTGTTATTCCCGTTTAATTTGTACACCGAAGATGTTAAGTGTGACTACATATAAATAACATTTATAGTATAGATAGTATATGTACTATAATATTATCATAGTCGTTACAATAGTTGAGATTATAATTTTAAATGTATCTTGGCTGGGAGATGACATTTTTGTTTCTGAAGTGGTCAATAATTTCGGCTTGATGTGTAATGCCCACCGATTTTCAAATGGTGTGCCAATTATTTTGCCTGAATGTGTAGAACTGTCAACTGATACATTTTGATCACAGATAAAAAAATAAATGACTGGTGTTGTTTAGCGCCATCTATTGGTTAGAAGGCGGAGTTATAAGTTTATTTCAAGCCGTGCCGTGTAGCGCCATCTATCGGTCAGAAGGCAAAGTTTCGAGTTTTTCAAGCCGTAAGTATTGGTCACTTGATATTGTTGTACTGTAATCGCATTATAGTTTTAATTGTAATTTATTCAATATAAATTGTTATAGTCTGCGTTGCATTTGGTTTAGAAAGTATTTTGATGATGCCTCGAAATTATTAAGTTCTATTTATTTATTTTGAGATATGAGATTAAAACGGACAAACATGCAAATTATTTATTTTTTAATGTTAGTCTCGAATTTATTTATGATCTTCTAAATAATATAGTGCTTCTATTTATTTAAAAAAAAAAATCTTATTTATTTTAATTTTTATGGTAATAAACCATAATATTCTGTAGTGATATAATTTCTCTCGGTATTTATGGATCCCTAAGTACTACAATGTATTATTCACAAGATTCGCTTTAAGATGTTTTTAGTTGATCTCAGAAACTATGGGGACTCATGGCCTGCTGAATTATTCTAAGGAATGATGCAATTTCACTGTATGATAGAAAAATAATTGAAATGATTGTCATTCAAATATCGACTTTAAAGGCATTCAATTAGATTCATTTTAAAATGACTAAAGTTTTGGCAGCCATAACAATGCAATTTGAACAGTATTGAACGGAGTTAAGGTTTATTTTCAAATGCAGCGCAGACTGCGTATGTGTACGTTATATCTTCCATTAGAGCAGTAGTCGCTGTGAGCTGAGTATGCATATTAAACAATAAATAAATAAATACAATATGGATTTCAATGTTCTGGCTTTTATTTAAACACGGTCCTTTATAGATTTTCCCGCGGAAGGACATGCAAAAGCTTGGTCTTACAGATGACAATGCTTACCAGCGAAGTGAATGGTGGGGAATGAAAGAAGAAAACTTAGTGAAGTCTTTGAATGCCAGAATTGACTGGTACAGAATACAAGGCATTAAGTCCACGAATTTACCACAATTGTACATAAAGTTTATAAATAAAACCGCGTACAGTGGTACCCAACTGATAGGCGCGTCGTGAATCTTCGTTCGCACAGAAAATAAAGTATGGCCCGAATTAACTAAAGAGAGCAAACTTACAATCAACCTTAGACCACTACTATAAGGTTCATAATACACTGCAGCTGTTAGTTCCGTCTCACTCGCGTCATGTGCACGCCGCGCGCGCTAACATGGCGGCAGCTGCCGACCAATAGCGGTACAGGAAAAAGAAGCGCGTTGCGTGGAGCGTGCTGATTGGTCAATAGCATTTCCCGCGCTTTGAAAATTCATCTTCTGCGCAGGTACATTGGTAAGCCATATCAGTTGGGTACTACTGTAACGGGAAGAGGCGACGGCAAAGTTGAAAAAGAATCTTTGATAGATTTTTGACTAATTGAGGGTTTTTGTCGATGGGAAATCATCAAATGACTTCTTCCGCTCTGGGTAGAGCAGAAGGGAGTGTCAGGCTCTTACTGACTAAAACCCATCCATGTTCCTCCTAGTGCCCGCCGCGTTCCAGGGCCGCGGTGACTCGAACAATTCCGTAACCCTGGTGGTACATATCTGCCTTGCTAGAGAAACAAATTGTGGGAAGAGAGGTAGGTACCTAGGAAGGGATGCAGTACAGAGAGTAAAGTCTCGCAAACCTTCATTGAAAAGGAAGATCCTCCGACCGGACGGCTGTTGTGTCTGGCGGGCAACTGCACGATAGTTTATATTCGAACTGTTGTATACAGAGTGCATTTTTAAAGTGTGCCTTCATGGCCAAATCCGAAACTATGAGAATATCGAAAAACACTAAAAGGAGTCTCGAGCCTATTTTTGATGAAAATTAAAACTGCATCATTGGCGTTTTGAAAAATCTTTGTTCCTACCCAGGAATCGAACCTGTTTAATAAGGATCAAATAGAATAGAATACTCTTTATTATGTACACCATATAGGTAAGTTACAGAAAAAAATAGATGAAGAAAACTACATAGGGTGACACAATGGGCGACCTTATCGCTAAAAGCGATCTTTTAAAGACAACCTTAGGATAGATTTTAAAGAGAGGAGTGACAGTACTGCAAGTAGTCTTAGGTGTACTATTTCTATATACAATAATAACATAATAGATAGATACAAATAAACAATAATAGCAGAGAACCCAAGTAAAGACGATTAAGGAGAGAGATAATGATTTTTAAACATATTTTTAAAAGTAGACAAAGATTGAGCCCCCCTTACCGACACTGGTGCTGGTGCGACGCTGAAGCTGGTGGAATGCATCAGCATCTCCAGTCTCAAGTTTCCCGATGACCTTAGATATCTATTATGTGTGTCATGAAGGAACTTGAAACGTTCTTTAAGATAAGAGAGGGTTGCAGGATTGAACAGAATACTGTGGAGCAGAAATAAAATATGAGAATCCCGGCGAAGACGTATGGGAAGCCACTTGAGCTTTGTCCGAAATTATAAATTTTATGCACAGGTTTTGAAGACGCTCAAGTTTATCGAGTTGTGCCTGAGTGAGATCGAGACAACTGACATCGGCATAGTCAAGGATAGGAAGCAGAAGGAACTGTTGGCACAGTTCCTTCTGCTCCCTATCACAACTTTAGTGGCAGTGGGAAGAAAGTTCCACAATCGTCTAAGGGACCTGGCAATCAAATTCTGGGAAGTAATAACACATGGCAAACTTAAGGAAAGCTCTCATTTTTAACAAATAACTTTTAAAATTACTGACTAAAGCTACCTATCTAAACCGTAACTGATAATTTAAAAAAAATAATGATGCAGTTGTAGATTCTCGGGCCCGATGTTGATGAAAAATAAAACTGCGTCGTTGTTTTTTTAAAAGGGTAGGAACGACAACGATTTTCCAAAAATCCCAAGATGCAGTTTTACTTTTTATCAAAATCGGGTTCAAGACTCCTTTCAGTGTTTTTCGATATTCCTCATAGTTTTGGATTTGGCCCTGAAGGCACACTTTAAAAATTCACCCTGTTTGTTCAAATCGCACGGTAAATTCTTATACCGCGATGCAGGATTTCGCCGTAGTAGTTCGCTGTTTGTTGGGCAGATGGCGTTGTGGTTCTTTTTGTTGCAATGTAGATTTTGCTACGATGGTTTTTCTTGCGGTGGCGTTGATACCGCTACATACCCACCACCACACGACTTCATCAAGTCCCATAGGACTTCTTGGTAATGGACTGCAGTACTCTATACGGAAAGCCCTAAATCGATTGCTTACCTAAGTCTGCCGCTGCAAATTACAATCTGATGAAGGTCGCGGGTAGCCGATGGATGCGAGACGCACAGGACCGGTCGTTGTGGCGACGCTTGGGGGAGGCCTATGTCCAGCAGTGGACGTCTTTCGGCTGATATGATGATGATGATGAAATGGGGGATTGATTATAGATTCATTAGACACCCTGTGCGAGTGCAGTGAGGTTCAGACTATGTTCTATTTGCTGCAGTGTCCCAAATGGCCATACACCTGCACCCTAGAAGACTTAAACGCCTCCTCAAAGCACGTGGTCACCTTAACTGGGCCCAACCAATATGATATGACCAGCCTGACCCGCGCAACTTCGCCTGTGTCACATTTTTCATGAATGCTCCGCAGCTCTTATTGGTCGTAGCGTGATATGATGCAGCCTTGCTTTCCTCGATAAATGGGCTATCCAACACTAAATCGGTTTAGCAGATCCAGAGATTACCTCACAAACTCACAAGCTTAACCTCTTTATAAAATTAACTAGTTGACCCGCGCAACTTAGTCTGCTCCGCTCCTATTGGTCGTAGCGTGAGTGATGTAGCCTTAGCGTTCCTCGATAAATGGGCTATCCAACATTAAATTTTTAAAATTAGAACTAGAAGTTCCTGAGTTTAGCGCGTTCAACCAAACAAACAAACTTCAGCTTTATAATTTTAGTATAGATAGGTAAACCATTGACATAATAAGAAGATCATTAATCTTTCGAGGAATCCGAGCGTCATGGTATGATCTTATGAACCTACCTAATCTTTGATATATGTAGATTTTATCAACTAAAAAAATGCCAAAATCAAAATCAAAAGTCGTTTATTCAAATTAGGCTGAGAGCCAGCACTTTTTGAACGTCAAGTTTTACAAAAGACAGTCCCCCAAAACGCACGCCCGTCACCACTTCCTAGTGTTTTAGCTGTGGAGAAGAAGTGGCCAACAAACTCCCCAGCAACACATCTGTCTGTTACGTTTTAAGAACTTGAATCTATATAAAAGTATGCTAAGTAATTAATACATGACACAAAATTTATAACTTGCCATCCATAGTTTTGCTCCTATCGAGTTGTGTTAAATGTCTACTTATACAACCTGTAACAGAATAAACGCAATAACTCTTAAGGGGCCATTGTACTCATCATTATGAACAACTTTCACTATGGGACCAACACTGAAATCGCGAAAAAAAATCGACTCCATACATTTATGTGCGCATAACTCGACAAAATGTACTGAACAGCTGATTTTTTTTTCGCGATTTCGGGGTTGGTCCCATATTTAAAGGTGTTCATAACGATAAGTAAAATGGCACCTTAAGAGGTATTGCGTTTATTCTGTTACAGGTTGTATATTGTACTAGCTTTTGCTCGCGACTTCGTACGCGCATATACCGATTTTCCCGTTCCCGTAAGAATTTCGGGAAATCCTCTCCCCTACGGAGTGTAAGGAACCTACATGCCAAATTTCAGCTCTCTACGGACCAGCAGTTTCGGCTGTGCGTTGTCTGTCAGTCACTCAATCACTCAGTAACAGAAGAATTTTATACTTATGGATTTCCAGGGGGTCTACTCTCTCAGCCCGAATGCCGTAGTTTCGGCTTTAGTTACGGGCGTTTCTTACTCCATATCACCTACGGATTGAAAACCAAGTTATAAGAAAAACGCATTGTTTTTCTTATACAAGGAAAAGGAAAGGACTTAAGGAGGGTCTTCCCGACTTAGCTCAGTACCTGGATAAATTGTAAACGTCGTAGCTAAAGCAATCTATACTGTATTTTTTTTATCATTGTCCTTATTTTGGTGGTCTGAATGATTTCTAAAAGTTTCTCCATCTATTTTAATGGGACCTTGAATAATGAATATAGCCTTTTATTCAGATCAATGTTACAATTACATATTATAAAAAGAACAATACATCAAAAAACTTAAATTTAAATCTTAATCTAGTCTTTTATTTGAATTTTACTTATTCTTTGCAGATCTGTTTGCCAGTCGGCAAAGGCCTCCTCCAATCTTTTCCACTCATATTTTTCTTTAGCCACCCTGTTCCATGTGACGCCTGCCACTTGTCTTATGTCATCGTCCCATCTTTTTTGTGGTCTTCCTCTTTTACTTTTACCTTCTCTAGGATAGAGTAACAAAAAATTAAAAATCCACCTTTTTACATCGCAGCAGATGCTGAGACAGGGACCTTTTTGGCCTCGCACAGATTAATCTCATGTCAGCTTCTATGTTTTAATGATATTTTTTAATACTGTTAGCTGTTTTTTTACTTCATTTTGTGTGTATTTGTGCGAATCCCAAATAAACATATTATTATATTCTTTTTCTTTTCTTTTTTTTCTTTAATTCTGTTAAACCCAAAGGAGAAGACCAAAATGCCAAAATCCATTTATTTGTGATCTGCTCAATTCAAGGAAAATCCTATCGCGCAAACAGGTTATTGAAGCTCGTCATTTTATTAATTTTCATCTATGTAACTCAAATATACCTACCTAACTCCACAGCTAAGGTAGGTATGTAGGTATTGTATTCAGCTAAATAAACAAATATCGGAAAGAAAGTATGCCTTCAATCCGAATCAAATTCATTCATACGACTACCCATTGAGCTTCACAAATCCCGTACGGTAAAAGCTCTCGCAACACAACCATAAAAAAATCCACATCAAAGTTTCAGCGAAGTGTGAAAAATTTCCACCGAATGAACCGACAGGCTTGCATTTTTTATCATCGTTTTATTCCGTTCGCCTCGCCGAACAAATCCTAATCCGTTATGCAAACAGAATGAACGTGACAAAAAATTTGGAAAAACAGCTGAACTGACGAAATTTTTACAAACGTGGGACATGGGACCACAGATAACGCAAGAATTTCGGGTTTCGCCATCGATTTCCTAGGGCGCATGTCAGGATTCCCGCCATTTCGCCAGTACCGTGGCAGAGCTCACGCGAATCGCACGCGAGCCGCAACCGCGTCATTCAAAATAATAAAATGAACAAAGTCTTGTGAATCTAACAGAAATTTGACAGTGGTAACTCTTATAATTCCGTGGAAACTCTAAATTGGTTTTTCTTCAAAGGAGTCCTGCCGAATAAGGATCGCCGCCACATTGTTTTCGGTGAGTTTTCCACTTATTACAAATCAATATATTCGGGAATATAAATTGTCTACAATGAACGTCATATTGTCCAGACTTTCCTGGAATGCTGACTGCTAATCCCTGTAGCTCAAGCAGATAATCTTTGTTTCCATCTTTTAAATTCTTTGTGTACTTTATTTTGGCAATATTTAGCACAAATATTGCCTACGTTGGGTTAATTTGCTTGGAAACTGTATTTTCATAGTTTTTACACATTTTCGTACTTTTTAAATTTCGAATAGGTACCTACATTCAATGGCTGTCACTGACCACTGACCGGCTAATCACTGCGATCTTCGATCGGAAACAAAAGATCGCCTTTCTTTTATCTTTCCTATAATCTTTTTCTTTTCTTAACAGTTGTTAAAGATCGTATTTTTTTTCTCGCATATTTGGGTCACGGTGGAAAAATTACGCGAACACAGTCATACATAATGTATTAGAACTTACTCCAGTGAGATGTTTCAACACATTTTGTTTTCTGAGCAAATGTAAAGCACCTACTTATGCGACGGCTGGAATTTTGAATTACTGAATTTGGTGAAGAATTCTTGGGTTTTCTTAAACAATATGGACCTTATCATGGAGGCGGTTCTGTATTTTTTTGTGTGCACCAGAGTTATCGCTTTATTGTTACGATCCGATTTATATTTTTATTCTTTAATCGTGGTTTATAAAAAGAAAAACATGAAATTGATAATACGAAAAATATTGAACTGCAATGCTACTTATAGGAAAAACCGCAATTAATCATCGCAAATGATCTCGTAAAAGTGTCCGCTAAAATGGCTGTATTTACGACCGCGCCAAAATCCCAAGCTAAGGAACCGACTTGAATGTTAACTATCCTATTAGTGATGCATCATCAGTCAAAACAGCTCTCTACTTTCAAGGCTAGGTTCTTTTTTTTAATCGTAGTATTCAAAGAGTCTAGTTTGTCAAAGAAAGGTAACTAATTTCTAAAACTTAAAAAAAAAAATTCGGAAGTCGGTGTTTTTGGTAGTTTCTTCATATTTTGACACCGACTTCCGAAATTAAAGTAATTTTTTACTTTGTAGTGTTTTTTCAATTTTTAGTGGTACCCCACACCTAACAACACCACTGAAAAATCGCAGGAAAGCAAAATACACAAACTCGTCATCCAAGTAAACGAATTCCAGCTATTTTGATTTAGAAGCCAAACTTCCTTTTGATAAAATATATATAGGACCAATCGGGAAGTATATCCTTTCAGATAAAAGAAGAATTTTTCAAATCGGTTCATAAATGACGGAGTTATGAGGTAACAAACATAAAAAAATACAACCGAATTTAGAACCTCTTCCTTTTTTTGAAGTCGGTTAAAAATTGTTATCGTCCCACTGCAGGACAAAGACCTCGTCTCAAACAGAAAAAATGGGGGCATTAATCACCACGTTTGCTTCTGCTTGGCGATTTTTTTTAAATGGGTCTGCTCTTGACTCTAGTCTAGGTGAGAGGTATTGCAGAACTAGCTGGAATTCTCGACTTCGTCTGTGATGAATAATCTACTTCGAAAAGCATAAATATCCTTCTCTAGGAGCCAATCTATTTGTCTACACTAATATTATAAAGAGGAAAGATTTGTTTGTTTGTTTGAATTGAATAGGCTCCGAAACTACTGGACCGATTTCAAAAATTCTTTTAGCATTGGATAGCTACACTATCAGGAAGTAACATAGGCTATATATTATACCCGTACTCCCACAGGAACGGGACCTACGCGGGTGAAACCGCGTGACGTCCACTAGTATACAATAAAATCGTAACAATTGGATCAGAGATTTATTGCGTAACACTTTCGCATTTATACTAGTTTTTGCCACAGGCTTCAACCGCTTAAATGTCGAAAATTATCCCAAAGGACACACCACACCGCCGGGGTAAAAAGTATCCCTTGTCCACGAAATGGTCTATCCGGCGCCAAATCCTAATATTTAAAATTCTTCCCTTATTGAGTGATTGAACAAGTGACGGACAGACAACGTATAGCCGAAACTACTGGAACTGGTCGTGGAAAGCTGAAGTTTGGCATGTACTTAGGTGCCTTGGGGAGTGTAGGGGAGCACTAAGAGAGAATTTCCCGAAATTCCTTCGGAAATGGGATATGCGCGTACGAAGTAGCGTACAAAAGCTGGTATATCCTTCCTAATACATAAAATTCTTCCGTTACTGACTGATTGAGTGACTGACAGACAACGCACAGCCGAAACTACTGGTCGTAGAGAGCTGAAATTTGGCATGTAGCTTCCCTACACTCCGTAGGGGAGCACTAAGACGGAGGATTTTGCGAGATTGCTACGGGAACGGGAGAAAACGGGATATGAGCGTACGAAATCGCTGGCAAAAGCTAGTATCATATAAATCCTTTCTACCGATAACACATGAAACGCATAAACAAAACTGTTGAATCGTTATCCAAACAAATAATATTGTCAACATATCCCAAGTTTGGAGACTGTTTTCGAGCTAAAGGAAAACCGCTCATTACTGCTTTGGGTATTTTCCCCCGAATGAGTCGGCACCGCGACTGCACGCCGCAAACATTGCTGCTCGAGGTGACTTGTTAATCTCATACTGATTAAAATAGCTGGTAGATATCTAGGCATTAAACTACAATACACTTTGTGTCACAAAGCTAGAAGTTATAAGAAATCCGACAGATCCGTTGAATAGTAATTTGATGTAAGTATGCAATCATAAATTCGCATGCGTTTCAAATGACGCTTTCCAACACCCTTGCTAGGAAAAGCATTATTTCTCGCTGCAAGGGTTTATTCAACCAAATTATAACAGTATTATCTTTGAAAATTTGATTGGTTATAGAAACTACGATTTCAGGTGATATTTTGTAAGAATCATAGGCGGACGTGATACCTAACGCACTGCATCTGGTGGGCTACTCTCTAAGTCCGAAGTCCGTAGTTTCGCGCAGGGCCGAACTGGGACCCGAAATCGGCCCGGGAATTATTTAGAGATAGTCGGCCCACCACTCTACAAATAAATTATATTTTTTTAATCATATGTTACGGTTAAAGATGGGTGTAGAACGAAGCTTAAGATTAGCTTAAGGAAAACATAGAGATAGTTTATATCTTTCTTATTTAGTTTATAGAATATCTTTTAAATCGGTCCAATATTGGAGGAGGAAATAGGCGAGAGCCAAACCTCGAATTATGATTTTTACATACAAAGTCTCTCCACCTGCGTTTTCTCTTAACGACGATCCTCTGTCTTTATCGGTTTTTTGGCAGTCATCAAGTTTTTTACTGTTTTAAATACAATCTTTCAAATGGTATTTTAAATTAATGTAATATTTGCTAAGAAGGACAACGAGTTCTACAGAAAATCCATGGTCTACAGACATGTCCTCCAAGCTATATGCAGATTCTAGCTTATCGCCTCTAAAACTAAGACCTCGTTTCCTAATTTTAACAATGTCTATTATTCGCTGTAAAATTTCTCGTCTTTTCCGTCCTTGTGCTCGGTGTGCAGACAATTATTTGACTATGGAAAAGTTAATTATCGATATCTGCGTTGTTGGATCTTAAAAAGAAAGCTCCCGCACAAGCACGGTGCGTTTCAGTTTTTTCATGATCTCCAACTCTGGTGTGAATATGTCTCGTATCTTTCATTCCTCATATAAAAGGACTAGTTGACCCGCGCAACTTCGTCTGCGTCACAAATTTAATTACTGCTCCGCTCCTATTGTAATTAGCGTGATGATATGGCCTATAGCCTTCCTCGATAAATGGGCTATCTAACACTGAAAGAATTTTTCAAATCGGACCAGTAGTTCCTGAGATTAGCGCGTTCAAGCAAACAAACAAACAAACTCTTCAGCTTTATATATAAGTATAGATTTGAGTTGGTATCAGAAGTTGCAGAAAATGCTAAGCACACTGAACAAAACAGAGCGTTTTGTATTTTTTTAATAGCAAAAGAAAGTCGACCGTCAATCGGCCCACAGGGCCTCCGGCCCCTCGGGCATTTGCCCAAATTGCTCTATGGCCAGTCCGGGCCTGGGGGGCTACTCTCTAACGAAATCCGTAGTTTCGGGCTTAGTTGCGGGCGGGCATTTTCTACTTCGTATCACCTAACCACTGAGAACTAATGATAACACGATTTGACAGTTACTGTGAAATCGTGTTGTCATTCATTCTTAGTTCGGGTTCGGGACTAATTGTAAGACCGTAGGTGATACGGAGTAGAATACACCCGCAACTAAGCCCGAAACCAGGGGGGCTACTCTGTAACGAAATCCGTAGTTTCGGGCTTAGTTGCGGGCGGGCAGTATTGTACTCCGTATCACCTACAGACTTACGATTAGTCCCGAAACCGAACTGAGAATGAATGACAACACGATTTCACAGTAACTGTTAAATCGTGTTGTCATTCATTCTTAGTGGTTAGGTGATACGGAGCTGACGCCCGTAACTAAGCCCGAAACTACGGACTTTGGATCCGTTTCCGAGTTGAGGGTTTTCCTCGGGAATTTTATAGGCACATTCAATGTTTTTCATAAACTTTCTGACGTAATTCAGATATTTCTGCCTGGAAATCATCATCTCATGTTGCTGAGCTGATGATAGAAGTTATAAGTTAGGATCTGATGATTGGATTCCGTGATAAATGTTTGTTTAGCAATACTTTCGCTAATTGGTAACCGATTTGGATGTTTTTTTTGTTGGTTTGTAAGAGTATTTTCCCGGACTGGTCCCATTTCAATTTGGTGAAGATCTGATGAAGAACTTCGGAGGTAGGCAACGGAACTCTTCAATAAATGATGGCATATGGATCGGTATTGCTGAAATCGCATGTCTGTTTATTGTTTACATCAGTTCATAACATAACATCACGCTGGTACGCTGTGAATGGGTACGCAGGTGATACCTGTCGTGTGTCAGTGTAAATAAACGCAAAAATAACCAAAAACATCGTCACCCGTTATTAAAGTTATTTTATAGTTTGTAGTGTTTTGTTTTTGGAAGACGGTTGTATTTTTATGTAAAAAAGTTTTTGTTTAATTAGATGACATTAAATTTTTGTTTGCCTGTTGTTTCAATTGTTTGCTTTCCTTTGTTTTTTTTTCTTTTTAAACATTTTCTACCACTGGAAATTAAATTATATTTATGTATCGTTTACTATACCTGAGCATAGGTATTATAAATTTACCTGTATATTTAATACCTTACAAAACTGGTTACAAAACCAGCGTCAGGCAGCACCTACCTTGTTGTCTGGCATTTTGCTGAACTGGACCTATATGGCGCAGACGCGGGGCACACAATCATTCATTTATTCATATCAGCCGAAAGACGTCCACTGCTGGACATAGGCCTCCCCCAAGCGTCGCCACAACGACCGGTCCTGTGCGTCTCGCATCGGCTACTCGCGACCTAAATCAGGTCATCGGCACACAATGCTGTGTTTTTATTTTAAAATTAGGTTTCCTTTTATTGTACCTACTTTGTGTGAATCCGTCTGTGCTAAATAAATTAGTTTTTTCTCTTTCTTTCTTTTCTCTAAAGAAGCAAAAAGAGTATGAAAGGATCTTGACAGGACTTGTTTACTAGTTCCTGCCTACCCCCAGATGAAAAGGCGTGAGTTTATAACTTATCTAACTAGTATGTAGATGTAGGTACGTTAGTGAGGTCCCCGCCCAGTCACAAGCTAGACGCAAGGCTTATATCTGTCTAGTTACAGCGTTAGCCAGCCTTGCAATGGCTCCGTCTCGAAGATAAAATCACACATGGGTGCGTTTACTGTTTATTGCTTTCGCTGGAGACTGGAGATTTACTTGCTTGGTACGCTCGCAGGACGATTTATTTGTCGTTAGTAGGTATATCCCTTAAAATATATAAAATACTAGCTTCTGCTACACGGAACATACTCCCAGGATTAAAAGAATAAATATGACATCCAAAGTTTACAAACTTTGAATGTCGTATTTATTAATATCGAATCAACAGCCTAAAAAAATAACTTACAAGCTTCTAGCTCTAAAAATGACGATACTTCAATACAACTTTTCATCCCCCCTTACAACCCCTTTTCGCAGTAAAAACTAGCCTGTGTCCTTTCTCAGGCTCTAGGCTATCTGTGTACCAAATTTCATTTAAATCGGTTCAGTAGTTTTGGCGTGAAAGCTCAACAGAAGGACAGACAGACAGACAGAGTTACTTTCGCATTTATAATATTAGTAAGGAATAGGATATTAAGGACTAGTGTTTGCCCGCGGGTGCCCGTGACTTCGTACGCGCATAACCCGTTTTTCCCGATCCCGTAGGAATTTCGGGAAATATGGCTGCGTTCTGGCCTTGTATGGAATGGAAAGATGCAGCAGCGTGATGTAATGTAGCCTATAAGCATTCCTCGATGAATGGGCTATCCAATACTATAAGATTTTTTAAATTCAAACCAGTAGTTCCTGAGATTAGCGCGTTCAACCAAATAAACTCTTCAGCTTTATAGATTAGTAAATATATTTAAACTTCATGCAACACAAAATATTCATATGCGGACTGATCGAACCCAGGACCCAAACTCAAAAAAGTTTTTATTTCAAATAAACCATTTACAGGCACTTTGGAATTGTCAATGTCGGTCGGTTAAAAGAAAAATAAGATGAAGCTATTTGCACGTTCCAAAGCGTTGATCTCTATGGAGAAGAACGTGCAAGAAACTCCACGGACACTCTTTTAAAAATAATAAATTGTTACAAAGTTTTGTTTACATCATGTTGAAATTATACATACATGTGAGAACGATGTAAAATACGAGCAGGATAAAAATATCCGAAAAAAAATGAACCATTCAAAGAAAATATTAAAATAATTAAAAACCACGCAGAAGAGCCCAGACGAGCTGCTGAGATTCACCAGCTCAACAAGATATTATTATATCTATAACTGTCCCACAGCTGGGCAGTCTTTCCATTCCTTTCATTATTTCCGGTTCTGTGCCATTTCTTGCCAATTCCCAACAAGGTACTGTAATTGAAATTACCTTAATTAAAATGTCCCAGCCACTGCTTCATTCAACAAAAATCTCGCAAAGTTTCGCAGCTTAACTTGAAGAGTTGTCTCATAATAATAAAAGTTCTCTTAGTAACGAAGATTTAAGAGGAAGTGCAGGAAATGTAGTCGGTTACTCTAATTAATGAGAATTTAAGGAAAGACAGAGGACGCGCCAGTTATTTTTATTTGTAGGGGTCCGGGAAGGTCGTTTATCCTTCCAAGTTGTTATAACTGTCTTATAAAGACGAGTTGGGGAGTTATGAGGATTTTTGTAGAAGTACTAGCTTTTGCACGCGACTTCGTACCTCTTAGTGCTCCCCTATACTCCCCAAGGAACCTACATGCCAAAGTTCAGCTTTCTACGACCAGTAGTTACGGCTGTGCGATGTCTATCAGTCATTACTTTACTTTACTAATTTTATTTTATATTTTTACTATTGCCCTTACTAATATTATAAATGCGAAATTAACTCTGTCTGTCTGTTTTGCTTTCACGCCAAAACTACTTTTTTTTTTTTTTTTACTATTTATAGGCTCGCGTTTGACCACTATCTCACCTGATGGTAAGCGATAATGTGGTCGAAGATGGAGCACGCTTGCCTAGAAGTAACCTATTCACTCTTGACTTAAATACTCCCAGGTTATAGCTATCAGGAAACACAGACTCCGGCAGGGAATTCCACTCCTTAGCTGCACGCACTATGAATGTGTTCCCAAAACGTTTTGTGCGCGTGGGTGGGATGTCCACCATGTACCGGTGGCGTATCGCCGTTCGTCTTGTGGTCCGATGATGGAACGGGCTGAACCGATTTAAATGAAATTTGGTACACAGATAGTCTAGAGCCTGAGAAAGGACATAGGCTACTTTTTATCCCGGGAGTATTTTTCCTAGGGATCACGCGGGCGAAGCTGCTTTCAGAAGCTAGTTTTTATGTATATATATATTAACAATCTCGATGGTCAAGATTAAACAACCTTGCCAGGTTCAGTCTGAGAATGGGTGACCACCTTAATATATGGAGATGCCTCCGTTCCTCGTAAAGCGCATTCAGCTCTTGGACCTGGCTGTCAATTTGTAGATTATTGATAGTCGTTGCGGATAAGCCAGACTATCTGACAGCAGTCTTGTTAAGGAGTTCCGTGTTACCCAGTTACTGGGTTGTGAAGGGAGTCGCTCCATGTAAAATGCTGGTACTCAGCTGTAGGTATCTAGTTAGACTTGAAGCGAACCCTAGTGTAGTTGAGAAAGTTGAAGTTACACCTGTGGAATTTTTCGAAGAGAGTCACCGCGGCCCTGGAACGCGGCGCGCATTATTTTATTTGTTAGGGACAAAAACAGTTACATGCCAGATATAACAAAAGATTCTTAAATTAGCCTTACTTAGAAATACAATTATGCTTAACCTATTCCATGTTTATGTTACTGCGCATTAGGAGGAACACGGATGGGTTTTAGTGAGTAAGAGTCTGACACTCTCTTCTGCTTCACCCAGAGCGGGAGGAGTCATTATTTCAATGATTACCCATCCTTAAAAAAAGTGTAGTTGAGAAAAAGACAGATTGATTTTATTAAAAGAGTTCCCGAGCCATAAGGATGTAGGTACAGTTAATTTCCCCAGGGGTAACATATGGCGTTCGTTTTTCATCAACTGAAAATTTGTGAAATTGTTTCACGTATTTCGAGTTGATGAAAAGCTTGGAAGAAGAGAATAAAAGAGATAAAGATTCCTTAGGGATATTTAGGTCACTGACAGGAAACGGCGGAGTTTTGAATAAACAAATAAAAATATAAAATAAAAATAAAAAAGCCTTATATTTCCCAAGTTTTACAGTAAGTATTGATTGTTTATTCACTTCACTTGTTTGAGGGAAACCCTGAGGTGAAGGCCTCCTCCAGAGAGTGCCATATTTCTCGGTCTTTCGCTATCTCTAACCAGCGTGATCCAGCCAGCCGCACGATCTCGTCCTCCCAGCGTGTGTGTGGTCTTCCGCGCTTCCTTTTGCCTATCGGTCCTATCCAGGTAGTTAGTTTTGAATAAGACAAGGAAATTTTGAATAAGAGTTCCTGTTGAATCAAGAGTGGGCACTTAGGGAGGACTTTTTGAAAATTATAGGGGTCAAATAAATTTGTTTATTTTTGGACGATTTAAAATCCCGAGCACAAGGAGATTTTTGAGTTTTTTTTTTTAATCTAAAGCTGTTTGGTTTCCCTGCAAAGCAAATATCTTCTTTTCCAAAGCATTTTGCAGAAGACGGTCAAGGTAAAATGCCAGAAGGGCAATACCTACAGTTTTCCCCAATCGGTATCTAATGAAAACAAATGATGACGTTATGTACGGTAAAATTTTCCTTTCGGAACCATGGGTGGTAAATGTTTAACAGTGAACGGTTACGATCCAAGAGATGTAATAAAATGTAGCTATTGAATTATATGGAACGGAAAAACTTGTGTTTAGATCCGTTCGTGCGAAGCTGGTCTATTAGAATATAACGTTTACTGCTGGGACACAGTTCACACACCCACGTGCCCACTTCTGGGATATTCTTCTTCTCTTTGCATCGCATTCCTCATGATGTGAAGTCATTTTTAGGGTTCCGAAAAAAAACGGAACCCTTATAGGATCACTCGGGTGTCTGTCTGTCTGTCTGTCCGTCTGTCACAGCCAGTTTTCTCCGGATCCACTGGACCGATTCTGTTGAAATTTGGTACACATATGGACTTCTGTGACCCAAACATGGAAGCGTTACGTAAAACATTAAAATTTTAGTATGGAGGTCACTTTTGGGGGTCAAACTAGAAAATTAAAAAAATAGTTTTTGAACAATATTGTGTGACATATCAAATGAAAGGGCTTACTGTGAGGGTTTTAATTATATTTTTTTCATAATTTTAAAATTAATGGTTTTGAAGTTATTCAAGAAATTAGACGAAAAATGACCATTCCCCCCCTTATCTCCGTAACTACTTAGCCTAAAATTTTGAAAAAAAAAATGGAGTTAATAGATCTTTACCTAAAAATTACAGGAAAACCTATTAGAAGTCTGTAGTGTTAAAATTAAATATTAAAAAAAAAAAATCGAACCCTTTGCACGCGAGTCCGACTCGCACTTGGCCAGTTTCTTGACAATGTTTCACAATCTGTGCCTATCCTTGGCATTGTGCATTGTACTTCGTGGGATATTGTGTCCGGGATTTCCAGGAATGAGCGAATTTGGTCCGACCTTGTAAGTGGACGCGACTGCTCGGATTTGTCAATGACCTTGCGCTTTGCCACTTTCTGGGGCATAAATCACACTTATCAGCCTATAACCTCCCCACCGGGACGTAGGGCTCTCTGTGAGGTGGATTGGCCAATAATCATTCACCACCCACTGGCCCAGTTCGAATTGGTGAATCTACAAATTGTTCGTCCTAGAACATGCCTAGAACAGACCGGTTTCTTTCCGATGTTATCCTTCTCGTTTCGATTCAAAATCAAAATCAAAAGTCGTTTATTCAAATTAGGCTGAGAGCCAGCACTTTTTGAACGTCAAGTTCTACAAAAGACAGTCCCCCAAAACGCCCGCCCGTCACCACTTCCTAGTGTTTTAGCTGTGGGGAAGAAGTGGCCAACTAACTCCCTAGCAACACATCTGTCTGTTACGTTTTAAGAACATGAATCTATATAAAAGTATGCTAAGTAATTAAGATTGCTCTGGTATCTCACATAGTTTCTTTTGTTTTTGCCTGGGTTTGTTTACAACTCGTATATCGTGGCCGTAACCCTTGGACATTACATTTCCATTTTCTTTCGCGATACTTATAAACTCACTCACTAATTTTGGTTCTTACTTGGCGCAATTTCTATCGATATGCCTTGAAAATATCTTAAATCTTGGAGATTTTGTATCGGAGACTTCCCTTGCCAATCTCCCCATGACCCTGACTTGAGGAAGTGGGGATAAATAAAATGCTAATGGCTTTCAATGGCAAGTTTCCAACACTCCGTTAAACGCTAGTAGGGAACATGAATCTTATGCGGTCTGTTTGAAATTACTACAGCAATCGTTTTTGTAGGTACCCACCTATTTGAATTCTGAATTACAGATTATTATTAAAATTATAGAACCACAAACTCTATGTCAACTTTGTGTCTCTATGTCTGTGTGTCTCTATGCCTACCTATGTCGTTTGTCAAGACAAAGTTCCAATTCCGTTGCAACTCACACTTGTTTTATGACATTTTAAAACATACTGCTATTAAAAATCAACTTTAAATACAAAACGACAAAGTTCATGTTTGATTTCGTAGCGTTGCATTCAAAATATCTCGAATTAACTCAAGTCGGTATAAATGTTTAATTCTTTATTGTACACCAAAACAACATATATAATGATCATATTAAAGTAAAAATGTTTCCATTTTTGTGTCATAAAAATTAGGAATTCTGACTTGAATAATAAAAAAACTGGCCAAGTGCGAGACGGACTCGCGTGCAAATGGTTCCGAACGAATTTTTTTTAAAATGTTATTTTAACACTACAGACTTCTAATAGGTTTTCTGTAATCTTTAGGTAAAGATCTATTATCTCCATTATTTTCAAAATTTTAGGCTCAGTAGTTTCGGAGATAAGGGGGGGGAATGGTAATTTTTCTTCTAATTTCTTGAATAACTACTAAATCATTTATTTTAAAATTATGAAAAAAATATAATTCTTCTTAAAAATAAATAAAAAAAAATAAAAATAAAAATATTTTTTTCTTTCATTTGATATGTCACACGATATTGTTCAAAAAACTTTTTTTTATTTTCTAGTTTAACCCCCAAAAGTGACCCCCGTACTAAAAATTTAATAACTTACGTAACGCGTCCGTATTTGGGTTATAGAAGTCCATATGTGTACCAAATTTCAACAGAATCGGTCCAGTGGATCCGGAGAAAACTGGCTGTGACAGACAGACAGACAGACAGACACCCGAGTGATCCTATAAGGGTTCCTTTTTTTTCGGAACCCTAAAAATAAATACATGAATATGAATATCTATGCATATCATGTCATGAAATTATTAGAAAGGTACGGCAGAACAAAAGTCAATTACTAACTTTAGGTGGGTACAGATTTTCAAATCAAAATATTGATTGAATACTGGATAACCGTATATCGAATTAATATATGACATCACACCTGTATTTCCCAAAGGGTTAGGTAGAGAAAAATTGACGTAATAATATGGACCTAGGTTGACTAAGGGACACTAATTCCGCCATTGTACATTTGTGCGCGAATTTTAAATAAGTAAGAGTAACTCATATCGAGTTTCGTTGCCGAGCCTTCTTGTCTACGGTAAAAAGCAGTACATGAAAAACCTAAACTTATTGTCGCTGGCGATGCGCCACCGGTACATTCATTGTGCGTACAGCTAAGGAGTGGAATTGCTAGCTACAACCTCAACCTGGGAGTCTAAGTCAAAAGTGAATAGGTTACTTCTAAGCAAGCGTGCTCCATCTTCGACCGCATCATCGCTTACCATCAGGTGAGATAGTGGTCAAACGTATGCCTAACAATAGTAAAAAAAAAATTCGAAAAACACATGAAATTCAAAACTCTTTCAGAATTACTTACCGTGTAAAATCAATATGGATCCGATACCCAAAAGACATGATACTTCAAAGACAACATGTGCCCATACAACGAGCATAGTTGGATCATAGTTCGGACTTCAAAGCTGCAGCATGCATGAGCAAGCACTCATCAATCTCATCGGGCTGTATTTGATATCGTTACAGACAAGTTACTGAAAAATTTTGAAGGATTATGGGACATCGTGTCTTTTCAATAACAAACTAATGTGGTTAGTTAAAATTCAATAGTTTTCAAACATGCTTTGCTAAAGAGTTAGATATGGGTTCATCTACCTTTGTGATTATCACTGATTCGAAATATAAAGAAGATAACAGAAAGCCACTCACAAATTAGTAGTAGTGTACCTACTCATAAATTAGTAGATACCTAGATACAAGTACGAGCCTTTAAAGCTACGGGCATCTTCTGGGCTCAATCGTCCCATTGTAGACCTCATTCATCACTCTCTGTATGGCTTGACCAAGGTCAAGAGTATTGGCTCTTAACGAAAAAAAAAACACCTCCGTGGAAAATCTTAAGTCTTTAACCAAACCTACAAACATGGCTTGGAAAGCAACGGTGATCTTCGAAGTACGGGGGGCTACTCTCTAAGCTCGAAGTCCGTAGTTTCCGGCTTAGTTGCGAGCGTATTCTACTCCGTATCACCTACGGACTTACGATTAGCCCACCAGGATCGCAATCGCAGCGCTGACTGCATAGAGTTGCTACCCGGTCGTACGGTCGACGGTCGACGGTATATCCAAAAGCATTTCCCCACAAAACAAGGGTTGACTGGATGATATCATATGGAGTCTAGGTCGTGAGTTGATGGAATGGTACCCTTCAGTAATGTGTAGCTGAGTTCTTTGCCCTCGCAATTTTATTCATGCTTCGTCGACATAACCTACAGTGAAGTGATAGCGGTTCAATTTCAGTCTGACGAATTGCATTCACTAGAGTTGTTTTTAAACATCTTTGAAGAGCGTGTCAGCATATCCTCGACACATAATCAAAATTCCTCAACAGTTCGACTGCAAAAAACGCTCGACATTGAGTGCCAAAATACGCGTGTTGGCGTGTGAATCTACATGAAAAACTATACGAAAAAACTTCAGTGCTTTTATAAAGTTTTGCTCTCACCACAAAAACATAGGAATCACTTTTTTACTACCGAATCAAATAAAAGAAAAGTTGGGAAGAAAGAAAATTCTCTCGTATAATTTTATTGGTAGACAGAATAGTTTGGGTGACTAGTCTTGTCAGCAACTATGGCAAAGTTTATAAATATGGAGAGATCAGATGAAATGTCTCCATAGGATCCAGTGGCGACCCATAGGGACCCTATATCAACAATTTTTGGCCCTTTTTTAAGCGTATTTTTTTAACAATATAGGCCCTACTAGATAATGCAATCTCGCGAGATTTGGGCTCAGGCGAGATCTCGCGAGATTGGCAGTTTTGTGTGTTTATTCTTGCAAATAATCACAATACTTGAATAAATTAGGAAAAAATAAGAAGAATTTATAGGTGTTATGAAATAAGGACGGGCTTGGCAGGTCACCAAGGAGACGGCGGGACTAAATGTATACCTCGTATCTTTGATACGACGGTAGCACGCCCCTGATAGGATCACAAACAACGAGTTTCTCTGGTGTTCTCGAAAACACGTCTGTGATTGAACGTTGTGTTGCGTTATGTCGTTTCAGCCAACCTGGTTTATGAAAATCTTAAGTTTTCACGGCGCGGTTCTGAAATTTTCGTGGATTGACAGGTATCTGCGGGACTAAAAAGGCCACTTTAGCAGAATCAGAAAGCACATCACGCTGCCTGTCACGAATTTTTTAATGCTATATTTTAGTTTGTTGTTAGTTTAGTGTATTTGTTAATTTTGGTTATTATTATTGTTAATTTATTACTTGATTAAATTAGTTTTGTTTTTTACGGACGGACTAAATATAATTATAATTTTACTACCTAATAAAATACCCAACTGGCCACAACCGTTGAAATATTTTTACAGAATAGCATTATTATTAGGCGAATAT
Source organism: Lacanobia wlatinum (assembly GCA_947578705.1). NCBI lineage: Eukaryota > Metazoa > Arthropoda > Insecta > Lepidoptera > Noctuidae > Lacanobia > Lacanobia wlatinum. The sequence continues at coordinate 2,527,179 of OX388046.1, read as the reverse complement.
TGTGGTGTACCGTATAACGCAATGCTAGTCTTGATACTTACCCATACATCATTCCACTCAATGCGTCCAATATTGAAGCGTCACGCTGCGGCAAAAACTATCATCTACGAACAAATATAACAGTTTCTGATTGATTGTATGACTCAGCACTGTCAGCTATTTGTTTATTATAGCTTCACGGTCGACGCTATTCGCTTGCGGTCTATTTGCAAATTAAATTCCTTTTGACGGGGTTCCTTTCATAGATCGATATCTAGCGTCGTGGCTGGCAATTATTGTGCGATGGCTTGGAAATTAAAAAGAAATATTGTGCTCTATAGTCTTTTTATTAGTTTGGTTGAAACTGTTTATTTTTCAAGTCGATAACCGTTTTGGAATGTGATGAGTGGTAGCGTTTATAAGTTGCTTTTGCCCACGGCTTCATTTTCGCCTCATCGTCATCAGATCAGCCGAATGACGGACACTGCTGGACATAGGCTTCCCCCAGGTGTCGCCACAACAACCGGTCCTGCGCGTCTCGCATCCATCGGCTATCCGCGACCCTCACCAGGTCATCGGTCCACCTTGTGGAGGCCTTCCAACACTGCGTCTTCCAGTACGTGGCCGCCACTCCAGCTAGTCTATTCTGTAAATAACCATTTCAATATCGAGCTTCATCTGAGTGGCAAAGCTCACAAAGTGAACTTTATTGCACACAACATAAAGGTCTTATGTTTATACTCACCTCGGATTCCGCTGTCGAGACACTAAAATGTCCTTGCAGAATAGCACTACAGAACTTTTCGGCCCCATCGACCGTCTGTTCTGCGAGCAATGTGCCCTGCTCACTGTCTTTTCCAATTTCGCCTACTAGCCTTTAACAGTCTTCAAGGTCTAATCTATGTCTTTACCAAAAAAACCGGCCAAGTGCGAGTCGGACTCGTACACGAAGGGTTCCGTACCATAAACCTTAATTTTACACAATCTGTGAAAATTTCAACTGTCTACCTATTACGGTTTTTCAGATACAACCCGCTGACGGACAGCGGAGGTTTAGTAATAGGGTTCCGTTGGTTACCTTTTGGCTACGTAACCCTAAAAATGTATTCACCAAAATCGGTTCAGCAATTTAGGAGTGATAGCATAACAAACAAACTCACAACACCGATTGTTTTGTAATACATAATGGAGAAACCCCTATTTCATTATTTTACTGATAGGGTCTCAATTGCAACAATTTCTAGATAACTTTGCTCTATGCAATCGTGAAATTCTTGAAATAAGTCATGTTATAAAATGTAGAAATCCAGTCACAATTCAACTGATATTTTTATTATTGTTTTAATTGTAATTATTTCAAGATACCTATGCTTTATGCAACCGTTGAGTATCATTCGTTTATATTATTCTACTCGTACGTGTGTTCACCACACAATTGATAATTTATTAATACTTACTTTCAGGGTTCCGTATCTCAAAAGGAAAAAATGCAACCCTTATGGGATCACTTTGTTGTCCGTCCGTCTGTCTGTCAAGACCGTTTATCTCGGGAACGCGTGGAGGTATCGATTTGTAATTTAAACCATATACTTAGGTCGATGGTCCCATGCAGCTGTGAAAAAAAAACAAACTTCTAAGTTAACTTAAAAAATGGAAAGAGTCGTTTATGTCGCAAAAAACGTTATATTTCGTCACTCTCAAGGTAATCAAAATGTACCTATAGGGTATTTCCCGTTGACCTAGAAATTTGACAAGTAATACTGTCTCATACTACAAGTATAAAAAAAGTCTTAAAACTTTAAATATGCAACTGGTTGTTATCATTGTGAATTTCTTTCACAATTACTTATGCCCAGTTAACAATCCCCAGTTCAGCGGAGCATAAAAATACCCATTTGTTAGTTCACTTCACTTTTCGAAAAACATTTTCTTTGCACAAAAAAGCCCTTTTTTCTCCAATTTGCCCCTAATTTATTCAGTTTCAACTTTCTGTCCCTTTCTTTGAAACCCGAGGACCCTCTGTAATTAGGTACCTACCTACCCCATTTCGCGATTACTGTCTAATTGTCACAATTTACCTACCTACTACTTACAACCGGGGATGTTACGGAGGTGGTTTTATCGGAACTGAAGACCGGAGTCCGAGTTTTGAAATTTTAGTTTGTCGGAGTCGGAGTCGGAGTCGGTGGCAGCAGAAGAGAGATGTTTTAAGGCTTTTATTCATGCCAATGACCTTGTACATATGAACGGAGCTAACTACCCCTCTACGCGCCCCTCCGCATTTTAATTTTTTATAATAAAAATAATACATGTTTAAAAAAAATAAAAAGCCTAATCATTTTCGTTTACATTGCAAAGCAGTAAATATATTTTTTATACTCTTTTGATAAAAATAATGAAGGAGTAAAATGGTTTCATCACAACGATTTGGAGGTGATTTGGTGTTTTTTTTTCTTATCATGTTATACTAATAGATACATTCTGGCTAAACCAAATTAGGTATCATATCATGTAGATTACTAACTATTATTTTCAGATGTAATTTCTCTATTACTGCCGATGAAAATTTGCTTCATCTGCATGCTGTTTAAAGCTTCTTTCGAGAGAGCAGCCGTAATGGCAGGTCTAATAAAATAAATCAGAACAAATATTAGGCTACCATTTTAATTTCAATTTAAAAAAATATAGACCCACCTACCTCAGAGGATGAAGTTAACAAATTAAATCAAATGAATTGACTCCAAAAGTAGCGAAAAATGCTTCGACATCCGATTAAAAACTGACGGAGTCCAAGTAGAAACCGGGATGTAATATCTATCGGAAGCTCCGACTTATCGGAGTCGGAGTTGAAGCATCCCTAGTTACAACATAGCTCTGTGAATTTCGTTTGTGGTCGCGCATCTAAAAATATTTCAGAGACTACAAAAGGAGTTGGTTCTATGTGCCAGTATGTAGGTGCTAAACAAAAGCAGTAATATTTAATAGGGTTCTTTGAGGTTTTGCTGGTTCTATTTTTAAGTTAATTGCGACTGTGTTTTGTTTCATTATTTTTGGCTGGCGTGTGGATAATGTGTGTACTTAAACTAGAAAGGTTTAGGTAGATGAGTCTTTTTAATCTTATTTATTTCAAAACTCTGTTTAAAAATGAAATGCAACTAAAAAGCAATGTAAATAGTTTGAGCAGTAATGTATTTGTTGAATGACTTTGTGTAAAAAGTCACCTTAAAAAAAAAGGTAAACAATCTTGTTGTTTACCTTTTTTTTAAGGATGGGAAATCATCAAATGACTCCTCCCGCTGTGGGTGAAGCAGAAGGGAGTGTCAGAGTCTTACTGACTAAAACCCATCCGTGTTCCTCGTAATGCCCTTTGAGTTCCAGGGCCGCGGTGACTCTTTCCAATAAATCCCGCAAACTTTTCTAGTATCTATAGGTATTTTTTTTTTATGATGACTTTTGTTCAGGTTATTTAATTATTTCCGAGCAAGAGCCCTTTTTGTGGATCTAATTTTTATTATTAATACTTAGTTTTGATCACTATCTCACCGGATAGAAAGTAGTGATATGGTCGACGATGGAACATGCTTGCCTACCCCAGGTTGTAGCTGCTGTCAGGAACACAGACTCCAGCAAGGAATTTCACCCAAAATGAAAGTATTCCATGTATTTTCACAAAAATATCGCTTAAACCGGTGGAGGTAATGCCAACCCATTTGGCAGCAGGAATTTTGAATCCTTTTGCCAGACGTGATGGATATCTATATTTGCCATAAATTCTGGCTCGTCTTTTATTTTTCGCCGTAGTTTACTATGCGGAAAAAGTTTGGCAGATAAATACGTGCCATAAATATTTTTATCCGTTCTTCTCTCTTATATTTACGAACTATGCGATGACGCAGCTCTTGCCATGAGAAAAATATTAGGAACTAGCGGACGTCACGCGGTTTCACCTGCGTAGTTCCCGTTCCCGAAGGAGTACGGGGATAAAATATAGCCTATGTTACTCCCTGATAGTGTAGCTATCCATTGCTGAAAGAATTTTTCAAATTGGTCCAGTAGTTTTTAAGTTTATTCGATATACACAAAAATACAAATCTTTCCTCTTTACAATATTAGTATAGACTAGCTGACCCGCGCAACTTCGTCTGCGTCACAATTTTCATTACTGCTCCGCTCCTATTGGTCTAACGTGATGGTACATAGCCTATAGCCTTCCTCGATAGATGGGCTGTCTAACACTGAAAGAATTTTTCAAATCGGACCAGTAGTTCTTGAGATTAACGCGTTCAAGCAAACAAACAAACAAACTCTTCAGCTTAAATATTAGTATAGATAGGGAATTTTCGCGGCGGTGACTATTATGTCATCTAGCTAGTGTTGTGTATTCGAATCTTTAACGTTAAAAATACTTGACTTCTGTGCTGCCACCTATAGGTCCTGCACGTTCCGTTTAGGGGAACGTGCACGAAGTAGACTGTGCCATCTAGCGTTGCAATTTCAAAACTTATTAGTAAAATATACTTGACACTGACACTTCTGTGCTGCCACAAGTACCATGTACTTACTTATTTAGAAAATGAATGAGTCCACATCTGCATACACTAGGTCAGTCCTGTCACTAGGGCAGTCCTCATATATATCAACAAAATTTTTGTAAATCAGTTCACAATGTAAAACATTTATTTGAAAAGAGTAACTATGGAGTTTCTTGTCCGTTCTTCTCTATAAGAATTTACCTTTCCCAAAGGACAGTAGAGTCACAAATTATTTTTAAATGTAAATGATGACGTTCAAAAGTGCCGTTTAATAGCCTAATTGAAATAAACGTTTAGACTTTTTTATTTTCGCCACCTATAGTTCCTTCCTGCACATTTTTCGATAGCTGGATGAGATGGTTGGGTCATGTGATGAGACTAGAAAAAGTAAACTGTTAGGTAATCTCTGTCCATCCCAGAGATGAAGAAGGTCGGAGGAAGACTGCTGCAGCAGCAGCTGGCCACGTGGTGGACAACTGTTACTGAAGATATGAAGTTGGCACCGTTGAACACACAAACAACCCAGAGTCCTGGCGCCTACGATAGAGGACGGTCGACCCCAAATAAAGGGGGCAGACAAAGAAGAAGAAGAAGACAGTCAATAGGGTATTTGACTGAATTTATTTAATTACATTTCTCAAAACCGAGAGAGCAGACACGACGCTATTAAAAACAATAACTAAAAATCTCAAAAAACGCCGGTTTTATCAGCGTTTTAAATCTATGATAAACAGAGACAGCACTAATGGCGTGTGATGTCACTCACAAGTCCCGCCATATTGAGTTGAAGCCATCCAGTACAAACGACATTTTGTGTGACAAGGATAAAAGAATAACTTCAAAGGCGTGTAACTTCTCTGTTTTTCTGCCAATTTTTATTTATTTTTTCACCAATCGTACTGTAATATTAACATCTATCACGTCTTCACCAATCTATATCCTAATATATAAAATTCTTCCGTAACTGAGTGAGTGACTGACGGACAACGCACAGCCGAAACTACTGGTCGTAGAAAGCTGAAATTTGGCAAAGCTTCCCTACACTCCGTGGAGGAGCACTATGAGGGGATTTCACGAAATCCCAACGGAAACGGAAAAAAACGGGATATGCCAGGATATGTCAGACATCACAACGTAGGTACTAGCTATTTATTTTTACCGTAACACATACCTAACACCATATTAAACATGAGAGCTTCGAAGTGGTCTGTATATTGTTGAATTATTTATTTGATGTCATTGTAACGTGGGTTCAACAACATGGGGAATAATACTTCATCCCGCGAATACCAGGCACACAGGCCCGCGGGCAATTTGCTCACATTTACATGTAAATAGAATGTTATTAAAATTATGCCCACTTTTTATTCCTTTGGGGTAAAAGTTTATTTCAGGATCGCTTACTGAAATAACTCGTTTAATCCGAGTCTTTATTATATTCAACAATGTTTTAGGGTACTTTCTTCTATGGTTTTGTAGATGTAAACGCTGCTGCTAAGCATGAAGTCTTGGGTTGGATTCCTGGGTCAGTTAGAGTGTTATACAGTCACTATCACTACATATTATAAAACAAAGTCCTCCGCCGCGTCAATCTGTCTGTCTGTTCGCGATAACTCAAAAACTACTGCATCGATTTTTATGCGTTTTCACTAATGGATATAGTGGTTCTCGAGGAAGGTTTAAGTATATAATTTGTTAAGTTTTTTATACATTTGCTAAAATATAATGATATTTGTCGAGTTTAATTGAGAGGTGTTGGAAAAAAATAAGCCGTCTGGGAGCTACTTTTGGTCGCGGTAACTGACATCCAGGCGTAGCCGCGGGCATCAGCTAGTGCCATCTAAAGTTAGGATTTGTGCACGTTTGATGACACTAGGCTTTTGTTAAGGATGGGGAATCATCAAATGACTCCTCCCGCTCTGGGCGGAGCAGAAGGGACTGTCAGACTCTTACTGACTAAAACCTATTTGTGTTCCACCTAGCGCCCTTTGCGTTTCAGGGCCGCTGTGACTCTGTCTAATAAATTTTCCGCAACTGATGACAGTAGGCTAGCCTCGTATAACAATCCATATACTAGTCTTTTCCTGAGTTGGGGTGGCGTCTAACCGCATGCAACTGCGTTCCATCATCGGACCACAAGACGAACGGCGATGCGCCACCGGTACATGGTGGACATCCCACCCACGCACAAAACGTTATGGAACACATTCATAGTGCGTACAGCTAAGGAGTGGAATTCCCTGCCAAAGTCTGTTTCCAGATAGCTACAACCTGGGAGTTAAGTCAAGAGTGAATAAGTTACTTCTAGGCAAGCTTGCTACATCTTCGACCGCATGAGGGTTTACCATCTGGTGACATAGTGGTCAAACGTATGCCTAACAATAGTAAAAAAAAATCGCAGCAGAATACCAGTTTGTTACATAGAGTGACTGCCTATCTGAACTCCAAAACCCCAGTAACTGGGTATCATTTTATCGCTGAGTAATCTTAGTTTTAAGATTTTTAGTACTTCAAACCAGGTACGACTGTCAAAGACCTACGAATGCAAGCGTTTCTTAACCTTCAAGATCAACCCATGCTGATTTTATTATTTGGCCACAAGCTCCTCCCATTATATAGGACTGAAACATAATTTTGCGAAATGAGAGTGTATCTGTACTGAGTAATATTATACAAGGTAAAAAAATATCAGCTGTTTCATACATTTTCATTGGCTAAATATTGCATTTTGTATGAAACAGCTGATCTTTTTTTCGAGTTTTCGGAGTTTTCTCAAAGTAAAAGTTGTTTATAATCATGTGTACTTTCACTGCCTAAGAGGTTGCTGGTGTTTTACAAATAACCCTGTATAGCTGAAGAGTTTGAACGGGCTAATCTCAGGAAGTTTTGGTTCGCATTGAAAAATACTTGTAGTGTTGGATAACACATTTATCGAGGTAGGCTTTTGGGGGCCGAGTCACCCGCGTCCGTAGGAGATTACCCAATGTTAGACACTCCACGTGGTCCCCGGGTGGTGCTAATCAGGTGACAGTAACTGGTGATAGGCTTCGGCCGATGGCTTGTGACCACCCACTGGGCAAAGACGTACCGCCAAGCGGCCTAGCCGCGTTCCGGTGCCCAGTGCAGCCAATTCAGAGGAGTTGGGTCGAAATAGTAGTTCCAATGCAGGCAGACCAACCAGGCTTGCGCTGACATGGGCGTATCGGGAGACTAGTCGCGGAGGGTAGCGGGATCCGAGGCACGGTGCGCCGCTGGCCGACCGCAGGTAGTTGGGGGCCCAAGTAGTGTGCTAGCCACACATGAAAGGCTGCCCCGCCAACTGTCGAAAAATCCCGGAATGCACCATCGTGCTGGTTGGCGACCAGACGAGAGGGCCCGATGGACATTCCCGGGGGGCTCGGGCGTCCCCGCAGTCTCCAGGCTAGTCCCCCAATGATGCCGTCCTGCCAGAGCGTGCCTGAAGGTTAGCAGCATGGAACCTCATTTCACTTCCTTCTCCTCTCCTTCCTTCACTCAATATGAACAGGAAAAATAAGAGAAAAGCTGTACAGCGGCAGCACTCCCTCTCGCACAAAGTGCACCTCTCCAACATACGAGGTCTGCACTCCAATCTCGCCGCAGTCCACCACCACCTCGAGACGGAGAAACCAGCGCTCTTATTTCTGTCGGAGACGCAGATCGGATGTCCGTCAGACGTGTCATATCTGTCTTACCCAGGGTTTACCCTGGAGCACCACTTTAGACCACGCGCGGGCGTATGTGTGTACGCCCAGGACGACATCTGCTATCGGCGTCTCCGAAACCTTGAAGACTCCAGGTTCTCAACTCTGTGGGTTATAGTGGACACAGGCCTGGACAAAATTGTCAACGCCTGTGTCTACCGTTCGCACAGCGGTGATTTGGAGACAACTGGGCTCATACAGCACCTGAGTGAGGCGGCGGATGCAGCTCAGCAGCGGTACCCTTCTGCCCAATTGGTGTTACCGGGGGACTTCAATGCCCACCATCAGGAGTGGCTTTTCCCATACCAGTGCACAGACCATGCTGGACGAGAGACGCGAAAGCTAGCGCTAGCGTTAAATCTTACCCAGCTGGTCCAGGGGGCAACGAGGGTGCCGGATGTTGATTCGCACACTGCCAATTGCTCGGACCTTTTGCTGACAACTGATCCAGACCGCTACTCGGTGACGATTTCTTCACCACTGGGTAGTTCGGACCACTGTCTGGTGAAGTCTGTGTCCGTCTACTCCCCGCCCGATCCTAGTCCAAGAGGCACCCGGCGGGTATGGCGATACAGGTCAGCAGATTGGGATGGCTTGCGATCTTTCTTCGCTTGTTACCCTTGGCAGCCTACTTGCTTTTCTTCGACTGATGCTTCGTCGTGCGCGGACGCCGTAACGGATGTGTTGCGGAGGGGAATGGAGTACTACATTCCGTTCTCTGACGTAACAATGTCTGGCGAAGCTCGTCCATGGTTTGGTGCCGAGTGCCATCGCGCTGATGCGCTTAAGCACGCGGCGTACCTAGCATGGGTCGACGCTCGTACGCGCAAAGCAAATGATGTGAGTCAGAAGAAGAGAGCCTTCAACAGGGCTGCCAAGTCCTGCAAGAAGGTGTTGCGGAGGGCTCGATTTGACCACATTAGCCGAATAGGGAACAAACTTTCTTCATACCCAGCAGGTAGTAAGGCTTTTTGGTCCCTGGCTAAGTCCGTCGAATCGAACTTCTGCCGCCCCTCACTACCACCACTGCTGAGACCCGACGGGACGTTGGCCCACTCCGCTGAGGAGAAAGCGAACTTGTTTGCTTCTTTGTTTGCGGAATCTTCACGTCTGGATCCTGGTGGCGCGGAGCCCCCTGCTTCTCCTGCTGGATGCGAGTCGAGTATGTCGAACACCCGCATTCATCAGAAAGACGTCCGTAGGGTACTGCGTAACCTGGACGTGAACAAGGCTAGTGGCCCCGACGGGATACCGGCGGTTGTGCTGAAGACTTGTGCGCCTGAGTTGTCTCCGATCTTGACACGCCTATTTCGCCTCTCGTTTGAGACTGGAAAAATGCCGAAAGCTTGGAAGCAAGCTAACGTGCAGCCTGTGCCCAAGAAAGGTAGTCGAGCTGACCCGTCGAATTATAGACCTATCTCAGTAATGTCCATACTTTGTAAGAGTATGGAACGCGTACTGAATCATAAGCTCCTGGCATACCTAGAAGCAAATGATGTCCTTAGTGACCGACAATACGGATTCCGCCGAAATCGGTCTACTGGGGATCTTCTTGCGTATGCCATTCACATCTGGAGTGAGGCCATAGAGAAGCACGGGGAGGCACTAGCGGTCTCCCTTGACATCTCGAAGGCCTTCGACAGGGTCTGGCACGATAGCCTTATTAGTAAGCTTCCTTCCATCGGTCTGCCCGCCGGATTGTGTGATTGGATCGCGGATTTCCTGAGGGATCGGTCTATACGAGTGGTCATTGATGGCTGCTCGTCTGGACTACTGGATATTAATGCCGGGGTTCCTCAGGGGTCGGTGCTTTCGGCAACACTGTTCTTGCTGCATATTAATGATCTGCTTAAACCCGGTACCTTTGGGTATGCAGACGACAGCACTGTTGCTGAGAGATACGTGTCCGACGCACGAGCTGATGGGTCGCAGATCCGGTCGCTCCGGGAGGCTATGGTTGAGCGCTTGAACGTGTCCTTACAGGCTGTCTAAGAATGGGGCGAAGCCAATCTGGTCAAGTTCAATGCTGCTAAGACCCAAGCGTGTCTATTTTCCGCTAAACGGAGCCAATTCCACCCAGCTCCATCTTTCCGAGGTGCAACCGTGCCGATAACCGACCAACTTGAGCTTCTTGGGGTTACATTAACATCTACCCTCAATTTTGGCCCTTTCATAGAGGCAAAAGCTCAAGTGGCTGCAAAGAAGTTGGGGATCTTAGCAAAGGTGAGACGGTACTTTACGTCGGAACAGCTGCTCAAACTCTATCAAGCGCAAGTTCGATCATGTATGGAGTACTGCTCTCATCTTTGGGACGGATCTGCCAGATACCAGCTTGATGCCCTTGAGTCAATTGAGAAACGAGCCAAAAGGATCATCGGGGATGATAGGCTCGTCGCGACGAAGCTCCAAAGTCTTGAGCATCGACGACGAGTTGCTAGCCTGTCGGTTTTCTACCGGTTGCATTTTGGGGAATGTGCGACGGAATTGCATAATTTGATTCCGCCCAGCCCGTTCCATCATCGGACCACAAGACGAACGGCGATGCGCCACCGGTACATGGTGGACATCCCACCCACGCGCACAAAACGTTTTGGGAACACATTCATAGTGCGTGCAGCTAAGGAGTGGAATTCCCTGCCGGAGTCTGTGTTTCCTGATAGCTATAACCTGGGAGTATTTAAGTCAAGAGTGAATAGGTTACTTCTAGGCAAGCGTGCTCCATCTTCGACCACATCATCGCTTACCATCAGGTGAGATAGTGGTCAAACGCGAGCCTATAAATAGTAAAAAAAAAAAAAAAAGGCTATAGATAGGCTATATACGCCACGACCAATAGAAGCGGAGCATTGATGAAAAATGTGATGCAGACGAACTGCGCGGCTCTGCTAGTCAACAATATTGTACACTTCTGGGAATACAGCCGTGACAATGTTAGGGAGTACTCACACTTTTTCAGCTCTATTCAGCTTATGCCCATAGAAAATAACGATTTTGTATGGAGATGCGTCCGCATCCATTCAGCTTTCCGCGTCTTTTCAGCTTTTGCGGTAAACAAGTATAAAATGAGGCCAAATGTGTTTTTATCATGCGAGTGCTATGTATGGAGTTCAGCGCTGTTCTGCCGCATTCAGCGTCGTACGCGGCCTTACGCGGCGGAACAGCGCGGTACACGGATGGTTCTCGACTCCTTGTGTGACTGACACTGGCACGGCCACCATCAGGGATTTTAATTTTGACAATTAAAAAATGTCGCTAATTAGTCGCCAAATACCAGAATTAGTCGATCATTGGTTCAAAAGTTAGAAGGGATTATAGGTGGCCGATCTGGTGCGCCTACCCCAGCTTGGTCTATTTGAATCTCAAAAGCTAGGGCACCTAGCGAAGATCTGTTTTCTCTCTCAATAGTCGCTAATTAGTCGCAAGTTTTCGCCAATTCACAGGTTTAATCGGGTCTTAGTTTAGAAGATACAATGAGTTCAATTTTTAAGATAGGTATAGTCCAAGAGCTAGATCAAAGATATTGCCAAGAAAAAATATTTCTCTTAATATGTGAATTTATGTCTAAAGTCCGTAGAATTGTCAGAGAAAGTGAATTCTCTATCCTGCGATCTAGTTCTTGGACTATACCTGTACTGGGTCGATCCACTGTCGTTTGTGCTTTAATTTTTACGTTTAATGTTATCTATTTCTTCTGCAAGAAGCCAAACGATAAAAATCGTTCGCACATAGAAATGTCTATTTTCAGAGCACAATACTGAATGAGTAAAGAGCGTGACTACCGCCAGACCACCTTCAAAGTCGATTTTCTCGAAAACTACGAAGGTACCATTTTTTTTGTTCGAGTACTAATAATTAGTACCAATTGAGTACTAATTACTTACCAAATATGGAAACGATTGGCGGTGCTGGTCCTGCGGTAGTCACGGACATCTTACCGTCTTCGTCGCGCATTCAGCGCCTTTCTCATTCTTACGACGCTGTACGCGGCTGATAGAAGCAGAGCTATATAAGTGTGACCAAAATCGTTCAGCGAAACGCGAATGGAGCTGAATAAATGTGAGTCCTTTATTGTGTTTGTTTATCTATCGAAGAGACTATTATAAGAGAAACCAGACTATTATAGTAGGATGATAGCCTTCTTTGAGTACCTTATTAAAACGTCCCAGCAATGATACGAGGGTCATATTGACATAAGAAGGTTTTATTTATTCATCTCAACCTTTCTTTGTCAACCATTTGGAGGACTGTGTTCCATTCTTTCGGGGACTTATTTTTCTTTCGTCTATTATTCTTTCTCTGAAAGGGTAAAAATATAACATAGTGACTGTTTTGCCTGAGGGGGTAAGCAGGGGTTACTTCGGCCAACGTTTAGCCAATTACGTGTCACATGTAGGAAATAGGGAAAAATCTGTGGAAGAAAATCATTGCGTAAAATATCTGAAAATCGGTCGATGATAAACCTAAACTAATATTTTTGTTACGTGCTCTGTAACTTTGAAAATACAACATTCTTTTTACTGATAGAAAGCTGCAGTAATAAATGTTTATTTTTTAGGGTCCATACCCGAGGGTAACCAATGGAATCATATTACTAAGCCTCCGCTGTCCGTTTGTCCGTCCGTCCGCCTGTCTGTCAGCGGGCTGTATCTCAATAACTATAATAGGTAGACAGTTTAAATTTTCACAGAATATGTATTTCTATTGCCGCTATAACAAAAAACTAGAAAAGAAAAAAAAACTTTTTACAAAAAAATATAACCGACTTCCAAACAAAACACTACAAAGAATAAAATAACCTTAATTTCGGAAGTCAGTGTTAAAAACAAAGAAACAAAACCAAAAACCCTCAAAATTTATATTTTTCACTTTTATGTGGTGAATACTTGGACGACGTCTTTGTCAACGCAGAAATTGAAATAAGCAAAAATGCTCATAACATAAAAACTACTGAACCAAACTTAATAAAATTTTTATGGGACCAAATGGCAAGTATACTGCATCGAACTAACAAAGAATCACAGAAATCGGATCTGAAAACTCGGAGTAATCAGTGCACATACATAAAAAAATGCCCACCGAATTGAGAACCTCCTCCTTTTTTGGAAGTAGGTTAAAAATTTAATTGAAAATTTAAGGGGGCTCCCGTTTTTTCGGTTGAAGTTACGAAAACCTTCGTGTGAGAGTCCAACTCGCATTTGGTCGGTTTTATAATATTTTTATATCAAGTCTAAACTATCCATCTGCTGGACAAAGGCCTCCCTAAATTCCTTTCCATTTCTGTGCCACTTCTTGCCAATATCTGGCTTCTAAAACGGGTCCAAATCCATACATAATGAACCTGCCTAGCCTTTTTCCAAATATTTTGGGGACGGCTTCTAGTCAAGCCGGATTCGGCTCAAGCAGGAGACAGAATAGAGCTAGGCCAATAGGCACCAAGGGACATATACAACTGATTTAAGCCCAGTTGCCAAGCACCACGGATTATATATTAACACTAAAACTAATGGGTCCTACATTGTGAGCTACTTTTGATTCCAGTAATAGGTATGGCAAAATCGCTTGAACGTACGGAAATTTGTTCTGGTTTCTACAAGTAAACTACTCCAGATTTAACCTGAATACTATCTAACATAATATTGCGTTCAGTTTGCCAAAGAAAACACTCCCATAAGATGTGGTGTGCGGATTGTTCGTATTCATGGTCAGCTGTAGAACAATGAAGGCGAGGCCACAAGCCTATAGGAAAATAATTTACTCTTAAAGTTGCCATGACCTGTGAGAAATTGGGCAACACAATGATCCACCTCCAGCCATCTCCTATCCAGCCGCTCATAAACGGATGGAAAAAACTGGAGGAGGTGACGGCCTTTAATGGAATTTTCCCACCTACATTGTCATTCGGATATAAGTTCCTCCCAGATGTCAGTCTGGGGTTTTAGTAATCTACAGATCTTAGCACGGTCGCGCTGCGGTAAAAACTCTGGGTCCGAGATCTTTCTAGCGTAGTAGTACATTGCAGCAAGCCGCTGCACCTCTAGATCGACTGGGAGAACACCCGCCAGCACCGGTAAGGCTTCAGTACTAACCGTCCTATACGCCTTGCATAAGAATATCAAAGCCAAACGCTGGCTTTTCAGCTACTTACGGCGTACCGCCCCTATGGTGGCCCTGTCAGCTCAAACAAGTGCCCCGTAGCACATACAATCCAAGTAAGTAGCCCCATAAATAGTTTTTAAGGTTTGAAATGATAGACCCAAGTAGCTTTGGATATTCTCGTTAAGGCGTAGAAGTTCTTTTTTGCTTTTTCACCTACTGTTTTTTTATTTAATAGAGTCATAATATTAACCACTATTATTATTAGAAACTCTGACACTAGGGTGTGTGGGGTCGCTTAAACCTTACTACCCACACGATAAGAAGAAGAACACGATAAGAAGAAGACAACAATCTGTCAAATTTCATTTTCATCTTTATCGCTAACGCATTAGGTTCAAGGTTGATTGGGGAAATTTGACAGTGACGGGTAGCGTGATGTGCTTTCTGATTCTGTTAAAGTGGCCTTTTTAGACTCCTAGACCTTCACAACCCATTAACTGGGTAACACGGTACTTCTAAACAATAGTGGTTTCAGATTTTATCGCTTCCAACTGCCAGCCGGGACCAACGGCTTAACGTGTTTTCCTAGGAAAGAAAAAGAAAGAAAATACGTTAATTCCACCAGGAGCCGGAGGTCGGAGGGGTCTCTTGTATGTTAAGATGGTCATGCATCCACAAACCAACCTCGGTAAAGTGGGGCTGATGTCGTTTAGCTACGAGCTGCTGTATATAATGAACCCTGTAGACAAACACAATTGAATCGAACCGTAAAACAATGTATTAGCATCATATAGATAAGTAAAATACCTTCTTAACTTAGTATCAATAACGTACCAATAGCGTTATAATAATATTATTTGTTTTGTTCTGTCCGGGTTCGGAAGTTCGGCAGTATTACGTGAGCGTGTTTAAACCAGCGGTAAATAGAAAATACGTTTATTCCGCTTGGAGCCGGCGGCCTGAGGAGTCTCCGGTATGTTAAGATGGTCAGTGGTTATACATACAAACTAACCTCAGTAAAGAGTGGCTGTTGCTGTTTATTCACGAGCTCCTCCATTTAATGAACCCTGTATACAAAAAAAAAAACTGGCCAAGTGCGAGTCGGACTCGCGTGCAAAGGGTTCCGAACCAAATTCATTTGTTTAACGTGTTATTTTAACATTATAGACTTCTTATAGGTGTTCCTGTAATCTATAGGTAAAGATCTATTAGCTCCATTTTTTCAAAATTTTAGGCTCAGTAGTTTCGGAGATAAGGGGGGAATGGACATTTTCGTCTAATTTCTTGAATAACTTCAAAACCATTTATTTGAAAATTATGAAAAAAATATATTTAAAGCCCTTACAGTAAGCCATTTCATTTGATTTTTAGTTACTTTTCTTACCTGGTACCTACCCAGGTGTCACAAGGCGAGCTTCACAAGCACGCAGGTATTCTAAGAACAGGAGACGCTACTGAGAACCAAAGGTTTCATCGATGTGAAAATAAGTTATGTCTGATCGCTCTGGGATCTTACTCTATTTCTGAGAAACTCTTGATGTAATTCATCCATCCATGAGGATTTCCCCACGTAAAAAAAAAAAAAAAAAAAAAGGAATCGAAATAGGGAAGCGATTGCAGGAATAGAGGGAGCTATCCTTATTTTCCTGCAATCCAATCAAGTCTTGGGAATTAGAAAATAGTTAAAAAATAAATAAAATTGGATGAAAGAAAATAATGCTTCGATCACAATCGAATGTAATCGTATATTCATTCACTATCGAATGGAATTCCAGATCCATTGCTTCATATGTTTCGAAAATCTTTTGCTCGACAACCTAAAATACGCAATGAAAACGGTTGTAATGTCAAAATGAAAACATATGTGACCGATGTCATTCATTTTTAGGGTTCCGTTCCCAAAGGGTAACCAACGTAACCCTATTACTAAGCCTCCACTGTCCGTCTGTCTGTCTGTCTGTCAGCGGGCTATATCTCAAAAACCGGATTAGGTAGACAGTTGAAATTTTCACAAAGTGTGTATTTCTATAGCCGTGATATACAACAAATAATAAAAATTAAATTAAACATGTTTTTTACTGTTTATGGTACAAAACCTTTTGTGTGAGAGTCCGATTCGCACTTGGCTTCACCTGCACCTTCGCAATTAGGCTGCTGGCATGCAGACAGACAATAATCACGCCTCACAGATAAGGCAGTGATAAGGCTAACATAATGAGCCCATTGTCCATCTTGTCATGGCAAATTTATGGAATTAGTAAATATCGCACGTCTTCTGTCTATGGGCGACAACAGCCGTGCACGTTACCTAATGCGTGTCATGGGCTTAAGATGCGTGTAAGGACAATACTTTTAGGGACATTTGAGAATCATATAATATTTATTCTGTTCTGTCGTATTTTAGCTACTAACACTAGTAACAAGTTATAATATTGTTTACTAACACGCTGGATCATTGTTGTCCGAAAATAAAGAAAATTATTATTATTCCATTTATTAAATTAAATACATATAAATTTAAATTTTTAAATATTTATATAAAAATTAAAAAAACATTTAAAAATTAAAAAAATAGTAGCCCACCGGTATCGGGAACAAGGTCCAAGCTACCGGTGGTCAGGGCTCCCGAGAGAGAAACCATATAGTTATTATATACAACGTGTAGCAGAATAAACGCAATACCTCTTAAGGAGTCATTTTACTCATTATTATGAACAACTTTTACTACGGGACCAATTCCGGAATCGCGAAAAAAAAAACAGCTGTTTTCTTTTTGTCGAGTTACGTTTACATAAATGTATGGGGGAGTCGATGTCAATTTTCACGATTTCAGTGTTGGTCCCATAGTGACAGTTGTTAATAATGATGAGTTCAATGACCCCTTAAGAGGTATTGCGTTTATTCTGTCACAGGTTGTATATTATTAACTTTCACACAATCCATCGATCGTCTTTTTGGTCTTCTTCAACCCATATAATCTTCCACGTTCATACACAAAAATATCTTCAAGGCTTGTTCCTCCATTTCTCCACATCACAAAGAGCTGGAGCACTAAAATGAGGTCATGCAATTAGCACTAATTAGAGAACTATCTCTGTAAGCAAACGTATGTAACTTAAATAAAACAATTAATTCAGCTAGCGTATTCTACGAATGTTATAATTAGCTATCTACGTATATTTGAGTTCAAAATTTGAGGTAATTAATGAAAGTCTGGAACAACTTACTTTATGTTTTACAAGACAAAATTCAAATTTCAATGCTACCTATAAGTACTATTTTTAGAGCACTACATAGATCACATAAAAAACAACTCAAAATACACAACGCTTAAGTTGAAACTTGAGTTGGAGGCGATGAATTAATTTTTATACCAAACTAACTTTTGGCCGCGACTTCGTACGCGCATATCCCGTTTTTTCCCGTTCCCGTAGGAATATCGAGAAATCCTCTCTTAGTACTGCCCTACGGAGTGTGGGGAAGCTACATGCCAAAGGACATTGCCTTGCGACCATACATTGTTCGCCCAGAAACCAGGAGCACCGGAAAATAAAGTGTTGGATTGTATAGGTATTTTTTTTATTTCAGGATTTTAAACTATTTAAAATCGAGTATAATATGGAATAGTGGTTGAATTTTTTATGTTAGCTTCTATTTGCACTTTATTCGAAATATACAGTCCGTTATTAATTCATTCTATCGATTACAACCAATTATTGGGCATCCCTAATCTTTGTCGACACGACATGACGTTTGGCGAAGATGGCGGCCGTTAATGTTATTAGTAGTAAAAATAATTATCGTGTATGTCAGATACTTTTGTTGCACAGGGCGATTCTGGTCATTGTCATTTCAGCTTCTACGATCATTGATATATAAAAACCCAAGATACACACTCAGCATCTCAAAAAAGTCCGCATAAAACAAGCGCACAATTTAAAATTGTGCACTAGTTCCAAACAGTCTCGCATCGCTCGCCATACTGCACTGAATTGTATAACAACTTTAAGCGATCCGTGTAAGGTTGAATTTGCAAAAAAAAAATATAGTATAACTACACACAACTCACACATGACACTTGATACATGTCAGTTTTTGACGACAGTTTCGAGTGTTGCATTTGTTCGAGATTGTGCATCTTGGGTTTCTCATATATCAATGTCTACGTCCAGTAGTTTCGTCTGTGCGTTGTCTGTCAGTCACTCGGAGTGACGCAAGAATTTTATATATCAGGATCAGTCAGTAACAGAAGAATTTTATATATTAGGATTATAAATTCAACTTTGAATAAACCTAGTCTGCCAAGCCTTTTCCCAACTACATGTTGGAGCATGGGCGCCGGCAGGACCATTTTGAGGGGGGTGCATCTTTAAAACCCCGCCTCGAAAAGGATAGGTTTTCTTTTGTCCAGAACTAAAGAAGACAGATACGAAGCTGAACGCGAGGGAGCTCGAAGTACCTCGCCTCGGATTTGCTAAGTCTCTTTAACTACATTCCGCTTGTCTATTTTTATATCTACATGTTTCGTGTGTTTTATTGAAAGCCAGGGGATTGCAAGTGCACCTTCTTGCACCCTCCCGGCACCCATGTTTTGGAATCAGCTTTCAGTCTAATTGAGTGCAACTGAGTACTAGAAATTTCCTTAATCGGTCCCCCCCGCAACCCCGCGCCCCCGCGTTTGCAGCGACGCCACGTAATGGCGCCGTCAGTTTTGACGTAATTTTCATATTTTAACTATTTCTATCTTGCTCAAACTGGCACAGAGTCGGGAGACGGCATTTTTTCCCGTGCCTATGGCTAAAGCCCGAGGAGCTTTCGTTGTCCCTGCCATCAGCCGGTCGATTCTGTCGACATCTCACCGTGACCACATAAGTCGAGTGAATGACAAGTGAGTTGTCACGCCATCTTGTTTGTTTGACAGTTCACCTGTTGTTCACTTCGCCCAAGTTTTCACTTCGATATGTTTACAGAATCGCACTGCAGTTTTGACGTAATTTGTTTTTATTTATAAAGCGTCATTGTGGCTGATATTGTGTCTTCTGACTACCCAATAGATCTACAAATGACAGCCGTGACCAACATCGAGCAACGGAGGAAACTCGCTATGTAATAGATGTTTACTTATCCAAATGCCGTCCTCAGCAAGCGTTGCTTAACATCAAAAATCGACTCGTGTGGTTATTATTTAGCCACGAGCTCTCTTTTTCAATTACATTCAAGTATCGCTAGATATACCGGTTATATCGCTCAACGTAGTTCGTTATATGAATAAGCTATTCTAACAAGCCATGTTCATGCTAGAGCGACATAAATTGGCTTGTTACAGCATTGTTCTATGTACCTACATGTACATAATGAGTAATGACATAACATATTTATAGAAGCTTGCATTAATGGGGACATGTTTTGCTAACAAATACATGAGATAATGGAGTAGATCGTAAGATACCGTGCGTTAGGTAATCTTGATGACTATTGTAAGTAAAATTGGGGGATAAGATAAGTACACCTACTTAGTAGTACACCTAGTTAGTAGTACTTATTCTTAAAATTCAATCAGTCATTCACCGTGTTTTCCAACGCTGGGTATGGAAGCGGGTGCACAGGAGTGCCTTGTAGGAACTAAGTATTGACTTTACCTCGAAATATATTGGCAACGTGACACTCTAGGGCACCATGTTCCTGACATTTTTTGTTTGTTGAAGTGTATAATATGCATGTCAGATCGTGAACTTTGAAAAAAAAATCAAAACAGGTATCTAACTAAACTACCTAATGGAATAAGCAAAAAATGAGCACTAAGGACTAAGATTGATTGGTAGAGAATGCCTATGGCATTAAGTCCACCTCTGTACATTTGTGTGATGAGAGTGTTAAATAAATATGGAAGGATTTTTTCATCTCCTTAGGGGGTTTAAAGCACGATGAAAGTTTTAAAAGATCCTGTCTGTATAGAAAGATCAGGAAACAATATTGCTATTAAAACCAAGGCAATCAGCTACGCTTCACATGCGTTAGACAATGGAGTAGCCACACAGCATAGTGCTCGAATCATTTTAATTAAAAGCATTTCTCATTAATCTCTCAGTGTCAGATGGATTGATTTGTGTGTGGACGACGCAAAATGCACACCGCATTGTAGATATGAAAATGCAGTTTTCTCTGAAATATCACAGTGGAAACAAAGAAAGAAAGAAAAATGATTATTTAGGACTCGCATAGAACCGAAAATACATAAAATATATACCTAAAACTCTTCCGTTACTGATGAGTGACTGAGTGACTGACACACAACGCACAGCCGAAACTACTGCTCGTAG
This sequence comes from Lacanobia wlatinum, assembly GCA_947578705.1. Taxonomy (NCBI): domain Eukaryota; kingdom Metazoa; phylum Arthropoda; class Insecta; order Lepidoptera; family Noctuidae; genus Lacanobia; species Lacanobia wlatinum. Next base: position 2,506,530 of record OX388046.1, on the reverse strand, counting down.
AAAACTGAAATTAGTTTCCTGGGGGAGTTCAGGGGAACTAATAGAGGATTTTCCGAAATTCCTACTGGAACGGGAAAAACAGGATAGATCGAAGTTGCGGGAGAAAAAGCTAACAACATGAATTTTATCTGTGCGAGGCCAAAAAGGTCCATAATTCAGACAATCGCGACTTCAATCCATGGTAATATCTATTGTAAATGTGAATGTTACTCTGTGTATTTGTTATATCTTTACGTCTGAACGGCAGAACAGATTTGAACGAAACTTGGCAGACGGATAGACCATGTCCTGTAATTTCTTGATCTAACTCTTTTAGGGTTCTGTACCCGAAGGTTACCAACGGAACCCTATTACTAAGCCTCCGCTGTCCGTCCGTACGTCCGACTGTCTGTCAGCGGGCTGTATCTCAAGAACCGTAATAGCTAGAAATTAAAGGCGGCTCCCATTCAAGAAACGCGTTTTTATGGGTTTATGGTACGGAACCCTTCGTGTGCGAGTCCGACTCGCACCTGACCGGTTTTTACGATATACGAGTAGGTAAAGGGTGGTTAGGGGCATCTTTTGTCAGTTGATTGTGACCTTTACTCCCTATGTAACTAGGGCATTTTTTAACATTTTATGTGTTCCCTTGGGATAATTTTTGACGTCGACGTGGGCAAAGCCGCTGGCTGAACCTAGTATTATAGAAAGTAATTTTGTTATGCAAATCCAAAAATCATTTAGAACGACTGATTTCCGAAAAGACTTTCCTTATTGAATCAGAATGACGGCAGGATCAAATAACTCCTCAATTTTCCTGCATGTAGCCGAACTCAAATATTAACAAAAAAACTTGGGAGAGCAATCTGAACCTCTATAAAACCGTGGAGAGGCCGGCGAGCAATCGTTCAATCGTATTGGAGTCCACAGAGCTATGAACGCCTCGATGGCACCGACTAGAGACATCTATACCGCAAAACGGGGTGGATAGAAATACAGGGGTAAATAGAAACGAAACTTTGATTCAAATTGTCACGTTATTACAATATTATTTGCAGTAATAAAAAACTAAAATTCTTTAATCAATTTTATTCTTGAGAAGCTGTTAATATGGTTAGCCATTGGAATGGTTTTAACTGAAGATCCTAATAAAAGTTTCGTTTTTATTCACCCTTGCGTATCCATCCTCTCTACTGGAATCCTCTTTACCCGGTACTCAATATTCGAGGATGAAGCGGGCAGAAGCTCCTCCTACTCGTAGCCGCATAATTGTGCTGACCACAAGTCTTATTTGCCATAGGCCATAGTCTGCCTGCTTAAGATATTTCTTCCACTCGGACGCGCGAATTCCGTGGAATTCTCGTCTTCTTTTTATTTCAGAAGAAATATGTGTGCGTTACGTTGTGAGATATGGGTAATAATAATAATAATCTGTGGCTCGGCTGTCAAGTCAACTGACAAAAAGAAATTTTCATCCCGTATTTTTACCTAATTTTATTTAAAAAACCCACACATTATGCATTTTATATGGAATAAAACAAGAGAAAAAAACAGAACAATATTACAATAATAATTTATATACGAAATAGAAACATGAAAATGGAAAATAAGGAAAAACAATGTTGACAAGAAGCCGGGCACGATTGCAAGACGCACCAACACCATCTTCGGGTTCGTCGCTCAGCTCCGCCTCGCAGCCGCCGGGACCAGCGCCAGCCGTGAGTCCTGAGATTCCGGTAGCTGCAGTTGCGTCGAGCTCGAGCGACGAATACTTCTCGCCGCCGACGACACCACCACCTGCGCGTCGGCGCGGGCGAGGCCGACCACCGGCCTGCTTGGGACCTCGAGGCCCACCGGTCTCTGATAGGGTCCCCGCTATCGGTGGAAGTGTGCAGCGCATGCGATGGACACAATCCATTAACGAGAATGTCAAGCGCTCATACTTTGGGGCTACAGAGGGGGGAACTAACCTGACTGCGTACCGTGGTCGGATGCTCTCTCTGTTTCAGGTACTTGAACCAGCTGTCAACGTGTCGGCCCAACGACTGTCGGATCAAGTGCGCGTCATCCAGCGTAACCGTATGTTAGATGATAGTGTACTTGATCGCCTCCGAACTGAAATGTGTAGCCATGTCATTGCTACTTCGTTGCAGACTGTGGCACCACAACAGTCAACGCAGATTCCTAGCCACGCTGACGAGGAGAGGGTTACAAACGTAAGTACCCAGTGCAATGACGAATTGAGGAGTGCTTTGGAGTGTGCTATTCAGGAATATCGCTACATGCCGCCTGAACTTAGACCACGTTTACCTCGTTTGCCCATGCATAACAAGAACAGGGCGCTGGTGGCTGCTCTGGATTCGCAGTTGTCACATCATTTTGACGACTGCGAAGACCTCACTGATGCACACTCGATAATGTACTGCGCGGCTGTAGCGGCATGTCGTGTAGCTCATGTCAAAATAACCAATGACAGAGTTACACGACCAAAACCAGCCGTACCAGCTTGGCAGTGCAGGATCGAGCGTCGTATCGGTGAGGCCAGAGCGCTAATCGGCAAACTGACCTGCTTCAGGGAGGGCAACAGTCGCCCTAGAGTGATGCGCTTTGTGAGACGGGCGTTTTCGGGGACTGATGTCAATCCCCGAGACTATATGTCTCGTGTCACAGAGCGCATCGATTTCCTGAAGCAGAAGGTATATGCATGGGCAAGCCGTATTCGTAGGTATAGGCGGCGAGTGGAGCGATACACCCAGAATCGCACATTCCGAAGTAATGAAAGGTAGGTATATAGGGATTGGGAGCGACCGGACCAAGGTGTGACTGATATGCGCCTGCCGGATGATGATGCCATGTGTTCATTCTGGCGCAGCATCTGGTCGGTCCCTGTCAGTCATACTGAGGGCGATTGGACTCGGGAGGTCGAGCGCGTGTGCGATGTGATACCAGAAATGGGGGCAATTACCATCAGCCCCCAAGATGTAACTTGTGTAGTCCGTCCGTTGCCTAACTGGAAATCTCCAGGGCCGGACGGGCTGCACAATTTCTGGATTAAATGGTTCACAAGATCGCACACTTGCTTGGCGTCTCAATTCCAGTCTGCCTTAGAGTCTGGGTCGCTACCCCAGTTCTTAACTACAGGAATAACCCACCTGCTCCATAAATCAGGTAGTACTGCGGACCCTAAAAATTATAGACCGATCACGTGTTTACCGACGGTCTATAAAGTTCTTACATCCATTTTGAGGGCAAAGATTAATAGTCATGTTAACAACAACAACATCATGTCTGCCTCTCAAAATGGATGTAGGAATGGGTCCCGCGGTACTAAGGAGCTACTCCTAATTGATATGGCCATTAGCCAACAGGTTCGTCGTTCCCGAAAGGATCTGTCGACATGCTGGATAGACTATAAGAAGGCCTACGACTCGGTGCCTCATACATGGCTCATGAAGGTGCTAGAATTGTATAAAATTGATACAACTCTACGCACTTTCCTGATGTCGTGTATGGGGCAATGGAGGACAGTCCTTCGCTATCCAGGATGTCGAAATATCCAGAGGAATAGCGAACCGGTAAGGATCGAGCGAGGTATATTTCAGGGCGATAGTTTGAGTCCGCTTTGGTTTTGCCTAGCCTTGAATCCTCTTAGTACACTGCTAGAGAATTCAGGGCTAGGCTATCGGTTGAAGAGAGGTGGTCAGGTTATATCTCACCTCCTTTACATGGATGATCTGAAACTCTTTGCCCCCACTAATCTGCAACTGATGGAGCTACTGAAGGTAACTGAAACTTTCAGTGACGCCATCAGGATGGAGTTTGGTGTGGACAAATGTGCGGTCATGCATGTAAAGCGAGGAGAGATTATGGGATCCGTGGGAACTCAACTCTCGGATTCCATAAACCTGAGATCTCTCTCTTCAACTGAAACTTACAAGTATTTGGGTATGTCGGAAGCGTTAGGTATCAATGTTACTGACATGAAGCAATCGTTGAAGTAGCGCTTCTTTGGTCGCCTGAAGAAGGTATTCAATAGCCTTCTATCAGGTGGAAACAAGGTGCGCGCCTTCAACGGTTGGGTCATGCCGGTATTGATGTACTCTTTCGGCGTACTCAAATGGACTCAAACGGAACTTGACGCTCTGGATAGGCGAGTCCGCACACTGCTTACTACATATCGAATGCATCATCCACGGTCGTCGGTAATGAGACTGTATATCCCGAGAAAGTGTGGAGGTCGAGGCTTTTTAAATGCTAAGACTCTCCACAATCGCGAGATATGCAGTCTCAGGGAATATTTCCTAGCTGTCGACGTGGGTATGCATCGAGATGTAGTGGCGGTGGACAAGGGACTCACCCCGCTCTCCTTGGCAAATGAGAACTGGCGCAAACCTGCGGTGCTTGACACTAACGATCGCAGGGCGGTATGGCAGAGTAAGGAGCTTCACGGACGCTTTTTCCGGGCCCTACATGGGTCGGACGTAGACCAACTAGCGTCCGTAGCCTGGCTGCGTTTTGGTGATCTGTTTGGAGAAACCGAAGGTTTTGTCTGTGCAATTATGGACGAAGTTATCATGACAAAGAACTACCGGAGATTTATTGTGAAGGACGGCACGGTCGACATATGTCGGGCATGTCACCGTCCGGGAGAATCAATTCGCCACATTATCTCTGGTTGTTCTCGTCTAGCTAACGGAGAATACTTGCATAGGCACAACCTTGTAGCCAGGATTATCCATCAGCAACTTGCTCTGAAATACTCTCTTGTGGAGTCGGAGGTGCCGTACTACAGGTATGCGCCCGACCCAGTTCTCGATAATGGCAATATCACATTGTATTGGGATCGGTCCATCATCACTGACAGGACTATTGTTGCCAATAAGCCTGATATAGTGGTGGTGGACCGAATAGTGAGGCGTGCAATGATTGTAGACATAACCGTCCCGCATGACGAGAACCTTGTGAAAGCCGAGAAAGATAAACAAATCAAGTATATTGACTTGGCTCGCGAGGTTGTCGACATGTGGGATGTGGATTCCGCAATCATTGTACCGATAGTCATATCAGCCAATGGCTTAATAGCTACGAGCCTCGACCAACACCTCAGGAGGCTCTCGTTAGGCAGCTGGATCAAGGGCTTGATTCAGAAAGCGGTACTTCTGGACACGGCTCGTATTGTTAGGAGGTTCCTCTCTCTGGAGCCCTGACCGCCGGTAGCTTGGACCCTGTTCCCGATACCGGTGGGCTACTATTTTTATATTTTTAAATGTTTTTTTTAATGTTTTTATTGAAATATTTAAAAATATAATTTATATGTAAAAAAATAAATAAACGAAATAATAATTTAATAATAATTTATTCAATAAAACGTTTACAAAAAGTGTACAAGTAGTCAACAGTAATGAGTTATCCATACAATTATAGTGCCTAAAAATAAACTAAAACTAAGATATTATTATAGGTGCAAGTAATGGTTGTTCGGAATTGCAATGTTAGGTAGCGACCAGCCCGATCTAGGTTAATTTAAACCTGTGTTTCAGGCCATCACTTTACAATCCAACTACTTTGGTCTAGTACAATTTTAAATTAAAGTATATAAAAAAAATTCAAAACTCTTTTAAGAACTACGAGACAAAGCTTTATAGTACCTTAATCTAAGCCTATGTAATCTTAAACTAAGCCTATGTAATTATACAAAAGTAAACAATTACGAGGGGATCAAATATCATCATGCCAAGATTTCTAGAAGTTATTCTGTGTCAGTGTAATGTAGTGTCTCTAAATATTCAGATAACATTTTACTACATTTGTTATACCTTACGCTATAGAAACTTAGTACCTTGTTGAGCTTATTATAAAGAAAAGGTCCCAAGAACAGATAAAAGCGATTAGCAAACGCATGTCTAGTTTGAGGCTTTGTGCAAACCAAGTCCTTCCTTCTTTTGTCAGAAGGAACAGGCTCAAAAGAAAGTGCAGTGTGCTGGAGTAGTACTATGTTTAAAATAAATAATTGCCGTACTGTAAGTACCTTACATTCTGTGTAGAGCTGGTGCGTAGGGAATCTAAATGGGCGAAAGGTAGCAACCTTCAGAATTGCTCTTTGAGCACGCTCTAGTGGGAGTAAAATTGTTTTTGCCGCACCACCCCAAGAAGTTACGCAATATGTAAGAATGGATTGACACAAAGCTAAATAGACCTGTTTTATCAATTTAAAGTCGGCTACGTTCCGTAAATTCTTAAAAACATATATTAATTTGCGAACTCTGAATGTGAATTTGTCATGTTAAATTTCAGATTTTCGCTTCCGTTCCGCGGCGGTGTAAATTGAGCCTAAGGTATTTTATCTTTAAACAGTGTTTTTACCAATGCACAAAGTTCTATCCATACAATAAGAAAATTCGAATTTCTACACACGGCGAATCAAACGCAGTTTGTCACGGCAAAATACTCGTGTGTACAACAGACTTGACTGGTTTGGTTTGGAAATTTTTGACAATGCCATCTCTAACAGTGGCCGTTGTAGCGTCTCCGTGATCTGTGGCATCGTCAGA